>JAUIMM010000115.1:16012500-18412500 GCA_031769625.1 Taudactylus pleione | reverse complement strand
GCCAGCTTGTTTTGTGGGGGCCCAAACGAACCAATCATTTTAGCCACAGTTGTGTGGCAGACCCTGGCACTGAAATGATTGGTTTGTTAAAGTGTGCATGTCCTGTTTATACAACATAAGGGTGGGTGGGAGGGCCCAAGGACAATTCCATCTTGCACCTCTTTTTTTTCTTTGCATTATGTACAGTTTGTGGCCTAGTTTTTCTAACTGCCATCCTGTCTGCCACTGCAGTGTCACTCCTAGATGGGTCACGTGTTTGTGCCGCCCACTCGTGTCGCTTAGCATAGTCATCCAGCTACCTCGGTGCAACCTTTTGGACATAAAAACACTATTGTGAGGTGTGAGGTGTTCAGAATAGACTAGAAATGAGTGGAAATTAAGGTTATTGAGGTTAATAATAGCATAGGAGCAGAAAAACCTACAAATTCTGTGATTTTAACTGTTTTTATGCTTTTTTTCAAAAAAATACAGATCCAAAACACAAAACCCAGAACCCAAAACACGGAAGGGTGGTTTTGGCAAAACCAATCCAGATCCAAAACACGAAGAAAGATCCAGATCCAAAACCAAAACACAAAACACGAAAAGTGGCCAGTGCACACCCCTAGTTTAAGGTAAGTATTGTTTTTTTGTGGTTTTTTTTTTGTGTAAGCAGCACTACAGGGGCATTACTATGGAGGCATTACCATATGGGCACTACTACAGGGGCATTACTATGGGGGCATTACTATATGGGCATTTCTATGGGGGCATTACCAAATGGGCACTACTACAGGGGAATTACTTTATGGGCACTAATATGGTGCATTATCATATGGGCACTACTACAGGGGCATTACTATATGGGCACTACTACAGGGGCATTACTATATGGGCACTACTATGGGGGCATTACTATATGGGCACTACTACAGGGGCATTACTATAGGTGCACTGCTGAAGGGGACATTACTATAGAGGCACTGCTGCAGTGGAAATTACCAGGGGGTCGCCAAATTACTGTCTTGCCCCGGGTGACAAAAATCCTAGTTTCGCCCTGCTGTGAACTGCATTATGACCTCACAATACATGCAGGCAGCAGCTAGAGATGGCTGTAGCTTAGATCAGCTCTGGGCCCATATGCCCTGCAGTAGAATTCTGGTCAGAATAGACAAGCAGGACCGGAGGAGACGGCAGAGTAACGTGATGTAGAGAGAGGGCCAGGCCCCAGAGGCAGCCTGGGCCCTATAGCAGCACCTACTATAGCTACGCCCTTGCCTGTGAGTGGCAGATGGTCTGCCAAAGATTGAAAGTTTGTACCCTGATACCACACCTTCAGTAGATTGTTTCAGCAGATGCAGATCTGAGATCTGCTGCAAAATTGGACAGGTGTGGAGGCATATATTGGGTGTTCAATCTTCGTCTCGGTCTCCAGGGGATAGTGTCAACAGTTTGCTCTGGAGTTGGATCATTGGAGGATTGGACTAGTGTCTACCCATCTTAAGTCATGCGGCCTCATATCAGATTAATTAGCTTTATCTATTTTTCTAAACTACAGATACAATAAAGGGAGGCCTCTGTAAGGGTATGGGTGACAGGTCAAAATCTGTTATATAGGGGCTCTATTTATTAACATTATTTTGACTAAAATAAAGTGAAAAAGGGTGTTTTCACACCTTTTTCACATTATTTTAGTATCACCTATAGTTATTACAGGGCAATTGGAGTAGAATTCGTAAAATTCTATTCCAACCCCTAATTATCACTTATTTTTAGAAAAGCAGATCGCATTTCCCATAATTGTAATGGGAAATGTGATCCTACCAGAGTTGCTAAAAATAAAATGTGAAAAAATATCGGGGAAAGCCCTGTGATAATAACGCCACCTGGAGGTGGCGTTATCCAGGGTCTCCCCCAGTTACTGGACTCCTGCCCTGCTCTAACGGGCAAAGCAAAGCCGGGAGTCGGTCCCAGTAATCAGCTGTGTGGTCTAAACAGACCGCAAGCTGATTACTGTAAAAAAAAGAAAACAAAATAGTAAAAAAAAAAATTTACTTACCTGACTCCGGGGACCAGTGATCAGGCCTCCGGTGATGACTCCCCTCCGGTCAGCTGGTCTCCCATAGTGCACTGCTGCCCGGTCATCAGGTGATCGGGCCCCAGTGCAGTATGGGAGATCACCTGACCGGAGGACTGGAGAGCATCACCGGATTATTGATTATCAATGTAGGACAAAATGTCACAACAAAATGGCTTGCAGTAGCTGGGTATTGTGACATCACAATGCATGCAAGCAGCAGCATAGATCAGCTTTGAGCACAGATGCCCTGCAACAGCACTCTGGTGAGAATAGAAAAGCCGGGGCTCAGGAGAAGGCAGTGTAATTCAGTGCAAGGAGAGGGTTGGGTCTCAGAGGTGGCCTGGGACTCACATCAGACCCATTCTCTGCACCTACTGTAGCTACGCCCCTGCCTATGAGTGTCAGCTGGTCTGCCAAAGATTTGAAGAGTGTATACGGTGACACAATCCTTTTTTAAGATTGTTTTAGCAGATACAGAACTGAGATCTGCTGAAAAATTGGACAGGTATGGAGGCATATATTGGGTGTTGAATATGCGTCCAGGTCTCTAGTAGGATTGTGTCAACAGTATGGTCTAAAGTTGGATCCTTGGAGGATTGGACAAGTGTATATCAATCTTAAGTCATGCAGTCTCATATCAGATGAATAATTTGCTTTATCCAATGTTTCTAATTTAAAAACTGCAGATAAAATAAAAGGAGGCGCCTGTAGGGGTTTTGGGCGTCAGGCCAACATTTTTTACATAGGGCCTGATTCAGAGCCGCTCGTAAGCGGCCGATCGTTCGCTCCGAGTGATGTTTGCCCAACTGCGCATGCGTACGGATCGTAATACGCATGCGCGAACCAGTCAGTGCGGCCGAAAATCGTTTGTTCGCTAAATAGCGAATGCCTGCTATTTTGAGTGACAGAATGAGGCGTATGTGGGTGGTAACAGGGGAAGGTGCTTGAAAACGGGGAGTGGAGATCTGAACGCAGGCGTGCTTAAAGGTCAAAACGGGCGTTTTAAGGGTGTGCATAATTAATACAGCAGCGTCATTGACCACGTCACTGGGTTATTTTATAGCCAGAACTGCTCGCAAGATTGTGGTAGCAAAAACCAACCACAAGAATAGCGAGCAGTTCATATGCTGGTCGACGTACTCGATTAATCTAATAAATAGCGGACATGACGTAGGATGCGAGCGGCCAGGGGGCGTATTTTTTCAAAAAACGACCGCAAGTTTTGTTCGCTCATTCAGACATAGAGGCGTGAACAGACTGCAAAGAGCGAACGGTTCATTTGAATAGCCAGCCCTATTTTCTGGACAAACGACCGCAAATAGCGTCCGGCTCTGAATCAGGCCCATAGTCCTTACCTGAAGATGTAATTCAGATTTTTTTTTTGAGGATGTTGCTGCCAAGGACCTTATTGGAAGATGTAATTAAAAATCCATTTCAGTAGTCGCTATCCAAAGTCGCCTAACTAAACCAGGAACTATTGAGCGAGTATCAATGTAGGACAAAATGTTACAACAAAATGGCTGCCAGTAGCTGGGCATCCTTTTTATAGGGCAGTGACCAGCTTTGTGACATCACAATGCATTCAGGCAAGAGCTAGAGATGGCTGTAGTTTAGATCAGCTCTGGGCCCAGATGACCTGCAGTAGCATTCTAGTGGAAAAAGAAAAGCTGGAGCTTAGGAGATGGCAGTGTAACTCAGTGCAGGGAGAGGGCCAGGAACCAGAGGCAGCCTGGGCTCTATTGTTGCCCCATTCTCTGAAGCTACTATAGCTACTCCCTTGCATGCGAGTGGCAGCTGGTCTGCCAAAGATTGGAAGAGAGTGCACCGTGACACCAATTTCAGTAGATTTTTTTAAGCAGGTAAAGATCTGAGATCTGCTGATAAATTGGACAGGTGTGGAGGCATATATTGGGTGTTGAATCTGTGTCCAGGTCTCCAATAGGATTGTATCAACAGTCTGGTCTGGAGTTGGATCCCAGGAGGATTGGACACGTGTTTACCCATTTTAAGTCATGTAGCGTCATATCAGATACATAATTTGCTTTACCCATTGTTTCTAAATTAAAAGCTGCAGATAAAATAAATGGAGTTGTTTGAAGGGGTAAGGGTGAGAGGCCAAAGTTTGTTATATAGTCTTTACCTGAAGATGTAATTCAGTTTATTTTTCTGAAGATGTTGCTGTTCAGGACCTTATTGGAAGATGTAATACAGTCCATATCAGTAGACATTATCCAAAGTCGCTTAAATAAAGCAGGTACTACTCAGCGAGCATCTATGGAGGACAAAATGTCACCACAAAATGGCTGCCAGTAGCTGGGGATCCTTTATGTAGGGTAGTGACCTGCATTGTGACATCACAATGCACGCAGGCAGCAGCTAAAGATGGTTGTAGCTTAGATCAGCTCTGTGCCCAGATGCCCTACAGCAGCACTCTGGTGAGAGTATAAAAGCTGGGGCTCAGGAGATGGCAGTGTAACCAGTACAGGGAGAGAGCTGGGCTCCAGAAGCATCCTCCAGAAGCTAGTAGCAGGGCATCCTTTATTTAGGGTAGTGACCTGCATTGTGGCATCACAATGCAAGCAGGCAGCAGCTAGAGATGGCTGTAGCTTAGATCAGCTCCGGGCGCAGATGCCTGCAGTAGCAATCTGGCGAGAATAGAAAAGTTAGGGCTATAGAGATGGCAGTGTAAATTGGTGCAGGGAGATGGCCAGGCCCCACAGGTGACCTGGGCCCCATATTCGCTCCATTCTCTGCACCTACTGTAGCTATTCCCTTGGCTTTGAGTGGCAGCTGGTCTGCCAAAGATTGGAAGAGTGTGTACAGTGAAACAACCCTTTCAGTAGATTGCTCGAGCAGATGCAGATCTGAGATCTGCTGCAAAATTGGACAGGTGTGGAGGCTAATATTGGGTGTTGTATCTGCGTCCAGGTCTCCAGTACGATTGCCTCAACAGTCTGGTCTGGAGTTGGATCTTCGGCACTGTCTACCCATCTTAAATCATGCAGCATCATATCAGATTAATAATTTGCTTTATCCATTGTTTCTAAATTAAAAACTGGAAATAAAATAAAGGGAGGCATCTAAAGGAGTTAGGGTGACAGGCCAAAATTTGTTATATAGTCCTTACCTGAAGATGTAATTAATATTATGTAAGATATTGCTGTTTAGGACCATATTGGAAGATGTAATCCATAAAGATGTGCACTGACCCCTGTGTTTTGGTTTTGGTTCTAATTCAGTGTCGTGTTTTGGTTTTGCCAAAACCACCCTCCCATATTTTTGATCTGTATTTTTTATTTTATTTTATTTTTTAAAATGATAACAGCTAAAATCACAGACTTTGGGCCTTTTTTTGTTCCTACAGTATTATTAACCTCAATAACATTAATTTCCAGTCAATTTTGACCTCCTCACAAATCCCAATATTATTTTTTCACTTTTCACCAATATAGGCCAAAGGCTGCAGCAAGCTGACTGACTAAACTAAGCGACAGATCAGTGGCACAAACATATAGCAGTTTAAAAGAATATAGAACATCTAGGAAACACTGCCACACATCCAAAGAATGCAATGCAAAGAAAAAAGGTGCAAGATGGAATTGTAAAAGAAAATGAAAGAAAAAATAATATAGCACATCTAGAAAACATAGTGGCACTGCAAAGGCAGATAGAATGTCAGTATATAATATAACCTATACGATACTATAGGATATTTTCATTAATAAAGAACTGCTGTAGATCAGAGACCAGAGGCCAGCACAGGTAACTGGAGGAGTGGAAACCAAGTAAAGCAATGATTGATTATTGTTTATAATTTAACAATATAAAAAGTAAAACAAACAGTAAAGCAAACAAACAGTAAATGTAAACAGAAAAAATGCAAGTATTATTAAAAATCAAGCATCCAAAATCCCAATGAAGTTGATTGATTGATTATTTGATTAGTGTTGATCATTTAATAATACAAAAGGAAATCAGAGAAATGGAAACCATTGTTAAAAAACAAGCATCCCAAATCCCAATGAGATTGAATTTAAGGCCCAGTCAAAATTGAAATATTAATTATATTATTTGATGATACTACTCTGTTTCTGCTGAGAAGCTGCAGGAAATGGGGCCTGTATTACTGGGTGAGTAGCTGGTGATGGATGGCATTGCAAGATACAAAAGAACATGAATGCCCCAGTAAAATACACTAATATACAGTACACTGCCTGTACACAACCTTGGCAAAGCCCATAATGAAAAGTGGTGCACATTGGAATTGTCTTTAGACCCCTCCACCCGCCCACCCTCATGTTGTATATTAAAAAGGACTTGCACAGTTCAACAAACCAATCACTTCAGCCACAGGGACTGACACTTTTGTGGCTGAAGTGGTTGGTTTGTTTCAGTGGCAAGATGTCATCATCTTCCTCCTCACCCTCATCAGTGTTAACATCATCTTCACACACTATTAACACATCCTTACTGGAATCCACCATTACAGGAGTCTCTGTACTTTGATGTAATTGGCAGTTAAGGTCTTCCTCGTGGAATCACCAGATTATAAGAATAAAATATAAAACAAAAAAGGGTATACACAAATAGGCGCTTATACAAAATATACTAATACAAATATGAATTAATAGTAAACCTCCCTTGGGTGACCAGATCATGTTACGTTACGGTAGAGGTCACTAATTTTGGGCAATTCTTTTAGACCTGACCAGGTGTCAAAATGTTGTGTTGACTCATCCGCATTACCAGTGGGTCTCTTGAGAAAGCTCAATTTGTCCTGGCAGCTGCAGTTGGCGGAGAAACTGAAAGAGACATTGTTGTGTCATGTGATGCTTCAGATGACAACTTGCTCACCAGGAGCTCTTTGCATCTCTTAAAAGCTGTGTCAGTTGGAAAGAAAGACATGACATAGGACCTAGAAACATAGGATCAAGCAAGGTCAATAAAATGTAGTGATTGATCCAATTTCAAGATGTTGACAACACTTGGATCCTGGTGAAGCTAATAAAGGCCTTGATTTACAAATACAACATACTTAGCGGAATCGCTTAATTTAATCTCCTCTTTCAGTATCTCAAGCTGCTTTTCCAAATTAGGGGAATCACCAGACTCAAGCTGGCAGAGTGTGAACTCACTTTACAGGTGACTACTTCAAAAGGTTTCAGTTTCTTGCACAACATGGAATGTATTCTCCATTGTGCTGGACTAAGATACACATTACCCCTCCTCTCCCTATGTCTTGGCCTGTTTTGCTGGTTTGGATGGCTTGTTGCTGTTCCTCCATTTGCTGAAGCATACTGTATAAAGGGTGGAATTTCACCTTGTTACTACAGTTGCTTCAGTTGGTGGCATGGCAAACTGAACTTTTCTTACAGCCACTGCAATCTTTTACATGTAGTTGCTGAACAGCAAAAATGTCCCAAAATTTTTAGTGTCACAGACAGCATCTCCTGCACGCCCCTGATATATTTTAATTGTGCAGCACCAAGTTGAATGTATGAGCAAAAAATTAGAAAATGGGACGTGTTTGAATTCAACCAGCTGTAATGCTATCACAATGTTTATGGCATAATCAGAAATGACAAATCCTGAGTCTACGCAGGGTAAGTGTTACGATCTCACACAATGATAAGACTGCAGGACTGCTGTCAACGGACAAGACTAGGTAGAGGAGTGGCAGTCCTTCCACAACTGGAGCTAACTGGAGTGAGGCTGCAGAAAGATGGCACAACACAGAGGGAACACAAACAGCGGCAGGTCACTATGGTCTGAGGAATGTCTAGAGACTACGGTGCAGCTAGGACACCAGATAAGGAGCGGCTTGAAAATAATAGCTAGTTGCTAGGCAGGAGAGACCGGGACAGTGGTATGCAGGATTTCAGACAAGACAGGCAAAAACTTGGCAAGCACAAGACAGACTAGACTTGACTGGCAAAGACAAGACAGACAGGACTGGACTGACAAAGACAAGGCAGACAGGACTAGAGTATGGACAAGACCAGGCTAACAAGAAATAGACAAAGCACAATGATGTGGCAAGAATACTGGCAGGAGTTCAGACATGGCTCAAGGTGTGGCTAATGAGCCGAGATGGTTGCAGACTATGATGTGGCCAAGTAGCCAGAGACGAGACTTGAACAGAGTGGCCTTGAGGGTCATGAGCAACTGTAACAACTGAGGTGCGGCTACTGAGTCGCCAAGGTACGGACAGAGGGCCTGATTCAGAGCCGCTGGCTAGATGCGATCGCTCGCACGATGTGTATGAAAATTGTGTAGGCAGTGCTACTGCACAGCAATGCATTAGCACGCCTATTATTTCTTAGAGAGCGATCACAGTGTATGCAGACACCCACCAGCCTGTTTTAAGACGCTCACTTGTACACATCATGTCCAGGAAGTGAATGCAACCACCGGATGCTATCGCAGCGCTTGAGGTTGACCATACCCTGCAACAAGCACTGCGAGCACTTCAGTGTAAAAACAAGCCGGGTGATGTGTACTATGATGCTGTCTTATAATTATGCACACCTCTAAAACGCCATTGAGATGCTCAGTCATGCCTGCGTTTGCACCTCCACTCCCCTGTTTTGAATGGCCAGCCCCTATTACCACCTACAACAGCTTCTCCTGTCACTCACTCTGCTGGGCTGTCTATGTGCAGCGAGCGAATGCATTGTGAACTTTCGCTAAGGTATGCACATGCGCACTGCGATGCATACAAATACACACAATGCATACACACTGCATACCATCGACAGCAGTGAGAGTATGCATCTTAGCGAGCGGGTCTGAATAAGGCCCAGAGTTCGATGCGGTCTTGTGGGCCGTGATGTGGCTTAGACAGCAGGGGTGCGGCTAGTGAGCCGTGATGGTATAGACAGAGTTTAATGCGGCCTAGCAGGCTGTGATGTGACTTAGATGCAGCTTTGAGAGCTGTGATATACTTGGCAAGGGTGTAGCCTAGCGGCAGAGATGCAGCTTTGAGAGCTGTGATATACTTGGCAAAGGTGCAGCCTAGTGGCCGAGATGCAGCTTTGAGAGCTGTGATATACTTGGCAAGGGTATGGCCTAGGAGCCGAGATGTGGCTATGATAGCCGGGATAGACTTAAGACAGGACGGAGCGGTCTTGAGGGCCGTGGCATGACTGGAACTGGATGATGCGACTGAGACAGGACAGTAAACAGTTGAACTTTGACACGGCAGAAACACTGACTGGAAGCAGCATGAATGTGAACACTGCAAACTAGACTCCGGTGGACATAAACAGACACGGCTTGATAGTAAATGGATATACAGGCTGTGATGTGGCCTAGCAGGCTGAGATGCAGGAATCAGATGGCAGACAGGTGCACTCAGACGCAGCAGGAATACAGGCTGGATGACACAGAAGCAGATCCAGATCAGACAAACAGGCACAGGGTACTGGACAGCAGAACTAGGAAAACTGGCTAGAACTCAGGTTACTGAGAACATGACCACATACTCTGGAAGTCAGGCAGTATAACCAGCACAGAGTGTAAGACTGGCTGTAACTTAACAGATGCAGGGTCCAATCAGAGCAAACCCTGCAAGCCTCGCTAATGACAGACTATTGTGCACCTGGGTTCAGCACACAGAGAGAAAATTAATTAGTGTGCAGCTGAAGTCTGCACACAGAGAGGCAAAATTACAGCTTAGAGCTGAAAGCAGACTAGACAGGATTTCCAGCTGCCTGCAACAACCGGAACAAGGACAAGACATGATGGAGTGTCCCAGTAGCCACTATGACTGGAAACTGCCACCAAGATGATCTGCTACCCGCAGATCCTAACCATAAACCATTTTGCTGACATCCCTTAATTCTTCTAACAGGTTGACACTGGAATGCCTTTTAGTGAATCAGGTACTACATTGTGTAGCCTGCATGGGAATGAGCAGGCATTTTGTGGCACCTACTGCTGCTGGAGGCAATACACCCACCCAGTGGACTGTCACAGTCATGTAATCTTTCGTTTGCCAGTACCACTTGTCCACATTAAGTGGACAGTAGGCACAATGGCATTTTATAGGCTAGGAATTAGTTTTTTTAACCTACTGGTACAGGTGAAGAATTACTTGCTGGTAAAATAAAATAGAGATGGAATGTGGTAGCAGGGACACAGGACCTCAATTAACTGTCTAATACACACAATGCATACACACTGCATACCATCGACAGCAGTGAGAGTATGCATCTTAGCGAGCGGGTCTGAATAAGGCCCAGAGTTCGATGCGGTCTTGTGGGCCGTGATGTGGCTTAGACAGCAGGGGTGCGGCTAGTGAGCCGTGATGGTATAGACAGAGTTTAATGCGGCCTAGCAGGCTGTGATGTGACTTAGATGCAGCTTTGAGAGCTGTGATATACTTGGCAAGGGTGTAGCCTAGCGGCAGAGATGCAGCTTTGAGAGCTGTGATATACTTGGCAAAGGTGCAGCCTAGTGGCTGAGATGCAGCTTTGAGAGCTGTGATATACTTGGCAAGGGTATGGCCTAGGAGCCGAGATGTGGCTATGATAGCCGGGATAGACTTAAGACAGGACGGAGCGGTCTTGACGGCCGTGGCATGACTGGAACCGGATGATGCGACTGAGACAGGACAGTAAACAGTTGAACTTTGACACGGCAGAAACACTGACTGGAAGCAGCATGAATGTGAACACTGCAAACTAGACTCCGGTGGACATAAACAGACACGGCTTGATAGTAAATGGATATACAGGCTGTGATGTGGCCTAGCAGGCTGAGATGCAGGAATCAGATGGCAGACAGGTGCACTCAGACGCAGCAGGAATACAGGCTGGATGACACAGAAGCAGATCCAGATCAGACAAACAGGCACAGTGTACTGGAACAGCAGAACTAGGAAAACTGGCTAGAACTCAGGTTACTGAGAACATGACCACATACTCTGGAAGTCAGGCAGTATAACCAGCACAGAGTGTAAGACTGGCTGTAACTTAACAGATGCAGGGTCCAATCAGAGCAAACCCTGCAAGCCTTGCTAATGACAGACTATTGTGCACCTGGGTTCAGCACACAGAGAGAAAATTAATTAGTGTGCAGCTGAAGTCTGCACACAGAGAGGCAAAATTACAGCTTAGAGCTGAAAGCAGACTAGACAGGATTTCCAGCTGCCTGCAACAACCGGAACAAGGACAAGACATGATGGAGTGTCCCAGTAGCCACTATGACTGGAAACTGCCACCAAGATGATCTGCTACCCACAGATCCTAACCATAAACCATTTTGCTGACATCCCTTAATTCTTCTAACAGGTTGACACTGGAATGCCTTTTAGTGAATCAGGTACTACATTGTGTAGCCTGCATGGGAATGAGCAGGCATTTTGTGGCACCTACTGCTGCTGGAGGCAATACATCCACCCAGTGGACTGTCACAGTCATGTAATCTTTCGTTTGCCAGTACCACTTGTCCACATCAAGTGGACAGTAGGCACAATGGCATTTTATAGGCTAGGAATTAGTTTTTTTAACCTACTGGTACAGGTGAAGAATTACTTGCTGGTAAAATAAAATAGAGATGGAATGTGGTAGCAGGGACACAGGACCTCAATTAACTGTCTAAAACCAGATGCATTAATGGCAGATATTGGATGCAGATTTAATACTAGCATAGCAGTCATGACTTCAGTGATCCTTTGTGCAACTGGATGACAGCCGTCATACTTGCTTCCTCTTGCAAAGGATTGTTTAACAGTCAATTGTTTTTCTAAACTGCTACTAGTATTCTTGGTCCCCTTCTGGAATGAAGATCCACCCCCAGCAGCAGGGCTAGCACTCAATGTTCTTCTGAAGAATCCTGGATAGGAGAGGATTCAGCTAGTTTTAGCAAATTGGATGCAGGACTTCCTCCTATGATTAATAAGGAGATTGATGATTAAGGTTGGCAGTAGAGATTGCAGGTGTTGGGATCTAGCTAAGAGTTGGGAGATAACTGACACTGTACTGCTTGTTGTTATTACTATAGCAGAATTATCAGATTTTTGCAAAAACTTTGCATGAACCTGCTGCAAATTATGTAACAGGGAGGAGATTTGTAGATGGCTAACCTCCCTACCTATACTTACTTTGGCTTTACAAACACTACAGATGGCTTGACAACTGTTCTCAGGATTTGGGTTAAATTAATTCCACACATAAGAGGTGGATTTTCTGGTCTTCAGCCCAGGCATGACAATGGCCTTCTTCTTATCACAGGCATGAACTTCTTCCACTGGTGCCTGACTTACATAAACAACATCCTCATTAATGCTATCAGCTACACAAATATCCCCCTCATCCTCTTACACTTCCTCAGTAGCATCCTCAATTTCTATGTCACCATCTTTACTTGTGTCACTCATCCCCACATTGGCAGAGGGTGTAGAAATGGTGGAAGGAGGCTTCTCTACGTATCCTGTATCAGAAAGTTTAGGCTCATGCACAGCACTCATGGACACCCTTAAGCCCCATACACACGGGACATTTTTTTAAAATTATATGAATAATGACATCTGTGAATGATATATCGATCAAATTGTCCAGTGTGCATGCACTATGTGAACGATGCGCGGTCCCGCAGGTCATTAACAATATCCCCAGTTGTCTGTACATGCAAAATACACAAACAATAGGCACTAATCTTCTGGGTGGATAACACTCACAAAGTGCTGAAATATGGTGGCAGGAGTTAATTGACAGCAGCCCCTACGCAGGTTGGGGAAACTGGTGCCCCAATAAATGTGAAAGCAGAAAAACTAAAAAGTGTAAGAGGCGCTGGTCAATCTATAATGAATTTATTATAGTAATAAAAAATGGTAAACTAAATGAAGAATAAAAACAATAAACAATCTATTAGAAATAAATATTAAAACACATCAATAAGCCAATAACATGATACTGTGAGAATCTTATTTCTGCTAACACACAGCACGGCTGAAAAACACTACTCAGATATACAATTAGAAATACATAGTTACTAATATAATAGATAGTATCAACTAGAAAAAAATTTAACAGCCTGATTCATGGAGTGATACTTTCAGTGTTCCAAGTTGGCAATATGTAGCAATGTAACACTTATAGTGCTAGTACGGTATAGTCCATGTGTACAAGTCTGTGGATAATCCACTGTGTTTAAAAAACACACAGAAAAAAGGGGGGTAATCCAATAAATTTGAATATTCCAATTGGAAATAATGAACTGTGGATTCATTTAGGCATTGTTGGCAGGGGGAGTGTATGAGAAAATAAGCACGCATGCATGATAATTATTATCCAAACACTCACTCCCTCGTGGTGTCCCTTATATGCTGTTAGCATTCAAGTCTTTGTTGTTTTAAGAAAACTGTGGAATGTACCAGTCCTTCATATGATGATGCAGTGCTTATAGACTCAGCATTCTGTTCCGGCACCAATGTGAACGTCGGAATAGGGACCCTTGATGACATGCCAACCTTTCTATTTTTGTGCCTTTCCACACATGGGCAGAACCCTTAATGCGTTTCTCCCCCCTCTTTGGCCCATCGGCAGCTTCCTCAAAAGGCACATTGGTGCAGGCACAGTATGCTGAGTCTCTAAGCAGCGCATAATTTCGTTAAAGATGCCATGCTGCCGAATGCAGTATGGCCCCACCCCCCCCTGCAATCATTCGTTGTTGCTGGCATCTGGAAGTGTATATGCACTTACCGATGCCGGCACCCTCGCTGGGTCCCGCCGCTGATGGCACCGCTCATACAGCATATCGTCCAGTGTGTACAGGGCTTTAGACTCTGGGTTTGTGACATTTCTGAACACAGTTTGTTCTTCTGCCATAATGCTTTTTTCAGCACTGATTTTCCTGTTTTAATTTTTTTGAGTGAGAAGGTCTTGCATCGTCATGTGAGGCAGAAGAAGATGCCTGACTGCCAGCAGTTGGAGAACTACCACTCACAAATAAAGGCCAAGGTCTGAGCCTTTCCTTGCCACTGTGGTGTATGGCATGTTGGCAATTTTATATAGTTCAGCAGGAAAATTTCCCTTTATTAGGTGTTTTTTTTCAGCAATGTAAAATATTGTTTTGATTTCAGATGCCCTAACTTAAACTCCATATACCTTTGAGCACCAACTTAGATGATGTTGAAGGCCTAGTATCGCTCCCACTGTGGACTCACAGTGCTTATATTTATGAACACTGTGATATGGCACCTACTGAGCGTTAATGAATGCACACAAGTTGTTAAAAAAAACAACTGTTTTTGTTTTATGACAACTTCACACTGTGACTCACACAGTGCTTATATTTGTTAACGTAGTGGCACAGCACCTACTGAGTTTTATTGAACACACACACAAGTTGTAAAAAAGTAAATAAAATTTTTTTTTTCACAAATGACAACCTCACCAAAAACCTTTGCAGGCACCAGTGTGCACTATGCACCAATAAAGGGTTAATGCTGTATTATGAGCTCTGCGCTGCAATGTAGGCAGTGACAAAACACACCAGTGTGCACTAAGGGTTAATGCTGCCCAATTAGGAGCTGTGGGTTGCAATTGCAATGCGGGCAGTTGACAAAAACAAATGCACCAGTATGCAGTTGCACCAAAGGCTAATGCTCAGCACCAGTGTGACACACTGAGGGTTATAGCACCAGAGTGACAGATTTAGGATTATAGCACCAGTGTGACAGATTTAGGATTATAGCACCAGTGTGACAGATTTAGGATTATAGCACCAGTGTGACAGATTTAGGATTATAGCACCAGTGTGACACACTGAGGGTTATAGCACCAGAGTGACAGATTTAGAATTATAGCACCAGTGTGACAGATTTAGGATTATAGCACCAGTGTGACAGATTTAGGATTATAGCACCAGTGTGACAGATTTAGGATTATAGCACCAGTGTGACACACTGAGGGTTATAGCACCAGTGTGACAGACCTAGACAATCACACTAATATAGATGTAACTTCCTGCACTATAAAAAAATAAAAGAATGATCTGCTAACTACATCGTTTGTCTAGCATGGCCAATATTAACACTAAGCTCCTGAGTACTGGAGTGGACAGTCACATCTAGTGGTGCATGAAAGTTTGTGAACACTTCAGAATTTTCTATATTTCTGCTGACATTTGGCCTAAAAGTACCTCAGATTTTCACGACAAATCCTAAAAGTAGATAAAGAAAACCAAATCAAACAAATGAGACAAAAAATTAGACATGTTCATGATCCAAAAATGATCCACTATCTGTGAGTGTCAAAAGTATGTGAACCTTTAGGCTTTGCAGATATCGTAAAGGTGAAATTAGAGTCAGGTATTTTCAATCTATGGGATGGTTATCAGGTGTGAGTGGACAACCTGCATTTTTAAAAGAACAGGGATCTATCAAAGTCTGATGTTCACAACAAATGTCTGTGGAAGTGTATCACGCCACGAACAAAGGAGATCTCTGAGGACCTCAGAAGAAGAGTTGTTGATGCTCATCAGTCTGGAAAAGGTTACAAATATGTCTAAAGAGTTTAGACTCCACCAATCAACAGTCAGACAGATTGTATACAAATGGAGGAAATTCCAGTCCATTATTAACTTCCCCAGGAGTAGTCGACCAACAATGATCACGCCAAGAGCAAGACGTCTAATAGTTTGCAAAGTCACAAAGGAACTCAAGGTAACCTCTAAGCATCTGAAGGACTTTCTCACATTAGCTAATGTTAATGTTCATGAGTGGGCAGCACAGCACTGAGGTCGTGGGTTCGATTCCCAGTACGGCCCTAACTGTGTGGAGTTCATATATTCTCCCTGTGCTTGCATGAGTTTCCTCCCACACTCCAAAAATATACTGGTAGGTTAATTGGGTTCCAACAAAATTAACCGTAGTTTGTAAGTGTGTGAACCTGTGGTAGGCAATATAGATTGTAAGCTCCACTGGGGCAGGGACTGATGTGAATGAACAAATACTCTCTGTAAAGCGCTGCGGTATATGTGTGTGCTATATATATAACTGGTAATAAATAAAATAAATGAGTCCATCATCAGGAGGACACTGAGCAACAATGGTGTGCATGGCAGGATTACAAGGAGAAAGCCACTGCTCTCCAAAAAGAACATTGCTTCCAGTCTGCAGTAGAGATGAGTGGTTTGAACCGCTCCGAACAGGTGGAATATGAATACACCCGAGCTCGTGTGTTTCCGCCTGACTTGGATTCCATCTCAAGGCCGACGTCGGATTCTCGCGAGACTTGGGTGACGTTCGGCCTCGATAAAAGGCGCGGGGCCCGGGACTCGGCGCCATTTCAAGCTTCACACTGCGCAGAGCTGAGCTCTGCATGTTACTTAGTTAGAAGGACTTCGGATGGAGGGAGTCGGGACTGGCGGGGGCTGATCGGAGGCACACATAGCACGCTGATGTATGCTGCGCTTACTCTGCTGTATTAGCCTGGCCCTGTACTATCCAGAGGACTCCGTGGACATTTTATTTTGTGCTGTACTCTAATGTGCTTACAAGCACAGTGACTTCTTTGGTATAAGCCCTCTGTGTACAGAAGCACCCTTACATATTTGGCAGTAGCCCACTGTATACAAGCACTATGACTTCTTGGGCATAAGCCCTCTGTGTATAAATTTTAAATAAAGTAAAAGCACCGTGACTTCTTGGGCATAAGCCTATGTGTATAAAATCACCGTAACTAATTGGGCCTTAGCCCACTGTATATAAGCACTGTGACTTCTTGGGCATAAGCCCTCTGTATAAAAGCACCATGACTAATTGGGCCTTAGGCCACTGTATACAAGCACTCTGACTTCTTGGGTATAAGCCCTCTGTGTATAAAAGCACTGTGGCTAATTGGGCCTTAGCCCACTGTATACAAGCACTGTGACTTCTTGGGCACAAGCTCTCTGTGTATAAAAGCACCATGACTAATTGGGCCTTAGCCCACTGTATACAAGCACTGTGACTTCTTCTGCATAAGCCCTCTGTGTATAAAAGCACAGTGACTAATTTGGCAGTAGCCCTCTGTGTGTTTTCATCAATATGGATCATGACAACCAACCGAGTGTAGACCAGAAGCATCAAGACAATGCTGGCAGTGCAGCTCCTGGAACCAGTCATGATGACGATACTAGTCATTCACTATCAAAAAATATTGAGATTTCACATGGGTAAACACAAAAAAACCTCTAAAGTTTAGTGCAGAAAAATAGAAAATTGGCAACATATCATTCACTACACACAGCGGCAAGGAAAGGCTCAGGCCTTGGCCTTTATTTCATAGTGGTGGTTCTGCACCTGTCAGTGGGGCATCTTCTGCCTCTCATGACAATGAAAGACCTTTTCACAGAAGTGTAAAAAAACTGGAAACAGATTAAACTGTGCATTCAGAAACACAAATGTCAGAAATCCCTGAGGAGAGTCTAAGGGGTAAATTTACTAAGAATCGAGTCTGGGAGAGTTTGCTTTTTTTTTCAATTCGATTAGCTTCACCTAAACACGGGTGATTTGAAGCTCCTGAGAATTGCAAATTTACAAAGAAGTGAGTTTAGCTGAGAGTGAGCTGGCCGATGGTGAAGCAGAACGAGATTTCTCTGCCGAGTAGCAGGTTTTGCAGTAGATTTCTCCTCCGAGTAGCAGATTTTGCAGGAGATGACTCACCCGAGATTGCAGTGTCTTCTCTATGCAAAACTCTCCTGAGCAAGCAGCCTGCACATATCAGTGAGATATGTGTAAGCTGCTTGTGTTGTATCTATAAAAAAATGGGCTAAAAGTAAAAAAAAAAAATGACATATGCCCCCCCTAAAACTTAACCAGCCCCAGGCTTGCCAGCCTGTCCTGGTTTCTAAAATGTGTAGGGTTCCACCGTAATTTAGAAACCAACACCAGGCTGAAGGGCCAGTCCTGGTTTTAAGTATAGGGTGGAAAAAATTGCGTAGGGTCCCCCTTATATTTAAAACCAGCACCAGACTCAAAACGGCCGGGCTGTAATGCCACAGCCCGGAGGCCCTTTCACCAGGGCTCCAGGGCCAAAGCATTATCAGCCCAAGCAGAAACATACATGGATCACAGCGATCTGTGTAAGTTTCTGCCAAACTCTCAGATCACAGGCAG
Organism: Taudactylus pleione; assembly: GCA_031769625.1. NCBI lineage: Eukaryota > Metazoa > Chordata > Amphibia > Anura > Myobatrachidae > Taudactylus > Taudactylus pleione. The sequence continues at coordinate 18,394,336 of JAUIMM010000115.1, read as the reverse complement.
GTGTATTTTTTTCACAAGTTTTTACAGGAGAGTTTTCCCATCTCATGAGAGTTTAGAAACTCTCTGCTTGGTAAATTCCAGAATCCTATCAGTGAAAAGGTTCTCAAGTTTTGCCGATGGTGAATTGAAGAGAGTTTGCTAAGTCTCCAGTATTTTCCCGTAGCAAAGGTGATCTCTCTCCCGAGTTTGACATTAGTAACTTTGAGAGTGGGAAAAAATGCCCAAACTCTCCAGAGTTTGCAAACTCTCCCAAACTCTCAGTTTTGTAAATTTACCCCTAACTGTGTCCATGAGTGCTATGTGTGAGCCTGACCTTTCACAGAAGCCGCTTTCCAGTTTCTGCTTCCTCTGTATTTGTGGGGATGAGCAGCGTAAGTATTGCTGATAAACTGAGGATGCCAACGTGGAATTGCAAGAGGATGAGGGGGATATTTCTGTAGCTGGCGCTGGCACTAATGAGGATATTGAGGATGAGGTTGTTGTTTGTGTAAGTCAGGCACCGGTGGAAGCAGCTCTTGGCCATGATAAGAAGGCGGCCATTGTCATGCCTGGGCATAGGACCAACAAATCCACCTCTTATGTCTGGAATTATTTTTTCCCAAATCCTGACAACATTTGTCAAGCCATATGTAGCCGTTGTGAAACCACAGTAAGTAGAGGTAGTGACGTTAAGCATCTAGGAACCTCCATGCTATTGCATCATCTGCAGGAAGCTCATGACAAGCATTTTATTACATCAGAAACTGGTGCTAAAAAAATAACAACAAGCAGTTCAGCATCAGCTAGCTCCCTTCTCTCTACTATATCCCAGCATCTGCAATCTCCACCACCAACACCTTCATCCTCAATATCCACAGTAATGATCAGAGGCAGTCCAGCATCCAATTTACTAGGTGACTCATCCCCTTTTCAGGACTCCTCACAAGAATCCTTGAACACTAGGCCTGCTGCTGCTGCTGGGGGTGGAACTTCATCCCAGAAGTGGACCAAGAAGACAAGAAGTTTAACAAAACAATTAACTGTTAAACAATCCTTTGCAAGGGGAAGCAAGTGACATCTCTCACCTAGTTGCACAACGGATCACTGACGCCATGACAGCTAGGCTAGTATTAGATCTGCTTCCAATATCTGCAATTAATGCAGCGGTTTTACACAGTTACTTGAGGTCCTGTGTCCCCAGTATAAATTCCATCTCTGTTTCATTTTACCGGAAAAGCCATTCCTCGGCTGTACCAGGACGTTAAAAAGAACCTAATTAATGCCCTACAAAATGCCATTTTAACAACTGTCCACTTAACCAAAGATATGTGGACAAGCGGTAGTGGGCAAACTAAAGATTACATGACTGTGACAGCCCACTGAGTGAGTGAATCACCTTCATCAGCAGCAGTATGTAACAAACAATGCCAGCTCATTCCCAGGCAGGCGACTCTGTGTATCACCGGATTCAATAAGAGGCATACCACTGACAACTTCTTAGAAAAACTAAGAGATGTCATAGAAACATGGCTTACCCCACTTGGACTCTCCTCAAAATTTGTGATTTCTGACAACGCCACAAATATTGTGAAAGCATTACAGCTGGGTGAATTTCAACACATCCACTGTTTTGCTCACACAATCAACTTAGTGGTGCAGGTTTTTTTTTTTAAATGACAGGGGCATGCAGGAGATGCTGTCTGTGGCCCAAAAAATTTTGAGCCATTTTTGGCATTCAGCAACAGCATGCAGGAGATTGCGGCACCTGCAAGAACATTTTAATTTGCCCTGCCATCAACTGAAGCAAGAGGTGGTAACAAAGTGGAACTCCACCCTTTATATGCTTCAGTGGATGGATGAACAGCAAAAAGCCATCCATAGCTATACAACAAGCCATGACATTGGGAGAAAAGTGGGAATGTATCTTAGCCCAACACAGTGGAGAGTACTTTCTGTCTTGTGCAAGGTGCTCAAACCACTTGAAGTAGCCACATGTGAAGTGAGTGCTGAGACTGCTAGCTTGAGCCAGGTGATCCCCTAATTAGGCTTTTGGAAATTCAGCTGGAGAAATTGAAAGAGATGATTAAACAAAACAAATCCGCAAAAGTATGCCGGACTTGTAGATCAAGTCCTTTATTCGCTTCGCCAGGATCCACGGGTAGCCATAATCTTTAAATCTGATCACTACAGTTGAGCAACTATAGTTTAGCAACTGTGCTGTGATCCTAGGTTTAAGTTGTATGCTGAGTCTTTCTTTCCAACTGACCCAGATGTTAAAAGATGCAAAGAGCAAGTTGGCAAGTGTCATAAGCACTACGACGTCTCCTCCTTCAATTTCTTCAGCAGCAGCCAGAAAAAAAAAAATCAGCTTTCCCAAAAGACCCAGTGGTGATGCAAATAAGTCAACTATACATTTTGACATCTGGTCAGGTCTACAAGAATTGCCCAACATTAGTGGCTCATTTACCATAACTCCTTCTGATACGATCACCATCCAAATAATGGTGGAGGATTATGTTCATGACAACGTAAAAATAGACATGTCACAGAGGGCCTGATTCAGAGCCGAACGCTCTGACCAGAGCGCTCGCTCTGAATCAGGGCCCTCCTCCATGAAAATGGAGCGTCCTCCTGGACGCTCGCATAGCTGTGGGTGACCACCCACAGCTTATGCGAGCGTCCATGATGATGGTCGCGATGGTCAAGACCATTGCGACGGAGACCCTGCGGTAGGGTCTCACTGCTGCAAGCCCTGGAGTGATTTTGGCTCTATCAGAGCCAAAATCACTCCCACTGACATCACTAGTGATGTCAGTGGGGCCAGCTTCAAAAGGTAGGCGTTCCCATGGGAACGCCTCCATCTGGCAGCAACGCCCCCGGCACGCCCACCAAAGGGGGCGTGCTGTCAATCAACATCGACAGCATGCCCCCTTTGGTGCGAGACCCGGAGCGATGGAGAGCCCGTCGCTATCCAGGTCTCATGCATGCGCACGACGGAGCCCCCTCCATCGTGCGCATGCGCAGTGCGGCAACATCGACCCGCTTGCGAGCGTCCTGCCGCTCAAGAGCGGGTCTGAATGACCCCCAGAGTTCCTTTGAGTACTGGAAGGAAAAAAGGCAATTTGGAGGCCCTTGTATGAACTGGCTTTGCATTACTTAAGCTGTCCACCCTCCAGTGTGTAACTTTGTGAGCAAATGGTGTAGGAGGCTACTTCCTCAAAATGTGGAAAAGATGATGTTCATCAAAATGAACCTGAAATTCCACAAAGAAGACCTTTCCTGGCAATTAAGTGACAGTACAGAGGCCCTGATTCAGAGCCGGACGCTCTGAATCAGGGCTGTCCTTCTTGTTTTTCAGTGCGGCCTCCTGGCCGTTCGCATAGCTGTGGGTGACCACCCACAGCTATAGCGAGCGGCCAGGAAGATGGTCGCAATGGTCAAGACCATCGCGACCATCGGGCTTGCGATGAGACCCTTGTGGTAGAGTCTCGTGGTCGCAAGCCCCAGAGAGATTTCGGCTCTTACAGAGCCAAAATCTCTCCCACTGACATGTCAGTGGGGCCAGCTCCAAACGGAGGCGTTCACATGGGAATGCCTCCGTTTGGGTAGCCACTCCCCTAGCCCCCCCACCAAAGGGGGCATGCTGTCACTCAACATCGACAGCACGCCCCCTTTGGTATGAGACCCGGAGCGATGGTTTGCTCATCGCTATCCGGGTCTCGTGCACTGGGCCACCATCGACCTGCTTGCGAGCGCTTGCGAGTGGGTCTGAATCAGGCCCAGAATCTTCTGTAATGGTGGATTCCAGCGGGGATGAATTAATATTGTGTGAGGATGATGTACACACTGATGAGGGTGAGGATGGCAATGACTATGACATCTTGCCACTGTAGAGCTGTGACGATTGGTAGCTTGTTTTGTGATCAAGCACTTCAGCCACAAAAGTGGCACTTCCTGTCGCTGAAGTGCTTGGTTTGTTTAAGTGTGCATGTCCTTTTTAATATCCAACATAAGGGTGGGTGGGAGGGCCCAAGGAAAATTCCATCTTGCACTACCTTTCATTTCTGCCACTGCTGTGTGGCAATGTTTCATAGATGTGCTTTAAACTGTGGTGTCACTTAGTAACCAGTCAGCTCACTGCAACCTTTGGCCAATAATGGTGAAAACAATATTATAAGCAGTGAGGTGGTCTAAATTTACTGTAAATGACTGGAAATGAATGTTATTGAGGTTAATAATACTCTAGGAAGAAAAAAATCCAAATCAGAGCCAAACCCAAATGCAGCAAAAATGGTCCGGCGCACGTCCCTAGTCTGCAGTTTGCTAACGATCACTTAGACAAGCCAGAAGACTATTGGAACAATGTTTTGTGGACAGATTAGTCTAAAATAGAACTTTTTGGTTTAAATGAGAAGTGTTATGTTTGGAGACAGGAGAACACTATATTCCAGCATAAAAACCTCATACCGTCTATGAAACACGGTGGTGGTAGTATCGTGGTTTGGGGCTGTTTTGCTGCATCTGGCCCAGGACGACTTGCCATAATTGATGGGGCAATGAATTCTGAATTATACCAGAATATTCTAAAGGTAAATGTGACATCAGCTGCATCTTAGTGCATATGCGATCAGCAGGGAGGCGGTGTCTGGTGGTAAGTGCTGCGAGGTGTTAGTGCATCTCGCCCATTGCCAGAATATCGACATCAGGGTTAGGCTGTGGGCGGGATGGCTAGAGTTAGGGGGGTGGCGGAGGTTAGGGTAAAGCCCCGTACACACTGGACGACATGTGTATTGAGCGATGCAGAAAAAAGGAGGGGATGCAGATGCACACTCTAAGCACTAAGAATACTCAATATCAAAATATATATAATAAACTATCAATTAACATGGTTTTCTCTTGAGGTTCTTAGTACATGTTTGACCAAAGATGTTTGGCCACCTACCACGTCACGGTGACCTTATCAGGTGGGCCCTTGACATCTCTAATACTGACACAGATGATTGAGCTGCATGTACAGTGGCGGGCCCGACGGGGATGCCGGCATTGGTAAGTGCATACACACTTGCAGATGCCGGCAATGACGAACGGGGGAGGGGGGGTTAGCGGGGCCATGCTGCATTCAGTAGCATGGTGTCGTTAATGAAATCCCTAGATTGAGCTGCATGCACAGACAACTGGGGATATCGTTAACCCGCGGGAGCGCGCATCGTTCATCGCTTAGTGCATACACACTGGACGATTTGAACAATATATATCGATCAAAGATGACATTATCATTCATATCATTAACAAATATCGTCCAGTGTGTATGGGGCTTTAGGCACAAGAGGGAGTGCTTGGGGTAGGTATTAGGGTTAGGAATAGGGGAGGAATACTCACTGGAACGCTGGAGCATCGGATGTCTGACCTGGAAGTGACAGTCACATAACTGTCGGGACCTAGAAGCTGCGATGAGCCTGGAGCAATAAGTGACTGCTAGGGCCACCGTGGATGGTATGTCCACATTTTAACATATCGACATTTCATCAGTGTCTACATGATAAATGTCAACATTATGACTGTCAACATATCATATCACACCCGACAGGAGAGTAAAGAGTCTTCTCATGTGGCAAGTATGTTGAGCCACTGGTATCCTGAGCGGCCAGTCTGAATCCAGAAACATGGTATAATAGAAAACATACAGGGCCTAAATCAGAGCTGCATGCAATTCTGATGTTCACATAGTGCAGCAATATTTTTGCACACACAAAAAAATGTCTAAGGGCCTGATTCAGAGCCGCTCGTAAGCAGCCGCTCGTTCGCTCCGAGCGATGTTTGCCCAACTGCGCATGCGTACGGATCATAATACACATACGCGAACCAGTCAGTGCGGCCGAAAATCGTTTGTTCGCTAAATAGCGAATGCCTGCTATTTTGAGTGACAGGAGGAGGCGTATGTGGGTGGTAACAGGGGAAGGTGCTTGAAAACGGGGAGTGGAGATCAGAACGCAGGCGTGCTTAAAGGTCAAAACGGGCGTTTTATGGGTGTGCATAATTAATACAGCAGCGTCATTGACCACGTCACTGGGTTATTTTATAGTCAGAACTGTTCGCAAGATTGTGGTAGGAAAAACCAACCACAAGAATAGCGAGCAGTTAATACGCTGGTCGATGTACTCGATTAATCTAATAAATAGCGGACATGACGTAGGATGCGAGCGGCCAGGGGGCGTATTTTTTCAAAAAACGACCGCAAGTTTTGTTCGCTCATTCAGACATAGAGGCGTGAACAGACCGCAAAGAAGGAACGGTTCATTTGAATAGCCACCCCTTTTTTCTGAACGAACGACCGCAAATAGCGTCCGGCTTTGAATGAGGTCCTAAGTCCTATGGTACATACGTTACGGAGAGCGTATGCACAAAGGCACTGTAGCGATAAAAACAGATGGCACCAGAAATGTGATGGTGATCCTGGGCGGTGACTGTGGGCTTGGCTAGAAATTAACGCAAAAATGGTCAGTTTTGTGGGCGGTACCGGAGTGTCGCGTTCGTGTTCATTGGAAGCAGCTGCGTTCACAGACGCACAGCCACAGGCATACGGGGCCATAGTCAGAAGAAACTGCACCTGCCATTTAACAGCTGAAAGTTTTCATGGTGCAACCGATAGTGGCGTATAAGGATGCACTAATTGGTTTTCAGTGTGCATGGACGCAAAAAGTGAGCATCGCAGAACTTGCTCTCAGCCGCATGGGTGCACACAAGGGAAGACATACTGTATGTAGCAGCATTTGCATAAAGTCGCAGATGGGCGACCGCCAATAGACGCTGCTGCATGCAACTCAGAATCAGACCCATATTTTCAAGCCATATTCAGCCATGGAAAGTTTCAGTAACTAAAACTAATTCACATGATATCATGCTTTACTAGCTATACATTTCATGTGTAAAGGAATGTAGAGATGATATACCCATATTTGGTTCTGGATTGTTGCACATAAAAGCAGTATATATTCAGCTTATCAAATTAACATGTTATTCAGCGCACTTAAGTATTCAAGACTGCTGAAAGAAGTTATTTTCTCATGAACATGGGGTCATGATAATACGATACTGTACAATCATTATCTATACCCAGCCCCTGTATCTATCAATAGTAACATCAACAAGTTACTCATTTACTCAAAATAAAAGCAGCCACAACTGCTATTATTAATACTATTTCATAAAATTAAAGATTACGGTAGTTTTACAGATTTATCCTATTCTAGATACTAAGGTTCTATACTCAAGTTTTACATAAAAAGACCTTTAAAAAATATGTCCCTAACGATACTTGGAAGAGGATTACTCCTTAAACCATGCACTGAGATTCTGTCTATTGATGAAAAGTCATATACCCTATTTTTTTTCTTTTCTGAAAAACACTGTGGGGCTCATTCAGAAGTGGCCGCAGTCGCAGATGCATCTATTCGTAGACTTTATGCAAATGCTGCAACAAACTTCTTGTGGACATCTGTATGGCCAAATGTGCAAGGTATGAGATGCCCACTTTTAGAGTCTGTATACCTTGTCATACCGATTGGTGTGTCCTTATGTGCCATAGGTCACACCATCGAAACTCGCATCTGGCTTTTTTAAATTAATCTGACATAAGAGCACTATTATTAGGTATACACTACCGTTCAAAAGTTTGGGGTCACTTAGAAATTTCCATATTTGTGAAAGAAGAGCACTGTGTTTTTTTCAATGAAGATAACATTAATCAGAAATACACTCTATACATTGTTAATGTGGTAAATGAATATACTAGCTGCAAACATCTGATTTTTAAGGGAATATCTACATAGGTGTATAGCTGCCCATTTCCAGCAACCATCACTCCAGTGTTCTAATGGTACATTGTGTTTGCTAAGCACGTTAGAAGACTAATGGATGATTAGAAAACCCTTGAAAACCCTTGTGCAATTATGTTAGCACAGCTGAAAACAGGTTTGCTCGTTAGAGAAGCTATAAAACTGGCCTTCCTTTGAGCTAGTTGAGTATCTGGAGCATCACATTTGTGGGTTCGATTATACTCTCCGAATGGCCAGAAAAAGAGAACTTTCATGTGAAACTCGACATTATATTCTTGTTCTTAGAAATTAAGGCTATTCCATGCAAGAGGTTGCCAAGACACTGAACATTTCCTACAACGGTGTGTACTACTCCCTTCAGAGAACAGCACAAACAGACTCTAACCAGAGAAGAAAGAGACGTGGGAGGCCCCGGTGCACAATTGTGCAAGAAGACAAATACATTAGACTCTCAAGTGTGAGAAATAGATGCCTCACAAGTCCTCAACTGACAGCTTCATTAAATGTTACCTGCAAAACGCCAGTCAACGTCTACAGTGAGAAGGCAACTTCGGGATGCTGGCCTTCTAAGCAGAGTGGCAAAGTAAAAGCCATATCTGAGGCTGGCCAATAAAAGGAAAATATTAATATGGGCAAAAGAACACAGACATTGGACAGAGGAAGATTGGATAAAAGTGTTATGGACAGACGAATCAAAGTTTGAGGTGTTTGGATCACACAGAAGAACATTTGTGAGATGCAGAACAAGTGAAAAGATGCTGGAAGAGTGCCTGACGCCATCTGTCAAGCACAGTGGAGGTAATGTGATGGTCTGGGGCTGCTGTGGTGCTGGTAAAGTGGGAAAATTTGTACAAGGTAAAAGGGATTTTGAATAAGAAGGCTATCACTCCATTTTGCAATGCCATGCCATGCCATACCCTGTGGACAGCGCTTGATTGGAGCCAGTTTCTTCCTCCAACAGGACAATGACCCAAAGCACACCTCCAAATTATGCAAGAACTATTTAGGGAAGAAGCAGGCAGCTGGTATTCTTTCTGTATTGGAGTGGCCAGCGCAGTCACCAGATCTCAACCCCATTGAGCTGTTGTGGGAGCAGCTTGACCGTATGGTATGCAAGAAGTGCCCATCAAGCCAATCCAACTTGTGGGAGGTGCTCCAGGAAGCATGGGGTGAAATTTCTTCAGTATACCTCAACAAATTAACAGCTAGAATGCCAAAGGTCTTGTTGAAGCTGAATAATTGGCTAAGACAAGTTCAGGTTAAAATTGAATCGCGGCAACGCCATCTTGCGACTGGCCGCAAGACGCCATCTTGAAAATGAGATTGCAAGACGCCATTTTGCGAATGGCCGCCTAAGCGCCATTTTAGATAAACTCACATTTTAGTACATGTGGCGATAATACTAATAGCACCATGCGTTTTCATCTTTCACCATTTCTCATACACACATTAATATACACAATTGCGCTGTTAACTAGTCGCATATTAGCGAATGCATAGGACTTTGTATGAAACCGGTGTATTATTAGCTTTATGCGCACGCATCTGCCCCAAGTTAACTAGCGTCCTTATTTCTAACCCTGAATACCCACACATTACATATTCACACATAAGGTTCAATAAGCTCTAAAGTATATGATTTAAGTTGGTTCAGTTAGTTTAAATGCTGAGAAATAAAGATATTTGATAACTAAGGTATTATACATGCTAAACAAGTCATGTTTGGAGTTGTACTGATGCGTATCCTTTTTACAGTATTCCGGTGTTATCGGTGGGTAGATCGCATCATGCATTCCCGAGTTATGGATCGCAGAGCATACAAGCAACAAAATGTATATTTTAGAAACAACTGTTAGTATGCTATGAGAGGCGTGAAGAGGAAGACCCCCAGCTGTTAGAGGCAGGGAGAGTCTGTTTGAACCAGCCTGTTAAATGTGCAGTAACAGATGCTTCACCCCTGGGAACCAATGATATCAGCAACAGACTTCCCTATTGTCTTGTTTATTCTGGGGGGGTATAAATATGAGTGCACGAATGCTGGTTCTGAGTCTTCGTGCTGAATGATGAGGGGTCTTTTGCTGATGCCTATCTCTGGGTCCAGAAGCGCCTGCGTATGTATACTGTACTTGGGTCTGTATAATTTCCTTTTGCGCCTAAATTGTGTCTTGATCAATTGCGTGTAACTGTCTGAACTTTTACCTGAATATCACTTGTGCTTTGGAACCACAGATTCCACGTCTAAGTTATTATTTATGGTGTGACTGCGTACGCAAATTAGCGTCATCCTTAGAAGGTATAGGCAGGACATTAGAAGGTATAGGAAGGTGTGTATAAAGGTTCTGATCCAGTATCGTTAGTTGGGGGCTCGTAGTGAAGTCACTTACCTGCTCACACGGTACATACGGTCATCGATATTTCAGCAAAGGGTGGAGTGGCCACATGCAGGGTTTGCCTGCAACCGCTTTGTGCTGAAAGATCGCTATCCATCTCCGTGTGAATAAAGGAAGCTGACTAGAATCCAGGGACAAGAGAGGAAAAAGTTTGTTTTCCTCTGTTGATAGAACCTTACGTTTAACGGGGTGTCGCAGTACTGCGTACGTGGCTAAGTCGCAGGTTTGCACATAGCAAAGACGCACATTATACGGTTGTGTGGTAGTCACATTATTGTGTATGCGACTGGTCGCACAATAGCGTATACGTACTTCCGGTTGTGCTGCCATGTGTTTCAACAAAGCCATTGAGTTTTCATTTTTTTCTATTACCAAAATCTGGGTTAACGTGTATTTTTCTGCGCAGGAAAAAAGTGTGCAACAGTGAATACGTGTTGAACAAAGTTGAGGGTATTGTATGATCCTTAAGGGCTAGGTGCAAGGGTTAGGCTAGCCGCTCGGTAAGCAGCTTTACCGTTCTATACACAGTAGCAGGTGTACATGTTGTCTTTGTTGTAGAGAGGTGCGTGAGAGTAGCCGACATATAAACTCTCATAGGTGTGGAAGTTGCCTTACTAAATCTTATCCGGGTGTGGAAGTTGCCTTTTTTCAAATCTTATCCAGGTGTGGAAGTTGCCTTATTAAATCTTATCCAGGTGTGTGGGCGCCACCGACTTAAATCATCCACAGGTAAGTGAAAGTGTCTTGATTGTCTTTCACCGGCTTAAATCTTTATTGAAAAGCGTAGGAGTTGTCTCAGAATGGGAGCCACGCAAACAGTAGAGATGTTAGGCAATGATGTGGTGCTAATGGAGGCGCCGATCGGATAGGCCCGTCGTATCATGCATACCAAGTACGGTACTTATGCAATAAGGTATTGTGATTTATGGTTTAATATGACGAGAAAGAGTGTTAGACCGTTTCCCAGAATTGGTAGTTTCGATAAAAATGTGTTAGACAATGTCCGGGACCACATCAGTTTGATGCGCTCCCGAGAGAAAAAGGTTAAATATTTTGAATGTTTAAAACTGTGGCAGCATGAAGGGGATGCGTGGCTTAACAATGTGCAAATGACGCAAACTAGCGTCGCGAGCACATTGTCAGAAAATACATCCGCAACGCTAAATTGCAATACGAGCGAGCCGCAAAATGGCGCGAACGTGTGACAAAGTAGCATCGTGGAGAGTATTGCCAGCAGTTCACTCTCTCCTCCCCCACCTTATGTGGATGGAGGTGCAAGTACAGTAACCAAAAATACCCATAAAAATTTAACAAGCAACTTGTACCCTCTCTTAAGCAACTATAAAGAAAATGTCCATGATGCGGATGATGAGCCTATTGTGATGTCTGCCATTTCCCATGCTGTGCAGATGATAGATGCTGCATCACCACAATCACGAGTGGTGCCGCCATCTCCATCGGTAACAGCAAGGGAAGTGTTAGTGTCCTCTGCACCTGTTGAGGAAGTTGTTCATACCATACGCAGCAGCAGCAGACTAAACCCCCAGCCAGGTAACCAGGTCAAAGGTAGCAGCGCTGCCGGTCTGCATCCCATTCGGACAATAACTGTTCCAAATGGAAATGCAGACGCAAACGGTATAGTGCCCACGAGGGAAGTAGTAATGCATTGTCCTTGGACAAGAGCAGAACTAAATTCCATCATAAATGATTTCCCCGATCCGAAAAAGGAATTAGCCAAATGTCAAAGATTTTTGAGAAATTTGGGTAGTTCACATGAGCCCACTAATAAAGATTGGTGTATGGTGTTAAGGGCCTGTCTGCCACACAATACCGACGTGACAAAATTTATCACGGATTGTGTATTGGATGGTGACGTTCCCCTAACAGACCAAGTAAACCAAGGTAACATTTCCCGCATTGTAACTCAATTGGGTATATATTTTCCAGTAGTAGTTAACTGGAACAAAATTTTCACAATTAAACAAAAAGAGAGTGAGACTGCAGAAGATTACTGCGATCGGGCTCTGCAGGCTATCACCCGGTACACTGGGATAGAAGATATTAAAGATAGCACTCATCACAGGGGAATGATAGTCACGGTACTTGTGGACGGTCTGAAAGAGAGTTTAAAGACTCGGGTTCAGACCTCACAGCCTGGTTGGCGGGGACTTACAATAGATACCCTCATAGAAACCGCTATTGAACATGATAAAAACATCTCCAAAAAGAGAGAAGCCCAGAGCGAAAAACTAATGGCTGTCAGTATACAAGCTCTGGAGGGAATGACGGTAACACCACAGCCAACAGACACACTTGCACTTGCACACACACTCACTTCTGAACAAGTATGTGCTCTCACTAACCCCACTCAACAACAAACACAACTCTATCCCACTAGCCCGATGCAACCACAGGTCCCAGGCTATCCACCAACCTCTTATCCCCCACAATACCCTTACCCTCCCTATCCTTACCCATATCCACCACCTTTACCCTCTGCGCAAACCTCACAACACCACGTCTTCACCCGAAACACGAACATGTTTTCACTGTAAGCAAACAGGACACTTAAGTAGAAACTGTACAGTAAAAGGAGTAAGGATCTCACATCAGGGAAGACCTAGATATCCCCATAAGGGATATGCACACAGGCCAGCAAATGTTCAGCAGGCACTAGCTCCAATTGTAGCCGTAAATGCTTTATTGGAGAATGGTAGCCAATGCTAGGGGTCAGGTCATACCTGTAGTCTACAGATGGTCAGGTTAACGGGAAGTACTAGGGAAGAACCTGTCATGATTGTTGATGTAGCTGGTACTGAATATCCTTTTCTTGTAGACACAGGGGTGACCAGGTCAGTGATAAAATCTCCCGTTAATTTGCAGGTGACCAACGAGACAGTACCAACAATGGGTGTAACAGGTAAAGTGGAACATTATCCTTTAACAAAGTCCACAGAGGTTACTATTGGGCCGTTGCATACCAGGCATTCTTTTCTCCTGGCTGCTGCGGCTCCTACTCACCTACTGGGCAGAGACTTGTTATGTAAGATGGGATGTGTTATATATTGCACCCCTGATGGTGTATTTTTAGATATCCCAGAGAGAATGGTATACGAGGTGCGGGATATGCTAGACACTCCACAAAGGATAATGTATCACTCTACCGTTTTAAATGAAACTCCATCACAGGTAGATGAAATGTTGTCCCTAATTCCAGATTCCCTTTGGACTAAAGATGGACAGGACACTGGATTAATGGCAAATGTAAGCCCTGTAATGGTAAATGTAAAAAGCGGAAGGCAAGCTCCAAAAATTCCCCAGTACCCACTAAAGCAGGAAGTAGAACTAGGGGTTTTTCCAATAATTGAGCGATTATTGCAACAGGGAATTTTAGTTCGTACAGCTAGTGTAGCCAACAGTCCCATCTTTCCAATGAAGAAGAGTGGTGGGAGGGGTTATAGGCTGGTACAAGACCTTAGAGGTGTTAATAAGGTAGTAGAGAGCCAATTCCCTGTAGTGCCGAATCCAGCTGTCATTTTGATGCAAATCCCACCAAATGCAACCCATTTCACTGTCATTGACATCTGTTCAGCTTTCTTCTCTGTGCCTCTCCATCCTGACTGTCAGTATCTATTCGCATTTACATAGAGAGGTTTACAGTACACATGGATACAATTACCCCAAGGTTTCATAGACAGCCCCAGTATCTTCTCCCAGGCATTGCATGACTGTTTACAATCTTTTCAACCTGCCAATGGATCTGTTCTAATTCAATATGTGGACGATTTATTGCTATGTGCTGACTCGTTTATGTCATGTTTGAATGATACTAAACTTTTGTTACTTCATCTCTCACAAACAGGACACAAGGTGGCTAAGGACAAACTACAGCCGTGCCAATCCAGAGTAAAATATTTGGGACACTGCCTAACCCAGGGGTTACGACACCTTACAACAGATAGAATCCAGGCCATACAAAACATGACACTGCCGCAGAATCAACAGCAAATTCGTACCTTCTTGGGAATGTGTGGATACTGTAGAATGTGGATACCAGGTTTTTCTATTTTGGCCTTACCTTTACAGGAATTAGTCTCTTCCTCAAAACCCGATCGTGTCATACACACAGAAGAATCAGAACAGGCTTTCCTTAATCTTAAGGATAGTCTGACAAGAGCTCCTGCATTGGGAATACCTGATTATGAAAAACCTTTTGATTTGTATTGTACGGAAGCCGATGGTTGTGCTGCAGGTGTCCTTACACAAAAACATGGTGATGCCAGTAGGCCCGTAGCATACTACATTGCCCAATTGGACATGGTAGCAAGATCACTCCCCACCTGTTTGAGAAGTGTAGCAGCTACCACTTTATTTGTGAGTAAAAGTGAGGACGTAGTATTGGGCCATGATATTATTATTATTATTATTATCCTTTATTTATATGGCGCCACAAAGGTTCCGCAGCGCCTTACACAGTACATAAATGAGCACACAAGAAAAACAGTTAATAGTAATACAAAACAATGCAGGACAAGGACAAGGTTATAAACTCAGCTGCAAAACACAAGCAGCAGGACATGAGCAACCAGGTGTTAGGTGCCGTTGTGGGGAGTTAGGAGTAAATGATACTATAAGTAGGGGGAGGAGAAACACATGAGGATGAGGGCCCTGCTCGTGAGAGCTTACATTCTAAAGGGGAAGGGCAGACAGACAGGGGCGACACAGAGGGGTAGATAGTGAAGAAGGAGCATGGAGCAGTGGGTTAGGATATGTGCTGCGGAATGTGTGTGTATAAGATGACCTGATGTTATGTAAAAATTAAGTCATTCATACATCTATCTCTATGATAGAAAATAGATTGTTTGTGTTATTTACATGAGAGATGTACAAAGTAAAGTAGAAGCACTTTAATTTGTGTGTTACATTTTAGCATCTATATACAGCCTGACAAGAAATGCAGCTATTATGGGACTGTCCCGCCATCCTAATACAGTAGTTACTACTTTAGTTCCAGCTGCTGGGTGCTATGCCATGCTCCTGTGAGTGGGTGCATCTCACATGCTAGACCCACTCACAAATGGGTGCAGCCATACATGATGTGGTCCCACAGGATGTTGCAGTACCCGGGCCCAGAATTTCTCTTGGCAGCCCTGGAGGTGACAGACAGAACGAGGAGGGAATGGGGCTTAGTAGTGGGGTAACAAGACCATGGAGGGAGGTGGTTGAGAGTGGAGGTATAGGAGAGGTGGGGGAAAGAAGCAGAGGGTTGGAAGCAGACTGATGAGAGAAAAAAAGGAAGAACAGCAAGTGGAGGAAACAGGAGGGGGAAGAGAGGGATGGATAAAGTAGAGGATTATGTGGACATAGAATATGGGGGTTGTGTGAAGTAAGGGTGTTCATGCTGTGGACAAGGTAATAATTGAGATGTAAACTGGAGTGGAGGCTGTGAGATATAGAGTCAGTGTGGATTAAAGTTGTTAAATGTTCAAAAATACATGTAAAGAACAGTGCTGCTAATGTATGAGCACAGCTCCAAAAGTGATATATAAAGGAGAGGTATGTGAGTAGTGGGTGCAGGAATTAGTTTTTAAACAAATGATTAAAGTGGATAGATGTGACACAATTGGAAAAGGCAATACAAAATGAATGAGGACAAAATTACAATGTACCCGAGCTGATCCAGTCTGAAGTGTTCTGATCAACAAAGATCAATCAACAAGAGCAGCACACAGACAGGGGAGACTTGCAGTGTCCAAGCAGTGAGTGCAGTAAGTAGTTGCCTGGATATGCATACAGCAGAAGATGTTGATTTTGTTCATTCACATAAGTATGTTGCTTCTTGTTGTTCAGAAATTGTTCTGGTTTTGAGTTTCTTTTCCCTCAGTTTAACTCCAGCGTAACTCCGACTTAGTTATCAAATTGTATTTACACTTATAATCAGAACACTTTGAATCTTAACACAGACTATGGCAGCCACCGGCTATGCAGCCTGTGGGAGCAGTAATATCTAAAGTTACAAACATGTGTCTCTGTGCTCACTGATTGGGACCCCACCCCGAAAGCTCTAACACACACTAAATTGGGATGCAATAAAGTCTAAGATAAACAATTTGTGAGAAGGGGGGAGGCCAACAAAGATTCACAATACATTCCTAACTTCCTTTAGATAAATTGCTCTTAGTATAGCAGTAGTTGTAATTTACCCAGTATAAATTTTCAAAACTGTGCTGAGGCAATCACTAAAACAGCATCTGATGGGAGCAGTAGTTGTAATTTACCCAGTATAAATTTTCAAAACTGTGCTGAGGCAATCACTAAAACAGCATCTGATGGGAGCAGTAGTTGTAATTTACCCAGTATAAATTTTCAAAACTGTGCTGAGGCAATCACTAAAACAGCATCTGATGGGAGCAGTAGTTGTAATTTACCCAGTATAAATTTTCAAAACTGTGCTGAGGCAATCACTAAAACAGCATCTGATGGGAGCAGTAGTTGTAATTTACCCAGTATAAATTTTCAAAACTGTGCTGAGGCAATCACTAAAACAGCATCTGATGGGAGCAGTAGTTGTAATTTACCCAGTATAAATTTTCAAAACTGTGCTGAGGCAATCACTAAAACAGCATCTGATGGGAGCAGTAGTTGTAATTTACCCAGTATAAATTTTCAAAACTGTGCTGAGGCAATCACTAAAACAGCATCTGATGGGAGCAGTAGTTGTAATTTACCCAGTATAAATTTTCAAAACTGTGCTGAGGCAATCACTAAAACAGCATCTGATGGGAGCAGTAGTTGTAATTTACCCAGTATAAATTTTCAAAACTGTGCTGAGGCAATCACTAAAACAGCATCTGATGGGAGCAGTAGTTGTAATTTACCCAGTATAAATTTTCAAAACTGTGCTGAGGCAATCACCAAAACAGCATCTGATGGGAGCAGTAGTTGTAATTTACCTGTGGAATGCAGAGAAGAAGTCACATCAGTCTTTGCATGGTGCGCATATGACAAATAAGATCTGCAGCGTAACTCCGACTTAGTTATCAAATTGTATTTACACTTATAATCAGAACACTTTGAATCTTAACACAGACTATGGCAGCCACCGGCTATGCAGCCTGTGGGAGCAGTAATATCTAAAGTTACAAACATGTGTGATATGATTGTCTACACTCCCCACGCTGTATCTGCTCTGTTGAACTCAGCTCAAACCAGACACGTCTCCTCGGCTAGGTTCACCAAATGGGAACTAGCTCTAATCGCTCCTGCAAATATTACTGTTAAACGTTGCAGTATGCTGAACCCAGCAACATACCTACCATATGTACAACATGATGTAAAAAGGGTGGAAGGAGAGGAGTTGCTGGCGGTAGGTGAGTTTGGCAGACATAACGATACGCATGATTGTATGACATATCTGAATCAGACCTTTACTGCTAGATCTGACATAGATGACACACCTTTAGAGAATGTGGA
Organism: Taudactylus pleione; assembly: GCA_031769625.1. Taxonomy (NCBI): domain Eukaryota; kingdom Metazoa; phylum Chordata; class Amphibia; order Anura; family Myobatrachidae; genus Taudactylus; species Taudactylus pleione. Next base: position 18,376,659 of record JAUIMM010000115.1, on the reverse strand, counting down.
TGTAACTTTTTATACAGATGAGAGTTGTCATAGACAAACAGACACAGGTGAATTATGTACAGGTTATGCTGTTGTAAATGACACAGACACCATAGAAGCTAAACCTCTAGGTCCTCCTCACTCAGCCCAGGTGGCAGAGTTAGTAGCACTGACTAGAGCATGTGAACTGGCAGCAGGCAAATCTGCTAACATTTACACTGACTCGAGGTACGCGTTCGGGGTGGTGCACGATTTTGGGGCTCTATGGCGTCTGAGAAATTTTATGACAGCAGCAGGCACACCAGTTGCACATTCCCGACACATAAAACATCTTCTAGAAGCAATCCAACTGCCCAAAGCAGTGGCAGTAATTAAATGCAAAGCCCACACATGTGAGGATGACCCGGTGTCACTGGGCAACAACAGAGCTGATGAAGCTGCAAAATGGGCAGCAGGGTTAAAAATGTTTCCTCCAACTGAAACAATGTCATTTCAAACTATTGATATGTTGAAATTAATTGAGATGCAAAATTTTGTTCAATTCAGGAAAAATCCATTTGGAAGTCCAAGGGGTGTGGGCAAGAGTCCTCTGGGCTCTGGAGGGACGGACATGGTAAGCCAGTAGCCCCCAAGGCATATTACCCCAGCCTGGCTGAGGCAGCACACGGTCTGACTCATCTGGGTAAACAGGGTATGTGCTACCTGTGGAGATCATTGATATATTCACAAAGAAGAAATGCACAACTCCAAATTAACTGATTATATATAAATAAATACATTTTGCAGTAAATACAATAGAGGTATTTGGCATAATCTTGGCCAAGCTTATGGGCCTGCCCACCATATCCGGGTAACCTCTTGTCGGGCAGGTCCCTAACATACTAAGGCTCAAATCCAGAGCGCAGGACACCCCCAAACTAGCCCAGCCAATCCACCCCAAAGCACCGCTCTAATAAGAAAAGTGAAGTGTTAAGAGCAGCCGCTGGCCGCATATAAAGCATAAAAATAAAAAAGTGAAATACATATATATATAAAGGAAACAGACAGTGAAGTATTAAAATGTGTTAAAGGAAAATGTGTTATACTGCGGTGCCCTGAAGCAGATCAGCAAAGCAATCTAGGGGGACCCACACCCCAAAAATGAACCAAAGCTTCACTACATAAATAAATATTAGCAGGACTTACCTATTATTGTGCCTCTGACTGGTGTGCATATTACATTGCCAGACTCCATGCTGTAACCAATGTAGTAGAAGTGAGTGGGAAGTGGCTCAGGCTTCCCAGGTGTGCAAATCAATGCACTAATTAGTTTACAAAGAAAATAGATCTCAGACTGCACATTCTGGACATATATATATATAATTGGACAAAAGTCCAGGAATGATGATGTTCGTCCATGCAAGATGACGTTTTGCCTCTTTCTGAGTTCCGTTTTTTTGGAGGGAAAAATCTGAACTCAACGTGCAAACTTGAACCTATCCGAGCCTGCACATCCCTAATACAAATTGATTTCATCCAATTACCACCCTGCAGGAACCTTAAGTATGTATTAGTGTGCACAGACGTATTTTATAACTGGGTTGAGGCTTACCCAGCGGCCACTAATACTGCTGCGTTTACTGCTAAGAAAATAGTTCAGGAATTTGTATGCAGGTACGGTATCCCTAAAATCATCGAGAGTGACAGGGGAACCCATTTCACAGGTGATGTTTTTCAAAATATGTGTAAGCTGATGGGTATTAATAGCCGACTTCACACCCCCTACCGACCGCAAGCCAGTGCCAAGGTAGAGAGGATGAACGGGACTATTAAAAATAAGCTAAGTAAAATCATGGCAGAGACCGGACTAGGATGGCCAGAAGCTTTACCTTTGGTCCTACATAGCATAAGGACCACTCCTAGGTTTCCTCTGAATCTGTCCCCATTTGAAATACTATTTGGCAGACAACCTCATTTGATTATAAGTCCACAGGAAGATCTAAAGGGTAACAACGAGGTAACTGTGAAGTATCTTATATCAATGAGTAAGCAGTTAAAGCAACAGCAGCAGAAACTGAAATTGTTGTCTAATGATATGCCTAAAACGAACTGTCATGATGTTGAACCAGGAGAATATGTAATGATCAGAAATTTCTTGCGTTCAGGTTGTTTGACTGATCGGTGGGAAGGTCTGTACCAGGTGCTGCTGACGAGTACTACATCTTTGAAGGTGGCCGAGAGAGATACCTGGGTCCATTCCACTCACTGCAAAAAGGTCAATCAACCGGTGGAGAAACAAGTCGGAGACAAAGCTGATAGCGTGGATCTGTCGCTCGTGAGCTTGTTCCGGGAGGATAGAAAAGGTCGTTGTAAGATACCTGAACTGAGAGAAATTTGCAGGTCTTGTTGTGACAATGGACGGGCCTGCTGTGTTTATTTTCATATTCTCTTTTAGAGTGTTCACCATCCTGGTCAGTCTGGGGATATCCAGTGTCTGTGATGGGGGACCGATTGAGGAAACGGGAGCTGACGGCAGTGCTGATGGAGTGGAATCAGGAGGAGTGCAATGCCAATCAGGGGAGTGTCTTTCCAATCGTAGTATTGTTATTGTTAAAAGAGCTGTCATTCCGGATACTCGGGGAATGTGTGGAGGGTTATCGTCTGAAGATTCCTGTATTTGTGAGCTTTGTGAGTCCTTAGTTGATGAGAATTGTATCCAACGGTGCCAACCTAAATATAATCCGTACTGGGGTGGGTATCCTCTAGAGGATTATCATAGCATGGTAGGCAAAGTGTTAAATCAAACTGATTGCTGGGTGTGTTCACATGTGCCCCAGGGACAGCATAACGTAGGGTTGGTGCCATTTCTGCTGAATATCACAGAAATTTTAGAATTACAAGAAGGGAAAACATTGGATGGAAAATTCCTCTCATCCAAACCACCTCATTTCAAACTCTATCAATTCCAAGTAGATAGATCACTTTAGTGTTTAAACATAACCCCAATAAACCCGGGAGTTGGGAAGTGACCGGGAATAATCAGACGATGACCTTCTCACAAAGAGCTGATAATGAGTCCATAAACCATGATCTATTGCGCTCCATTAAGTCTGGTGGGAAACATTTTAGGTATCGATATACATTGAGTTCCACCAAAGAAATTATTGGTAAGGTGCCATATGGTTATTGTGCTAAAATAATACAGCCAGAAACTTGCATGTACCAGATGGAAGAACCAGAAATAGGATTGTTTGCAAGGGAAATGTGCTTAATGATAATGATGCATACCATTCCTTATGTCCTCCCTGATAATGTATATTTCATCTGTGGAAGAAAAGCGTATAAATGGCTCTCCCCGAGTTCCGAAGGTTTGTGTTATCTGGGAATAGTCCCAGAAGTTATGAACCTCACACATGTTGAAATACTGGGTATACATAAAAACACACCGTCACCATATCTTCATACACAATATGAACACAGAGGCAAAAGAAATATGGTACCTGGTGGTATACATAAAGCCACTCAGTTAATCAGTGAGACAACTGGCTTTCAAGTTCTGGTCGCATTGGACCCCACCAGGATCACTCGGGGTACATTAAATTTTAGATATATCCAGGAACTTGCTAAATTAATAGATAATATCACCGAGATGTACGATGACACATTCAGGTATACAGGGAGAGAATTGCAAGCATACAAGAAAGAACTGGTGCAACACAGGCTAGTGTTGAATTATTTAACTGCTGTTACTGGAGGGTATTGCGTAACATTGGCCACCCAATTTGGAGTAAAATGTTGCACCTATGTCACCAATGATTCCAGCGACCCTAAGCAGGTGATAGACCGGAAGATGGATGAAATTCTGCAGCTAAAGTGGGAATTTCGCAAAAACCATAACGCTTCAGTGGCTGAAGTAGGGGAAAAGATAGGGTGTCATGGCTGAACCCAGTAAAATGGTTCTCAGGTCTAGGGGAATGGGTCCAGGAAGTGATCGCCAGCATAGGCAAATTCTTAATCCTTATACTGATTGTCATCATAATAATTGGCATATGCGTCTGGTGTGTTCCTATTGTGTTGAAGTGTGGAAAATGTAGAAACAGAGTGAAACAAAAGAATGAAACCATGATGGTGGTCAGTAATGACAATATGTATACTGAGGTAAATATAGAACTGCATTACAACCATGAACTAGGGAATACAATTGTTTGATGTATTATATTTAGACATGCATAGAATGTATTATTGAAATGTTATTCATAGAACACCTCAGATGATGTAAAGTCTCAATTCCCCTTCAAGACTGCTATTATAAGACTGGTGCATTCCCACACCTTTCACATGATCTTCCAAGATCCGCGGTGTGCGTATAATAGTAGTTTTATGTCCCCCACCCAGAGACACATTATTGATGGATAAAGAACCACCTTGTGCCATCCCATAATAACACCAAATAATATGTAAATGTAAGCCTAAATTAAATTCTAATAGCAGATTGTGATAGTGTGTTGTTTGCTATCAAAGGGTGGACTGTTGAAGCTGAATAATTGGCTAAGACAAGTTCAGGTTAAAATTTAATCGCGGCAACGCCATCTTGCGACTGGCCGCAAGACGCCATCTTGAAAATGAGATTGCAAGACACCATTTTGCGAATGGCCGCCTAAGCGCCATTTTAGATAAACTCACATTTTAGTACATGTGGCGATAATACTAATAGCACCATGCATTTGCATCTTTCACCATTTCTCATACACACTGTTAACTAGTCGCATATTAGCGAATGCATAGGACTTTGTACGAAACCGCTGTATTATTAGCTTTATGCGCACGCATCTTCCCCAAGTTAACTAGCGTCCTTATTTCAAACCCTGAATAGCCACACATTACATATTCACACATAAGGTTCAATAAGCTCTAAAGTATATGATTTAAGTTGGTTCAGTTAGTTTAAATGCTGAGAAATAAAGATATTTGATAACTAAGGTATTATACATGCTAAACAAGTCATGTTTGGAGTTGTACTGATGCATATCCTTTTTACAGTATTCCGGTGTTATCGGTGGGGAGATCGCATCATGCATTCCCGAGTTATGGATCGCAGAGCCTACAAGCAACAAAATGTATATTTTAGAAACAAGTGTTAGGATGCTATGAGAAGCGTGAAGAGGAAGACCCCCAGCTGTTAGAGGCAGGGAGAGTCTGTTTGAACCAGCCTGTTAAATGTGCTGTAACAAATGCTTCACCCCTGGGAACCAATGATATCAGCAACAGACTTCCCTATTGTCTTGTTTATTCTGGGGGGTATAAATATGAGTGCACGAACGCTGGTTCTGAGTCTTCGTGCTGAATGCTGACTGACGAGGGGTCTCTTGCTGATGCCTATCTCTGGGTCCGGAAGCGCCTGCATATGTATACTGTACTTGGGTCTGTATAATTTCCTTTTGCGCCTAAATTGTGTCTTGATCATTTTGCAACTCATTTGATAAATAAAAGTCAGTTTTCATGTAAAACACATAATTGTCTGGGTGACACCAAACTTTTGAACGGTAGTGTATATCTAAAAGTATTTACTACAATGAGCTGCACATATGTAGTTGTATTTTTTAACCAAATAAGCTTTTGATCAGCTTCATTTACTTGGATACAAAAATACATATAATGTACAAATGGACAAAGATGAAACCACCTACAAAAGCACTTGAGCAAGGGACTGTTCTGCAGGAATGAAGCCGTTTACGGCTAGCATGGGACAATATGAGGACATCATCATATATCTGGTGCCATCATGGAAGGGACTATGGACCTCATTCAGAGTCGGTCGTTGCGGCCGCACGGTCGTACGCCACCGATGTTCGCTAAACTGCGCATGTGTAAAGTTCGCAATGCGCGTGCGCAAACTAGCTGCTACAATCAGAAATTTCTCTCTCCTTGAACACAGCCAGGTCGGTAGTTTGAGTGACAGAATGAGGCATTTGTGGGTGGCAACAGGGGAAGGTGCTTGAAAACGGGGGAGTGGAGATCGGAACACAGGCGTGCCTAATTATGCGAACGGCGTTTTATGGGAGTGCATAATTAACAAAGTAGTGTCATGGCACACGTGACATGGGTGGTTTGTACACTGACCTGATCGTAGTGCTTAAGAGAGGGTATGGTCAACCTTAAGCTCTACGACCAGTTCCGATGGTTACCGATGGTCTCGATTAAGCCTTATATGGCCGGAGATTACGTGTAATGCGTACGAGAAGGGGGCGTACTTTTTGTTTTACAGCTGCATCCTCCCCTTGGTCGGCCAGCTAACGATCCGATCTTAAGGACGCAACTTGCGAGTGCATCATTTGCATATCCGGCCCCTTTTCCCTTACAACCATGCGGCCGCAACGACCGACTCTGAATGAGGTCCAATGTATCCGGAAATTGAGAAAATTAGGTATGTTGTGTATTAAAAGTTATTACAGTATCTTTATCCACTGCTACTGCCCCCTCTCTGTCCACATATTGTATAGTAGTATTCTTGTGAGCATTATTGAGGTGGAAGAATATTGTTACATACGAGTATGTCCAGTATTAACTGTTCCCAGCATAAAATTAAGTGTAGATAAGACAATAAGTAATGGCAAATGATTACAGTTATTGGCAGTGTAGCAATAAGGTGTTGGTCACTGTCCTGCAGCCAGGCCCTGAGCCTAAAGTTTATTGTAATATAAAGTAGAAGGCAGATTCTGAATTGGGGTCAATGCAAGAAATATAAACAAATTAGCAAAACCACATTGCACAACAGGCGAGGCAGATTTAAATGGGCAGAGAGATTAAGCTGGCCACACATCAGATCAACTTTTCTCCAATCATCCAACTGACCAACCGTCCAACTTGTCTGTCCAACTAATACGCTTCTCCACACATCTAACCAACTTATTTTTTGACAGACCAGCCAACTTCTCTCCAACTTGTGATGTCACAGAAGTAGGCGAACAGTGTCTGCCTGACTACTGCATGTTTTGAATAAATATTTGGGGTTTTATGTACACTGCATCCAGAAAGTATTCACAGCGCTTCAATTTTTCCACAACATTTGTTATGTTACAGCATACTTGCCGACTATCTGGCTGCCCCTTCCGGGAGGGAGCAGCCAGATCGGCATTACTGGGGGGGCATGGCCAGCAAACGGGGGCGTGGCTGGCCAGATGACACGTTTTGTGGGCGGAGCTGTGGCGGAGCCACGCGAGCGCGTCATTTTGGCCCCCCCCGGCTACACACTGCCGATATTACAGGCAGTGTGATGCAGGGGGCGGTGCCAAAATGACGCGAAATGCGTCACCGCTCCCCTTCGCTGCGGGGGTTTTTACAAACAATCGGGGTGGGCCAGGAGGGGTTGCGGCAGCCGGGAGACTTGCCTGCCTTCCCAGGACGTCGGGAGCGGCACCCGATTTTCGGGAGGCTCCCGACCAAGTCGGGAGGGTAGGTAAGTATGTGTTACAGCCTTATTGGATGGAATGTAATAAATTCATTTTTGTCCTCAAAATTCTACAGACAATACCCCATGACAACTTGTAAACAGTTTTTTTGAGATATTTACAAATTCAATAAAAAAAAACAACTAAGAAATCACATGTACATAAGTATTCACAGACTTTGCTCAATACTTTGTTGATGCACCTTTGGCAGCAATTACAGCCTCAAGTCTTTTTGAATATGATGCCACAAGCTTGGCACACCTATCTTTGGGCAGTTTCACCCATTCCTCTTTGCAGCACCTCTCAAGCTCCATCAGGTTGGTTGGGAAGCGTCGGTGCACAGCCATTTTCAGATCTCTCCAGACTCCAGAGATGTTCAATCAGATTCAAGTCTGGTCTCTGGCCGGGCCACTCAAGGACAATCACAGAATCGTCCTGAAGCCACTCCTTTGATATCTTGGCTGTGTGCTTAGGGTTGTTGTCCTGCTGAAAGATGAACCGTCGCCCCAGTCTGAGGTCAAGAGTGCTCTGGAGCAGGTTTTCATCCAGGATGTCTCTGTACATTGCTGCATTCATCTTTCCCTCTATCCTGACTAGTCTCCCAGTTCCTGCCGCTGAAAAACATCCCCACAGCATGATGCTGCCAACACCATGCTTCACTGTAGGGATGGTATTGGCCTGGTGATGAGCGGTGCCTGGTTTCCTCCAAACATAATGTCTGTCATTGACGCCAAAGAGTTCAATCTTTGTCTCATCAGACCAGAGAATTTTGTTTCTCATGGTCTGAGAGTCCTTCAGGTGCATTTTGGCAAACTCCAGGTGGGCTGCCCTGTGCTTTTTACTAAGGAGTGGCTTCCGTCTGCCCACTCTACCATACAGGCCTGATTGGTGGATTGCTGCAGATATGGTTTTCCTTCTGGAAGGTTCTCCTCTCTCCACTGAGGAATGCTGTAGCTCTGACAGAGTGACCATCGGGTTCTTGGTCACATCCCTGACGAGGGCCCTTCTCCCACGATCGCTCAGTTTAGACGGCCGGCCAACTCTAGAAAGAGTCCTGGTGGTTCCGAACTTCTTCCATTTACGGATGATGGAGGCCACTGTGCTCATTGGGACCTTCAAAGCAATAGATCTTTTTCTGTACCCTTCCCCATACTTGTGCCTCGAGACAATCCTGTCTCGGAGGTCTACAGACAATTCCTTGGACTTCATGCTTGGTTTGTGCTCTGACATGCACTGTCAAGTGTGGGACCTTATATAGACAAGTGTATGCCTTTCAAAATCCTGTCCAAACAACTGAATTTGCCACAGGTAGACTCCAATTGTAGGAACATCTCAACAATGATCAGTGGAAACAGGATGCATCTGAGCTCAATTTTGAGCTTCATGGCAAAGGCTGTGAATACTTATGCACATGTGATTTTAGGTTTTGTTTTTATTAAATTTGCAAAAATCTCAAAAAAACTTTTTACACGTTGTCATTATGGGGTATTGTGTGTAGAATTTTAAGGACAAAAATGTATTTATTCCATTTTGGAATAAGGCTGTAACATAACAAAATGTGGAAAAAGTGAAGTGCTGTTAATACTTTCCGGATGCACTGTATGTATGTATGTATGTATGTATGTATATGTAGCCGATTTTAACACAAAGTGCAGTTGCTCTCTTTTTGGATAAATTTAGGTGACACTAAGGGGGGATTTCCGGAAGCCCGTCTCGCACCCTTCGCCCGGCCATCCGAATGCCAGATTCGCTCACAATTGCTCGCTACCCTATGGGTTAGCAAACACTTTTGTGCGAGATCCCACTGCTGTAAAGCAGGGTGGCTGCCGCACAGATTCAGCAGAATTAATTTGCCCATACTTGAATTCCCCCTTAATTGAGCATATTTTAATGTTCAGGGTGGCTGTGTAAGGCGGTCAGAGCCCCGATCCAGCACCCAGAATGACAGGCTAAGGTGGACTGTGCCCTGCCTGGCATCCCGAACGACTACATCCCCTAACCTACCAAAAAGTATCAGTGGGCAAGGGGTAATTTTAATTTATAATTAATTTCAGTACAGTATTACAAATTACTGTAATCCAACCACTAACAAGGTTGAAAACATTTGTATCTCCCCTAATGTGTCAATCAACGGGGGACTTTTTGGTCAAGAGTGCAGGGCCATGGTAAAGAGTGTGCTAATGGTACAGTCGCCAAGGTTGCATGGTCGAGGGGGCTGTATGGTCACTGTCCTGACAGCTCCCTTCCTCCGTCAACAGCTTGTGGTGTGCCTGAAGAGGTATTCCACTACATAGAAAGCCCCCCCCCCTTGTAGATTAAATAGGCACACTAGGTCACATTTATCAATGCACTGCAAAAGATGCTATGGAGATATACATAGCACCAGCCCCTCCCCTCGTATTCAGCAAGGGTTAAGTAGAATAGGGGCAGGACTGGCAGCTATCACAGTGCTGGTCCCTCTGTCCAGGAGCATCAGGGGGCTGCCACCAGGGCTGTAACTAGGGTGGCATGACCTGTGCCATGGCGCAGGAAAGGGAGCGCTGATTGGGCCTGTCATTTTTCTATTTATTATCATTCTCACTTGCTCTTATTTTATCCCCAGCACTTTCTTGCCTCCCCATCTCCTCCCTGGCCATTCCCCGTGAGGCCATGCCCCTTTTTCAGGTGCTTTTTGTGCCTATTTGAAATATAGGGGGGGCACCAATGCTCTTTCTGCACAGGGCACCAAGAAGTCTAGTTACAGCTCTGGCTGTCACATCTCCGTGTACAGGGCTGACAGTAAGCTCCCAGCCCGGCAGTCTCATCTCTCAGCCTGGCTGCAGCTTCGTATGGGGAGACTGTAATCTCTCCCTCCTCGCCTGCAAATGACAGCTGCCACACATATACCCTCCGGGCGAGGCGGGCACTGAGAGCTGCATTTGAAGAAGGGTATGCTGCAGGGAGGAGGTCCGGTTTTCACCTAATCCTCCCAGCAGTGATGATCTTTCTCTTGGCTCCCGCTCCACCGATCCCTGGATGACGGGCAGCAGCCCGGCAGCCATGAACTGCTGCAGCTGCTACTCCTCCCGGCTCCAGCTCCACTGCTGCCACCGATCCTGGGATAACAGTGGCAGCAGCCCGGCAGTCATGGACTGCCGCAGCTGCTGCTGATCCAAAAGTAGGTGGGCACTGCCGGCCAGTGTCTGTCCTATCGTTCAGTTGGGGAGAACTGTCCCCCTACACTAGTACGATTAGTTGGTGAAAATAAACCATGTTTGATTTTCACCAACTAGTTGGAATTACCTTTTCTGGACGTTTTTCAGCGTATGGGAGCAAACTGCTGACTGTCGTTTGCTCCTACACACTACCCAACTATCGTTCCAACTAGTTGGCTGGTTGGAACAATATCGTCCTGGTGTGTGGCCAGCTTTAGAGCTGAGATAGGCAAGGTACTAATTTTTATTGCTTTGCACCCAAGTCTGAATCAGCCCCTAGTTATTCAACACCTGATTGGTAAACTAGAAGGGAACAGTCTGTCAGTGGTGCCATGTCTATCTTATTAGATACGTTGTTCACGTTTTCCTGCAGATGCAATTGTAGGGTCCTGATTCAGAAGAAGTACTCTGTATTGTACTGTATGGTTTACAGTGAGGAGTTCTCAGACTGCCCCTCATGCTGTTGTACAAGTCTGCCAAGACAATTTATAAATCCCTCTTTGAACTACAGTATATACTGCAACCTCTCTGTTGGTTATAATTATGGATAATAGCCCACAATTATAATTGTATAATGACTGAACAATGTGAAATTGAAAAGAGGAAAACAAGAAGGAAATAGTTGCTCCTGTAATGCCATACATAGAGCTATGATCACTTATTTGCCCTCTTACAGTGACAGTGTGAGGAACTGCTAATCGATGTACAGTAGTAAGGAGGGGACGGTCATGGGCAGAGTGTGATCAATGCCATTTAGTATATTTTCAGCACAAGTGTACCAAACTAAGGAAAAAACACTTATTTGGAAATACGTAAGTTAGGGCAGTGGCGGAACTGCCGGAGACAATGGAGTCAGTTGCCGCCGGGCTCCAGGCCTGAAGGAGGCACCTCCTCCATTGTCCCCTGTTCTGTGGCTTCCTGTTGCTGTAATACAGGAGCCGCCGAGCTGATTGCCGATCAGCGGCACTCCTCCACCGCGACCTGGACCCTCTGTTCGGGTCACGGACGTCACTTAACATGTGACCGCGACCCTGAGCCGCCTGCCTGCTGAGTGGGAGCCGGATTGCTGATTGCAGACACCTGTGCTGAAACACCTGTCTCATCTATTAACCAGTTCAACACAAGTGTCTGCAATCATTAAGTAGGAAGTCCAGCAGGAGAGCAATTTGTACCGGGTGGAAGGGGTCATTTTGGAGGGTAGGTGACAGTGTGGCTGGGCGTGCATGCTGAGGATGGCTGTCACACACTGTGGGGAGCGTGCAGGAGTCAGGAGAGCAGCCGGCACTCGGGACTGGGAGAGCAGCCAGCACATAAGCAGGGGCAGTGGTATCCGTGGACAGGCACCAGTGCTGTGAATCACTCTGAGCGGCATGGAGGGGATAGGAGACCCTGGCTATAGATGTCCCAGCCAAGGTAACAGGTAAGAAGAATAACAAAGTGAGGGGAAATTGCATTCAACATGCGCAGGAGGAGGGTGTATCATGGTGGCGAGGAGAGAACATAAGAGTAGGGGGGGGTGGAGAGAGAAAGGAAAGTTTAGAAAATCAAAATTAGTAGAAGGGGGCACAGATAGAGGCACAAGTGGGCATAGAGATGCGAAAGGTACAAAGGGCCTAGACAGACAGAAGGGGTGCAGTCAGATAGAGGCACAGAAAGGTGGGAGTGGGGAACTGAGAGTCAGAATGGGGCACAAGTGTGTAGACTTCCCATATCATCTCTTTATCTCAGGATACATGTGGATTACACAGGTTCTGTGGCTGATGAAAACCAGGTGATATGGGGACTTGAAGTCAGCCAGCCACAGAACCTGTGTAATTCATGTGTGTCCTGAATTAAAAGGGATGATCTGGCGAGCCTACACATATAGACGCACGGACAGACAGAAGGGGGTACAGGTAGAAGGAAATGTGTAATTGGTTGGTTTAGGTAACAATAAGTAACTTGTTGTAGACAGATCACTCGACTGTTTTGTTTTCAAATAAAAAATGGCGTAGAGGCACGTGTTTCTGGGTGGAAATATACCAACTGGCGGCAGCAACAAAGGTGCATATCCTGCAAACTTACTTTAGCAAATAGGCCCAATAGAAACATTCTATTTCAGTGTGTGTTTGTGTGCGTGTATAGATTGATAGATATACATCACATTTATTTGCTTTTTTTTCTTGGGGGAAGTGTGCGCCAAAGTAGAACTTGCCTCCGGGCGACTGGGATGAATTTACACCACTGAGTTAGGGGTTTGTAGATGTGTAATACATTTAGTGGTTTCCCTTAGAAACCTAATAATTTATTCTTTATGAAGCTTGAATAAACCAATTAACCAACATTTGCTGATAATCAAATACTTTAAGTCTTGACTTTTAAATACTACCAGTTACAACATAAACTAGAATGCCAGATGTCCAAAAAATCAGAGCTATAGTGAAGGTCAATATAGAGTAATGTATGAATACAGTACAAGACCAGGATCAATTCCATAATCAGTGGACCATCTGATCACTTATGTAAACATGGTCCTACATGATGAAAATAGGTGTTACTAAATTAGAACCCTTGAAAAAAAAAATTGGCGTGGAGGTCTCTTCTGACAAACTGCATTGGGTGGCCTAAACTGTGTGTTTGAAACTGGGGAATATAATGAATAATGCCTTGCAAAGTACCTAAATGAATATGTCACATCTGCATCTGGACCCAGTTGTTTACACTTTTTGCATGAAGTATCAATAACCAGATAAGGTTTAAAGTTAAACTTTGAAATCTTTTTAGATTTTCAAAATGTTGCTTAGAAGCCGTACTCTGTCGTGGTTTTTTTGTGAGTCTAGTCTCAAATGGAATCACCCAATTATACCTAAAACTTACATTGGAATCTACATATGGTATACGGATGTTCCCTGGATTTGAAGTGCCAAGTAGTATGTACAATAAATAAGCCTGAAGGCACTAATTTGATGTATGTAGCATCTGTAGTATGTACAATAAATAAGCATGAAGGCACTCATTTGTATGTAGCACTCTGTAGTATGTACAATAAATGAGAGCCTTCATTCTTATTTATTGTACATACTACAGTGTGCTACATACATTAAATCTGTGTCTTCATGCTTATTTATTGTACATACTACAGAGTGCTACATACATTAAATGAGTGTCTTCATGCTTATTTATTGTACATACTACAGAGTGCTACATACATCAAATGAGTGTCTTCATGCTTATTTATTGTACATACTACAGTGTGCTACATACATCAAATGAGTGTCTTCATGCTTATTTATTGTACATACTACAGAGTGCTACATACATCAAATAAGCATGAAGGCACTCATTTGATGTACAGTGCCTTGCAAAAGTATTCACCCCCCTTTGCATTTTTCATGTTTTGTTGCCCCACAACCTGAAATTAAAATGGATTGTTTGAAGGTGGCCATCATTTCATTCACAGAACATGCTTACTACTGTGAAGTTGTGTTTTTTTATATTGTGAATCAAACATTTAGGACAACATAACAGAAAACTCCAGTGTGCATAACTAGTTGTTTGGTTAAGATTTATAGATGATATATTTTTTTATCTGGGGAGGGAATGAGAATGATCTTAAACTGTTTTGTGAATATCTTAATGACAATAATTTTAACATTTCTTTATCTTTTATCTTTTATCATTTAATGAGGTAAATGTTTTAGATCTTATTATTTACAAAATAGAAGACAAATTAAGTACTAGGAACTATGAAAAACCAACGGATAGCAATTCCTACATCAATATGACCAGCCACCACCATCCCAGGTGGCTCAAAAATATCCCAAAGGGACAAATCCACAGAATCCGTAGGAACTGCACAAATGAAGAAATTTTTAATAAGCAGGTAGAAAATTTAAAACAAAAATTTATTGTAAAGGGATATAATCAAGGATCAATAGAAAATACTATAGATGAGTTGAAAAATATTCCTCAGGCTGATCTTATAGACTATAAAAATCAGAAAAAGAATGACGTTATTAAGAAACCAAGAATTGCATTTATTTCCACTTATAAAAATAAATACAAATCGGTTGAAAATATATTTAGAAAAAATTGGTACCTGTTAAAACAGGATCCGATTTTAAAAAACATAGTTCCAGACAAACCTACATTTACTTATAGGAGAGCACCTAATATTACTAACAAATTAGTAAAAAGCGCCAGACCAGAAAAAAAGAACAGGAAGGATAAAGACAAAAGGTTTCCACTGTTGTGGGTCCTGTATTGTATGTACCAAACACACTAAGCAAACAACTAAAATAGAAACATTAAAATCCAGTTCAAATGATGCAACTTTTAAAATTAATGAGTTTATAACGTGCAACAGTACAAATTGTATATATGTTAGAGTGTAATTGTGGGCTACAATATATAGGAAAAACATCCAGGAAATTAAGAGAAAGATGGGCTGAACACCTAAGAAACATTAGTAGAGGTGTCACCAACCATTCATTATCCAAACATTTTTTGGAGAAACACCAGAGTTCAGTAAATGGAATTAAATACATAAAAGGTATAAAAAAAAGTGAAAGGTAATTGGCGGACAAAAGGAGTGGAAACATTTTTGTCCAAAGCAGAAATTAGATATATATATACGAAGCCAAAACCCTTGAGCCTTATGGTCTAAACTCAGATTTTGTGGTTCTTGTGAAATATTTGTGGTTCACATGAGTTCTATCATTCTTTTAATCCCCCACCATTTTAAAAACATGATCCCTTTTTATGTATCCCTATTTATTTTTTATTCCTTTTTAATGTATCCCTTATATATTTTTTTATTCCATTTATTATATATATATTATGTGGTTTCATTTACTTAACCCTTTTACACATATTATTAGCACTGTTGTCTTATCTGATTTTAGTTGGATTTTAACTCCTGTGACAAATCTCCATGATAGATGTAATTTATGAGTTTTCACTTTATGTATATATTTATATTTTTAAATATTTATATTTTTATTTATGCATAATACTCATGTCAAATTGCTGTATAGCATCACCTCAGGGAAATATATTATATTTTTTATCCCATGATTTGTATGGATACAGATGCCACATTAGTATAGATCAGTGCTCCCGCTGGGTATATCATTGTGATGTCATAAACATGTCATACAGTGTTACAGGAATGGGTACTTTCCTTGACATAAGGTGAAAACATACACAATGAATGTAGACATCTACATGGTTTATTATGGCTAACATACAGTTAATAATTAACTCCGCAATAATAGAAAGGGCATTGCCTGTGCGTGTCACGTGACGACAGTCCAAGTCACGGAGAATGGAACACAGAGAATGACATGCTCCAAGGACGGCGTTGGACTGCCACCACGTGATATAGGTCACATGATAAGCCGGGTAGTGGAACACTGAGGGTCTCATTCAGACCCGCTCGCAAGTGGGTCGATGTAGAGGCCCTGTGCACGCGCACAGGGCCTCTACAAAAGGGGTGACTGTCGATGGTGATCGACAGCTCGCACCGTTTTGTAGGTGGGGTGGGGGGGTGGCTTGCCAAACGGAGGCGTTCACGACAGAACGCCTGCCGTTTGGGGGTGGCTCCACTGACATCACTCGTGATGTCAGTGGTGAGCTTCCGGGTCTAATAGAGCCGAAACCTCATTGGGGCTTGTGGCAGACGAGACCCTACTACAAGGGTCTCATCGCAAGCCCCGATGGTTGCGATGGTCTTGACCATCGTGACCATCAACCTGGCCGCTCGCTAAAGCTGTGGGTAGTCAACCACAGCCTAGCGAGCGGCCAGGAGGCTGGGCCAGATAATAGATGCAGCTGCCCTCATTCAGAGCGAGTGCCTCTGAATGAGGTCCTGTGTTCCTGATAAGACGATACACCGGCATCACGTGTTGTAATAGGATCACATCACTCGAGATGGCAAACACATGATGCATTCCACAAGGTGGAACGCAACACGGAACAACAATACCCACTCCTAGTAAGTACACAGACGGGGAGACATCATTTTAAGAGGCATAAATACCGGGACACAGAAGTTCATATACAGTGGTGAAAAACATGGAATTTATATACCTAGAAAATAAGTCAGAAATCATTTAACCAATTAAGCCCCTTATCGAGGGGAGGAGTCATTTTCACTATAAAAACCTGGTTAGCTTCACCAGCCAGCACACCTTGAAAAAGACCATATACTGGCGAAACGCGTTGGTGTTGTACCCTGGGTTGCTGCCATTCAGATCCTTAACTCTGGAGAGGTATTGCTTAATAGGGGGAGCATAAAAACACCCCTATATGCTTAAAACTGTGCTTTTCATGAAAAGGTCCCTGATGGTACGCAACCATTTTTTAATTATACTTTGTTTGTAATAAATGTTAATGGTTTTACACTATATGTTTTCCCCACTTTTGTCTTTTATGGCCTATTGACATTGAGGGGTAATGGTGTGAGAACCAAGTGGAGAGACCAGGTTTTTTTAAATTGTGCAGAAGAATCGTGATTGGAACATATGCGATAATTGAACTGCAAAAAAGTAGACTATTGAATCGTCTTTTTGCACTCATATGGGACAAATTAGACATATTGCATCTGCACCTTAACCAGAGCGCTCTTAACCATCTTTTATTTATGTACCTATTTGTTTGTGATTGGTGAATATCACGCAGGTTATCAGCTGCCAGGTGTAGCGTGGATCGCAAGCATTTATCATTTGTTTCTAGAACTATTCACCCCCCTAAAGTCAGGACTTTGTCGAGCCACCTATTGCGGCAATTACAGCTGCAAGTTGTTTGGATAAGTCTCTATGACTTCTGAGGGTAATTGGTTTCACCAGAACTTTTGAGGGGCTTCATAGCAAAGGGGGTGATTACATATGCACATGCCAATTTTCTGAATTTTATTTATAAAGATAATTTTTTTTTTAGATATATTTTTCAAATTTCACTTCACCAGATTAGACTGTGCAGATCCATCACATAAAATTCAGATTAAAAGAATGAAAAAAAAATAACACAAAGGTTGTAAAAAATTACAAATAGGTTGTAATGTGACCAACAGGTAAAAAGCCAAGGGGGGTGAATACTTTTGCAAGGCACTGTATGTAGCACTCTGTAGTATGTACAATAAATAAGCATGAAGGCACTCCTATTTGAGCTCTCTTTTTCATGCTCATCCTCTATATTCCATTTCTGGCTGAAGACATATTGGGAGAAGCAGCAAGCATATTCTTCTATTTTGAACACATTATTTGTTTATGGTGAAGCTCAAGAATATGGTGATATGTATTTGTTATATTATATATAAGCTGCAGAGTGGGTTCCACATGGTCAGTTGTCAGAAAGTATGCTTCATGCACTTGAACACCACATGTACTCTGTCCTTGTGTGCCATTATGCAAAGTTGGCTAAGCGATTTGGGTTTCATAATTTCAGTAAAGATGCCTACAAGCTGAGAAGAAGGAAGAATTGATCTCATATATCTGCCTGCTTGCAGTATAAGCATTTAAGACCTAAGATTCTGTGATAGGTGATTTCCAGGATTCGTTTTTATGAATACTGCACACCAGTTTCCACTTATTTAGACTGCAACTCTTGACTTCTCTTTAATTTACTCCCTTAGCCTGCTGACATACTGTGTACTTGACTTGCCACAAATACCTGACTTTCCTATTGCATGACTCCATACTGCTGAATTTGACTAAGCCTAGGTCTACTCTTTCGGATATTGAACTTTTGCGTAAAGATATTAATTTAGCCATTGCCTGTCATTACCTTGGCCATATGGGTACTGAATCCAGAACTGTTCAGACTTGGAGTTAGCACTTTTCTAATTGCACCTGCTAAAAAGTTGTGTATCTTGTTATAGATATACACGTGCTACTCATTACATTTACATAATTTCCAGTCTAGAAAAAAAAAAGATGCACCTGCATCTATTTTTGCTTACTCCCCGATGCCATATCTTCTGAAGTTCCTAGTACTGGGTATTTCCTGAACTCTCTGGATAGCAACTAACCCTGATAACATGACAATAGTACAGTACTAAAAAGAAACCTGAATTTGCATTGAAACAATAACATTGTGATAAATATAAATGTATTTTTATTTATGCAACCACATACATAAAAGAAAAAAAGTATTCTTGCATCTATCATATGCCAAGTTCAAGATTTTTCCTAAAGCCTTTTAATCGCAGAACAAAGTTACATATATGACCAGTGACATCATAAGGAAGAATCCGGTGATGGAGAGCAGAGGCACAAAAGAGAATCTCGTGTCACTAAAACACCATAGCAGTTTAAAAATGTGTATTTTTCACCTTAAGTACTTTTTTTTTCCCCTTAACGTAGTGCAAAGTCCTTACTAGGACGGATATGTTCCTGCAAATTTGACAAATAGTTTATGGTTTATATGATACCCCAAAGCCCTGATACACGTATCTCTATATCACTCATTTGCCATATTTCACTGAGGAATAATTTGCTATTTTACATAAACATTAAGAAAATGTTTCTTTCACACCTTACAGAATAGTAGGTTACATGATGTGTCTTAAGTGTGATTTTGGTTTCATTTATTTTTATTTTATATATCTCCATGTATTTAGCACAGTATATTTTCATGAAGAGCTGCAACATCGAATAATCCAACATTTATTTAGCAAAATTATATATTCAGCAGTATTCATGAGAAAACCATTTCAGGTAGAAGAGATATTTGCTATTGTATACAGCCAATGGGGAAATGTAATGTATTCATTACCTGAGTCTATTATGGCACCATAGAAACAGCAAATCTGTCCTGGAACTCAATGGTTTAACAATCTCCCTTATTACTATACCTGAGGAAAAAATCAACTTGTATCACTGGCTTGGGGTGCAAGTAGTTCAATTTGGTAACTGTACAAATAAATGGCATCTTGAGGTAGAAACTTTAAAACTATACAATAAAAACAGAAGCACAGTAAGAGCTATAATACAGTGCTTACTTATAACAAAGCTTTCAGGGGACTTGTGTAGATATACATATAACAAAGTGCCAGGATCCCAATAAAACACAATAGTGGAATTAACCCTCTTCCCAGATCAGTCTAGATTTATATTCACAATCTAGATTGCACTTCTGCAATACACTGCTCCTCCCTGTTGTGATATAGACATCGATAAACTTTCTTAAGACCTGTTAAATTATACTGAATCTCTCACTTTCATTGGATGCCAATAACCAATGTGAACTCTGCTTATATACTTTTGATTGGTGACTTGTGTAAAGTACATTAGACAGTAGATACAGTGCTACAGTAGAAACTTATGTCTCTGTCGTGTAATTGCTGTAAGCCAAAGATGAGAGAGGGGTTAAGTGACTCCACTGTCTGCCTGAAGTCCCAGCGCTGGATTCCTCCTCTTGTTGCTTATGTTTGGCAGCAAGTTGTTTGGCTTCCTCCTCATCAAGGAAAGGACTTTCACCATAAGTCTCCTTCAGCCACTTTCTGAGCTACAGTAATAAGTCAAATAATAATAAACATTTCATTAAAACACTAGGACCATGGTGTAAATTAAAGCATACTAATCTATAGTAATTTAAATACTGTCTGGAAGCTAGGGTATTTGACATAGAAGGTTACGCAGCACTATGCAAAGTGACATAAAAGATGGCTTAGTACATAATGTGACCATGAAGCTTGCCTAATCACTACTGTATATGCTCTTTGGTCGCACACAGGCACAGTAGACTTTCACCAAAAATGGCTCTACAATTTACACCTGGGACCTAATATAGTTCTGGATATTTTGTTTTACATGAGATATAGCCCAGCAACTTACACTTCATGCCAGATATGGCTTTGCATATATTAGGCTTGGTATCAGATGTGGCTCAGCATTTTAGACTGGGATGCAGATATACAGTCAGGTGCATAAATATTGGGACATTGACAGATTTTTCATATTTTGGCCTCTATTCACAACCACAATGGCTTTGAAATGAAACAAACAAGATGTGCTTTAACTGCACACTTTCAGATTAATTTGAGGGTAATTACATCCAAATCAGGTGAACGGTGTAGGAATTACAACGGTTTATATATGTGCCTCCCACTTTTTAAGGGACCAAAAGTAATGGGACTATCAACTCAAAAGCTATTTCATGGACAGGTGTGGGCTATTTCCTCGTTATTTCATTATCAATTAAGCAGGTAAAAAGGTCTGGAGTTGATTCTAGGTGTGACATTTGCATTTGGAATCGCCTCAATATGAGATCCAAAGAGCTGTCACTATCAGTGAAGCAAGCCATCATTAGGCCGAAAAATCAAAACAAACCCATCAGAAAGATTGCAAAAACATTAGGTGTGGCCAAATCAACTGTTTGGAACATTCTTAAAAAGAAAGAACGCACCGGCGAGTTCAGCAACACCAAAAGACCCGGAAGACCACGAAAAACAACTGTGGTGGATGACAGAAGAATTATTTCCCTGGTGAAGAAAAACCCCTTCACAACAGTTGGCCAAATCAAGAACACTCTCCAGGAGGTAGGTGTATATGTGTCAAAGTCAACAATCAAGAGAAGACTTCACAAGAGTGAATATAGAGGGTTCACCACAAGATGTAAACCATTGGTGAGCCACAAAAACAGGAAGACCAGATTAGAGTTTGCCAAACAACATCTAAAAAAGCCATTACAGTTCTGGAACAACATCCTATGGACAGATGAGACAAAGATCAACTTGTACCAGAGTGATGGGAAGAGAAGAGTATGGAGAAGGAAAGGAACTGCCCATGATCCAAAACATACTACCTCATCAGTGAAGCATGGTGGTGGTAGTGTCATGGCGTGGGCATGTATGGCTGCCAATGGAACTGGTTCCCTTGTATTTATTGATGTGACTGCTGACAAAAGCAGCAGAATGAATTCTGAAGTGTTTCGGGCAATATTATATGCTCATATTCAGTCAAATGCTTCAAAACTCATTGGACGGCGCTTCACAGTGCAGAAGGACAATGACCCGAAGCATACTGCAAAAACAGGAGATATGGTAAGAACTTACCTTTGTTATCTCTGTTTCTACTAAGTCCATAGGGTCCACAGGGTTGACCTTGGGGTATAGGTTGGGAACCAAATCCGGGCACCACGCAGTTAAAGCTTTTAGCTCCCAGGATGCACTTGGGTCCACTCTCCCTATAACCCCACCCACAAGCCAGAGGCTCCTCAGTTTGTAAGTAGCCAAAGGCCGGAGGAGGAGAGAAAAAGAGAGAAGGAAGACTGGAACACACAAGAAACCATACTCACAGAAATGGGAGATGGAAAACCGGTGACCAGCCACACAGCCCATATGAAGCCAGGTGCATCAGGGCGGGCGCCCTGTGGACCCTATGGACTTCGTAGAAACAGAGATAACAAAGGTAAGTTATTACCATATCTCCTGTTTTCTACTTCAGGGTCCATAGGGGGTCCACAGGGTTGACCTTGGGGATGTCCCAAAGCAGTTCAACCAAGGGTGGGGACGCTCCTGTGCTGAGAGGAGAATCCGCCGCCAAAAAGGAAGCATCCTGCGAGGCAAAGGAAACCAATGCCTAGAACCTTAAAAAGGTGCGGACAGAAGACCACGTTTTCACCTAGTAAGGCAAAACAGCCAAGGCGCCACAGCAAGCCACTCACGAGGGTTACATGGCCCGAGAAAAAACAAGCATCAACAACAGAAAGGCCTACCCATGGGTAGGCCCCTGAAGAAGACATACGAGGCAATCCAGCCAATATTTGGCTATAGGCCTGGCCATCCTTTCCTGTTAAAACCAGAAATCTCAGACCACCAATAAGGAGTCCGATTTCCGTAAGGAACTTGAACGGATCACATAAATCCACAGAGGCCGGACCACAGTCAATGAGGCCACACCAGCCGAGAGGACTGGGGACTGAATGGCCGTACCATAAGTTCCAGAATAATATGGAACCTAAAAATCACTAAGAAGAAACACAGGGTGAGAGCAACTCACACCCTGACATGATGCCCTCCAGAAGAGGGAGCCACATGAGAACGCTCCCAATTCCGACACTCACCTGGTTGATATAAACACCCTGAGAGAAAGAGAGAGAGCCAAAGCAATAGACCATGTAATGGCTATCACAACCAGCGGTTCCATTGACTGTCCCCGGAGGGAACGAAGAACCACTACTAACTCCCAAGGAGTCCCTAGGGAGGACAAATGGAGGCATAATCCAGAAAACACACCAAAGGATGAACTGGATACCAGAGTGGAGCAATTCCATATCTTAATCATACTGACAGTGTAGAGATCCGCACTGTCAGGAAGGCCAGGCCGAGGGTGAAACCCAAGCCAGCCGGAAGGAATGCCAGAATATCTGGAAATTCTGGACACCGGAGGATCGTATCGACAGGTATAATACCATAAGAATTATGGCTGCCAGTTTGTGGTAGGTCCCAGCAAAAGCTGATCCATGTGCTCTAATCATTCCAACGATGACAAAGCCAGGGAAGCCGTAAGAGCACTGTAGGAACGCAGTCAAAGACAAACGACCCAGGTCCAAGGCAAACCCCAGGACCCTGAGACAACAGGTCTGGGCAGTGAAGCATCAGGAATGGAGTATCGATGGAGAGACTCCGAAAAACCAAGTACCCCTGACATCTGGGGCAATCAGGAGCCACCAGCAGGAAAGCATCTCCGTCTCGATTGAAACACTTCCCTCGAGGAAGAATGGAGACCGGAGAACACAGGTACGCAAATTGGAAGGACCACTTCACCGACAAAGTCACTGAAGGTTGCTTCAGAATCCCCAGAGTTGGACTGGAACACCATAGTGTGATAGAGTCAGAAGGCCATGAGGGTCACCTCAGGAGGGCCCCCCCCTGCTCACCAGGAGATGAAACCTCTCTTGGGGAAGAGACTAGTCCCCGGGATGCACGTCGTGACGGCTGAGGACTCCCGCTTCCCAATGGAGAGCACCTGAAATGAACACTGTGGAGATGGTTGGGAGGAGACCCTCGGACAATGTCCGAATGTATGACATACCTGACATTGCCACCCAACGAATAGTATTGCTAAAAAGGAAGCCACTGTTCTGACCCTGTCGGACTGAACTTTTCAGGGTCACCGGGAAACAAGGGCTATGCCAGAGTGAAGGCCCAAGACAGGCTAAAGTTCCAACAAGTTAATTGACAGGGTGGAATCGACAGACATCCAACTGCACTGAAATGGATGCTAACCAGACACTGTCCTTAACAAAGAATACCCTGGACGAGATGGCCATAGTCACCCGAAAAGGGACCGACTTGCCTCCCGGGAGAGCATCATCGTTTGAACAGTGATCAGACAGGAAAAACTTGTTCCATCTGGAGATAAGCCACTTATGGAAAGGCCTGGAATGGAACTAAGCCCATTCCACCCTTCCAAAGGCAGACACTGAATAGTGGACCATGCATCCCAGAGTGTAAAGACATATGTCGACTGCGCAGACATCCATGTACTCCTAATGGAAGAGTGGAGATACCGTCTTACGCCAGAAGAATTCTCAGATTCTGAGAATCCAGCAGGCTCCTAGGTGAAGAATACCTAGAGAGGGATGCAGGGAGGACTTTTTCCCCATTGTTTAAACGTCTGCACCCTGCAGAAGCCACAGTCAACCTGATCCAGCTGTAAAATACCCCGGTGATCCTGCTAAGAGCAGGAGGCCATCCAGGTACAGGAGCATTGGGATATACTGAGCAGAAGAACTGTCAGAAAATCCAAAACGCTGGTAAACCCCTGTGGGGCTGAGAACAGTCCCAACAGGCAGAGCCCGAAAAATTGTAAGTGCTGTGATACAGCAAACCTCAGTCCATGCTGAGGCAAGGTCTCTGTAAGTACCCGTAGGCACGCGTCCTGTATATCCAGTGATACCATAAAGTCCCCAGGTTCCAAACATAGTATGATGGAGCATAGGGATTGCCTCCTGAGCCCAGGTAGCTTTAGGAACTGGTTCAGGGAATTGAGACAGAGAATAGGCCAAAGAGGACCATTCAGCCACCGCACCAGAAAGAAAGCAGAACAACCAGTTCCTCGCTGAGAAAGTGGGGATGGCCCAATTAGCTCCGCTTACCGCAACAACTGTATAGCTTTCTGGATTTGTAAGGCCCTGTTCGGGTCCGAATAAGGGCCTACGTACCATCACATGGAAATAGGCCGCCTGAGCAAAGAGAGGGCGTACCCTCCTACCCACGTAGCCGCGGCAACTTACACTAGTACCGGGCGAACTGAGAAAATCGCCATCTCCCAGTGGTAGGCCTGTCTCGTCAGGTTCAGAAGCAGGATCGGCTGGCAGTCCAGGCCTGCTCGGTACTGGATATGTCGGCCCTTGTAAAGGCCGACAGTCTATGAAAAAAACAGACCTTTAGGCTGACCCAGAGGACAAAAAGACTTAATAGACTTAGTCTGAGGCCCTGTAGTGGCATAGCTGAAGGCGGTAAATTTGTACTGCCACTGTCAAGGTCAGGACCCAACAAGATCTACTCTATAGATGGTATCTGCACCTCTGCATTCCCAGAGCGCAGCCATAGGGTATTACGGAGGATACAGTCGCAGCCGGAACTCTGAAAGTTAGGAGACTGGTATCCAATATAGGCATGTCCACCTATGACAACTGCAAATATTACGTGAGCGACCAAATACATTTGAACCCCAGACGTGTTGGAGGGGAAAAAACATTACTAATGCATCAGCTCAGTATGCAATAGTATTAACCAACCATGCTATAGCCATGGTAGGATGGGTAACAACCCCTGAAAGCGAGTATACTGATTTCAGGCAGAGTTACCACCTACGGATCGGAAGAATCCGACCACGAAGGAATGGGATGCGTAGTAACGTCTGTAATCAGACGAGCAACACGCCCATCCACCCCAGGAGGGGCTCGTGATGACCCCCAGGGAATTTGGGACAGGAGGCCAAACACTGTTGTAATACCTCGTATCTGGCAACAGCCAGAGTCCTGCCATGCGATCCACCCGCTAGTCAGCAACAGGGAACCAGAAGGCACGTAACACTGAGGGTGTATGATACAGGTGCAGGTCAACATTCACTCTAACCAATGGACCTGCTACCAGCCCGAAAGCAGGGATAATAATACCTGAAATAGGCTCCCCCCGTGTAAGAGGGAAAGAGCCCAAAACAGTATCCAGTTCACAGCAGAGCCAACTGGGAAGTAACCACAGGGCGTCAACCACGCCAATTTGCGTTTCGTAGAAAACGACATCCACCCAGGGTGGCTGTTGTGGTAATCCCTGCAAGGGGAATGGCAGACTATTGTGGCACCAGGGAGAATTCATATACTCGAAAAACCCCTGCAGGGAGCTATAGTCTGTGTCACAGGAGAAGAGTGCAAGAAACTGCAAGATACCCTGAGATGAAAAAGGCAGTATGGTGAAGTAACCCCAAATGAGGTACAGCAATAGGGCCCGCCCGGCGTTCCGCAATTGAGAGGATCCCGAGAAAACAAACCGCCCAAGGGGGTCGTGAAAGGGGCCGGCACCCGATGACGCCACATACAGAACCCTTTAAGAGTTAAATCCTCCGCACTAACACCTGCAGCACATGGCTTGCAGGATAGTAAAAATGGGTGCAGTATAACGCTCTATCTCCTGGTCAGACATATCTGACCAAGCATTGCGATCAAGCAGCGCTATACTGGTCCTGACTGATACTAAAAATTAGCTGCAGGGACCCATTTTCAGCGTATGCAACACACAGTTCCACTCAAAATATGGCAACGTGCAGCACGCAACAGTATGTGACAAACCTCACAAATATTAACAAGTATATAAATGTGAGGTCTCAGAACCACCCTAAGTACAGCTGTATTAGGGCAGATAAGGAAAAGGGATAGATATACACTGACAGGTGAGAGAATAAAGTACAGTCAGCACTAGCATAAGTCACATACAATGCAGATATATACATGAACATGTCATATAATATACTGCACTATTACACTGCATGCAACTTACCCAGATTCAGTGTCTGGGAAGGCTACAGCGCTGTGTACACTGACCTGATGGTAAGGTACGCAGGGGGACTGGACCAACTGCCATCTCCAGAGATTTCTGCTGCACCACAGAGAAAATGGCCGCTGGAGACCTCAGAAGAAGCGTGGCCTGCGGAGGAAGCAGCTCAGCTACGCCAGACTATAGGTACTGAAAGGCGCGCTGAGCTGAGGGGAGGAGCCGCTCTAACAGGGAAGGCTGCCTCCCCTGGCCGGCTATTAACCCCCGGGACGCCGGCTCCCTGCACCGAACACTAAGTCCCTGGTGGTCTAGTGGACACACGGGGTATGGGGGGGCCCGCCGCCACTGCCGGCGCCTCCGGTCTGTCCCCAGAGACCGGAGGCACAGGACTGCATTTTAAATGCGCGGATCACAGCAAGCGGTGACCCGCGCCTTACCTGCTCCCCGTGGTTCCGGCAGCAGTCCTGGGCGCCCGCAGAGTCCGGCTAGTACAGACTCTGGGGTTCCGCTGAGATCCCCAGATCTGTACTGGCGTCTCAGCACCAGCGGGGTGACGGAGCGGCAGCTTAGACGTCCTATGGACAGTCTGACGCAGCCGCTCTGAAGAATCCAAAGTAAAAATAAAAAACTTTGTCCTTTAGAAAATATAAAGCTTAGGAGCTGCTAATCAGCTCCCCACTGCACTAAACGGTGACCCGACTCCGGCCGGGCACCAACTTAAACTGAGAAGCCTCTGGCTTGGGGGTGGGGTTATAGGGAGAGTGGACCCAAGTGCATCCTGGGAGCTAAAAGCTTTAACTGTGTGGTGCCCGGATTTGGTTCCCAACCTATACCCCAAGGTCAACCCTGTGGACCCCCTATGGACCCTGAAGTAGAAAGAGTTTTTTTTAAGGCTAAAATGTGGAATGTTATGCAATGGCCAAGTCAATCCCCTGACCTGAATCCGATTGAGCATGCATTTCACTTGATGAAGACAAAACTGAAGGGAAAATGCCCCAAGAACAAGCAGGAACTGAAGACATTTGCAGTAGAGGCCTGGCAGAGCATCACCAGGGATGAAACCCAGCGTCTGGTGATGTCTATGCGTTCCAGAATTCAGGCTGTAATTGCCTGCAAAGGATTTGCAACAAAGTATTAAAAAGTGAAAGTTAGTGGGAGGCAAATATACAAACCGTTGTAATTTCTACACCGTTCACCTGATTTGGATGTAATTACATTTAGCATTTTATGTGTTACCACTCATTTGCGCGGTATCACTTAAAAGACCTGTCCCAGCCGCAGATAGTACTACGCCTGTGGACGGTGAGACCCCACTAAAATCACTCTATTTTGGCAAAGGGCGTACAGGCCAGTGTAATTTTAACCCCTTCACTGCTGATGCTGAGGGTTTTCTCACCCTTATGTTAAGGTCATTTTTTCACATTTGCGCTCGTTAATGTACAACACTAATTATGTTTTTTATGTGTTACCCACACACCTTTGTATTTCTTGTTTATTGAAATTTATAGAAGTGCAAACATGATTTTTTTACATTTTATAAACACTGCAAAGATATACTTTGTGGTTCTTCTTTCAACAATAATCCACCTTTTCAAAGTAGTGAAAAGCAGGATTTATGTGTAGATTTTGATAACAATATCTGCACTGGAAATGAAAATGCATGTTTTTTAAATTTGCTGTCTTGATTTAAGTGCTTACTATTTATAAGAAGAATACGGTAGCCCAAAAAGGACTACCACCATTTTATATGCTAGACAACCTTCCGCAATGAGGGATGATCTCTTTTTTTTAATTTGACACAAGAAGGGGGAGATATGGGCGTTAAATCCCCCATCTGTGGAAAACTGGATTTTTTTTGTATGTACTGTTTCAGTTATTGTCTGGTGATCATTGTTGAAAGAGGCTCCACTCTTTCAAGAGAGGGTGCCCCCATGTGTGTGCAAGCAAGTATGGGAGATAAAGGGAGAAACATGCCCTTCCATCTATGGAAAACTATATTTGAAAGAGGGGATTCCCCTTGGTCATGTGGGTAAACCAAAATTTACAGATGTAATTAATGTGTGATAAGGCACGTAGTACCATCCCTCCCAAATACGGAAAACATTTTCCGTAGCGCAAAAAAATACTGACTTATGAACACCAGACAATAGCTACTAGTGGGCCACATAATTTTATGGGACTCCCCACCTTGAAATATGGGTGCCCATTAGGTTGCAGATGTCATTATGGGTGTGATAGAGCACAGTGATCAACAGGCAATACTGGGTCCCAACATGTGAAAGAGGAGATCTCCCTATTTCTAAAATGGGTGCCCTTTTATTTGTAGCCAGGTTGGGGGAGATCTTCCCCATGTCTGGACTACATTCTTCTGTAGTGCTGGTGGTTAATGTCTGGGTATCAGTGATATCACCAAACATTAGCTTTTATGTGGCATATTGTTTGAAAGAGGGGTCTCCCATCTTTCTATGTGGTGGGGTTTTGAAGTTTGTGGAACAAGTCCCTACCCACAGCATTTTCAGTGTTTTGTTTTTTTTCAAAAGTAATGTGCATGCCAGCATCACTTCCCAATCTGACCAGGGGGCTGCTGGGGTCCCCACCAGTCGTTAGGTGGGAGAACAAGTAAGTTTGTTTTTATTACGTATATTTGTTTTGCCCCTACTGATTATTCAGAGCAACAGGGGCCTATTTACCAACAAGTTTTATCATATGCTACGAGTAATAAAACTCATTGTGTATGAAAAATGGTGCTCCAGCCAATCAGCTCCAGTCATTTTTCAAACAATTGCGTATGATAAAGTTCGTTCATAAATAGGCCCCAAAGTAGTATTTATTTAAAAAAATGTTAAAGAAAGAGTAGTTTGAGGAGTGACAATTGGAGCCCTTGGGAGAGTAGAGCTGAGGACGTCCTTGAGTAGCTGAAGATGATCAGAGAGAGAGAGGGGCACACAGCTGTCACACTGGGAGATAGCTTTGGTAGTCTGAGAAACATTCTTAGAGAGACCAAGATAGGCAGCAGACAGACTAAGACATACTGAGAAAAGACAATAGCCACTTCCTTATAGAGATCCTGGGAAAGGCAGCAGATGGAAACAGTGAGGCCAAGTGCAAGAGATTATGCTACAGGCTAAAGGATTCAGACAGCAGACTTAGAGGGGCGTCTTTACAATATAGCGAGCAAATTTTTCATTCGCAGGCTCAGACATAGAGACGTCAACAAATCGCAAAGAGCGAGCGCTCAATTTAAATAGCCGGACCCTTTTTTGGAACGAGTGTCCGCAAATAGCGTCCGGCTCTGAATCAGGCCCTATTGTGCTTGATTCTGGCTATGTTCCTCAGATGAAAGAATGAGGATTTGATTGTGGCTGATACCTGATGTTTAAGTGTCAAACCATTATCCAGGACAACACCAAGATTCCGCACATGTTTAGTGTTTTGTAATTCTGAACCCCCCAATCGTAAGTTCTGTTGGTTGGCTATGCTGTAGCCCTGTCCTGTGACCTATCATAAGGACTTCTGTTTTATCAACACAAATTCAGCAAAAATACATTCAGCAGGGCTATTCGGGGGTATCCATAGTGAACCCCCATGTCACAGCATCTTTAGGGGGGTATAAGGCTGTTTACCCTAAAAATGACAGCACTTTTCACTCACTTCATTTTCGCCGGGACCCGTTTTCGGCGATTTGGAATTAAATACTGGGATACGCGGGGACGAGCGCGATACTTTTTCGCGCCCAAAACCTCTGATGGCGGCAAAAAGTCCGGCAACTGACTTTTCGCATTTAATTGAATATGGCCATTAATCGGAGTTAGATCCTAAATGAGAGAAAGAAGCAGACAAACAAGCTGCAGGGAGGTGATAAGCTGAAGAAGTTTGGAGACCCCCAGATTTTCCTGCTGAGGCTGGAAGCAGAGGGGTAGTGGTCACTGCGATACGCTGCAACAGTACTCAGTACTGTGCAGGTCTTTAAGCTTATGCTAGCCAACGCTCTCCGGCGCACTATCCAGCCACAAAAGTACTCTTTAATATGGTGATATTATTTTTTGATAAGTATTACTAATTTACATTTATTGTGTAAGATTTTATTTCAATTTAATCAACGATGTATTCAGTATAGTGTGAGCTGTAGTCCTTGTAGAGTTTTGAGCGAGCTTGCAATTCAGTATAGTGAATGCTGTAGGCCGCTATTGCATAAAGAAAAATACAGAGCAATTTAGTGCAGAATATCTAATATTTGTGTGCATTACCTTTTTATAGATATTGTTAAATTGTATATTGTGCATATCTGAGAAACTTAACCTTGTTGAACTAGTGTTACTTACTGAAATGCTATACAAATGTATAACGAGAAGACTATATTGTAAGAGTAGGATATAACTTTATTTATATTGTGATTATTTTAGGATTTATACCAGATCGTTAAACAAACCTTTTTAATCTTTTGCATGATATCGGTGTTCCTAGTAAGAGTATGCGTTCAGCATCCCAGTGGTCGGGATGCAGACACTTACATTACCGGCACCAGAATACCGACGCCGGTCAGAATCCCGGTGCCGGCATCTCGACCGCCGGGATGCCAAAGGTAAGTAACGGGGTTGGGGGGAGGGTTAGGTTTAGGTTGCGGGGAGTGGGAGGTTAGGGTTAGGCACCAAGAGTTAGGGTTTGAGTAGGGAGAGGGGAAGGGTTAGCATACCAACCAAAAAGTCTTGGTATGTTAACCCTGTCGGAATCCCGGCATCGGAATCTGACCACCAGGATCCCGAATGTCGGTATTTCATACCAGATTCCCTATTAAGTATTATTTAACCTGTGGAAAACCTTGCTTCTTTGCTGTGATGGGATACAGCAGGACAGTATTTCCAGAAGAGGTTCACTGCACACCATGATAACTCCAGTCTAAATGCATTGCACTCACTTCACTCCACAAGCCACCGGGTTATCAGCAACTTTTTGAGCTTGCTGCTTGATTTTGTACCAAGGCCTGCCCATATGAGGTACTGAACAGGACCTGAAGGCAAGATGGTTACCCTGCCTCACCATCAATGGCCTGGTACACTGCAGACAAGAATTCAGTTGCTGATATCTAATGTTCTTCTTGGTGCCTCCACAGTAACTTATGGTTATGGTCTTCACCTATAGTATTCCTATATTATTAGAGTCACACCGCTAAATTCTAAATTGCAGACAATAAGACAGCACACTTTGTATGAAGATTTTATTAACAGAGTTCAGATCCTCTATTCTCAAACTTTGAACATATGTATTCTACTTATATTATTGGAACTGGTATAATAACAGAACGTTCAAACGCATATCCATCAGACATATAGTAAGGTGCCTATTATAAAGACCTCATCTTATATATAAAATTCATTGGTCCGTTTGTTTGTCTGTCTGTCTGGTTATGCAATCGGACACCTCTGAACTGATTGGGATGAAACCAACGCGAGGTGGTCCAGTTAAATCCTGGCCAGGTTTTAGGGGGGTTAGGGTCCTGGTTGAACCTCCCGTTGGTGTATGTTGGGCAGAACTTTGACCCGGGGAACCTGTTCTGAGCCTTCCACTGGATGGATTTGGACAAAAACTTCTCAGTGTGGTAACACTGGATCCCAGAAGATATACTAGGGGGTTGATGTCCCGGTCGGAACTCTCGGTGTACGTTGGGCAGAACTTTGACCCGGGGAGCCTGTTCTGGGCCTTCCACTGTATGGATTTTGATGAAAACTTCACAGAGGGGTGACAATTGGTCGGGTGTGGTATAAGAGATAGACAGTAATTAGGTAGACACCAGATGTTAGACTGACAAAAGGTCGACAGGTACAAAAGGTCGACATGAAAATGGTCGGCACATTATTTTTTTTTAGCCCTAATCTTCACCCTAACCCTCCCTCCTGGTGCCTAACCGTCGGGGTAGGTGCCTGACCCTAACCGTCCCTTCTAGTGCCTAACCCTAACCCTCCCTCCTGGTGCCTAACCCTCCAGTAAGTGCCTAACCCTAAAAAAAATAAAAATCATGCGTCGACCATTTTCGTGTCGACCCTTTGACCGCATTGATCTTCTTACATGTCAACCCTTTGACTGTCTAACATCTGGTGTCGATCTAGACACTGTCAATCTAATTACTGTCTATCTACAGTCCGGAACCCCAATTGGTCTGGGATGCCTAATGGAGTGGTCGGGGTCCCGAATGGACCTCACAGCTGAGTGCGCCAGACAGAACTTTCCTCATGGGAATATTTACACTGGGCAATGCCGGGTAGTTCAGCTAGTGTGTGTGTTATATATATATATATATATATATATATATTAAATTAAATGTCCTGACTGACTCATCAATGCCCAGCCCATAAACCTTGACTTGGAAACATGAAAATCGGAGAGTATATTCCTTCCATGACGTAGGTGCCCACTAAGAAAGGATTTTTCTACATTTGACTCCTAAGGGGGTGAGAAGGGCTAAAATATTTCTTCCCCTGTGCAATGTCCTGCCTGACTGACTCATGGTGGCTGCAGCACTGTCACCCCAAGTGCTGCCAAACATCACTGGCAGTTGGTGTGGCTCCCCTATTTGAATAGTGTGGGAAGGAAATGTTTTCCTACAGAGGTGAGAGAGGAAAATGTGTTACTATAGAGGTGAGGGAAGGGAATGTGTTACTACATAGGTATGGAATGTGTTACTACACAGGTGAGGGAGGGGAATGTCAAATCTGTTACTATGGAGTGAGGGAGAGGAATGTTTTACTACAGGGGTTAGCGGGGGTAATATGTTATAGGTGAGGGAGGGGAATAAGCTACTACAGGTGTGAATGATGGTAGTGTGTTACTACAGGTGTGAGGGACAAATTGTATTTCTACACAGGTGAGGGAGGGAAATGTCTAATGTGTTACAAGATGGGCGAGGGAGGAAAATGTGGTGTTACGACAGGTGAGCGAGGATAATGTGTTACTACAGTGGTGAGGGAGTGGAATGTGTTAGTACACAGGTGAGGGAGGGTAATGTATTACTATAGCAGTGATGTACTACTATAGAGGTTAAGGATTAATGTGTTACTGGTGTGGTGAGATGGAAATGGAAACCGTAAATATCCAAAGGTCTACCCGGGTGTGAAACCAGGTACATCAGCTAGTTTGCCTATATGTGAATATTACTAATATATCCGAAACCCCCTGTACTCCAGTAACTCAACCTCCCCCTTCCCCAAATGTTACTTTATCCTATTTATATGAACACCTATCACCTATCCTCACGTCTCCCTTCTAGTCCTCAACCATTTCCCTATTCACTCCTCAATCCCTAGACATACACTAACCATTAGCTTATTAGATAGAAAATACACAAGGAGAATATTAGTAGAAGTTAAAGGTATTATACTTTGTAATCGGTCTAAATATCCGCAACGGAATCCCAACAGCAGTCTGAATCCCGGCTCCGTCGGCATCCTGAAGGTAAATAACGGGGATTAGGGTGTGGGACTAGGCACTAGGGGGAGGGTTAGGTTTAGGGTGCGGGGAGGGGAGGATTAGGTTCAGGCACTAGGTGGGGAGGATAGAGTCCACAAGCTGAGGGTTAGGGTAGGGAGAGGGGGAGGGTTAGCATACCGACCAACAAGTGTCTGTATTCTAACCCTGTCGGGATGCCGGCTTCGGGATTCTGTACTCATTCCGTTTGAGGAACATGACAGAGTATAAGATGTTGACTTGGCCCCAAAATTCCCTAGATCTCAATCCAATCACTGGAAAAACAAGTCAGAGCTTGGCAAGTGACAGGATTTAAAGGATGTGCTGCTAACCTCTTGGTGCCAGATTCCACAGGACACTTTCAGAGGTCTTGTGAAGTTCATGCCTCGAAGGGTCAGAGCTGTTTTGGCATCACGAGGGGGACCTACACAATAGTAGGCACTTGATTTTAATATTATGGCTGATCGGTGTAAATATGGAACCATTTCAATATGCACATTGTTTATATTTTTGTCAGACGTTGGATATCTTCATGGTGTTTGAACTGGAAAAACATTAATCTTTTCACTTCTGATTTTTTTTTTTTCTAAATATTTTTAAGTAAAATGGACTGGTGAGTTGCACCCAATTTGCTGGATCCAGACTGGGCAGTTGCTGTATTTGTAGACATTTACTACATGAGACAGTATTCCCAGAATAAATGCTATTAAAATATACAATATTTTCTTCGTGAATGAGGGAAAAATTATTGTGGAAAATATCTTTCTGGAGCCCCAGGACCCAAGTCATAGTTAGCTCGCACTGTGACAAATGTGTTACCTACCCTGGAGAATTTTTTTTCCCCAAAACCATTAAATAGTTAATGGTTTTCAACTCATTGATCATTTATTTTATGCTTTGTAATAATCATATACTAACATGCCTTAGAAATGACTAAGGCCCTGGGTTAGAATGGAGGAAGATGGAAAGTCCCCATCATTTCATCAATTTCTTCAAACCCCATTGGCTGATTTGTGTGATTGGGAAACACCTTTAGAGATGACATTTCACGGTTGAAGACACTGCATGTCAGGGGTCTGCTCCATTTACATTACTGTTAACAAGCATATTGTAGGGATATTACAGTACACAAGAAATAAATGGCCTCCTATAATTTGAACTGATTTTAACCAATTTCTGGCTCCCTTCCTTGGATTACGGCTATGAATTTTGTTGCCAATGAATAAACAAATTATGGCATATGCAGTGATTCCGATTTTTTTTTTTATGCAACCTAAGCTTCCATTCTTTATTTAGTTGCAACGGTTCAATAGTAATACATTGAATTAAACTAAAGCTTTTGTAAAGGCATCCTTCCA
The DNA here is from genome assembly GCA_031769625.1 of Taudactylus pleione. NCBI lineage: Eukaryota > Metazoa > Chordata > Amphibia > Anura > Myobatrachidae > Taudactylus > Taudactylus pleione. The sequence continues at coordinate 18,341,261 of JAUIMM010000115.1, read as the reverse complement.
ATGTGTATAGGGGCATTCTCTGTGAATGTACAATTTATATATAACCTAGCGTGCAATGTGTTTTATATGTACTGCTTGTAGTGTATTTCAAGAACAACTGTTAGTCTTCAAAGTAATCTTCATGTCCTGCAGAAAAAGGACTGCGGAAGCTGGGTGAGATCATCGTAGCTCTGCCATCAGTGCGAGAAGCTGGCATGGGAAGTGGCTCATGGTTTACAAATTCTGACTAATGCTTTCAGTAGGGTGTTTTATTTTTTATTGACCTCTGGTATTTTTTCTGGTATCCAAGTCACATGGATGATATTTACCATGTCGACATTCATAATGTCAACATCACAATGTAAACACTAGAAAGTCAACATGGTTCAACATGTTGACAGGCACCAAGTCAACATCCTCAGAATGTCAACATGTTCACAATGTCCACGTATGAAATGTTACCATGTGAAAACTTGATACTCCCAGAATACTGATGATCAGGGTTGGGCGCCGCCAGGAGGGTCTGGGTTAGGCTGCGGATGGGGCGGGTTAGAGATAGGCACTAGAGGAAGGGTTAGAGATTAGGGCAGGTATATGAACGTTGGCACATTACATGACCGTTGAGACCCAGTATACTACACTATTGGCACTACTGCCACCAGGACCAGGTAAGTAGTGCCGGGCCACTGGGGAGGTTAGGTAGACATTCTATCATGTTGACATGTCATCCGTGTAGGCATTATGAATGTTACCATGGTCACTGCATGTACACATTTCGACCTAATGCATGTCGACATGGGAACCCGTTTCTTCATACCAAACATTTGATTTATATTAATAACCCGTCTGTAAGTTTGTGAACCTCTTTTACTTTTACAATTAATAGCTCAATTTTTACTGCATGTTCACACACTTAATCTTGGAGCCTATACTCTAGCACAGGGCCGGCCAATATGTCGATCGCGATCTACCAGTATCTCGTGGAGCTCTCGCCGGTAGATCACGACCAACTTGCTGCAGAAACTGGGAATGCTGGTCTCTGAAGCGATCAAAGACTAAAGAAGCCTCTGATCACTTCAGAGGCCAGCGTTCCCAGTGATGCAGTGTGTGGGTGAGCTCATTATGTCACCCGCGTTGTGAAGAGCTAGGGTGGTAACTAGGTGGTCATTTAAGGGGGCAGAGTTTAGGGGTCGACTATAATACAGTATGAGTGACATAATGGGGCACAGAGGCACCTATGGAACATTACCACATTGTAAAAGTATGGAATGGGGTTAGAAAAACACATCACTCTCTCCTGTAATAGTTATCAACTTTTATCATATTTTAAATCCTTGACCTGCAGACCTTTTTGATGCAGTATGTATACTATTCCCCAATGCACATTAAATCCCACAAAAAAACAGATTTCTGTACTGTAAAAATGTTCTCTATTCTAAGAAGTACAAGGAAGTAATGTAGCCAGTTTGAAATTTATTTAGTGGTGAGGGAGGGTAGGCAAATAATGTGTTTGTGACCTAGGGTGGATTTTCTGGTCTAGTGGAAATGAGTCAGCATTTAAACATAGAATTGATCAGTTAAATCATACTTTTCCCTTCACTGTAAAATAACACATCCTACCTTTTCTTATGTTAATATAATGACAAGAAAAGTATAGCGTAATGTATTGTGTCACAATCATTTTCCAAACTTGTCCAGAACTACTGACTGCCATGCAATACTAACTCAGGCCATGTTTTATGGTTACTTACGTGATGTACGTCACGTTTTCCAAAATCCTCGAGTTGTTTCTGAAAGCCCATATTTGGATTGGCACATGTTCTTGCACCTCTAACAGCAGCCAGAGCATCTTCCCATCCCAAATCTGTGATTGTCATGACATACGCGACTACCAAAGTCACACTTCTGGAAACACCTGCCAAACTTAAAGATCACAGAATGAGTTTCAAAATCCGGGAGTGAGCATTTAGATTAAAATGTAAATAGGGCTATGGGGGAGAGGGGGTGCATAACTGTTTTTGTCTGGGTAGTCTGCTTCTCATAGCCTTAGGAGCATAATTGACTGCGACAGAGTGTACAGTAGCTTTGACAAAATGTGTGCATGATAGGGTGAGTTGGTCAGATAGATTGTAGGTGGGTATGGGTAGATCTGGGCAGGGATTATTTTGTGTCATTTCAAAGGCAGAATTTTGCAGTTCGGACAATAATCAGAAACATGGACTAGCATTCTTCTTTAGTTCTCATCTATATATGAAGAGCAGAAGGACAACTTTTATGAGTGACATATTTCTATGATGCAGTTGCCTGAGCAGGGCACATCCTATATCAGATCAAAGGTCTTGGTCAATTTGCAGAAAAATATTGGCATTGTAATTTGTCAAAGCTGGATAATTGGCTGAGACAAGATCAGTTTAAAATTGGATCGCAGTAACGCCATCTTGCGACTGGCCGCAAGACGCCATCTTGGAAATGAGATCGCAAGACGCCATTTTGCGAATGGCCGCCTAAACACTATTTTAGATAAACTCACACTTTAGTACATGTGGCGATATTACTATTTGCATCATGCGATTGCATCTTACACCATTTCTCATACACACATTAATATGCACAATAGCGCTGTTAACTAGTCGCATATTAACAAATGCATAAGATTCTGTATGAAAACGCCAAATATTAGCTACATGCACACGCATCTGCCCCAAGTTAACTAGCGTCTTTACATCAAACCCCACATACTCACACATTACATATTCACATACAAGATTCCATAAGCTTTAAGGTAAAAGATTCAAGTATGCACATTTATTATAATTGTTAGGAAATAAAGATTATTTCGTAACTAAGGTTTTATACGTGATAAGTAAGCCATGTTTGGTATTGTACTGATGCGTACTCTCTCAACAGTATTCCGGTAATATCGATGGAGAGATCGCAACATGCATTCTCAACTTATGGACCGCAGAGACTTCAAGCAATAAAATGTACATTATATGAACGGTTAGAATTTGCATGAGGCGGGAAACCAGAGACCACCAGTTGTTAGAGGCTGGACTGTGTATATTTGAACCAACCTGTTAAATGCCTTGTAACATATGCCCTCTCCTTTAGGACCAATGGTATTAGCAACAAACTTCTCTACTGTGTTGTTTATTTCTGGGGGGTATAAATATGTGTGCTCTGACCCTGGGTTCCTGGTCTTCGTGCTGAATGCTGATTGACGAGGGGTTTCTTGCTGATGCCTACATCTGGACCAGAGAGCGCTGCGTATGTATAACTGTACTTGGGTCTGTATAATTTCTTTGCGCTAAGATTATATGAGGATCATAGCGTGTAACTGCTGTACTTTTTACTTGAATAATACTTTGTGCTTTGGAACCACAGGTTCTAGGTCTGGTCTTTATTTACTGTATGCATGCATACGCAAAATAGCGTCATCCTTAGAGATTTATAGGAAGGATATTAGAAGGTATAGGCAGGGGTATTCATAAGGTTCAAAGGCAGTATCGTTAAATTGGTTGCTTCGTTTTGGTGTTATGTTGCAAAATGTTCACCCCTCATGCATCACCATTGTGCTCTGGAAAATGTGACAGTTGGTGAGCTCTCCCTGTGCACCTGCTGGATGACCTGGAACATGTGACCTGCTGGGTTGTCTGGAAACTGTCAGTGATTTGCAGCGACCTATATCAGCGCATCTTGCGGGGACCTCAATTACAGACTGCTGTGTTATTTCATTAATCACTTCTCCATGATTTGTTTACACCAAACATGCCTAGAGCGCACAGTTCAAAAATCAATTGATCCACCGCTTGCATACCTCCCAACATGACCCTCTCCAGGAGGGACACAATGCTCTGGTCCTGGACTTCCCTGGTAATTTATGATTGGTGGTGTAACCATTGATTATTACCATCAGTGGAGGCTCCAGTGGTGGGGCTGCAGCACAGTCCAAAATTCAAATAGGGGAGTCACACCAAGTGCCAGTGAGTCACAGCCAGTGATGTTTGGCAGTGTGTGAAATGACAGTTGGTGCGGCTCCCCTATATGAATTTTTAACTGCGCTGCAGCCCCGCCTCTTACCAAGGAAGTCCAGGACCAGAGCATTGTGTCCCTCCTGGAGAGGGTCATGTTGGAAGGTATGCTCTTGCAGTGGACATGACATATTCGCCACAATACTACTATTTGGATCCTGTGGATGTGCAATGTGTGAACTGTGGTGCTCTACACTTCTTGGTAGAAGAGATTAATGTAGACTACTGTCACAATGTGGCTGTTCCACAATATTTAACAGAACTCTTTATGACAAATACCCTCAAATTTCAGACTCATCTCCATAATATCCTCAGTAACTAATATCCTCTAAAACTAAAGTGGTTACCGCCAGGATTCCCTAGTTGTTCTTTATTTCTCATCCTATTATTCACTATGTAAGTTTACCATTAAAACATGTAATTTTGCAATTACTCCCGTATGCACATCTCGCTTTTGCAAAGTACAGTACTTTCTCCCCACCTCCAGGAAGAAAAGAGTTAATCTGATATATTATGACATTTATACCTCTGTACCTAGGTTCACTATATATAGAAAGATGTTGCAATGACAAAGTTGGCGGGAGCCCGACATGTCCACTAGAATACAACCATTTGTAGGTTGGTATTACTAAGAACTGTAGCATATGTGAATGCCAAAATCAGAGACTGCAGTAAAAAGACACCCCCATAATATAGGAGACAAACATCACAGATGTAATATATACAAATGAGAGGTCCAGGGCATTATGCCGGATAATACTGTTTGTGCACGTCTCATATCTATTTTTTATTTGTGATGCTGCATAGTATTTTGCAGTGCTGGAGAGTGGGAAAATAGAACATACATAAAAAGGGGACATACAAATATATCACTACTTTATTGCTCATATCTATCCATCTCTCTCACTTTATCAAGCTCTACCTATTAATCCCTTTCTCAAATCTTTATAAATCAAGTAAAAAGAAAATATAGCTCCAGCAAATCACCAGTAAGTAACTTTAAAGTTATTTTACTATAAGTCATTTCTTAAAGATTGGAATGGTACATACCAGTGAACGAGACAGCCTTCACCTTTCAGTCGGCATTTGTGAATAAATTCTGTACTGTCTTTAAAATGTTGTATCCTGGGAGGCAACAAAGTAGAAGTAATAGTCATATTTACAGTACAGTATAATACATATTTGCTTTCTTGTTTTGTTCTGTGAAGGCATAAGAATTATGTTAAAAATAACTGGATTTGTGCTAATTATTAAAAAGATCCCCACTAATATTAATTGTAATAAAATTACCTATTGATATGGTATATAGACAGAATTGTTTAAATTAAAGTGTCAACAACATATGTAGGCAAGTGTGTGTCATAGTTTTTTGTTCATTATTACAAATTCTGCCATTTAATAAAATGGGGATTGTTAACAGCCTAGATCTGTGCTAGAGCTCAACTGCCTCTCAATGGATGAGATTTTAGCACCTTTAAATGAAGGTGAAGTGTTGCCATCGGATCAACTTTTTAAAAAATTTTGAAGTGCTTACTGTAAGTACCCTGCCCCCCGATATTATTGAGAAATTCAATAGCAATGGATAGTGTCAGCTCACAAATCAGGGTGAAACACCTACAGCACCCAGATAGCTGTCTCCTATGAATGTTGCTATTCAGCTGATGAAAAATAATCTGCGATTAAAGTTCTCCACCCTTTTATAGATATTAAGTATATCAAATTATCAACATGTTATAGTAACATTATAATATACACTATGTTTATCTCGTATTTTGAGATTGCAAGCACAAACAGAGACCTCAACACATTGATACTTTGAGAATTAGGATAAGAATATGTATATTATGAGCTTATTCGCAAAGTCTGATATTTAAATGTACTTTATGTCAGTTTCTTTTGTGAATATTTTAGTGAATAAAACTAAAAATAATAATAATCAATACTGAGAAGGGGGCTTCAATTCTTCATTTAAAAAATAATGTTATGTAGTAACAAAGTGCTAAACATAATAACCAACCACATATGTAATTTCACCAACAAAAAATAGCTAGAACTAGGAATTATGGAAAAAAAGAGTCCACACTAAACAATCTGGGTGTGAGAATAAAAAGCAGTTAAAAAACAGAATAAAAGCAACCAGCTAAGTAAGGTTAAGTTACTGGAAGTGGTAATCAAATTATTGAGGCATATAGGAAGCAGCAGTATTGTTTAGTTGTTTATGTTTCTTCCAGTGAGGAGAAACCATTTGAAAATAAAGAAGTTTAGAGTTGTAGGTTCATTATGGTGGTAAGAATAGGGTCATAAATCAGAGATTAGGCTGACAGGTCATAGATTCTGATTATGAACTAGGGCAAACGTTAAAAAACAATATTTTGAATCCTACTTCCACTATACCCAACTTTTACAGCCAGAGAGGTACAATGACCATCAACCCTGTAGATCAGGAGAATCTACTATTGGCGTGTGGTGAGGAGATGCTAGACAAAACATAATTATGTCCAATCAGTTCCTCTGATGACCCAGCATCATCTAGTTTGTACTCAGGATTATCAATGTTGTCGTTTCTGGAATTGCTGTGGTTGTACTAGTTAAAGTCAGATTGTTTTGGTATTCATGATTAGCTCTTGCTTGGCATTATTCTATAGCAAACAAAATGAATACAGTCCTAACTAAGAGTCTGTAGGATCCACTAATGTTTATGTTCAGATATATCTGCCTTCTCATAGCACTGGGATCATGAGCTTGATGCGTATGAGGGTCCTAACTGAGTAGAATTTGCATGTTCTACCTGTGTTTGTGCGTGTTTCCTCCGGTTGCTTTCCAGTGTCCAAAAATATAATTGCAGGTTAATTGGCTCTGACCTTGTGTATTTGTGTGCATATATATGTGTAGTATAGAATTTTAACTGTAAGCTCCAATGGGGAAAGGAATGATAACATATTCTCTGTAATGCACTGTGTAATATGATGTTGCAATATAAAGCAGAAATAACAATTTTGTACAGGGTAGAGGAAAAAAAAAAGCAGAAAATAATAAGAAAAAAAATTGAAAAGAGAAGACGAAATCATCAAAGCAGACACAAATAACGTAGATCCAAAATCACTATAATACACATGTATATTACTTATAGGATTTTACTACTGAATATAATCTACTGCAGACAGGCATGTACTCAGCAGTATTAGTTAAACTGTATAGATTTGCTTTGGCACATATCTTACTATTGCTAGATATTGGGGTGTAACTTACACTGGAACTTAAAATGCATGCAGCCATCCAATAAGAATAAGGCAGCTTTATGGAGAGAGACCTTCCAACATTTCCACTGGCCAAGGAGTACGGATACCTACAAATTGTGTTAACCAACCTACATATATTATATATATATATATATATATATATATATATATATATATATATATATATATAGATATATATATATATCTATATCTCAATTCAGATGAACTCACCTCAACATATATTCAGAGTTTAAAACTTTAATTTCACATAAAATCAAAAAGCAACAAAAAAGCACTAAAATGCACAGTGGTGATGCTTTAGATAGAGAACAGGTGGTTATTTAGACATTAGACTGAAAGATAGATAGCTACTGTATGAAGTAACATATATGAGGTTGTGTGTCTAATAGGCTTCGCTGCGAGTTATACATTTCCCTTTGGCATTGCAAAGTGATAGTAAACAATCTACTTGAAATTGTGTAGTATGGTTTATCATATGAGTTTCCAACCACTTATTCCCTAAATGGCAGCGAACCACAGTCGATTCTAAGAATCTCTTCACTGCCTACATGCTACATGGATCAGATTATACCTGACAACATTCCCACGTAGGTGAGGCCATGCCCTTATTTGCTGCTGAAAATCAGGACAGCCCTGTGAGCAGCTGTCCAATGATTGCAATATAGGTTCACCATAAGGGAGTATTCAATTTGCCCCGATAACCTGTTTTTCTCCAAAAAGTTTTCACTGGGAGAACTTATCCATATAGGATTACTGGGCTATCCTATTAGCCGTGGTTTTCGCATATGCAAAAACTGGTACAGGTATAGGAATTATCGCAAATTTCTTTTCACCACCTCTGAGCAGGTTACACACGGTAAGATATATATGAACGATAACGTTCAACGATATATATCGTTGATTTTTCTGCAGTGAATGACTAACGATGCACGTTCCTGCATGAACGATAACGATATCTATAATCGTCCGTACATGCAGCTCAACTTGCACAATATTGTCAACTTTGCCTGTTCAGAGATGTGGCAGGATGACTTTACCGAAAGATATCTTTCAAGTCGTTGGTGGTACAGATTGAACCGTGTGTATGCAGCTTAAGTTTTTCAAAACCCCTATTTTTGGCTAAAAATACCAGGACTTGGTGCAGTACCACTGGGACACCCTCCTTATTGACTAATTAGGAAAAATACCTTTTTAATTAGCTTAACTTTGGCTAATAATTACATGTCATTTTTGGGGTGAAAAAGTAAAAAGTGTTGGAAAATAGGTTTAAAGTAGTGGGACAGGTATATGGGGGGCTGTATGGATGGGACAGGTATTTTAAACATTGCAAGTGACAGATGTGTTTTTAAAATTTTTAAAAAATGCCCTATAATGACACAAATATATAGTTACAACCAGAAAAATGCATATAACAGCCATTTGACACAATTTAAGAACCCCAAACCCTTGGATTATGGCCACTAACACTTCTATACCATTACCCAACCTAAGTTAACCTTCTTGGGGGGTACAGGTTCATTTCCCCATTTTCACCTGTACTTATCGCCTGTCATCCATGCAATAATTATCGTGCAAATTGGTTATCTCCGGTTTTACAATAGGATAGAACGATAAACAGGAGCACGCAAACATGCGATAAGCTGCAGATTCAGGGAAAATGCTCCAAAAAGTTCTCTCTGGAGAAAACTCATTGTTATTGCGGCTAACTGGATACCCCCCTAAGTGAGAATAGTGGATACTGCTGTAATGAACTAAAGTCATTTAGATAGTTAAGAAGGCCCTGCATGGAGTAAAATATTTTTAAAAGTGACTAATAATCTAATGGGAAAGCTCTTTGTTGAAAATCAAAGTATACACTTGGCTGTTGCAAGGGAAACAAATATCAAACTATGTTCTTCTTCCAGTGTTAAACAAGCACATGACAACATGGACTAAGTGAGACTGAATTATAGAGATGCAATTTGTGGCACTACAGATGTTGTGGCAGTTCCAGCAAAGCATACTCTGACCCACCTGTACTTGACTTATGAAGTATATGTGCTGCCAATGCCTTGAGGTTTTATAAGCTTTCAAGATCTGTTAGAGCAGCTCTGGTGTTCATCATATAATTACTCTGGGCAATGGATCTTCGAGGGGTTTCATTTCTGGAGAAATGACAGTGACCCACCTGAATGGTAGCACTATAGCAATGGATGGTATCTGTCCAATGTGACTATTATGGGCCCTTTGGTTAAATATTAATAATAAAATGTTACTGATGGGGTATAAATATTTCTCCTCTCCTCATCTCTACCCATATATTTAAATGCCTATGTATGGGGAAAAACATCCAAATTATAAATAGGGCACATTTCCCCTGTAACTAGAACATACTGTTCTAGATTAGCTACATACTTAACCATGTTAAGCTTGCTTTGCTTTTGCATACTGACAGGGGCTTCCCCTTCATATCACCTTTAAACGTCCTTCTTTACACTTCTCTATATCTTTGTCGTTTCAGTTTTAAAAGGTATTGTCATGTTTAGCTTTTTATTTTTTTTACACTCTGGTCTCAATTATCTGTTTAATAGTGGTGGCATACAACAATGGTTTGAATGTCTACATTCAGGATATCAACATTTGACATGGAGACATGTTCAAAATGACAACACAAGAAATTAGCTTTAGGCTTCAATTAAGGTTAGGTTAATATAGGAGTGTCGAAATTCTAACTGTGACACGATGTCAGTGTTGTACATTGCAAATGTCGACATATGAACATGTTAAACATACTGAACGTCCACATTTAATCCCACATCCGGTTAAAGATATGTCCTACTGCCACTTACATTGTTATAATTCTCGATCATAAATGCCATTGCTGGATTGTATTTCTTTGTTTTGAATATTCTCATTCAATTCTGATAAATTCTGATACCATAAACCAGATCATCATATACTGTGTTTCAAATGATTAATCAGATAAAGAAAACTGTTGCGCACATGAATAAATATGATGGCTAACATGACTAATGAAGTCTGACGGTAACCAGTATAGAACTGCTCACTTACACTTGTCTGGTTTGTGACTACATACAGGATCCACAAGCAAACATCTGTAAATGTTTGTTTTATTTTACTGTGTGTGGGTACTCTGCATTTAATGTTACCTGTTTAGTGTGCTGTCCAGGCTGCGTCCATTTAACAGTGTGACACTTTCTCCTCCAGGTCCGGTTATATAGCTCAATAAGCAGTTGGATTGTTATGCACTTTACAGTTTGTATCACATTAGATTGAACATCCTCTGTGTTATACTCCTAAAATAGGATGTTTTATTAAATACAATCAAGCTCAAGTGGTTGCTACGCAACCCAATTGCTTAGAAAACTCTGGTAACCAAGGGACTGAGGATGTACAATGTCAAAATATTTGGAGTCAAAAGAACAGCAATATGTAAACTACATTCAACACCTAGTGCCCACATAAAGCCAAACCAAATTATCATCGAATGGAGAAATCCTTTCAATTATAATTTGTATTTGGACCCATTCAGACAAAATGCTCCAAGCGGTCTAACAAGGGAATACCTAGAACCTCATGTAGAACCTGTTTGTATTTATTATAATGTAAAAAAGCCAAACATGTTTTGTCTACATACAGTTAAAGTAAGCTTACTTACAAGTTTTGATTTGGTGAATCTGATGCTGGAATGCAGAGATATTTCATACCCTGTAAACCAAGATCATAACAATTGAAAATAACAATTGTCCTTTCGGAAATAAACACAGAAAACAAACACATTCACAGAATGATTAGATGTAACTAATGATTTAAGCAAAACACACATTACATTCTTATTATACAATAAATTAGACAGCAGATAGAAATCACGTACTGTAACAATCCTCAATGATTTGTTTTCATTGTGTCTAGTATGTTACCAGGAATCACAAAAATGAACTCCGATTGCTATACAGGCTTTGTTCATTTATGCACAACCCCTTCTCAATACAACATACAACCCACTCACGTAATCCCTCTGTTTTCTGAAGCTGGAGGCCAGGTTGCACAGCAAGTCACTCGTCTACAGCAAAACGTAAAGATGAGGATAGACTGTAGACATATAAATGTATTTGAAAAGATATATTTTAATGTGTGTAATTGGCACAGACTAAGTGAGGTGTGTTTAAAAGTGGCTGGAGCAAAGTAAAACAGTCATCATTGCCTGCCTTTTATTTAGTGTGGTCCCCACCGCCTAAAAGTAATAAACACAATAAAGTAATAAACTGAGGCATTTTACCAATAAAGGAGGTGGATAACAATGATGAAGTGCCCTTGCTAATGGGGTGCTAGCACAAGGATCAACTGAAGTTGTGCCACTACACAGAGAAGCCGACAACATAGGTGGGTCCTCCTGTCTCAATGGGTACGAGTCCCAGCCTCTTCAACACAGCTCCTACACTTCTGGAGGAGGGAAGGAGAGTTCACATTTTTTTTGCTCAATAGGATTGACACTAGACTGAATAGAGTCGATAAGCATTTGCTCCTCAGCCAAAATAAGTATAACTTTTCCACATTGGCAACTTGTGATTAGCTGAGCATCTATTGACCATTCCAGTCTTTTCGGTTCAATGTAATTTAGCAGTGGGGATACCTCGGAACAGTTATACAAAGACTAGTATGCACAGATAGGGCTTTCTGTAAAATAGAGTGCCACAATAGGTGGAACCACTGTGATAGAATATCTGCTACTACAGTCGTCCATATTTCTTTAAAATCACTATTACCCTGGAGCTCATTGCCCCAGGAGGTCAAGAGCAGCCAAAATTTTATTCAGTACTGGTCTGGTTTTCTCATAGGGTTCTGCGGCCTCCGCCTTCCCAGTGGTTCCTGCTGATTGCACTGGTTTGGTTCCCTGCTCTAGTGAGACTGGTACAACCTGTAAAAGCCTGCTGCACATTAGCGCTTTAAATGGGGGAACACATGCTCACTGATCAGTCCCAGGCAGTAATTGGATATTATTTAGGGGGGTACTCTTTAGACAAAGTCATATGGAAGTGTAATTAACATGTCTGCTAAGAAGCATTTCTAAAAGCATAGAGACTCATTGATCTCTAGGCCTATTATGTCGATATAGATAGCAATTTAATAATTATGCCTGGGAGAGGAAGCACAATTTTTGAGCCAAATACTTCATTGCTGCATTTCCAGCTAAATAATGCCCCCTCCCACCCCATCCCCTCACAGTAGAATAAATATTAATCCACCCCCTGGAATAGCACTGTTACCAGAGCATAGCCCTGTTTAATCCTCCAACTGAAGAAGTTCTTAAGCAAAAGCTCTGCTAAATAACTATTAATGTCCAGGAAGAATCTCACTACACAGATTCCATGACCATCTAATCCAGGCGATGCCTGGACTAAAATATTCCATCTATGCTGGCTGGATTTGAGAATTGCTACAACTGCAGTCAGAGCACCCCATAACACACAATAACATTTGCTTGTTTTATTCAGCTATCGAGCTGCAATGTCCAATCAATAAACTAATATGTGATGGCACTGCGTACTATTAGTTCTAGCCAACTATATACCCCCTATAATCACCACCAGGGGATGATGCCTTCTCTTGAACTCCAGATTTGTACCCAAAACAAATCTATTCAGGAGAAATGTATTTTCCCATAAGATAGTGTCCATAGGGAGAAGCATGAAGTTTTCCTAAAAGCCTTACTTTTTTATCAGAAGGTAAATTACTACTACTTATTTTGTTTTATTATTGTTTCTTTCTACCCTTGTGCTGTCACATAAAAGTGAAAGTACTGGCCAAGTAGTTATTTGAAACAATGAATATTGTAGTATTGTGATAAATGGTTTGTAAGTAAAATAAAAACCTGGGTGTACAAATTCCTTCTTCTTCCCATGACATCACTGACCTGACTCATCATGCAAATCAGCAGCTGAACAATAAAACAGTAAAAACAAAACAGGTTAAGAGGTCACATGGATTTTTATGCTAGAGATTCTTTATATGTTAAAAAGAAAATGACCTTGTTTTATAGAATGCAGTGAACAGGAAAAGTCAGAAGTCTTAAAGTTATAAAAAAATATATGTATATCTGCACCCAAGACAAGCAAACGGGGATTTTTGGTTACTTACCGTTGGATCCTTTTCTCTGAATCAGGCTGGGGGACACTGGACCATGGGGTTGTAGCTGGGACTGCAAGGAGCTGGCACTTAACAAAACCTCTGTAACTTTAACCCAAGCTCCTCTCCTCTGCAACCCCATGATTGCAGTACAACTTCAAAAGTGCCTTGTAACGAGAAGCAGTAACTCAGTGACACTGTCATACATATAACCAAAATAACATTACCATAGAAACCAATGCTGTCAAAAATACTACGCAACATGACTGAGCATGAGGGAGGGTATGCAGTGTCCCTCAGCCTGATTCAGAGAAAATAATTAAACGGTAAGTAACCAAAAATCCCCTTTTCTCCTTCATCAAGGCTGGGGGCCACTGGACTATGGGACGTTCAAAAGCCCTGGTGGTCGCCACAGCCCAAGTAGAATGAGCTGACACCTTGGCAGGTGCCGGTCGCCCCGCATCACAATAGGCCCAAGAGATGACAGAGCGGAGCCATCTTGCAATGGTCTGCTGAAACAACCTTCGGTTGAAACTAAGGAGCTGTTCGGAGAACAGCCTGATCGCCATGGAAGATAAGGAACGGTGGTTTGCAAGACAAAGCCCCCAACTCAGAGACCCGCCGAGCAGAGGCAATGGTCATAAGGAAAACTAATTTCCATGTGATGAATCTAAGGTCCACAGAGTCCAACGGCTAAAAGGGAGCCTGCTTGAGAGCAGATAGGACCATGGTCAAATCATATGGAGCCACTGGCGGCTGAAATGGAGGTTTAACCAGCAACATCTCCTGCAAAATAGTCCGAACCTCCGGCAGGAGGGCCAGACGTCGCTGAAAATAGATTGACAGAGCTGAAATCTGTACTTTTCAGGATTGAAGCCTCCCTGAAAGAAAGCCAACAGCCTCGGAAGGCGGAACTGTGATGTATGAACTTCGCGCCATTCACACCACAAGATGTAGGTCTTCCAGACTCTGTGGTAGTTGCGTGACGAAACCTGTTTCCGAGCCCACAACATCGTCCGGATCACGGAAGGGGAAAACCCCTTAGCTTTTAAGAGCTCGGTCTCATCAACCAGGCCGTCAATGCCAATCAAGGAAGGTCGTTGTGCCCGGACGGACCCTGCAGGACTAGATCTAATCACAGCGGAAGACGCCAACCGGAACCTACGGCCAGCTTGAGGACCGTGATGAACCACGACCTGCATGGCCAGTCTGGAGCCACTAGGATCACTGGAACCTGTTTGCTCCCTGACCCGCCTAAGTACCCGAGGTAACATAGGAATCGGAGGAAAAAGGTAGGCCAGCCAGAAGTTCAAGGGAATCGTCAAGGCATCCACTGCGAAGGCCATTGGGTCCTGGGATCTCGCACAAAATCGGGAGATCTTGCAATTGTGCTGAGACGCCATCAGGTCCACCAACTGCTGGAAGACTTCCGGGTGGAGAGACCACTCCCCCGGCAGGAAGGTGGTCCGGCTGAGGAAATCCGCCTTCCATTTTACACGCCCGGAATGAACACTGCCGAGAAAGTCGAGACAAAAATCTCTCCCCAAGTGAGAATGCGACTTGCCTCTGCCATGGCAACCGCGCTCTTGGTACTGCCCTGGTGGTTTACATAAGCCACCGCTGAGGCATTGTCTGACTGAATCCTTACTGGACAGCCAGCCAGGATGTTCTGGGCTCCCAGTCTCTGATGACAACCAAAGACAAAAGGTTCGACGTCACCACTCCCCAACCATTGAGACTTGCGTCTGTAGTCACAATGACACAGCTGGGAGTGACCAAGGAACGACCCTGGAGCAGGTGATCGGAAACCAGCCACCATTGAAGAGACTGACGAATGCTGTTTGGCAGAACCAAAAGCTGATAGGAGCGGTCCTCCGTGCGAGCCGCCCAATTTCAGAAAATCTCCCACTGGAAGTTTCGTGAGTGGAAGCGTGCATGCTGGATGGTCTCAAAGGTATAGACCATCGTACCCAGTAACTTCATGCTCAGCCAGTTGAAGGGGCGAGGCACTGACAGCACCTTCATGACCAAATCCTGGAGCGCCCAGGCTTTGGGCTCGGGCAGGGAGACTCTTTTGGAGAGACGTATCGAATATCACCCCTAAAAACATCAGGCGCTGGAAAGGTGTGAGGTGAGACTTCTCGAAGTTCAGGATGGGCCTGCAACTGGGACGCCGAATCTGCTTTCACTAGCAGATCATCCAAATAGGGAATGACCGTTAAGCCTTGCGAGTGCAGCAGACTCACCATAACAGCCATGATCTTCGTGAAGACACGTGGGGCTGTTGCCAAGTCGAATGCAGGGCCTGGAACTGGTAATGTGCCTGTCTGACTGTGAACTTGATGGGAGAATGGTGCCCTGCCCAAATAGGAACATTGAGGTATGCATCTCTGACGTCGAGCACAGCCAAAAATTTGTTGGCTGACATTCCCTGGATCACAGATTGGAGAGAATCCATGCGGAACTGGTCCACCCACAGTCTGATGTTCAAGGTCCGTAGATTCAAAATCGGGAATAGGCGTCATTGTGCTTTCAGACTAGGAAAATGTTGGAGCAAAAACCCTTTTCCGTTGTGACACCAGAAAAATAACTCCTTACGAAAGCAGAGAACTGATGGCCTGGTCCAGGACCATTATCTTCTCCGTGTCCCTGGGAAGGGCAGTCGTGAAAAAAAACTTTGCGCCGATGGCCCCCTGAGGTCAATTACATGCCTCAGGAGACAACGTCCCTCACCCAGGCATCGGCTGTCGACACAACTCACCAGTCCCTGAATCGGAGGAGGCGGCTTGACCATCGCGATCATCAACCTGGTCGGTCGCTAAAGCTGTGGGTGCACAGCTTAGGTAGCGACCAGGAGGCCGCACTTCAAAACCCAAGTGGCCACCCACATTCAGAGCGACAGCTCGCATTTTGCGAGCGCCTCTGAATGAGGGCCTTAGTGGGCAGAGACCCCATCAGGTGCTAGGCTTCTCAGGAGC
Source organism: Taudactylus pleione (assembly GCA_031769625.1). Classification (NCBI taxonomy): domain Eukaryota; kingdom Metazoa; phylum Chordata; class Amphibia; order Anura; family Myobatrachidae; genus Taudactylus; species Taudactylus pleione. The sequence goes on along the minus strand of JAUIMM010000115.1, from coordinate 18,324,887 downwards.
CTTTGCTCCCGAGCGCCTGAAGACACTGGAAAACCTGCCCCGTGGAGCAAAACCTCTGCTGGGGAAAAATCATCCCTAGCAGCCTGACCTCTAACCGATACTCCCCCTCGAAAGGAAGAGCGAAAAACCCTGAACCAAGGGCCCCATTGTTTTTGGGCCACTATGGGAAGGAAAGTGCTTTTCCTTTAAGGTGCCTGGGCAATGATGGTATCCAATTCAGAGCCAAACAGGACCTCTAACCCTCAAAAAGGGAGAGATTCTAAAGAACGCTTAAATTCAGCATCGGTCTCCCAGGCGCAGAGCCAGAGTGCCCTGCAAGCCGAGACTGCTATAGCCAAAATCCTGGAGGATACCTGAGCACCATGCTGGATGGCCTCACACACATATTCCGCTGCGCCCCACTAAATTGTTCCGCCAAAACCAGCAACACCTCTCTGGATAGGTCACCCTGAAGTCCAGCAACTAGTCTATCAGCCCATGTCTCCATGGCCCGAGTGATTAATGCAGAGACCAGCAAAGGGCAAATAATGACACCCGAGCCAATAAAAATGCCCCAAAGGCAACCTTCCAATTTTTTATCCAGGGGATCCTTAAAGGATGCAGAGACCCTGACTGGAAGCGCAGTGTGTTTGGACAAACGTGCCACAGCCGCATCCACCTTGGGAGCCTGTTCCCATTTGGTGACCAGGTCTGGCGGGAATGGGTAAAGGGCTGCAAACTTACGAGGGATGGAGAATTTCTTATCTGACGTCTTCCACGCCTCCTCGACAAGATCCAAGAGGTCCAAGGAAGGCAGGAAACAAACAATCCTCTTACGCCTACGCTTGAATGGTCCCACCACTGCTGCTTGGGTATCCAGGTCTAGGCTGTCCAGAGGCTGCCCTCACTGCCGTAATGAGATCCTCCACACCTTGACCCAAAGAGGGCACTGGACCCTCCTCTTATGGAAAGAACCTCCTCCTCTGGAAGTTCCCCCTCCTCGGGATCCGAAATGTCTAACGGTCCCCTGGATGAAGGAAGACACTTATGCGCAGTGCAGAGCTTAGGATCCTCAAAGAACCATTCCATATAAGAGGAAACCTTCTCGAATCCCGCCACTGTGCGCTCATGGTACGAAACCAAGGTGGATCGGGGACCCGGGTGGGTGACTACTTCGGCAGTGGGAGGCGACTGCATGATAGGGACCGGCGCGGCCGCCTGAGCCTGTTCTTCCCGCTGACGAACCATGAGCCTCACCAAGTCAGAAAGCGACCGACCCATAGCCTGAGCCCATGCCAGTTCGTCCGAGGCGGATGTGGCACCACCTGACGCCTGCGCACAAGTGGGCCCCATCTGACAGTCCACGCACAGCGCCGGAGTCTAACTGTCCACATGGCAATTTGACATTACACTGGGCACACGTAAAAAATATCGCCATCGTAGAGGTTTGTACCTTGGCAGGCTTTGACTTGTACATCATATCTGCCACGCCTGACTACCCTGCGGTCCCACAAAAAAACATCAACCTGCACCAATAGAGGTAACTCTTTATCACCACATATTCTCTGGTTATACCCCGCAACACTGGGATGCCAGTGTTTATCTATTAAAGGCTGCGCAATATATAACCGGTATGTCTGCATTGTTAAACAAGGATTTGAACCTGACTTATATTTTACTAACACCCCTTTTACACCAAAATCCCCGGGTCTGACCCGGGATTTGGAACACGTTTCCAACCTGGATCAGACCCGGGGCAAACCCCTTTTACACTGCGGCGCCGACCCGGGCTATGCCCGAGTCGGCACCATTCACAACTGACCCGGCTGCCCGGCGACGGTGAGCAGCGCTTTTCCCCTCCCTCCCCCCCCCCGCAACCTACTTATCTTATCCTGCAGCGGTCCGGAGGCAGGGAGAGCGGGTGGGGTGCGCTGCTTTGTGCCGCTCGGCCAGGCGCTGCTTGCAGTGGCCGCTTGGAGATGATGTCATTTCCAAGTGCCACTGAAGCCGGCCAATCAGGTGGCATGACCCGGGTCATCGTGAGCCGCGCCGCGCCGTTTACATTGCAGGGTGACAGGGGAATAACCCGCGCTCAACCCTGCAATGGAGCAGGGTCGGATCCCTGGGTCACTGGACCCGGGTTGATCCGTTCACACCGACGAAATTCCCGGGATTATGCGCGTTCACGTGCATCAACCCGGGATATTTCAGTCGGTGTAAAAGGGGTATAAATTGACATTCCCTCTGTGAAAGGACACGATTGCAACAAAGTAACCCTTCCATTTGGTTTGAATAGACATTTTGTATTCAATTTCAAGATACTAGGATTTGGGTGCATATGTATATGCAATCCCTACATGCTGCTATATATTTATGTTGCTATTTAGGTGTATCAATTGTTTTTAGATTCTATTTTATTATTGTTTGTTTGCGATTTGATTATTCAACCATTAAATGGTATTTTCCCAATAGAGCATCCTGTTTACTAATAGAGAGCAAACTGTTTTATATTGATTTTTTTTTCTATCTGAATGCAATTTATATCAACACCAAGCGCAGTAATCTTTGTATTTTTTATTGTTTGTATTGAGATTTTATATCTTTAGGGTCTTAACCAGACCTAAATGTACATGCAGCAAGTGTTGATTGATTCAAATAAATTTATTAATCAACAGCGCCAGGAATTGCAGTCACTCACTGCTTAGGATAGAAGTACCAATTGCCAGCAGTACAGACGTGTCATACATACCCACATTAGTTTATTCAGACCATGTGCTCTGCTGATGTTGTGGTACCCACATATTTTAGGGTTTATAAGTAATGCTTACACAAAGACCAGCTTCAGTCATCACGTTACACATCAAATTATGAAAGTGTTATTTTGAGTAATATAAAAGTGCCTTCTCCATAGTTTCTTGCCTTTACATTCCTCTATCACCGTATTCCAATATTGATCCTCGGGCCTGTTGGACTTTCCTCAGCCAGTGTGCAGTGTCTACTTTGAGCTACAGTTTGGCAACCTCATCTGAAAGCATACCAAGGTAAACTTTTTTCACATCTCTCTTCTCTGGTGAAACACTTACAAGGACATCAACTTTTTGGGAACTATGGACCTCATTCAGACCCGGTCACAAGCGCTGCGCGCTCACAACCGGGTCGATGTTTTGGTCATGCGCACGCGCAGCGGCCGCACTGCGTGTGCGCAAGCCCCGGAGCGAGAGAAAAACGCTCTCGTTGCGGAGCTCACTACAAAAGGCCCGGCTGTCGATGTTGATCGACAGCTCGGCCCATTTTGTAGGCAGGGCGGGGGGGTGGCTACACAAACGGACGGAACGCTTGCCGTTTTGAGGGCGGCCACACTGACATCAGCAGTCAGCAGTGATGTCAGTGGGGAGCTTCCTGCTCGATCAGAGCAGGAAGCCCCCTGAGGCTTGCGGTTGGCAAGACCCAACCTTAGGGTCTCGTCGCAAGCCCCGATGGTCTTGACCATCGCGACCATCACCCTGGTCGGTTGCTAAGCTCTGGGTGGTAACCCACAGCTTAGCTAGCGACCAGGAGGCCGCACTAAAAAAAAAGAAGCGGCCGCTCTCATTCAGAGAGCGCGATCGCCTCTGAATGAGTGCCTATGTTCTTCTCTTATTCTGGATAGACACTTGATGATACAGTGCCTTGCAAAAGTATTCACCCCCTTGGCTTTTTAACTGCAGGTAATTTTATACAATATTTTCAAAAATGTTGTGGCTCAAGCAAAGTTTGTGTACAGAAATTAAATTAATTTATGTTTCATACATAGCCTGAAGGTAATTTTACACAATATTTTTAATAATTTGTGCCTTAGACAAAGTTTGTGTACACTGAACCATCAAAAATCAAAAGGTTTCATTATCTCAGTCATGCCAAAATAATTCTGTATCTCGGAATATTCCGTATTTCGGAATATTTGGATATGGGAGACTCAACTTGTATAAACACACCTTTTCTGAAAGGCCCCAGAGGCTGCAACACCACTAAGCAAGAAGCATCACACCATGAAGACCAAGGAGCTCTCCAAACAAGTCAGGGACAAAGTTGTTGAGAAGTATAGTTCTGGGTTGGGTTATAAAAACATATCCAAATCTTTAATGATCCCCCGGAGCACCATCAAATCCATCATCGGCCATTTTTCTGGCATTCTGCGCATGCGCTGTGAGGAAATCGCTGTGAAAATTGCGGTGAACCATTTCCCCGGCGATTTGCACATGCGCACTAGAGTGTGCTTAGAGTGTACTGATGACGCGGTGGATGGCCAGCCGTGTCAGTCGGCTGCCAGGGTGAGAGGAGGGGGCCCCTGACGGGGGAATGCACATGGGCCCCCTCCTCTGTTAAGACGCCCATGCCCCTGAGGGTTAATTTCTAGCGACTGAGATGGCTGGTGGCTGACTGGTGGCCTCCAACTTTTCCCGCTCAAGAATTCACATAATGATGGAGATTTCCAGTGTATGCCAGGTTTAAACTCCTTTCCGATTGGGATTTCTCTGTTGTCCTGCCATCTTCAGCTAAAAGAAGTGCTTCTGTTATATCTGAATGGTGACTTTGGGCCTTATTCAGCAGAAGGCAGATTCCCGATGGTCGGGAATCTGTGCAGGTGGTGGGCCTGTACAGAGTAGGTGCAGTACGGGTCCTACGTCATCGCACGCAGAGTGACAGCAGACTGTCTGCCATTGACAGTCTGCTGCCATTTGAGGGCGGGAAGGGGGCAGCGACGGTCTCCGGTTTCCAAAACGGAGGCGTGTCGCCGATGTTTTGGGAGAGGCCGGGATCCTGGCCTCTTTCTTGTATCAGTGACACCAAGCTTACATGACCAAAATCACAGATTATCTGATGCTGCGTCCTTGGACAAATAATGCACGCAGAAGGCATGGCACCTCCTGCTGCATTACCATAATTGCAAGGATGGAATTGCAAACCTGCTTGCATGCAGCTTTGCAATTCCATCCTGTGCTGAATCAGTCCCTTTGTCTTTAGTTAGCCCATTGTCATATTTCTCCCTTTTCACGTTTCCTTAAAATGTTCTACGTAACTCCAAACTGTTGTCTTCTACCTATGGACAGATGCTCTTGGCAAGACCCCTTAAGGGATACGCGAGTTTATACTGGGACTTTGCAATTTATGATATGTTTATAGTCTCTCCTCCCTATATATTATTATATTCACCAGTTTTTTCTGATATCTTTAATGCTGTGTTTGTTATTTGTTATATTGTTTATGTCTTCTCCAATTCTGTGTTTAGATGTTATACATGGGTAATAGCTTTAGTACCACTTCTCCCGGCTTTTTCCAATTTACTGCAACTCCATTTTCCCCTGCAGTAAACACACTAGCACATTATAGAGGGTTGATTAGGTTTTTTTTTTTTTCTTTGTTCTTTTTCCTAACCCCCTTCCCTTATTCCTCATATGGGATTTAATATGGTGTTCTTATAAGAGTTATGCGATCATTTTTTTTTCTCTGAATGTGAAAGGGTTAAACTCCTCTAATAAGCGTAGATTGGCACTGTACACCTTTCATAATCAACTGGCTAATTTGGAAGCTCGGCAAGAAACTCACTTTACTCCATTATCATAGATATCCCCTGAGACACTTTGCAAATAGTCTGCTTAAACATAATGGGGCAGTGATTCTCTTTTTTTTTAGCTTCATATATATTTTGTTTTGCATTTTCTAAAATAGCGTACAACTCTGTCCATTATCTCATATTATACTAAACAAAAACTAAGAAAAAGAATTGTCAAAAAGTGGTTGCACTCGTATTAAAAATTAACATTATATACTTATTAAAAGTTCTGAACATAAGGTAAACAGCACAGTGAAATATATTGACTGATCTCCTGGAGGACAGGTGGGTCACTATCGTGTCTGTTTATGCGATGAACACTACCCAGGTCTCCCCAGGTGTATGGGGAAATTGCACAAAAAAAAAAAACTGGGACATGTTGTGATTTTAATTTGGTCCTTAACCCCAAATTGGATAGATACCATAACTTGTGTTTTCCGCTCAACTGCTGGATTCTCTCTTGCATTGCATAATCTCCTAGCAGAATTCAATTTGTATGATTTTTGGAGGTTGCACCCTTTTCTTCCCTGTTCATAGCTCCAGGATTGATATGGTTCTGTCTGATAAATGGATAATGCAGCAATCTAGGACAATCTCTGTCCTCCTAATTACTTGGGCAGACCATGATCCACCACTGAGGTTTTGGAAACTATCTCTTATCAAAATGCCCCCAAGTCCCTGGAGACCCCATCTTTTGTCTAATATAGACACTAAATAAGCTCTTGACCATAGTCTTTCACTCTACTTGAACACTAATTGCCCCTTTCAATATTTTGGTGTGCTCTTAAAGTGGTGGTTCGAGGCACGGATATTCTCCCAGAGATGTTAGAGGCACAAATTGAGACACTTTACCTGGGAGGTACCCTGTGGATTTTAAAAACTATAGCCCAATTGCCAATTTAAACGGTGATGTTTAGGATTTATCCTAAGTTAATTGCTAGCCGCATTGGATCTCTTCTCCCCTCACTAATCTACCTTGACCAAATGGGATTTGTCTCAAGTAGACAGGCCTCAAACAATATCTTTAGGGTTTTTCAATCTGATTGATGTCATCTCTGCATTGGGAGTAGACTGTTTTGCTCTCTCTAAATGCAGAGAAGGATTTTAATTGCATTGGTTATACATGCAGGCTGTTCTCTCCAGATTTGGATTTCAAGGACATATTATGTCTTCTAATTTAGCTTTATATACTGCCCCTTCTGCTCGTGTTTAGTAATGGGTATCTTGCTGACGCATTTCCCATAACTAATCAAGGGTGCCCTCTTTCCACTTTTTTTTTTTTGTAGCTTGTGAACATCTTGCTGCTAAAATTCCTGCTGCAGGGGAACTTCCCAGTGGTCAGGGCTGGGGATTCTACTCATAAGCTCTGTCTCTTTGCAGATGACGTCGTCCTTTTTGCTATGAAGCCATTGGCCTCATAATCTTATTTACATGACCTGTTGGATAGTTATAATTTAGCTTCCTATTACAAGTCAAATTCTTAAATCAGAAGCCTCAACCATTAATCTCCCACAGCACACTATACTTCAGCACTGCACAAGCTTTAAATATAATTGGCAATCAACTTTATTCCTCTATTTGGATATTCAGGATCCTCAGTCTCTGTCAATGGTTTTGATGTCAATATCCCTATTCAGTTGTCATCCCTTACTAAATCTTGGGTCTTCTATGATATCTCATGGCTAGGCTGTTTAGCTGCCTTTAAAATGTCATTTGTAAGTATGTATTTTGTACAATCCCATATGCTTTTTCTAGAACATATTTAAATGCCAGGCCATACGGACCAAAAATGTGTGGAAGAATAAATCCCCAAATAAATCTCCAAAATTGCTTGTAGGATATCCCTTTCTTAAAGGGCAAGTTTTCCCTGAACTTGCTAGATACCAAGATGCAGGTCTGGTTACTCAACTTAGAGACTGGACACGTTCTCCCATCACAAAGTGTTGGGTAACTGGCTTTCCATTGGCTGACTGCCTCTGGATTCCAAATTGCCTTCGTCCTTGCCAACTTCCAATTCTTTCCTCTACAAGAGTCTCCATATAGGCTTGGGATCATTTAATTTCCTTACACGAAGTGGTCTCTCTGCCCACTACCAAGATTTTTATTTTAGCTCTAACCAGTTTGATCCCTGATTTTGTCGATGGTGGTTCTCTCCATTAATACTCTTTCCTACAGGTCCATTATTCCCGCAGCTCTCATGAGTTATTTAAATACCATCAAATTGGCCACTGGTTTCATGTGTTATCCACTCTCTAGGCCCAATTCATCCTCCTCTCAAAGGTCTGTATGCTCGACTCACTTCATGTACTGGGAAGGGTGATATATCCAACAAATATCATACATGAGACCTTTCAAGATCATAAACAATGAAATAGCATTTAACTAGTGGATATTCTGATCCTCTCTCCAGACCTCATCTCGCACTATTTCCATAGGAAATATTCTCTTGTCGGGCAAGCTTGAGAAATAGTTCCATAAAAACACCTTCATAGCCATGAGTTTTATTTTCAAATAAATTCACCTCCAATGAAAAAATATTTGTGACTAAGATGCACTTTCGGGCGAAAAAGATGCTCGGCGTAAGCAAAGTTGCATGGGACCTGGCAGAACACTCATGCCAGGCACCTAGCGCAGCATGGCTTACCGAGGCTAGGTGTATGATAACTAGGGGTGTGCACCGGCCACTTTTCGTGTTTTGTGTTTTGGATCTGGATCTTTCTTCGTGTTTTGGATCTGGATTGGTTTTGCCAAAACCACCCTTCCGTGTTTTGGGTTCTGCGTTTTGTGTTTTGGATCTGTATTTTTTTTTAAAAAAAGCATAAAAACAGCTAAAATGACAGAATGTGTTGGTTTTTCTGCTCCTATGCTATTATTAACCTCAATAACCTTAATTTCCACTAATTTCCAGTCTATTCTGAACACCTCACAATAGTGTTTTTATGTCCAAAAGGTTGCACCGAGGTAGCTGGATGACTATGCTAAGCGACACGAGTGGGCGTCACAAACACGTGACCCATCTAGGAGTGATACTGCAGTGGCAGACAGGATGGCAGTTTGAAAAACTAGGCCCCAAACTGTACATAATGCAAAGAAAAAAAAGAGGTGCAAGATGGAATTGTCCTTGGGCCCTCCCACCCACCCTTATGTTGTATAAACAGGACATGCACACTTTAACAAAGCAATCATTTCAGCGCCAGGGTCTGCCACACAACTGTGGCTGAAATGATTGGTTCGTTTGGGCCCCCACAAAACAAGCTGGCAATTAATCTGTCCCTGCACAAACTGGCTCTACGGAGGCAAGATGCCGTCCTCATCCTCCTCATCCACCGATTCTTCACCCTCTTCAGTGTTGTGTACATCCTCATCCTCACAGAGTATTAACTCGTCCCCACTGGAATCCACCACCACAGGTCCCTCTGTACGTTCTGGAGGCTGGTCTCCCTGGAAGAGTTGATAATTCATTTTTATGAACATCATCTTCTCCACATTTTGTGGAAGCAACCTCCTACGCCTTTCGCTGACAAGGTTCCCGGCTGCACTAAACACTCTTTCAGAGTACACACTGGAGGGGGGGCAACTCAGGTAAAATAGAGCCAGTTTGTACAGGGGTCTCCAAATTGCCTCTTTTTCCTGCCAGTACAAGTACGGACTGTCTGACATGCCTACTTGGATGCTGTCACCGATGTAATCCTCCACCATTCTGTCAATGGTGACAGTATCATATGCAGTGACAGTAGACATGTCAGAAATTGTTGCCAGGTCCTTCAGTCCGGACCAGATGTCCAAACTTGGTCCTGCCTGCCCTGCATCACCGCCAGCGGGTTGCTTAGGATACCTACGTTTTTTCCTGGCAGACCCAGTTGCGGGAGAAAATGAAGGAGGAGCTATTGACGTGTCACGTTCCGCTTCAGCTGACAGTGTGTTCACCAGCAGGTCTTTGCACCTCTGCAGGCTTGTGTCGGCCGGAAAGAGAGACACCACATAGGCTTTAAACCTAGGATCGAGCACGGTGGCCAAAATGTAGTGGTCTGATTTCAACAGATTGACCACCCTGGAATCCTGGCAAAGCGAATGAAGGGCTTCATCCACAAGTCCCACATGCCGAGCGGAATCGCTCCCTCTTAGCTCCTCCTTCACTTTCTCCAGCTGCTTCTGCAAAAGCCTGATGAGGGGAATGACCTGACTCAAGCTGGCAGTGTCTGAACTGACTTCACGTGTGGCAAGTTCGAAGGGCTGGAGAACCTTGCACAACACGGAAATCATTCTCCACTGCGCTTGAGTCAGGTGCATACCCCCTCCTTTGCCTATGTCATAGGTGGATGTATAGGCTTGAATGGCCTTTTGCTGCTCCTCCATCCTCTGAAGCATATAGAGGGTTGAGTTCCACCGCGTCACAACCTCTTGCTTCAGGTGATGGCGGGGCAGGTTCAAGAGTGTTTGCTGGCGCTCCAGTCTTCGGCACGCAGTCGCTGAATGGCGAAAGTGGCCAGAAATTTTTAGGGCCACCCAAAGCGTCTCCTGCACGCCCCTGTCGCTTTTCAGAAAATTCTGCACCACCAAGTTTATTGTGTGAGCAAAACATGGGACGTGCTGGAATTTGCCCAGATGTAATGCCCGCACAAAATTGGTGGCATTGTCAGATATTACAAATCCCCAGGAGAGTCTAAGTGGGGTAAGCCACTGGGCGATGATTTCCCTCAGTTTCTCTAAGAGGTTGTCGGCGGTTAGCCTCTTACTGAAACCGGTGATACACAGCGTAGCCTGCCTTGGAACGAGCTGGCGTTTCTGAGATGCTGCTACTGGTGACGCTGCTGCTGTTGCTGCGTAAGGTGATACATCTACCCAGTGGGCTGTCACAGTCATATAGTCCTTAGTCTGCCGTGTTCCACTTGTCCACATGTCCGTGGTTAAGTGGACATTGGGTACAACGGCATTTTTCAGGACACTGAGGACACTTTCTGACGTTTCTGTACAGTCTTGGTATCGCCTGCCTAGTGAAGTGGAATCTAGACGGGATTTGGAACCGGGGACATACTACCTCCATCAATTGTCTAAATCCCACTGCACTAATGGCGGATACCGGACACACGTCTAACACCAACATAGCAGTCAAGGCCTCAGTTATACGTTTTGCTTCAGGATGACTGCTGTCCGTACTTCATCCTCCTCGCTAAGGACTGTTGGGGGGTCAATTGTTTAGTAAAAGTAGTGGTGTTCCTACTTCCTCTCTGGGATGATGAACGACTCCCAGCAGCAGCAACAGCAGCAGCGGCAGCAGGAGGCGTAGCAATGCAGGATCCTCCGAAGGAATCCCGGATAGGAGAGTCAGTCATGCCAGTGACATGGCCTGCAGGACTACTTCTGATCCTGACTAAGGAGGAAATTGACGAGGAGGGAGTTGACGGTGTGGTTTGCAGGCGCTTGGATACAACAGGACAACGGGATTTAGGTGTCCCTGGACTGCTTCCGGTCTTAGCCAAAGTTTCTGAACTTGACAGTAACTTTTTATGAACGCGCTGCAGGTGCCGTATAAGGGAGGATGTTCCTAGGTGGTTAACGTCCCTACCCCTACTTATTCCACCTTTACATATGGTACATATGGCAAGACAGTTGTTGTCCGGATTTGGATAGAAATATTGCCAGACCAAAGAGGTGGAATGTTTGGTCTTCTGCCCAGGCATGACCGTGATGGGCTTTTTCATCCCACGGACAACAACTGTCTCCCCCGGAGCCTGATTTAAACAAACCACATCACCATCAGAATCCTCCTCGCCAACTTCCTCCTCAGCGCCAGCTACACCAGTATCCTCATCCTGTTGTACTTCAACAGTGACATCTTCAATTTGCATATCAGCAAGTGGACTGTGGGTGCTCCTTTCAGCACTTGCAGGGGGTGTGCAAATGGTGGAAAGAGCCACCTCTTCCCGTCCAGTGCTGGGAAGGTCAGGCATCGCAACCACCACCACACTTGGACTCTCCTTGGGGATTTGTGATATCTTCTTAGAACGCACAGTTCTTTGCTGTGCTTTTGCCAGCTTAACTCGTTTGATTTTTTTAGTGGGAGGAGGGCTTCCATCGTCATGTGAAGCTGAACCACTAGTCATGAACATAGGGAAAGACCTTAGCCATTCCTTGCCACTCCGTGTCGTAAATGGCATATTGGCAAGTTTACGTTTCTCTTCAGATGATTTAAATGTTTTTTCAAGGTCATTTTCCTGAACTTTGTCATTTGGGATTGTATGTGCCCTCTACTATGACATTGGGCATCGGCCTTGGCAGACGACGTTGATGGCATGTTATCGTCTATGTCATGACTAGTGGCAGCAGCTTCAGCACTAGGAGGAAGTGGTTCTTGATCTTTCCCTATTTTATTTTTAATCGGAGAAAGTTTGGTCCTCCATTTATGTTATATTGATATATACGTGCGGCTAAGGCGCACACAAACGCAGAAAATAATTTTTTATTTTTGTTGGAGACTAGTGCACTTTGTGGGTTACACCACCCTTTAAGAAATTAGCCAGCCGGCCCTTTACTTATGGGACACAGGCGCACGCTTGGCGCTGCTCCTTTGTTGATGCATGTGCAGCCACAGTGCACACAATTCACAAACACAGAAATTTTTTTTTAATTTTGTTTGGAGTGCCCTTTGGGGGTTACAGCACCCTTTAGCGGTCAATCCAGCCGGCCCTTTATTTATGGGACACAGGCGCATGCTTGGCGCTGCTCCTTTGTTGATGCACGTGCAGCCACAGTGCACACAATTCACAAACACAGAAAAAATATTTTTTTTTTTAGCACTTGGGGGGAGCACCCCTGATGGACAGAGCACCCCCTGGACAACACTACAGCACCCCTTTAGGACTGGGACACTGCACAGGACTTTGGAGTGGACACAGCCCCTATGGACAACAGCAGCACAGCACAGCACAACACTACACTACAACACTACACAGCCAGCCCTAACTCCCACCCTCCCTCTTCACTGTCCACAGCCGAGTGAGAAAATGGCGCCGACGTGGGTACCTTATATAGGATCCAAAACCCGCGAGACCCGGAAGGCGGGATGATGACGTTTTGCCTCGATTTCAGATCCGAGTCAGGCGGGAAAAGTCGAGCCTGACTCGGTTCCGCCTCGGATCGGGGGGGCTCGGGGGGGTTCGGATTTCAGAAATCCGAACCCGCTCACCCCTAATGATAACATCTGTAGTGTGATTTCATTCTAATTTAGTCTTCATTCCAGCACCCTGCACCTGTCACACCCCATGCAGCTCCTCTTTCCTGCCTGGGATGTCACGCTCTGCTTTGGTGCTTCTATAGCACATTCCGCTGATGCAACAAACTGCTGATATAAAGACCAGAGCGTGCTAGAAGCACCAGAGCAGAGTGTGACACCCAGGCAGGAAAGAGGAACTGCACAGGTTGTGACAGGTGCAGGGTGCTAGAATGAAGACAATTTTTCACCCTTATTCCAAAAATGTATCAGCTTATGCTTTTTTGATCTTTTGGACAAAGATAACCTATGATAAATATCAATGTTATTGATCCATTCTATAATTCACATATTTATGGCTGCTGAATCTATAAACACTTTGAATTTTTTTTTCCAAAAGGAACTTCCAGTCTTCTTGCTTGGGTTCATGACCCCAAGTTATCTAGCGATTATTTACCTAGACCAGAAAACCTGGTACTGCCAAAAACTGCAGACTTATCAAACCTGAAATATAGTGTGCTATCATAGACAAATGTTTAGATGACCATCAAGAATGTTGCTAATGTGTTTGGAATCTGCATTTAAAGGTATTGCGACCATTGAAATTGCTGAAACCAGAAAATCTGGTATTACAACTATATATGTTTAAAGCACATATCTGACAACTACATGTCAGATGCCTTGTGTCTGTCTCTGATATTCGAGCTCCCGTATTTTGATATACACATACAGGCAGGTCTATATTGTCTTTTGAACCTGCAATTTTTATATATCTGTGGAACTGTATATGAAAATGTGACTGCATTTTCAGACTAAGGTCATCTGTGTTTTTCTTAGGTGTCTGGGTATGCATCTTTTTCTTTTGGTTACCTTTGAATACTATGTTATATATTACAAACAATAATTTGACTATTCGTGCCTATTAATATTACATCAACATCTGCAGCTGAGCAGCGTGTATAATAAATATTTTCGCCCAACCATTAAGGATCGCTTCTCTGGGATAGCTTCCCATTATCACTTGATAAGAAGCAATTGTACCCTATTGTCCCTTTATAAGGACAATTTTTTCTGTGTGTTTTTTCTATGTGTGTCTTTTATATGTTTAAGTACAATTTTTAATGCATATCTATTAAATATAACTATTTTAAATTTAAACTGAATAAGAGTGCCCCCAAAAAGAGTATTTTTCTTTTTTGTTTTGTTCGCTTGCCAAAACCTACCCATACATGATACAGTGATGGTGTAAGCAGGATGACAGAAAAGTGTTTAGATTTTCTTTGTATGATTCAAAACACTAGTTATTTTTAATAGAAAAGTAGACAATATGACTGAAAACGCATACATTTATAGTTTGTATGTTCTCCCAGGATTTGTGGAGGTTTCCTCCCATGCTCCAAAAAGACACTACTTGGTTAGTCGGCTTCTGATAAAAAATAACCCTAGTGTGTCTATGTATGTACATGTGTAAGGGAATATAGATTGTAAGCTCCTATGTAATGTGTCGCTATTTAAATAAATGTTTCATAATATATATATATATATATATATATATATATATATATATATAATATGCTGTACCTACAGTCCAATGAGCAATTCATCTTTTCTACAATGTTTCTGGAGGGAATATGGTTCATTTTTCTGGTAAGAAAGCTACAAATACATTTAATTCTTAAGATTTTGGCAGAATTATCACAGGCATTTTTTTTTACAATTTGTTATATAGATATGTATAAAAGGTTCACTAATAAATTACATGATAGCGCATTTGAAGTATGCAAGATCCCAGATCATTTCAGAAATCAAAATCTCATCAGAGTTCTGCATCGTCAAACCTACTGTAAGACCATCTCCCCCAACCCTATTAAATATCATGCTAGAGGAAGAACATAGGTTTCAAAGTGACAGCGTCCCTCCCTTTATGACCCCATCAAACATCACCAACTGATTTGCATAAGAGCTTCAGAAGATGATTTGCCAAAGTGAGCAGACTACAGTTACATTTTCACACCACCTAAATATATCAAAGCACCATTCAGAACATTTTAAAGGTGCATTCATCACCTTGGTATATGTACAACATTAACATAAACCCAATATTTACAACTTCTTGCTTCCTTATAAGTATCAAATACAGGATCCTAACATTTGTTAATCAAAGTGTATTGGATGGCCATATTTTTACTAAATAAGCATTGCAAACTAACTAGATCAGTGGCAAGAATGAGCACTGGATTGAACTTTACAATATTTCCTTGGGTGAAAGTAGACCATATTTCTATACCAGAGTTTCCCAAACTCTATCATTACATTCCAGGTTTTAAGAATATCCATGTTTGAGTGCAGGTGACTTATTTAGTACCTTGGTCAATTTGCTTTAACCATCTGGACTCAAGCATGGGTATCCTTAAAACCTGCACTGAAATTGCAGTGTTTGGAAAATTCTGTTCTAAATGCTAGGAGAAGGACGTAGCAGGGCAATGCAAAACCAAGCTAAAGTGGGAAAAGTGCAAGGAAGATTTAACGGGAAATTCAATTAGTTAGAAATGTGTTGTGTGGTCTGTTCTCCTGGGTAAAGTACAAGAGAAAAGAGAGAATTCTGCACAGAACCTATACATTGCATTTAGTATAAACCAACCATCGATTATTAGAGTACAAATTATATCATCAAAAAGTTGCTTGTGGTGCTCCCATAGCCCAATGAACTGTTTATAAAAAGGAAAAAGTAGGGCTTGTTGTTGAAGCACTCTTTAGTGACATATGCAGTTAAAATATAACTTTTAATGTGCATCAATAAAATTATGCGGTACCATATACCCCAGTGGGGTTAATCAAAATGATATAATTAATGTCTATAGATAATAAAGTCTAGAGGAAATCCTCCGGCAAAATATTTATACAATCTCCATTTCAATGGGTATGGATGGATTTAGTTGGAAATAATTAGAGTAGTTTAACAGTGAGCAAATGTGATGAACAAGGACACAGTTATGGTGCTCTGCCAGTTCATGTTAAATCCAAAATTATCCTCTTTTAACCTACAGCACCTGGTAATCCCTAGAGGTCTCCCATCCAGGTACTGACCAGGCCTATCACCGTTTAGCTTCCAAGATCAAACGAGATTGTTCAATCTAGTGATGTATGGCTGTAGGGATAATTAAATGGGAAAAGGTAAATCCCAACAGCACAGGTCAGAGCAAGACCATAACCATAAATGTAGGACTATAACCATAAATAGTCCATTTTATTATTAAGATACAGTGTTCAAAAAACAGTGACTCCTGGGTAAAGTGCCTGGAGCTATTCAATTACAGACTTCCAAGCAGCCCCAAGGCAGCAGTTACGCTTATTTTTGCACACACCTTAACAGGGAAAACAAACTGTCAACTCAACTTGCAGCTAATGGCATCTGCCCCTTAGTGTAATATTATGTTGATTTGAAGTTGTAGATATTAACAAGGGCAGCCATTTTAAGTGGTAGAGCATAGTGATCTAATGCCTATCCACCCTTTATTTGGCAACATATTTTTTTAAAGAAAACAAACATTGAATTCAGTGATTTCTTCAAAATATTTGCTGAGTTTTTCCTAGGTAGCCTGTACAGATGGATATTTATTCATCTTGCTTGATCACAAGATGGGATGGTGGGTCCTTGACAACAGTTTAACTGTAGTCTTGGATTATTAAATATTTCAATTATTTTAAGAAACTTCTCAAAGGTCAATAGGCCCTGGGAAATAATGACAACATAGCCACAAACTAAAAAATAGGCTTTTCAAACCCAATGGATTTGACTAATGGCTGTGTGGCTAGTGGCTGATACAGTATGGCTAGTTTGAGTCTGACAATGCCCTGTGGTCCTAACCTTTCACAGAATGCTCATTGTTGAAGTGGACCTGTCATCTATACAGAGTGGAGGCATCTATTTTTTGCAACATATTAATTTGCTTGAAACAAGTGACACTAAAAAAAAATTAGGATGCCTCCCTAAAGTCTGACATGTTTATAGGAGGTGCAGATTCCTAAATATGGAAGTGCGGCCTTTTTATGAATATTTAATTAATGTCTTCACTGTGTATAGGTGACATATACGTTTTAAGTAATGTATATATTCTACAATGGTTTAATTTTTGTGTCCGAACAGGTTCTGGGAAATTTCCATAATAAAATGCTGTGTGGGGTCCAGATAGAGACCCTTGCCAATACGGTTCATAACCACAGAAAGGCATAACAAAACTACGATACAAAGCAACAAATGTCAACAACATTCACAAAAAAAGAGCTAAGTTTCACCAAATATACAGTAGATGTAAGATTATATTTTTTGAGGAAATGGCAAAGCATTTTTTTTTGGCATAATTATTTGTGTAAAATATATGAAAAGTTTTAAAATAGGGACAGTTGATCTGTAGAAAGGAGGAATAGGTGGCATTGGATAGGTAAAACAGGGGCAGAACTATGGGAGACAATGGAGGCGCCTGCCGCTGGGCTCCAGCTCTGGGGGGGCACCTCCTCCATTATCCACAACATATTCACCCCACTTATGGCTGTAACTATGTACCCGGAGTGAACCATCACGGCTACCCAATACATGGAACCCCTTCCTGGCATCTGAGAAGCCACCATATACTAGGAGCTCCATGTCAGACCATCAGCTGCTGCCTTCTTCTATCTATAGCCTGTGTGCACGCGAATTAGTACATTACAGTGTCAGAGGCTGTGACGGGGGGCACCAAATTATAACTTGCCTCCGGGCGTCTGGGATGAACTTACGCCACTGAGGTAAAACAGTTCTGCTACCCGACGTACTGTAGAAACTGAGATTGCAAATAACAAAACATTAAAGCAATGTAGGGTATAATATAAAAAAATACTGTTATGTTAATTATCATAAGATCATTTAAAAAGGTAGGAACCGTTCGTTCACACTTTACCTACAAAAAAACAAGAACAAATAAAGCCTTCCCCTTACATTTTCTACCCCTCCCCCTAACATGATACTTGAGACAATCGCCAGAGTTTGTCCCATTATACGGCCACCCTTTCAGCTTCCAGAGTCTTTCAGTATTCCCTCCAAAAATTACTCATTAATATTCTAATTTAAGTATGAATAAGCATTTTGTAAAACAAGGTTATGAGTATTAAGTTAACTAAGTACTGTATGCTTATTTACACATTTTACATCAGATTTGCAATGGTAAAAAAATGGACAAGATATTGATAGATTCCTCAGTTCTTTCAGATTGTTCATCCTACCCACAAAAGTACCAGATGAGGCGGGATAAACAATATGTGGAGATAAGATTACACTTTGGGGAGATTCAAAGTATAAAATACAATCAATATATGAACAACAAAATATCCACAGACTATACATCCCACAAATGAAAGTACTTTGTACAGCAGCCATCTTGGACAGTATATTATATACATTGGACAGGATATGCAACACATGGAGATATTAATCCATAATGGTGAACTACAAAAAATGACACACAAATTACTGAATACGAGAAACTAACAGAACCATCCATTCCACATATTTCCATCCTACCTATAAACAACATATTCCCTGACTTGCCATGTTCATTCTCCTTCTACACAATACAAATTAACTGTCCAACACAACATATCAAATAGAATAAGGATGTCTCTCATTTGAGAAGATTCATGGTATAAGAATTTGTGAATCTTTAACATTAAATGCTGTACAACATTCCCATGGTTAAGATTTGATTTAATCACCTAAATCTAAGGGACTTTTCAAGAATAAAATATTAGATATTAGCTGTAGAAAAATATAGCCACTTTGTTTCAAGATGTCTAAAAGTTTATAAATAGGAAACTGCTTTAAATCTAAGGCAGCTGTGTCATATGAAACTCGAAAGTTGAATGTCGAGAGAAGAAAAAGTAACCTATGCGAAACAGGCTGAGCTATAACGAGAGCTTTTGTTTCACATGAAAGACAGGTGTTGTGCGGCACTAGAATCTGTTCAGCAGCTGTGAGGTTACCAGTGGCAGGAGAGCTGCCTGCAACATGGACACACACAATAGTAAACACTGTGCTAGATATAACTGCCATATTGCAAAAAAGACCATGTGAATTTAAGAGATGTCATCCACATTTTACATGTGAATATAAAATAATGTATCCATCTGAAATCCACACTGATATGATTATTTGATGGCCACATATTTGTACTATTATAGATAATTAAAAAAAAAAAAAACACGACAACCACACAATTTACATAGCAGTAAATATTTACATAGTGAGTCACAATTTTAGAAGATTATGTGCTTAGAAATTCTGTAAAATGACAGTTAACGCTTTCTATCAAAAATAAACTTTGTATAACTCCCATTATTAACAGCCGTCACATGGCATGTCACAGACTATGTGGTTTCAACAGTTTGAGGAATGATAACATTCTAAAATAGTTGTATACGTTTCAAAAGAATCGTACTTCAAAAGGATATACTCTAATTACAATTAAGGCTTAGGGGTGTATGTACTAATAATTGCAGACCAGCTGCATGTATGTATTCATATCGTCGTGGATATTTTAATTTTTAATTAAAATATCCCGCTATGTACAAAGGGGAACTTGCAGGGACAGCGGTTGCGGTAACCGCGGTCCCTGCAAGTTATATCCCCGGTAAAATGTAGAAAGACTTCTCCAGGGCAAGCTGACACTGCGCACGCGCACAGTGTCAGCTTCCGGGGCCATCCAGGGGCTATCGGAGAGAGATCGAAAGATCTCTCTTACCCTTGGAGCCCCTATAGGTTTACAGTAGTTTACACCATCTGAAAATCGTGTAAACTATGGGGCTAAACTTCGAAAAGTTTTGCTTTTTGGAGTTTATTATCAAAGGGGACTACGATCTGACACCTATGTACTAAAGGGGACTGCAATCTGAAGTGCACATTAGCACTTTACCAGAGGTTTCTATGAAATCTCCTGCATTGTGCTTTTAGTAAATAACAACAATGCATAAAATTATATAATTTTATGTAAAAACAGATCGATACATAGGCCCCTAAATTATCTAACGCAAAAAAGGTTTGTCATCAATGGTATTAAAAATAAATTAAAAGTAAATTTGTTTTCATTGCCTTAAGGCCCCCATACATCAGCAATCAATAGGGGCAATTCTGCATTTTGCATATAATTTTCTAAAAAAAAAAAAAAATTGCAATGTATGGGATTCACAGATCAAAAAGTGATTGGAATTGGTGAATCAGGTTGTCCAACAATTTGTATTTCACAGATCAATTGGGGCAATAGATTGCTAGTGTATGGTAAAAATCAGGCAATTTGCAGACTATTAAGATTATGAGCCTTTCATGATTGGTAGATCGGTCTTTCCTGAAAATGATCTGCAAATCACTGAAATCTGTAATGGATTGGTGTAATTTGGTGGATTAGGGAAGCTTTAAATGGGGAGGTGGAATCTCAGAATCTGTGATTTTTTTTTTCTTTGTGGTTGCTGATATATGTAGTTTGACTCCAGCTTTTACTATATTTAATTTACTACACAGAGTATTATTGGATGAAATGTATTTATTTTAAATCAGATAGAGATAGTCTGATATTATTACAGTGTGTACATGTTCAAAGTAACATTAGCTAATAAAGATACTTTGTTTAATTAACTGAAAAAAAATGAGAAAATACAATTATAAGAAGGTACTTGCCACAAAAGGTGCTTGCACAGAATGGTAAGCCAGGTTTATAAATATAGCAATAAATCAAGGTTTATAATTATTCCTTGCTTTTTTTAAGAATTTCAAAATGTGGCATGCACTGTAACGGAAGATATGATCATGGTACAGTATAAAGGTACATAGTACCCTGAGAATTAAAAAAAAAAAAAAAAAAAAGGATAAAGAGTTTATATAAATTACACCTTGTGTACAATGTGAACATTTCACAATATTGCTTTTTTTCAGTAACTCAATTAATTACATCAGCCCAAAGCATAACAGTAGATTACCAGACACAAGACTGGATCAAAAGAACATATTACAGTCAAGCAATTATGGGGAAGAGTTATTAAATCTTGGAGAGAGCTAAAGTGGAGAGAGATGAAGCAGCTCATTGGTTGGTACTTCATCTCCCTCTACTTTATCTCCAAGATTTGATAAATATCCCCCTATATCACATCAAGGTGTCCAGGAGGGGCTGGGTATGGGTTTCCAGCGGTTGGGATGCCAGTCAGAATACAGACAGCGGCATCTCGACACCCGTAGGTAAGTATACTACCACTAACCCTAACCCCTACCACTCTCTCCACGGTGCCTAAACCTAACCCTTAGTGCCTAAACCTAACTTCCAATATTAGCTTCGGGATGCCAAAGGTTTTAATACTGGAGCCGGGATCCCAGCGCCATCAGGATTCCGGCGCCGATATTTAGATCGTCCGCATCCCGTCCAGTAGTTAGCCCGCACCTAGCAGAGATGTGAACTTGCTAAATAGGCATCTGTTTCTGATAACCCAATAATGCCCAGATATCAACAGTCAGCCTGTGACCTTCCAGCATGATATACCCACGGATCATATAGGGAATTGCAAATTTCCACCAATAGGAAGCAGTAATGATGATATTTCAAGCAGATGAGATAATCTAGGCTGTATATGGCCCATCACATTACTGGCAACAAAACAAACAGGAAGGTAAGGGTATACATTACATTACATCACTGATGATTAATCTAACAGCGGGTACATTCTCAAAGCACGAACTAAGCTGTAATTGAAAGAACTATCTGTAAAAGTCCATCAATATGTAACAATACATATAAAAAGATCAAAAGCTTACATTTTATTATGGTCTAAAAAGTTATTTTTCTGCATCCATATTGTACCATACCTAAAACACTGTGCAGGAGAAATCCTTCTACTGGCTTGTTTTAATATGAAGTGTAAAGGTGCGTATCTACTACACGAGTGTGGAACGACTGCACAATTGCAACATTGTAATCATGCAATCGTTCTCCATCCTGTGCAGTGGATAATATGCCTACACTGAACTATATGTCATTCAATGCAAGCACCCTCCCTGCACGATTTGTAAACGATTAATGAGCAATTGAACGATAATGTCGTTATTGTTCAATCGCTCATTTTAATCACCTGGTGGATACGCACCTTAAATGTTCAAAAATAGTAAACATTATCTGTTCTTAGAGATATAATTTTATTTGTATTATTTTCAAATGCTTCCAATAATTATCATTGTATTGATTTAAATACTAAATGTAATCCATGAACACAAAAACACCCTAACATTATATATAACAAGTGTATAACTACATAAGACATAAATAGTCATTTCTTTATGATGGCTGGTCATTGACAGCTATGATAATCCCAATTTTGAACTCAAAGCAATTTGTAGCATAGCTGAGAACACCTGACGGTAGCACATGAAAGCCGTCTATTTCACTGCCACCATTTGTGCTCACCATCTTCATGCTTTGGAGAAAGAACTGTGATTTTCTTTCAGATATTTAACTCTCGCTTGTTTCAAGTCTTGACAATTGGGAAATCCTATAACTTATTCTAGTTTTTAAAGCTCTCACTGTATCGGTTAAACTGATTTTTGGTTTCAGGAGACAACAACTTCATCTAGTTTTGGTGGTTAGGAATTGGATTGATCATACACTTTTCATTTATAATAATTTACATATTTTTATATGGTTTAATGCTAATAATGTATATAATTTATCTTCTAGGTGTTTAAGCCAGTCAGGTTAAAAGGCCAAGTAACTTGCTATTTTTTTTTGTATTTACAATCCTTTTGTGCTGCTGATCTCACAGGGGATCCACTGCGGGTATTGAATCCAGAGTTGGATATTGGGTATGTGCAGGCCTTTTTGCTTTTTGTACCATCTTTATATCCTGTACTTTCTTTCTGATGGCTGTTGTATGCCAGAGCCAGTGTAGGGCTCAAATGAATGTCCCCCCATGCCCAGTACAATGACTCTCAGTAAAATAAAAATATTGTATTTTATACATTATTCTCCTGTGGAGTAGCACTTAATGAAACTAAAAAAAATATGTAAATCCTCAGACTATGAAGCAAGCACAATTATCCTAATTAAAACTATATAAATCTATTGTAATGTATATAATCATGTAGAATAATTATATTGGCAAGTATGTTTTGTAATAATCTACCACGGATCAATCTTTCTGACTGATTATGGGAGACAAGGCTGAAATAAAGCAAGGGCAATTATAAATAAATAACTGTAAAGACAGAGATAGTAATAAAAAAAATAAAAGCATAGCCATTTCTAAATAAATGGACAGATTAATTTTATTGGAAAGCAGGGCGAATAGCCTGTCCCATGTTGATGATGATATAACAGTCACAATGGAGAAAATGTAATCCTAGAAAATGGTGCTACAGTGAACAGCACTGGAAAAAAAATAAGTAGAAGGTCTCTTTCACAAGAATAAGTACATAAAACTTTGATACAGCTGGCTAGCTTGAAATCTATTCCAGTATGTGGGACAAACAGTCTCTGCTTTTACATAAAATACAGCTTGGAAAGTACTAGGTGAGTATAGAGCATCTATGATTTTATAATGGTGATAAAACATGTGTGACCGTACAGCACACTACTACAATCTGTGTTGTGTGTTTGGCAAAGAACAAACAAAACTTATTTTTAGGATTCAATTTTTGATATGCTATATAGCAACATCTCACATCATGAGTTTTTATTTCAGAATGCAAACAACGTACGAAGCACTTAAACACTTACTATATTTTTATACTCTTATCAATAGCATTATCATATTCAACAGTCCCTTTGTATTTCAGAAGTGTGTCTTGAAATGATTCATGAAATTCTAAGGTTCTAAGCACATTCCAGCTATGCATAATGATCATTAACTTGTAAAGTTTTGTTTGAAAAACTACTGACCAATCTGTCAAGATATGTAAAATTAATAATCTAATACCTGTAGCTAAAATACTGCAACTAGATTTTTACTCTATACATAAAAGTTGTTTTGTTGTTAAATTAGAAATCTGTATCTACAGCTTTCCAAATATAACATATGATAAAGGTAATTTGAGACAACTTTTAGTTACTACTAATGCATGTTTGCAAAAATGATTTCCAGGAAAGTTTGTTATAAGATATTTTACTGCAGAGTTAACCCGAAAGTTTAATTTGTTTTGCTATATGCAAATAACAAGGTGTTTGCCACCTGGCCAGTCCTTTCAGGTTTGTCAACCCTTACAGTATTTGACTTTTATCATCAACAGATGACTGAAATAGCCTTTTTCAAGGACATTTTAATTTCGGTGTACATGTTGCCAGTATCAAAACTGTCAGCGGTTGTTTGAGGCAACACTGAAAGTCTGGAGGATGTCCATTATGCCTCTGACAGAGCATCTGTTTGTGTTACAGACCTCAGCTAAGATGACTCATGAAAATCTTGCAAGCATACAGTAAGCCATGTTTAATATGTGAACAACAGTGTAACAAAAGTACAGCGCATAAACCAACGCTTTTCAACAAGCAGCTCATGAAACGGAGCTAATAAGCAGAAGTGTCCACTGTAGTTCACTGTGCAGATGCCATGCTACAACTTTGCTTTGTGCTTTCACATTGATAGGACTGAAAGTAAAGAAATAATGTACCTGCAATTAACAACAGCCTATAGCTCACTTACAATAAATGGAGGATAAATTAGGCTTGCACACTAACTTTGCGCACTTAAAATCTTAACTCAGGAGAGTAGTTGACTCTAGTCTAGTTGACTGGACAGCAGATCTTTTGCATATAAATTAATATTTATGATAATAATATGGGGATTATTTAGAAAATGCTACATTAATCACTGATTTAATTAAGTTGGCTTGGGCACCACTGCAGATTTAAAATGTCATTGATTGCAGGGAAGATTGTGCATGGCTGGAGTAGGCACTATACCTCCCAGCATGCCCTACTATAGTTTTGCTGTTAGGGCATGCTCAGATATGTAGTTCCTTAGGCTGTCGACCCCTGGTGCAGAGTATATCCTCACTGGAAGACATTTAGGGTTGTTATTGAACATAAAATGATACCAATTTTACTGTAGAAACATTGTACACATTGAATACCACCTGGTTCTGATGCAAAGAAAACATGGATGAGAGCTGGTGCACAGGTGGCAAGTAAATACAAAGATCCACATCTAGGTTTTATCTGAACTGATCTGTTTGCATATAATTACTTAATTGGTTTACTGAATGGAAAGTATGTGTAGAGGAGTATTGACAGTGAAACATGTAAGGTCTAGAGAAATTAAACCAACCTAGCAGCTAGGATGGGCAATTGAGATGAGATGAGAGTCCTTAATGAATCAGCCAGGGCTAATATCCATTCAAGAGCCACATTTACCAAAGTAGAAAAGGTTGGACTCTCGCATCCTGCACCTATAGACTTCCACTCTCCTGGCAAGTGATTCCAATCTGAGAAAGGTGGAAGTTAAGAATGGGACCCCCAGGAAAAGAGTTTGTGAAGGCAGGATTGGAAACCATAGGCAAATGCAGGGGGGGTTTCCATCTGCCTGGAAACCCCCCTCCCCAGCCCACACCATGACCACAATAGAAATAGTAATATAATATATTAGAATTTTACTAGTGCTGAATGTTCTTCTCAGTATCATAAATGAAATAATTAGCACCCCCTGTGGATCTTTTAACATGTATCAGCCAGTAATAAATAACCTGTGCACCAACTAGGAGATCTGGAAAACATTCACTGTTAAGGATGTGCTGCTATAAAGCCCAATATGTACATATATGTCCAGGGCAGTGCTAGGTTCCTCTGCTGCTCCCCCAGACTCCCGGAACTGCTCTAATACTCTGGAATGGTACCCACATCTAAAATAAAACCATTCAGCTCAGACAGGATGGAACTACTGCCCCATATGATGGCTTATTGTGATCGCTGGTCCTCTATATGCTGGAATTATGACACACAATATACTTTGTATGACGCATATTAAAGCTGGTTAAGTACTAATTCTGCCCTCTTCATGGACTGGCCACACTCACTCTAAAATCAGGCATTTGGAAACCACCCTCTAGAAATCCTGCGTTTGCCGCTGGGAACAGAAATCATGGGGCCCGGTACACCATTTTTATTATTAACTCACCATTCCTGGGTCCCTTACAGGTACAGGCTCCTCTATTGAGAGTTTGCCTTACCTGTATGAGGTTTCTCTGCAACAGGGAACCTCTGAATAAATTGTTCCTCCCTGGGCAGTTGGTGACTTCAGTCGGTATTCACTATTCACGAGAAGATGACATGGTACAGAAGACGTCTGTTTGCATAGGATTAATACCACTGTCATTGTCATATAGCAGAGGTTCGACCAGGTAATACATAGTAACAGAAGTTTTGGCGCAGGGCAAAAGGTGAACTTTCCTGATCAAACAATGTTATATTAACTGCATTTGCTAATTTGGTACCATTTGTATTACGTAGTAACGGTTCTTTAGAAGGAAGATAACTGTCCTAGAGTCTTTTCCTTCCATCAGGATTGGAAAAAAAAAAATTAGATATGGTAAGAACTTACCTTTGTTATCTCTATTTCTACGAAGTCCAAAGGATTCCACAGGATACCTTGGGGTATAGGTGATGAAGTCAGGTATCGGGCACCATAGAGTTAAGTTTTCAGCCTCCCAGGATGCACTAGGATCCCCCTCCTATACCCCGCCCCCGAGCCAAGGCATCTCAGTTACGTACCAAGCCATAGGCCGGGGGAGGAGAAGGAAGAGAGAGAAAAAAGATCTGGACACACACAAGAATCACATTCTCACCAGAGGGAGACGGAAAAACCGGTGACCAGAGCAAAGCCCATCTGCAGCACTGGTGCTACAGGGCGGGAGTCCTGTGGAACCCTATGGACTTCGTAGAAATAGAGAAAGGTAAGTTCTTACCATATCTCATATTTTCTACATCAGGGTCCATAAGGTATCCACAGGATACCTTGGGGTAGTCAGTACTGACTGTCCATGCTGTGCTTCCAGATGTGCAGCCACAGCTGCATTGTAGAAAACTTCAGGGGCTCTTCTTAGCCCCCCTCTAACAGGTGCATCCGACTCCAGACGGGCACCAAACGAAACTGAGATGCGTTGGTTCGGGGGCGGGGTATAGGAGGGGGACCCTGGTGCATCCTGGGAGGCTGAAAACGTAACTCTATGGTTCCCGATGCCTGACGTCATCACCTATACCCCAAGGTATCCTGTGGATACCCTATGGACCCTGATGTAGAAAAAAAAGTTTTTTTTTATCCCTGCTTCTAATCCTGCCAATTGTGTATAATCTTAATCCAGTTCTCTCCAGCTCCCTTCTGTCTCCCCATCCCCCTTCTATCGATTCAGCTCTAGCCCACTTCTGTCTCTCCATCCACTGACCCCTTCTGCCTATCCAGCCCCAGTGTCACCAGCCTCCAGTGTATCTCCAGTCCCCACAATGTCTCTCCAGACCCCAGTGTCCCTCCAGCCCCCACAGTGCATCTCCAGCCCCAGACCCCTTCTGTCTCTTCAGCCCCAGCCCCCACAGGTCCTCTACAGCCCCCACAGTGAATCTCCAGCCCCAGACCCTTCTGTCTCTTCAGCCCCAGCCCCCACAGTGCCTCTCCAACTCCCACAGTGCGTATCCAGTTCCTTCCGTATCTTCAGCCCCAAATCCCTTCTGTCTTTTCAGCCCCAGCCCCCACAGTTACCTTATTTATGTCTCCTAAAGCTCTGGCTGCATGCTGCGGCTCCTCTCTTTCAGTGGTGCAGCACTGCATGATGTCATGACGTCACTCGCACTTTGCAGTAATAAATGAAAAAAATCTTTATTGCAATGGCCACCGCCGATGCAATAAGACAGTGCTACAGCTGCAGTTGTTCCCCAGACAGATCCCGTTGCACGTGCTCTGTTGATCACGGCAACAGCAGTTAGAGATAGGTTCATCTGTGGATTTATTTGGGGCCCCCTAGAACCTCGGGCCTGTTACAGCTGTGTCCCTAGTCCCCACGTCACCCGGGGAGCGTGCCTAACTAGCAAATACTGTACAAAGACGTGTTAACCATTTAAGGCTAAGTAAAAATAAATTTTTCCTTTATTCTTAATCCTTCACTTGCATGCTCCATATAGCATATATGCTTTATACAAAAACTGACAGATATTGGCTTTGATCACGCTAGCTCTGTATAAACTAATAAATGCAAATATCTGGATGATTAATTGATTAGATAATATAGTTACTTCTTATAAAGGCTACCTGTACATGTTATTGAGCAAACCTTAAAGTAATATGTCTGTAGGTCATTGCATGTGTGGAACATTGTCATTGAAATATTTATTATGCATACAAAAGCCACTAATTAAAAAAATCTTATATTTAAACAAATTATTTTAATGTAAATGTGTCCAGTAGATTTATACATTGCAAGTGTCCCCATTCTTCAGTCAAGTGCAGTTTCCTATCTATATTCCACAGCTACCCACCCTTGACTTCCAGGGCATGACCTCTCTTGTACTAGCACGTCTTCACCTCAGATATAGCAGTGTATGTAATAGACTGCGGACCTCAAGCATCGGCGAATCCTGAGCGAGACTGCCTGGTGTTGTAAAGTAGTAACCATTTAAAAGGCAAATTCAACCTGATTTTGCCTTTTAAGTGACTGCTATTTTAAAACATCGGGCAGTCTCGCACAGGACTAGCCGATGCTTGAGGTCTGCAGCCTATTACATATATCCCTTAGTGTATACCGTATCTCATCCTAAATGTAAAACCTTTAAAAATGAGTTTGCAGGTCTCTTTTTATCTTTCTAAAATAGACATGCTAACCCTCAGTTAACTGTAAAATTGTAAATACATTAGAGTGATCATTGTAGAAATAAATGTGTCAATTAAAGAACCACTAACTTAAAATGAACAACAAAAATATAAATTTAAAGAAAAAAAATCTGGTTTAGTTGATATAAAAAAATATGTATTTACTATACTGTATAACCGGATTAAAATAATGTATAATTCACAGGTCTGTCACACTTTAGGAAAATATTAATATTGTTTTTTATAGAGCCTATAACATGTTCCTACTAGTGCACAGAATGCTGTGTGCGTCTTATTTCAGATGCATATCAGCTCTTCCTTTTGTTTAAATACCTTTTATACCTTGAAAAACCAGCCACAATGTTCACAAAACGTTTCAGAAAAATACAAGTCAGACTTTTAAGGTGAAATGATCAGCACATTGAGATCCCAGAGCAGAAAGTTAGCACAGCAGCCCAGAAACTTCAGTCAACATTAGTATCAACTTAAAATCAAACTAAAAGTGTATGGAAATAGTGCAAACACACAAAACTTACTAGCAAATTGTGTTATTTTGGGGGGGTCTTATAGTGAACAAACATACACTCCAAGTGTTCCTTGTTTGTGGAATAAATTTAAAATGTTAATACAGTATGTTCACCAAAAAGTGCATGTGTGTGTTCCAGAAGTAATGTGTATAATTTACCGTGGGATATTGTATTGCAGTGTTTGTAGCTATAAGTCTTTATGGTTATTATTTGCATGAGAAAAAGCCATCTGAAATCTCTCAACCTGACTGCGAACCATGAAAAATGATTACACCATGCAATGTGCACTCAGAAACACTTTACTAGTCAACATCCCTCCCTGAGATTGCACACACCCCGCTCTCCAGGAAATACTTTCCCTGCATGCAGTTGTCCTGCTGCCCATAGCAGAAACTGAGAAACGGCTCTCTCTTCGGATTCAGATGCGGACACAGAGGCTATCGCAGCTGCTAACATGGGAGCAGCTGCTATAGCACTAATATGATAATGTAGCATTATGGATCTGAGCTGCTTCCTTGGACGCAGCATTGGATATCATCGACCGGCTGAGTGACCATGGGGGTCACGCAAGCCGGCCAATGCAGATGAGTAAAAGAGGCCAGGAAATCTCCATCAGCCAACAGAGATCCTGGTCTCTTCACTCCCCCCCATTGGTGGGGACATGCCTCCATTTTGAGAAACTGAAGCCACAGTTGCACCCTCCCCGCCCAGAAACGGCCGGACTGCTTGTGTGATTGCAGAACAGGTCCTGCGCATGCACAGATTCCCAACCATGAGGAATCTTCGATCAGCTGCGCAGCAGCATGCACTGCTGAATATGGCCCTCTGTAATGTGCCCAGAGCAGTCTCTGGTCAGTCCTCCCCCAAGGGGGAAATGTTCTACACCTTGGAGAGAGATTAAGTACCAACCAATCTGCCGTTTTACATGCTGTGTTTGGAAAATGACAGTCAGAAGTTGGTTAGTACATTATACCGCTCATCCTTTATATCTCTCCAAGGTTTGATACGTTTCCCCCAAAACCTGCCATATTATGTATCCAGAAAACCTAGTGCTCAGTTCTCTCTACATAGTACAAGCCACAATGTGCATTAAAAAAAAAAAATAAAAAAAAAAAATTCACATTTCTCTAGTCAGGAAAATCATCCAGAAGACAGCTGCAGGAGGGTGAGAATCTCCCTCACGTCTGTAACTTACGAATGGACTACTTCTATGTATGGACATCTCTTAAGTGT
Organism: Taudactylus pleione; assembly: GCA_031769625.1. Lineage (NCBI taxonomy): Eukaryota > Metazoa > Chordata > Amphibia > Anura > Myobatrachidae > Taudactylus > Taudactylus pleione. The sequence goes on along the minus strand of JAUIMM010000115.1, from coordinate 18,294,496 downwards.
AAATCTCTGGAGATGGGTTACAAAAAAATGTTCATAGCATCATCAATCTAATGTGAAAACATAAAAACAGAAATTTTTACAAAGAATAACCGATAATCAAAGCTCGTCTTTAGTAGTATTAATTCCACAAATTACACCACCCACTTACACAAAATTATCATAGAGGTTTATAAAACATCTATAAAAGCTGTAAGAAGAGGGATCAGCTGGAAAGCATTTGAAATTATAAAGCTATGAAATATAACTACAAGAATGAAAAATCTCAGGCAGTGGTCACAAATAATCCTTTAAAAAAAGCAACAACTAAATACTAAAATCTTAAATATTATGTTCATTACATGTATTCCTAAAATTGTTTTTCTGTGGTGCCGGAACCCAGAGGTAACTGACAAATGTTAGGTGCACTTAAATTCTAAAAGAAACCCTTCTTTTTCTGGACCACTTCCTTTACATAGCCCACTAAAGATTCCACAGTGCCACCCACAGAGGGCGCTCACAGGACAAACATGACAAATTAAAGAATCTTATTGGAACGCAAATAATTAAAGTGATTATGGGAAAGGATGTTTTATTTGAACAAACGCGACATCTGGTCATTAATATAAGTAAAAAACACTACAGACAGGCAACCTCTTCACATTTTAAACACAAATGGCTGATATCAGTGAATAAAAGCTGGCATTGCACTAGACAGCAAGGGACAAAAGATCCACAGTGCAAATGATCAACGGGTTTTTTCAACATTGTTAGGGTTAGGCACTTGCCGGAAAGATAGGGTTAGGCTGCGGAAGCGGATGGTTAGGAAATAGGAAGAGTGTTAGCGTTAGGCTAGGGTTAGGTTAAGACACATTGGGGAGGGTTAGGGTTAGGCATTAAGGTGAAGAATAGACTTAAAAAACAACACAAGTAAAGTGTCAACCATTTTTGCGTCGATCATGTTTGTTGACCATATGAGTGTCGACCATTTGTATATGTCGACCTATTGTCTGTCTACCATCTGTCGTCGATCTATTGAGTGCCTATCTAGACACTGTCGATCTTCTATACCACACCCAATGTAAATACAATGCTGAAATATCTGAAGTTCTGTCAACTTATTTTAACACGCACTCTGCAGCTGATGACAGTGAAACACAACTTTGCATCAGCCCCTCTGTAGGTATAAAATATATACACACAGACACTCAAACTGCATATAGGCACTTTAATCATTGGCAACCTATATATTAGGTTTATAATAGTACAGTAGGTTTGGCACTGCAAGTGTTCTATTAAAGCAGATCCCAAACTCCTCCATAACAGTCCAGGTTTTAAGGATATTCATGATTCAGTCCAGATGGGGTAATAGTTAAGGGCCTGATTCATTACGGATCGCAACTGCAAATACAATGGCGTTTACGCATGCAGTCTCACTGCAATGATATGCTAATCCACTGCAATCGCAGCACAACATAAGGACGCCCGCCTCACCTTACACACAGCCGTAATGTTTAGCAAGGCTGCAAAACCATCAGTAACATCGAGTACAATTGGAGGCTCACGCACACTTGCACACAGGAATTGCTAACCTAATCGCATGCAATGAGTACTGAAGCGGCATGTGGCATCGCAGTGCCCAATTTATGCCCACCCCTGCAACTGCGTTCAAACGCCCTGACACACCTGCATTTCACCGACCACCCCCAGTCACCTCTCACAAACGGCACTTTCTGTCATCACTCTGCGATGGGTCTGCGTAGTCACTGTGATTGCAGTCCCGATCGCAGTGGCTGGTTCGCGTACTGCGATGCATACGCAGAATGCAACAATAGGCCGATTGCGTTTGTAATCGCAGTTGCGAACCTTGTTGAATCAGGCACTAAGTCACCTGTGCTCAAGCATGGATATCCTTAAAACCTGGACTGTAATGTGGGGGTTTGGGAACCTCTGTATTAAAGTACACTGGTATACCTAAACTATACTACATAATAGTATTATTACTAGGATTATCAATAGTTACAGGATTCTGTTTGAGAATAATTTGATTTCCAAAATAACAAATACCTATATGCATTTTTAGGTCCACTGATTACCAGAAAAATATTTTCCTTACTTAGTAACAGTCATGAGTTTGCAGTGTTGGAAGAAAGCCAAAAAACACAGCATTTTACAACAGGACTCAGGCATTAGAGAGATCAAAATGCAAATGATAGTCCCTAACACATGCACTCCATATTTGATAAATGATAAATGATAGAGATGGAGAACTGAGGGCCCCATTCATCAACGAGTGTTGTGTTTTTTCACTTATTTTGTGTCTTAAGTCTGTATCTGCTATTTATTAATGATGCTCCTACTAGAGTTTATTGTCTGCGTCCACCGCACTATTCATGTAGCGATTGCCTACTCTAAGTAATAGGCTGTTCTATTTAACAACGAGCGTTCGCTGTAACTTACCGCTTTTCGTCTCCAAGGTGCAGCTACAGTTGTTTATATCTGACGAGCGTAACGGTCCCTCCCTGCTGTTCTTTACCCATAGAGAGAATGGAGAAGGGGGCCAGGGGTTGATGGGGGGAGGAGGAGTGCCCAGAACGAAGCAGGACTGACTGGAATGAGGATTAGCTGAAATCTGGAGCATGCGCAGTGTGTTTTAGTGGGTGCCGAGTGAACCCAACCCCCGTCATCATTATTTGCATGTCAGTGAGAGAAAAAGAGAGAGACCATGCAGAAAACCAAACCCTAACAAGAAAAAAAAAACATAAGCTAGCCCGGTGAAATACCTGAACGCAGAAAACGAAGCCCGCCACTCACATGCAACCAATGACGCTGGGACAGGGTTCACTCGGCATCTACTAAACACACTGCGCATGCTCCAGATTTCAGCCAATCCAATTTAGTCCTGCTTCGTTCTAGACACTTCTCCTTTGTTCGTCTGCGCAGACAGGTTCTGCATTTATAACACTACCGCTCGCCGACCACCAGGAAAGGTCCATGGTGTTACAAAAAATGCAAACAAGATAGACAGCAATCGAGGTGATTTCTAATGGGCATAAATAGATTAATAATCCAACACCTTTTTAGAATACCTTCTGCAAGATTAAAAAAAGAATTAATAGGTAGTTTGTTGTGAAATTAATAGAAAATATTTGTATACAAAAAAGCAATCAGCGCCTATAACCCTACTCTTACAGAAATGACCATATGTTAAATCATGAGTAAAATCTGTCCATGAAATAGCTTTTGAGTTGATAGTCCCATTACTTTTGGCCCCTTAAAAAGTGGGAGGCACATATAGAAACCGTTGTAATTCCTACACTGTTCACCTGATTTGGATGTAATTACCCTCAAATTAAATCTGAAAGTCTGCAGTTAAAGCCATTGTGGTGGTGAATAGAGGCCAAAATATGAAAATTCTGTCAATGTCCCAATATTTATGCACCTGACTGTATAAAAATGACATTTCTTCCAGCTCATATATCCAGCAGATCTATTTTTATTATGATAAACATATCAACACATAAAATGTATCAATCACTAAAAGGTACAATAAAATATAAAACAATTGCAATATAAACTGAGCCTCTTAGAAACAATTATAAGGCAGTAAATGAATAGCAGACGGGGTGTAGTTGCTATACAATACCCATCCACTGGTCAGAGTATACATATAGGGCCTGATTCAGCTTTGGGAATAGAGTAAGATATAGCAAGTAACTGTGAACCAGGACACACCATGTTGCAATGCAAGGAGTGCAAATACATAAATTTTATTTTGCATGAGGGGTAAATACTGGCTGCTTTTGCATGTAGCCCACAAATACTGCACAGCTTTATTTTTACACTGCAATTTAGATGTCAGTTGGACACCCCCCTCTCAAATCTAAATCTCTCTGCACATTTTAAATATGCCCCACCTACATAGGCTCAGTATGGTTTTTGTGAGGCTCAGTAAGGAAACCATACTGAGCTTCACAAACTGCTATCTATCAAGGATCTCCCTGGTGTGCCAAGCTCTCGATCTATTGCCCCCCTGTTGGAACGAGACCTACAGCGAGAGTAGATTAACCTGGGATTGTGAATCTACACATTGATTACCTGCCGGCTAATACATCAATCCCTTAAGGCAGGGGTCTTCAACCTTTGGCCCTTCAGCTGCTGTGGAACTACACATCGCAGCATGCCCTGCCACCGTTTTGATATAACAGCATGCTAAAACTGTGGCAGGGCATCCTGGGATCTGTAGTTCCACAGAAGCTGGAGGGCCAAAGGTTGAAGACCCATGCCTTAAGGCAAGCCGCATGAAGTGAGATAGACAGCTGTACATGCACGCGGCCAGAAGAGATGGGCTGATACGCTCATTACCAGACAGCAGCCCTGACAGAGAGCCATGTCCTGGCATAGGAGCGGCTGATGACACAATAAGTGTCCGATGAACTTAAGCCTGCTATCGGATATGCAGTATTCATTTCACCTACCTCATTGATTTGCGAGAGTCATTGGTGAGAAAGCGATTGATTTTCCCTGTGTAACTCACTGTGATATTCTCTATGCACTGACACATTGGTAAGTTTGTAACAGTGGGATACACCTGTCTATACGTGGATTACAATATTTCACCCTGTGAGACTCTATTTTCATAAGCGGACCCACTGATATTAATAAGGAAACAAGGGACTATATGTGTACTCCGACCAGTGGATGGGTATTGTCTAACAACTACACTCCGTCTGTTATTCATATACTGCCTTATAATTGTTTCTATGAAGCTCCGTTTATATTGCAATTGTTTTACATTTTATTGTACCTTTTAGTGATTGATACATTTTATGTGTTGATATGTTATCATAATAAAAATAGATCTGCTGGATATATGAGCTGGAAGAAATGTCATTTTTACATATCTAGATTTTACTCATGATTTAACATATGGTCATTTCTGTAAGAGTAAAGTTATAGCCGCGGATTGCTTTTTTGTCTTCTTTCAGGGGGAATGGTTTTAACCCCTTAACTGGCAGCCTTCTCTACCTCTCTTCTATTAGTGATAGCGCACTTGTTTTTCTCTTTGCTTGGATCAGAAATTATTTGAAGTAAATGTGGTGCTACCTTTGAAAATGTGATTGCTTGTTTAATAAATACCTGTTAATTTTGTTACTGTTTCGAAAAACATGCACTCTCACCTTTCGAAATGCCCCTGAATTACAAGTTAATAAATAAATAGTGGTTTACATGGTGATTTCTGCATATCACACTTCACTACAGTCACCCTATGTGATAAATCTGCCCAACTGGTCCCATTACGCAATACAATTGGCCACCTGTTTTTACGAAATTTGTTACATAAAAGTGGACGTGACCCACAAACAGCGTTCGCACTGTGCTTCAGTACTTGGTAAATTAGCACTTTTTTCATACTTCTGTCATTGCATTTGCACAGTGTAAATGGCCATTCGAGTATTATCCTGGCTCAATACAAACAGAAAGAAAACTAATGAATAAATGTCTACATGATCCCCAATGTTTCCTTCACTAAACATAGCAAACAACTATGGACTAGTGCAAAATTCTTAACACAGATTAAATCATATAGGATGTGATATAAATTGCATAATGAAATACGAATTACACAAAACTATAAAGACTACTTCCAGACTAGCAATTACATATTTTCAAGACACGCCTTTGCCAGTAAATGCAATGTTACAGACAAGGACATGTGGAAGGATGTAATAAATCATACTCACAAAGCAAGGCAGAAAATGCAAAGCCAGTTCTGCTTACCTCTAACATAGGTCTGGCACTGTCATGTATAGACAAAATGTGAGTAATGTTATTCTTGTGTAGTTGTTCAATATCACGGGCATCTGCAGGGGAATAATAAAATCACTTTTAGTCAAATTAATAAAAACAAAAACATGAAACTTTACATCACTACTATAAGACTCGCATCTTGAAACATTGCCCCACAGAACTGCTCCAGGCTTAAACTAAAGCAAAACATTTGAAATTTCAGACTGAGCTTAAACAACCTGGCCCAGGTGGACTAGTGCTTTGCTGATCACTGTAGGGTATCAAAGTATTATAGTAAACTAACCTGCCATAAGAGAAATCAAGGGATTTACATTTTGGTCATTTGAGTACTCAAATGACCAAAATGTAAATCTTGTCCTTGCATCAATTAATAATTGGTTTCCATTCTACCTCAGTATGCCTGTCCATTATAAATACATTTTATTCTATTAATTCTACTTCAATAGAAGTGGCCTTCGTCAGTACACTGCCCTTATACACATCTGAAAAGGAGAAAGCTTAGAGCAGTAGAGGGTTACGATTTGAGGCATAGTTTTGGTTGAACTAAATGCAACATGGAATGTGCAATTTACTAAGCCTGGAAAGTTGTGAGGTACATTTATAAAAGAAAAATAATAATCCTGTCATGGAGAAAATTTCAGTAGTTGATATTTGTATCCCTTATATAGGCACCACTATTACCATATTAATAGGATGCTTAAGCAGAATTAGGATGTAGACCTAATGTTTTCATGTATATAAATATGTTTTAAGTATGGGTTTGTTACAAGTTATTAGTTATTCCTACAAGTCAAAAAGGTAGGATAAGTCATAGGTAATTATTCTACTACATCTCTTCTTTACCAGTTATCTTTACATGTACTCAGGTGTTCTATTGTTATTATTATTAAGTTAATAGTATGCTTAATGCTATACAATGAGAATTTTTACAGTTTTTTTAAGAGATGCATTGCTGTCTGTGTAGTGCAAGCTTGGCGAGGGTTACTTCCAGTCAAATGACTGGTAACCCTACTTATCCAGTCTGAATAGGCTGTTAAACTGTGTTTTTGTTCCGTGTTTATTACAATTGCGTATGCAGAATTATATATACTTGCCAACTCTCCCGGATTGTCAGGGAGACTCACTAATATAGTAGCAATCTCCCTGACTCTCTGAAGAGTCTAGTAATTTCCCTGATTACACCTTACCCCCATTATATAGCTATTATATACTTGGGAAAATAATAATAAATCTGAGCTATATACTGTACATTCAAATGGTATAATCCAGAGGTTCACAAACGCAGTCCTCAAGGCAGCCCAACAGTTCAGATTTTAGAGATATCCATGGTTGAGCAGAGGTGGTTATATCAAATTGACTGAGGTACAAATTAAATCACTATTGGTCAAGCATGGATAGCCTTAAAACCTGGACTGTTAGGGTGCCTTGAGGAACGAGTTTGGGAACCTCTGGTATAAGTCGGTGACATTCCCCTGCAATGGTTATAAGGCACAATGATCCCTATGGCTACATGCATTTTTATACAAGGTTTCTCTTGGCCACTTATATGGAACCCCTTTAAAACGCAATGCATGAGCAAGCTCTGAAAGTATCAGTGTGTTTTCATCAACATATACTGTAAATCTTACCAACTACTAATGCTGGGCATACACTGCCAGATAAAATGTCTGTCAGACCGACAGACATTTTATCTGGCTGCCTGCCAGCCGCAGATGTCGCCGGCATACACTGTGAGAGAAATCTCACAGTGTATAGCCCGACATCCGCTCTCCGCCCCCGGGGGAGGAGACATTTCCCTGTTCTTTCCGTAGGAAGGAACACAGGAAATGTCTGTCTGTCGGCCGCGCTGGGCATACACTGCCCGATGCGGCCGTCAGTTTCCCGGGTAAATATCGCATCGGACGGGCATGCTGGACAATCCAGCATGCCCGACCGAGCAATATTTAACCCTCGGTCACCCGCATACACGCTGCAATTATCGCGGCGATCCGCCGATATCGGGCGGATCGTCCCGATAATTGCAGAGTGTATGGCCAGCTTTAGGGACTCTTTTCCATTTGGAAATAAGTAAATATTATGACACGCCTCTCAGAAGTAGCAGTACACGTTCACTTTACCGCCGTGCTCATAGGTGTTCCTTTCACAATCTCCTTGAAATGTTTTTTCAAAAGTATGGATTTATATAGCACAGCAAGAGTTACACAGGAGTTGGAAAGGGGATATTCTATCTGAAAGCACTAGTACAGAAGGACAAAATCCAATATTATCCTGTGAGTTCACCTCATGCACCTGCTTAGTTCACGGTCTGGACATTTCCTTCTATAATGTATGCAAACCAAGTGCTTTAATGACGATTTTGCACCACTTTACTTTTACTGCCATTTGTGTTACAAACCACACTTGCTTTTTACTGCTCTTCATGACTTACTAATAACCTCTCATATTCATGTTCATATTTACCATTTAGTGGGCTATTTATCAAAACTTCTAAAGACGACTTGTGGAGGTAATGCCCCAACCAACCAATCAGATTCTAGCTATCATTTATATAGTACATTCTATAAAATGAAGCTGGAATCTGATTGAGTGCTATGGGCAACACCTCCACTAGTACCCTGGAGGTTTGATAAATCTCTATCTTTGTCACTGTCACTCCTGCTTAGCTTTATCCTTATTTACTACCTTTCTGCGTTACAATCTACATGCAACCCCACCTGCACTGACCTAGACCCCACCCTCTTCTCAGCTCCTCTAAAACTACTCCCCTCTCCCAGTTCTACCCTCTCGCCCAAAGCTACGGACACTTTACACACCACAATCTACACAGCCGTAGACAAATAGCCTCAGCTACATCACACGGTCTCTGGTGATACGAACCCAAAACTCTGCCACTTTAACCAGACTACTGATAAAAATTCTCCCACCCTATTGGGCAAAATACCTTGATTTTACATACTGGTTGCCCTTAAGACAGTCGTACATTGAAATTAAAAATCTTCAAAACCTATTTTATTTCCTAACTATTACATATAAAGGGCAGACATATTGGGGTAGATGTATAATAGCGGCATGCATCATGCCGCTATAACGCTTCCTGCTACGCCTCTTTACTGAGGCGAAGGAGGAAGCACTACTGAAGATATCTTAACATCTCATCTGCCGGAGGGGGGGGGAGTGAAAACTCTCCCCTCCGGCGATCCCCACCCGAGCACACAGTGCTGATATGCTTTATCTTCCTTCCCAGTCAGCTCCACTGGGCATGCGCGAGATGTCCTGTGCGGAGCCGGCACCCGGGACAGTGCTGTGGCGATGGGTCAATGACAGCCGCAGCTGTGAATATCAATAGCTGCAGCTGTCGGAACAGCCATTGCCCAGCACATCGGCGCTGCCATCATGTAGATAGCAAAGCCGATAATGACGGGCACATAGCGCCCCTGCCATTTAACCCCGCACCCAACAACAATACATGGGGGGAGGGGGGGAGCAGTATCAGCGCACATAACGTGAGCGGATACCACTCCTCCCCCATATCGCCCCTTCATACATCTCCCCCAGTATGCAGCATTTTAGATAGAAGTTTTCCATTCAAATTAGTCTCTGCCTCTGCATTTCCACTCCTTGCTCATTTCATTGGTCTCCAGATCGTACAGGTAGACCAAGCATTCATCCATAGCCATGAGACATGCAAAGGAAATCTCTTTATCCTGCTCCAACAGTCAACATCCGATGTGAAAGTTCACATCGCGTTTGCTTGTGAAATGGGAAAATGAATGGTTTTGTTAGAAGCCAATTAATCCACCAGTCTGTTTTTGTATTGTGAGAGGAAACCAGAGCACCCGGAGGAAACCTACACAAGCATATAGAGAACACACAAACTCCACACATATATGGCTGTGCTGCCCTAATATAGAGTTAAAACGTAAAATTCTTAGGCATATTTTACTTGCTACAAAGTCAACTGTGTGCATTTCTAAATAAACTATTCTACACCTCCCCTTTAAGAAGTCATAGCAACAGTTCAATATGCTTTTGAGATGGAGAATTAGGCAGTTTGGGCCTGATTCAGAGCCGGACGCTATTTGCGCTCGCTCGTTCAGAAAAAGGGGCTGGCTATTTAAATTGAGCGCTCGCTCTTTGCGGTCTGTTGACGCCTCTATGTCTGAACGAGCGAACGAAACATGCGCTCGCTATTTTGTAAAGACGCCCCCTGGCCGCTCGCATCCTACGTCATCTCCGCTATTTATTTTATTAATCGAGTACATCGAAAGGCGTCTGAACTGCTCGCAGTGCTTGTGGTTGGATTTTCCTACCGCAATCATGCGAACAGTTCAGGCTAAGAGACAACCAAGTGACGGAGTCGATGACGCTGCTTTGTTAATTATGCACACCCTTAAAACGCACGTTTTGACCTTTTGGCACGCCTGCGTTCGGATCTCCACTCCCCATTTTCAAGCACCTTCCCCTGTTACCACCCACAAACGCCTCATTCTGTCACTCAAATTAGAAGGCATTCGCTATTTTGCGAGCACACAATTTCTGACCGCAATGACTGGTTCGCGCATGCGTATTACAACCCATACCCAAGCGCAGATGTGCGAACATCGCTCGGAGCGAACGAGCGGCCGCTTACGAGCGGCTCTGAATCAGGCCCTTTGTACTCTAATGCTGGGTACACACTGGCAGATATATTGGCCGACTCAATTGATTGGCCAATATATCTTGTGTGCGTCAGCCAGTGTATACCAGCGATATGTCTGTGAATTATGTCGTTCACAGACATACAGTATTGCGTTTGCTGTGCTGCACAGCCGATGCCCAATATATCTGCAGATATATTGTGGCATCGTGCTGTGTGTACGGGCAGTCAATCCTCCCGTACACTTGCAACGGAGGCCGTGGGGTGGAGGGCGCGACACAGATGATTGTTGCTCAGTGTGTATGAACAACCATCGTCTGCAGATCACTCGATCTTCAGATATATCTGTAAAGTGTGAACCCTTCCTCCCCTTTGCTAAAAGTAGTTCAAGTGCCATGAATATTATTACGGATGGTGCAGGGCCCGACTATATTCGACTCTCGAGATTCATTGAAGTCACTCTTTTTAAGCATTATAGAACCTCCTGAGTTTCACTGTATGCCAAGCCCATTGTCTTAAATGGTTGCTATTTATATTTATCACACAAAAATCCTTGATTGACATGTATATGTTTTACTGACTCTAATTTCCTGTGCCCATTCCCTATAATACTTTAGAAAAAACAAACAAAAACACAAACTCACTAAAAAAAAGTAAAAATTCTCAGAAGGGAATAACAGACTTATGCTGGGTACACACTAAACGATGTGTATTCAGCAAAATCTCGTTTGCGACGAGACCTGGCGGGGGTCTCGGCATCGTTAAGTGCATACACACTTCCCAATGCCAAGAGCAATGGCGGGGGACACGATGCATTCGCAGCATGGCCCCTACTGACTATATTGCCGATGACGCCGACGACACATGGGAGTGCGCATAGTCCACAACATAGCCAGTACACACTGGCCGATGTGGACGATAGGACGTCCGATCCGCCGGATCAACCAATATCGTCTAGTTGATGTTGATGGAACCACAGATACAGTTGGAACAACTTGGATACACTGGTGTCTACAGATGCAGGACACAAAGTATAGCATCACATTAATATTCCCGTGTTCCTGACCTAATCAGAGCCTTTCTAATTTTGAACTACTATTTACCATCTACGCTACCCAGGGTTTTAATTAATTTTTTCTTATTATTCATCACAAACATACACAACAGGCCGCCATTATGTGAGTAGAGACAGTATTCCTGAAATTGTATCACTAAGGAGGTCATTGAGACATGGTAATTTCTGGATACTCATATTTAAATGCTCTCAGATAAACAATATGATAAATGCTGATATGGGATTTCTTACACAGTAAACCCATTCAAATTTATTACATCATTGCACTTGCTCATGCCTGTTTGCATGAAGATAACAAAAGATGGGTACACACTATAGCGATATATCTGCAGATCGAGTGATCTGCAGATGATGGTCGTTCATACACACTTAACGACCATCATCTGCATGCTGCAGAGGGTCAGGCCAGCCTGGGTGCGGGTAGGGGGTGTGGTCTAATTGCGGGCCACGCCCCCTTCAGAAAGGAAATACAAAATTATTTGCAGCGCTGCGCGCTGGGGAGGAGAGAGTCGTGTGCCCCTCAGCCAGGCACACAGCCAATGGGGGGGCGCGATCAGCGTGATCGCTCCCCACTTTTGGCATAGGAGACAGTCTCCCAGTGCAGCCCAGCACACAGCAGCGTGTGCTGGGCTGCGGTGACCTAAGAGGGAGGGGGAGCGGTGCTGGACCCGGGTAATTAGTACCAGCCCCCTCTCGGCACCCATGTGTACTGGCGATCGGCTGATCGCCCATACACACTTGACTATGGACAGATATGTTTGCAAACATATCTGTTCATCGACTGTGCAGAACAGCCAATGCAATATGTCTGAACGACGTCGTTCACAGACATATCTGGCGCAGGTGGTTTTTTAAAACCACTAAAAAAAAACACCTGCCCCAGCCACGTGCGATGTTTAAAACACTTGGCACATCCTTATGGCACCCGGAATTCCAGCCCCAATACATTAAATTAATGTTTTACAAAAAAAATAAAATAAAATTTGGACCGAAATTTCAGCGGTCGTTTTTTAGCCAAAATACGCAATTTACGAGAAAAAAAAATTTGCTAAATCATCATTAGGGGGGCTGACCAAAGGGTTCTGTAAGAAATCCCCACATTTTTGCACAAAAATAGGGTTTTGCGCATTATCTCCCGTTTTAAAAATGGAGAAAAAAAAAGTTTCCTCAATTTGTACATGAAAAATCAGCGATAAATTATCGCCAATGCGATATCGCCGAAAAATCGTCGATATAGCAAGTCCGATAATATCGCCATTAATTAAATATGGCTCTCTGACCCAGTCGCACACAAAAATTAGTGCAGTCTCGTGAAGTGGTTTGTGACCTAGACTCATTTTCAGGTGAAAATATGCTACAGTACATTGCACTGTCCAGCTCACTTGTACCAGGCGTCTCAAGCCTAGGTGCATGAGGATACATATGTATGCTGCCTGCTCTGAGTAGGGATGGACATTGATGGTTGATGTTTGCCGACCATCAATGTTTTTCTTGCGAAGGTAGTGTTTTTACCATTCAATGGCGGCATTCCGATGTTTGCCGCAATCGAATGGTATCGATTCAATGGTGTTGTGATGGTTAACTTTTTTTTTTCTTCTTTTAATGCTGAGAGCTGTACTGTCCCAGACTGCAACTATCAGTATTGGGCATCTTCTCACAGGAACTACTCCTGGCCCACCCTTGATCCCACCCAGTCTCGCCCCCTGCCAACCGTGCTATAGGGCTATTGCACAAGCACAGGCTTTTGCTCATGTGCATATCATATGAATACTTTTTTTCATTAAGTAATTTTGATGCGATACTTACCATCGCATAGAAAGTTTTGATGGTGGAAGCCCAACCATCATTTGATGGTGGGCTCCCGATGTCCATCCCCAGCGCTGGGGAACTTTTCCAGTCTGTCCTGTGATGCTGAAATTCCCATCATGTCCCACTGCAGGATTTTTCATTTCTTAGAACGTGTTTTCTCTGTTTCTTTTGTCTGTAGCTTTTTATTAATGTGGATGTGTTGTATCTATACTGTTGTATCGAATTTATTGCTCCTGACAAGTGGAGAAGTTTTTTTGGCCACTACCCCCAGGTATTTCTATATTGCGTCAATTCTTAGCAGCCAAATTTGGCTCTCCTCGCAGAGTGATTTATGTTCCTTGTTCCCTTGTTCTCCCTTCCCCCTCTCTCTCTCCCTCCCAAAGGAGTTATTTTTGTCTTGACATGTTGGATTTGTTTTCATGGCTGCATTGTGTTTCCTGTCACAATGGTTAAAGTTTTATCTAAAAAAGCTAAAGGTTTGCAATCGTCCAGTGAGAGGAGACTGGCTCTTTTGTTGCCTTGCTAAACACAAAGCTTATATCATAGCGGTTCAGAAACACATTTTGCTGTCCCCCCCGCCTTCTCGGATTATTATTATTGTTTATTTATATGGCGCCGCAAGTGTTCCGCAGTGTCGTACAAAGTACATAAACAAATAAGTTGACCAGTGACTTATAGTACAATACAATACAATACAGGACAGGACAAGGAACATGGATAATATACATTGCTACATTAGCGAAAATACCACCCAGATAAGCAACAGAGCAAAGCAGCAAAGTGTTTGGTGCCCTAGTGGGGAGTAAGAAGTAGATTAAAGTAGCGAAAAAGAAGCAAAAGAGGGTAGAGGGCCCTGCTCGTAAGAGCTTACATTCTAAAGGGGAGGGGCAGACAAACAGTTGTGACACAGATGGGGTAGGCTGGGAGGAAAGAGTATGTAGCAGCGAGTTAAGATGAGAGATGGAAGGCTTTAATGAAGTAGTGGGTGTTGAGAACCCGTTTGAAGGATTGTAGAGAGGTGGAGAGTCTGATGGGAAGAGGGAGATAGTTCCAAAGGTGGGGAGCGGCGCGGGGAACTTTTTGGAGGCGGGAATGAGAGGAAGTAATCAATTGGCATGAGAGGCGGCGTGCATTTGTGAACGAAGAGGGCAGACAGGAGAGTGAAGGGAGATGAGGTCCAAGGTGTAAATGGGAGAGGAATGGGTGAGGGCTTTGTAAGCGAGTGTGAGAACCTTGAATTGGGTTCTGAAAGGGAAGGGGAGCCAGTGGAGAGCTTGTAGGAGAGGGGAGGCAGATGCAGAGTTTTTGCAGAGGAAGATGAGCTGAGCAGCAGCATTGAGGACAGACTGGAGCGGGGAGAGAAGGGAGTTGGGGAGGACAGATAGGAGGTGGTTACAGTAGCTCAATTTGGAGATGACCAGTGAGTGTATGAGGGTTTTAGTGGCATCCTGGGTGAGAAATGGTCTAATCTTGGAAATATTTTTAAGATGAAAACGACAGGACTGCGAAAGTTTCTGGATATGTGGTTTGAAGGAGAGGAAGGAGTCCAGGATAACTCCAAGACAGCGCACTTTGGGGCTAGAGGAGATAGTTGTGCCATCAATTGATAAAGAAATGGTGGGAAGTGCGGTTATTTTGGGAGGTGAGCTCAGTCTTTGACATATTAAGTTTGAGAAATCACTGGGACATCCAGGAAGAGTTAGCAGAGAGACAGCTGAAGATATGAGTGAGGAGAGAAGGAGAGAGATCAGGGGAGGAAAGGTAGATCTGAGTATCATCAGCATAGAGATGATATTGGAGGTCAAAAGAGCTGATGAGTTCACTTAGTGAGGACATACAGAGTGAGAATAGGTGAGGTCCAAGAACAGAACCTTACTCAATGTAACAGAGCAGACTGTCCAGTTAAGAAGGCTGGGGTGTCTTTTTTTTGCACTGTAATTGCAATTTTGTACGAGGACACATCTGTACATCAGACAAGAAAGCGCCAAAGGCCAAACATCCTGTCCAGGATTGAGGAACACATCATATGAAGTCCCAAGTAGAAATCTATAGGAAGGGCAACAAAGGCCCGAGTTTAAAGAGCACAGAGGGAGAAGATCAGCCTATTATCAGAGCATCAACGATCAACTTGAGGCCAGTCTTTCGGAATCTTGGGAATGGAGTCAGGTGTTCCTTCAGAACAAAGGACATGCCAGTCCTTAAGAGCTTTAACTGCATCCTCTGGAGACAGCAGAAACCCTGTAGAACAGTCATGCATAACCAATAATGTTGTATTAAAATCCCAGTAATATAGTATCTGGGGTAAACTGAGAATTCATGTAAAATGAGAGTGCCTGTGGCCGGAGACCCACATAGCCAAGATTGAGACTGCAGCACCGAAGGGGAAAACCCCTAATGTTGCTACGCCATTTTCAATTGTAGCAATTTACGGACTGTAACTGGGCCATCCGCATTAGAATTATCAGATTAGGAACCACAGTATCTGGCTATACTGAAAAGTGAAGAGCGGCGGCAGTAGCCTTAAGCTGGGCTATGGGGTAGCCAGAAGTCAAACCAGTTGAAACGGACAGCATAGTTTGGGTTTTAAAGAAGCGGAGAAAGAGAGAGTCAGGACCCAAGCATCGTGTCCCTGGACCAAGAATTACAGGCCAGCAGGTAAGGAGATGGACATCTTGATTGTTAGCCATCACAAAACTAGGGCCAAGATGCTGTGCGGCAAGTAGGCCAGAGCCAAGGGCATAATACTAACCGCAAGAGTTTGGGGAGACTGAAAGCAGGTCCTGGCCTGCCTTCAGTATCATTAATTGTTATATTTGTGTCTGTGTGGGCTCCACCTAGTTTTTATCTGCTTGGTTTGAGCCTTATAGGATACCATTGAAGGGGTTGGGTACAGGATGCCGGCACTTGGGATCCCGGCGGTCAGAATCATGACACCGGCAACCCGACCGGGTTAGGATACCAACACCTGTTGGTAAGTATTCTAACCCTACCCCTTACCATCCCTCCACTCACCCTAAACCTAACTTACCCCCTAGAGCCTGATCCTAACCTTCCCACCCCCTGCCCCCCGAGTGCCAAACCCTAACCATCCCACTAGTGCTTAACCCAAACTCTTAACCCCACTACTTACCGTTAGGATGCCAGCACAGGGATTCTAGGCACCAGCATCCCGACAGCTGGGATTATGACTACATCCTCATTGAAGCTCCTAATACACCCTTGGTAGGTCATAGAACAGTCTAAAGCTGGGTACACACTGACAGATAGATTGGCCGATCAATTGATCGGCCAATGTATCTGCTGCCTGTCGGGCAGTGTGTACCCGTGATATGTCAGTGGACGTCGGCGTTCACCGACATATCGAATTGCTGTGCTGCACAGCCGATGGACAGATATGTCTGCAGACATATCTGTCCATCGGCAGGTGTGTACGGGCGGTCTGCAGACCACCCATAAACACAGCTGCTGCCGCAAGGAGGAAGGCGGGACACGCCCCCTGGTCACTGAGACGTGCAGGCAGACACTCAATTGATTGGCCAATGTAGCTGTCAGTGTGTACCCAGCTTTACAGTTTTACCATGGTATTCGGAATCAGTATGATTTACCGACAGCCGCATGGCCGGCGGTTCAAATCCTGACAGCGGAAGCCCGGCAGGGGTGAAAATCCCGTAGCTAGAAAGGCAAGTATAAACTAACCTATTTTTACTCCCTAACCCTCCTTTAGGGGTGCCTAAACCTAACCTCCCCCTTCAGCTTCCCTGGTATTCATACTCTCATATTACTATAATAAACACCATTCTTCAGATCTACACATCTAGATTAAATTATTGACAAGTATGAGCAGGAGTGCCGAGAGGGGGGGAGCGGGTACTAATTACCAGGGCCCAGGTTTGCTGGAGGGGCCCGGGTTCGGCACCGCTCCCCCCCTCTTACATCACAGCAGCCCAGCACACGCTGCTGTGCTGGTCTGTACTGGGAGACTGCTTGCGGCTGCTAAGAAGCAGCCACAGCAGTCTACTATGCCCGTGGGGGGAGCGATCAAGCTGATCGCGCCCCCCCACTGGTTATGCATCGGGCTGAGGGGGCTCAGAGCGCCCCAATCGTCAGCGCGCTTCGCGGCGCTGCAAAACTTGTTTACATTTTTTTTACCAGAGGGGGTGTGGCCACGCCTCCCGCTATTAGGCCATGACTCCTTTTACCCGGGCCCACCGCGGCTCTTGGCGGGCCTGAGTAGGAGTGGTTAGGCAGTCTCTTTCATTATGCAAAGTACAATGGATGCATATAGTGAGGACATAACAAAGGGTCGATATTCACAATGTTGGCAATCAATGTTGACACCATGTCAACTGTTGGGATGTGACATTGTGGAAAGGTCAGCTGAAATCCCGGAATTTTCAGAATGTCGACATTAGGGTTAAGCTGCAAAAACGTGAGGTTTAGGTAAGTATCGGTTTAGGCACTAGGAGGATGGTTTGGGATTAGGTATACTCACCAGAAGGCTGCCCATCAGATGTCTCCGGCGACTCTGCTCCTCACAGTCAGGACCAAGTAAGACACCTCTAGACCACCAGGGACGGTTAGTCGACATTCTATCATATCAACATTCCAATAGTTTCCACATGCTGCATGTCAACACTTTAAATGTCAACCTAGTACACCACACTCTAAATTATCATGTCCCACTTATTTTGGTGGCCGTGAACCTGCCCATTTTGGTAGCTGATGAGATGGGGGGGGAAGAAGTAACTTTGTTCTCAGGAAAACCATACACTGTACAGTATGTGTGTAGCTATCTTTAAACTGCTAGGATAATGTTAAGTATATAAGCCCTCCTTAAAAGAGAAGAAATAGATGCAAATTGAATGACTCATTAGAAACACCTGCTCCATTTATCATGCGGTAGCTTATAGTATTTCTTTACTTCTCTACAGTTACAATGTGCTAAGATCAATGTACATATTACCATGCACAAACTGGTTACCAGGAAATGATTTAACTCAATTAAGGGAATAGTGAACTATTTAAAGCAGCTCTTGAATGCAACTCAGTTTGTAAGTACTATAGTAGCATGTGGAGCAGTACTACTTAGCCAGGTAATTTATTTCAGCACACTGAGCAGTCTGATAGGCAAATAAGTCGAATACTTCTATGACCAGAAATATAGCCAGGATGCTAAGCTCCTAATGAGACGATACTGCTGCCAGTAACATTATGTTTGTGAAGATGAATCTTCTAGTGACATGCAGAGGCTTTTTCCAGACATGAGATGATAGGTGGAATTAGCACTCATTGAATTTATGACTAAATGTAAACTGCTCTATGGTTTACTGCCAAAACGGGAATAAGTCAATTAAGTCTTCATTTATCTTCATCTACAGAGTACAGTTACTGTTACTATATTAAAGAGAGAAAACATTAACCGCATTTATGGCCATATCCAATTGGTTTGTTAAGAACTGCATGCACATTTAAAAGAAAACTTGGTATTTTGTTCATGTAACAAATATATAGCATGAGCATAGTTAAATAAAGTGACAGTCAACATATTTTTAAGTCCTCACTCACTTTTCAAGGAGCTGCACATTATTGTTCCATTTGTATTGTAAAAATATACTATCTCCATACTGGACATACAGGAAGTACCAAAGTGCATCCATACTTTAGTTTCAGCATATCTTATGGAGGTCCCTCACACATTTAGAGGCAGAATTATTAGTATTAGCCAAGAACTTCTGAAAATGTATTCATAATTGTGCAGAGAAGGCAAAGTGGACAGGGGCCCTGCTTGCACAAGCTTAATATATAGAGGCAATATGGGTGGACACAACAAGGAGGGAAGGGAAGGGGAGGGGAGGACAGACACTGGGGAGCTATGAGGAGTAGCCAGCTAGAATTAAAATAATAATTGTAAGTGCATGAATGAAGGCTAGATTATAGTCTAATGGAAGGTGGAAGGGCATTTGCTGAAGTGGGAAGTGATGATCTAGGAGGAGGTAAGGTAGTAGCCACTGGCAGAGGGTGGGAGGAATTGTGTAGGGAAATTCGGTTGGAGATGTAGAGAGGTGTAGTTGAGGGCTTTCTAGGTGAAAGAAAGTAAGTTTGAAATTAATTCTGAATTGGACATGGAGTTACTGGCAGAGGGTGTCAGCAGAGGTAGAGAGAGAATGGTGACTTGGCAAAGCAAGGAATTAGAGCACTGCAGAAAGCTATCAAAGTTTCCAAGCCAAATCAGATATTAGTAATCCAGTTCCCCAATCACAGAGCCCTATTGACTCATGGGCCCGCACTGCATCCCATCCTGTGCATCCATGTTGGATATGCCAGTGCCTGTAGAATAGGTGTGAAACTGCAACTAGAAGGTGTAAGAGCAACAAAAACTACATTTTTGTGAGAAATTTTTAAATGAACAGTCAGTGTTGAAGATGTGCATATGTGAAGGTGATCCAGAACGTGCAGAGTAGTGCAAAATACCCAACACAATATATCATTCTTAATTATTTCCGCAATATACTTTTTCCTGGCACTTTTTCCTCACAAATAGTTGACTAGGTTCTTAGGATTAATGTTTTAGCATGGCCAAGTAGCAAAGTCCATGGCGCAATAAACAGGGCTATTTGCCATGATTTGAGGAAAGGTGTATGTGGGCACCTCTGTATCTGTCTGTATGCCTGACTGAAGGAATTAAAAAAAAAAAAAAAAAAAAAAGCGAGGTTCAGTAAATGCAAAACAAACAAAATAAAAGCACCACTGTTGGCCAAAAAGTTGATAAATTAAAGACATACTTATCTAAATCAATGGAAACAAATATTTATTTTTAGCTATTCATTCATTAATGCATTACATCAGTGTTTGCCAAACTCATTCCTCAGGGAGCACTAACAGTGCATGTTTTCCAGGTTCCCTCACAGAATCACAAGTGAAATAATTAGCTCCACCTGTGGATCTTTTAAAATGGGTCAGCCAGTAATGAACAGTTCACAAACTAGGAAAAAAATGGAAACCATGCACTGTTAGTGCTCCCTGAGGAGTGAGTTTGGGAAACACTACATTACATTGTAAATGCAAAAAAAAGTTTTAGCCTCTCAAGGGGAGGTAAGGTTTAGGCAGCGGGAAAGGGGGGTCAGGATATGGGTCAACAAGTGTCTGTATCCTAACCCTGACAGGATAACTGTGTCTGGATTCTGACCGCCAGAATCCCAAGCGCCGGCAGCCCATACCCAACCCTTACAGAGGTCTAATACCGCTTACTCATTATACTTATTAGTAAAATATTCATTTTACAGAATAATTATTTTATTACCAGTTATTTATATAGCTCACACATATTCCGCAGCACTTTAGAGAATATTTGGCAATTCTCATCAGTCCCTGCCCCAGTGGAGCTTACAATCTATATTCCCTATCACATGCGGACACACATACACACTAGGGTTCATTTTTGTTGGGAGCCAATTAACCTACCAGTATATTTTTGGAGTGTGGGAGGAAACAAGAATACCCGGAGGAAATCCACGCAAGCACAGGGAGAATATACAAACTCCACACAGTTAGGGCCATAGTGGGAATCAAACCTATAACCTCAGTGCTGTGAATCAGAAATGCTAACCATTACACCGTCTGTGCAGCATTTATTATTGTAATGCGATACAGTCATGCTAAAATAGACTTTTGTTTCATTGTATCTTTTATCATATCGGTGCTGCACTGGCTACTGGATAATGATGTAACAAATGGAAAGTAGATAAGATGCATTATAATTTGGACGTACCTTTAAAATTTCCAATGAACAACCCAGGGAGAATCTGTAGGAAATAAAAATCAAGTTAATATAAAATGTTGCCAAGATGGAGCTTTGAAAAAACTGCAGTGGTAAATTGCATGTCTGCATGGGGAGAAGTGCGAGTAGACACTAATTTTAAAATAACTGGAGAGATAGGTATCCGTGTTTTATCGGAGTTAACTTGTTTGACTATTATCTTCCACTAAATGACACAAGAAAGCCTAGCACTAAAACACACTGAAACCCCAAAACAGGCAATCACTGTCAAATTCCAATGAATGGTCAGGGAGAGAACACATTTACAACAAACTTGAAAAAGAAAATATTCAACAGGAAGTACACTAAATTGATGGTGTAGTGATTTCTAAAGTTTTAATTCTCAGTTAATGTAACACAGGATGGTATTTTGTTCAACATAACATATGAGAGCAAAGCACTTCTGTAAATAAATAATGAACTTAAAATGTGACTTATCAATAAGTTAGTATAGTGGAAATTACTGCAAGTGCTGGTGAAACTAAAACTGGGAACAAATTAGCCTCATAACAACTGGCCTGAGCAGCAGAATCAGCCAGTAACGTGGGCGACCAAAATGGATGAGATCCCGCTATTTGACACAGTGGGCCTTCTTCGCATAGCCAGAAGATGACAGGAGATACAATCCTATAAGTAATTTTACAACATGCTCAATAATGATCTAAACCGTTTTTCATTAAAATCAGGCATATTTTGGTGCTACACAAACTGCAATATTGGGCCATTTACCATTACAGCCGGTGATATCAAAGCATGCTTGGCCATTTTACTGGACCTTAAGGTGCCCACAGACATAGCGATGTGCTCACAATCCGACATCATGTACGTTTTCCCCTGAACTCTCCCCAGGAGCTTCCCGGCAGTCGTGGGCACGATTTGGTCAAAAAAGCTGCCAATTTGACTTCCAATCTCACGATCTATCGGATTGTGCGCATCTGCAGGATAAATCGTGGGTTTCCCAAAACAATAGAAGAGGCTCTTCATGATTGATGGTAAATTTAAATAATAACAATGGGAGGGGCTAGCCAGGGGTATAAAAAGCAAGCACCATTTTAACCCTGTGCACATTCTGCTCTGCTACTAGTGAGGCTAGGTGTATAGCAGCTGAACCCTGTACAATGCTACTGCACTCTTTGTATTTGGCTTGCCTTTTACAAAGTGTCTTCTACCTGCAAGTGTGTGTAACTGCATTCTATCCTGTTCCTGAATTCTGTGCCGATGGATCCCTATCGGTATAGAGTGTTGGTCGCCTAAGCTGGGGTCAAGGTGATCAAGGAGAAGACCATACTGGACCAAGGAGTGGCTGCATCAAAGAGATACTCGCTCTCACATGTCCCTACTGATGGAGATCAAGGAGAACAACCCGGACGACTACAGCAACTACCTGCACATGGATGATGCCATCTTACAGGAGTTGCTGCATCTGGTGACCCCCCATATCCAGAGGCAAGACACAAGGTGGCGGAGGACAATCCCTGCTGAAGAGAGGCTGGTGGCTACCCTGAGGTACCATTTGAAGACCTGAAGTTTGGGACACTCATCTCACCTCAGTCCTTGGGCGTCATCCGTCACCGGGATGGAGACCTGCAAGGCTATCGTTAAAGTGCTGCAGTACCAGTATTGCAAAGGAAAAAAAAAAAAAAAAACACACTACACATTTTTTTTCTTAGTTTTTTTTTTTTTTTAACTCTTTTTCATAACTGACAGACAATAAGGCAGCATTAACAAGACTGTGCTGCATAGCAGGCATTAACATATTGTGTGGCAACAACACTACATAGTAGTCAATAAAAAAAATACAAAATTTTTTTAACTGTCAGGCACTGTGGCAATAACACTGCTCAGCACTGTGTCAATAACAATTTTTCTGTGGTTTTTATTTAAACTCTTTATTATAAGACAGCCAATTAGGCTGCATAAACCATACTGTGCACTGAACTGTAGGCAATAACATAAATTTAACTTGTTTATTTTATATATAAAATAAACATGCATATAAATTGTACAAGACAGCATTATCACCAAATTTGATCAAACCCAATAGGTAGCCTGCTGTATGTTGTAGGATCGGTCAGACACCAGATTGAACAGGCCAATACACACATGGCACAAGTACAGATTGTGGCCCCGGCTTCGAGCAATCTGTACTTGCGCCATGTGTGTAGTGACCTTGTCCAATTAGTGTCATCACCACCGTATAGCATACAGCCAGCAGCTATTGGGAGTGATAAAATTTGGTGATAGTACAGGCAAGAAGAAAAATAAAAATTAAGAGTAACGCGGCAAATCTTCCTCTAACTCCAGCAGATCATTATAAATTGTCTGCCTTTTGGTTGGAGTCCTGGGTGGGGTAGTAATCTCCAACTGGGTTGGGGGGGGGGCCTGACATAGGCAATTGGGGCAGACGAACAAAGCAGTGGGTCTGCAATGTAGGTGGAGTCGTATAAATTGCTGTTGAGTAACCGAATTAGAAGCTCAGACGAGCCTGTGAAAATTTTTCTTAGTGACCTCATCCATTTTTCTCATGCGACTATTAATATGTGCAGTAAAATCTTTGATATCATCCGGCACTTTCTGAAGGATGCTTTCAGCTTCTTGGAGAAACAAGTCCTCCTGTTCTTTGTGCTGTTGCTTTCTTGCCGTTTTTTTTTTTTTTTTGGGGTGGTACCGAAGAAGATGATGGTCCTGGTAGAATGGGTGTTAGCACTGGGGTCAAGTTTTCCACCTCGCTGTCCCCGAGCAAACTTAGGTGGGGGTTTAGGGGAGAACAGGCTCTTGGGTGGGAGTCTGTATAGGAACAAAAAAAAAGAAAAGCAATATTATAATCAGGTTTTAACACATTTTTTACTATTTTTCCAGTTTCCTAACACCGTGGAAGAATGGAAGAGCATCACTGAAGAATTTGAACAACGTTGGAATTTCCCTAACTGCGGAGGAGCCATCGATGGAAAACACATCCGCATCAACCGACCTGCCAACACTGGACCATATTACTACAACTACAAAGGCTTCTTCAGCATCGTTCTCATGGCAGTGTTGAATGCCAACTACGAATTTTTGTTTGTGGATGTCGGCAAGAATGGCAGTGTTTCAGATGGTGGGTCTTTCAAACAGACTGCTTTCTACCAGAGACTCACCAACAAAACCCTCCACTTGCCTTCACTGGACAAGACAAAGCACAGTCTAAATTACGTTTTCCTTACAGACAAGGCTTTTGCATTACATGTACATGTCATGAAGCCATTTGCACAGAGAGGCCTGAACAAAGAGAAGAGGATCTACAACCATCATCTATCCCGGGCACGGAGCATTGTAGAAAATGCGTTTGGAATACTCAGCAACCGGTTCCACATTTTCCACACCACCATAAACCTACGTGTGGAGAAGATAGACTGGGTCGTGATGGCGTGCTGTGTGCTGCATAACTTTCTGCGAAGGAAAGCTACACAATGAGGACCAGTCCCAGCTAGACCAGAGGATGTATGACCTCCGGAGGAGAGTGCCCAGTTTACATCAGTGTCTGCACCACCAATTCCTACAACATCGACAGCACGTGCCAAAGAAGTGAGGAAGGAGTATATGGCCTATTTCAACGGACCAGGTGCGGTGCCATGGCAGGAGGACTGTATGTGAGATAAATGACTATAGTGGACAATTGGGATTGAGCTTCAAAAACAATAAAAGGTTTTGGTTTATGAACTGTCTCTCTACTTACCAAAATTTCCTCGGAGGGTCCACTCACTTCTGCCGCCTCCTGAAGTTTATGAGGTGATAGTACCACAGTGTTGGCTGGTACAAGTCGTCAGTGCCTGCCCCGGAGCTTTTTGAATCGTCCTCTTTTCTCTTTTCCTTTATGTAGACGGTATGCAGGTTCTGGATTTTCTGGCGTACTGTTTTAAGGTCAGCATCCACGATTAATTTTTTGTTATAGTCCAACTCCAACAACACCCCCAAAGCTGCCAATTTCTGCAACTTGTTGTGGTACTATCGACAGGATATCCACCATAGACACTCCTTTGACTGGAGGATCTCTAGGAATCCTGTCACAAACTCCCGTTCACTATCCATAGACATTGCTAGGAAGAAAAAAATAAGGACATTTTATTAATCTACAATTGTGAATTGTTTTGTACATTTTTAATGTTTATTTCTACAGTTTTCGAGATTTACAAAAAAAATTTTTTTTTAAGGTTTCTAATGTTTTTATTTGTATTTTTATTATGTTTTTTATTTGTAATTGTATGTTTTTTTTACATGAATGTAATGTGTTTTTATATGCATTTTAATATATATATTTTTTCAGGATTTGAATGTGTTTTTATATGTACTGTAATATGTTTTTTTTTACAGGAATGTTATGTGTTTTTATATTTATTTTAATATCTTTTTTTCAGGATTTTAATGTATTTTTATTGTATTGCAATATTTTTTTTTACTGGAATGTAATGTGTTTTATAAGTTTTGTAATTTGTTTTATTTTTGTTGTTGCAGTGTATTATTTGTTTATGTTGTTGACATACATTTGTTTATGGTGGTATATTCAAACATCAACAAATATATCACAACAACAAAAACAAACTTTAGATATGTATTGATGTTGTTGTAATGTTTTAATTTTTGTTGTTGAACTAAATTTGTTTTTGCAATTTGAAATTATTTACAGTGTTTTAGGATTTTGCAGTTATTTATTAGGTGGCCATTGGTGGATAGGTGGGTGGCACACACTGGTGGGCAGTGGAAGGTTAATACATGACCCAGTCACCGGCCGCCTCATCCCGGCGGGCGGTGGCTGGGTCATGCATTTATAGGTGGGCGACACACACATTGGTGGGTAGGTGGGTGGCACACATTGGTGGGCAGTGGGGATTGATTAAATACAGTACCAATACTCACCAAAGTGATGCAATCCAGCCTTCAGTGTGCAGACAGGCTCTATCGTGCTTCCTTCTTCTCCTATCCACGATGCCTCACAAGATGGCGTTTGAGCGTGTACATGGTCCTGCCTAACAAATTCCGTGACGTACGATGAATCATGAGATACATTGTTAGTAAAAAATACTCACGATCTGCATCACATCGTGTCCCAGATTGGCAAATCTGCCCTACAGCACGGCAGATCTGAAGATAAGATGTACGACCAGCGGGGGACGCGCATTGGCAACATGATCGTGAGTGGAAACTCAGGATTTGAGCATATTTTTCACGATTTGTCGTCATGATTCGTCGAAATCGGCCAAATCGGGTAAAATATCGCTATGTGTGTGGGCAGCTTTAGTACCTGAAATGCTTGCATATATTTATTGTCCACTTAGCACTTAAAGTATCATGTTTCTCCTTCATCCACCAGGGGACACTGGAGCTCAAGACACTGGGGTAGACGGGTGGATGAGTGGAGTTGGCACTTTAAAATTTATAAGTGTGAGTGACTCCACCCCCTCTATACCCAAGAAGCCCCAGTTTGAGAATTGTGCCCAAGGGAGCCGGTCACTTGGGGCTGAGCTCAGCACACACTTTGTAGATTTTATTTTAATTGTAAAATTTTTTTTATGTTATAGCCTCCCACAGCATTCAGGACAGGCTGACAGTGAGCTGCATCTGTCACCCTGCTACATGGAGGTATCAGGAGGGACACGCCGCAGCAATTCTAGAGTGGGTGTCCGGGTCCCTGGCACCCTGACAGTAGCTCATGGAGGGAGACGCCACAGCTTACTCTAAGAAGCTGTGTCCGTGCTTCCCCATGCCTAGCCACAGACCTGATCGCCTTTTCCCACAGCTAGCGGTGGACTGGGTTCTGCGGCGCGGCACTACCGCTCCTCTGTTTGTTGGTCCGGAAGAGCCTGCAGAGCTCCCCGGTGACCCGGCCATATCTACAGCCCAGAGCAACACATCTGGGGCTGTACCAGTAATACAGTAGGAGCTTCAGTGGCTCAGTAAGCTAATACAGCCACTCTGTATAGCAAGATGGGCACCCTCCATGCTTACTGAGTCCTTCTGGCTCTGCCCTCACAGACTGTAGAACACCCTGGTGGTGTAGAGAATAATTCACTGCCTTCCATACAGTGATGTACACATGTGCTGCAGCTTTAGAGTGATTTATGTCATACTAGCTCACTCTGCATGTGTTAAAAAGCCTCCCCACCCCCAGTGCAGTCTGCGGGATTAATTGGTAGACCGCTGCAGTTCTTTTTATAGAACCTCTGTCTCAGTTTATTGCACTGTATATTGCAGGAATATACTTACATTCTTTCTATTGGGCAATTGATTGAAAACAATTGTCAGCCCAGTGGGGTTATGTTATAACATTAATCTGACTACCTCAGATTGCTGCACACACATCCATGAGCACACCCGATCTCGTCTGATCTTGGAGCTAAGCAGCGTCAGGCCTGGTTAATACTTAGGACCTCATTCAGAGTCGGTCGTTGCGGCCACACGGTCGTACGCCTCCGATGTTCGCTAAACTGCGCATGCGTAAAATTCGCAATGTGCGTGCGTAAACTAGCTGCTACGATCAGAAATTTCTCTCTCCTTGAACACAGCCAGGTCGGTAGTTTGAGTGACAGAATGAGGCGTTTGTGGGTGGTAACAGGGGAAGGTGCTTGAAAACGGGGGAGTGGAGATCCGAACGCAGGCGTGCCCAATTATGCGAACGGCGTTTTATGGGAGTGCATAATTAACAAAGTAGTGTCATGGCACACGTGACATGGGTGGTTTGTACACTGACCTGATCGTAGTGCTTAAGAGAGGGTATGGTCAACCTTAAGCTCTACGACCAGTTCCGATGGTTACCGATGGTCTCGATTAATCCTTATATGGCCGGAGATGACGTGTAATGCGTACGAGAAGGGGGCGTATTTTTTGTCTTACGGCCCCATCCTCCCCTTGGTCAGCCAGCTAACGATCCGATCTTAAGGACGCAACTTGCGAGTGCATCATTTGCATATCTGGCCCCTTTTCCCTTACGACCGTGCGGCCGCAACGACCGACTCTGAATGAGGTCCTTAATACCTTGTAATTGTCACCAATACTCACTAATGTCTGTGGCTATTTGTGATAGCAGCTTCGTCTACACGAATATGATAACTTAACACACTTGTACTCCAGGTATCCACCTGTTTCATGCGGACTCTGATAATATGCAGTGTATGTTTGTAACCTGTAATTTCAGCTACAGATTTGTAAGCAGCTTTGTGCTAGGGCTACTGCGGTATGTTTAATTGCATATTGGAGGGGCCCCAGACCACCTCTATATAAGTAATATGATTGTTATCAGTATTATATCTGATGCCTTGCTTTCTGGGGTGCAGGCAAAATTACCTATTGTCATCTCACAGTACACATAGCAGATCTCTCGATCAATTCTTAATGTGTTTGTCTCCCAGGCGACTAATGTTCACGATAATAGAGCTATAGGTGTACCCCTGCATTTAATAGCTAAGATTAGTGTGAACGGGCATAGCCCTGGGGCTTATGCAGGTTTCAGTCCAGGGTTCAGACACTTTCGTGTTTTCTCGTTGGATATTATGAAATCCACCTATCAACCCAGGAATAGAAGTTTTTATCACAGTGCTTCTCCTATGTATAACATACATCTGGGCAACATATTCCGGTCTTTCTTTTCGTTTTCAGACCAAGGAATGAATAGAATTATAATATATATATATATATATATATATATCTCTTTTGTTCTGCTTTTAATGCGGATACTGCACAGTTTGTTATTGCACTATACTGCTGGGCCTCCCTATCTCTCGTACAAATAATGAGGGTGTAGACTGCCCTGTGTATCAGTATCTGGCTCAGGTTTTCTATTCCTTTTTATAGATATAAGGAGATTGCTAGATGAATACTAGTGTAGTTACTGCACTGCTTTATTATACACGTATACTGGGGTTTGAATCCTAGTGTA
This sequence comes from Taudactylus pleione, assembly GCA_031769625.1. Taxonomy (NCBI): domain Eukaryota; kingdom Metazoa; phylum Chordata; class Amphibia; order Anura; family Myobatrachidae; genus Taudactylus; species Taudactylus pleione. The sequence goes on along the minus strand of JAUIMM010000115.1, from coordinate 18,265,464 downwards.
TCTCTTGACTAAGGAACAAACAATTTAACAAAGTAGTATCTGTTCTTATCAGTTTAATATCTAATACGCCCCCTAACTGTGGGCCATAAATTAAATGTTTTTGTTTGTTTTTAGAACAGATAGATGGAAAAAGAGCTTGCTCTGTCCACTCACACATTATTAGAGTATATCTTCTTCTCTGTCCCTCTGTTGAGGAGGGTCTGCATTATTCAGTGTATATTATATTTTATATCCATCCTGATACTAGGCTATAGGTCTGGTCTCTTCTTTGAACCAGTTCCTTTAGTATTCTTCTCCTCCCATGTGTGTACACGAAGAATTCAAGTTTTGCGCAGTTATCATTCTGAGAGTCATAGACTGTAGTATCTTCATGTGACCACAGATGTATCCACTAAATAAGTGTTACTTTTTTATACACAGGGCGACGCCTTTACGAATGCAACTCTAGTCGAAAGACCAGGTTGTAAAGCGTACCGTCTCAGACGAGCTATGGAAACTATTGGTACTCTACCTGCATAATGATATGGCATTGTTGAATACGGGTCAGTAAAAATCTACAAGAAGAGACCAGGTGGTCCCTGGTTGCTCGCAGGTAAGGGCTTGCTCCACTTTTCTAGGCAAGCACTTGTCTCAAATCCGTTTAGAAGAGTGACAAGCTCACTGTGCAACTGCATGCTTTTGACATAACACCTTAACAGCTATACTGGCAGACATCTGTCCCTGTAGGGTACCTCCTTTATATCAGTTTGGCTCTACACCTGAGTGTTTTTTATATCGCCGATTCGCACTGACCTAGTATACATAAACTACTACATTATTATTTTATGTTAGCTTTGTTTTATCTACTGCTGGTTCTCTATCCTGTCGAATAGACCTGGTCTGCCAGTCCTTTATTGCGCCAATATCTCCTTGGGGATTATCTCCACATTGCCTACTGAGGTATATACTGTACGTGCCCATAGTTTTAACTTAACCATTTTCCCTCCTTCCTAGAGCGATACGCCTTGGCCAGCATACTCTACATGTTTGTTTGTTGTTTTGGACAATCATTCCAAGGTCGATTGTTGCTAAACGAGTCGAAACCACCGATCAAGGTGCTGGTATTCCGTGCGATTTTCATGACTCTTCTGGAAGCTACCTCCCTTCCAGAAGGTCGGCCTGTTCGGATCTAGTCGGACAACACCACTGACATAGTGTAAATCTTTCTTCGAGGAAGGACGCACAATCGCAGAGCTTGTGCGAGGCGAGACGCTTTCTACGGTGTACAGAGTCCGTTTTGGCAATCTCGAGGGTGTTCTTTCAGAAATAAAATTCTGTGAGGCCGACTTTCTCAGTTGTCAAGACTTTCATCCTAGAGAATGGGACCTTCAACCAGCGGTTTTTCCCAATTGCTTGTCAGTAGGTTGGGCATGCCAGACATACATCTCATGGCCTTCAGGCACAGTCATCTGGTGCCTCAGTGCTATTCCAGGACTTGGGACCCGAATGCAGAGGTGGTAGGCTCTCTGAGAGTGTTTGGAAGTACGATCTACTGTACCTCTTCCCTTTCTACCGCTAGCCCTCCTGTGTCTCAAGCAAGAAGTGGACACAGGTTTTTTTTTCTGGTGGCTCCATACAGGCCTGCCTCTCAAATCTCCAACTGCTCCTCGTCAAGGTTCCTTGTGTACCTCTTCGCCAGACCTCCTGCTTCCAGGTCAGTTCGTATTCCTTTACTTACAGTGGCTGCCTTTCATGGCGTGGCTGTTGAGGCCATGGTCTTACATGTTGCGGGGTTTCCGGACTCTGTTGTTCCCACCGTGTTCTGGGCTCGCAAGCCCGTTCCGTTATCTCATTATCGCATCTGGTGTTCTTATGTGATCTGGTGTGAAGAGCAGGGGTTTCCCATCACTGCTTCCTTCGTCCCATCTCCTTCCTTTCTTCAAGGGGACCTGGATGCTGGGTTACGCCTCAGTTCTCTCAAAAGCTCAGGTCTCGGCATTGTCGATATTTCAGCGGTCTAACCTTTTTCCCCTTAGAATCAATCTTTTCTTCAAGGGGTTCTCCTAGGACAGCCTCAGTGGTCCCGCCTACACCTTACCCTGATTCTGCTGTTCCTCCAGTCTTCTCTGTTCGCAACTGGGAGGATGTGGAAAAGTAACTCCGCTCTTGGAAGATGGTCCTCTTATTGGCTTTGGCTTCGACCAGGCGGGTCTCGGAATTAAGAGCTCTTGTCGGCTTCCTTATCTCATTTTCATGATGACCATGTGGAACTCTGTTCTAGACAGTCTTCCTACATAAGGTGGTTTTTCGGCCTTCCACATCAACCAGTCTATTGGTTCCGCTGTTGGATGGCTCTCCGTATTCTCTAATCGTGGATTTGTGTGGGTTCTTCAGATTTAGGTGGCCTGTATTGCAGCATTGCGGAAGTCAAATACTTTGTCCTTTATGGTGCTGCTAAACGTGCGTGGCCTGCTTCTAGGCAGATGTTAGCCACATGGATCCATTTGATCAATAATCAGGAGTATGTTGCTAGTGCCCGGCCTTCGACGGTTTTCTGTTCTGGGCTTTCCACTCGTGGATTCTTTTTGGGTTGCCCATCATGGCGCCTCAGCCACTTTGTCCTTCCGTGCGGGCCCGTGATCCTGGGTCCGCATCCTTTTTGTTCATTTTGTTTTCTTTTCGGCCTCAGTATCTGCTTTTGGTCGCAGGGTTTTGCAGGTTCCTCAGGGCTCTCCCACCCAGTTGAGTAAAACTTTGGGACGTCCCCAGTGTCTTGAGCTCCAGTGTCCCCTGGTAGATGAAGGAGAAAATAGGATTTTGGTACTTACCAGTAAAATCCCTTTCTCAGATTCCACAGGTGACCACTGGATGCCCTCACAGCACTGCTTTACCTGACATTGTGTTCTGTTTTTTTACACAAGTTGACTACATTCTATTGTAATGTGTGTTTCTATTCGGCTTTGCCATCCTTGTGGCTTGATTCCTTCTCCTCAGTTTAGGTCTGGGGTTTCTGGGGGATAGAGGGGGAGGAGTCACTCACACTTATAAATTTTAAAGTGCCAGCTCCACTCATCCACCTGTCTATGCCCCAGTGTCTTGAGCTCCAGTGTCCCCTGTGGTATCGGAGAAAGGGATTTTACTGGTAAGTACCAAAATAATATTTTAAACTGAAGTGTCTCAAAAATCTCAGCAATAAGTTATTTTTCTTTATCTGGGAATAGTTTGTTTATTGATTTTTACTACAGAACAGATTCATTTGGAGTTTGGGTTTTGGTTAGTTGTCTTTGCTTTGTTTGGCCAGATCATCAAACTTGTGTGTCTAGAATTCTAACTAAACAACAGTGGAGTATAGGCTCATTTAAAAAAAAAAAAAGCCTGCCAACAGATAAAGTAAAATAAATAGTTAAATGTTTATTCCATCTTTGATGATGTGAGAAATTATAAATAAATGGGTATCCTAAAAGCCTTGACACACTTCCTCTAGCCATAGCAACATATTAAATATCCTTGCAACCAAGTCAACATACAAAGAGGAATGCTTTGGATGTGCCAGAGTGCATACAGTATATGATTAACTGCGGGGTGACACTAAGAAAACTATTTTTAGATCCTGATCATGTGTCCAGTACACAGAGCATCAATGTGACAAGGGAGAAAGGAATGAAAGCGGAGACAGATTTAATCAGATTTATTTTTCAATACACCAACATCTGGGTGGTGCATGCGTACAAAGTGCCAATGTAGTTTCTGAAGTCTCTTGGCATACACAAGATATTTTATTGTTACAAAGTTAAAAATTAAAGTGCGCTCAAGTTTAGAAAGTACTATTTTAAAGGACTACTAATAGATAATATATGCTTCTGCGCCACATACAGCCTACAGTAGGTCTAAAAACCCTTTACTTTGTTTGCAACAAAGGATATATTATACGCAATGGTTTATAAACAATATTTAGTCAATACAAGTGCAAATAAGACTCAGGACAAAGCTAATCAAACTTTGTAATGATGTTATAGTCCTGTATAAACACTAGAGTGATGACTTACAAATTACAGTTTTGTGTGCAGCTTTCAAACTGCCACACATAGGGCGGAATTCAATTGATTATTCCCCCCTTCGCACCCAACGGAGCTATTCTATTGTTGCTCCTGCCGGGTGCGATCAGCTGCCAGCGCTCAATTTCGGCGAAAAGTGTCCTGTTTGGGCGCCCAAACGGCACTTTTCACGATCGCGCCCAGCACTTTGGTCGGGGTTAGCCGTTTTATGCGGCTAAACCCGACCACTTTGGGTGCGATCAGCGTGAAACGCTGGCACAATTGAATAGCAGCCCACGATCTCCTGTCACTTTAGACAGGAGATGCGGGCCGCAAAATCATTTGAATTCCGCCCATAGTATGAGATCTCAGAGCCAACCTGCAGGATGAAATATCCTGCGGTATGGTGGCTGAAAACTCAAACAGCATTTACTTCTGTACGAGTCAATCCCACTCAGCTTTGAGCTCCGTCATCTAGGAAGGGCACCTAAAAATGGTACTCTGCCACAAATAGAGAATACTAGCCCAATGCCAACAAACACTGCACAGCCCTTGCTAGCCCTGGCTGGTGGGTATCGGGACAACAGAGTGACAATATACTGCACACAAGTTGTGCCCCCAACACATAAAAGAGGAATGCCAATTTATAATAATAGTGCCCCTGTTTAGATATCAATATATAATAGTGGTTCCAGTAGTATTGAAATTAATAGGTTTGCACTTGTGCATAATTTAATGTGGCCCCCACAGTTTTTTTTTTTTGGCAATATATGTTTATTGTTCTTGTAAAATACATTACAAAATCACCAGAAAAAGTATATCAAATTGTGGGATAAAAACACACACACACACACACACACACACACACACACAGAAAAGAGACATGGAGATAAATCCAAAACATAATAACAGTGTTCGAGAGATATCCAACATGAAGCAAGCCAAATATTGGAAACAGACAAAAATGCAGCAAAAATAAAATCTGTACAAATAAGGGAGGGGATGGGGGTTGGGGGGAGAGTTGGTAAATCGAGAGTGCATATAGAAGGGATTTCTTAGAGTAGGTGGCATCTAACAGGAGCAGCTACACGAGCTCTAGCAAGGAAGAGAAATCTGGGCTCAAGCAGCAAACATTAGGTATGTTCTTGAAGACTTGAATTCCAACTATGGAGGCCAAGTGGAGATACACTCCTGATTTCTCTCAGAGCTCATCCGAAGGTCTTCCATAGCAAGATGTAACATAACATATCCATACGGGCAAGTGTCAGAGGGCCAGAATATAAGTTAAGGAGCCAAAAAGGAGGGGCTAGAGAGAGTTTTCTTATCCACTATAGACTTAACAATAGTAATCACTTGGTCCCAAGAATGGGCGTAGGAGACTGCAATTTCACCAATTGTGCAGTGGGGAGTCTGTCTTCGTATTACGTCAATATTTATGCGGTAGTCCAGGAAACATCTTTGCTAGCATAAGGGGGCACCTTAAATGGTGTCCAAATCATAAAGCAACTAGTGCTAGCAAGCGTATTTTGAAAAATTTCATTCCAGTCACAATCCTCTAAATCAAGTTGTAGATTTTGCTCCCAGTCTTAAGCATACTTGGGGAGGGCAGAGTACATGTGTTCAATCAAGAGTGCGTAGCTACTCGAAAGAGAATGCGCTGGGTACAAAGGGGCCAGGCACAAAGGGGCCAGGCACATGTCCTCAAAGGGAGTCAAGGGTCAGATACTAGCCGCGTGAACATCACACCTTTGTATAAAATGTTTCAATTGTAAATAAATCCAAATCTCAGATGGAGAAAGAACCCACTTAGCCTGCAGAGCAGAGAAGGAAAACACGCTCCTCCAATCCACCAGATGGCCAACTCGCTGCACTCCATGATGCTTCCATACAGCAAACGCAGAGACGGCAACACCCGGGGAGGAAGTCAGGGTTACTAAAAAGAGGGGTCAAAGGTGAGAATATGGAAAAAACGCGTCTTAGTTTCCAAAGTCTATTCCAAAGGGCCAGGGTGGGTGGCCCCCATAGTTTCTAATTCAGCATGGTCTCCTCACTAAATGCTTACCTAAAATCATTATATTTTCTTGTTCCGACACAATCCAAAATAAAATTGGGATTCATATGGGAAATAAGTAAATCCCTTATGAGTTGATCTCTGGTGAGCCCATCTACTTAATAATTCTGGCTGTCAGGATGTCAGCTCCCTGAATGCTGGTACCGGAATCCTGGTTCCAGCATCCAGACCGCTGACATTCTGACAGTAAGTATTGGGGTTAGGGGGAGGGTTATGAGTTAGGTTTAGGCACTAGGGGGCGGGTTAGAGTTAGACTGCAGGGAGGGAGGGTTAGGATAAGTTTATTCACCTGCTTCTGTCCGGATTGTAACCCAATCGGGATGCCGGCATTAGGATTCTGAGCGCTGGCATCTCGTACCCAACCCCTTAATAGTCAGGCAGTCAATCAGTTGCAGGCTCTTATCTGTGAATGGCTGATCACTATTAGAAATTTATTTTTCAATAGGGATACTACTCTCATTATTTATGTACACTGGCACTATTCATTATTTATGCAATACCCTTTATCTACAGTGGCAAAACTTGTATTACACATTTGTGGAACTAAAAGTGCAAGTACGCAGGGAAGCCCATGCTGGCACAGGTAGTTTTACAAGGGTTTGCAATAAATTGTCATATTTTTATACCCTGCTATGCACCGGCAAGAGGTGCCAGGAAGGGCACAGTGCTAGACAGCATTGGACTAGTACACTCAGTGGCAGAACCTGCAAGTGGTGGGCCAAGGTGCAAAAATATGCTTTGGGCGCACTCCCTTCTAGGCTCCATGCAAAGCTCATAATATGGCACACAGTAATGTGCCATGTGACCGCCAAGCAATAAAGACCAGTGTCTAATAATAATCTGTGCCCCAATTAAAAAGACCTGACCAGAGGGGCAGAGTCTAACTCATTGTTGGTTTTCACCAGTGACATCTCCAATTGGAATATGGGTTTTACTATGCCCAATGAGCAGGTCGCGGTCCCCTGGTCAGGGACCCAGGAATTAGCAACTGACCGGGAGATAAGAAGGATAACTGAGTGGCTGGAAATTATCAATGGTGAATATCGGTAATCACTGATGTTAGTAATACTGAAGTATATTGGTAGTAACCAATGTTGAATACGACTGGTAGTGACTAAAGTTGAATATCACTGAAGAATATTTTAAGTGACCGATGTACAATATCACTGGTAGTGACTGGTGTTGAATATCACTGAAGTGACTGATGTCGAATATCTCTGAAGAATATCGGTAGTGACCGATGCCGAATATCACTGGAGAATAACAGTAGTGACTTAAGTTAAACATCACAGAAACTGGTGAAGCGTACTGAGGATACAACGTGGAGCCTGAAACATCGATCCGAAGCTAGCAGCTACTGGAGAAGAAAAGTTGTTCAGGCGACTTCCTGTTTCTTGGAGTCCTCCTTTATACCCCAGAGGTAGCCATCCTTTGGAGGAGAGAGCTAGCTGAGAGGTGACCAGGCTACCATTGGTGGAGAGTCCGGTCAGGTGAGTCAGACAATATGGCTGCGCCCATGGCTACCGCCGCAGGAACTCCGATATGCAGGATTGCGTGGAATTCAACAGGGCCCTGGGGATAATACTCAGTATGTCACCCGCCGCCGCACCTGGCATCTGACCACGTGGCTAATCAGGTGAAATCGGCGCCTCGGCGAGTAACGGCCGATGCCAGGCTATATATTGCAGCTTCCTCATACTTAAGGAATATCATAAACTAAAGCCAATAGGAAACTACTATTAACTACTATAGACAGTGACATTCAGTACACCTATCCTCCATAAATCATAATGAAACAAAAAATTTTAAAAAATTGTTCTGCTAGGGAACTTGATCCCAGTATAAACTTGTTTTAGCCAACTAGTTCCAGATGTGCAGTTCGAACAGAAAACAAAACAAAATAAAAAGGAGGAAAAAAAAAAAAAAAAAAAAGCTAATTTTATGCAGAGCAGAGAAAGTGATTACATCCATCTAGGACTTGCTTTGTGCAATGACCACAAGGCAATTGGTTCAGGAATGTACTCCAAGCAAAAGGGCTTTTCACTTTATTCTAGCAACCAGGCTCTGCATATTATATTACCCATTAGGCAAGAGGCTCTGCATTCTATACGGACCACCAGAAAAAGAGCATCTTGAATACAAGTCACTTGAAACTTGGGAATGGGAATGTATTACACACTGGCCACCAGAAAATGATTTCTGTATTGTACATGGGTCACAGAAACAAGGTTGGGACAGGATCAATGTACTGTCAAGTGGTCACACACCCCCAGTCGGAGAGGGTGCCTTGGGTGGCATAAGATCATGTCACCAGAAACTTCTGGAGAAAAGTAGCTTCTTGAATAAAGAAATTCTAATGCTGGGTACGCACTCCCCTAGTAACATCTAAAAGAGAATATTCAATTGGGTACTATCCAAAGTAAAATTTGGGTCCAGCATTGAGGCCACCTGGTAGGTCCTTCGATATGTTGTGTTGTGTTTACTACTGCCATTGCTTACATCAAATCTGCCATGGTCCCATGAGTTTGCTGCAATCTCTTCGCTCCCACCAATCAATTTCTTTTTTTGTAGACAGGCTGACAACACATGCCAGAAGGAATGTAAAGGAGAGAACTCAGCAACAGTGGCTGGCCAAATCGTCAGAGGGTCCATCATATAGCCAAATGTTGGATCCTGAGTAAGTAATCCTCTGGGACATTTATTTAAAATTAGGATATAACAGCAATTATCCTTTAATGCAATATTATTCAGCTTTAAATTTGAATATATTTGAATTAACTTGGGTTGAAAACACACACTTGAAATACACCGTGTATTATGAATTTACTAATTTGGCTAAAGTGAATTTATTTAACTTTAAAATGCATTAAAATATTCTATATAAAATGTCTTAGACTCTGAGGATGTCACTAAGAAAAAAAAATATTTAAAGCTTAAATCAGATCTCTCTCTACTGTCCCGCATGAGCACATGCTATCGTTTTCATCCAACTCATCCCCGTGATGGGGCTTTCTCGCAAGGTCTGTTTCAGCAGCTCAACTGATAAATTCTTGCAAAAATAGTTTTCACAATGCACATTTAGGCAAAATTATCACATCACAACCTCAAAAAATGCTGTAAATATGCCCCCAAAAGTAGGTAGGTCATTGCTTCATCTTAAGGAGTTTATACAGTTTTAACAAAAATGGAAACCATAACTATGCAATGAGCATAATGATCAAAAGGGTCCTAGTAGGAAAACTACACAACCTCATCTGAAGAGACAAACCCATACAAGATTTAGGAGGCTACAGTGTTACGGACCATCTGACCATTTTTTCTTACATTCACAATTCTATATATTAAGATATTAGAAACACTCCAGAACAGTTTAGTTCTGTTACAAGTCGCAGACACTATTGTCACTCTCCGACACTGCAGGCATCGCTTCCACCAGCCTTGCAAGAACTGCACCACCGGTTTCTAGGCAACCTGGATGCCGAAAGACGTCACACGTTACAGGGAACATGGGATGATTATCCATCAATGTAATTGGTTCCTCATCCTTTTTATACCAGGCAGCGTACTCATGGCTTTGCCGGCTATAGAGTCTCCGTACGTGCACTTCTGGTTCCTGTTGCTAGACTCAGCGTTTCCTGTGATTATCTCCCAGCCTTGCTGCATGGTCTAAGAGTATCCCAGAACCTGTTATTTCGAGTGGATTTCCTCTTTCCAGCTTCCACGTTACCTCCGGCTCTCCAACCTGCATCACATCACCAGCTCCCAAGCCACACTACTGGCATACAGCCGCACCTCCGACTCCCAAAGCCGCATCACATCACCGGCTCTCAAGCCACACTACCGGCACTCAGCTTCACCTCCAGGCTCCCAAAGCCGCATCACATCACCGGCACACAGCCGCATCTCCGGCTCTCTAGCCGCTCCATTTGCTGGACTTACTGTGCTTAAATCACTGGCCCTTTAGCGGTCACATCTACTCCGGTCTTCTTAAGGGGATCTGTGTAAACCTCTACTATCCAGAGTTTAAGTCCAGACGGCCGCCTAAGTACCGGTGAACGCTATAACAGCGGGCGGTTGTTAGTGGCAGAAGACCTCGACCATTGGATTCTAGGGGTTTACACAGGGTAACCATAACAAGTTCTTGACCTCCCGTGAGCTTTATATTATGTACATGGGACGTACTGCAGTATTTTACATCAGTAATATGCACGTTTCATGGGCTATAAAGTAAAAAGTATGTTCTAATTAGGTGTGTGCACTAGTGATATCACAAATGTTATATAATAAATAGGAAGACCTCACCCACCCAATATAAGAAGCTTTATGGATCTGCTGGTGTCACTTCATCTAATTTCATTTTTAGTTTTGCAGAAAATGACTTCATGATTTCTTAACATTCTTATCAGCAAAATGAGAACAAATATTTGTGAACAACAGACGAGCTATGTTATGTGGCTCAGCAACACACAGATTCCAAACCAAAACAGTTCTCCAACACCCAGACAATCACTCTAGCTGTACATGGATATCATTGCGGGACGCAGCACAGAAACCACCTTTCCTCTCAGGTTTTTAGGTCAGAGTCTAGGTAACATTTGGTGTCTTCAACAGTAAAAGACCAGACATTGAAAAAAAAAAAAACGTTTTATTTTTGAAAGTCCCGTTTGTACAGTGAATAAACTTGTATGCCCTTATTACACACAAAATAGCACATATATATATATATATATTAGTCCAAAGTCAAGTGGCACACAAATTTTTTTGCATCACAGTTGCTGGGGTGCATATTTCTCAGGCATAAAAAAAAAAAAAAAAAAAGAGTCCATACATAGTTAGCCATGATATATTCCGGGTAATAAAAGAACACTCACCAGTCTTTTCAACGTAGAAAACGTTTATTTACTCACATCATAGTAAAAGAAAGACGTCGATGTTTCGGACCATACCTGGACCTTTGTCAAGACCCAAATCCCAGAGACCAGAGCATCTTGGATACATGAATTACAAGTAAACAACTAATGTGGTAAAAATAATGAAATAAAATTAAAATACAGTCCGTATTTTTAAAGAGAGCCCTTGTGCTTGTTCCAATCTGAAATGGTTCAAAGAAATCCTGAGCAGCAAGTCACTTTTCTTCATAGGATATGGAGGAACTGTTATGGTGAATGGAATTGTCCTGTAAATATACCCTCACACCGAAAAGTCACCAGAATACAGAATTTGCTAATTTTTAGAAAAAAGCCTTTAAAAACTTTTCTCCGCTGGATGATCCTTTTGGGACCTGGTATCATAAGCAGTGTGCAACCAATGAGTATTGCCCCAAAAGGCTTGTAAACACCTAATAACATGATCCAGAAATAGTCACTGCCCTCTGACTTTGGCATTTTAGCACCCTCAGGTACAACAAATATACTTTATATAATAAATATATATAATATATACATACACACACACACACAACGCTGACAGGGCACTCCTTTGGAAAATACAGCAATTGGCCAGGTGTACACATTAAAACAGATATCTACTCCAACCAGTGGCACTCACGGGACTCCACATCACAAAAATTAAGACACTACACTGGAGATCTACACTCCAACATTTTGGATTTTACCCTCTTATGACATAGTAGTCCACAGTGTGGTGCCTGCATTTGTGTGATGTAGAGTCCCGCAAGTGCCATTGGTTGAAGTAGAGAGATAGAGATACAGATATAGAAAAAATCTCTTGCAGAACAATTCCAGTTGCCCAACTGAACTGGGATTGCCAGAAGGTAAAATCATTTTGAAATATACTGTTGAGTGTAAACAGAGTATTGTTTTGACAACCATGATTAACCTTAAAAATGTGAACTCTGACACTAATGGAATTTTAATCCATATACACTGTACTGTACTATAGAAAGCTGTACCGCTGTAAGAATTCCAGATTCAACCCAACGTCACTTCACACAGAGAAGAGTGTAGTACTATGGCTTGTACCTTGCTTCTATTTTATGTGATTGCCACGACAAAAAAATAGGTCCAGTAAAAAATAACACACTCTATAGCAAAACTGAAAACTAAAAATATATAGTTTTAATGCTGGCCACACACTAGAACGATATCGTTCCAAACAGCCAACTAGTTTGGTCCAACTAGTTGGTGAAATCAAACCTGCTTGATTTTGCCCAACTAGTCGCTCTAGTGTAGTGGGAACTTTCAAACTTTCCCTCACCCTGAACGATAAGTAGTCTGAAACTGGCTGGTAGTGTCCGCCTACTTCAATGTATGCCGGCTGTGCTGCTCCTGTCAGCCCGGGATCACTCCCAGTCAGTGGCAGGCTGGGTAGTAGAAGAGGATCGGTGCAGTCCAGATCCTCATAGTGAGTACAGTATACTACTCCCCCCCCTCCCCCAAATCACAGATGTGCTGCTGCAGGACTGACCTACGATCCCTGTCTCTACAGCCACTGGGGCGCTGTGAATGGCTTCCCACTATGATGGACCAGCTACCTTTCTGCCACATATTGTGATCTAGATAGAGAGGTAGATAGCGATATATATATTTTTTTGGGCTGCTGGGAAAGGGACCACATATAAAATAATAACCCTTTTAAAGAACAGATTATTTTATTCAAAAGGTATATTGAAGATATTTTACTTGTATGGAATGGAACGAGAAAATAATTTGAGATGTTTTTTACTTATATTATTGACAACAACATGAATTTGAAGTTCACATTCAACACCAGTGAACAATCAAATGATTCTCTTGATTTAATCCTGATGCATAAAGAAAAGAAAATCGTGACCAGAAATTTTATTAAAAAAAAGATTGACACCAACAGTTACCTTCATTATAAAAGTGGACATTTAAAAAAAATGGAAAGACAATATACCACATTCCCAGTTCTCTAGGATCAAGCGTAATTGCAGTGAGGCAGTTACAGCTGAAGAACAAATAAAGTTGTATTCAGACAGGTTTCTAGAAAAAGACTATCCAAAATAACTTTTAATGGAAGCAGCCAGGAAAACTAATCAAAGGGAAAGGTCAGATCTATTGACATACAAGGTGAAAGACATCCAAGGCAATAAACTAATCCCCTATATCACGACTTACAATGATCATGGAAAAGATGATTAAGAATACCTTGAACAAACACTGGCATATTTTACTGATGGATCCAATCCTCAAAGACTATCTCCCACCTAAACCTCCGGTGGTCTACAGGAAGGCCAGATGCTTAAAAGACTCAAAAGCTCCAAGTATGATTAGAGACAGTACTACTGACAATAATCAGCTACCAAAATGCATAGGAAGCTACAAGTGTGGGAGAGTAATATATGTAAACATCTTCATCCACAGAGAAGATGCTTTTCAAACTCAGACAACTCGAAAGAATATAAACTAAAACATATATGAACTGCAATTCTACATCCAACATTTACCTCCTGGAGAGCACTTGTGGCATGAAGTATGTTGGAAAGACGAAAACACTTTAATTACGCATACAGGAACATATAAGGAATATTCGGAATAAATTAGAGGGTCATGCTGTGTCAAAACATTTTTTACTCCATCATAACTCCAACCCAGAGGACCTTACCTTTAAACCTATAGAACAGGTTATCTTGGGAGAAAGAGGAGGAGACCTGGCAAAGAAACTGTCAAAGAGGGAAATGTATCGGATCTTTGAACTGAAAACCTTGGTTCCATTGGGATTTAATGACAATTATGAAATCGCACCGTTCATATAAGAAGACCCGTGTTTCCGATATATTTTCCATAGGGTATGGAACATGATACAGTGTAAGCTATTATCCTACAGTCAAACCACTTTTTGAACACCAATCTCATCTGATCTTGGAAGTAAAGTTTAAATGGGCCCGGGCAGTACTTGGATGGGGGACCTCCTGGGAATACCGGGTACTGTAGTTGGAAGCGAATGCACAGGTTAACATAATCCCTTGGATTCCATGGTAAAATTCGGAATGAAGATACAAGTGAAGAACACCCTCATAGGTCAATCAAAAGATGAAGGAAGCACATTTGGAACCACAACATCCATCCATCCATACATACATACATACATACATACATACATACATACATACAGGTTGAGTCTCCCATATCCAAAATGCTTGGGACCAGGGGTATTTAGGATAATGGAATATTCCATATTTTGGAATAATTGCAGACCATAATGAAATATCTTAGGAATAGGACCCAAATATACAGACAGAATGCATTTATGTGTTATATACACCTTATACACACAGCCTGCAGGTGATTTTATACAATACAATATTTTCAATCATTTTGTGGCTCAAACAAAGTTTGTGTACAGAAATGAAATTCATTTAGGATTCATATACACCTAATACACACAGCCTTAAGGTAATTTTATACAATATTTTTAATAATTTGTGCCTTAGACAAAGTTTGTGCACATTGAACCATCAAAAATCAAAGATTTCATTATCTCTGTCACGGCTGGAATACTCCGTATTTCAGAATATTTGGATATGGGAGACTCGACCTGTATATGATATTTACAGTCAGGTGCATAAATATTGGGACATTGACAGAATTGTCATATTTTGGCGTCTATTCACCACCACAATGGCTTTGAAATGAAACAAACAAGATGTGCTTTAACTGCAGACTTTCAGATTTAATTTGAGGGTAATTACATTCAAATAAGGTGAACGGTGTAGGAATTACAACGGTTTCTATATGTGCCTCCCACTTTTTAAAGGGGCCAAAAGTAATGGGACAAACTAAACAATCCTAAATCTAACTTTCACTTTTTAATACTTTGTTGCAAATCCTTTGCAGGCAATTACAGCCTGAAGTCTGGAACGCATAGACATCACCAGACGCTGGGTTTCATCCTTGGTGATGCTCTGCCAGGCCTCTACTGCAAATGTCTTCAGTTCCTGCTTGTTCTTGGGGCATTTTCCCTTCAGTTTTGTCTTCATCAAGTGAAATGCATGCTCAATCGGATTCAGGTCAGGGGATTGACTTGGCCATTGCATAACATTCCACTTTTTAGCCTTAAAAAAAACTAATTGGTTGCTTTTGCAGTATGCTTCGGGTCATTGTCCATCTGCACTGTGAAGCGCCGTCCAATGAGTTCTGAAGCATTTGACTGAATATGAGCATATAATATTGCCCGAAACACTTTAGAATTCATTCTGCTGCTTTTGTCAGCAGTCACATCATCAATAAATACAAGGGAACCAGTTCCATTGGCAGCCATACATGCCCACGCCATGACACTACCACCACCATGCTTCACTGATGAGGTGGAATGTTTTGGATCATGAGCAGTTCCTTTCCTTCTCCATACTCTTCTCTTCCCATCACTCTGGTACAAGTTGATCTTTGTCTCATCCGTCCATAGGATGTTGTTCCAGAACTGTAATGGCTTCTTTAAATGTTGTTTGGCAAACTCTAATCTGGTCTTCCGGTTTTTGAGGCTCACCAATGGTTTATATCTTGTGGTGAACCCTCTATATTAACTATTGTGAAGTCTTCTCTTGATTGTTGACTTTGACACACATACACCTACATCCTGGAGAGTGTTCTTGATTTGGCCAACTGTTGTGAAGGGGTTTTTCTTCACCAGGGAAATAATTCTTCTGTCATCCACCACAGTTGTTTTTCGTGGTCTTCCGGGTCTTTTGGTGTTGCTGAGCTCTCCGGTGCGTTCTTTCTTTTTAAGAATGTTCCAAACAGTTGATTTGGCCACACCTAATGTTTTTGCCATCTCTCTGATGGGTTTGTTTTGATTTTTCAGCCTAATGATGGCTTGCTTCACTGATAGTGACAGCTCTTTGGATCTCATATTGAGAGTCGACAGCAACTTATTCCAAATGCAAATGTTACACCTAGAATCAACTCCAGATTTGGATGTAATTACCCTCAAATTAAATATGAAAGTCTGCAGTTAAAGCACATCTTGTTTGTTTCATTTCAAAGCCATTATGGTGGTGAATAGAGGCCAAAATATAAAAATTCTGTCAATGTCCCAATATTTATTCACCTGACTGTATATATCTCTTTCTTCGATTTTTTTTCTGGGTTTGATTCATACATTAGAACCTATGATATCTGCTCTTTCCCATATAGTTTCCAATTTTTGATTGAGCACTAAGTGATAAAAAAAAGTTTAAGAATTAGTTTTTAAGAAACAGCTCCAATTCTTTGATCTGATATCCTTTATATTTCGATGGCATATTTTAGGTAATTTTTATATACATTATGGAATTTTTTGATCTGTTATGTTTTATGGTTCTATGACCTACAGTTAATTGGACATATACACACACACATATATATATATATATCACTTCAACATCTTTTAGATAGAGGTTATATAAGGTTTGGGCTATTTATAAGTCTATATTGTATGACATATGGAAGAGGTCATTATGGGTTGCCTCCCTCTTTCATTCAATATTTTTTTAAGGAAGCAATTAATATCCCAATGTTTTTCTTTAAAAGATGGAGATTCTATACATATTATGAATAATTTAAATTGCCCGGAGTCCAGTGTGGATTCACATAAAAATCGGAGTTTCCAACATGGCGATCGGGCTCTGCATAAGCTGTTTGAAAAGGACTTACAAAGATGGCCACCGCTGTGAACGGAATGAGAAAGACGCATGGGCAGAAGCTATGGATGTAAAGACAGGCGGAAGTACCAGAGACGTTGGGCGGAAGCACCAACAATGACCACGGGCGCATGGATAAAGACCGCAGCACACTCAGCGGGACTGGACGTGTCGCGCTATGATGATCGGACGGAAGCTGCACTGAAGGTCAGGGCGGAAGTCGCCGGACTCTCACATTCAGATATAGGGGGCGGAAGTGACGTCCGCTCGGCAATGTGGCAATCATATTTAGTAATTTAATATGATTATTATGTATCTTGGACTCATGATTCTATTCAATCTATACACTATAGGAACTCTATGTAATATATGAATAACATATTAGAATGAATCACTCACAGGAAGTGCTAATTGTCCCTATTAGTGGTGTTTATAAGCTGGAGCACACCACTAGATAGGTAGTCCCTTGATGAAATCATACAGCTGACGAAACGCGTTGGAAAGCTAACTCCATTCTACCTCCATGAACTTTTTAATCATCTCTATTCTAAGATAAGCATATTGCAGTTATCCTCCATGTTTTAAAAAAAATAAATATATTTTTTATTTTTTTAAGTATTTATTTCCTATGGTATTTTTCTCTTACTTAAGACATGCTCTGAAATGTACTAATTCTAATTATTGCTATAATTGTCACGTTTGTGGATTAAATATATATATTTTATTACCTCTTATTTAAGTAGAGGCGTTGTCCTGGGTATCTTATATAATCACTAAGCACTTTGGGGGTCATTCAGAGTCGGTCGCAAGCTCTGAGCGCTCGCCACAGACTTGATGTTGCCCCACTGGGCATGCGCACGATGGAGCCGGCTCTGTTGTGCGCATGCGCGAGACCCGGCTAGCGACGGATGCGTCGCTAGGGGTCTCGCAGCAGACGGGGCGAGCTGTCGATGGTAAGTGACAGCTCGCCCCGTTTGGGAGGCGGGCAGGGGGCGTGCCTGGCCAAACGGAGGAATTCCCGCCAGAACGCTTGTCGTTTGGGGGCGGCCCCACTGACATCAGCAATGATGTCAGTGGGAAGCTTCTTGCTCGATCAGAGCAGGAAGCTCCCTGTGGCTTACGAGTGCCCAGACCCAACCTTAGCGTCTGGTCGTAAGCACCGATGGTCACAATGGTCTTGACCATCGCAACCATCACCCATGTCGGTCGCTAGAGCTGTGGGTGTTAACCCACAGCTTAGCGATCGACAAGGAGGCGGTCGTTCAGGATGCAAGCGGCCGCCCTAATTCAGAGCGACCGCTTGCAACTAACGACCGCCTCTGAATGAGGTCCTTTATGTGAGTTATTAAGGAAATTTATATATTTATTATATTCACCATATTTATCTGTCTAAAATATTTAGCTCTCTTATTCACTAAGCACTTTACTTGAGTCAATAAGGACTTCATTTATCATTTTTATTGTATTTAATTGTTTAAGACATCTAGCACTTTCATTATCGTTTGTTTAATATTGTGTACTAAGCACCTTGGTCGCTCACTTTCAACCCTTGTGTATACCATCTTTAATTTTATTTATGGTGGTTAGCCACAACCATTCCCCCTCTTGTTAGAGCTGACACTTACACTAATTAAGGAGTGCATTACACTGACACCAATTATAAAAATCACTTGATTACTACCAAAAGGGATATAGTGGATTTACTTACCTCCTTTTGGCGCTGTGGGTATATATATATATATATATATATATATATATATATAGCAAAAGCTGCGGCACTCCGATCCATAACAAACGCCAGACACTAGTGAGTAAATTAATGGTTCAGTATAATGACACTGTGTCATTACACTGAAATGTTGATTTACCCACCAGTGTCTGGCGTTTGTTATGGATAGGAGTGCCACAGCTTTTGCCCTGTGTATTGCTTCTTTGTGAGGGCACCGTCAAGCCCCGCACCCGCCAATATCCATCCTGACTATATATATGACAGCAACACAGCGGCACTCAGGGCGTCTTGTAATAAATACACTGAGCCATATGTGTTAATACACACGGATCCGTGTGTTTATTACAAGGCGCACCGAGTGCCGCTGTGTTGCTGTCATATTATTTTCCCTCAACATTCGGATTAAGGTAATTGGAGGGCACCGGTCGCAATATCTTAAGCAAATCATAGGAAGTGCCGGCATCGGAAGCAGTATTACATATGTCTGTGTTTAATATATTTATTCAAAACATGCAGAAGTAGGCAGAAACTGTCCACCTACTTCTGTGGCTGGTTAAAAAAAAAGTTGGCTGGTCTGATGAAAAGTTGGTTAGATGTGTGGAGTCATCGTTAAGCTACGTACACACGGAGCGATCAGACAACTATCAGGTATCGAACATCCAGCACATGCACCAACCCCCAAAAGTCTATAATGACCGGCATTCGTTAGTAACCAGGCTAACCTGGTTGATATCATGCACGGGCGATGGTTGATATTGACCATCCGACCATCCGTGCCCACGCATCGACCATCTTTGGTGTTCGGAGGGGCCCCAAAACAGGACGATAGGAACGATAACGATATCATCGATATCATTATCGTTCCTATCATCCTGTTATATCTGACCATGTGTACGCACCATAAGTTGGTCAGTTGGAGGAAAGTGGTCTGATGTATGATCTGCTTAACACTACTCACCAAAACCATCACTTCACACCTAAACAGCTCACTTGTTTACATACATTTTATTTACAAATAAAAGTAAATATGTACATGTAGCAGTTAAGGTTCTGGTATTATGTTGAGTTTAGTTATGAAATGGTATAGACTAAAATGTTTTAAATAAACAAAATGTCCAATAATAGTTTAAAAACAAATGAAGCCCTCAGGCACTCCCTGTTGTATAAACGTCCATAGACAAATACAGCAGCTTTGCACACAGGAAAAGGATGTTTAAACAAACACGATCAGGTGAGATTATTAGCCATTCTAGAAAACTAGATATCATATTATATATACACATACATTAATTGGGTAGGTACAACATATTGCTTATGTGCCCAATAGATTTACAGCATGTTCAGTTAGGTCCATATATATTTCAATACTGACACAATTTATGCTAATTTAGCTGTTTACCAAAAAATATTCTGTAGGACAACAGTTTTTGCTGTGCGAAGAGTACCGTAAACATCCTCCGTATGCAACAGTATATATGTCTATACTAGCGTCCCCCCCGGGCTTCGCACCTCATAACAACCTAAAACATGTCACCATAGCTCCATGCATCTCACCACAACCTCCTGCTTCTCACACTTGCCCCATGCATCTCACTACAACTCCCACTGCTTCTGCTCTGCAGCTGGCTGGGACCCGACCACTGGGATGTGCTGGGAAGGACAGAGGATCATGGATGAGAGATATTTGTATTGCAGCTACCGTGAGCATTATCAGCAGCATGTCCCCGCGGCTGGGGCACCTGTGCATATTTCCACAGCCTCCATGCACAACCCTTTCCACCTACTGTACAAGGCGACGAGCCATGTCCTCTTTGTATAATGTACCCTGTATTTCCAGAGCTTGCTGTTGAGCTTCTCTGTCCGAGAACAGCGCTGACTTCCATGGGAGGTGCCTCCTGTTTACGGAGGGTGCGTGGCTGAGAGGGAACATCACGCTGGAGAAGGAGCACTTCACGGTGCAGGTTCAGCGTAGGGATGGACATCAGAATCCGATGGTTAATAACCAATGTTTTTGTTCCGATGGTAGTGGTTTTACCATTTTATGGTGGTGGTCCAATGTTTGCCACCATCAAATGGTATTCCAATGGTTGGTTGGTTGGTTGTCGGCATCAGGGCATCTTCATGGGTTCGTTGGAGGCTCTCTCACTCTCTGGGACTGATTCAGCAACGTTCGCAGATGCAATTGCTTATGCAGATCAGCCAACTGTTCAGTAGTGCGCATGCGTAAAAGCCTCACTGCACGTGCGCTGCGATCGCACTGAGGTTACAGACGCACATAAGAAGCCATCGCAGAGTGAGTAACAGGCTGAGCGCGTTTGGGGTGGTGACAGCGGAGTGGTCATAAATAAGCAGGCAGGTCCACTTGAATGCCGTTTAATGGGTGTGCATACATTAGCCATTCTGATTGCATATGCCCCTTGAGTCCTCACTGCGTGCGACAAGACTTGCTGTTTCTGTGGCTGTCAGACCTGGTGTAAATTGTGTGTGAGGGTCCAATTTACGTCGATGGTACCGATGTATACGATGGAGTGCAAAGTAGTGCAGATGTGAGAAAGCAGCAGTGGGCGTCTCTAAGCCCACTGCTTAGGAGCGCGAGTGAGAGAGCACGCTCGCGCTCTCTCTCGCGGGGGAGAGAGCGCGAGCGGGGGAGAGGGCGCGAGCGCGGGCGAGAGCGCGCGGGAGATGCATGTACTAAATAATAATACAGACTGAGTCTCCCAAATCCAAAATGTTTGGGACCAGGGGTATTTTGGATAGCGGAATATTCCGTATTTTGGAATATTTGCATACCATAATGAGATATCTTGGGAATGGGACCCAAATCTAAACACAGAATGAATTTATGTTTTATATACACCTAATACACACAGCCTGCATGTAATTTTATACAATAATTTTGTGGTTCAATGTGTGTGTACATACATTAAATTAATTTTTGTGTCATATATATATATTAGGGGTGAGCGTGTTCGGTTCCGTTCGGTTTTTAAAGCCGAATCTTATTGGCTATCCAAAACTCGTGACAGCTGATAGCCAATAAGATTCGGTTTTTAAATCCGAACAGAACCGAATCCGCTCACCCCTAATATATATATATATATATATATATATATATATATACACACACACATATATATATACACATATATATATACACACACACACACACACACACCGTAAACAAAGCCTAAAAGGTCATTGTATACTTTATTTTTAATAATTCTGTGCCTTAAACAAAGTTTGTGTACATTGAACCATCAAAAAAGCAAAAGTTTCACTATCTCAGTCATGCTACAAAAAAAAAAAAAACGTATTTCGGAATATATGGATATAGCAGACTCAACCTGTATACATAAATTTTTACAACTAAACTTAAAACTGGATCAAAGTTGAGCACACAGCAATTGTCAAATAGCTCCTGCTGCATCACAGGGCACAATTCGATTGCTTTCACCAGCAGCTGTCCCCCGACGGCGCCCAACGAAGCTATTCAATTGTTGCTCCTGTCGGGAGCGATCACGCCCAGTACTTTGGTTGGGTTTAGCCATTTTATGCGACCCAACCTCTTTGGGCACAATCGTTGCGATAATTTGCATCAATTGAAAATCGCTCTGCAATTTCCCTTCACTTCAGATGGGAGATAGGGCGCGATAAAACAATTGAATTGCGCCCATAGAGTAATTGCTTACAAAATTGTCACCAACCTAGATGATAACTACTGTATGACCTTTTAGCTAAACATTTATACAGCGTTCCCTATTAGTATTGTGTACTTTAGAAGGCATTCTGACATCTGTCCTGATGCACATTTTACTGTCCCATCTTCACAGAGGTTAATAATACACTCAGTGCTTTTTGATGGCGGGTCTTTCACTGTGGTATTACGGAGTAAATATTATAGACTTATTAACAGACATGATGGCAATCTAGGCCATTTACTGAACACACCCACAAATAATCCATACATTTGCAAGTAATAAGAAAGGTTTAGAGTAATGCTGGCCATAAACAAGCATGATTTCGGGCTGATTGCCCGATTTTCGATGCGTCACAAGATGAATTGTGTAGAAATCGTGTGTTCTTTAATTAGGATACGATCCAATGGGCGCTCCCTCAGCTCCTAAAACATATCGTATGATCAGATGTGCAGCCCTTATGATCCGTCGTATTCATCTGCTGATCGTGCCGTGTTTTTCACCATGCGATGCATCGTGCGTCCGACCGCTGTCATTTCAGTGACATTTTGAAGAATGATGATTGATCGTAACGTGAGTTCATATGTACATCGTGTGTCCAAAGTGCATTCGGGACTGCCAGAGAGCTGCCGGGGAGTTCAAGGGAAATCGTAAGATAAATCGTACTAGTGTATGGCCAGCATTACAGTTTTAGGTGATTTGAATGAGTCCATTGTTTATAGATCATAATATACTGTATATATTTGACATAATAATAGAAATGTTTGTGCTAATTTATACACATTACTGTTTATATAACACCTTGAGACCAATATACCTGTTCAAACACTGCCAGTGAGGGCTACATAGGGTACATAAAGAATCCCTCTTGTTTTGCTGACACTTGAAAGTCAATTACGTCAGTTTGGGCACAAGCCCAACATATAATTTCCATGTTCTAACCAGAGGACACAGAACTGCATGACCTCCATTCAAACATTTTAATAATAATTGATAGACAACTATATTAAGTAAAATACAAGTACAAGGGGTTACCAGATTCATTATGTCTCACTATCCCAGTAATATCTATGCCATGCAACTCGATCATGTCTGTACGATTTGGAGCTCTTCAGCTGTTGGGGAGCTCAGATTTCCACATGCTGTTGGGTGGCAGAGCATTTCATGTATTGTAGGGTATAATAAAAGCCAAAGATGCATATGTCGCCTGCCCTTGATTTAGCATGCGACCACTGGGACTCATGTCATAAAGTTGCTATGAGGAATGTACTACCATACACTTGGGGGGAAGATGAAGCTGGATAAACAAGAAAGCAGCATTCACGGAATACCGTACATAGGCAAGAACAAGGAGTGGCAAGGGGGAATTAAATATGCCTGGAAATACCTATCAACACCATATGCTCATTTGTGGAGTAGATCTTACGAGTTTTTGCACTGCACAAGCACCAGAACTGAGTGTGCGCAAATACAGGCAAAGCAGAGTTTTACGCTTTTCAACTGCAAGGCAAAACTGGGCATTCTCAAGTAAGCAAAGTTCAGAGATAGTATGTCGATGGAACTAGCAATTTAAGCTGTATGCTACTCCGGGGAACATCTACAGGATACCTGCGAATTATAATAAAAGTATGTATATAAATAGCATATGAATCATTTGGTGAAAGGAAAACTTAGGATCCACCTCTATCCCAATTCTGTACTTTCCCCTACTATATATGGGCATCATAAGTAAACTTCAAGGAGAAGGGGAAAAGTAAACAAAAACCAGCAAATGCTGTCTTCTGAGCATTACTTTATGAAAGATACATTTTGGTTGAGAACATAATCTGCAGTAACAAGTTGACACTTCATTACTATCATAGTTGCAACACAACTACAGCAGAAACACAGACGTAACACTATGAAGTCATTCTTACACAGCCAGGAAGTTTAAGGAATTTTGACACCAAGTAACATAGATCATTCTTTCTACCCATAACAAAATGTATCACCATCCGTCCAGTTACATCACTGGACGGACAAAATGTATCACCATCCGTCACTCTGTTACATCACTAAAAACATCTGGCTAATAATGAAATTAAATGAAAACATTTACACATACTGTAGTACTATAGTACTGCTTGCAGACATGTCCAGTTACACTTTAATAACAGATTTATCTTGTTACACATTTGACATGTCTACTAAAACATAAAATTGCATCACATGTAATAAACACCTTTCTCTTTTCATATAACCTGACCATTTCCTGTTCCACCTACTGTTACCTAACAGATGGACCTTGGGAGGGTCACCAAAGAAAAGCCCAGGCAGCCTAAATGTACTACTGGAAACTACTGGCCTGTGGCTGGTATCTGCTGTTATGCGTCTTTATTTACATGACTGGTTTACTAACTAAAATAATAAGTTAGGGTGCATACACACTAGGACTATATCGGCCCGATTTGGCCGAATTAGCCTAATCGGAACGACAAATCGGGCATATCGTGCAGTGTGTATGCCCAATTTGCGCGTTCCTGCTGCACAGTCAATCATACGATATCGCATGTGAGCCTGTACAAGTTAATGAAGGACGGAACAGTAATTGTTCCGTCTTTCATGACATCTTTTAAGTGTGTACCGGCAATCATATGATGTCCAGGGTGAAAACAAGTCACCCTGAACAACGGCACGATTGCCAGTCATTTAGGTGTGTATCCACCCTTACAGGTAACAGGAAATGCAATGGTAGGATTTCGAAAATGATGTTGGCTAAGTGATATTAATGCTGGGTACATACTGGACTATATATAGTTCGTACGGCCGGCGAACATAATATAAAGTCTCGACCATCTGCCGGTGTATACACAATATATACAGTCAGGTCCATAAATATTGGGACATTGACAGAATTTTCATATTTTGGCCTCTATTCACCACCACAATGGCTTTGAAATGAAACAAACAAGATGTGATTTAACTGCAGACTTTCAGATTTAATTTGAGGGTAATTACATCCAAATCAGGTGAACGATGTAGGAATTACAACGGTTTCTATATGTGCCTCCCACTTTTTAAGGGGCCAAAAGTAATGGGACAAACTAAACAATCCTAACTCTAACTTTCACTTTTTAATACTTTGTTGCAAATCCTTTGCAGGCAATTACAGCCTGAAGTCTGGAACGCATAGACATCACCAGACGCTGGGTTTCATCCCTGGTGATGCTCTGCCAGGCCTCTACTGCAAATGTCTTCAGTTCCTGCTTGTTCTTGGGGCATTTTCCCTTCAGTTTTGTCTTCATCAAGTGAAATGCATGCTCAATCGGATTCAGGTCAGGGGATTGACTTGGCCATTGCATAACATTCCACTTTTTAGCCTTAAAAAACTAATTGGTTGCTTTTGCAGTATGCTTCGGGTCATTGTCCATCTGCACTGTGAAGCACCGTCCATTGAGTTCTGAAGTATTTGACTGAATATGAGCATATAATATTGCCCGAAACACTTCAGAATTCATTCTGCTGCTTTTGTCAGCAGTCACATCATCAATAAATACAAGGGAACCAGTTCCATTGGCAGTCATACATGCCCACGCCATGACACTACCACCACCATGCTTCACTGAGGAGGTGGAATGTTTTGGATCATGAGCAGTTCCTTTCCTTCTCCATACTCTTCTCTTCCCATCACTCTGGTACAAGTTGATCTTTGTCTCATCTGTCCATAGGATGTTGTTCCAGAACTGTAATGGCTTTTTTAGATGTTGTTTGGCAAACTCTAATCTGGTCTTCCTGTTTTTGTGGCTCACCAATAGTTTGCATCTTGTGGTGAACCCTCTATATTCACTCTTGTGAAGTCTTCTCTTGATTGTTGGCTTTGACACATATACATCTACCTCCTGGAGAGTGTTCTTGATTTGGCCAACTGTTGTGAAGGGGTTTTTCTTCACCAAGGAAATAATTCTTCTGTCATCCACCACAGTTGTTTTCCGTGGTTTTCCGGGTCTTTTGGTGTTGCTGAGCTCTCCGATGCGTTCTTTCTTTTTAAGAATGTTCCAAACAGTTGATTTGGCCACACCTAATGTTTTTGCTATCTCTCTGATGGGTTTGTTTTGATTTTTCAGCCTAATGATGGCTTGCTTCACTGATAGTGACAGCTCTTTGGATCTCATATTGAGAGTTGATAGCAACCGATTCCAAATGCAAATGTCACACCTAGAATCAACTCCAGACCTTTTACCTGCTTAATTGATAATGAAATAACGAGGGAATAGCTCACACCTGTCCATGAAATAGCTTTTGAGTTGATAGTCCCATTACTTTTGGTCCCTTAAGTGGGAGGCACATATTGAAACTGTTGTAATTCCTACACCGTTCACCCGATTTGGATGTAATTACCCTCAAATTAAATCTGAAAGTCTGCAGTTAAAGCACATCTTGTTTGTTTCATTTCAAAACCATTGTGGTGGTGAATAGAGGCCAAAATCTAAAAATTCTGTCAATGTCCCAATATTTATGGACCTGACTGTATATGTGAATTAGCACGGCAGATGAGATATATCTGAAAGCTATAGCGTGCATATCTGCCCGTGTGTACAGGTCACCGTCCCATATGCTGGTTGCAGGAACCAGCAACAATGACGTCACAACTGGTTCCTGCGGTCAAGCTATCAGTCAGCCGATTGCAAGGGTATATGCACAACCACATATTTACCAAATGGATCCCTTTGCAAAGTGTGTACCCCACGTAATGTACAGCAGCCCTGTAGAGATGATTCTTGCAATTGGCATAAACAAGATGGCTTGATGATGGTTCACAAGAACAATCAATTAAGTTGGGATTGTGTGTATTTTGTATTAATGTACAAGAAAATACTGCCTTATACAGATTAAGTTCTGAGTAAAGATTTAAATTATGATTCTGAAATTTGTCGTGTAAAATGAAAGAATTAAATTTAGCAATCAACATTATTTTTTATTTATATTTGCAAATAATGCAAGATTTTACAATAGTTACTATTTTACTTTGGTATTGGCCTTTGCACATAGGACTTATTGCCGTTACTGCCACTTGGGTATCCAATTACAACATAAACATCACAGCATATGGATGACAGCCCATAGTCAGTGCACTCACTTTATTGTTAGTCACGCCAGTGTACATAAGCAGTAATAGAACATATTCCCTACGGCTAATTGTGTCTGAGGCTTCATTCTGCTTCGCTAGAAGTAGGCAATCAGAGTTCATGCATCTGACTCTGGAGCACTAAAGTTAGTCCTCAGTGGGCCAAGCTATCTGTGAGGGTCGGTATCCTGCTAACTAGAGTGAATAGTGTGGATCTTGGGTATGGACACCATACAAAGTACATTTATGAGAGGGAATTTATTAAGGATTATTTCAAGTGAAACATTTAATGTCTTTACCAGCGATACTTCCAGTAGAGATAAATTCCATGTTGGGTGAAATATCAGAAAGTACTGTATACACCTAATAATTCCACAACTTTACTTAGATAAAGTTATGGTATTCACAAGGTTTGTCAGATCCACCAGTATATCAAAACTGTCTTGTCCTGATCTCATCTCCTAGTTGTACTACCTGTATTTAGAAGTTGCAATACTTGTTTGAATGGGTTGGGTACGGGATCCAGACAATCACCATGCCGACATCTGTATTCTGACGGATTTGGTAAGCATTCTAACCCCAATCCTAACCCCAACTCCCCTCCCACAGCCTAATGGTGCATACACACGTAAAGATTTTCTGTCCAACCATCCAACTAGTTGATTGGTTGGAATGAAAATCTGGTAACGTATAGGAGTAACTGATGATCAGCAATTTGCTTCCTAAATGCCAGAAAACAGATGAAAATGGTCGTTCAGACAAGTTTGTTAAATGTTTGATCTAAACAATTTGTTCAAACAACAGTTTCTGTCCAATTTCCGGCGTTTGGGAGCAAATTGCTGATTGTCATTTGCTTTCATACCTTACCAGATTTTCATTCCAACCAATCAACTAGTTGGATGGTTGGACAGAAAATCTTTATGTGTGTATGCACCATTACCCTAATCTACCCTTTCATAGCCTAACCTTCTCTCCCAGAGCCTAATCCTAACCTCGCCTTCCATAGCCTAACCCCCATCCCGCAGCCTAAACCTAACCTCCCCTCCCGCAGCCTAACCCCAACACTCACCACCGGAATCTGTTGGGATTGTGACCGTCGGGATGCCGCTGTTGGTATTGCGACAGACGGCATTCACACCATCAGGATAGTGTCTACATCCCGTTTAAATAGCAGAAGTGGAATTTGGAGTTACATATTCAATTGTATGCACAGTGTCTGATATATATTTTTTGTTTCATCTTGGACTTGGTGGCTGTAGTTTTGATCAGCACTTTGTTAAATACATTGTGTCCCTTATTGCAGTTTTTTTGTGTTCAATGTGGTTTGAATGTTGATTATATTGGACTACTTGAAATTGAAGTTAGATTAACGTTGTAAGGACTCTTACACACTGGCACTTTAAAATGATGCTACTTAAAAGGAAAGACAAACCCTTGCAATTTGTTGTTGCTTTCATAGAACTTTTGAAGTTCAAACAAAAAAAATTAAAACACCCATCTCAAAGCTCCCATACAGTTTGGTCAAACACAAGTTACAAACAGACCCTGGCAAGTGGTTAGTAACTGAATGTTTCTTTAGAATCACATTGTATTAAACACGTTTAATGCACAGACGGTGTAATGGTTAGCGTTACTGCCTCCACAGCACTGAGGTCGTGGGTTCGATTCCCACCACGGCCCTGACTGTGTAGAGTTTGTATATTCTCCCTGTTTGTGTGGGTTTCCTCCGGGTACTCCAGTTTCCCACACTCCAAAAATATACTGGTAGGTTAATTGGCTCCCAACAAAATTAACCTTAGTAGTGTGTATGTGTGTGAGCATGTGATAGGGAATATAGATTGTGAACTCCACTGGGGCAGGGCCTGATGTGAATGGCCAAATATTCTTTGTAAATAGCAGTGGAATATGTGTGCGCTATATAAATAACTGGTAATAATAATAATAATAATGCTTCCGAACACTGTAGAGGCAGCACTAAAAACTGCCATGTTGAGAAATATATCCGTACATTTGCTGAATTACTGATGTACAGATCCATTAAGCTTATATGCTGTATTTTTCAAGCAAGTTTAATACCATTGAAAACACTTATGAAATGCTTTAAAATAATGTTAATGTGTACAAGGCCTTTCAAAGTTAGGTCTTACAGAAACCAGAAGTGAAAAGTTATTAGTCCAAAACAGTCTAAATTATGATTAAATACATTAGAATAAATATTTACAATAACTTAAAGCAGTGTTGTCACCCACAGCAACCAACTTTTTTCCCAGTACAGTTTGGAAAATAAGAGCAGATGTCTCATTGGGGTAGATGTATTATAGCGGCCCTTACCGTGCCGCTATAACGCTTCTTCCCGCTTCGCCTCTTTACCGAGGCGAAGCAGGAAGCACTACCGATGAGATGTATGAACATCTCATCGGCCGGAGAGGGGGAGCGTTAACTCCCCCCTCCGGCGCTACCCGCTAGAGACAGCAGCGCATCAGCCTAGTGCTGATGCGCTGTCTCTCTGTCCCAGCCGGCTCCACTGAGCATGCACGGGATCTCGCAAGTATCGCGAGATCCCCGCACGCAGCCTGCAGCCGGCAGCCGCCGCAGCAGGGACAGCGCTGTCCCTGCTGTGGGGATAGGCTAGCGCCAGGCTGTAGCTAACGACAGCTACAGCCGGCCGGTCATGCGTTATGACCGTTCATACATGGCCCTGCCGCTCGGCGCTATCTTGTAGATAGCAGCACCGATAATGACAGGGGCGCATGGCGCCCCTGTCATTTACCGCCCAGATCATACATCGGGGAGAAGCGGTATCAGCGCACATAACGTGCGCTGATACTGCTTCTGGGCTTCGTAAATCTCCCCCATTGGTTGCTATGAGTATCAGCAATTTTTGTTTTGTGTGAATCACATTTCACATGTTCCCCAATATCTCCAACTAGGGTAGAGTCTAGATGTCCTTCACGGAGAGGACCCTGACATCATCAACTGCTGTCCAACATCATTCCCTACCATCCACGTGGACATAGAGGGGGGATATAATCTTGTGGTGAGCGAAGCGAGCCCATGAGGGGACAATATTCTTCTTTAGGTGGACTTTATGGTCATGGAATCGCACTTCCGCCCTCACTCACATCACTTCCAGGTCCTTAGCATGCAGGGGAAATAAGCGCTACCCTCTAACCAGGTACATTTTGATGGCTAATATTTAAACATTCTTACAGCGGGAGAAATGGTAATATTTAAATTAAAAAAAAATTTTTTAAAGACCAATGGATAGTTCTTTCGGCCACTGTCATTTACTATACTCTACAAAATGTAATTTATAATAAAAAGTTAGTATGATTTGGTAAAGTCTTGCAAAGAGGGATCAGTGAGGCTAGAAACAGGCACAAGTGCATTAAATAAACAGCCCATTCCATCTGTGTGGCTTATGAGGGAAGATGAGGCCCAGACACCTGGATTCTCACTGCGTGGCTACGGAAATGAGCCATTTCTTGCACGTCCCTGAATGGAGCTACGCATGTGATCACCATTGACAGAAAACGTGAAGAAGCAAATAGAATATATTAGTCCCATTAAGCTGCCTGCCAGCATGTGTGTCACACCAGACACACCCCTTATGAGATCACCATGCTGGGTGACATATAGTAATTAGACATACACAAAGTACACATACATACATACTATAATTCATATGTACCGTAGATTATACAGATAACCACCATTACACAGCAAGAGTTACGTCTGAGTTCGTGGTATTGAGTAAAAAATAAAAGCATGCAGACACCGCCTCTGCTGAGGAAACCAGCCAGCACAGTGCACACAGCATGGGTCTTCCCTCTCCTGTAGTGAGTCCTGGAATTTACAGAGTGTGGGTGGGGCTGTCTCATCGCGATATATAACAGCATGTCGGACACATCTATTTATAAACACAGACCTAGGGAAATAGATAAGCCATGCAATGTACAGTACCTTATTCATTCCATTGCCCATTGCTGTGGCTGAGCTGCACTTACAGCACAACAGGAAGCAAAACGTGCACAGATCTGCTGCTGCTGCTAAGTCAGTGTCCGGCTGCTGCTAGAGAATGTGTGCAGGTGTCTGAGTGCAGTGTGCCTGGGGCTAGCGCTGGGAGCCGGCTCTAACTTTCCCTAGGATCGGGGTTGGTTACGTTTCCCTGGCTCAGTGATCAGTCAGTAACAGCTGGAGCTGCTCCCTGCTCATCATGCCGGGCCCGCCCGCATCGCTCTGCTCCGTCCCCTCCTGCTGACAGACTCCTTGTTTACAGACGGCCTCCTGTCACTGGAGGCTCACTACTGACCCCTGTCGGTCCCTTCTCTTCCGACACTTCTCATTCTATAAACAGATGTAAAAAACTTTACTAGCAATAGCAATTTATGATGTGCACTGCACGGTGTTTGCCAGAGCCGGATTAAGGTCTGTGGGGGCCCCTGGGCAACAAACTTGTGGGGGCCCCTATATACCACCGTCCCCTGTAGTAATGCCCCTTATGCAAACCCCCAGTAGTGGTCCCCCTATGCAGTGCCCCCAGACCCAGTAGTGGTCCCACCTATGCAGTGCCCCTTATATAATGCCCCAGTAGTGGTCCCCCTATACAATGCCCCCACTAATGCACCTTATGTAGTGCCCCCAGACCCATTAGTGTCCCCCCCTATGCAGTGCCCCTTATATAATGCCCCAGTGGTGGTCCCCCTATACAGTGCCCCCATTAGTGCCCCAGACCCAATAGTGGTCCCCCCCAGTGGCGTAACTAGGGTCTGCAGAGCCCAGGGCAAGTTTCAGATTGGCGCCCCCCCCCCCTCCCCCACATACCGCAAACATATCTTGCGCGCCGAAGGCACATTCCTTTACATTCCATATGCACCTTACCTCTGCGGTGGTTTCTCACAACGTGGAACCTCTGAAGAAATGTATCCTCCCTGGGACGATGGCGTCTTCAGTCGGTATTCACTATTCATGTAGGTCACATTGTCCGGAAGATGCCTGTTCGTGTGGGAATAATAACAAAGTCATCATCATACAACAGCGGTTCAACCAGCCTCGTGCCTCCTGTGTAACTTCCTTTCCCCTGCGTCTCTCAGCCACACCATCATCCCACTGCATCATCCGTCAGCCACACCATAGCCTCCCCCCTGTGTCGTCTCACAGCACACCATCAACACCACCCTGTGTCAACTCTCAGCACACCATCATCTCCCCCCTGCCTCATCTCTCAACATACCGTCACCTCCCCCCCTGCGTCGTCTCTCAGTCAGGCGATCAGCTCCCTCCCTGCGTCGTCTCTCAGTCACAGCATCATCTTCCCCCCGCGTTCTCTCTCAGCACAGACACACTGACACATATATATATATACACACACACACACACTGACACATGTATACACACACACACATTATATATTGTGA
Source organism: Taudactylus pleione (assembly GCA_031769625.1). NCBI lineage: Eukaryota > Metazoa > Chordata > Amphibia > Anura > Myobatrachidae > Taudactylus > Taudactylus pleione. The sequence goes on along the minus strand of JAUIMM010000115.1, from coordinate 18,232,835 downwards.
TAGGATCACTGGTAAAGTGGTCTGTGACAGGGACATTTATCCCAGATTCCTGTCTTATGTGTTTTAAATCCCCAGGAGAAAGTCTGCAGTGTAGTAGGCTTGAGTCTCGGCTTTTTGAAAAGCCAGTTTGGGACCTGGGGGTTGTGGGTGAGAGGAGAGGGAGGGCTGCACCCTCGGCCACACCAGGTTTTGGTTCTCGCAGCCTGGTAACAGGCTTGATTGGGTTCCCACCTGAGGGTGGCCAATATAAGCCTAGGAGAGCAGACAGGGAGTTTGCTCAGAGACACTTGAAAACCTATCCGTGAGTACTGTGCTGTGCCTTGTTGCTGGTGAGGGCATTAGGCCCTACCAGGTTATGGTAGTGAGGGAACCACCTGTGAAGTTAGTGCCCCGACAGGGCTAGGATTTATGTCTATGTTTTCTTTATGTTATTTCTGACATTGTACAATAAAGACTGGCGCCAACCAGCTTGTACTCGCATCCAGACTGGTGTGCTGCTTCCCTGCTGCTGTGTGTGTGTGTGTAAGGAAGGAGTCCCCTACCCAGGAGAGGGACCTCCTAATCTGACTGTGTCACAATATGGTGGAGAATGCTGGCACCCACACACACTGAAGTTGCAGCGAGAGGAAAACTTTCCGTTTAAAAATTAAAGGGACAGACACCCAATTGGTGAGTGTGGAAATAACACTGTCCTTGGAGTCCCATAGAGGAGGCGTCAGCCAATGCTCAGAGAGGCAAGGTTCAGCTTCCAACCTACACCCCAGGACAAAATGGAGGACATTATTAAGGCCTTGCTCCAAGCTACAGCAGCTCAGCAGGAGACAAACAAACTTCAGCAGGAATCTACCAGGGCTCAGCAGGAATCCACCAGGGTGCAACTGTTGGCCTTGGAGACAGCCCAGAGGCAACAACAGGTCGCCATTGAGGAAACCCGCCAGGCCTTAGCGGAAAACAGCCAGGCCATAAGAGAGGTGGTACAGCACCTGGTCGCCCGGCCCAGAGATGTTATTACTGGTCCTCCCACCACCACTCACTCCGTACGAGCCAGTCACTTCCTCCAAAAGATGACTTCGGGCGATGATGTGGAGGCCTATCTCGCCGCATTTGAAAGAACGACCGAAAGGGAGAGTTGGCCCAAGGAGCAGTGGGCAAGTCTGGTGGCACCTTTTTTGTCTGGGGAGCCACAAAAGGCCTATTTCGACTTATGCCTGGCTGATGCCAAGGACTATAAAAAACTAAAACAGGAGATCCTAACTCGCTTGGGAGTCACCTCCTTTGTTCGTGCCCAACGGGTCCACCGCTGGGAGTTCCATATGGACAAGCCTCCACGTTCACAGATGCATGACCTCGTAAATCTGTCCTCAAAATGGCTACAGCCCGAGATGCTGACGGGACCACAGATCGTGGAAAGGGTCGTGATGGACCGGTACCTGCGACTCTGCGCAAGTGGGTGAGCCATGCAGACCCTAAGTCCGCGGACCAGTTGGTCGAGCTGGTGGAGAGGTACGTGGCGGCTGAGGAGCTGATGAGTATGCCCCACCGAGCCCCGATGGCGCACCGGCGAACTCCCACAGACACTGGTAAGACTGTTCCAGGGGAGAAGGGTGCTGGGCGGTGGAATGTACCTAAGACTGAGGGTGTAGAACCTGGAGACAGGCCTGCCAGGCTAGGAAGGTTCTTGCCCCGTAAACGACTAGACATTAATATGATTCAGTGTTTCCGGTGTGGTGACTTCGGCCATATTTCCGCTAATTGTTCACTTACAACTGAACCTATGCAATGTGATACTGCTCATGTCTACCGCAGGGCGTCTTTCTTTGCACAGACAGCCTGTACGGCTGACCGGCAGGCTGAGACTGATAAGCACATGTGTGTACTCACTGTAGATGGCAACCGAGTAGAGGCACTGTTAGACTCTGGTAGCTTGGTGACACTTATAAAAGCTGAGCTGGTGAACCCCTTGAGGCATACAGGGAAAACTGTTGGTGTGACCTGCATACATGGGGATACTCGATATTATGTTACTGCCGAGGTGAACATCGAGACACCATGTGGTTCGGCTATAGTTTCTGTGGGTTTGGTGCATGGTCTGATGTGCGATGCAATATTGGGGAGAGACTTTGCTCACTTCTGGAAGTTGTGGGAAAGCCGTTTTGTTCCAGAAGTGAACAACCCCGATACATTTGAGAAGGTTGTCGATGTAGTGGAGGAGGGAGTTTCTTCTGGGTCAGAGGTACTCCCTTTTTCTACTATGATTGGCGAACTAGAGAATGCGGAGCATGACGGTGGCCTGCCAACTGATGTGCCTCCCATTGAGGTGGGACGTGTTGTTGGGCCAGTTGATCATCTGCCTGATTTAGAGGTCAGAAGAGAGGTCTTTGCCGTGGAGCAGTTGAATGACCCTACTTTGGTAAAAGCCAGGGAGAATGTAAAAGTAGTTGATGGTAAACCCGTAGACCCTGATAGTCCTTTGTCCTATCCCCACATGGTAATGTGTCAGGATTTGTTATATCAGGTGATTAAGAAGGGGGAAGATATTGTGGAACAACTAATAGTTCCCAAAGCCTACAGAAGAACAGTGTTGGATCTGGCCCATGGTCATATAACGGCAGGCCATCTTGGGGTAGAGAAAACCACTGAGCGAATAGTGCAGAGGTTTTTCTGGCCCGGGCTCCATAAAGAGGTATCTAACTTTTGCGCATCCTGCCCTGAGTGTCAGTATTATGCTCCCAGACCACATTTTAAGGGTACACTAGTTCCATTGCCTATTATAGAGGTGCCGATAGTGAGAGAGCACCTGGAACAAGCTCAACAGGCACAGCAGAGGGTATACAACCGCAATGCTCGGTTACGCAGCTTTGCTCCTGGGGACAGAGTGTTAGTATTGGTTCCCACGGGGAAAAATAAACTTTTGGCTAAATGGCAAGGGCCCTTTGAAATCTTAGAAAGAGTGGGACAGGTCAATTACAAAGTGTACCAGCCGGGGAAAAGAAAGCCGGAACAGATACACCATATAAATCTGTTAAAGCCCTGGAGAGATAGAACGGTACTGTCGAATAAAATTAAAAATATGCTAGAGTTAGGGGTTATTGAAGAATCACATAGTGAATGGTCAAGTCCCATTGTGTTGATTCCAAAGCCGGACGAGAGTGTGCGTTTCTGCAATGACTTCCGAAAGTTGAACAGTGTTTCAAAATTCAATGCCTACCCGGTGCCACAGTGGAGAAGGAGGCGTTGGCCATAAAGTGGGTGTTAGAGGCTCTCAGGTACTACTTGGTTGGAAGAAAGTTCAAATTGATCACTGATCATGCCCCTTTGAAGTGGATGTCCGAAAATAAGGACAGTAATGCGAGAATTACGAGATGGTTCTTGGCGTTACAAACTTTTAAATTTTCAGTGGAACACAGGCCAGGGGCCTGTTGTCTAAAACAGACGCGTTATCACGCGTTCATTGTTTGGGGGCTTCAGTTGTTCCGCCCCATAGGTCGAAACAAAGGGGGGGGGATATGTGATAGGATCACTGGTAAAGTGGTCTGTGACAGGGACATTTATCCCAGATTCCTGTCTTATGTGTTTTAAATCCCCAGGAGAAAGTCTGCAGTGTAGCAGGCTTGAGTCTCGGCTTTTTGAAAAGCTGGTTTGGGACCTGGGGGTTGTGGTGAGAGGAGAGGGAGGGCTCCACCCACGGCCACTCCAGGTTTTGGTTCTCGCAGCCTGGTAACAGGCTTGATTGGGTTCCCACCTGAGGGTGGCCAATATAAGCCTAGTGTGTTGAGGGCTGATTGTCTCACCTGGGAGAGCAGACAGGGAGTTTGCTCAGAGACACTTGAAAACCTATCCGTGAGTACTGTGCTGTGCCTTGTTGCTGGTGAGGGCATTAGGCCCTGCCAGGTTATGGTAGTGAGGGAACCACCTGTGAAGTTAGTGCCCCGACAGGGCTAGGATTTATGTTTATGTTTTCTTTATGTTATTTCTGACATTGCACAATAAAGACTGGCGCCGACCAGCTTGTACTCGCATCCAGACTGGTGTGCTGCTTCCCTGCTGCTGTGTGTGTGTGTAAGGAAGGAGTCCCCTACCCAGGAGAGGGACCTCCTAATCTGACTGTGTCACAATATATATATATATATACACATACACACTGACATATATTCACAATGACACATATACACACACACACACAGACATACACACACTGACATATACACATACAGACACACTGACATACACACACACACACTGACATATACACATACATACACACTGACATATACACATACAGTACATACTGACACATAAACACACACTCAGGGCCGTAGGGAGGATGGTGCGGCCAGTGCCTCCGCACAGGGCGGAATCCTCTAGCGGCACTGGCCACAAACTGCCCAACTCCGGAGAGGTCTGCAGAAAGTGACCTGCAGTGCTGCGCGGCGCACACCAGCGATGCCGGCGAAGATCCCCGCCCTCCACCCACCTCCGAGAGGAAAAGGTAAGCGCTCAGGGGGAGGAGGGGGATGGGGGTGAGCGAGAGGGGTGGAAGTGCAGCACAGGGCGCACTGCCGTCCTGCTACGGCGCTGCACACACTGACATATACACATACGCACACTGACATATATTCACACTGACACATACACACACACACTGACATATACACACTGACATATACACATACAGTACATACTGACACATATACACACACTGACACATATATACACACACACTGACATATACACAGACATACACACTGACATACACATACATACACACTGACATATACACATACAGTACATACTGACACATACACACACTGACATATACACATACACACACTGACACAGACACACTAACACAGATACACACACACACACTGACACAGATGCATACAGACAGATACACACACGCTGACACAGATACACACACGCTGACACAGATACACACACGCTGACACAGATACACACACGCTGACACAGATACATACATGCTGACACCGATACACACGCTGACACGTATATACACACATGCTGACACAGATAGATACATGCTGACAGTAACAGATACACACATGCTGACACAGATACACACATGCTGACACAGATACACACATGCTGACACAGATACACACATGTTGATGCATATACACACATGCTTACACAGATACATACATGCTGACAGTAACACAGATACACATATATACACACATGCTGACACATATATACACACAGTGACACAGATACACACACAGACACAGATACACACACACACTGACACAGATACACACACACACTGACACAGATACATACATGCTGACACAGATACATACATGCTGACACAGATACACACATGCTGACACAGATGCATACATGCTCACAGTAACACAGATATATACATGCTGACAGTAACACAGATACACACATGCTGACACAGATACACACATGCTGACACATGCACACACATGCTGACACAGATACATACATGCTGACACAGATACATATATGCTGACAGTAACACAGATACACACAAGCTGACACAGATACACACATGCTGACACAGATACATGCTGACAGTAACACAGATACACACATGCTGACACAGATACACACATGCTGACACATGCACACACATGCTGACACAGATACATACATGCTGACACAGATACACACATGCACATGCTGAAACAGATACACACGCTGACACATATATACACACGCTGATGCATATACACACATGCTGACATGCTGCTCCCCCCTCCCCCCCAATACTTACCAGTGGTGAAGCTGCAGAGCACTGGGGAAGGAGAACCTTCACTATCCGTGTCACCCGGCGCCGGCAGCAGCTCTCAGGATCAGCAGCATGCTGCAGAATGCCAGGAGGACTGCCTTGGAGGGGCTGCGCGTCTCTGCTGCAGCTCCCCCTACAGTCAGCACCAGCAGCTTGCTGCTGTAGTCACTCACTACAGTAGTAAATTTTGTCGGGGAAGCGGGGGGGGGCGGTGCGGGTAACAATGCCCTGGCTGGCGCCCCCCTCTGCTGGGCCTGCCACGTTGCCCAGGGCACAAGCCCCGCTCGACCCCCCTAGTTACGCCACTGGTCCCCCCTATGCAGTGCCCCTTATATAACTCCCCAGTAGTGGTCCCCCTATACAATGCCCCCACTAATGCACCTTATATAGTGCCCCCAGACCCAGTAGTGTCCCCCCCTATGCAGTGCCCCTTATATAACTCCCCAGTAGTGGTCCCCCTATACAGTGCCCTCAGTAGTGCCCCTTATATAGTGCCCCCAGACCCAGTAGTGGTCCCCCCATGCAGTGCCCCTTATATAGTGCCCCCAGTAGTCCTCCCTTATGCATTGCCCCCAGAAGTTGTCCCCCTTATACGCTGCCCCCAGTAGTAGCCCACCCCTATTCGGTACCGCCAGTAGTTGTCCTATGCATTGCCCCCATGAAGCGGCCCCCCTATGCACACACACTGACATACCCCACAATTTACCTGCAACCCCGCTCCTGACGCGACCGCCGCTGTCAGCTCCGGCTCCTCTTCTCCTACAGTATGGGAGAGACGTCAGCGTCATGACGTCACTCCCATCATCACTCGGGGGGGAGCCGGAAGACGGGACTCTTAAGTGAGCTCCAGCCAGCTCCCTCCATTGAAGCAGCAGCCAATGAGAGTCTGTGTGACTCTCATCGGCTGCTGTAACAAACACACAGCTGCTGCCGGCGGTTGTGTGTATGTCACTGTGTAGTGTGGCCGCGCTCACTGCGCGGTGTACACTACACTAGCGGCGGGGACACTAACGGCGGGTGAAGCCACTGGCTGCACCGTGGCTAGTGGGGGCCCCTCTGTGTGTGGGGGCCCAGGGACGACCGCCCCTGTCGCCCCCCCCCTTTAATCCGACCCTGGTGTCCCTTTCACGAAAAGCAGTTCTGACACTTCGTGGATAATACAATGCTGAATATTTTAGTAGCCAGATAGGTGCCACTGCAGGGGCAGTTTATATTTTAATAACACAAGTAGAGGGCAAGGCCGGCTTGAGGCACATTCTATCTGTGTGGCCAGCACCGAAACCTGGCCAGCTCCAGGAGAACCCAGCCTTCCACCCACATGCTGGAGTTATAAGCTCAGGGGGTGGGAGCAGGGGAGGGAAGGGGTGGAGGGGAGGGCAGTGGAAGTGTCGCACAGGACAGTGCGGGGTGCTGAGAAACCTGGAGGGCCCCACTGCCTGAGGACCCACCCCCTACTGTAGCGGTCTTGTTCCAGACTATGCATACAGGGACGGACTGAGGCTGTACATCAGCCCCGGCAGTCTGCCCTGTGCGTGCACCTTAGGGGCGAGTGCTCGTGAAGGAGGTGTGCTGCCAGTCACGGGGGCCTGACCTCACAGCATGCCCCCGTCTCTTCCTGGCCCATCACTGCTGCCACTTCTTCCCTCCCCCTGAGCGCATATCATGAATCCTGTGGTGTGGGGTGGAGGGCAGAGGAGTAGCGTGTAGCCAGGGTGCCCAGCACCCCCCCCTCAAGTGTTCCAGGGAGGAGGCGGGTCCATATGGGATTACAGTAAAGAGAAGAAAAAATAAAGATTAGGGGCAGCGTCAAAGTGTGGCATGGAGGGCTAAATTTATTCCTCCTTCTTCCCCCTGTCTCTCCATCCTCCTGCCCCAGCTTTCCAGCCTCCTTTCGTATCACTCCTGTAGTAGTGCCCATAAGGTGATCCTTTGGAGACGGCCTCCTTCTTTCAGGCCGTACCAGTGAGCGGCTCCTGCCCAACTTATCAGCGGCACCCAATACACCCCCGATCCGCCCCGATCCGAGTCGTATCCGAGTCAGGCTCGACTTTTCCCACCTGACTCGGAACTGAAATCGAGGCAAAACTTCATCATTCCGCCTTCCGGATCTCGCGGGTTTTGGATTCTATAAAAGGTCCCCGCGTCGGCGCCATTTCTCACTCTGGCTGTGGACAGTGAAGAGGGAGGGTGGGAGCTAGGGCTGGCTGGGCTGTGTTGTGCTGCTGTTGTCCATAGGGGCTGTGACCACTCAGTCCATAGGGGCTGACTGGGCTGTGTTGTGCTGCTGTTGTCCATAGGGGCTGACTGGGCTGTGTTGTGCTGCTGTTGTCCATAGGGGATGGCTGGGCTGTGTTGTGCTGCTGTCATAGGGGCTGGCTGGGCTGTGTTGTGCAGTCAGTTGTCCATAGGGGCTGTGTCCACTCCAAAGTCTATAGGGGCTGGCTGGACTGTGTTGTGCAGTGTCCCATAAAGGCTGTAGTCCTAGAGGGGTGCTGTAGTGTTGTTCAGGGGGTGATCTGTCCATCAGGGGTACTCCCCCAAAGTGCACTCCAAAAAAAAATAAAACATTTTTTTCGTGTTTGTGAATTGTGTGCGTAGTAGCCGCACGTGCATCAACAAAGTAACGCCAAGCGTGCGCCTGTGTCATAAGTAAAGGGCCGGCTGGCTCGTCTGTTAAAGGGTGCTGTAACCCCCAAAGTGCACTCCAAAGAAAATAAAAAAAATATTTTTTTGTGTTTGTGAATTGTGTGCACAGTAGCCACACGTACATCAACAAAGTAGCGTCAAGCGTGCGCCTGTGTCATAAGTAAAGGGCCGGCTGGCTTGACCGTTAAAGGGTGCTGTAACCCCCAAAGTGCACTCCAACAAAAATAAAAAAATATTTTCTGTGTTTGCGAATTGTGTGCGCTGTAGCCGCACTTCCATCAACAAAGAAGCAGTGCCAAGCGTGCGCCTGTGTCCCATAAGTAAAGGGCCAGCTGGCTCATCTCTTAAAGGGTGGTGTAACCCCCAAAATGCACTCCAACAAAAATAAAAAATTATTTTCTGTGATGTGAATTGTGTGCACAGGGGGTCATTCAGACCCGCTTGCAAGCGCAGGACGCTCGCAAGCGGGTCGATGGAGCCCCACTGCGCATGGGCTCTCCGTAGCTCCTGGTCTCGCACCAAAGGGGGCGTGCTGTCGATGTTGATTGACAGCACGCCCCCTTTGGTGGGCGTGCCGGGGGCGTGGCTGCCAGACGGAGTCGTTCCCATGGGAACGCCTACCGTTTGAAGCCGGCCCCATTGACATCACTAGTGATGTCAGTGGGAGTGATTTTGGCTCTGATAGAGCCAAAATCACTCCAGGGCTTGTGGCAGCAAGACCCTACCGCAGAGTCTCCATTGCAAGCCCTCATCGCGACCATCATCATGGACGCTGGCATAAGCTGTGGGTGGTCACCCACAGCTATGCGAGCATCCAGGAGGACGCTCCATTTTCATGGAGGAGGGCCCTGATTCAGAGCGAGCACTCTGGTCAGAGCGTTCGGCTCTGAATCAGGCCCACTGTACGTGCATCCTCAAAGCAGCAGCGCCAAGCGTGCGTCTGTCTGTTAAAGGGTGCTGTAACCCCCAAAGTGCACTCCAACAAAAATAAAACATTTTCTTCTGTGTTTGTGAATTGTGTGCACTGTGTGTGCATCCTCATAGCAGCAGCGCCAAGCGTGCGTCTGTCCGTTAAAGGGTGGTGTAACCCCCAAAGTGCACTCCAACAAAAATAAAACATTTTCTTCTGTGTTTGTGAATTGTGTGCACTGTACGTACATCCTCAAAGCAGCAGTGCCAAGTGTGCCTCTGTCTGTTAAAGGGTGGTGTAACCCCCAAAGTGCGCTCCACAAAAATTAAAAAATTATTTTTTTTCTGTTTGTGAATTGTGTACACTGTAGCTGCACGTGCATCAACACAGTAGCAGTGCCAAGCGTGCGCCTGTGTCATAAGTCAAGGGCCCGTTTGGACATCTGGTCTGGACTGAAGGACGTGCCAACAATTTCTGACATGTCTACTGTCACTGCATATAATACTGTCACCACTGACAGAATGGTGGAGGATTACATTGGTGACAGCATCCAAGTAGGGATGTCAGACAGTCCGTACCTGTACTGGCAGGAAAAAGAGGCAATTTGGAGGCCCCTGTACAAACTGGCTCTATTTTACCTGAGTTGCCCACCCTCCAGTGTGTACTCCGAAAGAGTGTTTAGTGCAGCCGGGAATCTTGTCAGCGAAAGGTGTAGGAGGTTGCTTCCACACAATGTGGAGAAAATGATCTTCATCAAAATGAATTATCAACTCTTCCAGGGAGACCAGCCTCCAGAACGTACAGAGGGACCTGTGGTGGTGGATTCCAGCGGGGACGAATTAATACTCTGTGAGGATGAGGATGTACACAACACTGAAGAGGGTGAGGAATCGGTGGATGAGGAGGATGAGGACGACATCTTGCCTCCATAGAGCCAGTTTGTGCAGGGACAGATTAATTGCCAGCTTGTTTTGTGGGGGCCCAAACGAACCAATCATTTCAGCCACAGTCGTGTGGCAGACCCTGGTACTGAAAGGATTGGTTTTTTAAAGTGTGAATCTCCTGCTTATACAACATAAGGGTGGATGGGAGGGCCCATGGACAATTCCATCTTGCACCTCTTTTTTTTCTTTGCATTATGTACTGTTTGGGGTCTAGTTTTTCAAACTGCCGCCCACTCGTGTTGCTTAGCATAGTCATCCAGTTAGCTCGGTGCAACGTTTTGGACTAAAAACAATATTGTGAGGTGTTCAGAATAGACTGGAAATGAGTGGAAATTAATGTTATTGAGGTTAATAATAGCATAGGAGCAGAAAAACCCACAAATTATGTGATTTTAGCAGTTTATATGCTTTTTTTAAAAAAAATACAGATCCAAAACACAAAACCCAGAACCCAAAACACGAAAGGGTGGTTTTGGCAAAACCAATCCAGATCCAAAACACGAAGAAAGATCCAGATACAAAACACGAAAAGTGGCCGGTGCACACCCCTACTTCCTAGTAGCAGCCCCACACTGACGCCACATCCGCTACTCCGGCACTACTAAGACGTGGAAGCAAATTATTCTGCTCCAAAAAGGTTGTAATGGTCCGGTTGGTGATTTCCTGGCTGTTGTGGGGTGGAGAGACAAAAGCTGCAGGCTACATCTGATGTGGGATCCTATGACTGCGATCTAAGGATTGTTTGTTTGTGCTTAATTACTACACTATCAGGCGCTTGTCCTTGTCCCCCTTTTTTTCCCATATATATATATATATATATATATATAGTCTTATGTCACATCATGGGTGTAGGGTGAGGTGCAATGGGTGGGTAAGAGAAGCAGGTAGAGTGAGGTGCAGGGTGTGGGTGAGAGAAGCAGGTAGTATGAGGTGCGGGGCGTGGGTGAGAGAAGAAGGTAGTGTGAGGTGCAGGGTGAGGGAAGCAGGTAGTGTGAGGTACAGGGGGTGGGAGAGGGAAGTAGGTAGAGTGAGGGAAGCAGGTAGTGTGAGGTACAGGGGGTAGGAGAGGGAAGCAGGTAGTGTGAGGTACAGGAGGTGGGAGAGGGAAGCAGGTAGTGTGAGGTGCAGGGGGTGAGAGAAGCAGGTAATGTGAGGAACAGGGGGTATGAGAGGGAAGCAGGTAGTGTGAGATGCAGGGGGTGAGAGAAGCAGGTAGTGTGAGGTGCAGGGTGTGGGTGACAGAAGTAGGTAGTGTGAGGTGCAGGGGGTGAGAGAAGCAGGTAGTGTGAGGTACAGGGGGTGGGAGGGGGAAGCAGGTAGTGTGAGGTACAGGGGATGTGAGAGGGAAGCAGGTAGTGTGAGGTGTAGGGGGAGGGTGAGAGGAGCAGGTAGTGTGAGGTGCAGGGGGTGTGAGAGAGAAGCAGGTAGAGAGAGGTGCAGGGGGAGGGTGAGAGGAGCAGGTAGTGTGAGGTGCAGGGGGTGAGAGAAGCAGGTAGTGTGAGGTACAGGGGGTGGGAGAGGGAAGCAGGTAGTGTGAGGTGCAGGGGGAGGGTGAGAGAAGCAGGTAGTGTGAGGTGCAGGGGGAGGGTGAGAGGAGCAGGTAGTGTGAGGTGCAGGGGGAGGTGAGAGGAGCAGGTAGTGTGAGGTGCAGGGTGAGAGAAGCAGGTAGTGTGAGGTGCAGGGGGAGGTTGAGAGAAGCAGGTAGTGTGAGGTGCAGGGGGAGAGTGAGATAAGCAGGTAGTGTGAGGTGCAGGGGGAGGGTGAGAGAAGCAGGTAGTGTGAGGTACAGGGGGTGGGAGAGGGAAGCAGGTAGTGTGAGGTCCAGGTGGAGGGTGAGAGAAGCAGGTAGTGTGAGGTGCAGGGGGAGGGTGAGAGAAGCAGGTAGTATGAGGTGCAGAGGGAAGGTGAGAGAAGCAGGTAGTGTGAAGTGTCGGGTGGAGGGTGAGAGAAGCAGGTAGTGTGAGGTGCATGGGGAGGGTGAGAGAAGCAGGTAGTGTGAAGTGCAGGGGGAGGGTGAGAAAAGCAGGTAGAGAGAGGTGCAGGAGGTGAGAGAAGCAGGTAGTGTGAGGTATAGGGTTGGGAGAGGGAAGCAGATAGTGTGAGGTGCAGGGGTGGGAGAGGGAAGCAGGTAGTGTGAAGTGCAGGGAGAGGGTGAGAGAAGCAGGTAGTGTGAGGTGCAGGGGGAGGGTGAGAGAAGCAGGTAGTATGAGGTGCAGGGGGAGGGTGAGAGAAGCAAGTAGTGTGAGGTACAGGGGGAGGATGAGAGAAGCACGTAGTGTGAGGTGCAGGGGGAGGGTGAGAGGAGCAGGTAGTGTGTGGTGCAGGGGGAGGGGCAGAGAAGCAGGTAGTGTGAGGTACAGGGGGTGAGAGGTGCTGGGTGAGAGAAGCAGGTAGTGTGAGGTGCAGGGTGTGGATGAGTGAAGCAGGTAGTGTGAGGTGCAGGGGAAGGGTGAGAGAAGCAGGTAGTGTGAGGTTTCAGGGGGAGGGTGAGAGAAGCAGGTAGTGTGAAGTGCAGGGGGAGGGTGAGAGAAGCAGGTAGTGTGAGGTGCAGGGGGAGGGTGAGAGAAGCAGGTAGTGTGAGGTGCAGGGGGTGAGAGAAGCAGGTAGTGTGAGGTACAGGGGGTGGGAGAGGGAAGCAGGTAGTGTGAGGTGCAGGGGGTGGGAGAGGGAAGCAGGTAGTGTGAGGTGCAGGGAGAGGGTGAGAGAAGCAGGTAGTGTGAAGTGCAAGGGGAGGGTGAGAGAAGCAGGTAGTGTGAGGTGCATGGGGAGGGTGAGAGAAGCAGGTAGTGTGAAGTGCAGGGGGAGGGTGAGAGAAGCAGGTAGTGTGAGGTGCAGGGGGAGGGTGAGAGAAGCAGGTAGTGTGAGGTGCAGGGGGTGAGAGAAGCAGGTAGTGTGAGGTACAGGGGGTGGGAGAGGGAAGCAGGTAGTGTGAGGTGCAGGGGGTGGGAGAGGGAAGCAGGTAGTGTGAGGTGCAGGGAGAGGGTGAGAGAAGCAGGTAGTGTGAGGTGCAGGGGGAGGGTGAGAGAAGCAGGTAGTGTGAGGTGCAGGGTGAGAGAAGCAGGTAGTGTGAGGTGCAGGGGGAGGTTGAGAGAAGCAGGTAGTGTGAGGTGCAGGGGGAGAGTGAGATAAGCAGGTAGTGTGAGGTGCAGGGGGAGGGTGAGAGAAGCAGGTAGTGTGAGGTACAGGGGGTGGGAGAGGGAAGCAGGTAGTGTGAGGTCCAGGTGGAGGGTGAGAGAAGCAGGTAGTGTGAGGTGCAGGGGGAGGGTGAGAGAAGCAGGTAGTATGAGGTGCAGAGGGAAGGTGAGAGAAGCAGGTAGTGTGAAGTGTCGGGTGGAGGGTGAGAGAAGCAGGTAGTGTGAGGTGCATGGGGAGGGTGAGAGAAGCAGGTAGTGTGAAGTGCAGGGGGAGGGTGAGAAAAGCAGGTAGAGAGAGGTGCAGGAGGTGAGAGAAGCAGGTAGTGTGAGGTATAGGGTTGGGAGAGGGAAGCAGATAGTGTGAGGTGCAGGGGTGGGAGAGGGAAGCAGGTAGTGTGAAGTGCAGGGAGAGGGTGAGAGAAGCAGGTAGTGTGAGGTGCAGGGGGAGGGTGAGAGATGCAGGTAGTGTGAGGTGCAGGGGGAGGGTGAGAGAAGCAGTTAGTGTGAGGTACAGGGGGAGGGTGAGAGAAGCACGTAGTGTGAGGTGCAGGGGGAGGGTGAGAGGAGCAGGTAGTGTGTGGTGCAGGGGGAGGGGCAGAGAAGCAGGTAGTGTGAGGTACAGGGGGTGAGAGGTGCTGGGTGAGAGAAGCAGGTAGTGTGAGGTGCAGGGTGTGGATGAGTGAAGCAGGTAGTGTGAGGTGCAGGGGAAGGGTGAGAGAAGCAGGTAGTGTGAGGTTTCAGGGGGAGGGTGAGAGAAGCAGGTAGTGTGAGGTGCAGGGGGAGGGTGAGAGAAGCAGGTAGTTTGAGGTGCAGGGGGTGAGAGAAGCAGGTAGTGTGAGGTACAGGGGGTGGGAGAGGGAAGCAGGTAGTGTGAGGTGCAGGGGGTGGGAGAGGGAAGCAGGTAGTGTGAGGTGCAGGGAGAGGGTGAGAGAAGCAGGTAGTGTGAAGTGCAAGGGGAGGGTGAGAGAAGCAGGTAGTGTGAGGTGCATGGGGAGGGTGAGAGAAGCAGGTAGTGTGAAGTGCAGGGGGAGGGTGAGAGAAGCAGGTAGTGTGAGGTGCAGGGGGAGGGTGAGAGAAGCAGGTAGTGTGAGGTGCAGGGGGAGGGTGAGAGAAGCAGGTAGTGTGAGGTACAGGGGGTGGGAGAGGGAAGCAGGTAGTGTGAGGTGCAGGGGGTGGGAGAGGGAAGCAGGTAGTGTGAGGTGCAGGGAGAGGGTGAGAGAAGCAGGTAGTGTGAGGTGCAGGGGGAGGGTGAGAGAAGCAGGTAGTGTGAGGTGCCGGGGGAGGGTGAGAGGAGCAGGTAGTGTGAGGTGCAGGGGGAGGGTGATAGAAGCAGGTAGAGTGAGGTGCAGGGGGAGGGTGAGAGAAGCAGGTAGTGTGAGGTGCATGGGGAGGGTGAGAGGAGCAGGTAGTGTGAGGTGCAGGGGGAGGGTGAGAGAAGCAGGTAGTGTGAGGTGCAAGGGGAGGGTGAGAGAAGCAGGTAGTGTGAGGTGCATGGGGAGGGTGAGAGGAGCAGGTGGTGTGAGGTGCAGGGGGAGGGTGAGAGAAGCAGGTGGTGTGAGGTGCAGGGGAGGGTGAAAGGAGCAGGTAGTGTGAGGTGCAGGGTGTGGGTGAGAGAAGCAGTTGGTCCTACCTGAGTCCCGACTCCCGTGGCTGCCCTGTCCCTTCACTGGAACTTCGCCCCTTTCCGGCTCCTGACTCTGAGTCCTGCTGCTGGAGGCGGAGCCGTGAGGTGTCACTCACGTGCTCCGCAATGGCCCATGGGAGGAACTCCTACGGATTCTCAGCAGTCCTCCCGCAGCCATTTCACTGGTGAACAAGCTTCTGCGCATGCTCCGATCGTGGTAGCGGCCATTAGATCTGCGGTTGGCCGGCCAGTTCAAAGCGGCCCAGGAGATGCCCAGCCCAGCGGGGACTTTACCGCTGTCCCAACCCGCCCTCCTACAAACCAGCAGGCACGACGCCTTAAGACACCTTCGGCGCCTGGAGCTTGCGCTCCACTGGAACCGCCATCCCTACGCCCCTGGTGGAGAGCGGGGGCACTTACACCCTTCTCGAGCCGCGCCGGGGGCCATCAGCCCTTCTGGCATTTGCTAACCATTAGAGAGTGTATGGCCCGGGCAACTTTATAATTATATATATTATCAGTATTTACTATATATATATATATTTACAAAGGTGCCCAGACCATACACTCTCTAATGGTTAGCCAAGACTCTCTGGTGGCTGGCCACACCCCCTCTGGAGGCTGGTCACACCCCTTAAGCTTGGACCCCTACCACTGTATTCCCCCAGTGGGACCTTTATGACCCAATCTAACATTGAATCCAAAACACATCTATTTTTTCAGAATTGTGGTTCTCTATTTCCCATGAATAGCATACCACAGCACTGTTGGGGAGGTTACTGATGAAGGTTGGATTTCTAAATTGGTTGCAGCAAAGCCTCTGTAGGCATAATTATGAATACATGATCACAAAACTTCAGGTTTCCAATGTTCCAATTCCCAGTTACAATTATACTCTGAGTTTGAATGTTAAATGTGTCAGCCAGTGGCATAACTAGAACTATGGCCCTCATTCAGACCCGCTCGCAAGTGGGTTGATGGTGAGGGCCTGCGCATGCGCAGCGCTCGCACTGTGCATGCGCAAGCCCCAGAACGAGTGACAAATTCAGGAAGAGCAGGAAGCTACCTGGGGTTTGCGGTAGATGAGACCCTACCCCGAGGGTCTCGTCGCAAGCCTCGATGGTCGCGATGGTCTCGACCATGACCTAGTCACTCACTAAAGCTGTGGGTGGTAACCCACAGCTTAGCGAGCAGCCAGGAGGCCGCCTTTCAAAAGAAAAGCGTCCGCCCTCATTCAGAGCGAGCGCTTTTTGCGAGCGACTCTGCATGACGGCCTATGTGTGCCCTATACCATCTCAATGAGTCCCCTGTCCCTGAGAAAAGTAACCGGGGCACATGCCCCTGCCCTCACATCCCCCCCCCCCACTACCTACCATGCTCCCTCACAGTGGGGCCTGCATGTTGAACTGTGTCACTATTACTCAGTGCGGGGTGGACACTCACCTCCTGAGGCCTATCATAGCTTCTTTCTTAGGAGTGTGCTGCTGCAGACACATCTGCTGTCCCAGACGACTCCATATCTCCTCCTCATCTAGTCAGGGGTGTAACTAGTGTAAAACAATTGCAATCCTCGTTAAATAGGGCAGCCTGGGGGCTAAGTGATTATCACAAATCACTAAAATAGCATGCAATAAAGGAAAATTTGCTCCCAAGAGCTCCTAATGGGAATCACTCATTTAAGGGTGAAAAATAGTGAAATCCCTTTTTCAGACGCAATATTGTGTATATATCCACATACAATGCAATTGTAGACAAATCATAATGTCACATCCGTATACCAAGTCTTAGTATACAGCGGTCACGTTGTGGCGTAGTATGTGGCAATTTAGCGTGCAGATGCTAAATCCCAGAATAACTCACAAAGTTGCGTTGTGTGTAGCAATATAACATTTACCACCAACCGCTAAGTCAAGATGTGCAACATTGCGTTATATGCAGTAATGTTGCGTCTTATGTATCAACACCGTCTGGATGAGTGTGTAGCAATATAGCATTTAACACCAACCGCTAAGTCCAGATGTGTAATATTGCGTTTTATGCAGCAATTTTGCGTCTTATGTATCAACACCGTCTAGATGAGAAAATAATCACAATGTTGCGTAATACAAACTCTGATTTGATATGTCCAATAGTCACTCCAAATCCTCTAGTATTCCTCCTTCGCATGGGGTCACTTCTTGTGTATGCAGAGTTCTCAATGTCAATTCATGCAAAACAATAATGTAAAACCTTTAACATTTATTTGAAATCTAGTAAAATGTGCAAATGGATGCGTACCGTTAAAAACCGTTTGGGAAAGGCACATTGTTAGACATATAGGGGCATTAAATGATTGTTGAATGTGGTGATGAAAGGCACTCTAGGTTTCTTTTTTTTTAGATTATTAACTTTATTCGTTAGCAGTTCGTTCTGAGGGATCATCCCCATCTCTTTGATGGCTTTATCTATATTGCTATTGTCATATCCTTTTGCTAGGAATTTTTGACGTATATCTCCTGCCTGTTCAATGAAGCAATCTTCTTGTGTGCAGTTCCTACGGGTCCTCTGGACCTGACTTTTAGGAATATTCCTAAGCCATCTAGGATGATGATGACTCTTAATGTTAATATAAGAATTACTGTCTGTAGGCTTGTTGTAGTTCCTTGTAGCTATGCCCTCATCTGTAGAATAAATAACGAAATGTAATTGTTCACCTCCTTCTGGTTAATATTAAAAGTTAAGTGTATGTTATAATTATTGTTGTTAAGATTCTCACAGAATTTGTTAAGATCATCTTCACACCCACTCCAAATAAATATGTCATTTATAAACCTACAGACCAAAATCTACATTCAACCTTATGCATAACAGAGGTTTGTTTTTTAGAGAGCTTCAATAGAATTGTGTGTACAGAAGTAGAGAAATTAGAGACAAAACAAAACATGATATATACAGTAATTTAACCCATTTAGAATTTAAGGCCCTACAACAACTGGAAAAAAATAGTAACATTACTATCAAACCAGCAGACAAGGGCGGGGGTATAGTAGTAATGGATACTGACAAATACAATGAAGAGATTATGAGACAATTAGGAGGTAAAGATACATACGGCTTTCATGATTTTAAATTTATACATGGTTTACCAGCTCAGCACTGAGGACTCATAGTGAGGAGGTGCTGATTACCGTTAAAACATACACACTTATTTAAAAATAAATCCCACACCACAAGGGGCGCTAGTACAGCACACCCTTATAAACTGAATCATACGTTGAGCTCCACTAAGAGGGGTTATCATCTGATTGGATTTGACATCCAAAGGGACGGAGCAACGTATGCTGCGTTCCAGTGAGTGGAACGCTACACTATTTCCTGTTCAAAAGAACAGTCACGTGATGCGCTCCGGGATATGGAATGCATCACATGGTCTCTCAGCACCCACAAACACAGAGATAGCTCC
This sequence comes from Taudactylus pleione, assembly GCA_031769625.1. NCBI lineage: Eukaryota > Metazoa > Chordata > Amphibia > Anura > Myobatrachidae > Taudactylus > Taudactylus pleione. The sequence goes on along the minus strand of JAUIMM010000115.1, from coordinate 18,214,356 downwards.
ACAACAGCTTCACAAGTAGGTAAGCGATTAGTGCCTCATAATACATAAAGAGACGTATTAACACACAAGCAAGGGGCTGGATCGCCTTAACCCTATATAAAAAGAGTCACTCCACTATCACTGTACACCTTGATAAAGACCTGTGAGGAGGTTGAAACGCATTGATGACTTGCTGTATGGTGATTACAACTGTATATCCAGACTGGGAAGGTAAAGCTCTGTAGGGGGGGCATATTAATGCCCCTATATGTCTAACAGTGTGCCTTTCCCAAAAGGTTTTTAATGGTACGCATCGATTTATACGTTTTACTACATTTCAAATAAATGTTAAAGGTTTTACACTATGTGGGTACCCCTCTTTTTGTTTTGCATGAATTGACATTGAGAACTCTGCATACACAAGAAGTGACCCCATGAGAAGGAGGAATACTAGAGGATTTGGAGTGACTATTGGACATATGAAATCAGAGTTTGTATTACGCAACATTGTGATTATTTTCTCATCTAGACGGTGTTGATACATAAGACGTAACATTGCTGCATAAAGCGCAATATTGCACATCTGAGAATGGGGTTGTCAGGACTGTGACTATTTCAGTACATAAAGATAGACTACTTTTGCCAAAGTTCCATTGTGGTCGTTGGAGGAGCTATCCTGCTTGCTGGCATGCTTCTCATTCAGGGGATAGAGTGTTGAAGTGATCATCTGTTTCCCAGGTGTCGTCAGGTTGTGTGATTCCTAGATTGCTCATTATTTCAAATCTGATTCCATTTGGGTCAGATGTTCTGAAACTTCCTATGGATCACAGACCTCTAGTATAAAGCCTGTTACTAACTGTGTCTCAGTGTCTGTGCAACATTGCTTTCAGGTCTTTTCTTGGACACCTGCCAGATCCCCGCTGTGCCTGTGGATTGCTGTGGACTTTGTTGTATTCCAGATGAACTTCTGATGTCAGTCACCCGCTGCACTACAGGGCCCAGCATTCCTATTGCCTAAGTATTGCTTATTGCTCCATCACTGCAGTTTCACCATTTTCCTGCACTATTTACTTTGCCTGTTGTTTTTCCGTTCCTGTGGATATTGAACTCATCCTTGTTACAGTTGTCAACTGCACCGTTACAGTATCATCTTTGCATCGCCCCCGCTCCGAACCCTCGCCCCACCACAGGGCTCAACCCTGCTACAATCTTCTCTGCATCACGGGGCTCAACCCCACTCCAAACCCTAGCTACATTACAGGGCCGAACCCTGCTACAATCTTCTCTGCATCATGGGGCTCAACCCCGCTCCGAACCCTAGCCTCACCACGGGCTCAACCCTGCTACAATCTTCTCCACATCAAGGGGCTCAACCCCGCTTTGAACCCTAGCTACATTACAGGGCTAAAACCTGCTACAATCTTCTCCGCATCACAGGGTCAACCCCACTCTGTACTCTAGCCATGTTGCAGGGCTCAACCCTGTTCAGGAATTTCATCGCCTTACAGGGTTTAACCCTGCTCCGTCTTCATTATACCACAAGGCTCAAGTTTGCTTCATCTCTCACTGCACCGCAGGTCTCGTCCCTGTCCCGGAACTATATTATATAGTATATTATATATATTATATATATTATTCTGCAGGGCTCGTTCTGCTCCGGATTTCCATTACTACAGGCTTCTACTCTGGCCAAGGTCCTCAATGCCATCCTGAGGTGTTAGCCTCATACAGGACTCTGGGTTCTCTACCACGTTAGTTCTTATATGTTAAAGACTGCATATATATATTTGGGGATTTTCTCCTATACTTATTATTGCATATGTGAACCTCTGTGCTGTTTGAGACTTTATATGAGACCTTGCTGATTATAATTCTTTTGTGAAAAAATTCTATTTTACTTTTATCCTGTGCTACTGAGTTTCATGGAAAGGTCATTCCTAAGACCACCCCAGTTTATTGTGCCTAGTAGGCCTGCCTCCCTCCAGGAGTCTTAAGTGTCGGCAGCCGTGACAGGGGTGCTGGACAGATGGTTGAAGGAGTCAGAGAATGGGGTGCTGGAGAGATGACTGGAGGCAATACAATACCAAAAAGTAGCTCTATCGCTAAAGGCCTGAGTGTAGTAACTTGTTAATACATAGTAAAATCCACTATATGGAAAAATTGACACAAAATAACAAGAATAGAAAATCCCACAAATGAGAAATCAAGTAAAAATCTTTATAAACATTAAAAATACCCAAAAAGCAAATGAAAATATTACAAACAGAAAAATATAAAAATACACATATACAGCAATGACATTAGCATGAATGACATGGACATGAATAGGACTAGAGAATAGGTGTATCCAAAAATGGCAAAAACTGGATACAAAGATCCTAAATAGAATCTAGTAACCCCTTGTCTAAGAACTGCCATGAGTGAGGACTGATGTGTCAGTTCTCCAATAGTGTGCAACTATGTTGCCAGTTCGTGACAATAATGTCCTGTGAAAGTGGGATAAGTTTAATAGAAATCCTCCCGTCTTGTGTGTAGCTGATAAATATCAGCAGCTGAACTGGTTCATTGAGCATCCATGTATATAGCCAGAGAAAAAGGGATTTGTGTCAAATCTCAGTCCTTATGCACAGCATATAAATATGTAAATTAAAAAATATATTGAATTCCCAAATGGTCACCATAATGGGTTATTAGATTCTATTTAGGATCTTTTTTTCCAGTTTTTGCCATTTTTGGATACACCTATTCTCTAGTCCTATTCATGTCCATGTCATACATGTCATTGCTGTATATGTGTATTTTTATATTTTTCTGTATGTAATATTTTCATTTGCTTTTTGTGTATTTTTAATGTTTATAAAGATTTTTACTTGATTTCTCATTTGTGGGATTTTCTATTCTTGTTATTCTGTGTAAATTTTTCCATATAGTGGATTTTACTATGTATTAACAAGTTACTACACTCTGGACCTCATTCAGAGCTGATCGCAAAATGCGAGTGCTCGCTCTGAATGAGGGTGGCCGCTTCTCATTTAAAATCCAGCATCCTGGCCGCTTGCTAAGCTGTGGGTGACCACCCACAGCTTTGGCGAGTGACCAGGTTGATGGTCACGATGGTCGAGACCATTGCGACCATCGGGGCTTGCGACGGGACGGTTGTAGTAGGGTCTCATCTTCCGCAAGCCCCAGTGAGCTTTCGGCTCTTATAGGGCCAGAAGCTCACAACTGACATCACAAGTGATGTCAGTGGGGCCGCCCCCAAACGGCAGGCATTCCTTCGGGAACGCCTCCGTTTGGCCAGCCACCCCCCACCCGCCTACAAAACGGTGCGAGCTGTCGATTACCATCGACAGCCTCCCCGTAATGAGAGAATTTCTCTCTCGCTCCGGGGCTTGCGCGTGCGCATGGCCTCAATATCGACCCGCTTGCGAGCGCTCAGCACTTGCGAGCGGGTCTAAATGAGACCCTCAGGCCTTTACCGATAACGTTCCTTTTTGGTATTGTATTGTTTTGTATTCAAGAGGGTCAGCTCCTCTATTGGTAGCAGCAATCACCTGAGGCCCATTTATTAATAATAATATTTTTTTTATTTATCTTTTTGCATTTTCCCCCTTTTTTAATTTTATTTTGTTCTTATTACACCATTTATCATTATTTCTCTCTAGTTGTATAGCACCCCGGGTTTGTGTTTTTTCCTAGATGACTGGAGGTATCAGAAAATGAGGTGCTGGAGAAGGGTGCATGAATGGGGATGGATGTCAGATAATGGGGTGCTGGAGAATTATCTAAAGTCAGAGAATGGGGTACTTGACAGGTTGGCTGGAATATCAGAGAATGGGATGCTGGAGAGATGGCTGAAGCAGTTAGAGAATCAGGGTGCTGGAAAGGGTGGCTGGGGGTGTCAGAATAGGGTATGGATGACAGGGTTTCAGAGAATGGTGTGCTGGAGCAGAAGAGATGAACGGGGGGTGTCAGAGAATGGGGTGTTGGGCAGATGGTTGAAGGAGTCAAGGAATTGGGTGTTGGACATATGGCTGGGGGTGTTAGTGACCTGAGGAGTCAGATTAAATAGAAAAAGCTTAAAAAAAAAAAGTCCATAAAAATGACAAGCATATGCCGCTCCCCCAATCTGCCATTGACCAATCTTAGTACCTTTGTGGTACTCATACATTTAGTCCTAGCCCCCACATTCTCACCACACCCAAGGCTGGTGACAAGCAACACTTCCATTTTTCATGTGACGTGAGCCCCGCAAGCCACGCTCCCTGCCCTCCCTTCTCGCATCTCCAGTGTCTGAACCAAAAGAAGGTGCAGGTCCCAGAGCAACAGGAGACAGGAGCCACCTCAGCTGGTAGATGCATTAGCCTGGTGTCCACATTTGCTGAGAGACTGGAGAGACTGCCCACCCCGAAAATCATCACTGCTCCTCACTGATGTTGGGAGGAGGTGTGTCCGCGCTGAGCCTGCTGGGATGTACACCGACCATGGCTATGCCTCCTAGGCTACCAGCATCAGTGAGGACAGACAGAGCTGGCTAAAACAGCAGATGTGCCTTCAGCAGCACATTGCTAGGAAAGAAGATGCCGCCCATGGGGCTCTGTAGGTGAGAGCCCGTCACGCACTGAGTAATAGTTACTAAGTGTGGTGCAGCATAACTGGATGCAGGGGGAGGGCCATGTCCTGGAGATGGACCGGGCCCCATAGCAGCCACATACCTTAAACCTACGATAGTTACGCCTTTGGTGTTAAGATATCAAACACATGTACCTGTAATCCCTCCATGAAATGTTTAGTCCATACCTGAGAACTACTCACAGTAGCCCTTAAGGCAATGGCAGACATGGAGGCCCAGGTGGAAGATACAGAAAAAATGTAAATTGCATCATAGCACTTGCCGGGATGTAGTTATAATGCCGACACCTGAGAAGCCATCCGAACGAAGGTAAGCGGGGACAGGGTGAGCGTTAGCTCCCGGGGGGGTTAGGTTTAGGCACCCCCAGGGGGACTTAGGTTTAGGCACCCCCCCGGGGAGGGTTACGCACCCCCCCCAGGAGGGTTAGATTTAGGGTGTGAGCAGGGGGTGGTAGGTATAGACACCCCCGGGGGGACTTAGGCTTAGGCACCACTCTGGGAGTGTTAGGGTTAGGCACCCCTAAGGGAGGGTTAGGGGGGGAAGAGGGGTAGGGATAAGGTACTTACTTACCTTGTCCGTTGGGATTCTGACTGTTCGGTCTTCCAGCATTGGCATTGGCTGTGCAGCCGCCGGAATTACATACACAACCCCACTTGCCCCCCACTGTCCATTGCCACAATTTGTGTCATTGTGCAAAAATGATGCAGTTTACTGCAAATTGTGTATTAAACCCTCAGCTGCATGAGGCTTGTCCTACCTTTCGAGAGTCTTGAAGGCCTCCCCAAATTTCTGGGAGAGTAGGCAAGTATAGCTCAGCCTTAACTAAAGTAATTAAACAGTTTGGTTGTCAAAATACTTATCACATCTATATGAAAAATGAGAAAGCATGTCTGTCTGTTCGTCCTTTATGCACGGCCAGAGTTTTGGACTTAGCTTCACCAAATTTGGCAGGGTGGTGTAGTTTGACCAGGATTAGGTTTTTGCCTAGGATTGAACTTTGTCAGGGTCACACACTGTAACACAGGGCCTGATTCAGAGCCGGACGCTATTTGCGCTCGCTAGTTCAGAAAAAGGGGCCGGATATTTAAATAGAGCGCTCACTCTTTGCGGTCTGTTGACGCCTCTATGTCTGAACGAGCGAATGAAACATGCGCTCGCTATTTTTTTAAAATGCCCCCTGGCCGCTCGCATCCTATGTCATCTCCGCTATTTATTAGATTAATCGAGTACATCGAAAGGCATATGAACTGCTCGCAGTGCTTGTGGTAGCATTTTCCTACCGCAATCATGTGAGCAGTTCAGGCTAAAAGAAAACCAAGTGACGTGGTCGATGATGCTGCTTTGTTAATTATGCACACCCTTAAAACGCCCGTTTTGACCGTTTGGCACGCCTGCGTTCGGATCTCCACTCCCCGTTTTCAAGTACTTTCCCCTGTTACCACCCACAAACGCCTCATTCTGTCACTCAAATTAGCAGGCCCTCGCTATTTTGCGAGCACCCAATTTCTGACCGCAATGACTGGTTCGCACATGCGTATTACAACCCATACACATGCGCAGTTGTGCGAACATCGCTCGGAGCGAACGAGCTGCCGCTTACGAGCGGCTCTGAATCAGGCCCACAATCTCTAAAATTGGGGACACTTTTAAGTTACACAGGTTCCAAGGCTGGCTCAAGTGGAAATTGGCAGTCTGCCAAAAACCAGAAAGCTACAAAACTATCCATTTAACCTCACAGTCTGAGCAAGTGTTAAACTGTATGACTCATGCAAGTTCATAATAAATCCAGAGTTAAGGTGCATACACACTAGACGATATGCTCCCTGAGCGATATCGTCTAGTGTGTCCCCGGCAGGCTGTGCTCAATGTCGTTCATGACATTGAGCACAGCCGCTGAACAATATCATTAGCGATATCGTTCAGCGCCGGGCTCTCTCACCCATTCCCTGACATGCAGCAACCTGACGAGGTCGTCAGGTTGGCCTGCATGTCAGCCCGATGAACGAGGATGACGAACGACCCGCGGGAACGCGCGTCGTCGTCATCGTTCATCTTTTTTGTGTTAAAAATGGACGATAAAGTGGACGACTGAACGATAACGATATCGTTATCGTTCAGTCGTCCACTTTAATCGCCCAGTGTGTACGCACCATTAGTCCTTTTTAAAGTGACATATATATTGTGATAGGAGCACTGGAGAAGTTAGGGATGGCATATATATGTGTTCCAGATTCCTGTAATATGTATTTTAAACCCCAGGAAAAGTCTGTTTTACAAACAGATCTGAGTGTCGGCTTTTGGTAAAAGCCGGAGAATGGGTCCTGGGGGTGTGGATGTGAGAGAAAAGAGAGGGCTCCATCCACAGGGCCATTTCAGGTGTTAGGCCTTTCAGCATATATATCACAGTATAAAAACCTTATGTGAAAGCAAGTGAACACACACATACACCAGTTTCTGTGGTCCAATGCACAAAAGTAAATATTGTATTGAAAGTATAAATAACATTATTATAAGTTATACAGTGGTACAATATAGTTCAAGAAAGAGGTCAGAGTTACAAACCAGTATACATACGTTTGCATTCACTCCCTGGATCCAGAGAACAGTCATCACTAGATGACTGGTAGAATACAGCTACTGCTCTCTGGATTAGGGGAGCCTAATTTATACAGTTAAATTATGGGTGTGTATAATAGCAGGCTGTGTCATCTTCCATTGGTCCAGGGGCAGGACGTTTCCAGTTCACTGGGGGTCATTGGTTGGTTCAAACAGTGGGCGATGCCTAGGCTCAGGATGCTATTACAGAAGTTCACCTCTGGAGTCCCTCCAAAAAACTAGCTCAAATCAACCATTGTTATATGCTATTATTAAACATAAATCCGGCATTGCTAATATCTGCTTGCCGCAATGTGCGACAATCTATTCGCAACCACCGGATTTATGCTAACACAATTCTATACATTATGACCCCAAACACAATGCTAATATGTGGTTCCATCCCTGGACTATATGTATTGTGTGAGCCACAAAAGCTGGGGCATATATAATACATTGGACATGTCACTATTAATTCTAATATAAATGTCTGATTCTTGTATATATATATATATATATATATATATATATATATATATATTATACAGACACAAACACTGGAAATGTGTGGCCAATCAAATTAATCTCTCATGTCCACAAGGGGGGAACTGCCACCACAGCTAGCTGGTAATCATTTGTAAAATTAAATATATATCTCTAGGAATGTGAGGATGAGAGACATCGCCAGAAATAAAATATCACCAGTTGTTATTTCAGATGCACTGCACATATACATTTCAAAGGAAGAAATAATTAAAATAGGTTTAAATATATATGTCAAATGCTTAGACAGAATGCATGCAGATGTATCTGTCTCACTGTGAGACAGGTTTTCCTGTCCATGTCACAAAACAATGGAATGGGCACTGGTATGCACAGGCGTGTGGGCGATACATATAATTAAGATCAAAATCATAGTGTAGCAGACCTGGGGCAGTCATAAACCAGTTCATCCATTGTCCAGTATGGGTCTGAAGAGGGGCCATGATAACAGCAGATAAGAAGTCATTTATATATTGGTACCAACCCCAGGCATCACATGCTTATTTGTACATCAAACACAGGGGAATGTTGGGGAATAGAAATTCCACATTTTATGATACCATGGTTGTTTGAGCAGAAATATCCAACCTGGGTCAGCAAACATGATTTATAACTCCTTGGAGGTTAACTAGCTAACCTATAATTATCTATTGCATAAAAGTCTATGATAATATGCCAGTTAATAGTAAAATATGGGATATAAGTTATTTTGTAGTGTATTTAATATTTTTGACTTCGACAGTCCAGCCTTTGATAGTCTTCATAAACTATCACAAAAAAAATATATTAATTCATACAATACACTAATTGATAACTTAGGTATGTGTATATATATCTATATCGCAAGTCAGACATTGACTATTAAATTTGTGTTGGGGACTACAGGGGTAAGTCAGCCTTTATACGCAATCAACGGATCCTCTGAGGATCATTGGTAGGATGTGGGAACTCATGTAACCTATAAAGAATGCATGGGGAAATTAGGACTACATTTTCTATGATGTCTAATGTAACATTTACTATACATATAATTAAGCATGACTAAACCTATTCACATTTCTATTACTTGATTGTGCTTTCGATCTCAGGATTATACACCACATCTGCCACATTTTCAACACTGCCCCTCCTCAGACTCATTAAATTTGTATTTCTGGTTGCCCTCTTTTGCCGGGTCATAATTGGAACATATTTGAATATCAGGCCGATAAGTATAACACCCAGGATACAGAATAAAAGTTTCCCTACATTCGTCACCATTTCTTATGCCCACTCTCCTAACCCAGAGAACCACTTGAGTGGGTTCAACCAGGTGACCCATCCAGTTAATTCCTTGCCCATGCAGCTAAAGTGAGGTTGTGCTTCCTCCTAAATTCCCACTTCACCTGCAGTATTTCGTCCATTTTCTGCTCAATCACCTCCTTCGGATCATCTGTACTATTGGTGATGTAAGTGCAGCATTTTACTCCATACTGAGTTGCTAAGGTTACACAGTACCCACCCGTTACAGCCGTGACATAATTCAAAACCATCCTGTGTTGCACAAGCTCTTTCTTGTAGGCTTGCAATTTCCTACCATTAACCTGGAGGTGTCAACATACATCTAAGTGATATTATCAATCAAGTTTGCCAACACTTGGATGTACCTATAATTTATAACTCCTCTGGCTGTACGGGTGATATCTAAGGCGATGAGGAATTGAATCCTGGTGGATTCCTGTATCAAATTTGAGGCTAAGGGGTCTCCCCTGTCTACGAGGTGTCTTTTATAAATGTGTTCATAATGAGTATGGGTATAAGGAGGGGGAGAGTTGTAGTGAATGTCTATCATTTTATCATGTGTAAGGGTCATGATTTCTGGTAGTACCCTTCCGAGATAGCATAAACCTTCAGAGTTCGGAGAGAGCCACTTGTACGCTTTCCTTCCACATATGAAATACACATCATCTGGGAGAACATAAGGAACAGAATGCATCATTATCATTGAACACATTATTCTGACAAAGAATCATGTCCCCATCTCCCCCATTTGACTGGTACACATTTCCGGTTATATAATATTTGCACAGTACCCTAGTGATACTCTGCCAACAATTACTTTGTCGTATCTACACGTGTAACTATACCAGAAGTATCTCCCGCTTGCAATAATTCTGCGTCCAAGTTCAGAATCGATAGGCTCATTATCAGCTCTGTGTGAGTAGGTCATTGTCTGATTGTTCCAGATCACCTCCCTATTTCCTGGTTTTCTAAAATTGGTGAGATTTAAACATACCAGGGATCTATCTACATGGTACTGGTGGAGCTTAAGACTAGGGGGTCTATATATATTATATTTCTTGTCTCATTATATTTCTTGTCTACCAGTCTCCCCCCATATAATTCAAGGACTTCTGCTAACTTTAATGGGTATGGCACTAATCCGAAATTACTCTGTCCTTGAGGTACTTGTGAACACACACAACACTCTGTTTGGTTTAGAACCTTACTCACTAACGAGTGGTAATCACTCAAATGGTGTCTGTCAAATTCAACATTACTACTCGACTGATATCTTTGGATGCACTCATCCTCAATTATGGGTTTGCAGTACTTACAGATACAGTATTCCTCAGACAATAGTCCATCCCACTGTCTTCGAACTCTGTGACTACCAGACCTCTTACTTATTCTGGCTTTGATCAAAGTGATAGACCAATCCTGGGATTCTATCAAGTTCTCGTCCTCTCCATCAGAACCACCTCCAGACCCATACTCGACTTCTCGGGGCCTCTCACAAAAATAAAATGTCCTGATCAAAATAAAAGTACAAAGGGAAAACAGGAACAAAACAATTCTTGATTGAAAACACTTGAAATAACAGTCCTCCATTAACTCTCTGAAACGCTCAGGTAGAGTTCAACAGTGCTACCTTTCAGTCCTCCCGGAACAGGTTCTCAAGTGATATTAGTGTGGATTCACCTTTTTCTGCTTCACGAGTTCTCTCCTGGTTAGCAACCTTCTTGCAATGGGAGGAGTGGACCCAAGTCTCTCTCTCGGCTACTTTCAGTGATGTCGTGCTGGTCAACAAAACTTGGTATGGTCCTTCCCACCTGTCTGTTAGGCAACCTGAGCAATTTTGAATCATAACATAGTCCCCATAACATATCATAACAGTTAGTGTTTGGTAGGTCAGGAATCACCAGCTTCAGGCTTCTTTGCTGATTTCTCAACTGCTGGCTCAGCCTGACAAGGTATTGTACTGTCACTTCACTGTTACACTTCAAATCATCCTGGGGATCTATCATTACGTGTGGCTGTCATCCAAAAAGGATTTTGAAGGGTGATAGGTTAAGCAGGGATCTGGGAGTGGTTCTGATGCTATACAATACTAGTGGCAGTGCCTCTGGCCACATATAATCCCGTTTCAGTCATCACTTTGCTCAATTTGTTCTTAATAGAGCTGTTCATTCTCCCCACCTTCGCACTGGCTTGGGGTCAGAAGGGAGTATGAACTTTACTATTAATGCCCATAAGCTTACACATGACCTGAAAGACTTCACCCAAAAAAAATGGGTCCCCTGTCACTTTCAATAATCTTAGGGATACCATCTATACACAAATTCTTGTACAAACTTCTTTTTTTTTGTGCTGTAAACACGGCAGTATTTGAAGCAGCAGGGAATGACTCTACCCAGTTTGAGACTATACTAGTGCACACCATATCTGTACTAACTCCTCCCTCACCAGTGTTCTCATCCTGCACCCTTTGTGCATTACAAGGCACACAAACTATAAGGTATTTTTTTTAGCAGTCATACAAGATCAACAGTAAACTGTTCTACTTTATACTTCTATCCAGTCTCAATACAAAAGGGTAGTTTAAACTGTTAATAGATGGTTAAATGTCATCATGCAGAAAGCGTTAACATTTACTTCAGTTCTGTGGAAACAAAACAATAATATGTTATCATTTTTGAAAAAGGCATATAACAAACATGTTTTTCTCTGGCATAAATTTTGGGGGAAAAAACCTTGATCATGATCATATAAAGGAAAAAAAAGAAAAGAGAATTAAATAATAACAATAGCGCTTAGGTTTATAACGCTCCATTGAGGCTTTAAAATACATCTTAACTACAGGTACCTTTTAAAACACCTTAAACTTAACTCATGTAGTAACATAAATAGTGTATGGACATCAAACATACATATAATATATCTGGGTTCAACAAACTCGAACAAAGGTTTAAGAGACAAATGATATGATAGAGGTATGATTCTAGTATCTGGCTACATTTCTATATTATTATCATTAAATAACAGATCATAATTAATTATAAACCATTTAATAACCTACAGTACTTGCAAGTTTACTCAAGATTACTGTGTATACCTTTTTAAATCATTTGGATAATTATTTCATAAATGAGTACACAGGTATGAAATAAAATAAAGGAAAATATATTTCAATAACAATTTCTTATTAAATAATATTCACATATATGTAAAACAGTATTATCACATTTCCAATATGTTTTAAAAACATGTGTATGTATGAGGAGATTGGGTAGAAATATTTCTTTATGCATTTAGAGCAAATCCGGGACTTATTGATACTTTGGGGAATACAATCTATTTGAAAAAAAACTTATGGGGAAAAAAGAGAGAGAGATGTGATACAATAGAGAGAATCTTGTGTGTGGGTGCTATGGGGTATATGAGAGATTGAAGAATACATGGTACATGAATTACATAACTAATATATATTCATAGGAATTATCACCATATAAGGGATTATACATATCTACCCAGGGCTGGATTAAGGTCTGTGGGGGCCCCTGGGCAACAAACTTGTGGGGGCCCCTATACACCACCGTCCCCTGTAGTAATGCCCCTTGTGCAGTGCCCCCAGTAGTGGTCCCCCTATGCAGCGCCCACAGTAGTGCCCCTTATATAGTGCCCCCAGACCCAGTAGTGGTCCCCTTATGCAGTGCCCCCAGTAGTGCCCCTTATATAGTGCCCCCAGACCCAGTAGTGGTCCCCACTATGCAGTGCCCCTTATAAAATGCCCCAGTAGTGGTCCCCCTATACAGTGCCTCCATTAGTGCACCTTATATAGTTCCCCCAGACCCAGTAGTGTGCTCCCCTATGCAGTGCCCCTTATATAATGCCCCAGTAGTGGTCCCCCTATACAGTGCCCCCAGTAGTAATGGTGGTCCCCCCTATGCAGTGCCCCTTATATAACTCCCCAGTAGTGGTCCCCCTATACAGTGCCCTCAGTAGTGCCCCTTATATAGTGCCCCCAGACCCAGTAGTGGTTCCCCCCATGCAGTGCCCCTTATATAGTGCCCCCAGTAGTTCCCCCTTATGCATTGCCCCCAAAGTAGTCCCCCCCTACACACTGCCCCCAGTAGTAGCCCACCCCTATTCAGTGCCACCAGTAGTTGTCCTATGCATTGCCCCCAGTGCCCTCATGAAGCGCCCCCCTATGCAGTGCCCCTTACACACACACAAAAAAAACACAACTTACCTGAAACCCCGCTCCTGACGCGACCGCCACTGTCCGCTCCGGCTCCTCTTCTTCTGCAGTATGGGAGAGATGTCAACGTCATGACGTCACTCCCATCATCACCCGGGGGGGAGCCGGAAAACGGAGCTCATAAGTGAGCTCCAGCCGGCTCCCTCCGTTGAAGTAGCAGCCAATGAGAGTCTGTGTCTCTCATCGGCTGCTGTAACAAACACACAGCTGCCGCTGGCGGCTGTGTGTTTGTTATTGTGTAGTGTGGCCGCGCTCACTGCGCGGTCTACACTACACTAGCGGCAGGGACACTAGCAGCGGGTGAAGCCACCGACTACACCGTGGCTAGTGGGGGCCCCTCTGTGTGTGGGGGCCCAGGGATGACCTCCCCTGTTGCCCCCCCCTTAATCCGGCCCTGTATCTACCATCTCTGTTCCCTATATGTGCTATTTTGTAGTGGTCGTGTGTGTGTTTTCCAGAGCCTGGATACTTACCATCATTAGCCTCTCTGCCCTTTCTTCCTTGCGCTTACTTATGTTTTTACCATGTTGTAAGGCGGATTCCCTAAGGGCATCTACAGTTATACTCCTCCAATTGGGCAGTGAGATTTGTACCCTTGTTTTTCAAAGATTCTATAAGTCCATCCATTAGTACTGAGACGGTTACTTCCCGGTGATGTATATCACCTTTTATGTCGGCTACCCCAGTATATTTAGCCATCTCTTGTAATTCCCTTGTAAAATAATCCATTGCAGTCTCATTATCTTTTTGTTTTATAGTAAAGATTTTTCTTCCAGTCCACTGTAACTGGGAAGTATGTGGCCAAAATCTGTGTTAATGGACCGCAATTCGGACCTAGTCCAAGGGCAATACATGTCAACCTTTGTAACAGGAATACCCCATGCCTGTCCGCTTTCACACTGGGAACTGCTATTGTGCAAACAGGGTATATTCCTGTTACTTCACTACTTTCTAAATTAATTCCGGGCCTTACTGTCTCGGTACTATGGATGGCATCATACTTACCTGCTTCGCTGGTCCCAGCCACTTCTCCTGCATCTGCTGCAGCCTCTCCTTTACTTTGGCAATATTGCCCTTCTTGGATGCTGAGTACATGAGAAATGCCAGAGACCAGGGTAGGATCATCATCTCTTCATGAATAAAAACATTCCAAATTAGTTAGTACAGGGAATTAGGTTAAAGTTATTTTCATATATTTTTTTTTATACTGGTTTGTAACTCTTTCCCCTCCCACATATGGTGGCGGTGCATTCATTCTTTCTAAAGTACCAGTTTTCTGCTCCTTACTCATTTCTCTTTGAATTTCCCCTTCTCATCCTCAATTTGTGTGATTTTAACAGGCATATTTGATTTTGTACTATATATAATACCTTGGGATCGAAACTACCAAGTTTTGGAAATGATACTTTACCACTCTCAGTCATGCATATCCATTAATTAGCATAAGCCATTGCGTACTTACCATACGCATTAGGTACCCTGCGGATCAGGGGCTGGCTGGCAACTTTTAGCCTGGGGGCAAATGCATGCAGGTGGCCCTGGCAGAGGAGTAGCATGTAGCCAGGGTGCCTTGAGCACGTGCGTGCTACGGCGCCCCCCCCCCTCAAGTGTTCTGGGGAGGAGGCGGGTCCATATGGTATTAATGTAAAGTAAAAATAAAGATTAGGGGCAGCCCCCCATAGTGGTGCCCATATGCAGTGCCCCTTAAATAGTGGCCCCAGTTGTAGTATCCCACCTATGCAGTACCCCTAGTATTGCCCTTTATATAGAGCCCCCAGCAGTGGTCAACCGATGCAGTGCCCCCTGTGGTAGTCCCCTCCCCCTATGCAGTGCCCCTAGTAGTAGTCCCCTCCCCCCTATGCAGAGCCCCTAGTAGTAGTCCCCTCCCCTTGTAGTGCCCATAGTAGTATTCCCCCCTTGCAGTGCCCCTAGTAGTAGCCCCCCCCTTGTAGTTCCCCCAGTAGTAGTGCTCCCCTTGTAGTGCCCCAAGTAGTGATCTCCCCCTTGTAGTGCCCCACCTTGTAGGGCCCCCAGTAGAGGTCTCCCCCCTTGTAGTGCCCTCGCCAGTAGACACACGTAATAAAAAAATAAAAATAAACACTTACCTGAATCCCTGCCGCCGCCATCCGCTCCTTCGTCTGTCCTCCCAGGCCGGTCCGCTCTGCACTAAGGGAGAGACGTCATGACGTCTCTCCCATTACCCACTGCAGGAGTCGGAAGATGGAGCGGCTCTGGCAGTGGGTGCAGCAGTCAGTGGAAGTCTGACAGACTCTCATTGGCTGCTACTTAAAACAAACACACAGCTGCCAGCACCAGCAGCTGTGTGTTTGTCAGCCACTGTGTAGCGCTGACCGAACTCCGTCCGGTCAGCGTTATATATGCGCGGTGCAGGCAGCTGTGTCAGAGACATAGATTGCCCGCGGCCCGCATGGCCATGCGGCCCGTGGGGCACATGGCACCCTGCCCCCTGGCCCAGCCCGCCTCTGCTGTGGATCCTTTCGGTCCACCCTCAACTAGAACCACAGTTGATTCGGTCATCCTACGAGTAGATTTAGCACCCATATTGGTATCTTTACCAAACTGCTAAATTACTTCTTTAGGATGACCGGTGGGGGATTCTTTCTAAGTACTCCCACGGAACTTCTTCCCGTCAATATGCAACTGACCGTTCTACAACAGGCAACGCATATAGCGGGGTCCCTACCTACTTTGGTTTATTTCCACTAGAATTCCGGATGGGAAACGTCACCACCCCATCCAGTGGACTTCAACCAGCACCTTTGAACCGAGAGAATCAGTGAAATTTCCTTTCTTTTACACAAATCATGCTTGTGTATTATACTCTATGTGTACAATACACAAACGTGCGGTCCAATCGCAAGACACACAGGTACTGGTTATCTATGTGTCTTATGATTACAGAGGCAGTTTAACTAGGACATGCACCCTGCACCTGAGGTCTTCATAGGACAGCCTCACACCTGGAAATCGATTTCAAATAGGACACGTTTCCTGCACCTTTTAACGTGTGGTTGCGATCCTTACACGCCGCCAGACCCTCTCTTTGTTCAGCGTTTTACTGCGGTACCTTTATGATTCACACACTC
The DNA here is from genome assembly GCA_031769625.1 of Taudactylus pleione. Taxonomy (NCBI): domain Eukaryota; kingdom Metazoa; phylum Chordata; class Amphibia; order Anura; family Myobatrachidae; genus Taudactylus; species Taudactylus pleione. The sequence goes on along the minus strand of JAUIMM010000115.1, from coordinate 18,197,978 downwards.
ATGCAATTCTCTTTCAACTGTTCACATACACAAAAAGAAAAACTATGGCCCTCATTCAGAGCCGCTCGTTAGCGGCAGTACGCTCGTTCCGAGCGATGTTTGCACATCTGCGCATGCGTACGCTTTTTAGTACGCATGCGCGAACCAGTCAGTGCGGCCGAAAATTGTTTGTACGCTATATAGCGAGTGCCTGCTATTTTGAGTGACAGAATGAGGCGTATGTGGGTGGTAACAGGGGAAGGTACTTGAAAATGGGGAGTGGAGATCCGAACGCAGGCGTGCTTAAAGGTCAAAACGGGCGTTTTATGGGTGTGTATATTTAAAACAGCAGCGTCAATGACCACGTCACTGGGTTATTTTAGAGCCAGAACTGCTCGCAAATTTGTGGTAGCAAACACCAACCACAAGAATAGCGAGTAGTTCATACGCTGGTCGATGTACTCGATTAATCTAATAAATAGCGGACATGACGTATGGTGCGAGCGGCCAGGGGGCGTTTTTAACAAATAAACGAGCGTATGTTTTGCTCGTTCGTTCAGACTTAGAGGTGTGAACAGACTGCAATGTGCGTACGGATCATTTGAATAGCCACCCCTTGTTTTTAAACGAACGACCGCAAATAGCGAACGGCTCTGAATGAGGGCCTATATTTTCTGTACAGAAAAATCACATCACAGAAACAGATAGTACTTTAGTACTTTCCCAGAGGTTTTACACTTTGTTATAAAATCTTACAGTAATCCTATTCAAATCAGATAGTTATTTTTTTTGTCAATATACATAAGATATATATATATATATATATCTCTTAATTTAATGTATTAACCCATTGCTTATAGTGCAGCAAATTTACACACTCTCAACCGTACTTGCGTACCGTACCATGTGTCTGTATCGTTGCATGCCTGTGTACGCAACTATCACACGTTAACAATCAAATCTAGCAATTAAACGTAAACTGTATTCTCATTGCTGTTAATGATTGGAACTTTTATATGCTTCCACATTCCCCACAAGCATCGTAAGTTACCCAGGCGGACAACTTCCGCTGCATGCTACCTAAACGTTTAGGCACGAACGGAGCTTTTGTTATCTCAGACCTATGCAAGTATTATGGACCTCATTCAGAGTCGGTCGAAGCGGCCGCACGGTCGTACGCCACCGATGTTCGCTATACTGCGCATGCGTAAAGTTCGCAATGCGCGTGCGCAAACTAGCCGCTACGATCAGAAATTTCTCTCTCCTTGAACACAGCCAGGTCGGTAGTTTGAGTGACAGATGGAGGCGTTTGTGGGTGGTAACAGGGGAAGGTGCTTGAAAACGGGGGAGTGGAGATCCGAACGCAGGCATGCCTCATTATGCGAACGGCATTTTATGGGAGTGCATACGGATTATGGGAGTGCATAATTAACAAAGTAGCGTCATGGCACATGTGACATGGGAGGATTTTACACTGACATGATCGTAGAGCTTAAGAGAGGGTATGGTCAACCTTATACTCTACGACCAGTTCCGATGGTTCCCGATGGTCTCGATTAATCCTTATATGCCCGGAGATGACGTGCAATGCGTACGAGAAGGGGGCGTATTTTTTGTCTTCCGACATCTTCCTCCCCTTGGTCGGCCAACTACCGATCGGAACTTAGGGACGCAACTTGCGAGGGAAGTATTTGAATATCCGGCCCCTTTTCCCGTACGACCGTGCGGCCGCTTCGACCGACTCTGAATGAGGTCCTATGTGCTTATATGCTCACACAATTTTATAATTTCAAACAAATAAACTTATCCAATTTGATTCAGACCTAAAATGAGTGCTATAACTTATGGCAACAGTACAAGGACATAATTTATACAGTGCGCCTAATTTCGCTGTGCGTACTTTCGCGCCAACAGACTAAAGAAATAGCTTTTCTTTGTTGTCCCTCGGTTCGCACCAGCACCTCTGAGATTATACAAGACAGACGTGGTTTAACAACATTAGATAGTTTTAAAGCAAAATTGTTTTATTGACGCATCTCTCCACCCTTTGTTGTTAGACCAACGTCTGTGCTGTCCTGTTAGTCACCGAGCGTGAGATGGACTGGACAAAGCCCCCAACTGTGGAATCCTACTTTAAATCTCACTACTCCTGTTGACGCCACGTGGACGCACCTTGCGTATGGCAATATGAAACTGTGTGTGCACAGTGCACGCAACGTGTGATGCATACGCAATACCTTCCCTTATTGTAACATCACTAGTATGCATAATAGTAGCTATCTTTATATCAAAAATACAATATGAATTACAGTGATATATATATATATATATATATATATATATATCACAGTATAATAACCTTATGCAAAATCAAGTGAACACACACACACACACCAGTTTCTGTGGTCCAACACACAAAAGTAAATATTGTATTGAAAGTATAAATAACATTATTACAAGTTATACAGTGGTACAATATAGTTCAAGAAAGAGGTCAGAGTTACAAACCAGTATACATACGTTCACATGCGCTCCCTGGATCCAGAGTACAGTCATCACCAGATGACTGATAGAATACAGCTACTGCTCTCTGGATTAGGGGAGCCTAATTTAAACAGTTAAATTATGGGTGTGTATAATAGCAGGCTGTGTCATCTTCCATTGGTCCAGGGGCAGGACGTTTCCAGTTCACTGGGGGTCATTGGTTGGTTCAGGATGCTGTTACAGGAGTTCACCTCTGGGTTCCCTCTGAAAAACTAGCTCAAATCAACCATTGTTATATGCTATTATTAAACATAAATCTGGCATTGCAAATATCTGCTTGCCGTAATGTGCGAAAATCTATTCGCAACCACCGGATTTATGCTAACACAATTCTATACATTATGACCCCAAACACAATGTTAATATGTGGTTCCATCCCTGGACTATATGGATTGTGTGAGCCACGAAAGCTGGGATATATATAATACATTGGACATGTCACTATTAATTCCAATATAAATGTCTAATATATTCTCTCTCTCCCTCTCTCATTAATGCTCTTTGATAAAGCTTCATGTAGTGGAAGCGAAACTAGTTAGAATATTTTCATCAAGTGACACAGTCGTTTTGCTGACTTTGGATACTCGTTTATTTCCACGGAGAGCCATAAGCGCTACACATTGCGGTGACAGTGCCCGCTGGCTGGATTCAAGACGGTGAGAGATAACCAGGCGGTCATGTGTTGACCATATTACAGCCTCAGGATTTCCCCATCAGAGGATAACCTTGTCCATTGGCCAGGCGGTAGGAGATACCAATAACCGCTACAACTCTTCAGGATATACAGGTGGATTATATGTGCGCTTCGAATTGGCATGGAGTCCGTGTTTCCTAAATAACATTGTATTGTTTACACCTTTGGAAAACATTCCAGCGCTACCCCTTGTCAAAACCCGGAGGTAAAATCAAAGGGGTTATTAGGACTCTCATATGTGGACTTTGATCGGGTGAGAACTGTCAGGTTGATTGGTCACAGTTTACATGCAATATACAATTTTTTTTATATTTTTATGTTTTCTTTAGTAAACCTGTCAGTTATGCAGGTTTCTATTAGGAATCAAGAGGTTCCATGGTAATATATGATAGTCTGTCAGACTTTTACAATATTAAGGTGATTGTTATATGTCATTTGTATACCATTACTGATATGCTTATTGTGTATTTATTAAATTCATGGTAGATTTATTTGGTGTCTTGAATTCATTTCTGCCACGTTAAGTATTTATTTGTAATTACAAATCCAATTAGCGCAATACCATCAGTGTATTATCTTTGTTTGGGATCATCAGCAGGTGATCTTTTATTGGGTTTACACAGACCCATAGGTGTTTGCAGCTGTGGTCTATTATTCAATTGTAGTTTATTAGCGCCAGGCTGTTATTTGGTGGGCCAATCAAATTAATCTCTCACGGCCACAAGGGAGGAACTGCCACCGCAGCTAGCTGGTAATCATTTGTAAAATTAAATATATATCTCTAGGAATATGAGGATGAGAGACATCGCCAGTAATAAAACATCACCAATTGTTATTTCAGATACATTGCACATATACATTTCAAAGGAAGAAATAAATCAAATAGGTTTAAATATATATGTCAAATGCTTAGACAGAATGCATGCAGATGTATCTGTCTCACTGTGAGACAGGTTCTCCTGTCCATGTCACAAAACAATGGAATGGGCACTGGTATGCACAGGGGTGTAGGCAATACATATAAATAAGATCAAAATCATAGTGTAGCAGACCTGGGGCAGTCATAAACCAGTTCATCCATTGTCCAGTATAGGTCAGAAGAGGGGCCATGATAACAGCAGATAAGAAGTAATTTATATATTGGTGCCAAGGACCCCAGGCATCACATGCTTATTTGTACATCAAACACAAAATAGGACAAGGACATAGATAATATACATTGCTACATTAGTGACCACAAAACCTAGATATGCAACAGAGCATAAGCAACCAAGTGTTAGGTGCCCTGGTGGGGGGTAAGAAGTAGATGACAGTAACATGATGCCCCCCAGCAACCCACCTCCCCGTTTCCCTCCAGCAGCCTCTTGCCTCCTCTTGTGTGCCATCAGCAGCCAGCAGGTGTGGATTTGGGTCCAGGCCGACAGCTAATTACAGCCTGTGCAACGGCAGGCAGCGACAGATAGCACCGGCGCAAACTTGAATCTGGCACAGGTTGCGACCTAATCAGGGCTCGCGGACCAGCATTCAATCAGGAGCAGCCACTGCTGATTGGCTGCCAGTCCGCAAACTCTGATTGTCTCGGTGGCGCTGTCTCTCTATGTCTGCCGGCCGGTGTGTCAGCTGTAATCAGAGCCGAGAGCAGGCAGGCAGACGCAGCAGTGCAGACTTCTCAGCAGCATGACGTCTGTCACGGAGAGCAGGCGGGGAAGGCATCCGCAGACTCAGTGGGTCAGAATACTAAGAGGAAATGGGGAGGTAAAGAGTCCTAAGGTAAGTAGACTACAGCGGTTAAAGAGAACAGGGGGAAAAGGGTGTGGGAGTATGTACTTTGGGTAAAATAAGTTTAATTTACATTTATTTTTATATCTTTAAAATTTAGTGTCAAGTATGTGGATCTCACTTTTTAGGGCTCTATTTATGAACATTATTTTTACTAAAATAATGTGAAAAAGGGTGTTTTCACACCCTTTTCACATTATTTTAGGATCACCTACAGTTACTAAAGGGCAATTGGAGTAGAATTCGTAAAATTCTACTCCAAGCCCTAATTATCACTTATTTTTAGTAAGCAGATCGCATTTTCCATAATTGTAATGGGAAATGTGATCTGACCAAAGCTACTAAAAATAAAATGTGAAAAATACCGGGGAAATCCCTGTGATAATAATCCACCTGGAGGTGGTGCTATCCAGGGTCTCCCCAGTTACCGGACTCTTGCTCCACTATAATGGGCACGGCCCCAGTGATCAGCTGTGTGGTCTAAACAGACCACAAGCTGATTCACTGTAAAAAAAAAGTAAAAAAAAAAGAAACTTACCTGAGTCCAGGGACCGGAGTTCGGGGCTCCGGTGATGTCCTCCCTCCAGTCAGCTGGTCTCCCATGCTACACTGGGGCCCGGTCATCACCTGACAGGGTCCCAGTGCAGTATGGGATGTCACCTGACCGGAGCGACAGAGGACATCACCGGAGGCCCGATAACTGCAGGTAAGTGTAATTAAGGGAGGGGGGGTAGCAGCGGCGGCCAGTCAGCACATGCGCGGGGCACTTGTTACGTCATTTTTTGTGAAAATACCGTAATAAGGCTCCAGAGGGGATTCGCAGGGACAGAGGACCTCATTCAGAGTTGGTCGAAGAGGCCGCATGGTCGTACGCCACCGATGTTCGCTATACTGCGCATGCGTAAAGTTCGCAATGCGCATGCGCAAACTAGCCACTATGATCAGAAATTTCTCTCTCCTTGAACACAGCCAGGTCAGTAGTTTGAGTGACAGATGGAGGCGTTTGTGGGTGGTAACAGGGGAAGGTGCTTGAAAACGGGGGAGTGAAGATCCGAACGCAGTCGTGCCTCATTATGCGAACTGCGTTTTATGGGAGTGCATACGGATTATGGGAGTGCATAATTAACAAAGTAGCGTCATGGCACATGTGACATGGGAGGTTTTTACACTGACATGATCGTAGAGCTTAAGAGAGGGTATGGTCAACCTTAAGCTCTACGACCAGTTCCGATGGTTCCCGATGGTCTCGATTAATGCCTGGAGATGACATGCAATGCGTACGAGAAGGGGGCGTATTTTTTGTCTTCCGACATCTTCCTCCCCTTGGTCGGCCAACTACCGATCCGAACTTAGGGACGCAACTTGCGAGGGAAGTATTTGAATATCCGGCCCCTTTTCCCGTACGACCGTGCGGCCGCTTCGACCGACTCTGAATGAGGTCCAGGGTTTTAGCACAAGCTCTGTCCCTGCAAGGAATTTGTAGTAAATCCCTGTGACATTGCCTGAATTCGCAATGCGAATTCAGTCGGTGATATCACACTACAATCTGCATTACAAATGCGGATTGTAGTCAATAGAGCCCTGAGGACCTCATTCAGAGCCGGTCGCACAGAGCGTGAAGTCGGTCTGAATGAGGGGAGGACGTCTTGAATTTTCAAGACGTCCTCCTTTGCGGTGGTAAGGCTGTGGGTTAACACCCACAGCCTTACGACCGCCTAAGGTGATGGTCGCGATGGTCAAGACCATCACGACCATCGGGGCTTACGACTAGACCCTAGGGTAGGGTCTCCCTTGTCGTCAGCCCCGGAGAGCTTTCGGCTCTGTCAGAGCCGGAAGCTCTCCACTGACATCACTAGTGATGTCAGTGTGGCTGCCCCCAAACGGTAGGTGTTCCCATGGAAACGCCCCCGTTTGGCCTGCCACCCCCCGGCCTGCCTTCCAAACGGGGCGAGCTGTCAATCAACATCGACAGCTCGCCCCCTTTGGATCGAGACCCGCTACGACCGGCGCTGTCGGTCATAGCGGGTCTCACGCATGCGCACGACGGTGCCGGCGCCGTCGTGCGCATACTCTGTGGGGGGCCATCGACCCGGTCCGAGCGCATCGGCGCTAACGACCGGGTCTGAATGACCCCCTTAATGTGTTACAGCAGAATGAATTTGAGAACCACTGATCTAAGTTATCATATACTCAGGTATTAAAATCATCATGGGCATATCTACCATAGATGCAAGGGATCAGAGGGTGGCCTGTCTTGCTTGTAAGAGTTACAAATGTTATATACATTTTTCAACATTGGGTGGTATATAGGGGCCCTTATAAACTTTTGCTTCAAATACCTAGTTGCACACCTGAAAATCATGTATTTAATTTTAATTGTTAAAGCCTTTATGGCTGTTGACCTAAAAAAATAATGTAAGCAATTGACCTGTACACAAACTTTCTGACAAGCGTATACTTTGTTTTCACTCAATTTCAAACATCTGCTGCACATACAGTAGACTTTAGAAACACTCTTTGAACACTCTTTTGAAAATGACAGAGAGCAATACTTTACCTTGACTTGAATAAGTATTAACTTAAAAAGCAGAAGTCTCCATCTCTCATCATCTACATAATAAGCAAGAAGGCGAGCGATAAGCACACCCACTATTTCTTGGCGTGTGATCGCTTTGTGTATGCAGACGCCCACCAGCCTGTCTTAAGACACCCACTTGCACACGTCATCTCCAGGAAGTGTATGCAACCATCGGAAGCGAATGCAGACTATACCCTACCTCAAGCACTACGATCACTTCAGTGTGAAATACAACCAGGTGACGTGTACTATGACACTGCCTATTAATTATGCACGCCTCTGAAATGGCGTTATTTTGGTCAGGCACGCCTGCATTCACATCTACACGCCCCCGTTTCTAGTGGCCAGCCCCTGTTACCACCCAAAAATGGCTTCTCCTCGTGGGCTGTCTATGATCGGCAAGCGAACGCTTCCCGATCTTTCGCAGTTGTTCGCCCAAGCGCACTGTGATGCATAAGCATGCGCACAATGTGATGCATAAGCATGCGCACAATGCGTACCATCGGCAGCTATGAGTGAATGCTTCTTAGCATCTGGGTCTGAATCGGGCCCCTAGCTCCACCAAATTTGGCGTGGTGGTGTAGTTTGAACAGGATTAGGTTTTTGCCTAGGTTTGAATGGAATGCAGTCAATATCCCGACCGCAGGGATTCTGGCACTCAGAATGCTGGCGCAGGGATCCCGACCACTGGAATCCCGAAAGTAAGTAATGGGGTTGGGGGGGAGGGTTAGCATTAGGGTTAGGGTTAGGCACTAGGGGAAGGGTTAGGGTTAGGCACTTAGGGAGGAGGGAGTGTTAGGTTCAGTGTGCAGGGTAGATGAGGTTAGGTTTAAGCGCTGGGTTCCTATACCCATCCCGTTTGAACTTAGTCAAGGCCATACACTGTTATACAATCCCTAAAAATGGGGACACTCTTAAATTACACAAGTTTCGGGGCTGGCTCCAGTGGAAATTGGCAGTCTGCCAAAAACCTGTGAGAAATATACAAAAGTATCCTTGTAACCTCAGTCTGTGCAAACTCGATGACTCATGCAAGTTCATATTATATAAAGAGCGTCTGTGTTTGCATGCAAGGGTGTAACTAGCACTTTGTGGGCCACATAGGAAGATCTTAAAAGGGCCCCCCCAGAGGTAAAAAAAAGACCCACACATTTGCCCCCACACAGAGCCCATTCATGCTTTGCCACACAGAGCCCATTCAGATAATGCCACACAGAGCCCATTCAGATTATGCCACACAGTAGTACCCCTTATACACATTATGCCAAGCAGTAGTAGTGCCCCTTATACATTGTGCCACACAGTAATGCCCCTTACCTTACACAGTAATGCCCCTTACACATTATATCACACAGTAATGCCCTTTACAGATTATGCCACATAGTAGTAGTGCCTGATATTTATGCCCCCCAGCAACTCACCTCATTGTGTCCCTCCAGTAGCCTCTTGCCTCCCATTGTGTGCCATCAGCAGCCAGCAGGTGTGGATTTGGAGCCAGGACCGCCAGCTAATTACAGCTAGCGGCAGGCAGAGGCAGACATGGACAGACAGCACCAATGCATTTTGAATCTGGCACCAGCCGCTAGCCAATCGGAGCTCATGGACCGACAGCCAATCAGGAGCCACCATTGCTGATTGGCTGCCGATCCGTGAGCTCTGATTGCCTCGCGACCAGCAACGCTGTCTCTCTATGACTTCCTGCCAATGCGCCAGCTGTAATCAGCTGGTCGGCAGGCATCAAATCAACATTGCTGACACCTAGGCCTCCCTTGATGGCCCTGACTGGATCTGCCCCCCTTGTATGCATGACTGAGTGCAGGGGGAGCGGCGTGCCACAGAGACAGTTCAGGCACCATAGCAGCTGCACCCTTTTCATCCTCGGTAATTACCCCAATGTTTGCTTGCATGTTAGCAAACAGTGGGGTCCTTTTCAGGATTAATGGAATGGGGTTATAGGTGAAAATAATGTAAACAAATAAAGGCTGCAGGTGTACTTCAGGGCCCAGTCTTCAACCCGGGCAACGCCGGGTATCCCAGCTAGTGTCTAATAACACACACCAGCTTATTTTACAATCAAGTACTAACTTATTCAACTACTGTAGATAAGCTCCAAGTTCCAATATTTAAAACAATCTAAAAACGCCCAGTGTAAAATACAGAGCTACAATTGCACACAATGCCACTTTACATATAATACAGCTCCACACCAGTAGATAATGTGATCAACTTTATATGTAGCTGGCAGGTTCTGGTAGTGGCCTGGGCAGATCAGGGAAGATGAATGAAGTTTAATAATTATCTAATAAAGGGGCCTATTCATCAACACTAAAATAACGTTTTTAAGGACATTTTCCTTAAATAACGTTATTTTGGTATTCATGAACAGACTTAACACAGGAGATATCACAGATATCTCCTTGCTAAGTTCCCCTGCGTTAATTTCCACACTCCCCATACATTAGTATGGGGATGTGGAAATTGTGGTATTCATCAAATTCCGAAAATGATCAATTTTCGGAATTTGGTGCAGTTACTATTCGCCACTGTGAGGTGGCGAATAGCAGAATCCACTTACCTGTATCAGCGTGTGCAGGTCCCCCGACGAGTCCCTCCGGCGCTCTGCTCCGTCCTCAGGCTCCGGAGGCTGGTCTGTCATGTGTGCTCCCCAGCAGAGCACAAGAAAGTTTAGAAAAAGAAAAAAAACATTTTTTTTTTTCTAATCTGTCATGTGGTCTGCAGGGAAACCACATGACAGACCAGCAGGATGGAGCCGGAGGCTGCTGCGCGGACAGGTAAGTCGGGGGGGCGGGAAGGTGAGCGGAGGGGGGTGGGGGGGGTCGGGGGTACGAAACTTAACGCATCTGTAGGCAGTGCTGCGCATGCGCTGGTTTTACAGATGTAACAGCGCATGCGCAGCACTGTTTCCAGACGCGATAAGGTAGTGTAGGCAGGGAAAAGTATCTATTTCCCGAAAAGCTGTCATCGCAAAAATTACAGCTTTTCGGAATAGATACTTATGGAGAGGTGGAATGATGAATTCCTCCTATAATTAGCTAGAACTCCATGAGAGTTCTAAAGCTAATTATCTCCATTGAAGTTTTACGCTTAATGAATAGGCCCCAAAGAGTCTTGCGGGGTTATGAATACAGGCAGCCCCGTATAACTAAACCTTTATTGCAATGCCCCATGCCATTATACACTACAGTTCATCTCCATCGTGCACAAAATACAACACCAAGACATGCTTATGTATACCAGTGGGAACATAACATTACTGGGTATTAGCAAACTCACAAGAAACTGGGTGTGGGACACACCTGTGTTTTAGAAGGTATGCTGGAGGACATCACTGGAAGAACGGCACTTTAGATAAAAGCACATGAATTCCTTTTAATTTCAAAGCTGCATAATTCTCTGGAGATTTCACTTTCTGCATCTATTTTGATATTCAAATTTTTTCCATCTTCATAAAACACTCATTACAGAATATATTTACATATGTCACACTCCGCAGTTACAGCCTTCTATCGAAACCTAGGTCTGTAGTATTTGAATACTGTTGTAAAGGGAGAAGCATGGGATTTTCATTCAACATTAAAAGAAATAGAAACTTAGATACCAATTTTTAGGGCACATATTGAAAATAACAGCAACAATAGACATAATGATGCATAGAAAGTTGAATATACAGTAAAATCCCCTTAAAGTGTTTCTCTCACTAAAGAGCGATCTTATTATTCAATATTTATTGTAGGCAATTCTGTGTAACTCTTCTCCTGTAAGGCTGGCCCTGGGAGTATAAAGACAGGAGAGGAGAAACTACACCACTCTTCATGTCCGAGAAGCCCAACATGTAAAGAAAGTCCCAGAAAAAGAGAAGCGTGAGAGTGCAGACAGAGAAGAGGAAGGTGCAGATTTTATTAGGACTGCAAACTTGCTGAGTAGAGACAATGGAGGATATGCAGAGCAAGTAACGCAGATGGGCCTGCCAGGTAGAGTCGCTGGGATAGTGAGTACTGTGAAGAAAAGGGCTAAAGAGAGAGGCATAGTCAGAGAGAGGCATACACCATCAAGAGTGAGTGCAATGAGGAGGGCTTTAAAGTTAAACCCCATAGGAAGAGATGCCCATCTACCATCTAGCAGGGAAAACGGACAGTCTAGTTGCAAGATTACTAGAGAGGACTACCAGAATGACAAAAGGGACTGCCAGTGTCAGAGTGAGACCTGCCATTCTGAGATGTTAGTCTGCAAGTGTTTGAGAAGAAGCGGTTATGCTGGGTACACACTAGACAGTATGTCGTCTGATCCGGCCGGATCAAACGACATACGGGCACATCGTCTAGTGTGTACCCTCAATATCAATGACAATGCGCGCTCCCGCGCATTGTCAGCTACATTGCCCATCGGATCTGCATGCGGTCCGATGGGTGACTTCGTTAGCGAGGGCCATGGTGCCGAAAGTGTATGCACTTGCCAATACCAGCACCACACCGGGGGCCGTCGCTTATGAGATCAGAGTCTATTGCAGGGGTGAGCAATAAGCGGCCCTACAGCAGCTGGTAAACTACAAATCCCAGCATGCCTTGCAACAGTTTTAGCATGGTCAAATAGCAAAACCATGGCAGGGCATGCTGGTATATGTAGTTTTACAACATCTGGGGGGGGCGCTTCTTGCCCACCCCTAGTCTAGCGTGTGATGGCTTTTAGTTGGGGAGAGCAGGCTTCCAGAGGTAAAGAAGGAATCAAGGTCCAATCTAGAGGTCAGAGAAAATCCAAGTCCTATACAGAGGTCCAAAGGAAGTTTGGACCTAATCCAGAGAAAGTCAAAATCCTATCCATATATTTCCATAGGGAGTGAAGTTCTAGTTGTTTGTCGAATGGTCTAATTTGTTCCAGTGTTTCCAGGTTCCTGCATTTGCTACTACCTCTACATTGAAGAAAACCATTGGGAGGAAAATAATTAGGCACCATCTAGGACTTTGATCTGTATTTCAAGATCCCCCAGGTTTCCAGAACTGATATTGTCTATAGCAAATGTGAATAACCAACCACTTGCTGCACTACACCATACAAAACTCTAATGCCGGGGACACACTAGACGATATCTCGTCTGATCCGGCCGGATCAGACAAGTCATTGGGCACATCATCTAGTGTGTATCCTCAATGTCACTGAATATGCGCGCTCCCGAGCGTCGTCAGCTACATCGCCCATCAGACCTGCATGCAGGTCCAATGGGCGACATAGTAAGCGAGGGCCATGCTGCCGAATGTGTATGCACTTACCGATGCCGGCACCCCACCGGGTGCCGTCGCTTATGAGGTTGCAGCATCTAGTACAGGGGTGGGAAATAAGCAGCCCTCCAGCTGTTGAACTACAAATCCCAACATGCCTTGCAACAGTTTTAGCATGGTCAAATAGCAAAACCGTGGAAGGGCCTGCTTGGATGTGTAGTTTTACAATATCTGTGGGGGCTGCTTATGGCACACCCCTAGTCTAGCGTGAGCTGGCCTTTAGTTGGATAGAGCAGGCTTCCAGAGGTAAAGAAGAAATCAAGGTCCAATCTAAGAGGTCAGAAAAAATCCGTCCTATACAAAGGTCCAAAGGAAGTCTGGACCTAATCCAGAGAAAGTCAAAATCCTATCCATCCTTCCTGCATTTGCGACTACCTCTACATTGAAGAAAACCATTGGGAGAAGAATAATTAGACACCAACTAGGACTTTAATCTGTAATTCAAAATCCCCACAGGTTTCCAAAACTGATACTGTCTATAACAAATGTGGATAACCAACCACACTAGACCAGTGGTTCTCAAACTCGGTCCTCAGGACCCCACACAGTTCACGTTTTCCAGGTCACCCAGCAGGTGCACAGGTGTATTCGTTACTCACTGACACACTATAAAAGATCCACAGGTGGAGCTAATTATTTCACTTGTGATTCTGTGAGGAAACCTGGAAAACATGCACTGCTTTGCATCCTGAGGACTGAGTTTGAGAACCTGTGCACTAGATCAGTGGTTCTCAAACTCGGTCCTTAGGCCCCACACAGTGCACATTTTGCAGGTCACCCGGTAGGAGCACAGGTGTATTCATTACTCACTGACACATTTTAAAAGATCCATAGTTGGAGCTATTTATTTCACTTGTGATTCTGTGAGGAGACCTGGAAAACATGCACTGTTTGGGATCCTGAGGACCGAGTTTGAGAACCTGTGCACTTCATCCCTGCCGGCATCGGCAAGTGTGTACGCACTTGCCGATGCCAGCACCCCTCCAGGTGCTGTCGCTAATCGTCTAGTGTGCACCGGCCTTTAGCCTCAGTACACTAGCCCACCTTACCTAGAGTTCTGGCCTTGAGTTGCTTAACTATTCTGGGACAACTCCTCCACTTACATTCTACACACATTTATGCTAACTGGTGATGGGCTACTACCACCATAATTATCTTCTTGTTCTCTTTCTTCTTCTTCCTCTTCGTCATCACTATTGTTGGGACTACTACTCCCATTATGTTCTTTTTCTTGAAGAGAGAGGCAGGACCCCATGTACTAAGGGGAGATAAGAGGGTCAAATGAAAGAGACAGAAAATTCATGTACATATTCCTTCTCGATATGTATTAAAGGGTTTTCTCTTACAAGCGTTAAGAGCAAGCTAAAATATAGGCATTGCCATAGGTGAGACTCAGTGGTATATTTATTAAACTGCAGGCTTATAGAAGTGGAGGTGTTGCCCATAGCAACCAATCGGATTCTAGCTATTATCTATAGAAGGTGCTACATACATAAGTAGAATCCGATTGGTTGCTATGAGCAACACCTTCTATAAACCCATACTATTGTAAATATACCTCTCAGTGTAATCATTGTCTTTGCATCATAGTGTTTGTAATAATGTTCAGCGCTACTTGCTGCTACTGTGCCTCGTCTTTTTCTAAGTTAGAGCACAGGTTCACACTAAAGGGGCCTATCCGTTAGCAGATAAAATGTTTGATTGAACGATATATCGTTCAATCGTTCATTATATCCGCTAATGGATAGGCCCTGAATGATGACAGATGCGCACTCCTGCGGCCAATAAATCGCATCTATCATCTCTCCAACATGTTGGTCAATTATCGCATATAGCTGTATGATATTAGCAATATCGTGCAGTTTATATGCAGTAAACGACGAACAACGAAAGATATTAGCAGCCGCTACAGAGCGCTGCAGAGAAAAAATCCACTTCCTGAATGATGTCATGCGATATCGTTCGTCGTTCACCAAAATCTGTCATGTACATAACAGATATCATTCAGCACAGCCACCGGAATTTAAGGGATAACTTTGGTCTTTCATTGCTCAGAAATATATCTGCTAATGGATAGGCCCCTTAAGGGGAAGAGTTATCAAACTTTCATGTTTAGAAAGCTTGATACATATCTCCCTAAGGGCTCTATTTACTACAATCCGCATATTGAATGCAGATTGTAGTGTGATATTATCGAATGAATTCGCATTGCAAATTCAGGCAATTTCACAGGGATTTACTACAAATCCCTTGCAGGGACAGAGCTTGCGAGAAAGCTCTGTCCCTGCGAATCCCCTCCGCACACTAGTCACAGTATTTTCGCAAAAAATACCGTGACAAAGTGCCCGCGCATGCGCCGACCGGCTGCCGCTGCTACCTCCCCCCCGGCGCTAAGCCCCACCCCCATCATTAAGCCCCACCCCCAGCGATCGCGGACCCCCCCACGACCCCCCCTCTTTTAATAGCACTTACCTGCAGTCATCGGTGCTCCGGTGATGCCTTCCATGCCTCCGGTCAGCTGATATCCCATACTGCACTGGGACCCGATCACCTGATGACCAGGCCGCAGTGCACCATGGGAGACCAGCTGACCGGAGGGAGAACATCACTGGAGCCCCGACCACCGGTCCCTGGAGTCAGGTAAGTAAATTTTTTTTTTACTTTTTTTTTTTTTTTTTAGCAGAGATCAGCTTGCAGTCCATGTAGACCACACAGCTGATCACTGGGACCGGCTCCGGGCTCTGCTCTGCCTTTTAGAGCAGAGTAGGAGCCCGGTAACCGGGGGAGACTCTGGATAACGCCACCTCCAGGTATTTTTTTACAATTTATTTTTAGTAACTTTGGTCGGATCACATTTCCCATTACAATTATGGGAAGTGCTATTTGCTTACTAAAAATAAGTGATACTTAGGGGTTGGAGTAGAATTTTAGGAATTCTACTCCAATTGCCCTGTAATAACTATAGGTGATACTAAAATAATTGAAAAAGGGTGTTTTCACAACCTTTTCACCTTTATTTTAGTAAAAAATAATGTTAATAAATAGAGCCCTAAGTGTTTAATTCCTCTGACCCTGGTGATTTTCCATTTCATGGTGTCTCCTGAGAGGATTTAGCAACGTGTATAAATGTATGACTATGGGGTCTATTTAATAAAAATAACGCAATAAGTGTTTTGCAGTATGCCACAACAACATGCACTATTTTTCAATCTATTATAGCGCTATTAAACTGAAATTTCTTTCCAGGACAGACCTTGCACTAGGTCTGTCGCAGAGACATTGTATCACACTACAGTGCACAGGCGCAGTTTCAGCGCATGGGCAGATCAGCCATCTGAGGCTCTCGTAACGTTAGATGATGGTCAGACCAAGAGAGATGACTGTGCATGGTAGGACCCACTTGTCTGCATCAAGGAAAGTTACTAACATCCAGGGCAGGATTAAAGGGGGGGGGCAGGGGTACAGGGGCGGCAGTCCCGGGGCCCCCACACAAGAATGTTGTGACCCTGCCGAGGACAGGTGCCCAGCTGCACCTGTTCCCGGCAGGGGCTCAGCTGCCACGGCTGTGTTCTACAGTCAGTGCTGCTGTATACAGCGCAGGGCAGCTCCCGAGTCCCCTCATAGGCGTCATGTGACATGTCAGTGACGCTGATGATGGGACTAGAGAGTAGCTCTTTATCGAGAGGTGACAGGCGAGCAATCGGGGGTGGATGGAGGCAGTAGGGCTTCGGGTAGCTTGTGCGGTGGAGTGTGTGTGTGTGTGTGTGGGTGGGGGGGGTTGGTGGGCTCTATGTGGCTGAGGGTGGTTAGGCTCCATAAGGCTTGAAGGGGGCCTCCACAGCTTAATTGCCCTGGGGCCCCCACAAGCTTTAATTTGGCCCTGCTAACATCTTAGGTTAGGGAACTCATTTCAGAGGCTCCACAAGGATCTTATGCTGGCTGCATCCTAAAAGCTCCAGGTTAGGGAGTGTTCCGCAGCACCTTACATAGTACATAAACAAATAGGTGACCAGCGACTTACAGTACAATACAATATAGGACAAGGACATGGATAATATACATTGCTACATAAGTGACAATAACACCTAGATATGCAACAGAGCATAAGTAACCAAGTGTTAGGTACCCTGGTGGGAGTAAGAAGTAGATAAAATTAAAGTAAGGAGAAGCACAAGAGGGTAGAGGACCCTGCTCGTAAGAGCTTACATTGTATTACAGTATGGTATATGCTCTCTGCTACCTCAATAAAATGGTGTTAACTTTAGGTAAAGAGTTTGAAGAGATTATTTCCCCTTCTCCATAAATAGCATAACTTATCACCCCTCGTTGAGTCCTATGGGTGCTGCATCAGTAAGAGAAGAGATGAGTTTTCTTATCAATTTCACTGCACATTTCTTTTCTATGTAACCCCCATTCAAAAGTCTTAGGGACATGAGAGTTATAGTATAAAACAAGGAGGAGAGTTACTCTAATATATGTTAGATACCCTATGTTATGTTTAGGATTATAGTGAAGTTATAAAAATGTATTTGTTTAGATGGAGAGCATACATATATATTTACAATATTATATGTACATTGGTTGATATCAGGGGAGTGGCTGGTGCTGGAAAGTGCTAGAGTGGCGCATGTCACTAGCGGGAGGACTCTGGCTGAAGACCCACTAGTATAAATAGAGGGAGGTGACAGTTGGTGAGGTACCTAGGACTGAGAAGTCATTTTTCCTACAATTTCCCTACTGCGCATGCGCAAAACGTGGGGAAAATGGCCACGGTTTTGTGCAGCGCTACAGCCAATGCGGGAATTCATAAAGGTAAATATTAAAAAATATAGGTGCACGGTGTGCAGTGTGGGCCCCCCATGGTCCCAGGGCCCCCTATGCACCGCTCACCCTGCACCCATTATAAATACTCCCCTGATTCCATATGAAAAAGATGGTTATGTGAAACCACAGAGTAGTGTGTACTGAGGACCCTATAATTTGCAATGTGGCATGGCCACACTTTCAACATGTTTGCCCCAGTCCCAGACATAACTGAACTCCTGGTGGCCCTGGAGATGACAAAATTATCTAATTAGTCACGGTTGGTATTTGAGGGTTACCTGACTCAGGTGTTGAACTGGATTCAGCGGAGACCGGCTTGCCTGGAACCATGGATGATGTAATAGCTCTATGTGCATATGAATTGTATAGCAGTGAGAGCTGCCTTTGATGATAAATAAAAGAACAGGAAACTTGTAACGTTGGAGTGGAACCAGTAGAAAACTTGGAGGAACTGGACTGGGACCGGCAGGAAGTCTTGCTTAGCTGGACTGGTTACCAGTAGGTGGGCTTGCAGAATTGGACTGAGAACCAGTGGATAGGCTTGCTGAATTGGACTGAAAACTAGTAGGATTTCTCAGGGGCGAATTGGGCCGCCGGGAAACCGGGACACTTCCCGCTGGGCCGGTTCAGAAGTGCCCTGGCCCCCCCTCCGACAAGGGTCCAGAGATGCAGTGTGACTGTTTTGGGCACTTTTGGCCCGATCCGCGGGCTGAGAAGAGGCAGGGAGCGAGCAGTTTCCGTGGGCAGGCTAGCTTTATCCTTCTCCTGCAATCAGCAGTATTGCCGAATGGAGCAGAGGCGGAGCAGGGCTGCGGTTTTGTCATGCTGACTGTCAACAAGTCTGACCTGCACTCACTGTCTGTGACAGTACGGCTCCACCTCTTAGCTGGGGATGAGCCTGACACTATAAAATTGCCACTTTGCTGGCTCCGCCCCCTCTTCCATGTTAAAGGCTTTCAGTGCAGGCTTAGAGAAGTGCTCCAGAACTCCTGACACTGCGTTGTTTGTGCAGGTCGAGCATACGGGACACCAAATTCCCCGGGTGCTCGTCTAACAAGACCACCCTCTTATAACTGTGACGTGCTGCTCTGGATGTTCTCAGTCTGCTGAAGTGCACTGCTGAGTCAGTGTCAGTGAGAGTATCCCCCAATGTCAATTACATTATTATTCCACCCCGAGACTCCGCCCCTTTTTCTTCTCTAAGGCTCCGCCCCATTCCTTTTTTTAACCTATCGCTATAATTTTCCTCTCCCTGAGGCCCCGCCCCATTCTCTCTCCTTACCCAAGTGCCTGGCCCTGGCCCTCTTCTCCAGTCCTATGCTCAGGCAAGCTGTCTCCACACAGTGAGCAGAGACAAGGGAGCCTTCAGCCAACTGAGGTCAGTATATGGAAGGGGAAGGGTCTATTAAAGCAACTTGTAGGTGGATTGGGGGTGTATTAATATCATGGGAGCACTTTAGTGTTATCAGAGAGGTACATTGAAGTTTGTGTAGTGATATCATGTGAGAGTGTATTAATATTACCCCCCCACACACACACGCACATCATCTAGATTGAGATATAAATATATATATATATATATATATTTATTTATATCTCCTAATCTCTATAATCCTGCTCTGTATTATAAATGGTTATATATAACACCATCTGGATGTTACCACGGTAACAGTCTCTCCATTGAGCCGTAGTTTATTATGTTATGGCCTTTTTCATACACTATACATGTATTTGATAATTCTCATATGTTAATTACATGAATTAAGTCATGTATTTTGATGTCAATTCCAGTCCGATAGTATGTTAGTGATGGGTCATATGGTGTAATTTTGAGGTCATCTGGAAGCGTTTGCATACTGGAAGAGACGCCGGATGAGACAAGATAATTTACTGGGTGTATGGGGATATAAGGTAAGATTTTTTGGTGTTTTATTGTATCCCTGATGACAATGTATTACATAGAAACTTTAATGTAAAGGTAGTCTGCTGTTCATTTATTTGAAGTACCTGAGTGCAGAGCTTGATGTATACTATCATGGACTCATGGACTCTCTTTGGGCTCTATTTATTAACATTATTTTTACTAAAATAAAGTGAAAAGGGTGTTTTCACACCCTTTTCACATTATTTTAGTTTCACCTGTAGTTATTACAGGGCAATTGGAGTAGAATTAGTAAAATTCTACTCCAACCCCCAGTATCACTTATTTTTAGTAAAGCAGATCGCATTTCCCATAATTGTAATGGGAAATGTGATCCGACCATAGTTACTAAAAATAAATTGTAAAAAAATACCGGGGGAAGCCCTGTGATAATAACGCCACCTGGAGGTGGCGTTATCCAGGGTCTCCCCCGGTTACCGGGCTCCCACTCTGCTCTAACGGGGAGAGCAGAGGCGGGAGCCGGTACCAGTAATCAGCTATGTGGTCTAAGCAGACCGCAAGCTGATTGCTGTAAAAAAAAGAAAAAAAAATTAAAGATTTTTTTTTTTACTTACCTGAATCCAGGGACCGGTGATCGGGCCTCTGGTGATGGCTCCTCTCCGGTCAGCTGGTCTCCCACAGTGCACTGGGGCCCGGTCATCAGGTGATCGGACACCAGTGCAGTATGGGAGATCACCTGATCGGGAAGCTCGGAGAAGATCACCGAAGGCCAGGAGGTGCAGGTAAGTGTAATGAAGGGAGGGGTGGGGTCGCGGGGGTCCGCGATCGCGGGGGCGGGGCTTAGCACCAGGGGCGGGGCTTAGCATCGGTGGGGGTAGTAGCGGTGGTCGGTCGACGCATACGCGGGCTCTTAGTCGCGGTATTTTTTCCGAAAATACCGCGACTAGAGTGCGGATGGGATCCGCAGGGACAGAGCTTTATCGCAAGCTCTGTCCCTGCAAGGGATTTATAGTAAATCCCTGTGATATTGCCTGAATTCGCAATGCGAATTCACTCGGTAATATCACACTACAATCCGCATTCAATATGCGGATTGTAGTAAATAGAGCCCATTGTGAGGGCAGCGGAATAAGGGGTCTATTCACTAAGTCTTGGAGAGAGAAAAAGTGGAGATAAATAAAGTACCAACCAATCAACTTTACAGGCTGTGCTTGAAAAATGACAGGAGCTGATTGGTTGGTACTTTATCTCTCATCAAGGCTTAGTGAATAGACCCATAACATACCCGATTATAATCTGGAGTTCCGTGGACACAATTACACATACACACACTTACACGCACAGGGGTCTCAAGCAAGTGTCTTGCCTAGGGCCTCTTGTTCTCTTAATCCAGCTTTGCTGGCAGACCATCTCTGAATGAGAGACAGGAGGGTTCACAGTGGCAAAAAAGAACAGTTGGCAGTTGAGGACATGATATGCATTTATTTATACCAAATATTAACAATGTCATGGTTTGTACTAGGTTCCAGAAATCACTTTGCTGGAACTTGTACTTCTAGACTAGCTATTTGCTTATAAGCGTGTTTTTATCCATAATGATGCATCAACAATGGTGCACTGTACATACATACATACAACTTGCTTCACATTAATAAGAAGAAGATTGAAGAGGTGAATTTAGGGCCTGATTCTGAGTCGGACTCAGCTGCGTCATTGTCTGCATCTTTTGCTGGTCGCTTGCCTGTGACTTTATGCAAATGCCATTACATAGCCCTTCCCTGGTCTACGGCCATACATTTAAATGTGCAAGGAAAGGGACACCCATTTATAGTATCTGTAGAAGATGTAATACCACCTGGTGTTTCTTTAGACGCCACCATTGATCGGTCCATGGAAACTTGCACCAGCCCTATGGTAGGTGCAGTGCCTCCATCCGAGTATAGCCTCCAATGTGATGTATGTTGAGTGTCTGTGTACACAGCCACTTTCATTGACACACCCACGACACTGATGACATGTTCATAAGAAGTACCATCTACATGCACATGAATAGCCACTTACCAGTCATAACCCAACACTGGTTTTGCCTATCACATTGGCCATAATTAATTTTATTTGGTTCTGGGCCATCAACCCATAGCACCCAGTTTCGGAACCACTGGTATAAAGTATACATCTTTCCAGAAGACAGATCCCGCCCCCTGCACAGACCTCACCACTTGTCAAATCTCTGCCCCCCCTCCCCCATTCTGGGCTGCTTCCATCAATTTCCCGGGCTGGTTTTTCATCCCAGTCCGCCCCTGGGATTTCTGGATACGCTAGGTATAGCTATCAGCAGGATTACTGAATGAGCTAGTCTGGGAACCAGCAGGATTTTATGGATGTGCCAGGTATAGTTATCAGCAGGATTACTGAATGAACTGGTCTGGGAACCAGCAGGATTTATGGATGTGCCAGGTATAGCTGCCAGCAGGATTACTGGATGAACTGGTCCGGGAACCCGCAGGATTTCCAGGGGTGCCAGGTATTGCTGTCAGCAGGATTACTGGATGAACTGGTCTGGGAACCAGCAGGATTTCCAGATGGACCAGGTATTGCTGCCAGCAGGATTACTGGGTGAACTGGTCTGGGAACCAGCAGGATTTCCAGATGGACCAGGTATAGCTGCCAGCAGGATTACTGGGATGCACTTGTACACAGGGAGACAGAAGTAGAACAATCTGTACACCACGGGAAGTAACAAGATACTCAGGCCCAGAATGCTATCAGAGGAGGATGTATATACCCTGGTTCTGGCAGGAATTGGTGGATACGGTCAGGTGGTCTGGCAGTAGCATTCTTAGTGGTGGAGAGCACAACATGCAGATGGAGCAATCATATCTGCAGTACTGAGAGTTAGAACTACACCTGCGATTTCAATCAAGGCTAGCAGTGTTCACAGACAGAAAAGGGCCCAGGTGAATAATCACTGTGGAAAAGAGCGCACGGTCCAAATGTATACACAGAAGTGTTGTAGCCAGCATTATTAGAGCATATCTCCCAGGTCGAATTACACATACAGATCCATGGGACAGTTGGCAGGGGTAAGTCTCAAGGCAAAAAGGTGAAAAAGTAGCCAGGGTCGTGACAAAGACAGACTTCCAAAGGTAAACATTCACATTAGCAGGGAAAACATCCAGAAATACGTATTTGGCTAAGCAGGTAGTAAAAATTCCTCATGTTTAAGAAAAAGATATGGTCCGTGCACCGCAGTAATAAGTTGCACGGCCCAATCTTCACAGAGTCAGGGGGAAGAGGTGGTATTCAGGGGACCACCAACCTTTTTTATTTTGGTGAACATACTGGAGGTGGTGATTTTTGTGCATAAAGTTTCTAGGGAACCCCTGGAACTTGTAGCATACCCACATTGAAGAATCACTGAGATCTCCTGTATTGCATGACTAAGGGATATACGCAATAAGCTTTTTTGATAACATTATGTAGAAACTGCAGTTTCTGTATAGTTTTATGTATTGTTGCAATGTACTAAGGGCCTGATTCAGAGACGGATGCTCTGAAAGAGCGCTCGCTCTGAATCAGGGCATTTTTGTTTTTGTTTGGAGCGGCCTCCTGGCCACTCGCATAGCTGTGGGTGACCACCCACAGCTATAGCGAGCGGCCAGGTTGATGGTCACGATGGTCAAGACCATCGCGACCATCGGGCTTGCGACGAGACCCTTGTGGCCGCAAGCCCCAGAGAGCTTCTGTCTCTAATAGAGCCAGAAGCTCTCCCACTGACATCACTGGTGGGAACGCCTCCATTTGTGTCTTGACCATCGCGACCATCAATGTGGCCGCTCGCTACAGCTGTGGGTGGTCACCCACAGCTATGCGAGCGGCCAGGAGGCCGCTCCAAAAAGGAGAAGGGACGGCCCTGATTCAGAGCGAGCGCTCTATCAGAGCGTCCGGCTCTGAATCAGGGCCTCTGTCTGTTACAAACTGAAAAGTCTTCCGCAATACGGACTTATAATAATCGAGGCACCACCAAAAATGTTTCTTTTGGGACAAAGTTGCTATTCTAAAGTGTGTGATTAGAATATTCGTTTTTTATTATTGGAAGTTATTGCTGTTGTGATTACTTATTAGTACCAACATAATACGCATAATGTTTCATTGAATTATTAAATCACATAGTTGGTGCTGCCCTAATTGTTACCTGTATCTGTTACCGGCATTTATTGCTTTATATGTACATCATTAAAATATATGACGTTATGCATTATTTGTACAAAGTGATTACTGTCAAATTTGGTCCCATGGTTGTTCCAGACTCAAAAAACATTTATTTAATCAATTAAATAATTTGCTACTTTACTGACACTCCCTTTGGCTGGTGTCACACCTGTGTTTGGAAAGTAACTGTTAATTTATATCGCTAAAGTAAATGGGATCTGATCTTAGGGCCTGATTCAGAGATGGATGCAGTTCCAATATTAACGCTGTTGAGCGATTATTGGAAGATTGCGCATTTCTTGCGCGAAGGTCCCTGTGCGATTTTGCAGGCAGCGCTCTGTGATCTCAGAGAGAGGTGGTGGAAATGAAGCATTTGGGGGAGGTGACGGGGGAGTGGTCGGATAAATGCACTTTTCTGGGTACTGGCAGGCATCTGCAACCCCATACACAGAGTTCATACCCCCAGCGTGTCTGTCCCGATGGCTCTGCTGCGTGACCAGAAGATTATTCAGAACTGCTAACATCAGTGGAGCCGCGTATGGGCTGCAGTGGTGTACGCAGCTGCGTTACAGGTTGTGATGGCTGATACCCCTTTTACACAGGAGCTAAAACCCGGGTTATTGCAGGGTTAACCCAGGTAGCTCCTTGTTGTAAAAGGGGAGAGGGTTGGATCGCCGGGTCGAGTGACTCGGCAATCCAACCCAGGTAACTTGCAGGGTTTAACACGGGAGTAACCCGTGAAACCCTGCAGTGTAAACGGGGCGCTCCGGGTCACGATGACCTGGAGCGCGCCGCATGCCGGCCAATTGGTCCGGCTTCAGTGGCGCTTGAAGATGACGTCATCTCCAAGTGTCCACTTCAATGCCGGAAAAGTCGGGTCTATGCAGACCTGACTCTGGTGTGAACGCTGCCTACTCGGGAATGTCCTGGGTTGGCGCCGACTAAATTCCGGGTCTGATCCGGATTGGAACCCTGTTCCAACTCCGGGTCAGACCCGGAATTTAGGTGTAAAAGTGGTATAACTTAAATCTGCATCCATCTCTGAATCAGGACCTTAGCTGGTACTAGACTTCACCAAAGCTTGTAGCTCTCACAAACACTTAACGTAGCATTGAAATATAGCAATTAAAAAAGCTGCAGAAATCCTGCCCAATTGAAATGATTAAAACAATTTTCCAAAGACTGCAAAGAAAAATCAGCATTACTTCCAGGGATCCAGGACTTAATTGAATAGATTCGGTCAACTAGCTGTGGAGTAAACCTCGCGGCTAATTGGTTATGCCCCTTAAGCTGGGTACACCGCCGACCTATCTGACAATCGGAAACTGTATACACACTTTCCACAGGCATCCATTGACAAAGCCCCTTGCATTGAAACGTTCGTCTGGCTGCAGTCAGTCACTTGGCACATAGCAGCAGCTAAGGTACCTTTTCCCTTTCTACAGGCACAGTTGTTTCCTACTCCCTGTGTCTAGCCTGCACTGCACTAGCAACAGGCAGCCCTAGGAGAGAGAACCACATACAGTGTTCTGTTATATATTTTTTCTCCTTTCAGGGGATTAGGGACCTGGGCAGAGGCGCCTCACTCTTAGTTCACGGTGTAGCGCAGACACACATACTTCGAGCAGCAGCACCCCACCCCAGTGTCCTCTTTTTTTCCCTTCCCCCACTTTCCTACAGCTTGCATTTCTGATACTCTCATTCAGCCTGGGACTACAGATTGTCTGATTGCAATACTATGTAACAAGCAGATGCTGGAAGGATCTCTGAAAAGCAGCAGAGCCGGCCCTATGCATAGGCATTCTAAGCAAATGCCTAGGGGCGACTTGAACAGGGGCATTCGGCTCTGCAGCTCCCCCGCCCCCCCACTGCGATCTGGCAGTGCAGCCTGTCAGGTGACTCTGTGGTCACGGTGAGGGCCGGCCCGACCATTGCGTGCACCCCCCACGGTCACAAGAGCGCCAACTCCCCCCACGATCACAACACCCCCAGCCGCGGGTACACCCCCTGCATGATCACAACAGCCCACCCACCCCCACGTGTGCCTGCCGTCGCTACCACAACAGCCCTCCCCCCGTGATCACAACAGCCCCCCACAGGTACCCCCCCTCTCTACGATTACAACAGCCTCCGCGTGGTAACCCCCTCCAGCGATTACAACAGCCCCCCCGCCCACGATCATAAAAGCTCCTCCCCTCGTGATCACAGGAGCACCCTGACCGATGATCACAGCTGCACAGACTTGCAGGTAGGTGCTGATGCTAGAACCCCAGTGCAGTGCAGTGCTTAGTTGATTGAACATGTATATTTGTGTATATATTAGGGATGAGCGGGTTCGGTTCCCTGAGAACCGAACCCACCCGAACTTCGGGGATCCGGGGCGATCCGAGCCCAAGCTCGGATCTCCCTGTCTGCCCCGGATCCCTCTCCCGAGGCAAAACCTCGAGATCTGCTGTCAGATCTCGAGGTTTTGCCTCGAGCGGCCATTTAAAAAAAAATGCCTTTGCCTTTAATGGGCAAAGTGCTGATTGGCTGACAGAGCCGTCTGTCACGGCTCTCAGCCAATCAGCATTATGGTGCTCATTTGCATGTAGCACGGACTCGTGAGATCCGTGCTACATGCATCTGTGTGATTGACAGTGACACAGAGCACAGATGGGTCAGTGAGACCCGTCTGTGCTGCTGTGTATTTCAATGACACAGATGCACGCACGGACCAGGAGATCCGTGCTACTTGCATCTGTGTCATTGACACAGAGCACTAACGGGTCCGTGAGACCCGTCTGTGCTGCTGTGGTAAAAAAAAAAAAAAAAACCTGTGTAAAAAGAGAAAAAAATGGCGTGCCCCCCCCCAAAAAAAGACCAACCAGCCCCGGGCATTAGTGACCCAGTGCTGGGTGTGCTTAAATACAGGGGACAAACGACATAGGGGTCCCCTGTACTTAAACACAACCGGCACTGGGCTAGTCAGAACCAGAGCTGGTTGCCAAAATACGGGGGACAAACGACGTAGGGGTCCCCCGTATTCTGCGCAACCAGCTCTGGGCTCTGATCCGGTCCTGGTTCTGGAAATACAGGGGAAAAAAATGAGTAGGGTTCCCCTGTATGTTCCAGAACCAGCACTGGACTTTTTCTAGCGGGGGGCTGATGCCACAGCCAGGGGAGCCCTTTCACCGGGCCCCCCAGCCGCAGCATCAGCCCTGACCGCTAGTCAGCCCAGGCCGGGGATCCCTGGAGAGCTGGGGACCCCCCCAATAAAGGGGTCACCCTCTCCAGGGCTCCCCAGGCCCATGCTGATAGCCCGGGGCTATCCCCGCCACCCCTGGTGGCGGTGGGTGGCGGGTTGATTGTGTGGTGTGGTGTAAATAAAGAATATCAAACATTGTCTTTACAAGTAGAACTGCAAGTCCCAGCAAGCCTGCCCCGCATGCTGGTACTTGGAGAACCACAAGTACCAGCATGCAGGGCATTAAGGGCCCACTAGTACCTGTAGTTCACCTGTAAAAAAATGTTTAAAAAAAACACAGGACACACACACCGTGACAGTATAAGTTTATTAAACATACATACACACACACACACACACACATGTACACATACTCACCTATGTAACCCTGTAGCATCGGTCCACTTGTCCGGTAAAGTATCCATAGGGGACCTGTGAAAAAAAACATACTCACCATCTCCTATGCGAGGTTCTGTCCTCTTCGTTCCAAAGTAGGCATCCCCGGACTTGGCAAAAAAAAAAAAAACGAAAACACGATCCACGAACTTAGTACCGTTCTATAGAACGGTACTTCCCGAATGAGAGCTTAGCGGCGGGGTATCACCATGGAAACCCCGCTGCTAAGCGTTCATTGGCTGAGAGAGGCCATCTCCCGTCTCTCTCAGCCAATGAACGGCTCCCTCCATTGTAGTCAATGCTGGGAGCCGCAAGGTTATTAAAGTTTACCCTGCGGTTCCCACCATTGACTACAATGGAGGGAGCCGTTCATTGGCTGAGAGACGGGAGATGACCTCTCTCAGCCAATGAACGCTTAGCAGCGGGGTTTCCATGGTGATACCCCGCCGCTAAGCTCTCATTCGGGAAGTACCGTTCTATAGAACGGTACTAAGTTCGTGGATCGCGTTTTCGTTTTTTTTTTTGCCAAGTCCGGGGATGCCTACTTTGGAACGAAGAGGACAGAACCTCGCATAGGAGATGGTGAGTATGTTTTTTTTCACAGGTCCCCTAGGGATACTTTACCGGACAAGTGGACCGATGCTACAGGTTACATAGGTGAGTATGTGTACATGTGTGTGTGTGTATGTATGTTTAATAAACTTATACTGTCACGGTGTGTGTGTCCTGTGTTTTTTTAAACATTTTTTTTACAGGTGAACTACAGGTACTAGTGGGCCCTTAATGCCCTGCATGCTGGTACTTGTGGTTCTCCAAGTACCAGCATGCGGGGCAGGCTAGCTGGGACTTGCAGTTCTACTTGTAAAGACAATGTTTGATATTCTTTATTTACACCACACCACACAATCAACCCGCCACCCACCACCACCAGGGGTGGCGGGGATAGCCCCGGGCTATCAGCCTGGGCCTGGGGTGCCCTGGAGAGGGTGACCCCTTTATTGGGGGGGTCCCCAGCTCTCCAGGGATCCCCGGCCTGGGCTGACTAGCGGTCAGGGTTGATGCTGCGGCTGGGGGGCCCGGTGAAAGGGCTCCCCTGGCTGTGGCATCAGCCCCCCACTAGAAAAAGTCCAGTGCTGGTTCTGGAACATACAGGGGAACCCTACTCATTTTTTGTCCCCTATATTTCCAGAACCAGGACCGGATCAGAGCCCAGAGCTGGTTGCGCAGAATACAGGGGACCCCTACGTCGTTTGTCCCCCGTATTTTGGCAACCAGCGCTGGTTCTGACTAGCCCGGTGCTGGTTGTGCTTAAGTACAGGGGACCCCTACGTCGTTTGTCCCCTGTATTTAAGCACACCCAGCACTGGGTTACTAATGCCCGGGGCTGGTTGCTCTTTTTTGGGGGGGTGCACGCCATTTTTTTCTTTTTTTACACAGGTTTTTTTTTTTTTTTTTTACCACAGCAGCACAGACGGGTCTCACGGACCTGTCATTGCTCTGTGCCAATCACACAGATGCATGTAGCACGGATCTCCCGGGTTCGTGCTACATGCA
This sequence comes from Taudactylus pleione, assembly GCA_031769625.1. NCBI lineage: Eukaryota > Metazoa > Chordata > Amphibia > Anura > Myobatrachidae > Taudactylus > Taudactylus pleione. Next base: position 18,169,016 of record JAUIMM010000115.1, on the reverse strand, counting down.
AATGGGCACCATAACGCTGATTGGCTTCCTGTCTGCCACTGCAGTGCCACTCCTAGATGGGCCACGTGTTTGTGCCGCCCCCTTGTGTCGCTTAGCATAGTCATCCAGCTTCCTCGGTACAACCTTTTGGCCTAAAAACAATATTGTGAGGTGTGAGGTGTTCAGAATAGAGTGGAAATGAGTGGAAATTAATGTTATTGGGGTTATTAATAGCGTAGGAACAAAAAAAGGCCCATTTATGTGATTTTAGCGGTTTTTTTTATTTTTTAAGAAAAAATCCAGATCCAAAACACAAAACCCAGAACCCAAAACACGGAAGGGTGGTTTTGGCAAAACCAATCCAGATCCAAAACACGAAGAAAGATCCAGATCCAAAACCAAAACACAAAACACGAAAAGTGTCCGGTGCACACCCCTAGTATATATAAATAAATATGTGTGTGTGTATATAAATATATATGCTTAGTTGATTGAACATGTATATTTGTGTATATACAGGTGTAAAATATATATATATATGTGTGTGTATATATATATATACGTAGTTTTATGTGTGTGTGTGTATGTGTATATACATATTTATGCTTAGTTGATTGAACATGTATATTTGTATATATATATATATATATATATATATATAATGTGTGTAATGTGAATGGACTCTGCGACTGGTTTTGACAAGGCTTCCTTATTTGATTTATATATATAATTTAGTGTTTTGCACTTTCTTATTGTGTTATAAGTGTCTGCTCTGACCACAGTAAGTTGGTAATGGCTAATTACCACATAAAACACATGAATCGGTGAAGATGGTAGGTGAGCGACAGTAGTGCCTATACACTGTATACAATAAACCTAGTATATCAAGTGTCTAGTGCATATGTGCAACAATAAATGAAAAATAGATAATATTCAATACAATTTAGAAACTTAGTTGTAAAAAATAGTGATAGTGCAAATCCATTAAAAAGTTAAAAAGGCATTTTATTCACATAAAAAGCAGACACATAAATACAATAAAAAATAGGCCAGGTAGGACAGCATATATATATGATATAACGATTTTAAAAAATTAGTACTCCATAAAGGTAAAAATAAATAGAATTATTTTTCTATCATATGCTAATCTTTGATAGGGTGTTCAAACCCAAGTTCATAGAGGTACTGCAAGTCCCAACGTGTTTTGTCAATAATTAGACTTCATCAAGGGGATGTATCTTTCCTGTGAGGTATCCTGGTTTATATACCCCACTAATTAGGGACAATTTGTCGCTCAAACCAGTTTGTGATGTCATTTCCTGTATTTTTTATTTAGCTTATAATATTAGAATATATAAATAGTAGCTATCTAACCTTTATAATTATTAGTCTAAAAGACCACTTGTATAGGTTATTAAAAAAAACTGAGTAATTTGTAGTATCTCCCTATTATAAGAAATCGGATGTTTTACTTCCGCCAGTACATGGGGTACTTCCGCCCCCTTCAGTCCTCAATATCCAGTCTGTAGGTCATTCCTATGACGGCGTCACGTGATCTAGTACATCCGTTCTTTTGTTGTGCATTATGGTGTTGTCTGCACAACGTTCCCCCCCTCACGTCACTTCCGCCCGGGGTCCTCAATCCTTGTTGTCACTCATACTTCCACAGCAGTGTTGTCTGCGCGATGTTCTCCCCGCCACTTCCGGTTGCCTCCACGTCACTTTCGCCCGGGGTCCTCGATCCTTGTTGTCACCTATACTTCCACAGCAGTCGCCATCTTGCTTCTACCGCCTCAGTCGCCATCTTTCTTTATATCTATTATAATGAAAAATTGTAATTTAGTTGATAAAAAATGTGTATAAAAAATATAAATTTATATATATAAAAAAACACGATGCTCCTACAACCATGTTATATTTCATGTCACAAGCTGGACAATAGATATTTAATTTGTTGTTTTTAATGTTTTTAATGTTAATTGTCCAGTCCAATTTTTTGTATGCCAAAAAAGGGAAAAGGTTAAGAGGGATTCCACTGGAGATAGATAATAGTCTTCTGATCAAAAATAAAATATAAAAAATAAAAAGTATTAAAAATATTTTTAAAAAAATATATATATATAGATAGTGTGACACAGTTAGGTTAGGGGGTCCCTCTCCTGGGTAGAGGACTCCTTCCTTACACACACACACAGCAGCAGGGAAGCAGCACACCAGTCTAGATGCAAGTACAAGCTGGTCGGCGCCAGTCTTTATTGTACAATGTCAGAAATAACACAAAGAAAACATAAACGTAAATCCTAGCCCTGTTGGGGCACTAACTTCACAGGTAGTTCCCTCACTACCAGAACCTGGCAGGGCCTAATGCCCTCGCCAGCAACAAAGCACAGCACAGTACTCACAGATAGGTTTTCCAAGTGTCTCTGAGCAAACTCCCTGTCTGCTCTCCCAGGTGAGACACTCAGCCCTAAACACACTAGGCTTATATTGGCCACTCTCAGGTGGAAACCCTAACAAGCCTGTACCAGGCTGCGAGTACCAAAACCTGGAGTGGCCGTGGGTGGAGCCCTCCCTCTCCTCTCACCCACAACCCCCAGGTCCCAAACCGGCTTTTCAAAAAGCCGAAACTCAAGCCTGCTACACTGCAGACTTTCTCCTGGGGATTTTAAACACATAGGACAGGAATCTGGGATAAATGTCCCTGCCACAGACCACTTCACCAGTGATCCTATCACGATAGATAGATAGATAGATAGATAGATAGATAGATAGATAGATAGATAGATAGATAGATAGATAGATAGTCCATCTCTTCACCAATGTTCCACACAGGGGTTATATTCAGTGTATCTCAACTGTTGATCTACAGAACCTGGTATTCCCAGGAGGTCACCCATCCAGGTACTAACCAAGCCCATCCGAACTTTACTTCCAAGATCAGACGAGATTGGTATGAATGTAGATATCATATTAGACACTGTTTCACCTCCAGGCTATTTAACCCTTACTGGAAATTGGTAAAGTTCTTAATTCCAGTATTCCTTGTATTTCACATATCCCCCCCCTTTGTTTCGACCTATGGGGCGGAACAACTGAAGCCCCCAAACAATGAACGCGTGACAATGCGTCTGCTTTAAACAACAGGCCCCCTGGCCTGTGTTCCACCGAAAATTTAAAAGTTTGTAACGCCCACTTTATGGCCAACGCCTCCTTCTCTACTGTGGCACCGGGTAGGCATCGAATTTTTAAACATTGTTCAACTTTCGGAAGTCATTGCAGAAACGCACACTCCCGTCGGGCTTTGGAATTAACACAATGGGACTTGACCATTCACTATGTGATACTTCAATAACCCCTAACTCTAGCATATTTTTAATTTCTTTCGACACCGATGCTCTTGGTGCTTCTGGTAACCTATAGGGCTTTAGATTAACTTTAACCCCTAGGTCAGTGATGATGTCATGTTTAACGACCGAGGTTTTCCCAGGTACGTCCGAGAACAGCACCCTATTTCTAATCAGAAACTCCTTGACCTCTCGTTGTTGAATTGCCAACAGGGTCTTTGCCACTGTCACTTCAGGAACTAAGGGCCCTGGACTTACTGGAGGGGCTCGGACGGCCGACAGTACCGTTCTATCTTTCCAGGGCTTTAACAGATTTATATGGTGTATCTGTTCCGGCTTTCTTTTCCCCGGCTGGTAAACTTTGTAATTGACCTGTCCCACTCTTTCTAAGATTTCAAAGGGCCCTTGCCATTTAGCCAAAAGTTTATTTTCCACAGTGGGAACCAACACTAACACTCTGTCCCCAGGAGCAAAGCTGCGTAACCGAGCATTGCGGTTGTATACCCTCTGCTGTGCCTGTTGAGCCTGTTTCAGGTGCTCTCTCACTATCGGCACCTCTACAATAGGCAATGGAACTAGTGGACCCTTAAAACGTGGTCTGGGAGCATGATACTGACACTCAGGGCAGGATAAATCCTGACACATTGTCATGTGGGGATAGGACAAAGGACTATCAGGGTCTACGGGTTTACCATCAACTACCTTTACATTCTTCCTGGCTTTTACCAAAGTAGGGTCTTTCAACTGCTCCACGGCAAAGACCTCTCTTCTGACCTCTAAATCAGGCAGACGATCAACTGGCCCAACAACACTTCCCACCTCAATGGGAGGCACATCAGTTGGCGGGCCACCGTCACGCTCCGCATTCTCTAGTTCACCAACCATAGTAGGAAAAGGGAATAACTCTGACTCAGAAGAAACTTCCTCCTCCACTATATCGACAACCTTCTCAAGTGGACCGGGGTTGTTCACTTCTGGAACAAAACGGCTTTCCCACAATTTCCAGAAGTGAGCAAAGTCTCTCCCCAATATTGCATCGTACATCAGACCAGGCACCAAACCCACAGAAACTATAGCAGAGCCACATGGTGTCTCAATGTTCACCTCGGCAGTAACATAATATCGATTATCCCCATGTATGCAGGTCACATCAACAGTTTTCCCCTTATGCCTCAAGGGGTTCACCAGCTCAGCTTTTATAAGTGTCACCAAGCTACCAGAGTCTAACAGTGCCTCTACTCGGTTGCCATCTACAGTGAGTACTTATCAGTCTCAGCCTGCCGGTCAGCCGTACAGGCTGTCTGTGCAAAGAAAGACCCCCTGCGGTAGACATGAGCAGTATCACATTGCATAGGTTCAGTTGTAAGTGAACAATTAGCGGAAATATGGCCGAAGTCACCACACCAGAAACACTGAATCATATTAATGTCTAGTCGTTTACGGGGCAAGAACCTTCCTGGCCTGGCAGGCCTGTCTCCAGGTTCTACACCTTCCATCTTAGGTACATCCCACCGCCCAGCACCCTTCTCCCCGGAACAGTCTTACCAGTGTCTGTGGGAGTTCGCCGGTGCGCCATCGGGGCTTGGTGGGGCATACTCCTCAGCTCCTCAGCCGCCACGTACCTCTCCACTAGCTCGACCAACTGGTCCGTGGTCTTAGGGTCTGCATGGCTCACCCACTTGCGCAGAGTCGCGGGTAATGATCGCAGGTATCGGTCCATCACGACCCTTTCCACGATCTGTGGTCCCGTCAGCGTCTCGGGCTGTAGCCATTTTGATGACAGATGGACGAGGTCATGCATCTGTGAACGTGGAGGCTTGTCCATATGGAACTCCCAGCGGTGGACCCGTTGGGCACGAACAAAGGTGGTGACTCCCAAGCGAGTTAGGATCTCCTGTTTTAGTTTTTTATAGTCCTTGGCATCAGCCAGGCATAAGTCGAAATATGCTTTTTGTGGCTCCCCAGACAAAAAAGGTGCCACCAGACTTGCCCACTGCTCCTGGGGCCAACTCTCCCTTTCGGCCGTTCTTTCAAATGCAGCGAGATAGGCCTCCACATCATCGCCCGAAGTCATCTTTTGGAGGAAGTGACTGGCTCGTACGGAGTGAGTGGTGGTGGGAGGACCAGTATTAACATCTCTGGGCCGGGCGACCAGGTGGTGTACCACCTCTTTTATGGCCTGGCTGTTTTCCGTTAAGGTCTGGCGGGTTTCCTTGATGGCGACCTGTTGTTGCCTCTGGGCTGTCTCCAAGGCCAACAGTTGCACCCTGGTGGATTCCTGCTGAGCCCAGGTAGCTTCCTGCTGAAGTTTGTTCGTCTCCTGCTGAGCTCTGGTAGATTCCTGCTGAAGTTTGTTTGTCTCCTGCTGAGCTACTGTAGATTGGAGCAAGGCCTTAACAATGTCCTCCATTTTGTCCTGGGGTGTAGGTTGGAAGCTGAACCTTGCCTCTCTGAGCATTGGCTGACGCCTCCTCTATGGGACTCCAAGGACACAGTGTTATTTCCACACTCACAAATTGGGTTTCTGTCCCTTTAATTTTTAAATGGAAAGTTTTCCTCTTGCTGCAACTTCAGTGTGTGTGTGGTTGCCCGCATTTTCCACCATATTGTGACACAGTTAGGTTAGGGGATCCCTCTCCTGGGTAGAGGACTCCTTCCTTACACACACACACAGCAGCAGGGAAGCAGCACACCAGTCTAGATGCAAGTACAAGCTGCTCGGCGCCAGTCTTTATTGTACAATGTCAGAAATAACACAAAGAAAACATAAACGTAAATCCTAGCCCTGTTGGGGCACTAACTTCACAGGTAGTTCCCTCACTACCAGAACCTGGCAGGGCCTAATGCCCTCGCCAGCAACAAAGCACAGCACAGTACTCACAGATAGGTTTTCCAAGTGTCTCTGAGCAAACTCCCTGTCTGCTCTCCCAGGTGAGACACTCAGCCCTAAACACACTAGGCTTATATTGGCCACTCTCAGGTGGAAACCCTAACAAGCCTGTACCAGGCTGCGAGAACCAAAACCTGGAGTGGCCATGGGTGGAGACCTCCCTCTCCTCTCACCCACAACCCCCAGGTCCCAAACCGGCTTTTCAAAAAGCCGAAACTCAAGCCTGCTACACTGCAGACTTTCTCCTGGGGATTTTAAACACATAGGACAGGAATCTGGGATAAATGTCCCTGCCACAGACCACTTTACCAGTGATCCTATCACAATAGATAGATAGATAGATAGATAGATAGATAGATAGATAGAAAGTCCATCTCTTCACCAATGTTCCACACAGGGGTTATATTCAGTGTATCTCAACTGTTGATCTACAGAACCTGGTATTCCCAGGAGGTCACCCATCCAGGTACTAACCAAGCCCATCCGAACTTTACTTCCAAGATCAGATGAGATTGGTATGAATGTAGATATCATATTAGACACTGTTTCACCTCCAGGCTGTTTAACTCTTACTGGAAATTGGTAAAGTTCTTAATTCCAGTATTCCTTGTATTTCTTGTTAGGAGAGTCTTAATATTTAGATAAATATTATTTGCTGTGTCTATACTATATAACCTGAGATTCCCCGGAATTTTGCTTCCGAGTACTAGTCATGCCCATCCAGTACTCAATGGATGGTATATACCTAGATGTTGTATTCCAATGTTCATAGTCTTCCAAGAAGGGTTTCAGATGAATGGTGCGATTTCGTAATTATCGTTGAGTCCCAGTGGCATCAATGTTTTTAATTCAAATATCCAAAACATTTCCCTTTTCGATAATTTCTTGGCCAAGTCACCACCTCTTTCTCCTAGGGTAACATGTTCTATCAGTTTAAATGTAAGGTATTCTGGATTGGAATTGTGATATAATAAAAAATGTGTTGAAACTGAGTGTCCTTCCAGCTTGTTTCTAATATTTCTTATGTGTTCTTGTATGCAAAGTTTCAGTGTCCTTTGTTTTTCCAATATATTTCATACCGCATGTACATCCCAAGAGATAGATTATTGATGTTGAATTGCAAGTCATATATTGTTTAATTTTGTATTCTTTTGTATTATCTGAATTTGTGAAAGTTCTTCTTTGTGGGTGGAGGAATTTGCACACATTGCATCTCCCACATTTGTAACTTCCGATACATTGTAAAGTTTGATGTTTATTAGTAGTATTAATATCTTTTAGCATACTTGAAGCTATTGTATCTTTTAAACTTCTAGCTTTTATGAATACTATTGAAGGTCTTGGAGGGATTATATCTTTTAAGATGGGATCCATCTGTAGGATATGCCAGTGTTTAGTTAATATTTTTTTGATAAAATTTTCCTGGCTATTATATGTGGTGAGGAAGGGAGGCATGTCTTTTTTAGTAACATTCTTATCCTTATATGTTAGTAGTTCCACTCTATCCATTTCTGCAGTCCTTATTGCTGCTTCTGAAAATACTTCATTAAGGTATCCTTTTTCTCGGAATCTGTCTGTGTATAACTTAATTTGAGTTTCCGCTGTTGTTGCTTCATTATAATTCTGTTTTATTCTCAGAAATTGTGAGCGTGGGATGTTATTTTTCCATTTGTTTAGGTGTCCACTTTTGTAATGTAGGTAGCTATTAGTGTCGACTTTCTTTATAAAGTTTTTAGTGATAATTGTATCCCCTTGATGCGTAAGAATGAGATCCAGAAATTCAATGGATAGATCACTAATATTATAGGTGAATTTTAAATTCATCCTATTGTTCATGATATGGATAAAAAATCTCTCAAAGCATTCTTTCGTCCCATTCCATACAGTTAAAATGTCATCAATGTATCTTTTGTAAAAAATGACATGATCTTTAAAAGGATTATTGTTATATATAAGCTTTTTTCATAACTATTTCTGTATTTTGTTGTAACTTTTTTAGTGCTTCCTTTTCCTTGTTCTTTAAGTTGTACATGCATGTTAATGGAACATCTGTATCACATAAATCTTTTTTGGATAATTCATAAAACCTATTAAGATAGCTTCCTTTTGATTCAAGCAGATAAAATTTGGACTTACATTTCAGTCCAGACTTATATTGATTTTCATTGTAATTATTTCTAATAGCATTATCTTTTTTTAAGAAATGTCTTTTTAGTGTTATATTTCTTACAAACGTATTTAGATCTATAAAGGACTGAAATTTGTTAGCATTGTTTGTAGTAGCAAAGTTTAGACCTCTATTTAGAAGTGAGATTTCTGAATTAGTGAGTTCATGTTTTGATAAATTGAAGATCCCTTTCTTTTCTATTTTTATGGGACATATCTCCTTTTGTGACTTCTCCCTCCTACCGCCCTGTTTTCCTATTCTTCTCTTGTGTTTCTTTTTAAGGGAGATGCTAGTCTGGTTGTCTCTCTAAAGAAGGTTCTTTTCGGATTCCTTTTGATGTGTTCCATGCTTGGGGATAAAAAACTATTGCTGTCACTGCCCGAGTCCAAGTGTTGGAGGGTGGAAAACCTGTTTTTAATTTTGGTGATTTCATAATAAGGGGAGTTGTTAGTTCTTGTAACTAGTTTCCTGTTAAATGGTGGTGCTCCCCAATTCCTTTGTTGATAGCTATACTTTGATTGAGTCTGTAAGTTAGTAGATGTAGCAAATCTACTCCAATTTTTCACTTTATTGGTATCATAGTCTTTTTTGTCCCTTAAAAATTTATTTTCTTTACCTCTCATGACTTCCTCTTCAATCTTTTCCAATTTTTTATTTAGTTCTATTTAATTAGTTTTATAGTCCTCTTTTTCTTTATATGTTTCCATCTGTTTTTCTTTATTCTTAATATCCTTTTCCAAATCCTGTAAAATTATCTCTTTTTCCTGTATAATGAGTTTCATCAGATTTAATGAGCATTGGTGTAGTATCTTATCCCATTCTTTGATAACTTCAGGTCTATCCAGACCGAATGTATGGTTTGTAAGGATCCTCAGTCCTCTGGGTATTCTATTGACCAAAGTATAATGCTCCAGGCCTTTTATGTCCCACCATGCCTTTATTTCTTTAACGATAAGTCTTTCAATGTCCCAAAACATATTGTCAATGTTTTCTGTTTTGGCATTTTCCTGAGGTACATTAAAAACAAGCTGGAAGGACACTCAGTTTCAAAGCATTTTTTATTATATCACAATTCCAATCCAGAAGACCTTACATTTAAACCAATAGAACAAGTTACCCTAGGAGAAAGAGGTGGTGACTTGGCCAATAAATTATCGAAAAGGGAAATGTTTTGGATATTTGAATTAAAAACATTGATGCCACTGGGATTCAATGATAAGTACGAAATCACTCCATTCATCTGAAACCCTTCTTGGAAGACTATGAACATTGGAATACAACATCTACATATATATCATCCATTGAGTACTGGAAGGGCATGACTAGTACTCGGAAGCAAAATTCCGGGGAATCTCAGGTTATATAGTATAGACACAGCAAATAATATTCATCTAAATATTAATAATCTTCTACCAAGAAATACAAGGGATTCTGGAATTAAGAACTTTACCAATTTCCAGTAAGGGTTAAATAGCCTGGAGGTGAAACAGTGTCTAATATGATATCTACATTCATACCATCCGTAAAAAACCCAATCTCATCTGATCTTGGAAGTAAAGTTCAGATGGGCTTGGTTAGTACCTGGATGGTTGACCTCCTGGGAATACCAGGTTCTGTAGATCAACAGATGAGATACACTGAATATAACCCCTGTGTGGAACATCGGTGAAGAGATGGACTATCTATATATATATATATTTTTAATATTTTTAATACTTTTTATTTTTTATATTTTATTTTTGATCAGAAGACAATTATCTATCTCCAGTGGAATCCCTCTTAACCTTTTCCTTTTTTTGGCATACAAAAAATTGGACTGGACAATTAACATTAAAAACAACAAATTAAATATCTATTGTCCAACTTGTGAAATTAAATATAACATGGTTGTAGGAGCATAGTGTTTTTTTATATATATAATTTATTATATTTTTTATACACATTTTTTATCAACTAAATTACAATTTTTCATTATAATAGATATAACTATATTATGACCAACAAATTATATAGTAATATTAAAGTAATAATGAAGTTCCTTTCTTTATAGAAATATAATTTCCATTAGATGATCCTGCTGGAGTACCAAGATGGTGGCCATAATAGAAAACCAATGACTATTCGGATTATATGGGAGTACCAAGATGGCCACTGGCATATATAAAGATGATGCAATCCATAATACAGAGTGAGAACATGGTAGTAGAAAGATGGCGACCGAGGCAGGAGAAGCAAGATGGTGAATAGAATATATTACTGGCGATGTCGCTCACCACTGCTAAAATATTAAGTAAATTCTTAGACCAGAGTGCAGCTGCCAATCAAAGAAGGTAGTGCAGTTTCTCCAAAAAACAATATAAAACAAATTGGCTGCGCAGTCTAGTCAATTAATAACAATAAAAAACATTTAATGACATATCTCAAAAAAACGATCACAGTACATATTCAATTAACCATAACCAGCAGTCTAGCACAGCGGCATTGGCTGTCCTGCTGTACAATAATGAAATTTACAATCTAAAAATGCAAAATATAAAAAAGTAAATAAACACACAAGAAAAAATTAGAGAGTAAATGTTGATAAAAATATTCAAATTAGCTGTATAGCTAAATAGTTGTAGTCCTGGAACAATATCAATAATGTTCACTTACAGATGGCAAAATGAATGAGTAATGGATAATAAATGTTATATTCTTGGATAAGTGCCGTGATTGTCACAATAAAATTTCACTGGTGTTGAGCTGCTTACATATCTATGAATGGAGTGGTATAAGTAAATCCCAATAGAGGACTGTGAGATGGTGTTAGTGAAATTATTATCACACGTTTCTTCAGTCTATAAGGCACTGTAGTGTGCACGACAGCGGCTGGGATGTATAAATGAAGATATTATCCCCCGTGTCTGCGTGAGGTGAGTATCACTAGACAGTGTGGAATATAGAAAATCCGGCTGAAATCCAATGCTCCCTCTCGAGTGAACTTTAACCGGGCGCACCGTGGTCAGTATCTGTGGGACGTCCGTAATCTCTACAATAGAGCAGTGGAAGATCGTGCTGTGATCAGAGGATCCGTCCCTTGTCCATAAGCCGCATATCCAGCTGAATACGTGCTGTAGCTGGCATTGGAGTGCCTGGGATGTATGTGTCGCTCTAGCAGTCCCAGTCAGTGACAACAGTAATCCGGCATAAACGTCCGAGTTGTAATAGGTTCCAGTATGGACAGAACTCAACGCATTTCCGTGCTCCTAAGCACCTTCGTCTGGAGTAAAATGTATTCATCCTTGTATGAGTCTTTTTAAAGCACACCTTTAATCATCCACAGATGTGTCTAATCAGTTACATTTGTAGCCATTCCTCCAAGTTTTATATTGAAGCAAGATGGCGACCGCTGTGAAAGTATGGGTGACAGCAAGGATCGAGGACCTCGGGCGGAAGTGACGTGGAGGCAACCGGAAGTGGCGGGGAACCTCGCGCAGACAACACCATAATGCACAACAAAAGAACGGATGTACTACATCACGTGACGCTGTCATAGGAATGACCTACAGACCGGATATTGAGGACTGAAGGGGGCAGAAGTACCCTATGTACTGGCGGAAGTAAAAACATCCGATTTCCTATAATAGGGAGATACTACAAATCACTCAGTTTTTTTAATAATCTATACAAGTGGTCTTTTAGACTAATAATTATAAAGGTTAGATAGCTACTATTTATATATGCTAATATTATAAGCTAAATTAAAAATACAGGAAATGACATCACAAACTGGTTTGAGCGACAAATTGTCCCTAATTAGTGGGGTATATAAACCAGGATACCTCACAGGAAAGATACATCCCCTTGATGAAGTCTAATTATTGATGAAACACGTTGGGACTTGCAGTACCTCTATGAACTTGGGTTTGAACACCCTATCAAAGATAAGCATATGATTTACCTTTTTCAATCTATTTATTTTTACTTTTATGGAGTACTAATTTTTTAAAATCGTTATATCATATTTATGCTGTCCTACCTGGCCTATTTTTTATTGTATTTATGTGTCTGCTTTTTATGTGAATAAAATGCCTTTTTAACTTTTTAATGGATTTGCACTATCACTATTTTTTACAACTAAGTTTCTAAATTGTATTGAATATTATCTATTTTTCATTTATTGTTGCACATATGCACTAGACACTTGATATACTAGGTTTATATATACCCCCCTTTTTATTGTATACAGTGTATAGGCATTACTGTCGCTCACCTACCATCTTCACCGATTCATATATGTATATATATATATACATATATGTGTGTGTGTATATATATATTTATATATATATATATACACACACACACACACACCACACACACACATATATATATATATATATATATATACAGTCAGGTCCATAAATATTGGGACATTGACAGAATTTTCATATTTTGGCCTCTATTCACCACCACAATGGCTTTGAAATGAAACAAACAATCGAGTATATGATCCCAACAACAGCAGCATTGTACTGTATGGAGATGTGTCCCGCTGGGGACAAATCTCTGATCTGCGCTGAGAAGGAGCATCAGGTTCCCGGCGCCGGCCAGGGTTGAATGTGGCATCCCCCCTTGCCTCTGCCATGGACTTCTTCGGAGCTGAACAAAGTTAGTGGACATCGCGCTGACCAATTTCGAGAGCCACTGGTGGGAGGAGCATAAGACGGAGCATGGCTAGAAGGAGTACACGTTTTTGGTCAGGTTACTGTCAGCCTGCGGAGCCAGGGCAAGTGACTGGCGCACCCAGGCCTGAATGTCAAGCAGGTCCAGCTCCAGGTATTTTCGAGGCTGTGTGGTCGCACTGGGGCGCTGGTGTCCGACAGTAGGATAGCCCCGCCCTCTTCCCTGACGGTAGTATTGCAAAGTGTAAGTACAGGGGTAAGAAGGAGTGGGGGGGACAAGGGATGGCGCAGGGTGCCGAGACACAAGACACCTAGCACCGGACTTGATCATGGGGCGTATTGGTGAGATGGGGTCGGCCAACTACTTACTGCAGGATGGAGGAGGGGTCACTTCAGAGAATGGCTTCTCAGCAGTGAGCAGTGGTAGTCCCAGCAAGTATGTACAAGGCCCAGCAAGCAGGATGCCTTGTGGCATAGGATGCACTACAAGTGCCAACAACCATGTCAGAACCTGTGATACCCTACAAGTCCCAGAGATTGGCCATTTGCTCTAAACACATGCAATAGTTCACATGGGGTGTGATAATTACTGTGTGTGTCCACCCAGACGTTAGTGTGTGTCTCATTGTAATTTGCTAATCTGGCCAGGACATCGGGCAGATGTGCTTGGGTGTCTGCAGTGGTACAGGGTTATACCGTAGATTACAGAAGTGCATGTAGCCTATTCAACCAGAAGCAGCAGCAGTGGCAGCTTCTCATTGGCTAATGGTCCACTTGCGACCAGCACCTAATTCAAAAGACCGCCTGTCTAAAGTTTAAACTGCAGTGCCACTGCATTCTGCACTGGCCGACACTACGACCCAATGCTTCTTCCCAGCACAGATCACAGTTGTATCCCCAGTGGGACACCTCTCCAAGCAATGCCATAGCTGGGGGTGAGAGAGGGAATCAGTTAGTGAGAGGAGCAGATGGATGGTAGTTAGTGGTGCAGGGGGTGAGAGAGTGAATCAGTGAGAGGGGCAGGGGGTGAGATGGTGTCAGGGAGTGAGAGGTGCAGGGGGTGAGAGGGAATCATTGAGAGTGGCAGGGGGTGAGAGAGGGAATCAGTGAAATGGGCAGAGGGTGAGAGGGAATCGGTTAGTGAGAGGGGCAGATGGATGGTAGTTAGTGGTGCAGGGGGTGAAAGAGGGAATCGGTGAGAGGGGCAGGGAATGAGAAGTGCAGGGGGTGAGAGGAAATAATTGAGAGCGGCTTGGGGTGAGAGGGGCAGTGGATGAGTGAGGAAATCAGTGAAATGGGCAGAGTGTGAGAGAGGGAATCAGTTAGTGAGAGGGGCAGAGGGATGGTAGTTAGTGGTGCAGGGGGTGAGAGGGAATCAGTAAGTGAGAGAGGAAGAGGGATGGTAGTTAGTGGTGCAGGGGGTGAGAGAGGGAATCAGTTAGTGAGAGGAGCAGAGGGATGGTAGTTAGTGGTGCAGGAGTGAGAGAGGGAATCAGTGAATGGGCAGAGGGTAAGAGGGAATCAGTTAGTGAGAGGGGCAGATGGATGGTAGTTAGTGGTGCAGGGGGTGAAAGAGGGAATCAGTGAAATGAGCAGAGGGTGAGAGAGAGAATCAGTTAGTGAGAGGGGCAGAGGGATGGTAGTTTGTGGTGCAGGCTGTGAGAGGGAATCAGTGAGAGGGGCAGGGAGTGAGTGGTGCAGGGGGTGATGGAGTAATTGAGAGCGGCATGGGGTGAGAGGGGCAATGGATGAGAGAGGAAATCAGTGAATGGGCAGAGGGTGAGAGAGAGAATTAGTGAGAAGGTGCAGAGGGATGGTAGTTAGTGGCTGCAGGAGGTGAGAGTGAATCAGTAAGTGAGAGGGGCAGAGGGATGGTAGTTAGTGGTGCAGGGGGTGAGAGAGGGAATCAGTGAGAGGGGCAGAGGGATGGTAGTTAGTGGTGCAGGGGGTGAGAGAGGGAATCAGTGAGAGGGGCAGAGGGATGGTAGTTAGTGGTGCAGGGGGTGAGATTGAATCAGTGAGAGCGGCAGGGGGTGAGAGAGGGAATCAGTTAGTGAGAGGAGCAGAGGGATGGTAGTTAGTGGTGCAGGGGGTGATAGGGAATCAGTGAGAGGGGCAGGGGTGATAGATGGTGTCAGGGAGTGAGAGGTGCAGGAGGTGAGAGATGGAATCATTGAGAGTGGCAGGGGGTGAGAGATGGAATCAGTGAGATGGGCAGGGGGTTAGAGAGGGCATCAGGGACTGAGAAGTGCAAGGGATGAGATAGAAGCAGGGGCTGAAAGAGTAGCATGTAGTGAGAGGTGCAGGGAGTAAGTATGGTGAGAGAGATGCAGGTGATCAGACACAGGAAACAGATAAGCATCTGGAATCAAACTCATTATCAAATCCCTAAAGTTTCGGGGGGAGGGGGAATTAAAATTTCCATACCCCCACTACAAAATTCCCACTTCGAGTACTGAACGAGACTACATCCTGGGTTTTTTTTGGCGCACGCCTATGGTGCGCTCTTCCCCTCCTTTAGGTGTGGAGGTGGGCATCAGTGCTCTTTATGTACACAGAGCACCAAAATATGTACTTTCGGCTCTGCTTTGGTGGCACAGATGTGTCCTCCTTCGTGTTCAGCTCCCCTGCCCTAAATAATTCCTACAGTGAATCCCCTGCATGAAGAGCTGTGTTGTATGTATTTTAATACAGAGAATGATGTATACTTGTATGTTGTTAATTATTAATGATGTTATTAATTATATTTATAAAAGCATAGACTACGTAGGAGGAGTCAGAAATAGTAAGGGGAGGAGTCTATGCCTGGGGCCAAATGCTGACGCCAAGGTGGGCCTGTGTGTTCTTTAAATGCCAGGGCCTATTTTTAGTCCCAGTCCGGCCCTGGCAAAGGGGGACATGTTGAGAAAATGCAGATGGGGTAATTGCTTGTAGCATGCACACAAAGGGTCATGTCAGGGAGACTCTAGGTATTTGGGGAACATGCTGCTGTGGGGGGCTGGTCACAAACACTGGGGACATTTGTGGCACAAAGTGAGGCATGTGGTGAACACACTGATGTGTAGGGAGCATATCAGACTTTTGGGGCATTGGTGATAGGGATAAAGGTGCTGAGGCATTTGGAGCACAGGGGTATATGTGGAGCATGCAGTTGGGGGACAGCTGGGGGCATTTTGGGCACAGGAGGGATTGTGGGGAAGATGCTGCTGGGGGAGACAGATGCTGGGGGAGTTTGGGGCATGGGGCATTTGGGGAAAAACCTGCTGTAGAATAAGCATGTCAAAGATGCTGGGGGTATATGTGGCACAGGGAGCATATGGGGAGCAGATGCTGTGGTTATTTTGGGGCACAAAGTGACATTTAGGGCAGAGGGGGGCATGTGGTTAACAATCTGCAAGGGGGCAGATGTTGGGAGGATATTGGGCACTTGTGGGCATGATGGAAATGCACTTCTGGAGGGTGGTAGATGCTGGGGGTATTTAGGGCATATAGGTGAGAAATACCTGGCTGCAGAGGGGGCATGTCAGGGGGAACCTGGGGCCATGTGGGTCAGATAGAATTTTGAGGGAAAATCTGGTGGCAAGGTGTAACATTCAATTGAAGGGGTGGGCATGTGAGAGAGAAGGTGTTCAGCTTTATGTAATTGATAGTCTAGGCAGGGCTATATGTCCAAAGAGCTTTTTGCATACCACCTTTACTCATCCACTGTCTCACACATTCACTCACCAACCATTTCACCCACCATGTATACAACCACAGTTTAATCGACCAGAGCCTCCATCTTCTGTGTGTCTCTATATGTAATGTCTCGATATGCCTGTATGTGTGTGTAATTACTGTTTTTTATTTTTTTGTTCTTATCTGTGAGAATGTATTTTTTTTCTGTGGGTGTCTATGTATTTGTTTGTTTTTCCTATTGGCCCACTGTGTTTGGTTATTTATTTCCTATGTGGGCTAATGTGTTTTATTTTTTCCTGTTGGGGGCCACTGTATTTTATTACTAAGGGTTCTGTATGGTAAGGGAACACTTTTGAAAAGGGAGCCCAAATTTATATTACTATTCCACCTAGAACAAGATTATTACTAACTGCGCAACTATTTATATTGGCTATGCATGCCAAAATGTGATCTGAACATATAAATATAAGGGTTTATTCATTAAGGGGTACCAAAATCGTTTTTTTGCTTACCAAAAAAATTAAGCTTGGCTGGCCCTGCGACAGCCACGTCATACAGGTCTCTATATATAACATATTTGCTGGTGGGATTATCTGCTAGGGGGCACCAGCCAAAATTTTGCCTAGGGCACCAAATTGGCTAGGGCCGGCTCTGAAAAGCAGTTATCATTTACTTTCTTCTAAACCTCTATGTACTCTCAGCAAGTCCACTCACATAATATTCACAGCATCTGCACATAATATGCAGCAGCCATTTGTCTGTGCAAGGTGAATAGGAGAAATTTCCTTCTTAATCCAATTAATATAGATCTGATCGTACTGATCTCTGTCCAAATGCAGGTTTAATTGTGTATATAAAAGTATGATTCACACTACTGACTGCATGATTTACACTACTGACTGCATAATTCGATGAGACAGAGACAAAGCTCTCTGTCTCACTTTTTTTTTTTAAAAAGGATTCATTGTGCACTGCGAGGATGGATTGGCCCCGTTTCTAGGTACTCAGAAACCCCCCCTGTGTGCTCTACTGGTCCCCCTGGAACCAGGGGCCCGTGTGCACTGCACACCCTGCACCCATTATAGTTACGCCCTTGTGTCTACATATGGTCCATGTTGACATTATGGTTGTCTACGTATTGTACCTGTCCACTTTTATGGTGACAATGGGCTCTATTTATTAACATTGGCCCTCATTCAGAGCCGTACGTTACCAACAGTACGCTCGTTGCGTTCCGATGTTGACTAACCGCGCATGCGTCGGTGTTACACTGCGCATGTGCGTACGGCAGATTGCGAGCTTTTTTTCTCTCGTTCCTAAAATAGCGTACAGGAAGTGACATGTCAAATGTGATTGACAGAACAGGGCGTTTTTGGGTGTTGACGGGGGTGGAGATGGAAAAACGCAGGCGTGGCGAGGCGTTTTTGGGGCGTACATACATTAGCAGATGCGAACGTCAAATGTGTTCGGACCGTCACATACGTCACTGGAACATCCTCTTTCCCTTCAAAATGCTCGCACAGTTAGGGTCTGGATTACTCGACCACATTGGCGATGGCCTTCTCCTCCGTCCCGGGACTCCATGATGTTGCAGCGATTAATCGCGGGTGGTCACAAAAGCAATTAGTGTTGTATTGAAAACCGGCTTGGTATGTGTTTGGAAAGCAGTTTATTGGGATAGCACAAAACCGTACGCAGGTGGAAATCATACCTGCTAATGTCAGGATTACACAATCAATTGGCGTACATTTTTTGGGTTTTTTTGGCCTCAATTTGTTGTTTATGGCCTATTGTGACAATAATGTCATCATGTTTTAATTAGCTCCCCTTTTTTTTTTTACTGTGGAATTTGCATCGTTATGTGATTTTTTAAACGTTCCTTCAAGAGGCCTTTTTTTTTTAAAAATGAAATGGTTATTGTATCAGTTTTTGCCTTTAGGGCCAGGATTAAATGTAACCCATTTGTACAATAATGTCACAATACAATGTCAGATTTTTATCATAAATTTATTGTTTAAACACAAACCAATTGGCATAATATTTTGTTTTCTTTTTTTCTGGCAAAGATACTTTTTATCAAAAATAAATAATCAATAACTGCTAACATAAACGTACAAAAATAATTTAAAAAAAAGAAAGGAGAGGGAAGTTTTGACCAGAAAGGAATATGAGCCAAGCACAGAAGGAGTGTGGGAAAAGTCGCCATTGCTGTCACCGTTTTTTCGCCCGTTTGGATGAGGGAGGGTGGGCGCCAGACCGGGTCCGGTATGCCATCGGGCTGGCGTGTCCAGAGGCAGATGTTGTGGCCTCTGGACTAGGCACAGGGCTAGGCACATTTGGAGGATTGGCTGATGTTGTGCCAGAGGTGGAGGATCCTGATGTTCCGGCAGGAAGGGAGGTCGGCTCCACCATGTGCTGGCGACGAGCTGCTCCAGGGCATCGGCGATGCGGATGTTGGCCCTGGTATTTTCCGCCAGGGCCTGACCAATGGTCACGTTGGCCGCAGCATTTTGCTCCAGGGCCTCAGCCACCCGTATCAGACTGGCGTCCATCCTCTGCAGAATCTCCATATGGAAATCCGATTTGAAATTGAGTTCTGTGAGGAGGCCCACTGCCTGCGAGGGGGCACGCCCTGGACTGGCTTCTGCAGGGTCCTCAGCCGGATGTACTGGTTCCTCCCCTGCAGAGCCAGCAGAAATTCTGCGGCCAAGGCTTCCCTCTGGAGCAGACTCATCCGCCTATGTCTCTGTTGGAAAAATGAGAAAAGAGTCACATTAGAATCTACATATTGGCACAATAGCATTTCAGAGTTGGTGACATCACAATACTTACCTGGGCCAACATGAGGAGCCGCAAAGTCTGGCATGTCCGTATCCATGTTGGACACGCCAAACACCTCCACAGGCTGCACACACCCCTGTGCCAGCTCTTCTAAATCCGTCAACTCCAATGACACAGGGGTGGGACCCCCACCTGTCCCCCTTGCATGCCTAGCCCTGTCCGCGAGTTTTTGCTTTAGGCGATATTTGAAGTCGCCCCATCTGTGGGGAAAAATGGAAGCCATTATCCTTTGGTTTAAAATGGTGTTTGTTTTTAGGGGGGGCAAGGGTTTACTTACCGCCGTTTGACATCCCGGGCTAGACGGACATAATCACCCACCCTATTGACAGCAACGGCTACCTCTTCCCACATTCTCCACTTCTGGCTTAGACTCATATTCCTGTCTGCCTGTGGCAGGATGTCCACACACTTCTGGATCAAAACCTCCATCTCCTTTCTTGTGAAATGTGGCTGCCTTTTTTTTTTGGCCGCTTTGGCC
Organism: Taudactylus pleione; assembly: GCA_031769625.1. Classification (NCBI taxonomy): domain Eukaryota; kingdom Metazoa; phylum Chordata; class Amphibia; order Anura; family Myobatrachidae; genus Taudactylus; species Taudactylus pleione. The sequence goes on along the minus strand of JAUIMM010000115.1, from coordinate 18,148,975 downwards.
GGAATACTGGGCCCAGCAGCCTCTTCCATGTCATCCTCCTCACCTATTTGTGTAAATTTACAGAATTCCCAAAATCACAACTTGCCTAATCTTATGTTTCAAATTAATCATTGATAGAAAATGCATGAAAGACTTACCGCCTGACTCTTGGGCATTTTTTCCCTGGCCTGTCGCCATGTCTGAGGTCCAAACAAGAAATACACCAGAATTTGAATGTGTTTTCGTGACGTATTTATACATGCGTCCTTATTTTGCGGCCGCATCTTGATTGTGCGTCCCTATGATCCCTCCTTAATTTGTGCGGGAAACGAAACACTATTTATGGCTTGGTGTGTCTCAAGTCGAGGTGGCGTTTTTGGATTGTTGGAGGTTATCTTGGCTGGAGTTTATTGATTGCGTAGAAAGGAGTTGGCGGTTGGAGATTCGTTTGTTGGTTAGATTTGCGGTTTTTTTTTCCGTTATCTTTGTTGGTTTATATTTTTGGGACCTCGTTTCTTGATTTGGTAAGTTTTGTGAAGTCTAACTTTTGTTCAATTGTTGTTTCATTGTGTTTCATATATTTTGTAATTTTTGGATCCATAATTTCTTCTATTTTAGATTTTGTTTATTTTCGACCCCAAAGACCTTTTGATTTTGAATCTTAGATATTTGTTCTTGGTAAGTCCATTTTTTATCTTGTATTTGCAAACTAATTAGCGCATTTTTAGTAGTTACTCTTGTGACTTGTATTAGCGAACTAATTAGCGCATTTTTAGTAGTTACTCTTGTGACTTGTATTAGCGAACTAATTAGCGCATTTTTAGTAGTTACTCTTGTGACTTGTATTAGCGAACTAATTAGCGCATTTTTAGTAGTTACTCTTGTGACTTGTATTAGCGAACTAAATAGCGCATTTTAAACAGCTTAATAATCATTCTAACTTTTTGGTGGTTTATCTTTCGCTTTTTGAGCCAACATTTCGACCCGTTTTGATGTACTGTGTTAAATGTCGCTTTGCGGTTTTGCTAAATGGGTGTTTGGCATATTTTAACTTTGGTCTAGCACAAAATTTATAAACAAAAATGCACAGAGTGAAATGTGTCAAGTAATTTTGGTGTTTATTTTCAGTTTGGACGTATCATGACAATACCCCGGCATGTAAGCAGCAATGGATGGTATCATCAAGCTAAGTTGTTTTAATATAGTTTTGGGGTGGGTCAAAAGCCTTACTTTGAAATCTTTGAATTTCAGGTTGATCTGGGGCGGATTGTTCTGGCCATGCTCCCGGAAACCGACCAACCTCAATCTCATCCCAGGCATAGGCATCGTAGGCATGCAAGGCCCCAGATATTTTGAACACGTGTCACCCTTTTTGGAATGCCCGATGATGAGGTTTTAAGATGCTACCGTCTACCTCCCAAAATCATCATAGACACTCTCTCATTAATAGAAAGTGATCTTGAGCGGCAAATTGACAGTCCTACAGCAATACCACCACTGACGCAATTTATGGCGGTGTTACATTTCTGTGCCTCAGGATCGTTTCAAACAACGGTGGGAATAGTGGCGGGCATCTCCCAATCCTCCTTTTCCCGGATCCTGAGGGCAGTGATGGAGGCACTTTTCAAGCACCTCCATCATTTTATTCAAATGCCTTTGGATATGGGTGCCGTTAGTGTGGCCAAGGCCAATTTTTACCAAATAGCTGGCTTCCCACACATCATAGGGATTGTGGATGGTACTCACATACCACTTCAGCCTCCAGCACGGCTGGAGGCAATATTTAGAAACAGGAAACACTATCACTCCCTGAATGCAATGGTGGTATGTGATGCCTCCCTCCAGATCCTGTCCCTGAATGCTAAATTACCAGGAAGTGCACATGACTCCTTCGTCATCCGGCAATCAGGGATATGGCAGAAATTAACCAACCTACAAGCTGGTGATGCGTGGCTTCTGGGTAAGTGGAGACCTTTAGTACATAACAATGTTAAGCTTGATACACAGTGTTCCTGATGTTGTCTCTTATTTTTCACAGGAGATACCCTTGCATGTCCTGGCTGCTCACTCCTTATTTGGCTCCCACACCAGGCCCACAAAGTGAGTATAATTCCGCACTTACAGCCACCAGGCAAGTGGTGGAGTGCTGTATCGGCCTTTTAAAAGGCCGATTCAGATCCCTCCACCGCTCTGGTGGCGAGCTCATGTATTTGCCGGATATGGTGTCGAAAATTGTGGTCCTGTGTGGGATATTTCACAACATCGCCATAAGGAGTGGTGTCCCAATGCAGCCAGAGGATGCCTTACCTGAGGATGGCCCCCCCGAGGTTGGTCGGAGGTCAGTATGTGGGGGGGCCATACGCGATGATGTGGTGGCCAGATTTTTTAGGTAAGTTTGACCAAAACTACAGTGTTTATACCTAATGTGTTTGTGTTTGTTTGCGAACATCTAATTTATTTGTATTTTTTTCTCCATCTTCTGTTTGTTCACATAATCTTTGGCACTCCAACGCTCACTACTTCCTGCTACCCTTACCAAACCTGGATCTGGTGATTTGGGGCATATATTCTGGAACCCATATCGCAACGCCATGTTTGTGGAATCATGTTGGCATGGTCCTTCGTCAACCAGTTCTTTTTAATTTAAATATTTTATTTGTATGTGTTGTATTTGAGTTTATCACTGTGTTTTTTTTTTGAGGGAGTGACCACTTCGATTTCTCATTTATGTTGTGAATAAATGTTTGGAGAGTGAAATGGTCTTCCTTTTTTTGGACGTTAACAGCAAGTGTAACCAGGTTAACACACCTTACATTTGACTAAGGGGTAATCCAGTACTGACACCAGTTGATGTAAACTGAAATATGTTTTCAGGTTCCCAACCCACACCAAAAGGAAGCCTGTCCAAACCTTTGGATTTGGAAGATTGGCCTAAGCAGCTTGCACACCAACTAGGAACCTGTAAAATGTAGAAATATCTAATTGACACTACACCCAAAAAGGGAAATGACATTGTTACTGTTCTGTGTTTCTTGTGGCTGTTTTACATACAAATACAAAACACAATCTAACTTTTAAAAAAGGGAAATCCTTGCAGGAACAGTCAACTTATGTCAGGGAAATTTTTTTTTGTTTTGGAAAAAAAGAATGAGCCAGAACGTATATTCGAAATCAACAATTTATTTATAAAACGAAAAAAATAAAAAAAAACTACTGGCGAAGGATGCCAGACAGCCGGTCAAGGCCCACAAGAACGCCAATGACATGTTGGCGCATCTGGCCAACACATTCGACCACCTTTTGCCGACACCTCTGTTCCTCTGTGGGTGAGAAAAGTGTGTGGATTAATAAAACAATAGGGAAGCCACATTAAAAAAAAAAAAAACACAACGAAATCACTCCTAAACTTAAAAAAAAGAAACCAAAACAAAAAGGGGGTGCTGCCAAAAATACAAGGCCTATGTACAAATTCCCACAGGTGTGATATGTGTATGTTGAAACCAGCAGGAAGAGGTAAAGGCAAACTGCTAAATCACCAAAAGTAAACCCAAAAATCACGAATAAAGGCACGACACATGATTACATACAAACAGTTTGTGCTTAAAAAAAATGCAAAAGAAAAACATACCGGGAGCCAAAACGGGAGCTCCGGAAGTCCCTCCATGTTCTTCCTCGGAGGAGCCTTCATTCCCCAAAGAACGGGGAGGGGTAATGACGGACTCTGGGGAGGGGGTAATTGGAAGAGGGGTGGGTGGAGGAGAGGGGGAAGTGGGACGGAGGGGAATGAGGCCCGACAGTTCCGGGAGAGGGTCTGGGAAGGCTGGGGAGGAGTGGGGTATAGGGGAAATATTTGGGGTGGAGTGTTGGCTGGGGGTTGGGGATAGTGGCCGGGAACGCCGTCTGGCCGGACGGTGACGGCGTAGTCTTGGCTGTCCACCTAAAATATGTCAAACAAATTGAGGTTAGTTTCTGGCCAAATCCGGGGCCCAAATAAAACACCAAAAACCACCAACAAAAAACATGCAAATAGGAGTAGAATGAAAAAAACAGAAATAGAGGGAAAACATGCACACGCAGATATGAGGACAAATAATAAATAGGACAGACAGGAAAACATGCACACGCAGTTTGCCCCACAAACACAAACATGAAAACCACAATACATAACACTTACTTTCCAGTATCTGCATGCGAAAGCATGCCAGCAAGCGGGGCGTTCGCCGTTGCAGGTCTGACCACCTGCGCTCCAGCTGCCCGATGTTGCGGCGTGAACCTAAGGACCGCAGGCGGGACCGTGCCTCCGCATACGCGGAGCGCTTCTGCCGGTTGGTGATGGGTGGAGGCTGGCTGGTGATACGGCGATCCATCACCTCCGTAAGCACCAGCAGCTCGCGCCTGGTGAATGCGGAGGCTCTCATGATGGCAATGGAGTTTTTCATACAAAACATTTTTGATAAAGTGTGCAAAAAATTTCTGATTGGCTAATGTATTTTGGAAATTAACAGGAGCAATTTTATTGGTTAGTGTATGAGTCATGTGTTCAACAGGGCCAGAAATCTCTGGAGAGTTATGATAGGCTTGATGCAGTGACATGCGTTTGCAAATTTAAAAAAAGAAATGAACCCCGGGAAATATGCGGGGATCCACAGCAATAGAACAATTGTTTAATTGTGGTTCACATGTTTTTTGAACAATAAAAGCGAATGTTCCACCCGTACGTATTCTGCGGGTAAACACAAACACGGACAAGAGTAAAGTTTCTTGCATTGTGTTGGAAAAAAAAAAACAATTAAGCTAATTGATACATTGATTGGCATGATACGATTGAGGGAGGTAGGCAGAATAAAGGAGCAGGTAATCGACATCTGACAAGGCCACTTCCGGTTTCACTTGTGCGTGCGTTCCCTTCAAGCCATTTCGGGGATGTAAGCTCGCTATTTTGCACGCTCGTTAGTTAGAGGAGGGGTCGCCTGAGTTTAGGGAGGAATTTTAGATGCGAACGAAAATACGAGCGAGCCATTGAATTTAAATAATTTTGTACATACGCCTAACGTACGTGCGCCCGCTTGCGAGTGGGACTGAATGAGGGCCATTATTTTTACTAAAATAAAGTGAAAAAGGGTGTTTTCACACCCTTTTCACATTATTTTAGTTTCACCTGTAGTTCCTATAGGGCAATTTGAGTAGAATTAGTAAAATTCTACTCCAACCCCCAGTATCACTTATTTTTAGTAAAGCAGGTCGCATTTCCCATAATTGTAATGGGAAATGTGATCCGACCTAAGTTACTAAAAATAAATTGTAAAAAAATACCGGGGGAAGCCCTGTGATAATAATGCCACCTGGAGGTGGCGTTATCCAGGGTCTCCCCCGGTTACCGGGCTCCCACTCTGCTCTAACGGGGAGAGCAGAGCTGGGAGCCGGTACCAGTAATCAGCTGTGTGGTCTAAGCAGACCGCAAGCTGATTACTGTAAAAAAAAAGAAAAAAAAAATTAAACATTTTTTTTTTTCACTTACCTGAATCCAGGGACCGGTGATCGGGCCTCCGGTGATGGCTCCTCTCCGGTCAGCTGGTCTCCCATAGTACACTGGGGCCCGGTCATCAGGTGATCGGGCCCCAGTGCAGTATGGGAGATCACCTGATCGGGAAGCCCGGAGAAGATCACCGGAGGCCAGGAGGATGCAGGTAAGTGTAATGAAGGGAGGGGGGGGTCGCGGGAGGGGAGGGGGGGTCGCGGGGGTCCGTGACCGTGGGGGGCGGGGCTTAGCGCCGGGGGCGGGGCTTAGCATCGGTGGGGGGGTAGTAGCGGTGGTCGGTCGGCGCATGCGCGGGCTCTTAGTCGCAGTATTTTTTCCGAAAATACCGCGACTAGAGTGCGGATGGGATCCGCAGGGACAGAGCTTTATCGCAAGCTCTGTCCCTGCAAGGGATTTATAGTAAATCCCTGTGATATTGCCTGAATTCGCAATGCAAATTCACTCAGTAATATCACACTACAATCCGCATTCAGTATGCGGATTGTAGTAAATAGAGCCCAATGTTTTGAATGTCTGAATTTTGATTGTCTAAGAAGAGATTAACCCAAACCGATTAACATGCTCCAAGGCTCAGAAGCACTGTCGCTGGAACCTGTTGAAGAAATACTTGTAATCCATTTTATAGAAATGGCAATTGACCATCGATGGTTAACAACCATCAACAGTCAACTACCGATGGTAGATTGTTTTGCCATCAATGGTGTAGATCCAATGGTTCTCATCTATCAATGGTAAAGAGCTCCCCAATGGGTATTTGTTCTTTCTACTTAGTGCCGGGACACAGTGGCTAGCTCCACCCCATGATGTGACCTGCAAAGCCCTGCCCCCACCTCTGATTGGACCTCTACCTGGTAAGTAATAGAGCAGGGTTGGCAATTGGTGGGTGAAACCATTGATGGTTCCCATGTCAATGTGAACAAAATAGTAAAAAAGCCCTTGGCGCTAAAAAAGAAATGGTGAGTTAAGGAAAATGTAAATATACTTCTTTTGTGGCATAATTTCTCTCACTAGTAAGAATGCATTTTCAAACGGGCCAGATGTACTAAGTTCTGAAAAGTGATAAAATGGAGAGCGATAAACCACCAGCCAATCAGCTTCCAACTGTCATTTTTCAAACACAGCCTGTAACATGACAGTTGGGAGCTGAGTGGCTGGTCGTTTATCACTCTCCAGCTTATCACTTTTCAGAGCTTAGTACATCTCCCTAAAATAGAAAACAGTGATAACCATGTCATTCTGTTAATCTTAAATGATGTGTCCTAAACTATGACAAATAAATTCAGAAATAAATCAATTTTATTAGACACAAAATAATTAGCTCAAAAAAGCATATGGTAAGAACAAATTGATGACTGATAAAACAGCCCCAATATCTTAGAACTGGGGGCCTGATTCAGACGCTATTTGCGCTCGCTCGTTCAGAAAAAGGGGCCGGCTATTTAAATTGAGCGCCCGCTCTTTGCGGTCTGTTGACGCCTCTATGTCTGAGCGAGCGAACGAAACATGCGCTTGCTATTTTTTAAAGCCGCCCCCTGGCCGCTCGCATAATACATCATCTCCGCTATTTATTTGATTAATCGAGTACATCGAAAGGCATCTGAACTGCTCGCAGTGCTTGTGGTAGGTTTATCCTACCGCAATCATGCAAACAGTTCAGGCTAAGAAACAACCAAGTGACGTGGTCGATGACGCTGCTTTGTTAATTATGCACACCCTTAAAACGCCCGTTTTGACCGTTTGGCACGCCTGCGTTCGGATCACCACTCCCCGTTTTCAAGCACCTTCCCCTGTTACCACCCACAAACGCCTCATCCTGTCACTAAAATTAGCAGGCACTCGCTATTTTGCGAGCTCTCGATTTTTGACCGCAATGACTGGTTGGCGCATGCAAATTACGACCCATACGCTTGCGCAGTTGTGCGAACATCGCTCGGAGCAAACGAGCGGCCGTTTATGAGCAGCTCTGAATCAGGCCCTGGATCTCTTGCTTTTAACAGAAATAAATACAAGCTTCCTGCCCACATTGATAGCACTAGTTTAGAAAGTATCAAATATCTTTCCATAAAAACATAATAGATATTTTTTTTAAGTGAAGCTCTTGTGACAGGGGTCCTTTTCATGTAATGGCAGAGCTTAAGATATCATACATGTGATCACAAGTGTGCACAGAAGCTGGCACAGGGGGTGCCACAACAGAACCTCCCCCTCTGCCAGCTCATGGAATAACCCCAGACATGTCTCAGAGGGAGGGGGGATATTAAAAAGATCATCTACAGTTACTGATTTATATAATATATATTGCATTACTAGTTATTTTTAGTCCATGACCCAGCAGAGGGGGTGGTCCCGTTGCTGCACCCCCTGTGCCAGCTTCTGCGCTCGCTTTGCCAGAGGGCAAGCTAAAGCTTGTAGTGATAAAATAGATTAAGGGCCGTATTCAATTAGAAGCGAAAAGTCAGTTGCCGTACTTTTCGCCGTCATCGCTGGTTTTGGGTGCGAAAAAGTATCGCGCTGGCCCGCGCTTATCCCCGTATTCAATTCCAAATCGGAAAAAACGGGATCCGGCGAAAAATGAAATTGGCGAAAAGTTCTGTCAGTTTTTGGGAAATCAGCCTGAGACCCCTCAAAAGATGCACTGACATGGGGGATCACTATGGGTACCCCTGAATAGCCCCTCTAAAGGTATTTGGGGTTTTTAAATGGTCTCAATAGGCGCTATTTAGCGTCTTTCAGCAAGTGGTGAAGAATTGCATTTTGCTACTTTTTTGTGGGGAAAATAAGTATTCCCATCAATTTTGGGGTACATGAAAATGGGTCCAAGCATATTTTAAAGTTGCTAAAGTTAAGCATTAAAAAGCGCCAAAAACGCACCTTCAGCAAACACCTGCAATCAAAATACACCTCCCCCATACTTGCAGACCCCCCCCCCAAGGGCTATTTCGCTAGTTTTTCAATTTGTACCCCCACTTTCATTTTTTTTGCCCATTTTTTCAAACTGCTTTTTTGGGGTGTCCTTTGTGGGGTTTTTTGCATTTTTTGACGCACTTAGCATCAGGGGAGGTGTCCAAAGGGTGCAAGGTGGTTCTCACAACGTTGCACCCCAAAACCCCAATTCTGCACTCTTTTTCCGCTGGGTATTCATAGGCGAAACAGTTTTTCCTAATATAATGCATTGCATTATCACGCCGGCGAAAAGACGCTACAATCGAATGCAGGGATAAGTTGAAACCGGCGAAAATTACGTAACCGGCAAAAAAGTATTGCCGAAACTGACTTATCGCTTCTAATTGAATACAGCCCTAAGAGTCATAGGGCCTGATTCAGAGCCGCTCGTAAGAGGCCGCTCGTTCGCTCCGAGCGATGTTTGCCCAACTGCGCATGCGTACGGATTTTATATCGCATGCGCGAACCAGTCAGTGCGGCCGAAAATCGTTTGTTCGCTAAATAGTGAATGCCTGCTATTTTGAGTGACAGAATGAGGCGTATGTGGGTGGTAACAGGGGAAGGTGCCCCTTATACAGTGCCCCAAGTAGTGATCCCCCTATGCAGTGCCCCTTATACAGTGCTCCCAGTAGTGGTCCCCCTATGAAGTGCCTCTTATACAGTGCCCCCAGTAGAGGTCCCGCCTATGCAGTGCCCCTTACATATATAGAATAAATACTACACAAATAAGGGAACAGGGGAAGGGAAACACAATTGCACAGGAGTAATTAATACCTCTTAATATCAAGAAAATATAGGGATAAAAAGATCAGGGGGTGCTCCCGGGTGTATATGTATTGGTATGTAGGAAAGTAAAAGAATAAGAACTCCTTGTATGAGGCACTCCCCTGATAATGGAAGAAAAAAATATCCAAAGAGATAGAGAAAAAAATTGTGCATTAAAAATTAACCTTTAATCAATTTATATAAAATCAAACCTAACACAAATCAACAAGCAATAATTGTTCCACCAAATGACAATATTGAGACAGTATTAAACCTGCAGAGATATCAACATGGTAAATCTTCAACTCATGTACCATAACCAGCCCATGTCATTATATTCACTAAATCAGTATTATAGTTGCAATGGCTGGTAAATTAGGCATGAATTATTGACATGAACAAAATGTATTAATGACATTCAATATTCATAGAGGTAAACATCCTCTTATATTTGGGCAAAAATATAACAAAACAAATATAACAATACAGTGTAGACCACAGGTTCTCAAACTCGGTCCTCAGGACCCCAAACAGTGCATGTTTTGCAGGTCTCCTCACATAATTACTAGTGAAACAGTTAGCTGCACCTGTGGATCTTTTAAAACATGTCAGTGACTAATGAATACACCTGTGCACCTGCTGGGTGACCTGCAAAAAGTGAACTGTGTGGAGTCCGAGGACCGAGTTTGAGAACCACTGGTGTAGACACAACACATATGTAAAAAAGCTGTACACCTTACCCAGATATAGGCTAGTAATTCTTAGGTAAAAATAATATTAGAATATTAGAATTAATATAGAATAGGTTTGGAGAATATATAATAGTATATATAGAGATATGAAAGGTAAAGTGTGTGTTCTTATGGGTCAGATTCTGCTATTCCACGTCATATAAAATATAGAGGACGTGGAATGAGTTTCACTGGCACCTGACACACATGGAAACAGTGCAGCCCGCCTCTACTGTTAGTGTCAATATTACTGTGAAGAACCTGTTGCAAAAAGCAGCGCAGGGATTCACAGTGTAGACATCTAATGAGAGAGCAGGGAAACAGAAATAGAACAGTACCTGACAAGAATATTCTCCAAATGGGTATAGGGTGAAGGGGTCCTCAGTGCGCACTGGGATCCCCCAGCTATCAACCAACGCGCATTTCGCCGGAAGCGGGCTTTCTCAAGGAAGCTGTCTACATGTGGACTGAAAGCCGGGTGTTATAGTCCCGGTTGCTGCGTGATTGGTAAGTTCATTTGATAGACAATCAATATCAGCCAATCGGAGTGAAGCTAAGGTAAAGGGGCGGGGTCGGACGCCATCACTGTGTTGTTATAATGTATCTATCCACAATTTGCTATATGTCACACCAGTGACGGTGTCCGAACAGTCTATCATCCAGGAATGAGACTGAAAAGCGCTTTATCATGTATATGGGCAAATAAATTCCCCTATGGAACACAAAACCAAAAAGTAGTGTAGCCAAGCATAAGGTGTTTGGTAACTGTTGTCATGAATATCTCGCATTGACCATTAAAACATCATTTCATAGCAAAGGGGCGTGATCATGGAATCCCAGAATGCCCCCCACTATAGCATGTACGGCCCTCAATAATATCAGATAAGGCAGCGCATCAGTCAGAAGACTGAGTTATCTTCCAGCCAACATATCTCCCCCCCATACACATGCACAACCAGCAACTACACAAACCACACCACTATACCATATTATGGTGGGTATATCCATATATCCCACGACAATAAATATCATATTAAAAGCCTGGTGTTATAGTCCCGATTGTTGCGTGATTGGTGAGTTCATTTGATAGACAATCAGTAACAGCCAATTGGAGTGAAGCTAGGGAAAAGGGGCGGGGTCAGACGCCGTCACTGTGTTATTGTGGTATATCTATCCACAATCTGCTATGTGCCAAACAGTGACGGTGTCCGAACAATCTGTGATCCAGACGAAAGACTGAAAAGCGCTATGTCATATATATGGGCAGACACATTCTCCTATGGAACACAAAACCAAAAATAGTGTAGCCACACATAAGGTGATCAGTAACAGATGTCATAAATATCTCACATAGACCAATTAAACATATTTCATAACAATGGGGCGTGATCACGAAATCCGAGAACGCCCTCCATTGTAGACAAACGATAACAGCCAATCGGAGTGAAGCTGAAGTAAAGGGGTGGGGTCAGACGCCGTTCTATCAAATGAACTCACCAATCACGCAGCAACTGGGACTTTAACACCAAATATGATATTTATTGTCTTGGGATTATATGGATATACCCACCATAATATGATATAGTGGTGTGGTTTGTGTAGTTGCTGGTTGCGTATGTGTATGGGGGGGAGATATGTTGGCTGGAAGATAACTCAGTCTTCTGACTGATGCGCTGCCTTATCTGATATTATTGAGGGCCGTGCATGCTATAGTGGGGGGCGTTCTGGGAGTCCATGATCACGCCCCTTTGCTATGAAATGATGTTTTAATGGTCAATGCGAGATATTCATGATAACAGTTACCAAACACCTTATGCTTGGCTACACTACTTTTTGGTTTTGTGTTCCATAGAGGAATTTATTTGCCCATATACATGATAAAGCGCTTTTCAGTCTCCTTCCTGGATGACAGACTGTTCGGACACCGTCACTGGTGTGACATACAGTATAGCAAATTGTGAATAGATACATTATAACAACACAGTGACGGCGTCCGACCCCACCCCTTTACCTTAGGTTCACTCCGATTGGCTGTTATTGATTGTCTATCAAATGAACTTACCAATCACGCAGCAACCGGGACTATAAGACCAAGCTTTCAGTCCACATGGAGACAGCTTCCTTGAGAAAGCCAGCTTCCGGCGAAATGCGCGTTGGTTGATAGCTGGGGGATCCCAGTGCGCACTGAGGACCCCTTCACCCTATACCCATTTGGAGAATATTCTTGTCAGGTACTGTTCTATTTCTGTTTCCCTGCTCTCTCATTAGATGTCTACACTGTGAATCCCTGCACTGCTTTTTGCAACAAGTTCTTCACAGTAATATTGACACTAACAGTAGAGGCGGGCTGCACTGTTTCCATGTGTGTCAGGTGCCAGTGAAACTCATTCCACGTCCTCTATATTTTATACGACGTGGAACAGCAGAATCTGACCCATAAGAACACACACTTTACCTTTCATATCTCTATATATACTATTATATATTCTCCAAACCTATTCTATAGAGGGACGCCTCTCAATATTATTTTTACCCAGTACTAGGCTATATCTGGGTAAGGTGTACATTTTTTTTAAATATGTGTTGTGTCTACACTGTATTGTTATTGTTATATTTGTTTTGTTATATTTTCACCCAAATATAAGAGGATGTTTACCTCTATGAATATTGAATGTCATTAATACATTTTGTTCATGTCAATAATTCATGCCTAATTTACCAGCCATTGCAACTATAATACTGATTTAGTGAATATAATGACATGGGCTGGTTATGGTACATGAGTTGAAGATTTACCATGTGGATATATGTGCAGGTTTAATATTGTCTCAATATTGTCATTTGGTGGAACAATTATTGCTTGTTGATTTGTGTTAGGTTTGATTTTATATAAATTGATTAAAGGTTAATTTTTAATACACAATTTTCTCCACTAACTCTTTGGATATTTTTTTTCTTCCATTATCAGGGGAGTGCCTCATACAAGGAGTTCTTTTTCTTTACTTTTCTACATATATAGAAGAAAGCCACACAAAAAAAAAAACAACACAACACTTACCTGGGCTCCTGTGCCCGCCGGTCCTCCGTCCTCCCGCTCGGCACTATGGGAGAGACGTCATGACGTCTCTCCCATCACCCACTGCAGAAGCCTGAAGGGGAGGTCATGAGTGAGCTCCAGCTCGGCTGCAGCAGTGTACGCAGCAGCCAATGAGAGTCTGTCTGACTCTCATTGTCTGCTTAAACAAACACACCGCTGCCTGGTAGTGCGATCCACATTACACTGACTTGAAATTGAAACCAGTGTCCGCGGGTCCAACGGTGCCCTGGGCACGTGCCCTGCTTGACCCCCCCGCTTCACATTATGTCACTGCATCCACATAATATCCACATAATATACTTCAAATGGATCTCATGCAGTGTGAGTCAGTGCTGCGTGCTTGCACCCCAGATTATATTTCACATCTAGTTTCTGGTGTGAAGCTCAGACAGTTTACTATAGCTGGCTAAATGCTTCCTGCCCTGAGTACTTCCATGACCTCCTTGATCTGGCCACACTTTGTCTGGCGGCTGACCATGCCGTTTCATAGGTCCCCTAATGGGCACTTCATGCCCAAGTATGACACTGACAGACTTTGTTCTCACTTCAACCCCACGTTCTGCCTATGCTTCCCTGCATTTTAAACTTTGCCTTCCATTCAAGTTTGTCTAGAAAATGTTTTTTCTATGCTGAGGCAAGTCAAAGGTGGTGGCCCTTGAACCAGTATCTTGCCTAGGGTCCCATGAGGTGGTAATCCATCCCTGTCGTTTATGATTGGACAACTTTCCAGTGTTCCTTCCGTTTGGTTTTGTTTGCTCGCTGTCTAACTGAATGTTACTCATATTGTTTTTGTAAATTGAATGAGCAAAAAATGAGTCAAGATAGTCAGAGAGGGATTATACTTTGCAAGTTTTAATTATTCTGACATAGAGTTGCCAAGGTTGGCCCTAGGTTTATTAAACGGTTGAAAAAATATGAATTTACAATTGCCACCATTGTGCAGATCATAAAGGATGTGTTTAATAGGTATGGGAATTGACATATTTGGTAGGTAAAGTGGTCACAGAGAAGAAATGCTGGGTGGATAGAGAAGCAGTGGGGGAGAACTGTTGATATTCAGAGGGGAAATGTTTAGGGCAGGTGTCACAGTGAGCGGTGGTGGATGTGCAAGAATAGTTACTAATTCGGGGGAAATCCATGTACTATAGCTGTGTGGGTGGGATTTGTTTGGGGATACCCCCAGGTGTTGGAATATTACATAAAGAAATTGAGAAACGTTCCGTCCTAATGAATTGCTAGATATTATAAATTGAAATCAATGTTATAGTAAAATTTGGTTTAAACTAAAGTAGCTATAAATGAATAAATAATGAGTTATAGTTGTCAGAAATGTATTCCCGGGTTATATGAGTATTAAAAGATGATTGAGCTCTGATGTATGAAAGTAATCTCAACTTATCCATCTAGTTATTTATGTATTTTTGTGGATTCAATACACAACCCTTCTATTCCATTTATCTTGCAGGAAAACTGGGTCAGGCAATCTATCCATACATACAGTAAATCTAAAACTGCTTTACCTGACTCATTTATCATTTTAGATGTTGTTTTTACTTATAGCAAGGATGTGCAGTCAGGGTAGAGCAGAGGAGGTCATACTCCTCAGATTTGATACAGAAATGATTAGAACAATACAAAGAAGATATTTATAACTTATAAACATCTTCTTTGTTTATTGTAATCATTTTATACAGTAGTTAACACTCACCAGCTTTGTGGAGCTCCCTGGGACTGCAGGGAGACGAGAGATGAAACAGCAACAGCTCAGCTTCGTTTCTGTATAGTCAGACACTGCTTGCAGAGCTGGGGGTGGGGCCACACCACGGGCAGTAAGCTGCCCAGAAAGAGAGCTAATAGATAATAATGCCTCTGACTATGGGGGGCGTGCCTTGAGCACTGATGGACACCTTGGATGTGTCATGTGACCAGGAAGTGCACTGCAGTGTTTAGAGATCGGAGCTCAGTCAGCAGAAGCAAGAGAAAACACAGTGATGCAGGTAGGAGAATCAATGGACACTGAAGCTTAGTGTAGTGAGGGGAGAGTTACAGTGAGTAGGGGGTGAGACAGGCTCCCAGCACTCAGACCCATCTCCAAATGTTCCTCCCCAGCCATTGACCTCACCGCACGTCACTGACTTATAGTGAGCATCTGCAGTGACTGATTTATATTATATATTGTATTAATAGTTATTTGTATTCCCCAACACATATCATTCTTTTGTTAATAGCCAATCCTGTTTACTAGCACCATTCCTAAACGAAAAACCATAGAAAGCCTATTTTGATCTAGTACTAGCTCAAGCTAGTTATCTGTATATTAAAGTGCATTTAACATACAGAATTAGGAATAAAGAAAATGAAGGGATTAAACGATTATGTATTCCATAAGTGCTCTTGAACATAGCTGAGCTTGTCTCACACTCACATACTGCAGTAGGAGGACATTTAGCAATGAAAAAAGCATGAATGAGTTCAGCATCCAAGGTACATAATTTATTATCATACCCAAGTGGAAAAACAATACCTGTATTTATCATATGGGTCATTGGTTTGTACTGTACCTCAGTACTGCACAGCAGCTGCCAGTATGGACAACAGTGCATACATAAAGCATAGACATAGACATACAAGGTAAAATAGATGCAGATGCAAATAAAAGGCAGGAAGGGTAATGCTTGGGAGAGCCCTACCAGGGCTGTAACTAGGGGTGTGCAAGCGGTGCCGCCACAGGGAGCCCATGGCTCTGTGAGCGGCATTGACCCTTCCCCACGCCCCTGTGATGGCACCCTGCAGCCACCCTGTCATCTGTGCAGGCGCTCAGAGCGTCATAATGATGCTCCAGGCATTGCTGCACTTCATGGTGCTGACAGCCCTCTGCGAGACATCATTACATCGTGTGCTTAAGGGGTGGGACCGAAACAGGGAGCTCTGGAGTCTTGTTACAGCGCTGAGCACTTTCAACGTAGTAGGAGAAGCTCAGAGCTTAGATGAGTGTGGTTTACTGTGAGGCTTGGCTTAGCACCAAGGCTGATGCATAGATTTGAGTAGGGTAGTCTGTATTAAAGAAAAAGAGCAATTAAAAACTTGAAGGTTCGGGAGAATCTGTCCGTCAGTGGTATGGAATTCTATAAGTGTGTAACAGCATTGGCGAAGTCTCATAGGCATGGATGAGATGGTATGTTGATGATCTCTGAGAGGGCGTGACAGAAAATATTTTGAAATGATTTTCAGATGTATGCAGGGCCGGATTAAGGGGGGGTGACAGGGGCGGTTGACCCTGGGCCCCCACACACGGAGAGACCCCCACACAAGGACGGTAGGACCCTGCCGAGAACAGGTGACACCTGTTCCCGGATTGAGGCTCACTGCATTGATCCGCTGTTACTGTATGCAGAGGCACAGTCAGTGCCACTGCAAACAGCGCAGAGCGCCTTCCGAGAGGACGCTGATGAGAGGACCAGGGAGCAGCTCTGCCGGGAGGTCACGGCCACATGCCGTCACTCAGGTAAGTCAGCGGCGGAGCAATAAACTTTGGGGGTAGGAGGGCAGTAGGCTGTGTGACTAGGGGGAAGGGGGGGTCTACGTGTGGCTTGAAGGGGCCCCCCACAATTTAGTTGCCCTGAGGCCCCAGCAAGCCTTAATCCGGCCCTGGATGTATGAAAGAGAGGTGTTGTTGAGGGCTAGCTTGGTAGGGTTGAGTATTTTTATTGGATTCTATAACATATGGGGATCCAGTGTAGGGATTAGCAGAGCAATATGTAACTTTGAGAGAAGAAAATCTTGCGGTGTCATTTAGGATGATTGAAGCAGGGACAGATGGATGAATGCAATGATAGATAGAAGGCGATAGCTGTAGTTGTATGAGAGTATGGATAAGAGTTTATTTGCATCTTGGGTAATAAAATTACATATTCTAGCTGTATTTTGAAGGGGCATGTGACAGGACTGTGAAAGAGACTTAATAGAAATTAAATGTCAGGGCCATTCATTAACAGTGTAACACAGTATAAATCACTGATATCTCCTGGTTACACTTCTCCCCTGATAATTTCCACAATCCCCAAGCTGCCATTTACATGCAGGTGATGGAGCCAGAAGCGGTAGGGTGGGACGGAGCGGGAGTCCGTTGTGCGATTTCAGGTGATGGAGCAGGAAGCGGGGTGGGGGGAGCGGGCAGCGGGAGGGAGCGGGTGTACGAGTGTAGTGCTAAGCACTAGCAGAGGTAATGGAGCAGGCAGGGGGGGTCGGGTGTGTAAGTGCTGTACTAAGCAGGAGATGGAGCAGGCAGCGAAGGGTGTGCGAGCACAGTACTAAGCAGAGGTGATGGAACGGGCAGTGAGGTCGGGGGTCCTCGGCTGCAGCATCTTTTTAGCCGTGCAGATCCCTGAGAAGAGGTGATGAAGCAGCAGCGAGGATGGGGGGATGGCAGAGACACAGACAGTCCCATAGAGCTCCAGAGAAGCAGGAAAAGTATTTCACACTTCCGAATTCTGTCTCCACAAAAAGATCAACTTTTCGGAAGTGATACTTTAGTAAGAAGATAATGGTAATTGGCCCCTTTCTTAACAAAAACTTGGGGTGAGATTAAAACTAAAATATCACTTCTAATACTTTTTTCATAATGAATAGACCCTGTAAGGGGTAGATGTAATAAGTCTTGGATGGCGATTCAATTGTTTTTTCGCACCCTATCTCCCATCTAAAGTGACGGGAGATCGGAGTCCGACATTCCATTGTTTTTGGGCGCCCATGCATATCGCAAATGTTGTGCCCAAATAGACAGAGTTTAGCCACGTAAAATGGCTAAACCCATCTAAAGGCTTTGGGTGCCCCAAATGCTGATTTATTGCACATTTCTGCTCACCTACCCAGAGAGCTACAAGCAGAAATGTGTACTCCCGCAGAATACCAATTGAATTTCTCTGTCGGGTGCCCGGCACTATCATCCGCAGGTAAAAACAACTGATTTTTCCTCCTTGGAGAGATGTAAAGTGGAAAAGTGGATAGAGATAAAGTACCAACCAATCAGCTCCTTACTGTCATTTTTCAAAGTGTAAAGTGAGAGGAGCTGATTGTTTGATACATTATCTCTCTCCACTTTATCTCCCTCTAAGGATCTCCGCATTTGTGTTAAATTTACTAAAGGTCGGTTTTGGTTCAAACTGATCATTATTGACATCAGATTTCTGTATAAAATTTGTCTATTTATCATCCATCAAATTTCAAATTCAAATGAAACCCTACATCCATGTCAGACAGTTTTTGCAGCCCTAAATGCCGTAGGTTTTGATTTTTCAGTTTAAAATGGATGGCAAATAGAAGAAAAAAAACGCAGGCAAACCTGTCCAAATATAAACACTGCACAGATGACTATGACCTGTGCAGGCTTCGTTACTGTAAAGTGTAAAGAAAGGGTTAAATAAAAAAATGCCATGAAAATTAATATCCAGCCCTTGACCTCTCAGCCTGGGCTGGTATGGGAAAACAGGAGGAAAAATGATGTTGGGTTTCCCCCTATTTTCCTGTAACCAGCACCAGACTGAACCAGCTGGAGGGCTAATGCCATAGCATGAGGACATGCATGAGGAACTACAGCCCTAGGCTGAAAGCGCTGAGCTATTCCCCGCACCTCTTGTGGTAGCGGGTGCCAGGTTAATAGTAATAAAACAGTAAATAATATTGTTTGTTACAGACATTAATGACCTACTGGCACCTGTAGTCTGCCTCTAAAGAAAATATTAAAATAGACATAGTATTCGCACACTGGGTGTTTTATTCTTTTTAATTTTTTTAAATCATACTTACCAAACCCTTGGGTGGCCTCTACTGCGGTCATAGGTCTTCCAAAAATAATAAACCTAAACCCGAAACCCACGGACAGTACTACACTTAAGGTGCCCACACACATAGCGGTCTGCACACGATCCCACGATGTATGCGATTTCCCCTGAACTCTCCCCAGGCAGCTCCCCGGCAGTCCTATTCACGATTTGGAGTAAAAAATGTCCAATCTGACTTAAGATCTATCGTGCATCCAGTGCATTGTGTCCCAGATTGGCAAATCTGCCCTTCAGTATGGCAGATCTGAAGATGCGATGTACGATGAGCAGGGACACGCATTGGCATCCTGATCGTGAGTGGACACTCACGATTTGACCATATTTGACACGATTTGTCGTCACGATTCGTCGAAATCGGCCAAATCGGGTAGAATATCGTTATGTGTGTGGGCAGCTTTACTGTATTGTGTATACTTTACATTGCAAACCCGAATTGAGAGGTTTTCCCCGACCACCCCTTAGGAATTAATGGGGAAACGCTGATTGACTGAGAGCAGACACTGCCATAGCAACTGCCCTCTCTCAGCCAATCAGCGCTGCCCCTTTTAGATAATCATTTAAAATTAATCTTCCAGCAGTTCCCAATAGCAGAGGGACTTCCCAGCCCCTATGCATGCCTGCACCCTCCCCCAGTGACTGCCGCGCTGCCGATCATTGCTAATCGGTCTGCACAGCAGGACCCCCCACCCAGCGGCTACAGAGAGCAGCAGCTGCCAGGTAAATGTAAATTAATCCCGGGCCCTCCAGTGTGTACCTGGCAGCTGCTCAGAGGAGCAGCTGCTGGGGAAATCAAAGTCCCGATGATCACGATGTTCCAAACGTCAATGGCATGGGCGTGTCAGAATGGGGGGGCAAGGGGGGCGGTTTGCCCCCCAAACATTAGAAAGGAGCGACGGCTATGAGCAGTCAGGGTCTGTGCTTTAGAGCAATAGGCTGCACAGCCCCTGCACCACATGGAGGAGTAGGTGTAATCTGCGGTCTTTAAGTTAAAAGGCTGCACACTACACCTCCTCCTTCTACGTGTGGTGCAGGAGCCGTGCAGCCTATTGCTGTAAAGCACAGCCCCTGACCACACCGCTCAGGTAGGAAACAGGGAAGGAGGAGGGAGGAGGGGAGGGATAGAGGGATGGGGGGGTGCCGGAGTTATTTTATGTTGACCACTCCAACATTAAATATTACAGATGCCCCTGGTCGATGATCCAAGATATATCGATGACCGATATGAAAAAAAATGATTTAATGTTGTGTCTCAATTTATTTTTATATTTTTAAATAAAATCGTGTGGGATAAGTTATTAGTAGATGTACTTGACCTAATTCAATCATAAAAAAGACCATTTCTGAGCATTTTCTGTAAAAAAAAAAAAACCCTGTCAGTTAAGTGGTTAATTAGTTATCCTTCAGCCATGTTGCTTGCTGACCTGAAGATGAGAACAATTGTATTGATTCCAGGACATGGATGAGGACTTTTGTATTGATTCCGGGACACGGATGAGGACATTTGTACTGATTCCTGGAAAATTGGGATACATTTCTGCTAACAGAAGACCTTTCAATGCCATGCTTAACAATGGCAGCTGCATATGGCATTGAAGGGGTGGTCTCAATGGACACAGGAGAGGATTGTGGGCTGCCCAGCACCTATAAAGCGTGATGTGGCCCAGCTCCATGTAGCATGATGATGACATTTCTTATTCATGCTCAGAGGAAGTACACACATCAAGACCAAACATATTATACTGAAGCGCTTATTACTTGTAGAAAAAGATTTTACTCCATCATGTAATGTCCCTATGACTTAAGGTAAACACTATTTGATTTGTCAAAACATGTTAGCCAACACTCACTACCGTTTGCCGTACAGTATACTGTATATGAGAAATCCTGCAAGCATCTGTTTTATGCCCAAAAGCAAATTAGTCATAAGGCAATAGTATAAATTTTATAAGGGCTGCTCATGTTTATTTGTGTGTGGTACAGTGATCTAGAGCTCACAAAATTGTCCTTCATCTAGATTCATATCAATTACAAATGCTGAGTCCTACTAAGACAGCTAAATGTAATATAAACAGCAATGAAAGTGTAATCATAGAAATTATTTTTTCTTACACCTTTAAGTTCAGTTAAGTTAATGAAGGTTCGTGAGGAGAAAACCACTGTGGGAGCGTGTCGGTTTGGGAACTGAAAGCGCTATGTGCTAATGGCATTGGTTTCATTAGTCATAATGAGGTGATTTGTTGTATCAGTTGCCAGGTATTTGAGGTGCTTATAAATACATACATAATTACCCTATTTTTCAGCTGTAGAGTGGCAACATGTATAATCAAGTTAGCACTATAAAGAAAATACTTGTGTCTATTATGGAATATAGCACATTTGTGCAATTTTCCTTTATATAATATATATAATGCAGTATCTGACTGTTTCTCAAGCATTGCCTACACATTCTAAAGTTTTAGGTATATAAAATTAATGTGTAATGTGGGTGGTAATGGCACAACTGGGGATATCTTACAATGTTATCTAACAAAAAGGAAAAGTGAAATTAGGAAGTAGATACAATGTGGGGGGGCTTGATGAACTAAATGTATGTATATAATCAGATTATTTTTTTAAATGCAGTGATTTCAGATATGTATATACGTGGGTTAGTGGGAGGAAGTAAATTAAATGTTTCGAAAGGTGTTTTCTAGTTCCTCCTGTACTAGAAACCTTCCTTCCACTGTTACACCCTCACTAGGTGGTTGCAAAGTCCTTCCTTACAAGCAGCATCTGTTTTTATGAACTTCCTTTATTCTATAAATACTTAGCAAAGTAAATTCAGTTTTACATAAGGTCTAGAATAAGAAAGAAAAAAAATGAACTTAGGTTTTTTTTATCATTATTATTTTAAATTTTAGCTTATTTTTTTCTAATGCAAAAGTCACATAGGTACAGCAATGGGATAGTCATAAAATATTCACTTTTTTCTTTTCTTTTTTAAAACCTGTTTCACAACTTATTTTATGCAAAATGCTTAATCAGAGCTACCAAGAATAATTACCCCTATTACCTAACAATGACTTAAATATATTGACCATCTTCATAATAAGGCAAATCTTTTTGGAGAAAAAAAGAGGAAGTGATATAAATATTTTGTGTACTTTAGGTAATGTCAGAATGTAAACTCAATGACCCACTAACACTCACACATTGCAAACAATAGTAAATGTAATTATGAAAGAGAAACATATTATTTGGTGTAATAAAAAAAAAGACAACATCAAAAACAGGTTGGTTCCCCCATGTCAAGTTATTATTTTATTTAAATTCTTCTCAGGTGCAACACCCACTTATATACAGTTACAACTTTATGGGGCATATTCAATTTGGAGCGAAAAGTCTGTTGCCGGATGTTTCGCCGTCATCGGAGGTTTTGGCTTCGATAAAGTATCGTGCTCTTCCCCACGTATCCCGTATTCAATTTCAAATTTTCGAAAACAGGACCCGGCGAAAAAGAAATCGGCGAAAAGTCCTATCATTTTTGGGGAAATCAGCCTGACACCCCCCAAAAGATGCTCTGACATGGGGGTTCACTATGGGTAGCCCCGAATAGCCCTGCTAAAGGTATGTGGGGTCTTTAAACGGTCTCAATAGGTGCTGTTTTGCCTTTTTAAGAAGGTGGTGAAGAATAGCATTTAGGAGGGTTTTTTTGCAAAATAAGTAGTTCCATCAAAATTGCTGTACATGAAAATGGGTGCAAGCATATTTTAAAGTTGCTGCTATGAAGTTTTAAAAAACTTGAAAAATCCACCTGGCGCATGGCCGGCGGTTCAAATCCTGACAGCGGCATCCCGGCAGTAGTGAAAATCCCAATAGTCGAAAAGGTAAGTATTCACTAACCTATTCTCCCCCCTAACCCTCCCTTAGGGGTGCCTATCCCTAACCTTCCCCCCAAGTGCCTAACCTTAATCCACCCTCTAAGTGCCTAAACCTAACCCACCCTTCCCTGCCGCCTAAACCTAAATCCCCCGGCGCGGTGCCTAACCCCCCCTTCCCCTAGCCTAACCCTAAACTCCCGGGGGGTGCCTAACCCTAAGTTCCCCCCGGGAACCCTAAACCTAACCCTCCCCCCCCACGCGGCTGTCCGCACCCAGCTTACCTTTGATCTGTAAACCGGGTGTCGGGCTCCTGGCGTAGGTAAAATGACGTCTGTCATTTAGCCCTTGCCGGGATTAGACAGTCAGAAAGCTGACAGTCGGGATTCCGTCCATCAGCTTCCCGACTGCTTCCCGCCGCAACTACCTGCAATCAAAAAAACACATGGGGTATACAGAGTCTGTTTCACTAGTTTAGAAGTTTGTCCCCCAACTTTTTTTTTTTGTCCACAAAATGAAAGTACTTTTTTGGGGTGTCCTAAGGTACTTTTTAAAAAATGTTGAACACATATTACCTTTGGCAGCCTGTTAAAAGGGTGCAGGGTGGTTTTTGGAAGTTGGCACTTTTTCTCACCACCTATTCATAGGTGATACTTTTTCACCGGGCTGATGCATTGACTTTTCGCACTGGAGAAAAGTCGGACAAATTGAATATGGGGATAAGTGGAATCGGCGAAAATGACGACATCGGCGAAAAAGTTTCGCCGAGACTGGCTTTTCGCTCCAAATTGAAGATGGCCCATAATCCTCTCCAAGTAGACCCATCACCATACACTGACCACACATGTTGTTCGTTTTATTGCTGAATATTGCAATCTCAGAAGAGAGGCAAATTTTTGGCCTTGGTCGACACCCTTAAGAAAGATCTTACTGACTGGGACAGACAAATTGATAAGTATAATAACAGTGGCAAAAATGAACGTATTACCTTTATAATACAGCAGATACAACTCTCCATCTTGTGTACAATTGCTTTTTTACTAAAACACGCATACAAATATATAATTTGTACACAAGCAACCAAGAATGCACCCGAGATGAATTTCAGGTAGTGAAATCATCATATTTTATCCCTGCTCTCCAGCATCTGCAAACAAAAAAACTTGGACAGGCTCTGTGTGCCATGTCTCTGTGTGCCAGTCTGCTTCAGTTTGCAATCTCTGTAATACCCCTTTCACATTGCACAGCACCTTTGACTTTTTTCAGGCTCGCAAAGATAAGATGACAAAAGGGAACACAAGGGAGGGGTGCGGACTGCTAATAGCATTGCAGGAATCATGGCTGATGTATTACCACAGTAATACCACTGTGTAGCCCAGAGTTCATGAGTGTTTGTGCTTTACTGCTATTTGATTCAGCCAGTGAGAGCATGATGCAGCTTCTAACAGCATAGTGTACAGTTCACTTCTTCATCACTCCAATGAGCCATCACTGTAATGACAGTAGTGGTATTGACCCCTTTCAGACTGTCGGAATGCTGCCTCTGCTGCTGTCTGTAGTGTGCTGGCTGCTGACTTCATCAAGTGAGACCCAGGAACATCCAATCAGCTGTGTTTGCTGAGTCCCGGGTTGAATAACCCGGGTAGGACCTGTTCACACGGCACTACAGCCTGGGTCGGTCCATTGTTCAACTCTGGTCGAAATGCCGGGTTGCTCAACCCTGGAATTTTTTATTGGTGGCGCGTTCACACTGCACCTCGACCCAGGTCGACCTGGCAAAATCCTGGGTTACTTTAGCGATGTGAAAGGGTATACAATCGGGAAACCGGCTGCCTTAATACCGACAGCCGGCTTCCCGACTGTCATATCCCGGCGAGGGTGAAATGCCGGGTGTCTAGATGTAGATGCCTGACATTTCCCCGATGCCGGGCGCCGCGAGCGGACAACGGCGGGGGGGTGGGTTAGGTTTAGGGCACCCGCGGGGACTTAGGGTTAGGCGCACCCCCGGGGGACTTAGGTTTAGGCAGCGGGGAAGGGGGGGTTAGGGTTAGGCACTTAGAGGGGGGATTAGGGTTAGGCACTTGGGGGGGAGGATAGAGTTAGGCACCCCTAAGGAGGGTTAGGGGGTTAGGTTAGGTTAGTTTGTACTTACCTTAGCGACGATCAGGATTTCCAGCACTGTCAGGCTTCTGCTGCCGGTAACTCTGCTTTTGTCGGCCAGGCGCTGCCGGGTATCCAACCGCTGGCAATGCGGCCAGCGGTATTTCATACCGATTTCTGTGAAAGAGGTATTAGTGACCTACATTAGAGTTAGATTCTGCATATGACCTCTTTATTTACTAGATTTTGAGTACTTTAAGCACGCAAACTGGCATAAGTTCTACTCAGCATCAGTCCTATGGTGCTGTTAGACGTAAAAATAAGGAGCTCTCAACAATGAATCTATTGCTGCTCTGCTTATCTCTGGTTGTTCAACATTACAAGTATTTTGCTGCTCTGACAAGCATTTTTCCTGTGACAATCAGTAAAAATTTGTATTACTATTAAAAGTTGGCCAAACTAGTATCTAGCAGGCTAAACTTCTTTTCTGTCTAGTGCAGTGGTGTCAAACTCGGGCCATACAGTTGCAGTGGAACTACACATCCCAGCATGCCCTTCCACAGTTTTAGCATGCCCTAATAGCAAAACTGTGGCAGTGCATGCTGGGTGGATGGCTCGAGTTTGACACTACTGGGGGTAAATTTACTAAAGTGAGAGTTTTTAGAAGTGAGTTTTAGAAGAGATGTTGCCCATATCAACCAATCAGATTCTACTTAACATTTAACTAGCACCTTCTAGAAGATAATAGCTTGAACCAGTGGATTAAATAATTAATTTCGACGTAAGCATATAAGTTGTAACACACCCTGTGCTAGGCCCCGTTGAGGTTTGAAAAGAGATTGTATTCATACAGTTACAGTCTTTTCATAGAATGGACAGATTCACCTTTTGAGGTCAAACAAAACATAATTTGAGGGGTCTATTCGTACCTGTCACTAGCAGAGATGTATAATGAGCCATTCATAGCTTATATGTGTTATCAGCAGACAGTTAGCCACATTCCATTGTAAGATGTGTAGAGACGCTATGCATTATGGGTTACTCTACACAAAGGGGCTTTGAAACAGAGTTTATCTCCAGACATACTAGGATACGTCATTACTGTATTTCTTTGTCTGAATATATCTTAGTGCTTACGGAGCATGTGCAAGAGAGATAAGTTTGGTCAATGCTATGCTGTACCAATCAGTGCTTGATATCTAGTTTGTAACTAGATATCGGCTTAATATCCAGAACGCCAACACCCATATACTAGGCTATATAAATCAAGACCTAGACAAAGGCTCTTGGCTCATGCATGGATCTGAGACTGCAGTATAGGATGCCTGCAATGTAAATTGAACTACCTGGGTGTTGTGAAACGAGGGCTCCCCGGATGAAGATGAAGTACATCTTATGTTGAAGATGATGAATTACCGGTGTCATCTGAATACATAGACAAAAGTTGAGTATACTGTATACTTTGTATGTTAATTGTTTGTTTGTTACTTGTAAATAAAGTGTCTTCATTTGTACTCACTCAAATGGTCACGTGTGTGTACTGTTCATTTCGATCAGAACGAAACCCACCGTTATGTACTTGGTGTCAAGAAGTGGGATCAAAAGGGTTAAATAGTTTGTGACCAATTGACTGATTCTGTAAAAAAGTGCAAAATGATGTTTTGCTTTTTCCTTGCTGTCCTGTAAATTGTTTTGTGTATGTTTCCTCTGTCTCATTCTTATGAGAAAGGATTGTAATTTAACTTAAATCACACTGTATGTTGTTTTGTCTATTTCTTTTAAAAAAGAGAATAGAAAAAATGCTTTGCAAATTGTTAAAACATGTGAAAATTGCAAAGGGTAGATTACAGAATAAGTTGATGAAATTTCAGAAATGTGTTAAAAAATCTCAGTTTAATCCAACATGTTTGGGGACGCCTTTACAATGTAGAGATGTGAGGTTTTTGAAAGCTAATGATTTTGAATCAGAAGATGAAATGCCATTTTGAGTTTCTGAGAATTCTGTACCTTTAAGAAATTCCATAGGGAGGGGGCTGAATCCTCACAAGCAAGATTTGAGATGTCAAGTGCTGATTTATTACACATAGATAGTGTAGAAATTAGTGACCTAGAGATACACAGAGAAGTGTGTCAGAAATAGCTTGGAACAGAAATTAAGCAATATAATCACACTACAAAAAATGTGTTTGATCAGAGAAGTGATTGTGTGATGAAAATGTCTGATGATTTGACAAAATGCAAACAAAATGTTGAAATCCATGAATTCAGGGAATATGTACAGAAATCAGAGACAAAATTGAATGCAAATGAGGTTTCTGATAACATGCCATTGATTTGTTGTACTCATGAGGTGAATGATGGTATATCTGAATTGCCAGGACTGTCCCACTTGCCATACACTGTGAAATCAAAAAAATGGAAGGAAAAGGGGACCTGGGAAAGATTTTTTGCACAGGATCTATTGAAATTAATTTTTAAGTATTTGTAAATTACCAACATTATGGATTAATTACAGGTAATAATCAAGGCAATCTACTGTGTTGGTGGTGCTCCCTGGAATTAATATATAACTATATATGATTAAGTTTTGCTCAGGCAAAACACAAAAGAAAATTTCTTTTTGGGGCACTCTTATCAAATGAAATATAAGTAATATGATATGATGATAATTTCTAAAACGTAGCTTTTAATGGAAACATACCTTATAAAATATAATACATATACAAATATCAAAAATAATATCTAAAATTTCAAAATATCAATAGGCGAAAAATATCGAAAGCAGCAGTGTATACCCATAAATATGTTACACTGCCAGACACATGTAAATCCAATTCACAATGCGATTATGATAACATGCGATTACATTTTGGCATCTCCTTGCCCTAATATCAAAAAAACATTAATAGATAGGTATCATGTACCCACAAAAATATGAAAGAATCAATTTCTCAAAAAACTGTATGTAACAAATGAAAAAAATGTGTATATACGTGATAATAGATATCCACAAAATAATGGGCTTGACTGCCAAGATAATAATTCACATTTAAATACACAGTTTCAGAAGTAAATACAAAGAGGATTCTATTTCCTATCTAGTTAATATTGGTCTCTTGATTGCAATAATATTAGTTATATCAGTCCTGTAAAAAAAGGGGGGCGGCAAAGGAGGGAGCAAGAGAAAAACTAACACGTATCAATTGCACTCATAATTAGTATATATCAACAGTGCAAATAATCATTTCTGCAATTCTCTTAATAGTGATCATCTGCATGTGTCTCATAATATCACTCAATGCAAAATAGGTCAGAGATACACAGGTTTTATAGAATAAGTGAAAGTAAGACACCTAGGTGTCCCCCACTTCTACTTTCTCCTGTTGTACCTATTCGCCTGGTATTGGACAGGTGATGAGAGGGTGGGGGGCTGGTGTCTATAGAACATAGAATGTAATGGTGGGTTGTTAAAGGTCTTATATAGCGGGAGTTAAGTAATCTCTGGTGCCGTTCGGTATAGCAGAGATTAAGTGCACCCAGACCAGTCAAATCACCACCAAGAAAGAGGAAAGATTTTACCTGTGCAGATCTCTATCTGTGTTAAGTAACATGTCAGATTTACAGTCTCTGCGTCTGCTGCCTGTCAGCTGTGAGTCAGCTTGATCTCACCAGTCCCTGGCACGCATCAGCATGCTGCTCACAGCCGCCTGTATCGGCCATGTGAAACTCCGCTACGTAGTGGTGGGGGTGGGAGAGCATCCACGGTCAGCTGATCGGATCCTTGGTAGGAGGTGTGTGTGGTTGACGCGTGTTTCGCCGAATGGGCTTGCTCACAACAAGACACCTTAACAACGTGGTCTCACTGTCTTCCTTAAAGCCAAATCGAAACCAATAAGATTAGTTGAAAAGTGATTGACAGGATGTTAAGCCTATCAAGGCAAATACCAATCATCAGTCAAAGGCTATGATTGACAACCTCATCTGCCAATCTTGTGTTAGACAGCAAGGATAAATGAAAATACCAGCATGATAGTCAAAGCTATGTAATGTTAAATTCAATATTCATAAATTAGAATTCATATAGAATTGGAGTATTAATCCAATCAATGAGGAGCAGAATTACATGAAATATACCAAAAATATATATAAAAAAAATTATATATATCAAAAATTGTATAAATAATATAAATAATTATATAGAATATATATTAAATTATTAAGTGAGAAAAAAATATATTTTTTGGATGTGAAGAGGTGTGTAAAAAGGTGTATAAAAGTGATTACAAATGAAAAAGCGTAGTGATAAAATAAGTATTAGACATAAAAAAGGGGAAAACATATGTGAGTGTGTCTATGTATGTTGATTAAAGTGAAATACTAGGAAGGTTGGAAAAATGGGGAGGGGGAGGGGGAGAAAAAGGGGGATGAAAAACAGTGAAATGTGAAACCATAAATTATATGTAGTATCATATGAAAGCACTGAAATTAATATTCTCGTTCATCCCATTGGGTGCAATGCTGCCCAATCTGAACGTCCAGTAGCTTTCTTTTTTTAAAAGTTCCTTCATAATATCTCCTCCTCTGATGCCCAAGTTCACTGTTTCTAGGCCAAATACCTTGAGATCTTTAAATGAACCTCCATGTTTGAGATAGAAATGCCGGGCCACTGTCGTAAGTTGTTTCATCTTGGCCCTATCTGATACTAGAAGAATTAAGGGATGATAACCAAGATAATCGAGCTCAAACTAGACCAATTTGCAAGAAAAAATTTACTTTTTGGCCTCAAGATTATGTTTGCCCAGAGGTGAAGGTCTTTATGAATCTTGTCTCTAGGGAATTTGCTAATATTCACAGAAAACAGAAAAATCGGAATCATCTCGATAATTTAACCTGGAATGAAAGAAAGGCCATTAATGAGCTTAAAGCTATGTCGGAAATTATCATCAAACCATCGGATAAGGGCGGAAATATCGTCCTATGGCCTACAGATCTATATACTAAAGAAGCCAAACGACAATTGGATGACAAGGACTGCTACACTAAATTGCTGTTAAACCCTACAGACAATTTCATGGATATTTACATGAATATTGTCAAAAAAGCTGCCCAAGAGGGAGTGATTACAAAACAGGAGCTGGAATTTTTATCCATTGATAATCCAAAAATTCCAACATTCTATTTGCTCCCTAAAGTACATAAAAATCTGAGTACACTCCTGGGAAGACCAATAGTGGCAGGTATAGGTAGCATTTCAGAAAAGGCCAGTATCTTCATTGATACACATTTACGTCATCACGTAATGGGACTTCCCTCCTATATACAAGACACTACTGATGTGTTAAAGAAGATCAATGATATTCGGTTGAATGACAACAACTTACTGGTCAGTATAGATGTAGAGTCTCTGTACACAAGCATTGGTCATGATGATGGCATAACTGCCATAAGGTACTTTCTGATGATGGAAGGCTTGGATGACTTCCATAAATTTCTCTTGAGACTCCTTCACTTTGTACTGCATAAAAATTATTTCACCTTTAATGATCAATTCTTTTTGCAGACAAGAGGTACAGCGATGGGGGCAGCTTGTGCCCCCTCGTATGCCAATTTGTTCTTAGGCTGGTGGGAGCGGGAGGTAGTCTTTGGTGAGGACAATGATCATCTGACAAAACATGTCATTACATGGCTTCGATTTATAGATGACATATTGGTTATCTGGGAAGGTGATTTTGAACAACTACATCTCTTTATAAACACACTCAATAAAAATAAAATCAACCTTAAATTTACGTATGAAGCCAGTCCCACCAGTATATCCTTTTTGGATTTGAGGATATACAAAGACAATGAAAATATGATAGCTACAGAACTTTTCAGAAAACAGACAGCAACTAATAGTCTGCTGCACCACTCTAGCTCACACTTCCCTCCTACCTTTGAGAATATACTGAAAGGGGAATTCTTAAGGCTCAGAAGAAACTGTTCAGATAACACGACATACCAGACCAAAAGTCAAGATTTGACTAAACGGTTAAAAGAGAGAGGATACAGTGGCAATTCCATCAAAAAAGCTCGTAACTTTGCGTCCCAAACTAAACAAGATAGCCTGATCTATGGGGGAACTAAAAAAAAAAATCTGATAAAATCAGATTTGTTGGGAACTTCTGTAGTAACTGGAGAGAAATCAAAAATTCCATACAAAAATACAGGTCCATTCTTCTCTCCGACTCAGATCTTGCAGCCAAATTGGACAATACGGTTGCTATGAGTTGGAGACATTCCATGAATTTAAAAGATCACTTAGTGAGGAGTCATTATACTAAATATCCCTCCAAAAAATTAACAGTGACTGGGACCTATCCATGTGGGCATTGTAAAATTTGTGATCATATCAGTAATATTAAGAATATTAAGGATAGATTTGGAGAGGAAATCCAATTAAAATACTATGTGAATTGCCGCAGCAAAAACGTAATTTACTGTATCCTTTGTCCATGTGGAATGAAATACGTGGGAATTACGTCACGCATGCTTAAACAAAGGATACTTGAGCATATTGGCCATATTAGACATGCGGAATCAGATACGGCCAAGATGAAACAACTTACGACAGTGGCCCGGCATTTCTATCTCAAACATGGAGGTTCATTTAAAGATCTCAAGGTATTTGGCCTAGAAACAGTGAACTGGGGCATCAGAGGAGGAGATATTATGAAGGAACTTTTAAAAAAAGAAAGCTACTGGACGTTCAGATTGGGCAGCATTGCCCCCAATGGGATGAACGAAAATATTAATTTCAGTGCTTTCATATGATACTACATATAATTTATGGTTTCACATTTCACTGTTTTTCATCCCACTTTTTCTCCCCCTCCCCCTCCCCATTTTTCCAACCTTCCTAGTATTTCACTTTAATCAACATACATAGACACACTCACATATGTTTTCCCCTTTTTATGTCTAATACTTATTTTATCACTACGCTTTTTCATTTGTAATCACTTTTATACACCTTTTTACACACTTCTTCACATCCAAAAAATATATTTTTTTCTCACTTAATAATTTAATATATATTCTATATAATTATTTATATTATTTATACAATTTTTGATATATATAAGTTTTTTTATATATATTTTTGGTATATTTCATGTAATTCTGCTCCTCATTGATTGGATTAATACTCCAATTCTATATGAATTCTAATTTATGAATATTGAATTTAACATTACATAGCTTTGACTATCATGCTGGTATTTTCATTTATCCTTGCTGTCTAACACAAGATTGGCAGATGAGGTTGTCAATCATAGCCTTTGACTGATGATTGGTATTTGCCTTGATAGGCTTAACATCCTGTCAATCACTTTTCAACTAATCTTATTGGTTTCGATTTGGCTTTAAGGAAGACAGTGAGACCACGTTGTTAAGGTGTCTTGTTGTGAGCAAGCCCATTCGGCGAAACGCGCGTCAACCACACACACCTCCTACCAAGGATCCGATCAGCTGACCGTGGATGCTCTCCCACCCCCACCGCTACGTAGCGGAGTTTCACATGGCCGATACAGGCGGCTGTGAGCAGCATGCTGATGCGTGCCAGGGACTGGTGAGATCAAGCTGACTCACAGCTGACAGGCAGCAGACGCAGAGACTGTAAATCTGACATGTTACTTAACACAGACAGAGTTCTGCACAGGTAAAATCTTTCCTCTTTCTAGGTGGTGATTTGACTGGTCTGGGTGCACTTAATCTCTGCTATACCCAACGGCACCAGAGATTACTTAACTCCCGCTATATAAGACCTTTAACAACCCACCATTACATTCTATGTTCTATAGACTCCAGCCCCCCACCCTCTCATCACCTGTCCAATACCAGGCGAATAGGTACAACAGGAGAAAGTAGAAGTGGGGGGACACCTAGGTGTCTTACTTTCACTTATTCTATAAAACCTGTGTATCTCTGACCTATTTTGCATTGAGTGATATTATGAGACACATGCAGATGATCACTATTAAGAGAATTGCAGAAATGATTATTTGCACTGTTGATATATACTAATTATGAGTGCAATTGATACGTGTTAGTTTTTCTCTTGCTCCCTCCTTTGCCACCCCCCCTTTTTTTACAGGACTGATATAACTAATATTATCGCAATCAAGAGACCAATATTAACTAGATAGGAAATAGAATCCTCTTTGTATTTACTTCTGAAACTGTGTATTTAAATGTGAATTATTATCTTGGCAGTCAAGCCCATTATTTTGTGGATATCTATTATCACGTATATACACATTTTTTTCATTTGTTACATACAGTTATTTGAGAAATTGATTCTTTCATATTTTTGTGGGTACATGATACCTATCTATTAATGTTTTTTTGATATTAGGGCAAGGAGATGCCAAAATGTAATCGCATGTTATCATAATCGCATTGTGAATTGGATTTACATGTGTCTGGCAGTGTAACATATTTATGGGTATACACTGCTGCTTTCGATATTTTTCGCCTATTGATATTTTGAAATTTTAGATATTATTTTTGATATTTGTATATGTATTATATTTTATAAGGTATGTTTCCATTAAAAGCTACGTTTTAGAAATTATCATCATATCATATTACTTATATTTCATTTGATAAGAGTGCCCCAAAAAGGAATTTTCTTTTGTGTTTTGCCTGAGCAAAACTTAATCATATATACACTGTGAAATGAAAGCAAAGCCGGAAATGTCTGCATGGCCATTGAAAGGGGTGTCGCTAAGTGAAGGGGTGGTGATGATGCTTTTTGCCTTGCCAAATGAGACATGGGAGTTGCCAAAAGGCAAGGGGTGGAACATAGGTAGGATTTCAAATAAAAGTCCATTCCCCTGAGACTGAAGACTACCCCGATGAGAATATTACTTTTACATGGCATGAACCTCAACATGTCATTGTTGAGTTTAAATATGCAAAAAGTGAACAAGATGTGTTTTCTGATGAAACATCCATTGCAAATGATGTTCATGGCTTACTTGCTCATTGTGAAGGAGGGGTTTTTCGGTACACACTGACCAACCACAAGGGACTTACATGCATTACAGACACACTGATTGTGGGAATATTTTGTGACAAAGTTGCAGATTTTGTGTTTGGTAATGAAATTCACATCCCAGTGTATTTCCTTACAAAGCCTTACCAGCCAAAGGTTTTGAAGTAGCTGAAAGACTCACAGTTGCCAATGACAATGGCAAACTCTCATGCTGATTGAGGAGATCAAAGTACTACTTGCTGGCCAAGTGAAATTTAAACCAATGTTTGAGCTGTCCATACTCGATTTCTTTATGATCACAGCTCCACGGTGGTGGGAAGATTTCAAAGACAGAGAGCATTATTGGTTCATGGACTATGGTGCTGCCTGCACCGATACAGGACTGTTGTGGATTTTTGGTGAAGCAAAGCAGCTATCTTTACAAGCTGACAGCCGAAAGACAGAAGAAGGGGCTAGTGAACTTATTGAATCTACGACTGTTTTCCAAGTCACTGACAAGACTAAAGGTCCTGTAAGACTTCACACTGAAAAATGGACATTTGATACAAAGCTATATGCGCTGCTGTCCAAAGCTGGAAGATCGATGTGGAACATGCTGATACACACACCTACAGCTTCAATGGTGTGTGCACAAGTGAACTTAGCACAGAATGTGGTGTGCAATTCACCGCAAAGACAGCACTGATGGTGCTAGGAGAACTGTTAAGCCATGATGGAGCTGACGCTGCATTTGGGATTCCTTATATCCAAATCATGGTCAGAGATATTGCAAAAATTTGTTACGTTTGCCAACAGCTGGAACTGTGGCCTACCTTGCTTGCTACTAAGAAAGGCCTCATATACTGTGAAATAGCTGCACAAGTCTGGCAATTTGAATTCATCGTTTGCCTCCAAGAAGATGGAGAACGAGTGTTGTACTGAAAAGCTACAAATCACTGTCATTCAGGAGTAAAGTTGTCTTAAGCAGGGTGATACAAGATAAGAGACTTTCCTGAAGATGTGACACAGACTGATTTGTTGATATTATTGGATGTCCTAGAAGACTCAAGCAGACAAAGACACTCATTTTACCAAAACAACATGGAGTATATTAGGTTTTCTATGCTTCATACCATTCACAAAACTGACATCAGTATGATTGAATGAATGGATGTGTTGTTTAGGAAACAGGAATGTTTATATGTATATACAATGTTGGGGTTTTTGGAGCAGGCTGTATACAGTACATATATATTTTGTTAACCGGAGGGTGGTAAAAAGTGGAACTTTTAATGTAAGATATCTGATGCACAGACACAAACATTTTTGATAAGGTTGTTGTGAAGAAATGTTTAGTAGGAAGAGAAATAGAGACAGGTGTAATAGATAATTGCAGCAGGATAAGTAAATGCTTATTTTATTTTGTTGTTATGGTTTATCTCACACTGTTTATTTGTTTAAGCCAACAGGTTGCTGGTTGGAGCAGGAGGTGAGAGAACGTCGCTGGAGGTGTACCTCAGATGACAATGGCCAGAGAGTGATTTCTTATACAGGAGAAAGAGTCCAGGAGGACAACAGAGTTATAAGATCTGATGGCACAGCCATTACGTACATCTATTTGTATTGTGCAAGACTGAACTTGTGCCTTATATTGGTTGGATCCACACTCACGAATATTCTCAAGACTTTTTCAAGATTTCATTGAACTGAACTGAACTTTATTTTACTTTACTGATATAAATTATCTTATAAGTAACTGATATATTTGATATAATCATATGTATTATTCACTGTTTTATTAATGTATTCACATGATATAAAGGAATATATAATGTAGAGAGTTGGAAATGAAACAAGAGCTCAGTGAGGCTTATTGACAGATTCTCCAATACAGCCAGAGTGGTCAAGTCCTGAATGAATATGTTGCTTTAGTGATTTTATATTATTTGTTATATGTAATCATAGTACTAGCCTTATTATATTATATGTTGTTATATTGTGTTTAAGGACAAGTAGTGAAAGTACAATGGAGGTTTAGATTATGCAATAGGGATCATGTTCCTTATATTTGATGTAGAAATCGAGGGTGGAATGTAACCAGTTGATTAAATAATTAATTTCTACATAAGCATATAAGTTGTAACACACCCTGTGCTAGGCCCCGTTGAGGTTTGAAAAGAGATTGTATTCATACAGTTACAGTCTTTTCATAGAATGGGCAGATTCACCTTTTGAGGTCAAACAAGACATAATTTGAGGGGTCTATTTGTACCTGTCACTATACAGAGATGTATAATGAGCCATTCATAGCTTATATGTGTTATCAGCAGACAGTTAGCCACATTCCATTGTAAGATGTGTAGAGACGCTATGCATTATGGGTTACTCTACACAAAGGGGATTTGAAACAGAGTTTATCTCCAGACATACTAGGATACGTCATTACTGTATTTCTTTGTCTGAATATATCTTAGTGCTTACGGAGCATGTGAAAGAGAGATAAGTTTGTTCAATGCTATGCTGTACCAATCAGTGCTTGATACCTAGTTTGTAACTAATATGGGCTTAATATCCAGAACGCCAACACCCATATACTAGGCTATATAAATCAAGACCTAGACAAAGGCTCTTGGATCGAGCATGGATCTGAGACTGCAGTATAGGATGCCAGCAATGTAAATTGAACTACCTGGGTGTTGTGAAATGAGGGCTCCCTGGATGAAGATGAAGTACATCCTATGTTGAAGATGATGAATTACCGGTGTCATCTGAATACATAGACAAAAGTTGAGTATACTGTATGTTAATTGTTTGTTTGTTACTTGTAAATAAAGTGTGTTCATTTGTACTCACTCAAATTGTCACGTGTGAGTACTGTTCATTTCGATCAGAACAAAACCCACCGTTATGCATAGCTTGAATCTTCAAATGGTCACGTGTGTACTATTCATTTTGATCAGACCGAAACCCATCATTATGCATAGCTTGAATCTGATTGGTGTCTCTGTATAGGCTTTCAGTGTGTGTGTAAGTGTGTGTCTGTATAGGCTTTGTGTGTGTGTGTGTAAGTGTGTGTCTGTATAGGCTTTCAGTGTGTGTGTGTAAGTGTGTGTCTGTATAGGCTTTCAGTGTGTGTGTCTGTATAGGCTTTCAGTGTGTGTGTCAGTGTATGTATATATGTCAGTGTGTATATGTATCATGGTGTATGTGTATATGTGTCAGTGTGTGTGTGTATATGTGTCAGTGTGTGTGTGTATATGTGTCATGATGTATATGTATATGTGTATCTATGGAAGTGTGTGTGTGTGTATATGTGTCAGTGTGTGCATATGTCTGTGTGTATCTGTGTCAGTGTGTATCTATTTCAGTGTATCTGTTTCTGTGTCAGTGTGTGTCTGTGTGTTAATAGACAATGCGGGGGGGGTTTGGTGATGGTGTGTTCAGAGACAACGCGGGGGAGAGATGGTGTGCTGAGAGTTGATGCGGGGGGAGGTGATGGTGTGCTGAGAGGACGCAGGGGGGAGGTGATGGTGTGGCTAAGAAGAGATGACACGGAGGGAGTAGTTGGTTTGGCTAAGAGATGATGCAGTGAGATGATGGTGTGGCTAAGATGATGCAGTGAGATGAGAGTGTGCTGAGAGACGCAGGTGAGAGATGATGGTGTGGCTAAGAGACGATGCAGTGTGATGATGGTGTGGCTGAGCAATGCAGGGGCAGGAAGTTACACAGGGGGAATGAGTCTGGTAGAACCGCTGTTGTAAGATGATGACCTTGTTAATATTCCTACACATACAGGCATCTTCCGGACGATGTGACCTACATGAATAGTGAATGCCGACTGAAGACGCTGTCTTCCCAGGGAGGATGTATTTCTTCAGAGGTTCCACATTGTGAGAAACCACTGTATAGTTAAGGTGCATATGGAATGGAAAGGAATGTTCTCAGACTGACACTAAATGGTTGGCGTGCCATGATGGTATGCCCAACTTCCAGTAGCCACGCCCCTTCTGGTATTTAACCACGCCCATTTTGCCGCATTTCTTTGGCACGCATAATATATTATACTGTGTGTGGGGGCACCAATCTTAAATTTGCCCTGGGTTCCGAAGACCCTAGTTATGCCACTGGCTGCCAGGGTTAAACTTTCAACCATGGGGGGGGCGTACACATTGCTAGGGGCTGGGTGGCTTGCCTGCCTTTCTGGAGGGCCAGGAGCAGCACCCAATCTTCAGGGGACTCCCGGCTGAATCGGGAGGGTAGGCAAGTATGGTGTGGTTCACAGAGAAAAACGAGGGTGACAGCTGATCTACCACTGCAGCTCTGTGGGCATGCACCTGCTGCTGCTACAGCATTTATCTGCTCTATTCCAGGTACCCCGCTAACTCCTGCAATAGGGGACAGGAAGGCTCCAGCCTGATACCCCTCAGTGTGTACTGTAGCAAGCAGTGGTGTACTCGTCACTGCTGCTAGAGAGTGAGCTGGGACCCAAGACACCTGTCTGATCTCCTATCCCAGGTATCAATGATACAAACAGCCACCTGCGAAACCTCTGATTCTGCATCACAAACGGTGACTCAACCAGCATATGCTGCTGCAAAGTCAGCTGAAATCTGTGAGTCTGTCTGACTGTGACCCACCAGCCGTTGTCACACAGCTTACCTGGAGTCCTGGAACAAAATCTACCATATATACTCGAGTATAAGTCGACCGGAATATAAGCTGAGGTATCTAATTTTACCCCCAAAAAATGGGAAAACTTATTGACTCGAGTATAAGCCTAGGGTGGGAAATGCAGCAGCTGGTAGTGCCCCCAGAAGTAATCCCCCCTGGTAGTTCCCCCAGAAGTAATTCTCCCCTGGTAGTGCCCCCACAAGTAATCCCCCTCTGGTAGTGCCCCCAGAAGTAATCCCCCCTGGTAGTGCCACCAGAAGTAATCCCCCCTTGTAGTGCCCCCAGTAGTCCTAATAAAAAAAATAAAAAACACTTACCTGAAACCCCGCTCCTGGTCCCGCCGCTGCTATCAGCTCCTCCAGCCGCCTTGCATTATGGGAGAGACGTCGTCATGACGTCTCTCCCATTACCCACTGCGGGAGCCAGATTACAACAAACACAGCTGATTACAACAAACACACAGCTGCCAGCTCCGGTGGCTGTGTGTTTGGCAGTGTGTAGTGCTGACCGAACGCCGTCCGG
Source organism: Taudactylus pleione (assembly GCA_031769625.1). Taxonomy (NCBI): domain Eukaryota; kingdom Metazoa; phylum Chordata; class Amphibia; order Anura; family Myobatrachidae; genus Taudactylus; species Taudactylus pleione. The sequence continues at coordinate 18,109,915 of JAUIMM010000115.1, read as the reverse complement.
TCAGCGCTACACACGTGGTGCAGCTGTGTCACAGAGACTCAGCTGCGTACCATGCGGGCATGACTCGAGTATAAGCCGAGGGGGTGCTTTTTCAGCACAAAAAATGTGCTGAAAAACTCGGCTTATACTCGAGTATATACGGTACATATCAGGCATAATTGTATATGAGCATCTGTATAAAAAACTGAAGAAGATAGCGCTTCCTAGATGATCTGATGTGTGAGAAGAGACTGCTGCCACAAAAAAGAATTTGTGTGATTACTTCAAATACTATTAGAAAAAATTGGCTGCGCTCAATTCATCACACTAGGTATATATATTATGAACCACACTATAGTGAAAAATATAAAAAAAGCTGTGTAATGATCGGGATGGTGGGTCCGCTTGAAGGGAGAAAGGTGGCTGCTTTTGAAATCAGATGCCACAGGATCAGCTGTATAAGCTCAACGCGTTTCCGTGTGTCTACACACCTTCGTCAGGAGCATGCTGGGAAGAGGGGTTTTAACCCTTTTATTCAATTTCTCTTAATTAGGATAGTTTTCAGCTGAAGCTTTCACAAGATATCAATCAAATACATTGAGTTTGATCTCTCCTATGTCTTGTATAGTTACAAATAGTTAATTGTAATCTTTGATACCCACTGACAGTTTTTAAAAAAAATCAGAACTTATCTAGGGCGATACTGCTATACATTTTAAAATGGTTTGAAATTATACATTCTAATTGTATTTTTCGCTTTGCATTTATTTTGTCAAGTGGAAACAGTTTAGCTGTTTTACTAATCTCACAGCCCTTGTGTTTTATTACATCATAGAAACCATCACATTAAATAAATGAATAATTAACAAACTGAGGAAATGAAAAATAAAAATGGAAATAAAAATAAAAATAAATATAAAAATAAATAAATAAATGAGTAAAAATGAAAATAAAATAAAATTGAGTATGAAGGTGTAAATAAAATAAAAATGAAAATAAATGAATAATAAACTAATTGTATGTTTTATTTTAGTACACAATGAATCTATTCCCGACTTTAAATAAATATGTAAATGTACAATTCTATGTTGTAGACATCTATATACGTATTAGTCAGTCTCCTCTCAAACGTTTATAAAACAACAATGTTATACATATCGTTATATTGTCTTGTTTTATGAAGTCACTGTTAAAAAAGAGTAATTAGTCCTATGGTGATGATTGGGTATGGACATGCAATAGTCCTAGAAACCTACAGGGAACTGTAGTTGAATCAAGGACTATATATCAAAATCCACCTCCGCCATCTCGTTGAGACCCTCAGGGTATAGAGTGCGCATTTTATGGATCCAGTATGTCTCTCGGAGACAGAGACGTGAGTATCTGTCTCCTCCTCTGGCTGTGCTTGTTAGGTGTTCTATACCTATAATCTTTAAACATTTAAATTCACCTTGATGTTTTTCAATACAATGTCTTGGAACTGAGTGTTCTGTTTTTTTATTAATGACATTCCTTCTGTGTTCTAACATTCTGTCTTTCAATTTTCGTGTTGTGCGGCCGATGTTTCCTCAGTTTGTTAATTATTAATTTTGTTTAATGTGATGGTTTCTATGATGTAATAAAACACAAGGGCTGTGAGATTAGTAAAACAGCTAAACTGTTTCCACTTGACAAAATAAATGCAAAGCGAAAAAATACAATTAGAATGTATAATTTCAAACCATTTTAAAATGTATAGCAGTATCGCCCTAGATAAGTTCTGATTTTTTTTAAAAACTGTCAGTGGGTATCAAAGATTACAATTAACTATTTGTAACTATACAAGACATAAGAGAGATCAAACTCAATGTATTTGATTGATATCTTGTGAAAGCTTCAGCTGAAAACTATCCTAATTAAGAGAAATTGGATAAAAGGGTTAAAACCCCTCTTCCCAGCATGCTCCTGACGAAGGTGTGTAGACACACGGAAACGCGTTGAGCTTATACAGCTGATCATGTGGCATCTGATTTCAAAAGCAGCCACCTTTCTCCCTTCAAGCGGACCCACCATCCCGATCATTACACAGCTTTATGCCCTCTCGAATAGAGAGATTCCAGCGATCCATAAACAGCTAAGGAGCTTATATCGAGAGCTACATTCTTCAATTGCTACTGCAGGTACCTGCTTCCACTACTCCTCCAAATAGGGAGAGTTCGGTCTAACATCCAAACCGGTATGAAGTCTCCATCGGGTGATTTGTCCTTCTTATGAGACTACAAGCACCTGCTCCCAAGTGATCATACAACTGAGCTGGCCGGCGGCTCCACTAGCAGCTACATACCACTTGATACGGAGCGGAGCAATACCACTGAGATCACCCGCGACGAGAGGGAGATATTCTGATATCCAGTGACGGATACATGAAGAACACGCACTGCAAGTATTGGGACATACACAGCATCACACGTGAATTACTGAGACTCCTGATCTGCAGATCACAGACTACATCTCAACCAGAATTGGGTGAGCTCATTCCGTGTTACCATAATAGCAACGTTCTATCCAATTGCTGCACTATTTTAAAAGCTGCCACAGATACAGTGTATCTGTACTCAAGAGAAACATTTTATTCATTCCTTTTCTGGCAACAATATGACCAGGAATACTGACTTTATTCATTCAATTTGTTTTATTCTTTTTTTATATTAATTATTTGTTGTTTATATGTATGTCAGTATTTTCTATCAGGAACACATACATGTTCCATATAGTTTTTGAATAATTTTATTTGTGTACAATACTGCCATATTAAATATCTTTTTTTATATTTTTCACTATAGTGTGGTTCATAATATATATACCTAGTGTGATGAATTGAGCGCAGCCAATTTTTTCTAATAATATGAGCATCTGTGCCTAATTCAGCGCTGCCAAGGCTAACCTTGTAAAAACCACAGTGAAATGCATGTTGTTGTCCTGCTGTGTGCCAGGTGCCTCATGTACATTGTAAATACTACATGTATATGTTTGTACGTATGATCTAACTTTAGGAGAACTATCCCTGGGTCTTGATACTGCAGGACCCCGGGGCATAGCAGCTCCAAAACAGGCACAAATACTCGTATACAATTATACCTGATATGTAAATTATCATACACCTCTAGACCCCATAGAATCATATTCTCATATTCATATATTCTATTTAAGTGTGATTGCGTGGTTATACTGTATATATATATATATATATATATATATATTTATATATATATATATATATACATACGTACATCATATTTGTTTTCCTTTTTTGGGGGGCACCAAATCCTAACTTGCTTCCGGGCAACTGCGATTAACTTACACCCCTGTGAACAAGTACATAACATGTACGCAAGGATTCAAGCAACTCATCACAAACAGGTAAGATTTTTTTCCCTTTGCTCTAAAACCTAACAATTAATAACTATATTTTCTAGAAATCCTGTGTTTGAACCTGGGCAACAGTGGAGCAAGAACTGCATTCTGCACAGGGCCATAACTAGGAGGGATGCTGCTGCCCTATGCACCAGCCAGTTGTTTCCTGTACCACCAACATCTGCAACCTAGAGAGCCTCCGGAGTTTCCTTAGGATGTTCCAGTCGTCACCACAGAGTTGCCCAGCACATCCTTTGGATGCTCCGCAGGGGCATATTAAGCGAGGAGGGGGCCATGTGCATTCCCCATCTGGTGCCCCCTCCTCTCTCCCCGGCGGCCAGCAGGCACGCAGACTGCAACAGTAGACTCTGGGCAGAAATCAACAATAATGGCAAAAACAACCATCTCACTTTTAACAAGAGTAAAGATGAAATCCACTTTTTAGATTTATCTATTTATATTAAAGTTTACAAGATTCACACCGACATATCACAAACCTACAGATACCTATAACTACATGCCTATAATTATACCTATAACTACAGCAAACATCATTGTAACTGGCTCAACAGAGTTCCAAAGGGTCAGTTTACATGAATCAGAAGGAATTGTAGTGAAGACACCGTTTGTCACAGAAAACTTCCGGTCGCAGCCGGATCTACTAGCCATAACAATGGACTTCCAGAAAATGGCCGCTGGAGCTTTACCAATCGTGGGCAAATTTTAAAAATGGCCGTCGGAGTACTTCTGGTGGCGGACAGATTGCGTATTGTCATCACCCCGTCCAGCCTCCTTTTTATATCACGCAGACCAGGTATCACACAAGGGCTTATAGCTCTGGATCTAATACCTACAATGTGCACCAATGTAATAGCAACGATCTCCTGAAAGACAGACCACAGATGCCCAATGAAGTCACTTTCGCCCTCGGTGACCTGAAACCATAAGTGGGTGCCAATGGAAGTCCAAACCAGTGCACATGTTCACGGCACCACTATAAGAGGAACTCTTAGACACAGGTAACCATAAGCCCTGAAGAAGAGACCCTATTGTCCCGAAAGGCATCAGAAGCCTGAACTTGTGTCACCTGGACTATTGATCTACAATGACTGGACCTTCTGGATTAAGCACAGGAGCCATATGCAGGGTATGCCCTGGTATTCTGCAGTTTTATAACAATACCTGCAGCTCCACCATACCAGCTGGGCAGGATCCATTGCATTACTTTTCCGTGAAAAGCACTTACTTGTGAACTGTTTTTAAGACTGTATTGTTTTAAAGAGTGCTACCTCTTTTATGTCTTACTTGGATATGTTCATATGGACTGCATGACATTATCAGATTTTACCGGCAGTCACTTTTATCATTAAGAGTGCTATCCCTATCTTATGCTTATAAGCTTGTCCCCCTATCTGCTGTTTTTGTATATACTGCTACAATCAAATGTTCTATCCCCTGATAGTGATTTTATCCTAAGAGTGCCGTTATTCATTTTATATTCATTTTGTATGTCGAATTTATTAAATTGTGTATATTATTTGCATACTCAATTTTATAGTGATTTATCTTCTTATATTGCATTGAGATATTCCAGTACCATTGTCATTCACCTTAAAATTTCTCCCACATGGCATATCCACCCTCTCTGGTTTACACTGAGTAGTCTTTTGGCTCCACCCTTACAGACTCTGGGCACTAGTCTGTGCCCAGAGGCTACTGCGCATGCACAGGTCACGGCGGCTGCTCTATTTTCCTGGGGATTTCCCCACTGCGCATGTGCAAGACGCCGGGAAAATGGTAGCGCCGCCCATTTTCCAGGCATTTAGTTCAGCGCAGCTACAGCCGAGGCAGAACTTTGGACAGGTAAGTATTAAAAAATATGGGTGCAGTGTGGGCCCCCCCTATACCCAGGGGCCCACATTATACACCCATTATAGATATGCCCCTAAAGCTCCGGTTGCCACCTAAGGATGCCCTGGGAGCTCAGCTCCTTCCTGGTCCCGTCAACCCCACCCTTCATTGTGACATCTTGCTGTCACATGCTTGGTGTTCAGGGTCGGCACAGGGTGGAATATCGCTCCGGCATCAAAAATCCATGCATCTGGTCTGCAGCTGACATGCAGAGAGCTTTCATTCTAAACAGGAGATTGCAATTACTAATTTATGCATGGCATCCAAAATATGATGCACCCCGTCCTATACACTTATATAGGCGTTTTCTACAAACATGGAGCATATTGATGATTTCTTTGTTCTATCAAATCTTCCCTATGTCTCTAGGGAAATCCTGCTATCATAAAATATATATATATGGATTTGGAAAATGGTTCATGAGTCAAACAGGTGAAATATATACACAAAATACTTTCTACTTGAACAACTGATTAATGGACTTCCGGTGGGAGGAGCATTGTGCATGGCCGCTTATTACCACAGCTCCTCCAACTAACCTGTACTACGGACTCTGGGGCCTATTCATCAACACTAAAGTAATGTTTTTAAGGACATTTTCCTTAATTAACGTTATTTTAGTATTCATGAACACACTTAGCACAGGAGATATCACTGATATCTCCTTGCTAAGTCCCCCTGCGTTAATTTCCACACTCCCCATACATTAGTATGGGGATATGGAAATTATGGTATTCATCAAATTCCGAAAATTATGTTTTTTTGGAATTTGATGGTGTCACTATTCGCCACTGTGAGGTGGTGTATAGTAGGTAACACTTACCTGCTTCCAGCTGGACAGGTCCCCCAGCTTCTCCCTCCGGCACTCTGGTCTTTCCTCTGACTCCGTCTGCTATGCTGTCACGTGTTCTCCAAGCAGAACACAATAAAGTTTTCAAAAAAGAACAAAACCTTTTTTTGTTTTTTTTCTAAACAGTACTGTGCTCTGCTGGGAGAACACGTGACAGCATAGCAGACGGAGCTGGAGGCTGCTGCGCGGGCAGGTAAGTGCTGAACGGGGGGAGGTGAGTGGGAGGGGAGGGGGGGCAGGTGAGCGGAGGGGGGGACAGAAACTTACCGCAGGTGTAGGCAGTGCTGTGCATGCACTGGTTTACAGATGCAGATGCATGCGCAGCACCGTTTCCAGCTGTGGTAAGTTAGAGCAGGCAGGGATAACTATCTATTTCCTAAAAAGCTGTCATTGCAAATATTACAGCTTTTAGGAATAGATAGTTATGGGGAGGAGGAATGATGAATTCCTCCGGTAATTAGGTAGAACTCCATGCGAGTTCTAAACCTAATTACCTCCTGAGAAACTTTAGGTATGATGAATAGGCCCCTAAGACTCCTAACCCACCTGTGATCCTACTGTGTCCATTGAGGAGTGTCTCCTGTGTCTGAGCTGGTGTCTGGTGGTTCGTGGTAAGGTGCTGGAGGCTGGTGCATGTGTCTGGGGGAGAGAGCTTTGGTGTCACCCGAGGCTCTCTCAAGCAGCAGTACTCTCATAGGAGCGCCGCCAGGACTACCTGCTGTAATATCGCTGGAGTGATAGATCATGAACACCCATACCTCCCAACTGTTCTGATTTCAGTTGTATACACATAAGTGTAGGTGTATATATATATATATATATATACTGTATATATATATATATATATATACAGTATATGGGACAGCAGTATGTAAAGGTAATGGTAGGTGGCATCACCGTAACGTGACATCTTGGAAATGCCCAGAGCCGCATCAGTTGTAATCTGACATCTCATGAGTCTGTTTGAACACTGGCTAGGCTGCTCATGGCAAGGCGACGTGAACTATCAGAGTTGAAAAGGGGCATGAAAGTGGGTGCCCAACAGATGGGACATTCCATTTCCAAAATTGTGTGGACATTCAACATTCCTCAATCTACGATGTCATGTGTGTACCAGGAAAATCTGGAAGGCAGTACCACCCCCCGTGAACAGCGCATTAGCTGACCACAGGTGCTTAATGATCGTGGTAACAGACAAGCAACACTGGATCAAATTATGGATACCTATTTAAAACCTCTATGCAATCCTGCCTATAACCTCTATGGAATCCTGCCTATAACCTCTATGCAATCCTGCCTATAACCTCTATGGAATCCTGCCTATAACCTCTATGCAATCCTGCCTATAACCTCTATGGAATCCTGCCTATAACCTCTATGCAATCCTGCCTATAACCTCTAAATGACGCTAATTAGCGTTATGAATAGTCGCACACAGCAATAAACACTTTCAGACTTTGGTTGTGGTTCCGAAGCACAAAAAGTTATTACTCAGCATAAAAGAAAAAGGTACTTAAACGCACATGATCTAGACAATACGTACAAAGGTTACATTCAATATAGGTACAGTCGATATACATACGCCAGTGCACCGGTCCCAGTTACAGTCATCAATCCAGAAGCCTGTGGTCATCCAAGAAGAAGAATGGCTACTAACTGGGGCCGGGACATAGGCAGACCTTACAGATCATGATAACAACAATGTAGACAGACAAACATAATTCCATTGGTTCTTGCTCGTAGGTGATCTTCTTATTTGGCAGTTCTAGGGGTATGTCCAATCTTCTCCAGATTGCATTATCTTTCTTTAATTGATTTAAATTAACCACAGACTCAGCATAGAGTTTTACATTTCAACCAATAATTCACTATGGTCCATAACTCCCGAATGCATGATCCGATTCCCTTGCCAATATAACCAGAGATCTGCAAATACACAGCGGATCAGAATGGCGCCAAACATGGTCTGCTTATCATGTACTAAACCATAGATATCATATAACATGCACTTCACAACATTGCTGATATAAATAAAACCTTGAATATTAACCTACAATACTGCGGAACCTTTTAATGTAATTGTGTGTATGTTTATATCTGAAATAGCAACTGTATATATATATATATATATATATATATATACTAGGGATGTGCAGGCTCGGTTCTACTCGGTTCCGTTCGTATTTTTTTTACCGAATCTTATTGGCTATCCAAAACTCATGACAGCTGATACCCAATAAGATTCGGTAAAAAAAAACGAACGGAACCGAGTAGAACCGAGCCTGCACATCCCTAATATATACACGCATTGTGGGTACACATGCGATTGTCTACGTGCATGCATGTATTTATCATGATTTAATATATATAGATATATATAGATATATATTTATATATCTATATATATATAGATATATATGCATTACTTGGTTTTTGATATTACTGGGTTACAACAATGACAGGCAATGTGTTTACACATGTGATCAAAAGAGGTTGATGAGATCACACAGGTAAGGCTAATTTGTTTAAGCCTCAGAGTTAAATACAATGGTATATTTAGCTTAACCACATCAGATACCATGCCTACAATGGCTAACGATAGCTTAAATGCCTAACAATTGTTTTCACATTCACTCTGTCTGAGTATATCAGTGTTTTTGTGTATTCTTCAATTTTCATAGGCATCCTGTTCTGTATGCAGAGCAAACGATCACCATACCTTTGTGCATTCTTAATTATTTGTTACAGACAAATCTACAAAACCTGTCTTGTCATTACTGAATATTTAATGTAAGGATTATTTTAGTTGTAGCTAAAATGGCGTTTTGCGACCAGTCGCAAAATGGCGTCTTGCAGATCTTGATTTTAAACAGATTCTTTCTCAGCCAATCATCCAGCTTCAACAGTCCACCCTTTGATAGCCAATCAAATGCTATCACAACCTATTTTGAATCTGTTTGGCCATGCATGAGAATATACCGTTTAATGTTATTATGGTATGACACAGGTTGGTCATTTGAACCATTTAGATAATGCGTCTCAAGGAGGGTATAGCAACCCTTATATGCCATCTGTGGATCCTTAAGGGATCAATGGCAGGATGTGGGAATTCATCTAGCCTATAAAGGAAGTTTTGAGGGAGAATTGGGACAGTATTACCTAGGATGTTTTAAAATAACATTATCGATATATTCATGCACAACCATACAAAATCTGGATCACATTATCATAGGGTACATTCTATTCAGGGTTGTAATACAGCTCTTCCTTAACCTTGGTATCCATATCTCCATCACTTACCACCACCATCTCAATTTCTCGGTTCACCCTAGTACGTTTCCTGCACTTCAACACATTAGGAACACATCTGACACACAAGCCAATTACTAAGATGACACTGATTATGAGGATCAGAAGTTTACCCACTGTAGCATCCAATTTCTGGACCCACTCTCCTAGAACGGGGAACCATTTCACAGGGTTCAACCAAGTGAACCACTCTTCTACCTGTTCCTCAACTTCAGTCAATGAAGCATCATGGTTCTTTCTTCACACTGTCTTCGAGTTCCAGGTATTACAAATCTCTTAACAATTACTGTACTAAGATTGGTCAGACCTTCCCCTGATTGGCATAGCACTCCTCCTCTCGACTCCACTCCATCAATACTGCCATTAGCTCCCATATCCTCTATCGGTCCCCCATTACAGAAACCAGAAATCCCCGAACAAACCAGGTTAATGGAAACTCTGGAAGAAAATACAAGAATGAACACAGCAGAACAATCCATTGCTGCAACACTGATCTACAAAAAAAAATTTCAGCTCAGATATCTCACTGCCACCTTTTAATCCTCCTGGAACAGGTTCGCAATTGACAGGTCCTTGTTATCTGCCTCGACTCCATCCTGTATCTCCACCGGTTGGTTAACCTTGCTACAGTGAGTGGAATGGACCCAGGTATCTCTCTCGGCCACCTTCAAAGATGTGGTACTCATCAACAACACCTGATACGGACCTTCCCACCAGTCTATCAGACAACCTGAGCGTAAAAAAATTCTGATCATAACAAATTCTCCAGTTTTGACATCATGACAGTTTGCATCAGACATGTTAGATAATAACAGTTTCAATTTATGTTGTGCTTACTCATCTTCGTAAGACACTGCACTGTAACCTCATTATCATATTTTCACATGAGGCTGCGTGTCAAACAGTATCTCAAAGGGGGACAGATAAAAAGACGGTCTGGGGTGATCTTGATATTATTAATACCCAACTTACACATGTTTTTTTAAAGACATCACCTGTGAAATGAGTATCCCTATACTCTAGGGATACCGTATCTGTATACAACCTTCTGTACAATTAAACCCTGTTATTAATAGCTACTGCTCTAGGTAGTGGCTTAGCCCCAGGGTTTGGGCAGTATCCCAAGTACTTGACCTTAGCCTGGCATGGCTGCAATTTGTCCTTAGCAACCTTGTGTCCTGTGTGTGAGAGATGAAGCACAACAGTTTAGTATCATTTAAACATGGCATAAATGAATCAGGGCACAACAATAAATTGTCCACATATTGTATCAGAACAGATCAATTGGCAGGTTGAAAAGATTGTAAACAGTCATATAAGGCCTGGGAGAAGATACTGTGGTTGTCTATGAAACCATGGGGCACTCGTATCCATGTGTAGTGTACACCTCCCCCTATGTGAAAGCAAAGAGGTACTGACAGTCAGGGTGTTAGGGAACAGGGAAGAAAGCAGAACAGAGATTGGATATCAGTTACATCAATTACCATTACCGGTTCTTCCCTAGTATCCCCAATTAACCTGACTGGCTGTAGACTACAGGTGTGACCTAACCCCTAGAGCTGACTGTCTTCTTCTAAGACTGCATTCATGGTCATGGTGTTAGCAGGTGACTGTTGTGGGTGTCCCTCCTGTTGGTACCTAGGGATTCCCTGACCTACTTTAGAAAACCTACTTATGTGACCCTCCCTGTTACATCCAAAACACCTCCGTATGTGACATGTGTTGAAAGATTGTTGTTGTGTAGGGAAAGAAGTATGAGAAGGTTGAGGTTGGGTATGAGGGTATGAGTTTGGAGGTTGTGTGGGGTGTGTGTATTTTGGCTGTGTGTGGTAGAAGCGTTGCGGTCGTTTTTGCATTACTTCTAGAACTTGAATACTAACGACCACTAGTTTCTCACTCTGGAGTTCTCTCTTCTTAAGGATGTTTTTTTCATGCTCAATTGCAGTCTCCCTGAGTGCATGCACAGTATTTCCCCTCCACCCAGGAAGTGCGGTCTGAATCCTGGTCTTAAGGATGTCTTTAAGACCGTCCATAAGCACTGTTACTGTCATTTCCCTGTAATGAGTGTTATCATCGATATCTTTTATGCCTGTATATTGGGTAATAGTCTGCAGGGCTCGGTTAAATAGTCCCCTGCAGACTCACTCTCCTTCTGTTTAATTATAAAAATTTTACTCCAATTAACTACTACAGGGCAAAATATGGCCAGTTGATCTACAATATGAGTTATATTATTTTGGTTGCCTTCATCAGTTATTGGAACATCTCCATCCAATACACAAGCCGTGATAAACTTTTTCATGTCGGTATTGTGTGGAAGACATGCCCATAATATCACTCGCCAATCATTGCTGGTTGGCTCATGAGCATTACTCAAATCTTTTACAAATTTTTGGCAACTTGCTAACTCCTTTCTTGGGTCTGGGAAATCTACCACTATGGAATGTAACTCCGCCCTTGTCCATGGACAATGCATCGCTACATCCCTTGTGACCACTACACCCTGTGCATCTGGATTCCCATTGGGAACAGTTATTGTCCGGACGGGGTGAATGCCTAATGCACCACTACTCGTGGCTTTATTACCTGGTGGTGGGTTCAGCCTCTGGCTCCTCCGTATGGGGTTAACAGTCTCTGTAGCTACGGGGGTTAATATTTCCTGCATTATCAATTGGGAAACCCCCTCCCTTTCTGGTGCTGGTGGGGCCATTACCTTTGCGTGTGATGGTGGTGCATGTAACATTTCTGCAACATGGGAAAGAGCGGACATTACAACAGGTTCATTATCTGCATCATAAACATGTTCCTTATAGTTACTCAGAAGAGGGTACAAATTGCTTGTTACATTTTTATGGTTTTTGTGATCAACTGTACCAGTGGCGTAACTTCATCCCAGGTGCCCGGAGGCAAGATAAATGTTGGTGCCCCACCCAAATTAAAATGTACCACCCCCCCAGCACCTAAGCCAGCCCCAGCTGCCACCCCCTATGCAGTTCCCCCAGTAGTGGTCCCCCTGTGCAGTGCCCTCTGTAGATGTCCCCCTATGCAGTGCTGCCTATGTAGTGCCCCCCAGTAATGGTCCCCCTATGCAGTACCTCCAGTAGTGGTCCCCCTTTGCAGTGCCCCAGTAGTAAGGGCCCCTGTAGTGCCCCTAGTAGTAGGGGCCCCTGTAGTGTCCCCGGTAGTAAGCCCCCTGTAGTAAACTCCCTGTAGTGCCCCCAGTAGTAAGCCCCCAGTAATGCCCCCTGTAGAAAGCCCCCAGTAATGCCCCCTGTAATAAGCCCCTGTAATGCCCCCTGTAGTAAGCCTCCAGTAATGCCCCCTGTAGTAAGCCCCCAATAATGCCCCCTGTAGAAAGCCCCCAGTAATGCCCCCTGTAGAAAGCCCCCGTAATGCTCCCTGTAGTAAGCCCCCTGTAGTAAGTCCCTGTCATGCTCCCTGTAGTAAGCCCCCTGTAATGCCCGCTGCAGTAAGCCCCCTGTAGTGAGCCCCCAGCAATGCCCCCTGTAGTAAGCCCCCAGTAATGAGCCCCCACTAATGACCCCTGTAGTGAGACCCCCCCGCGAACACACACACATACAAAAAAAAAAACAATACTTACCTGAAACCCCGCTCTAGTGCTGCTGCCTTCCGTCCCCGGCACCCGCTCCTCGGAACTATGGGAGTGACATCATGACGTCACTCCCATAGTGCATTGCGGGACCCAGAAGCAGAGCTCAGGAGTGAGCTCCGTTAATCCGGGGGGAAAGAAGGAGCCGGGTGCCCGCTGGTAACACACTCAGCGGGCGCCCGGCAAATAGGGGGTGCAACTGCACCCCCCCTTATTGACGCCGCTGGAGGTGGAGCGCCGATCAGCGGCGCTCCATCTCCATAGCAGTGCTGGAACGTCCCGGGAGACAATGGAGCCAGGTGCCCCCTTAAGGGCTGGAGCCCGGCGGCAAATGACTCCATTGTCTCCGGGAGTTCTGCCACTGAACTGTACCTACACCACTATCCACATAGGGCAGCGGTGGTACATGTGTGTTAACAGTACCTTTGGCAATGCTACTTTGCAGTGCGTGCTCGTTCCCTGGTGTCACTTGCACAATGCTGTTTTGCGTTGTGCCAGCGCTCCCTTGCGCCGTGCATGCGGTGCTGATTTGCGTCGCATGCACCCCGCTTTGCCACGTATTCCCTTCATGCTGCCACAACTTCAAACAATCATTGAACTTTACCCTTTTGTTTAGAGACCTCACCAAGCAAATATTGTCTCTAACATTGTTCAAGACTTCCACATCAAAACTATCTATCTTGGGAAAAGGCTTTCTACATTTCTTGGTCCTATTGACCCATATGTTACAATATGCCGTAGCATATGCACCATACTTTTTACTCATTACATACCTTGCAGACCCCTGCGGCACTTCCATCAGCAGCACTTCATCGATCGTTACTAGAGATTGCTTAGCACCCATAATGCTTAGCAATTTCTAGAAAACGTCGACCGGTGAACGATTTTCAAAGAGCTACGTTCACACACTCCCTCCTGCTATGCACAGCAAACCCGTCTGACGTTACAGTCGGCTTGCACACCGAGGAGCAGAATAACCACCTATTAAAATTATTCTACTTGCGGCTGTATTACCAAGCTTCAACTGCTCGCTTCTGTAAGCTATATACCGGTTTCCCACCCTTTAGGACCATTAGTATAGCCAAAATGAGAGGAAAGAAAACAACTTGCTTTGTGAGTTATTTCTTTTTCCTCGTAGTAAGCTTTACCACACCACTTCCTACTTCTAGTTTATTCCCACTGGTAGCAATTAGAAGTTCCAATAACTCCTAACCTTGCCAGCAGTTTCACTCCCACGACGACCCACTTCACAATCACAATTTACACAAAATTATGCGGTTCGATCGCGCTGCCCAAGGAACCTAACCGATCAATGGACTTTGCGAATAATGGGTGTTCGGACCATGAAGAACCACAATGTACCTGCTTTGTACACTGGCCCAGTAGTTTGCACAGCCTCGTCAGGCCCCTACTGAGTTTCACTTGAGGTTTAACAGACAGTAACCTCCACCAGGCTTAACCAGACAGCTCCCACACACATGCACATTCCAATCACATACCCTAATTATGCGCAGAACAATAAAACCTTTTCCCAAAATATAGCAGTACAATTCAGAGGCTTGAACAGGTAATCACACTACAAAACACAATGACCTTTTTGAACATGCAGCAGCAATACAGAAAACATGCAGACGCTAATGTGCGACTTACCCCCTAACACACTGTTTTAACACCGAAGGAAAACACACTTTTCCTTCTTCGACCCTGGTTCTAATCAGCGCTCCTTGATCTTACACGGTGACAGTAGCGCTCTCTCAGCAACCAAGTGGTAGCAGGTTTTCGAAGGCAAAGCGTTCTTTCCTGCTTATGGCGCCTTTCCACCCTTTTGATGAGGGATCGCTAACTGTGTGTTACCGTGTGAGTGGCAGCGTGATTTCTCTCTGAGCCCCCAACTATGGATACCTATTTCAAACCTCTATGGAATCCTGCCTATAACCTCTATGGAATCCTGCCCATAACCTCTATGGAATCCTGCCTATAACCCCCAAACCTTATATGACGCTAATTAGCGTTCTGAATAGTCGCACGCAGCAATAAACTCTTTCAGACTTTGGTTGTGGTTCCGAAGCACAAAAAGTTATTACTCAGCATAAAAGAAAAAGGTACTTAAACGCACATGATCTAGACAATACGTGCAAAGGTTACATTCAATATAGGTACAGTCGATATACATACGCCAGTGCACCGGTCCCAGTTACAGTCATCAATCCAGAAGCCTACGGTCATCCAAGAAGAAGAATAGCTACTAACTGGGGCCGGGACGTAGCCTATATACCTTACAGATCCTGATGACAACAATGTAGACAGACAAACATAATTCCATTGGTTCTTGCTCGTAGGTGATCTTCTTATTGGGCAGTTCTAGGGGTATGTCCAATCTTCTCTAGATTGCATTGTCTTTCTTTAATTGATTTAAATTAACCACAGGCTCAGCATACAGAGTTTTATATTTCAACCAATAATTCACTATGGTCCATAACTCCCGAATGCATGATCCGATTCCCTTGCCAATATAACCGGAGATCTGCAAATAAACAGCAGATCAGAATGGCGCCAAACATGCTTATCATGTATTAAACCATAGATATCATATAACATGCACTTCACAACATTGCTGATATAAATAAAACCTTGAATATTAACCTACAATACTGCGGAAACTTTTAATGTAATTGTGTGTATGTTTATATCTGAAATAGTAACTGTATATATATATATATATATATATATATACACGCATTGTGGGTACACATGCGATTGTCTATGTGCATGCATGTATTTATCATGAATTAATATATATATATATATTTATATATCTATATACTAGGGATGTGCAGGCTCGGATAGGTTCGAAATCCGAACTCCACGTGCAAACTCGAACCTATCCGAGCCTGCACATCCCTACTATGTACACATATATATATATATATATATATATGCATTACTTGGTTTTGATATTACTGGGTTACAACAATGTCAGGCAATGTGTTTACACATGTGATCAAAAGAGGCTTGATGAGATCACACAGGTAAGGCTAATTTGTTTAAGCCTCAGACTTAAAAACAATGGTTTATTTAGCTTAACCCCATCAGATACCATGCCTACAATGGCTAACGATAGCTTAAATGCCTAACAATTGTTTTCAAATTCATCCTTTCTGAGTATATCAGTGTTTTTGTGTATTCTTCAATTTTCATAGGCATACTGTTCTGTATGCAGAGCAAACGATCACCATACCTTTGTGTATTCTTAATTATTTGTTACAGACAAATCTGCAAAACCTGTCTTGTCATCACTGAATATTTAATGTAAGGATTATTTTAGATGTAGCTAAAATGGCGTTTTGCGACCAGTCGCAAAATGGCGTCTTGCAGATCTTGATTTTAAACAGATTCTGTCTCAGCCAATCATCCGGCTTCGACAAAATCATATCCACATTCAAATCAGTAGGCACCAGACTCATATCAAGCAGGTCAGCGTTCTTTAGCTTCCATGGGATATGGGAATAGAAGACCTACCACAGTGCCCCTGTTAACATTACGACACTGGACCCAGCACTTTACCTGGCTTGTGACATCGCTAATTGTACCCTGGAGGACTGGCAATATGTGACGTGGTCCGATGAGTCATGGTTCCAGTTGTGTCAGACTGATGGTAGGGTTTGGGTGTGGTGCAGACTCCGTGAGGCCATGGACCCCAGTTATCAAACAAGGCACTGTGCAGGTTGGTGGTGGTTCCATAACGTCTAAACACGTCATTGACCAGTAACCGCTATGTTGCATTGCTTGATGACCATTTGCAGCCCTTCATGTACTTTATGTACCCCCACAACAATGTAATATTCCAGCAGCATAATGCATCGTGTCATTGGCCCCACAAAGGTTCAAGGAGCATTCTGGAGAGTTCCCGATGAATGGTGTGGCCACCAGGTTTGCCCGACATGAACCCAATTGAGCATTTATGGGACGTTGTGGAGAGGTCCATTCGCACCCAAAATCCTGCACTTTCAAATATCAGGGAGCCGTGCGAAGCTATTAAGATGGCATGGGTCAACATCTCTCCAGAGGTCTTCCGTCCACTTGTGGAATCTATGCCACATTGAGCTGCTGCACCACTTTGCCGGACTACTAGGCATCTATCCCATGACTTCTGACATTTCAGTGTATACATACACACACACAAACTTATACTATAATAGACATCTTGTGCCCATGGTAAGAGGATTTAGCTATGCTTCCCAGAATCTAGATCACTTTTATTGACAAAAGTACATGTTCTAGCTAGTATAATTTGAGGGAATTCATATTAACAGACAGTTGCTGTAGAATTCTCAGCTAGTAGCAGAATATTTCATTCATACTGGAGCTTATCAATACAAGTGGCTGATTTCGACACCCCCTTCACTGAATCCATCACAGGGTCACAGGGAATCAGAGCCCCATGATGTAGCCCTGCAGTATCCCCTGCCACTCCTTCCTCTCCCTGCCACCCCCTCTCCGGGGGTGCTCTCCTCAGGTGACCTCTCCAGCTCCCTCCTGATCTCCCCGCTATCCTAATCCCTGGAGCCCGCTGACTAGAAGGAGTGTCGCTCCACGCTTACAAAGCCATGTTCAACTTCAGCACCTGCTTGAGGCTCCACTCTACAGCCTCTGTCTCTCAAGACAAGTACGGATGCCCTAATCTTGCAATGTTGAGATCCTTAGCAGGCCTCTCTTAGGGGTATATTTAATAAAGTGAGAGGTTTTAAAAGTGGAGATGTTGCCCATAGCAACCAATCAGATTCTACTTAACAGTTAACTAGCATCTTCTAGAAGATAATAGCAAGAATCTGATTGGTTGCTATGGGCAACATCACACTTTAAAAACTCTAACTTTATTAAATTTACTCCTTAGTCTGCTAGACAGGCAGGAAGCTGGAAGCAGTGCCACCCCATTTCGGCCCTACAGTAGCTTTTCTCCAGTATGTCCAGATTGGGCATGGCAGCCAAGCATTGTCCTAACATCCGGCATGGCTTTTCCCTACATGTTCTAAAAAGAAGTGTCACCCAGTTGGCAGGCGGCCCCACACAGGTGTCGGCCTATGGCCAATCTGTTCCTGATTACATGTGAGGACAATCGCTGACCCGGGCCCATGCCTGGCCCCTCCACCTGGATAGGGTACTTTATCTCTTTCCAACATTTTATACATCTGCCCCCCTAGTGCAAATCCCTTTTCCCCCTCCTTGCTGTCCAGCCGACGATATCGATAGCGACCTCAACCTGTTGCAGCTAGAATGATTCATCCCCTCTAACCCACTGTATCTAGGTCGGAAGAATTAATACAGCTTGGAAGGAGATAAAATTGGAGATAAATAGCACCAACCAATCAGCTCTCAACTGTCACTTTACATGCTGTGTTTGAAAAATGACAGTTAGGCACTGATTGGTTGGTATTTATTTATCTCCAATTTTATCTCCCTCCAAGCTTTATTAAATCTCCCCCTAGGTCCTGTCTTTCTGTAACTGTAGAACCACCCTTGCAGTTCACATCATTTCTCTAACCCAAGGTTTGCTGTTAAACAGGGAGAGAAAGAAAAATTATTTTCTTGGTTGGGTGCCATATATGAGAACATTTACTACCATTATACTATGTGGACTTTAAAATATTGTCATTTTTGTTTAACATTGATCACAAAACTTACCATGCTTTGTGCTGTTGCTGCCACCTCCTGGCATTATATGACAATTATGGCATTTGGTTGCTATTTGTTTTTGTGGGGGGTTTTTTCAATAATAATCTACTAGTTTTCTTGTAGTTTCCCAAAGTCCATATCTCCCAAAATGTACTGTGCTGTGTTTGCCTAAGTACTACTCAATGAACATGCATATGTTTAATTGCTATTACTTAGACTTTTGCTGTGCATTATCATCACATCTCTCCATCTTTTACACTTAGTTTAATGTTGCCTTTTGATGACTTCCAGATATACACCTTTAGGCGTACTCATTTCCATTAGTGGTTTGTGATACTGAAAGAACTTCCTTTTCAGTAGATACTTTCACCTATACATAATGCATATTGTTTCAATACATCACCATCTGGTGGTGCTTTGTGATACAGACAAGTCTTATTGCTCCTCCACCTGCCTTCCTGGTCTATATGGTTCCACATGGTGTGGTGGCTGCTTCAGTTCCGCTCGCTGTCCCTGCTGCTCCTCTACCACCACCTCTCTGCCTGCGGTTTCTCATTACTCTTGATCCCTGAAGATCCAATGCGGCCCTGTCGGGAGGTACAACTTATGGTGTTGAAAATCGGCACCCACGACAGGACTTTTCACTGTGATGAGACACTGGCATGTTATCTGCTGCAGACGCTGGAGGCCTACAGAATGTGGGGCAAATGCGACACCCCGATCCCTGAGCTAGGACAGCTGGGCTCACAGCCTCACACACATTGTAGAGATCAGCTAATGATGTAAACAGCAATTGCAGTGACACAAATAGTTCAGTAAATGTACGGTAGTCCAATAACTGTACGTTAATATGTAGAAAAAACATTCCACTATAGTTAGGGGTAAATTTACTAAAGTGAGAGCTTTTAGAAGTGAGTTTTAGAAGAGATGTGCCCATAGCAACCAATCAGATTCTACTTAACATTTAACTAGCACCTTCTAGAAGATAGTAGCTAGAACCTGATTGGTTGCTATGGGCTACATCTCTTCTAAAACTCACTTCTAAAAACTCTCACTTTAGTAAATTTTACCCCTTGGGGGCATATTCAAAACGGGGCGAGCTGTCAATCAACATCGACTTTGACATTGGGTGCGTGAATAGCAATAATCCCGCACCTGCAAGCTTTTACTTGCAGGTGCGGGATTTTTGCTATTCAATTAGGTGCGTATTGTTATAATTCTTGTGCCCGTGAGGTTTTTTTTCACGCACCTCTAGAGCAAGTGAGATTTTTCCCAAATTCGTTATCTTTGCGAAAATCACTGGGACTAGCTCTGGCACCCCAGCAGCATCCCACCCTGAGGACTAATTATGCAATTGGATGTTTCCAATTAACTTAATTAGTCCATAATTACTCACCTTCTGCAGCGCTGTCTTCTGCATCTTCTTCTGTATCCAGCGTCGTAAACTGGGTCTTCTGCAGCAGGGTGAGTATGTCAGTGTGTGTGAGTGTTTGATAGTGTTTTTAAGTGTGTATGAGCAATACCTCTTTTCCACTAAAAACCCTGGTCAGACCTGGGTTTTCAGACATGGACCCTGATTCAGATCCGCTCGCAGCCGCTGGCCGCTCGCTGGGTCTGTGGGGTTTTTTTTGTTTGTTTTTCTCTCATAGAGCAGGAAGTCCACTACTGACATCAGTAGTGATGTCAGTAAGGCCTCCCTACAAACGCCAGGCGTTCCAAAGGGAACGCCTGCGTTTGTCCGGCCACCCCCCCCTACCCGCCCACAAAACAGGGTGAGCTGTCAATCAACATCGACAGCCGCCCCGTCTTGCTGCGAGCCCCGTAGCGACTGAACTTCAGTCGCTCAGTGGGGCTCACGCACGCCAGATGTGGCGCATGCACAGTGGGCAACCATCAGGCCGCTTGCGAGCGCACAACGAGTGGCTCTGAATCGGGCCCATGGTTCCAACCCAGATCAGACACCATTTAAGGCCCACATACATCAGCAATCTGAAAACCACAACTGAACAATTTGAAGATTTATTGCCCGATCTTAGGATTTCCCAATATAGCAATCTGCGCCCATACATTACAGATCTTTATACACAATCGATTGCAAATTGCAGAATTGCCACAATTGATTGCTGATGTATGGGGGCCTTTACACAGCACCATCAATCTGGGTTATTCTCAGGTCAGCCCCGTTCACACTGAACCTGGGTCTGCCATGCTAAACTTGTGAGGTCATAAAAAGTGGGAGTTGACTGCTCTACAACCACCAATCAGTGCATTTTAGGCATGACCCAGGTCGGATAACCTGAATTGCACTGTTTACACTGTACCATTACCCAGGTCCATCCTGGGTCAGACCCTGGTAGCTATCTGGGTTGGATTGCCGGGTCACTTGACCCGGGTTATTTTTCAGGGACCCTTTTACACTGAGCTGTGACCCGGGTAGACCCAGCAAAAACCCAGGTTTTTGCTCTGGTGTAAAAGGGGAATAAGTGTATGAGTGTTGTGTGTGTGACTGTGTGTCCCCCGGTGTGTGTGCCACCCCAGTGTATATGTGGCCTCTGTAATGGGCGCTGGGAGAACTACATCTCCCAGCAGCCCTTGCCCCTCCCATCAGCCCCTGGAGCCTCCCAGCAGCTCCTGGGACTCCCAGCAGCATCCCTCTACCATGAGAAGATGGAGAGGAGACTACCGGAGACCCCAGGATAGGTTAGTGAAGATTTTTTTTTTTCTCGTGGTGCTGGGTTTTTAACACTGAAAACCCAGCGACCACTTTTTTAAAAGTTGATACCACAGTTATCGGGAGCGCACATACCCGCAGTATTCTAAAATTGGGCATGAGGTGTTTTACCTCACTAAACCTCACGCCCAATTGAATATGCCCCTTAGACTGCAACTGCAGTGATAAAATTAGTCTAATAATATAGTTCTATCAATGTGCGCCAATATGTAGAAAAAAAATAGCTGTATTCACATGGCATTCAGTGGTGCTCAAGTCTGTTGTCCACAGTCTTAATACTCAGTCACTTAATAAATTGGTATTATAACGGTGTTTAAGCTCTTTATGGGGTCTATGTATCAAAGCTTGATGAGAGATAAAGTGGAAAGAGAAAAAGTATTAACCAATCAGCTCCTGTCATTTGTCAAACACAGCCTATAAAATGTAAGTTAGAAGCTGATTGGCTGGTGATTTATCGCTCACAATTTTTTTATTTTTTTTTAAAGAAACTTTTATCGTATTTTCCATGGGAACAGATAACCAAACACTTTGACAAAATTATCAAATTATCCAAGTAGTATAGCAAAATATAGCCATAAAACAGGGGTAAAACAACAATTGGCACATATGTGTTTCATTTACAGAAAACAAAACAGACCCATATTAATTTAGATTAAAATTTAGAATGTAAAGCAGAGCTAAGGTAAGGTAAGAAAAAATGGAAATGAGAAAGGAATTCCATGAGAGGGGAAGAGCAGGGGATTGTTAGTAAGGAACATTGCTACTCGGGGGAGAAATCTCGATCTGCTTCACTATCGGCCAACTCACTTTCAGCTAAACCCACTCGGGAAAATCACCCGAGTTTCGGCGCTGCAAATCGAGTTTATAAAAAAACAAACTCGATCAGACTCGAATCTTAGTAAATTTACCCACAGATATGTAGCCAAAATCTATGTATCAATGGGCAAGTTCAAAAGCAATGAAGCAAGTTTGCTTCTGGTGTACAACAGCGACCTGCCAAATACTGTCTATGGGGCGAATAATAGGCCCTGTGGAATATGTTTAAGAACATTTCTTGGTATTGTGCGGAAGGTAGCAGGTGACACAAACTAATTAGGCTTTTAAGTAAAAGATCACAGGTGAGTTCCAGGAAGTTGGGCAGCCGCTGTTGGAGTGATCTATGGGTGAATTTAACATTGTATAATGTATAGAAATAGCTTTTCTGGTAGCCTGTGGAGACCTCAACAATTGATCCAGACTACTGGACCAATCTGTTTCTGAAAATAATGAGATCACAGAACTATATAGTGTTGTATTTGAAAATATACTAGCGGATATCGCTGTAGTATTGGGAATTTTTGCTTGGCTTGTGCAAATGTCATTGGTTTCTTGGATATACAATCCAACACGCAGCTGTCATCCCTAATCCCCTCCCGTCTACACTCAGTGAAGGGAAAGGCAGCTTCCCCATGCTGGAACTCACTGTTATATAAAAACAGCAAGAACAAGGACTTATGAGCATTCAGGTTACTATAGTGCCTAAGTACAGTATATGCCACAATTTGTAAATAGGTCATAGTAAAGGGTTATCTGAAATCCTCAGCATCAAACTTATGAAGAAACGTTATCAAGTTGCCTTCTAGGAATTGTTTTTCCAATGAGGTGTTAGTATATATGTCACTGTCACACAGCCAATCACTCAGGTATCTCAGTAAGAAGCGTAGTTATAGAATTGGAGGTGCAGGAAATGAATACCCTCATTTGACTTTGACTGTTGCAATTTTAGCAACTCTATGCATGGGCGTTTGCTTCCATATTAAATGCCTAAACATAGCATTCACTTTGGCCACATCCACCTTTCTGAGTAGTAGAGGTAGTGATTGTAATAAATACAAAAGGCGTGGGATAGTGGTCATAATAATTAGGTTGGCTCTGCCAAGGTAGGAGAGCAACAAGTGATGCCAACCCTCCAATTCAGAGGAGATGGTGGAGATGGCTTCCATTATGTTTATACCAGTAGTTCCCAAACTGTGCACCGCGGCACCCTCTGGTGCCTCGGGACACTTGCAGGGGTGCCTCAGGTTCATGGTCCAGAACCAAATCAAATTATTTAAGGACAATTTAATGTAAATATGAGGACAAACAGAACCTGTCCACCACCACATAACTGAACCTAAGGATGACAGATAAGCACAATTTACTTCACTTTACTACTTTACAACATTTTTTTATGAATCTCTCAATAACAAACTTAAACTTAGGGGTGCCGTGAAAACAATACTTGTACTCTAGGGCACCGTGATTCATAAAAGTTTGGGAATCACTGGTTTACACAATAGAGTTCCGAGGGAAGTTTGGGGAGTTTTATACCCAGATAAACAATATGGGATCTGAGCCCAGGCACCAAATACATTCCCACCTATTTAGTCAACTTCACCTCAAATGCCAACACTCTACTCAATTCCTTTAAGAGATCTAACATCTGAGCAAGGGAGTCTCTTGAGTTGGCAATGTACAATAATACATCATCAGCAAATGCAGATAATTTCACCTTCAATTCTCCTATGGATATTCCTTTACATATAAAGAGAGGCATGAAGAAGTCTAAATAGTGGATCAATAGATAAATTAAAGAGTAGTGGTGAGAGCGGGCAGCCCTGTCTGGTACCATGTTGCATTGTCAGATGTCCCCTTCTCATGTCATTGACTAATAAAGATGTAGGATAGGAGCCGAGTAGAAGTATTGAATGAGTCCAATAAATTTAGTGTCAAAATCTCTGCAATCCAACACCTTAAACAAATGGGGACAGGCTACAATGTTGAAGGCTTTATGGGTATTCAAACTAAGTAGTTCTAGGGTTATGAGCAGAGGCTATCGTCGCTGCAACAGCAGTTTGAATTGCCTTTACAGAGTGGCGTCCGACAAAACTTATTTGATGGGGCATTAGTAGATTAGGAAGGATTTGTTACAATCTATTAGCCAAGATTTTCAAGAATATTTTGAAGTCAGTATTTAAAAGTGTGATCGGCCTACAGGAGTCCACCATCATAGGGTCTCTCCACGGCTTCGGAATAAGTGTGGTAAATGCTTTGGTTAAAAGATGGGTACACAGATGTAGCCCTGTAAATTGTATAATTCTAAAAGAATGGGTACAAGTTCTCGTTTAACCATCCTCCGACCCAGAGGATACTGGGATGAGGGGGGAGTGTAATAGACGTCACAGACTTCTGTGATGCCGGATGTCTGTTGCCCATTTTAGTATCAGTGGAGGGTGTAGCAGGACGTGACAAGTCAGATTTCTCCAAATATTCGTGCATACAAGAATGAACACTGCCAGAATGCTCAATGAACAGTAGAGAATCAAATCTTTAGACCAACCAAGTAACCAGATTCAATATTAATAGTAATAGCCTGTCAGCTGAGTGTGTACTAAAAAATATTGTGCACTCCGTTTAATCTAAAAGGTTCAATGAATAAAAAAGAAAAGGGGCCAGAGAAAACAAGGGAGACAGAAATCTCAATCATCAATCCCCCAAAAGACCTGTAATATTTAGTAATAGGAGGCAATAATAAAAAGATGCCACTAGGTGGCGATGGT
Organism: Taudactylus pleione; assembly: GCA_031769625.1. NCBI lineage: Eukaryota > Metazoa > Chordata > Amphibia > Anura > Myobatrachidae > Taudactylus > Taudactylus pleione. The sequence goes on along the minus strand of JAUIMM010000115.1, from coordinate 18,084,881 downwards.
GCACTTCAAATTATATGACATATTAGCAATATACTACAGAACCTTATAAATTGTTACAAGTATCTTAGGCATCCTAAAATACTAAGAACAGTAATATTGAAACCAAGGTCATTCAACAATTATTACAGCAAGAAAATAATAACCAATATTAGATCATGACAGTCCCAGTGCGAATGGAAGGGGATGTCACTTTTCTTCACAAATAGAATTCAAAGGACTGTCCTTGAGACTGTGACAGTGAAGGATCACTGTTTGAGAGATTTCAATAAAACAGACTGTCCAGAACTCTTAGACAAATTATATGCCCAAATCCAGTTAAAGAAGATGCAAGGGAAACATAGTAAGGGAGAAAGGGGCTGGAAAAAAGGAATAAGCTGGTGGCGGGGGGGGGTTAAAGATAATACACTAGGTAGGGAGGGCAAAAAAAAGGGAAGGCAGAAATAATATATGAGAGCTGGTTAGTTAAAAGAAGAGAAGAGGTAGACAGACAATGGTACCTGAGGGGGATTTTTCAGGCTTATAAAGGGCAATTTCCATTTGACACTGATAGGCAATCAATGCAGCTATACAGAACCAGTAGTTAGTGACCAGCCCAGCAGGGAACAAAACTATAGCAAAATCTCAGCTAATTGCACCTCAGAGGGAGGAATGGCGATGGGTAGAACTTTTCACTCCAAGGGTAGGTAGCACACTACATCAGAAGCGGACACCGGGAGATCTTGAGAGGATTGTCCTCCAGAGCATCACATTCATCAACTACCAGCATGCAACAAGGAAGAGTGTAACCACCGTGAATATACCCCAGGACCGTCACCGGCCATCTGCAGTGGATATCGGGATCTGCGGGAGAGAGGCAGAGGGCAGCACAGTCGATGAGGCACTTATCAGAAGAAAGCCAGGCAGGGGAAACTCGGGCACCACACCATGATACCCAGACTTACTTGTAATAATCCTGTCGACCATGGTTGTGGTTTCCTGGGGCGGTGTTGCCACATGGTCCTGGACACTCTACAGATGATTCCAAACATTGACTTTATGATGCGAGATGCTAAAATTATGTGTAATGCTTGCTTGACTATATCCCTGCCTTAGAGCACGTATGACAGCCTCCCTCACATTTGCTGCATATTCTTTTCTACCTGTCCTTGCCATACCTATCGGGGAATGCCATACCATACAGTAGTCTGTGAATAATGTAATCAATGTTCATTAGAGACATAACTTATAAAACATAGATGTCAAAAGACTATTTAACCAATAGTCCAATGTATTTTTCTGATAAAAAAACAGTCTTACCAATATTTCATAAAGCCGCTGTGCTAAGATGAAATGTGTGCTTTCAATGTTTCTGTGTGTCAACTCAAACAATTGATTACATTTGCCCCCAGGCTAAAAGTTGCCTGTTAGCCAGCTGCCAAGGCTGGCACTTGAAGAACTACAAATGCAAGGTTGACCTGCCACCAAAGCCAGCCCTGGCACCAGTAGTGGTGGCTACGGAAATAATAAAATGGCTAATAACACTGTACAACAAATTAATACTTTTAATTTGTTTCCTTTCTAAAAATAGTCATACATTACTAATTTGAGGTCAAGAAAAACTAAAATGATTTCAGAATGTTTTTACTAGCTCTATTTTTTGAGCTACACTACTTGCACTATACTGTATGTACATTAGTAATATAGTCATAGTGAAAAGCTATTTTAAAATAATCTGATATTTTCTTGATAGAAAATAAATACCAGTTGTTTTAATTCAATCAATCACAAATAAGAACACAAAACGAAACAAACATACAGCATACGAAACAAACATACAGCATACGAAAGTACTATCTAATATAATGGCCTATTCATGGGAGTGCTTTCTCTTTGCTTGTCGCTTGTACTCCTCTTCTGGGGCATCTCTTGTCACTGTCCAACAGTAGTGAATCACCTACCCTGATATCTTTGTTCCATTGCTGAAATGTCTTGGTGCAATCGCTCACTATGCTTGGCACTCAGTGCACCACAGTTATCTTGTGTGGGTAATCCTGTGAATCGCATATATTTGAATGGGGGAGGGGACAAATAACTGATTCATTTAATTGGGTCATTATGCCCCGCCCCCTCTGCGCGGAAAGCAGATTGCTGGTAAGATTCTCTCCATTCTGCCCACTTCACTAGGAATACCCCTACATCGTCATTAATGGGCTATATCTCGGAACTCAGAGCTAACTCAGAGTTTTAAATGTCATATTTATTCTTTGCCTGCTGAAATCAATTAGAAGTAACTATTTTCACATCGGAAACATTTTCATTGTTGTGCAGTGTAATAGAAAAAAGCTATTTGCCTGTGGTGAACTAAAGGTCCAAGCATGGTACAGCTGTCATAATGGCTACTAGGGCCTGCTAGCACTACGAAAACCAAAAGAGTCAGCTTGTCCTGGCACCTGTAGCTCACTGAAGAAAATTGCACAAAAAACTTACAGAGATAGTTTGAGTAAACAAAAATAAACAAACACACTACACAAAATTTACTTTCAGACGGTTTTTATGTTATACTTACCTGTTCCCATTGTCCTGAAGGAGTCCACAACATTGTGGTGAAATCCTCCCCAGAAAACGTACCTGCTCTGCTGGACCCTGATTCTCCTGTCCTGTACTCCTCTGGATCCTAGAGCAGGGGCAGCCTGATTTTGAATCCAAGATGGCCAATTTGAAATGGCCATCTTGGCTTCAAAGAGAGGCTGCCTGGCCTAAAGGCAGCTGAGATGCGGTGAGGAGACAACAACAGTAACCAGAGCAGCAGGGAGCCACTTTGCTTCCAATCAGTGTACTGGCATATGATTTCTGTATATTTGTGATCTGTATGAGTGACGTACCGTATTTGTTACCGTCTTCATAGTCCGGATGAAACGGTTAGGCAGGGTGAGGCATATCAACCAGGTAAAGGGATACAAAGTTCATTGTTCATGTTCAAAATGTAGCGGGTTCCCGTCACAGGCCCCTGCTATGACAGTTTTTGGCATTTGACCTAAAAGCAGATTTTCTAAATTAAACACTCTACTCCCGGTAGGTACAATGTAGACTTTCATCCCAACACGGTCAAACACATATTTTGCATTGCCTATGCATGTCCAACCAGGATGGCTGGTGAGACCTGTACTATTATTACAAACAGGGATGCTGCGACAATCTGTATATAAATGGCATTCGCTTCCTCAGACATTAAACAGAATGTGTCTTTGTTTCTGGTAAATTTAATCTTCAAATCAACTGAACTTAAATTTAGTTTATGATAGTGAAAAAAGTTGCGTGCAAAGGGCCCAGCAATTCTACAGTACGACTCTGCGCTGTTGCTCCTGCTCATTTTAGAATCCTGTATTTGCACCATCCAAAGCCTGGTTGCTATGTTCATCTGCTATATCTTTGTAAAATAATCCTGTCATATGATTTATTGATAAAGCATTCAAGCTATGATTCAATATAGTTTCAATGTATGCGCGATAGGCATAAAGGTAGTTGTACTGTGAAATGATTCTGTGACCCAAAGTAACATTCACTTGGCTAAATAACATTGTTATGGGGTAAGTAATAAGGTCAACCTGCGCCCTTGGGATATTTGGGTGTTATCATGTCGTACAATCTGACACGTTACATACAGCAATGTGTTGTTCAGATAATAGTACTGTAGTGCTTGGCACTGGTTGCTATGTAAAATTCTAGTGACCCGGTCTCGGATAACCCCATTAAAGGTTAAACTTCATGTATCAGATCCCTCCCAGCACCCCCCGCACCCGCGGCGCATGTGCCACTCAACGCATGCACAGAAGGACTCCTGGGTCCTAAACAGAAATGTGTTTCCTTTACGCAATATACAGAAGCAGCAGTCATCCAAATGGTATCACCAATACCTGATATAGAACATAAAATAAACCTAAGTGAGCTAAGAGATCACTTAGGTCCCGATGCTGGGGGTCCACGCCCTGTCGGACTATCTACAGAAAGGTTATACTCTCCCAGGAAGAGGCAGCATGCACTAAGGGGATTGGCCAATCATCCTTAGTGCATGCTGCCTCTTCCTGGCAGAATGAGCTCTTGGCTTCCTGGTAACGTCCTGTTCCTAAAGAAGGGAAGTTCCATGTTTATACAGTGGTTAATGACAATTTTGGATAACGTATGCTGAAATTATACTGGAATATACATTTAGGACATTGGAACTTCTGGAGATGCACTTCTTCTCTGTGGTACTTTTCATCAATAGACTTTCACCCATCTCACTGTATTGCAATTAGGAGCATGTGTCCTTTGTGTTTATTTCATGTCCTTCTATCGTAAAGGACAGCTCTTACTGGGATTTATTCACACTATTTTTATGTATTCATATTGTTTTTATTATTTCATTATTTCATTATATCTTTATATATTTAATTTTGATTATACATTTACAGACTGAATAAATATACATATTTTTTACTTTCTGTTGTGATTGATATAGGGCAGTCCCTCTCCCTCCTTTTTTATATGGTATACATATCACCTGTATTAAATACAGCACTGTTTTTCAACCACTGAGCAGTTGTCATGTGTGCCGCGGCGGTCAGCTTAGCGCACTTGTACTGTAATTGTACTTCCTGTGTAATCCAATGTAGTGTGTTTTATTCCTGTGGGGGACAATGTAGTGTGTTTTATTCCTGAGGAGGCCAATGTAGTGTGTTTTATTCCTGAGGAGGCCAATGTAGTGTGTTTTATTCCTGTGGAAGCCAATGTAGTGTGTTTTATTCCTGAGGAGGTCAATGTAGTGTGTTTTATTCCTGAGGAGGACAATGTAGTGTGATTTATTCCTGTGGAAGCCAATGTAGTGTGTTTTATTCCTGAGGAGGACAATGTAGTGTGTTTTATTCCTGTGGAAGCCAATGTAGTGTGTTTTATTCCTGAGGAGGACAATGTAGTTTGTTTTATTCCTGTGGAAGCCAATGTAGTGTGTTTTATTCCTGAGGAGGCCAATGTAGTGTGTTTTATTCCTGAGGAGGACAATGTAGTGTGTTTTATTCCTGTGGAAGTCAATGTAGTGTGTTTTATTCCTGTGGAAGCCAATGTAGTGTGTTTTATTCCTGTGGAAGCCAATGTAGTGTGTTTTATTCCTGAGGAGGCCAATGTAGTGTGTTTTATTCCTGTGGAAGCCAATGTAGTGTGTTGTATTCCTGTGGGGGACAATGTAGTGTGTATTATTCCTGTGGAGGCCAATGTAGTGTGTTTTATACCTGAGGAGGCCAATGTAGTGTGATTTATTCCTGTGGAATCCAATATAGTGTGTTTTATTCCTGTGGAAGCCAATGTAGTGTGTTTTATTCCTGAAGAGGCCAATGTAGTGTGTTTTATTCCTGAGGAGGCCAATGTACTGTGTTTTATTCCTGTGGAAGCCAATGTAGTGTGATTTATTCCTGTTGAGGCCAATGTAGTGTGTTTTATTCCTGAGGAGGCCAATGTAGAGTGTTTTATTCCTGTGGAAGCCAATGTAGTGTGTTTTATTCCTGTGGGGGACAATGTAGTGTGTTTTATTCCTGAGGAGGCCAATGTAGTGTGTTTTATTCCTGTGGAAGCCAATGTAGTGTGTTTTATTCCTGTGGGGGACAATGTAGTGTGTTTTATTCCTGTGGAAGCCAATGTAGTGTGTTTTATTCCTGAGGAGGCCAATGTAGTGTGTTTTATTCCTGTGGGGGACAATGTAGTGTGTTTTATTCCTGAGGAGGCCAATGTACTGTGTTTTATTCCTGTGGAGGCCAATGTAGTGTGATTTATTCCTGTGGAGGCCGTCTGTGTGTATATTTTTTTATGTGGGAGCCATTGTGATTGTTATTTTGTTGGTCACGCAAGCCGCATCGCCTTATAGTGTGCCTTTGCAATTTTATAATTTTGTGTAGTGTGCCTTGACTTGTAAAAGGTTGAAAAAAACTGAAATACAGTATACTATAGGAGACAATATTAAATGGTGTGTGGATATTAGAACTCCTAATGAAAGTCTCTGCTATGAAAATGGAGTGACCGCGGCAGATATCAATTATCAAAAACCACATGAAAAAAAACAGATGAAATGACACCAACTGCTCCTTATAGAGCCCTGCCGCAAATGACTCAGAGGTGCCCTGTTTATACAGTGGGATTCCCAGCTGTAGCACGCTGCAGAATTACACCAACAGCATAAGATACACACAAAAGTGTATATTATATCATTTAGGTAAATCATAGAATATAAGCATTTTATGTAATATGAGTTGCAAGCATCTAGAGAAGCCTGAGACTCTGTACACTACACTCGGCATGACAACACGCATGCTCAAACAGAGAGTACTTGAACATATGGGTACTATTAGACATGCTGAAGCCGATATGGTTAAAATGAAGCAACTAACCACAGTAGCACGACACTTCTATTCTAAACATGGAGGCTCTGTCAAGGACTTGAAAATATGTGGCTTAGAAATAGTGAACCTCGGTATCAGAAGGGGAGATGTTACTAATGAACTGCTAAAGAAGGAAAGCTATTGGACTTTCAGACTTGGTAGCATTGCCCCCAATGGGATGAATGAGAATATTAATTTCAGTGTCTTTTTATAAATGTCTTCTTTTTATAAATCTTTTTATCTTCTCATAAATAATTTTACATATTATGGATTTTAAATAAGATCATCCAGGTGCCATCATTATTCTCACTTTTTTACATCTACACCTTTAATATTTTATTATCATATTACTTTATTTTATGACACTCACCACTTGTATTTATTATGCAATTTATTTATCACTATACTACACTATTGCGGTTTTATTTTCTCAACACTTTTCTCTTTTTCACGTATATACTTTTAACTATCAATCATATAATTTAATATTTATTATTATCAAAATACTAGTTCACTTTTATTTATACTGTACACTATGACCCTTGTAATTAACACTATTTAATTAATTTTTTTCACTTGTGTTGCACTTTTAAAACATATTTATACCATGTTCTCTCTCTTTTTTTGTTAGTTGATTTGTGTATTTATTATTAATGTTTTCTTTTAGGGGTTACATTTTAGATTATTCACCGGGAATACATTTATTCACTTATATTGCAATTAAATATCATATTTATTATTTATGGACAATTGTTTGCCTTTTGTTATGTTTACAATAATTTTGTATTCATTATTAGATTTAATTTAAAATTCATATTTTTTTGTATCATGTATTATGTCAGCTTAATTGCTATATATATTGCCTTATAATTTATAGCAACTAAATATTTTGCTATCTTAAAACTGGATCCATATACCAGATTCACTTGTAATATAACAGGTTAATTTTTCTTTAACATGCTAATAGAGATTCCAGGTATGTAGGAACTGCTGATTGATCAAGAATGTTGTCAGTCTTCTGGGTGACTGATTTGATTGGCTAGTAACTAAACTTAACCTGGACAGTGAGAATGAGGATCAGATGACTTGTTGTGAACAAGCCTATCGGCGAAACGCGCATCAACACAACCCTCCTACCGTCAGCCCGGTCAGGTGACCGGCAGACACGCTGACAAGGCTTCCAGCTACACACCAGTGTTAATACTGGAATCTCACCCAGCACGGATCTTCAGCCGCATGCTGTCAAACAGCGCTACACAGGACTTAACTCACTGTCAGCCTAGTCAGTTGACCAGCAGATACGCTGACAAGGCTTCCAGGTACACACTGTATGTAAGCTGGATTCTTACCCAGCACCTGACCTTCAGCTGCACGCTGTTATACAGTGCTATATAGGATTTAATGGAGACACTGCTAGACCTTAGACTATGTACTAAACTATAAGCCGTTTCTATATCCAATATAGATTTTCAGCTACACGCTGATATATTGTGCTACATGGTTCTGATATAAAGAGAAGCTGTGCTTAATTAATGCTTTATTTGGGTGAGATGTTGTTATATCCTGGGTGAGATGTTTGTTCCAGTATAGCTGACGTAGGATCTGATTATCCGGCAGAGTCTGGACACATTAACAGGATTTATACAGGGTACACTTATTTCTTCTTTCAGGTGGTGGCATTGACTGGTCTGGGTGAATTTAACCCCTGCAATACCAATAGGCACCAGGGACTATCTAACTCCCATTTCTAAAAGACCCTTAACAAGCCACCACTATACCCTATATTTCTATAGACACTAGCTTCCCCACTCTCTCATCACCGGTTCAATGCGTAGGAATTGGAATAACAGGTGAAAGCAGAAGTGGGGAACACTTTAAGTGTCTTACTGATATATTTTTTCGTGTTATATATCTATAAGTACTGTGATTTAGTACACCTGTTATTATCCTAGCTATTATGAGATAACACTGTGATGTTCTATATATGTATAATTGAATGAATTAATTGTTTTTTTGACCATTCCATATTTAAACACTGGATATTATTTTTGTATCTCTTATTAGTGAATACCAGATACTATTTATTTAAGTGTTTCCAATTTATCACTGGAATATTTACCACAAATGAGAAATGTATGCTATTTGAATTATTAAAGGAAAGAATATTAGTACTACTATATCAATTCACACTGTTATGTATGATCACTTGAATACGTGTTATGATAGGGATTTGTGCAATATTGATGTCATCTTGTACAATTAATTTGTCTTGTACTGCAGTTGTAGGTTTCTACCTCCAATAGAGAGATGCAATATTGATTATGCATGCTTTCTTAAATCTATGAATAAGGGGACAGTGCAATATTAGTATTTATTATTCCACGGGCAATGTGCAATTTTTTTATGTTTATTGTCTGCTACGTATTCCTCTAAATGTATGAGTAAGGGGACAGTGCAATATATTGTGCAATAACAGTAATTATTGTTTCATGGGCAATGTGCAAATTTTCTTTATGACTATATACTGCTATTACATGGGACAAACAAATGTTGTGATTATTATTTCTATTTTTTAACAAAAACTTATGTCATATTGAGCACAGGGTTCTGAGGTTATAAACAGTATTTATGCTCTTCCTCAAATCTGCGGATGTATATGCAGGGAAACGTGCATCATAAGATTGATCTACTCTGTATTATTGTTATTTTTTATTTATTACAATTGGTGCCACGTTGGATATAGGTATTCTTCAATATCCTTTATACTATATCTCACTTTATATTTTGCACATCATTTAGTACTAATAGACCTTGTATTATCTGAATATTTATTGTTGCAAATTTAAACATTTGTTGTGGATTAAGGCCCTCATTCAGAGCCGTACGCTCTGAGCAGAGCGCACGCTCTGAATGAGGGCCGGCCTCCATGAAAATGGAGCGTCCTCCTGGACGCTCGTATAGCTGTGGGTCACCACCCACAGGCTATACGAGCGTGCAGTTTGATGGCCGCAATGGTCTTGACCATCGCGACCATCGAAACTGCGAGCCGGAGCCTGCGGTTGAGGTTTTCAACCGCAAGCTCCGGAGTGATTTTGGCTCTATCAGAGCCAAAATCACTCCCACTGACATCACTAGTGATGTCAGTGGGCCGGCTTCTGACGGGAGGCGTTCCCGTGGGAACGCCCCCGTCAGGGAGGCACGCCCCCGGCACGCCTACCAAAGGGGGCGTGCTGTCAATCAACATTGACAGCACGCCCCCTTTGATCAGACACAACGAGCAAAGGACTTTCCTTCGCTCGTCGCGTCTGGCGCATGCGCACGACGGAGCTCCCTCCGTCGTGCGCATGCTCAGTCCAGAACATCAACCCACTTGCGAGCGGACAGTCGCTCGCGAGTGGGTCTGAATCAGGCCCTAAGACCGGATAATTATCCACAATATATTTTCACCATTTTTATTTATAATTTTTCATTTTTTATCTAGTAGGTTAATTAAAAGTTAAGTTTTAATAATATCACATTACATTATTTACATAAGAGTGCCCCAAAAAGGAATTTTTTCTTTCTTTGCCCTTGCAAAATAATCTTGAGATACATAGTTTCATTTATTCCTGGGAGCATCACCAACACCTTATTACTCATACGGATTTATACCAGGAATCATTTACTATTGGTTTTACCATATCATTTAGTTATCATTCCTGTGCGGGATCAGCTCTCCCCTTTTTCCCTTTTCCTAATTATTATACTCTGTACACTATGCAAATTGCATATTTTTTAATTAAATTTGTGAAAATTACGTACAACTTAACATAAGCCCTATAGTGCGCACAGTCCTCATAATTTAGTAACTCCAATAAGGTGGAGCTTGGACTTCAAAACAATCTTCTTTATTACCTTGCTAATAAGTAGGATGTTTAATGTGTTGATAAAAAGATTCTTTTTTTTCTAGATAAATATGTAGAAACAACAAATAATACAATACAATTTAAACTATAAAATTGTATAAGAAAATGGTGAACTCACATTTGATTTTGGATAAAAGGAGTCCCAATTACTGTAATTACAGAGTATCAAAATCCTCTCAGACATCACTTCAACGCGTTTCCCAGGCAGCTGCTTGTTTCATCAGGAAAGTAGTATATAATGATTCAAGATTGCTTTAAAAGATGAGGCTCTGATTGGGACTAATCAAATATCTGACTTACAGTATTTGATAATATTAATGACTTAATAGCATGGATGAAACTGTTCAATGCAAAAGAGAACTGCAGAGTGAGAGACGAACCTACTTGCTCTTCTCCAATCCAGCTATAAAAAACAAGAGTCAACAGAAACTACTCTCAAATAGTGGTCTGTATATGAATATAAGTTATAATCTTCCAGGTCTTTCTTATTGTCACATATTTATTGGGACAATTTGCAACATAACTTTGGACAGTTTGTACCATAATGTGCACCATCACATGCAATAAATAATCAATAATTACCACCTGCCTATCAGGAATAACTAAGCAGACATACTGTACCTCTTACTCCTGAAAGCTGACAGACATATTATACCTCTTACTCCTGAAAGCTGACATAGACATACTGTACATCTTACTCCTGAAAGCTGACATGAACAAAACAGAACTTTTATTACTCCTCCCGATCCTGAGTTTCCATTACCATATACAGTTGCAACTGTTTCCTAGCCTTAAGGTTTTATACTTCTCACTCTCATTCTTATAAGCACAACATCATGTCTCCTTTTCTACTGAATCAGACTTTTTTTTGTCATGCATCCTTTTGCGGAATAAAAATTGCCATGCACCCCCCCCAACCCCTCCCCACCCACCACAGCACGAAGTCCATCTGAAAATGCACGCTCTCATCCCCTATTTATAATTTTAATAATCTTTTTCCTCAAAAATCTTTTTTAAACATCACTTGCAAAAAATACCCAAACTTTTCCCAAATTCTTCCTTGCCAGTGCAATCCTTTGCTCCACTACAAATGTCACAATCTTCATTCACAAACATATGCACCTTGATGAATACCTAAGCGCTCTGGTACAAATAGAAATGCGATATGTTCTTGATTACTTATAAACCTTACATGTTCTAAAAAGAAATTAAATAATCCACACAAATACAGATTCTAAAATAAATGACAATGCTTTTACTTAAAGACAGCTTAATTATACATGTATTTTGCCAGTGCAGACTTACAACAAAAACATAACAGCAGCAGTAGGGAATACTTGTAAAATAAATGTGTGACACCCAGTGCAGAATACCAGTCAGCCAATTTCATACATACGTATGGCAACGGCACCTGGCACCCCAGACCCTCGTTGTGAGCTCTCTCTCTTCTGTTTTCCAACTGCTCCTCCCTCTCTCTCTGGTCAATGCTTTATACTATAATTTGTCCATACCTCCAATAAATCCAAAATGGCAAATATTAATTTATTTAATATTCATACGTGCTAGGCCTTAATTGGTTATGGGTGTCTTAACCATAATATTGACACTATTCATTGTTATCTTTCTGTTCCCATGTAGAATTCTAACATAATTGCCCCTTTAGCCTTCAGCTCCTGCTTATTGCAGACAAATGCTATCTTGATTTCACTCTTTTTGTTTATAAAATTCCTGAGACTTGCTGTCTACCATTCTGCGCACACTGACATTTTAAACCCATAATTCTTATTGCTAGAACAATGGCTACAGCAGTTTTTTACATATACATATATCCGCAGTTAATCACACCTGCATAGAAATAAACATTAATCTCCATATACTTATTAATACATCATTTAATATACCTTTAGCTAAAATATTAAACAATATGGCTGATGCATCAGACACACCTGTTTACTTTAGAAAGGAAAGGGAAGGCCTTATCCTCTCTAAGCCTGAGGCCATTCGACAAATGCAGCTCTCTGCAACTCACACAACTATACTGAATATTATATTAAACATTTGTATGCTCTTAATTGCAATTAAATAGTGAAATACATAATCATGCATATATTCGTGAATTGCTGAAGGAACATGCCCATCCACATATCCCTGTGTTAGCAGCTCCATCCTCTGAACCTTCATCATAACTCCGAAGAAAGTTCATATCTCTCATAAATTGCATCATTTGATTTCTTCTTAATGCATTGGAAAATCTTCTTGAAGCATTTCACTAGTATTTAGAAAATCAACAACATTATCATGACAAAAAAATATATATTAAACTTCGCAATGTGTACATAATATTGCCCAACCAATTTCCAACCCATGCAAACCAGGTACTGGGGTTCAACCAGGTGAACCAACTGTCGGGAATCACACCATCACATTTATTTGTTCAGCAAATTAATTTTTATTAAATCTCCTAATTAATTTAATTCAACCCTTCTTTTATTATTTCTTCTGCATCAGAAGAATTTGTGATGTATGTACAACATTTTAACTCATATACTGTTTGTAATGTGACACAATATGCTGAAGTTGCAGCTGTAAGGTAGTGTGTGCTGCATTTAATTCAGTGTTTTATTGCTTGAAGCTCTCTTACAAAATGTCTGCGATATTGCTTATTAATTCTCTTAATTCCTGTATCATTCTTTGATTTGCAGCTATTCCCATGTATCAAATGTTATTATGTTACCAAATTCCAAATCAACTTTATAACCTTGGGACAGTGTAAAAAGGTGCTTGTACTTTTCATATACCATTTGTATCTCTATTTTTTCCGTTCTTACACAGTATTTATTTTATGTCTCCTTTAGATTTTTCTGTTGTATTACCTTTGCATTAAGTAGCAATGTTCTTATAAGACCCATTCCAAAAGAATTCACCAGTAACTATTTATAAGCTCTATGCCCACACATATAACATAACCCCTGTGGTAGTGTCCATGGTTTATTAGACAATGTGTTTAGAAAAAACATTATAAGGAACATTACAACGGGCACTCTTTTCATCCACAATTTCTTCTTGCTTGTCACATTCTGCGATATGATGACTGTATGTTTTATTGTACCCCCTACATTCTTTCTGTTATCACACATTTTATTAATGCACTCATGCATTCTTCATTATTAGGTTTTTGTGTATTTAGTAATTTCTAAAAGATCCCCAAACAAATGTAATTCTGTAAGATTGTATTACAGACACTGGTTCCCAAATAAGTACCTTCAGCTTCTGTACCATTTTGTTAATACACATGATGTTGTCCTGATCATACCTTGGATACCTTGTTAATTTTAAACGTAGGGAACCTGTGACATTATAAGGTTCGAGTGTGTGAGTTCCACATAGTGAGTGAAGTGTTGTTTGATTTGAGTGCAATGAGATAAACATTAACACAACATTCCCTGAATAACATGGTGACTACATACCCAACAATCAACCTTATTGATCTTTCTATCAGCTCATGATAAGTGTTAAGGGAGGAAGTGTCAGCTTGTATAGAGGTGCTGTCTTTGCACCATTGTATACACCTTTTCTCTGATTTAAACCACAATATTCACATATACACCTTGGAATTGTGAGGCACACCTTTGCCTCACCATAATGTCTCTTCTTTTCCGATATTTTACTACATGTATCTTATACCTAGTACCAGTATGAGTCCTTATTTACCTGTATTTTGTTACTTTTATATATTTCTTTTTCAAACTTTCTAATTATTTTTTTACATATGGGCTAGTAAAAAATTTTCACCTTGGTCTTTTGACCATCCTCTGATCCGTACCTATACCTGGGAGTATCAGTAGTAAAATGAGTTTGTGCATCTTTTATAGCTCTTAATGTGGTTAATACCCTATCCCTTATAATTATGGGTTTCAAAACAGAAGTGAAGTCTACCAATATGACCCCGGCAGTACCACTACGATAACTCTACACCAGTCCTTGACAGCGCTCATTCACTAGAAAAAATACAAAATGTAAAAAATGCAACAAAAATAACTGCTTCAATCAATGGATACACAGAGATTTGATCACCAATAGCCATCTTCCCTTTTCTTTGACCACAATCCGCAGAAACATCACTAAGATATCTCCCGATTCTGTGAACCTTATCTTGGTCTGAACTGTGGGTCTGATCAGGCCCATCATCAAATAAGTTTGTTAGATTTAAGTCACAGTCAATGTCTTTAACTGCATCTTCTCTTGCTTCAACTGACCTCATCACCAGGTCGGAAACCTTCTTGCAGTGAGATGCGTGCATCCAATTGTCCTTTTCAGCCACGTCAAGGTTGTTAGCAGGACCTGGAACGGGCCTTGGCATCGATCTATGAGACGACCAGAACATAAGAAATTTCTCACCATTACAAAGTTTCCAGGCTGAACGCCATGACCAGGTCCCTCTGGGAGTCTCTTCATAAGCTTTCCTTGCGTTTCTTGTAAAGTCTTCAGATGCTGTGAGAATTGTATAACATAGTCCATAGTTAAATCTTATAACAGTGACAAGTCTGTCACTGGACTTACAATGAGGATAGACAGTTTTCCAAAAAGTAGCTCATAAGGCACAGGTTAACTGGTTTCTTTGGAGTGGTGCAAATGCTATACAATACCAGAGGTAAAGCCCCCAGCCAACTCATGGAAGTCCCCACAACCACCTTAGCTAACTTTGTACTTAATGTTAGTGTTTACACATTCAATTTTATTTTTTTATACCCATATATTGATACATTGTCTGGAATACCTTCCCTGTAAAATGTGTACCTCTGTCTCCTTTAACAACACATGGGATATTATATCTGGACACAAATTCCTGCACTGCGAATGATGCTGCACATGACAGATTTCTGTGACAATATCTGGGTCACTTCATCAGGAAACTGTGAAGTACTCACAAACAATAAATGGTTAGATAAATGCAAGGTATCCAGGACACATTGAACCTGCTAATGACAGTGAGATTAGTTGTAGGAAGGACACGGATATCAGTAATGGTCATCAATTGAATCAGCTGAATGAGATTTAACAGTTCACTTCTGGGGAATGGTCATAAACAATATTGTTGATTAGAATAAGCAAACATAACTATAACAGTAAGCTTAGACATTAAATCAGCTTCTTCAGAGACAATAATCTGTGAGGTACAAATCTTTAATAAAACAGAATAAAGAGACAAAACAGGGAGATGAAAGGTAAGGGGGTGTGGGGAAGGAGGGCAGGAGGAGGAAGAAGGAGGAGAGAGCTGTGAAGGCAGGGGGTGCCATTGGCTGACTGCCATCCCACACTATAGGTGTCATTGCGTAGCTTCCTATTGCTACACTGTGAGAAATTACAATTGTTTGATTAAATAAATTTGGCCAATTTGGATAAAATAATTGTTGCTTTAAAAGATTCTTAAACAAACAGATTAAATGTGCCAGACATTGGTTAAGGTTCTGGTGACCATTTAGAAACAAATTTTACACTCTCATCATCATACAAGTCTTTCATAATTGCATACATACTTGTCATTCCTAATCACATATGCATTTTTTTATTATTATTGTCCCTAGATCCTGCATTACGCTAACCTCAGTCCCCATCCTCTGCTGCAAAGCTCTAAACATTTTTTTTTTTAAATGACTTCCCTCTGAACTCTTGGCAACTCACTTGATGCCATACACAAGAAATGTCTTTCTCTTTTTTTTTCTCTGCTGCAAAAATAAAACTCTTTTTTTTCCCTCAAATAGCCGATCTCTTAACTTGAAATGGGAACACTCTTTCTAGTTTCAAATAAGTTTTACACTTGCAATGAGAAACATTAATTCTTTCACCAAACCAATTCCTTTTCCATCCTTCAAACAATCATTACCATCCAGGTGCTTCAAACACCTTGCCCCTGTACTCTGTAGCCCTATTGCAGGCTACAATCAACCTCTGTACCTTCAAATCACTTGCTCATACCCTCTATATCACCTACTTAAACTCTCTTCAATCCCATACAAATACTTAGACAGTGTTGCCCTTTAAAAAACAAATGAGATTTAACATTTTTTTTCCAAAATTGTGACACATCTGTCAAAATGAAAACCCAAAACAAATTTATCCCATGTTACCTGTCTTTCGTTATCTGATTAACACCTCAGTTACACCACCTGTAACTAAAAGTCTACCTTGTGCCCTTCTGTTCTCGTTATCAGATTTAGCACCTTCACATCAATATTATCTAGTTTTCAAATATCTGCAAATCGATTTTACATTATCTAGCTTACAAGTTCAAGACATTCTATTCTCAAGAAATTTATTATAGCATAACAGTCTGTCCAATCCAGTAATAATTTCAGAAATCAACATACCAACAAAAAGAATAATGCAAAGATAATCACTCAATTTGCAAATTTAAAAACTACCAATATTTTACATTTAACATATTTCAGTGGAAAGTGCTCCGCCGAACAGCATAACTTTTTCTTATCTACTGGCACACTGCCCAGACTGTGAAGGGGGAGAATCTTCTGAGAGGGAAAGGAAAAAAGAACACATGGCTCACCGCACCATTTTCTGACAGGCTACAAAACTACATTTATTATAATCAAAAATAAGTGGAAAAACTTATCAAACTTCTAACAAGAATGAACAAATCCAGAACATTCAATTAATACAGCACAGTTTAACTTATACTACTACATCAGAGACTGAGGGAGAAAGGGGGAGAGAAAAACAATACATAACTTAAAAAATAAATTTATGAGCAAAACAACTTACTGCCCATGCCCTCTCTCTCTCCTTCCCTCAATCACCGACCCAGAGCGGGCGTTAACTGGTGTATCTCACTACTGGCCTCCAAAATTGATAACGCGATATGTTCTTGATTACTTATAAACCTTACATGTTATAAAAAGAAATTAAATAATCCACACAAATACAGATTCTAAAATAAATGACAATGCTTTTACTTAAAGACAGCTTAATTATACATGTATTTTGCCAGCGCAGACTTACAACAAAAACATAACAGCAGCAGTAGGGAATACTTGTAAAATAAATGTGTGACACCCAGTGCAGAATACCAGTCAGCCAATTTCATACATATGTATGGCAATGGCACCTGGCACCCCAGACCCTCGTTGTGTGCTCTCTCTTCTGTTTTCCAACTGCTCCCCCCTCCCTCTCTCTCTGGTCAATGCTTTATACTATAATTGTCCATACCTCCAATAAATCCAAAATGGCAAATATTAATTTATTTACTATTCATACGTGCTAGGCCTTAATTGGTTATGGGTGTCTTAACCATAATATTGACACTATTTGGTGTTATCTTTCTGTTCCCATGTAGAATTCTAACATAATTGCCCCTTTAGCCTCCAGCTCCTGCTTATTGCAGACAAATGCTATCTTGATTTAACTCTTTTTTTGTTTATAAAATTCCTGAGACTTGCTGTCTACCATTCTGCGCACACTGCCACATTTTAAACCCATAATTCTTATTGCTAGAACAATGGCTACAGCAGTTTTTTACATATACATATATCCGCAGTTAATCACACCTGCATAGAAATAAACATTAATCTCTATCTATATACGTAGTAATACATCATTTAATATACCTTTAGCTAAAATATTAAACAATATGGCTGCTGCATCAGAGACACACTATTTTACTTTACAAAGGAAAGGGAAGGCCTTATCCTCTCTAGGCCTGAGGCCATTCGACAAATGCAGCCCTCTGCAACTCACACAACTATACTGATACTGAATATAATCTCAAACATTTCTATACACTCTTAATTGCAATAAAAGTAATAGTGAAATACATAAGCATGCATATATTCGTGAATTGCTGAAGGAACATGTCCATCCACATATTCCTGCATTATCACACAGATTGACCAAACATTCTACCAAAGCTGATTTTGAAATATGCCACCTCTCCCGTTTTGTGCTTTGTAAATTACTGTAATATGGTATTATATATAGGACATAGTGGAACACAGCAAAGCCCTATAATAAAAAGAATAGATGTAACAATAAGGACTAAGTGTCACGATCCTGGCTAGTTGTCACCTTTTTGCCTTGAGACTTACCTCTGTCAGCTGCTCCATGGATCTGTGTTTGCAATTCTCCTGGGACATCTGCTCTGGCTGAATCATGCTGGCTGTGATATCTGTGTGTGCAGACTGCTCTCCTAGCCAAACTGACTAACCACCTGGACCCTGCTCTGTCTGTGAGCATTGCTAGTCTTAATTGGAATCACAGGTGTGGTCCTGACTCTCAGAGCTGCAGAGATGAATACTCCTTTTGCATGCTGTGTCTTGCTCCACTCTGAATGCCACTGCCAGACCACCTGTCTGCATCCACCAATCGCTGCCAGACTCTTGGTATATAGATCCTCCTCTAATAGCACTCAGGGCTTGAACATCTCGTTACGTTCCGTGGTGTACAACTTGTGCTGTAGCTGTACCTGAGTTCCAGTGTGTCCCAGGCTCCTGCTGGTTCCTAGACCAGTGCTATCTGTAAAGCCTGCTACGTTCAGTTATCCACACGGCTCCCAGGCCGCTCCAAGTGACTATTCACGCTACCCGCTTCTCCAAACGGCTCCCAGGCTGCACAAAGTAGCTTTCACGCTACCACTTCTCGCCTACGGCTCCCAGGCCGCACAAAGTAGCTTCCACGCTACCACTTCTCGCCTACGGCTCCCAGGCCGCACAAAGTAGCTTCCACGCTACCACTTCTCGCCTACGGCTCCCAGGCCACTCCAAGTGACTATTCACGCTACCCGCTTCTCCACACGGCTCCCAGGCCACACAAAGTAGCTTTCACACTACCACTTCTCGCCTACGGCTCCCAGGCCACTCCAAGTAGTTTCCACACTACCAGCTTCTCCAAGTGACTATCCACGCTACCCGCTTCTCCACACGGCTCCCAGGCCGCACCAAGTAGCCTCCACGCTACCACTTCTCGCCTACGGCTTCCAGGCCGCTCCAAGTAGCTTCCACGCTACCAGCTTCTCCAAGTGGCTACCCAGCTACCAGCTTCTCCACACGGCTCCCAGGCCGCACCAAGTAGCTTCCATGCTACCACCTCTCGCCCACGGCTCCCAGGCCGCTCCAAGTAGCTTCCACGCTACCACGTCTACCCACGGCTTCCCAAGCCACAACAAGTAGCTTCCACGCTACCATCCGTCTGCAAGCTCATCTACTGGTACCCCGACCAGCTCAGTCTGCCTACCTGCCGGTCCCAGTCCGGTCCCTCCAAGTTCCTTCTGGTCTCATTCCAACTTCTCAAGTTTCCAGTTCCAGTCACTCATCACCCAAGGCAGTTCTCACTGCTACCCACTTCTTTTATAAAAAGAGCTATTCATGTCCCCCATGGTTCCAGTCCAGCCGGCCTCCAGTGTTTCCAGTTCATCACCTGATACAGGTAACCCTCGAGCACCAATTGTGACACTAAGAACCAATGTGTAGCACAACCAGCGAATGTCTTCCTATGTCCTGAGGACAGCTTAGGCAAATCACTAGGAAGGTCCATTTATTATGCTCAGATGAGAAAATATGTTAAAATTCAGCTACATTGTTTTTAAAATATATTATATTTATTATAAAAAGATATAATGAATGGCAAGGAAAGGGCACAGTTCACCATCTCTGTGACTTACTTAGCTATAGTAACTTGGTCAACTTATTAATGGAAAGAATTAACACTACAGGCTGTGCTTAGTGGTATTCTATTCTGAAAAGTAGTGGTGAATCCGTAGCTTAGTACCCATTTGATATATTAATCCAGCAGAAAGCAAATAAAATGTTGTGTTATACTTTGTGCTGCTATTTTTTGCACATGTCTAAATTTGATCTGTAAAAAAGGGACCATGGAAGCCTAGTTCATCACCTTATCCAGCAACAAAGTGATTATGAACTATAGTCAAAAAGATAATTTATTCCATTATAATGATGGATTATGCTATTTTAAATGGTTGCTTAATAAATTCCAGTGAGCTGAAAGCTTCCATTGATTCAATAGGAGTGTTTTCCTAAGGGATTTTGTAGCCTTTAACCTTCACTTTCTTGTTTTTGCTGAAACTGTGTATTGCAAAGGTCTGTACAACACAAAGCTGTCAACCTCTCTAGCAGTATAGAATCTGTACTGCTTACAGCTGTACCCTGTGTACCTTTAGTTGTCATCTAATTGCTAACTACCCATAGAATCTCTTGGGCAGAGGACGGGAACTGATGTACATAGGTCCTGTTTCCCTGTGATTGCTGTCCAGCATAAAGTGCAAAACACTAATCTGAAAATCGGGTACTCTCTTTGACACTGGATGACTGACTCAGCCTGCCAGATGCTGCCTCCTGCCTTTGTCTACATTCAGTTATCTATGGACAATGCTCGTCTGATGTAAACTGTGATTGAACTTTCTCAAATGCAGATACGTGCCATATACAGCAAACGTTTTTATGAAGATTATTTTTTTGTTTCTTTTTATGATGGTAGGGACGCATTCTATAATCTAAAAGTGACACATCAATATACTTATTCTGTGAAGACATTGACAAAGAATATTTGAAATGTCAGGTAAGTAAAATATTTTTGTTCCTAGCATGTACTGTATAATTAGTATTTAATTCTTTTCACAGTCATATTTTAGTGCTAAACTATGTTAATGTAACTGGGCATTAGCAATTTGTGGCACTGTTCTTTGCTAGGCGAAGGCATGATGACGCAAACTGCATTGTCATGCCAATTCTCACTTGTATTCCTCCAATGGGATTTCCCGGAGGGCAGATAAAAAATGTAGGCAAGTATAGTAAAATGTTTTAATATTCATAAATTACCTTGGGCAAAATTGCTATATAAAACATAACTCTATTTTTATACAGTCAATTTTTAACACATTTCAGCCACATTTGAGTCAGTAAATATGAATACAATTGAAGAGGCGAGTGGATGAAGGTATTATGTTACGTTTAGAAGGAACTGATATATTTACGGTTAAAGAAAAATGTTACATTTGACGTGTATTGGACTTAGCACTTTTATCCACAAAATATATCAGTAAATATACTATCAACATTTAAAATAACATTGTTACTATGATTCCAGGTCATAACACCTTCATCCAATAAAAAAGTAATTTTTTTAGAAAATTGTTGCATAACACCTTCAACCACTTGCCTCTTTCGTTATTAAAGGTTGAGTCTCACATATCCAAAATGCTTGGCACCAGGGGTATTTTGGATATTGGAATATTTCATATTTTGGACTATTTGCATACCATAATGAGATATCTTGGGAATGGGACCCAAATCTAAACACAGAATGTATTTATGTTTTATATATACCTTATACATACAGCCTGAAGGTCATTTTATACAATATTTTCAATAATTTTGTGGCTCAAAGTTTGTGTACATACATGAAATGTATTTGTTTCAAATGCACCTTATACACATAGCCTGAAAGTCATTTTATACAATGTTTAATAATTTTGTGCCTTACAGTTTGTGTACATTAAACCTTTACAAAGCAAAGGTTTCACTATCTCAGTCTTGCTAAAAAAAAAAACTGTATTTCAGAATATTCTGAATTTCAGAATCTTTGGATATGAGAGACTAAACCTGTAAATGTATTTACAAATATATATTTTTTTTTTATATATATATATATATATATATATATATATACTTTATTTTCTCTATTGCGTTCTATCAAATTTGTAAAGGGGAGGAATACAGAGAAAAAATGGGGAAAAGGAGCAAAATATTTAATTTAAATCTTAAAAAATAACAATTAATGTATTATTCAGCTAATATGAAAGAAAATAAAACACATCAAAAAGAAGAAATTGAAAAAAGTATATCTTGTATCAATTTACAAATTATTATTTTAATATTGCCAAATTCTAAAAAAGAATTGAAAGAAAACATAGTTGTCCCTTACCTTTTAATCCATGCTCAAAGCAAAGTTTATAGCTCTCACCAAATTATGTGTAGTCAAAGTCTTAAAGTGGAATGCATCTCAATTGGATACTCTGTCTGTAAAAATATAGGCCTAGCACTACTTAGGCACCCATTATAGGTTTTTGTTTCCTAACCTGGGTACTATTGTCTTCTTTGAATTTACTCTTGCTGACCCTAGCTTTGTTCCTAACCATTGTTCATTGACCTCTATTTTTTTATTTGTGCTTACAGAATCTATTCTGTTTTGGCTGTTTGTGCATGATATGGATTATTTTACCTTTCTTGCTATTTCATTGATCGCTAGTTATAGTTATTTTAGTCTGCCACTATAGCTACATGTAAAACACATGGGGGTGACTGAGTACCAGTGACCATGACACAGATAAGCACAGGGTCCTATCTTGCTTTAATTATAGGTAAAATGTACTGCCTATGGCAGACTAAATAAATAATATATGGCAGTGTTAGTACTGACTAAATGCAAGAGATTAGCGATTCTCTTTATATTTGGTTCCAGACTCTCATGGATTCCGATTATTTTTGGTTTTACACTGGAGGACACCTATGACACTGACTCCCAGTCCACTGAAACGGGACCTAGTAGGTATATATACTCAAGAAAATTGTATAGTGGAACATGGTGTTGGGTCAAGTTGTGCCTTAAATGGGTGATCTCAAGGTGGCTGGTATTACGTCAGCTACAAGCAGGAGAACTGTGTCTGCTGTAGACTCTGGTTCCTTGCTAGTTTGGGAAATTCCAGGGAAGGATACATTTTGGCTAAACATTGTTATTTTCAATATTTCCTTATATATTTCTCATAATAGTCTCTGGAGGATGAGGAGGTGTTTCCCCTGAGAATGTACCTCAAGACTGTGAGGTAACTCTACTCTCATCAGAGTTGACTGGATTTTTTTCATTTTAACTAATCTGAAGAAGTGCGGGAAACAATGACAGAGGCCATTTTCCTGGCCTTTTTTTGTCCTTTCACCCTTTAGAAGAAGACATAAGGGTAGCATCTGTTGCAAACACAGATACTGTGTCCTCCATCCTGAGGAAAAATGTGCCTGAACAGTCACATGACTATCAGCTGGTGGTGGACTTGAGCAGTCACATGACTGTCAGCTCATAGAGCAGGTTCTTGCCCTACCCTCCACTGTAGGAATAAACTAAATCTTTTCACCTATCTTGCACACCACCCACCAGCTGTTGCTTTGTGGAAAACTTCCTGATAAATGATGGTCTTTTTCATTGGAAACATCGATTTCTGTCTCTGCAGCTGGGGCTAGATATGGAATACAGGAGGATGGATCCATTTGGGATGCTCGCATCCAATTAAAGGTGCTACAAGTTTAATTTTGTTCAAAGAACATTGTATTATAAAGAGTCTCCTATCAATGTTTTTATTGGCCCTGTCACAAGTCATAGGTTACATAAGTCTATTTTTAAATTTACACTTTTTTTATTTAGTGGATGAGATGCATCAAAGTCAATTTTGCAGTCAAAACTCATAAAATGAAGTTTTCGGAGGTTTGTCTGCTTACTGCATTTGTACCAAGCTCCAGAATGCAATACATTCCAGAGCTTGAATGTGGTGGGCAACGCCATCTTTAGATGGTGCTACCAAATAGAAGCCTATGAGCTTCTATTCGCAAGTCTCTCTGAGAGGGATCCAATCGGCCAACATTGTGATGTGAGTACTGAAAGTGATTCAACTGTTTCCATTGCTGGATACTGTTATTGAAAAAATATTTTGCATTCATTCAGGACCATCCATTATCCCAAGTAATGATGACCAAATTGGAGAACCCTGCATTGGAGGCCTTGGAAGAACCTCAAGAAGGATCTGGTATCTCAGTACCCTGGAGACCTTGGAAGAACTTAAAGAACAATCTGATATCTCAGTACCCTGCATTGGAGACCTTGGAAAAACTTCAAGAAGAATCTGATATCTCAGTACCCACATAACGATGTAGGCCACAATGCAAGAGAAAGTCAACATTCTTTCCACCAGAATCAATATGCCTAGATGTAAAGATTTTTGCTAACCTGATCTCCAAAGATCTGGATGAACTACATCAAAATAGACAATTCCATAAGAAAAATTATACTTTAACCAGGGAGGTGAGGGAAGCCCTGAGGAGCCTCAGAGGATAGCAAATTATTGTCATCAAGCCCTCTGACAAAGGGGGCAACATTGTCATTTGACCCAAAGACATATATACTAAAGTGGGCCTACAGACAACTGTTGGATGATCAGTGTTATCAACAGATCCTCCTAAACCCTCTGGAGGGTTTTAAGGACATCTATAAAGGAATGATTAACACAGCTGTGAACGAAGGGATCATATCTAACATAGAATATGACTATCTGTGGACAGAACATCCTAAAATAGCAACGTTTTACTTATTACATAAAATTCACAAAAACAAACCCTGACCCCTCCGGGACAATTGAATGTGTCTGGAATAGGTAGCTTGTGGGAGAAAGTCAGCAAATTCATTGATCTGCACTTAAGACACTTTGTGCTAGAACTTCCATCTTATATAAGGAATACATCAGATGTGCTTAATAAACTGCATAACATTAGATTAGAAGAACAACTCCTAGTGAGTCTCAATGTTGAGGCCTTGTATACCAGTATTAATCACACTTTAGGAATACAGGCGGTCAAGTATTTTCTCAATATGAAGGACCATAGTGAGATTCATGAGTTTATCCTACAATTCCTATACTTTGTACTAAACTATAACTTCTTCACATTTGATTACAAGTTTTTTATTCACATCAGAGGTATGGCTATGGGATCAGCCTGTGTGCCCACCTATTCCAAGTTATATCTAGGCTGGTGGGAGCGTAAACATGTCTTCTAAGACGGGAATGAGAGTTTCACACAACATGTAATAATGTGGTACAGTCATATAGACGGCATTCTAATGATCTGGGATGGTGACATAAACCTCCTACTAAACTTCATCCAGGATCTTGACAATAATGATCTGAACCTTAAACTAACATACGATAAATGTTCCACTGATATCTCCTTTCTAGATTTAAAAATCTACAGGAAAACCAGGTGGAGACTAGGTACAGACCTCTTCAGGAAGAACACTGCAACTAACAGTGTACTACATCAAACCAGCTCACACTTCCCCCCAACAGTGGAAAATATCCCCAAAGGGGAATTCTTACATCTACGACGTGATAACGTGATGTGTTCTAGATTTATTTATAAACCTTACTTGTTATAAGAAGAAATGAAATAATTCACACCAACACAGATTCTAAAATAAATGACAATGTTTTTACTTAAAGACAGCGTAATTATACATGTATTTTTGCCAATGCAGAGTTACAACAAAAGGTTATATTAGCAGCAGTAGGGAATATTTGTAAAATAAATCTGTGACACCCGGTGCAGCATACCAGTCAGCCAATTTCATACATACGTACGGCAACCGCACCCAGCACTCTCGTTGTGTGCTCCCTCCTCCTTCCTCTAAGTGCTCTCGACTGCTCCCCCTACCTCTTTCTCTCATGAGCTTTATACTATACTTTTTGGCTACATCTCCAGTTAACCCACAAATGGCGAATATTAATTTATTTAATATTCATACGTACTAAACCCTAATTGTTTATATGTCCTAACCAAAATATTGACAATATAATATGTTATCTTCTCTTTCTGTTCTCATTTAGCCTTCAGCTCCTGCTTCTTGTAGACGAAGGCTATCTGATTTAACTCTTTTTATTTATAAAATCTGAGACTTGCTGCCTCCTCGTCTTTACATGCTAAATACTGACATTTTAAAGCTACAATTCTTATTGCTAACCACTAAACAAGATGGCTGCTGCATCAGACACAGGAATTGCCTACTTTAAAGGGGATAGACAAGGCCCTATCCACTCTAGGCTGAAGCCATTCGACAAATACGGTCTTCTACAACTCACACAACTAATTTATATATTCTCAATTATTTCTATACATTCTTAATTGCAATAAAAGTAATAGTTATATACATAAGCATGCATATATTCGTGAATTGCTGATGAGACATGTACAATCCGCATATTCCTGTGTTATCAGATGGAACTGCTCCAACCCTGAAACTTTCAAACATCAATGTGAAGTACTCACATCCAGAGAAAGAGGTTATAGTCACAGATGCTTTAAGAGAGCCAAAACATCTAAATTGAAAACCTCATATTTGAAACAGCAACTAGGACAGAAGAGAGTAAAGATGACACAGTGAGGTTTTGTGGAAAGCTGTGCTGGGATCAAGTGGCTGATCCCAGCATCGGCACATCAAGAAGAGATGTGTCCCCTGCGGGACACATCAGCGTCCATTGCTGGGATGCTGTTTCTTCTCCCAGCTCCGGGGAAGCACAGGCGGTGGGTAGCCAGTGCTGGGACAGAGAATCTATTCCCAGTGCTGGTCAAGAGTTGGGCGCGGTGGAAGGTATTGGGCTCTGGGTGCGGGCTTACTGTAGCCCGCTGCCCAGTAGCCTTGAAGTGGCGTCAGGTCCAACAGGTGTTTGGCTCTGGCCACAAGCCATGTTCGGCTTGTGGACCAGCAGCCAACAGGAGGCAGACGTGATGAGCCAATCACAACTGGCCACATCATAGCCCTGCCCACTCACGGTGTCTTGTATTAGATGCCGCTGAGTAGGAAAGTGCAGTCTGGCGGCAGAGAGAGAGGAGACAAGACCTCCCGAAGAAGAGGCAACAAGTTCCGGCAGCCGTGGAAGAGGCCAGAAGACGTCACAGTCAACAAAGAAGGCAGGTGGTACCAGGTGGACGAAGCGGCGCCGCTGGCTAGGATGGGCCAGCGGCAGAAGAATGAGGCTGTGGACCGGAGAAGTGCTGCAGTGGTAAGAAGCAAAAGAGCTAATGAAGCTCCCCATTGCAGCCTCTCCCAACATACCGGTAGGCTGCCTTGGGCCACCGGTATTAACCCCTCCCTAGACCACCAGGGTTTGTCGGGCACTAGGCCCGTGGGTCATGTATGCGGCACAAGACCCGAGTGATGTAAGTGGGCATTAGGCCCTATAGGGATGCATTGCCCCTATTAGGTGCAACTGACCTGGGTACTAGGCCGAGGTCACTAAGGAATAAAGTAGGCGGGCAGCCTGCCTGAGCCACCCAAACCATAAGGTGGCCTAGGTATTAGGCCCAGGCCAATACGTGAGCCCCACAGTCAGGCAGGCCCATAGGCCTGAGCCATCATTATGAAAAGGAGACTCTGAGCAGTAGGACCAAGCCCCTCCTGTGCCCCACAGTAGGTAGGCACATAGGCCCAGAACACTGGTATAGCAAGTAAGTAGCCCCCTGTGTAAGTGCATAGAGGTGTGAGCAGTTGTGCGACTCTCACCCTCCGAGAACCCCCGTGGAGAGCTGTCAGGCTTCCACTAAGATTATAAGTATTTCCCAGTCACCAAGAAGAGGAGCTGGTCAGCTCTAGTTAGGCAGGAAACAAACATTTAAGGGACAGCACCGTGGTTTTACTCTTGTGTGATTACCGTCTGTGATTGTTGATCCGTGCAGGGCAAAAGTTTAGTTGTTTATTGTTATACATGCCGCACTACACACACTGTAGATTGAGGGCGATGTTGTCGTAGTATGTGTAGTATCGTGACACAGGTTTAGGCCCTGCACGGCTGTGGTGTGTATCTCCTTAAAGGGACCTGTAGGCGAGTGACCGGACGAAGAGCAAAAGTGGACACGGTAAGAAATATCTGTGTGTATTGTCTCTCACTGTCTATTTGTTCCTTTCTGTCTTACTTCCTTCTGGGCGGACAGTGGTCCTTGCATCCTGGTGTAAGGTCGGGTCTTCACATGATGCGCGAGTACCTATAGGTGAAAACTCGGGATCTGAGACCAAAAGTGCCAGTGATGATCTTCACTTAAAACCTGAATCTATTCCTCGGTCCGGTAGGGTGTGTTGGTCGACGTGAGGAAGGACGGTTGTCATATCATCTCCTTCCTCCTAGATCATCGTGTCCATTTCCAGCTTGGAGTTCCCCTCTCTATTAACCCCTCCCTAGACCACCAGGGTTGTCGGGCACTAGGCCCGTGGGGCACTTTCAGGCATTAGGCCTGTGGTCATATAGAGTGCTGTAAGCGGGCATTAGGCCCTATAGGGATTAATTGCCCCTATTAGGTGCAAGTGACCTGGGGACCAGGCCCAGGTCACTAAGGAATAAAGTAGGCGGGCACGTGAAAACTCGGGATCTGAGGCCAAAAGTGTCAGTGATGATCTTCATTTAAAACCCAAATCCTTGGTCAGGTAGGGCATGTTGGTCGACGTGAGGAAGGACGGTCCAGTTTGGAGCTCCAGGACCGTCTATTCAACATACGGCCTGAAGGTGAGAAGGTGCGACGTGAGGTAAGATACAGGAGTACACCTGCACGGCAGCAGGCACCGCACCACACCCCTCTTACAGTTCGTGGAAAATTGTTGTCAGGAGTGGAGAAACATCAAAAATATTATCCAGAAACACTGGCATATCTTGCACCTGGACAAAGATCTGACAAGGTGTATAGGGGATATAGTATCCTTGAGTTGGAGATCAGTTGGGACCAGTTAACCCAAACTCACTAGAGACACTCTGGGCCTGATTCAGAGCAGGACGCTCTTTCAGAGTGCTCGCTCTGAATCAGGGCCGTCCCTCTGAATTTTTAGAGCGGCCTCCTGGCCGCTCGTATAGCTGTGGGTGACCATCCACAGCTATAGCGAGTGGCCAGGAAGATGGTCGCGATGGTCAAGACCATCGCGACCATCAGGCTTGCGACAAGACCCTTGTGGTAGGGTCTCGTTGCCGCAAGCCCTGGAGTGCTTTTGGCTCTATCAGAGCCGAAAGCACTCCCACTGACATCACTTGTGATGTCAGTGGGGCCGGCCCCAGACAGTAGGCATTCCCATGGGAACGCCTCCGTCTGGGCAGCCACGCCCCGGGCACGCCCACCAAAGGGGGCGCGCTGTCACTCACCATCGACAGCACGCCCCCTTTGTAGCGAGACCCATAGCGACGGTTTGCCCGTCGCCTCCGTCGTGCTCATGCACACTGGGCTAACATCGACCTGCTTGCGAGCGCTCAGCGCTCGCGAGCGGGTCTGAATTAGGCCCCCTGTTCCTAGGCCATCTACAGTGAAAAGACCATTCCCCTGCAGTACCTGTAGGGCAGTGTTGGCTAACCTTGACACTCCAGCTGTTATGGAACTACATAACCCAGCATGCACTGCTACAGTTTTGCTATTAGGGCATGCTAAAACTGTGGCAGGGCATGCTGGGGTATATAGTTCCACAACAGCTGGAGTGTCAAGGTTAGCCAACACTGCTGTAGGGCCATACATGACTAAGAAAAAGGAAGTCACAGACAAATATGGTGCAGTCATGAAAATCTCGAACTACATTAACTGTAGAACCAGGGGGGTGATATATTTTATTACTTGTGAACGTAAAGTATGTGGGAATGACGACACGGATGCTCAAAGAGTGCAGGAATGCATCTTCAGTTCCCACTAAATTCAAACAACTCACTATAGTAACTAAACACTTTATTATAAACGTAAAGGAGATCTAAAAAGCTTAAAAGCATATGGTTTGGAGGAAGTACGCCTGGGGATCAGAGGTGGTGATATAACTAAGGAACTACTGAAACGTGAGAGTTTTTGGACTTTAGATTGAGAGCCCTCACATCAGGTGGACTCAATGAATATATTAATTACAGTTCTTTCCTATAAATATTATGTTGCCTACTAACCAAATATCATCTTCCTGATTCAACATAATTATATAATCACATTCTCTATATTTCCCCCTCCTCTGGTCCCTCTCCCTCTTTGTTCCGACTTCAATGCATTATCCCCTTTGTACTCGTCCCATATGTAGCATATTGAGCCTAATTGTATTTTCCTTAACAGAGATTGAGCCTGTACATAATTGATTGTCACACATTCAGTATGTGGACTAATGGACCCCTGTGGGTGATTCACCTGGGGTCGGAAATGGTTCTGAGTATTAACCACTAGAAAGTAATCATAGCTATTGTTCCAAAATGTCTTTCTATTTAAGGTTAAACCTGAATAATATCTCAAATAACGCATAATGGGCCTGATTCAGACCCGTTTGCAAGCGGCCGCTTGCTCAAACGTGGCCGATGTTATGCATTTGCGCATGCATCGCAGTGCGCATGCGCAAACTATATTGAGCGATTGGGTAGCGCTCGCTCGCCCAGCAAAGACAGCCCAGTGGAATGAGTGACAGAAGAGGCCATTTGTGGGTAGTAAAAAGGGCAGGGCAGTAGTAACGGGGGAGTGGAGTTGGGAACGCAGGCGTGCTCGAGTGTTTCAACGCCGTTTCAGAGGCGTGCATAATTAACAGGCAGCGTCATAGTACACGTCAACAGGTTGTTTTTTACACAGAACTGCTCGCAGTGCTTACGGTAGGTTACAGTCAACAACAAGCGATGCGGCCTGATCCGATGGTTCCCGATGTACCGATAGTTGTATATACTTCCTGGCGATGACGTACGCTAGTGGGCAGCTAAAGATAGGTTGGAGGGTGTCTATAAACCCAAAGTGATCGCTCGCCAAGACATAGTGGGCGTGCTTATGCCTTGCCGTGTGATCATGACGTCACTTAGCTGAATTTACATATGCTGGGAGCAAGCTGCCGCATCTAGCGAACGGGTCTGAATCAGGTCCAATGTTCTTTAACATTAAGGTGTAATCGTGGTAGAAAGGTGTAACATGTCCTGATGGGGACATTTTGGGTCTTTTCTTTCTCTGTATATTGTGCTGTTTAGTGACTATATTTCAGGACCATGCATATATATTTCAGGACATGTGTTCAGATCTCTGGGCCTGATTCAGAGCTGAACGCTCTGACCAGAGCGCTCGCTCTGAATCAGTGCCCCCCTACCTGAAAATGGAGCGGCCTCCTGGCCGCTCGCATAGCTGTGGGTGACCACCCACAGCATATGCGAGCGGCCAAAAAGATGGTCGCGATGGTCTTTGACCATCGCGACCATCGGGCTTGCGACGAGACCCTGCGGTAGGGTCTCGCTGCCGTAAGCCCAGGAGTGATTTTGGCTCTATCAGAGCCAAAATCGCTCCCACTGACATCACTAGTGATGTCAGTGGGGCCAGCTTCAGACAGTAGGCGTTCCCATGGGAACGCCTCCGTCTGGCAGCCACGCCCCCGGCATGTCCACCAAAGGGGGCGTGCTGTCAATCAACATCGACAGCACGCCCCCTTTTGGTGTGAGACCCGGAGCGACGGAGAGCTCGTCGCTATCCGGGTCTCGCGCATGCGCATGATGGAGCTCCCTCCATCATGCGCAGTGGGGCAACATCGACCCGCTTGCGAGCGTCCTTTGCTCGCGAGCGGGTCTGAATGACCCCCTCTGTTCTTGATATCCCCTTGGCTCTCTCTGTATTTAGTTATGTGCCCCAATATTTGGATGGATGGGAATATGGACCACATTCAGAGTCGGTCGAAGCGGCTGCACGGTCGTACGCCACCGATGTTCGCTATACTGCGCATACGTAAAGTTCGCAATACGCGTGCGCAAACTAGCCGCTACGATCAGAAATTTCTCTCTCCTTGAACACAGCCAGGTCAGTAGTTTGAGTGACAGGTTGAGGCGTTTGTGGGTGGTAACAGGGGAAGGTGCTTGAAAACGGGGGAGTGGAGATCCGAACGCAGGCGTGCCTAATTATGCGAACAGCGTTTTATGGGAGTGCATATGGTTTATGGGAGTGCATAATTAACAAAGTAGCGTCATGGCACATGTGACATGGGAGGTTTTTACACTGACATGATCGTATAGCTTAAGAGAGGGTATGGTCAACCTTAAGCTCTACGACCAGTTCCGATGGTTCCCGATGGTCTCGATTAATCCTTATATGCCCGTAATGACGTGCAATGCGTATGAGAAGGGGGCGTATTTTTTTAAATCCGACCGCTTCCTCCCCTTGGTCGGCCAGCTACCGATCCGAACTTAGGGACGCAACTTGCGAGGGAATCATTTGCATATCCGGCCCCTTTTCCCGTACGACCGTGCGGCCGCTTCGACCGACTCTGAATGAGGTCCAATATGTGCACAGTGATCTATGGGCCTGATTCAGACCCGCTCGCAAGCGGGTCGATGGCTGGGCAGTGCGCATGCACGGCGTGCGCAAGCCCCGAAGCGAGCGAGAAATCACTTGCTACGGCGCTCGCATCCAAAAGGGGCAGCTGTGGATGTTGATCGACAGCTCGCCCTGTTTGGTAGGCGGGTTGGGGGTTGGCTGGCCAAATGGAGGCGTTCTCAAAGGAACGCCTGCCGTTTGGGGGCGGCCCCACTGACTTCACGAGTGATGTCACCGATGTCAGTGGTGAGCTTTTATCGGGGGTAGTGTGGATTCAATGAACCGGCTGTGTTCGACACGGCTGGGCAGTGGAACGCACTGGTGGTACGCATGGCGTCATCAGGTGCACCTGGAAGAGCGGGAGCTCCGGTGTTATCTGGTTGGGATGCATGCAGAGTACACCCGGTGGCACACGTGTAGACTGATTGCATTAAGGAGCGCACATTTAGGATGGCCTGGGGTGAGTGTTTCATTTAGTTGGGCAGCACAGACGGTGTAATGGTTAGCGTTATTGCCTCACAGCACTGAGGTTGTGGGTTCGATTCCCACCACGGCCCTAACTGTGTGGAGTTTGTATATTCTCCCTGTGCTTGCGTGGGTTTCCTCCGGGTGCTCCGGTTTCCTCCCACACAAAATATACTGGTAGGTTAATTGTCTCCAAAAAAACCATAAAATTAATCCTAGTGTGTATGTGTGTGAGCATGTGATAGGGAACATTGGCCCTCATTCAGAGCCGTTCGCTATTTGCGTTCGTTCGTTCGTTCAAAAACAAGGGGTGGCTATGCAAATGATCCGTTCGCACATTGCAGTCTGTTCACACCTCTAAGTCTGAACGAGCGAGCAAAACATACACTCGTTTATTTGATAAAAACGCCCCCTGGCCGCTCGCACCATACGTCATGTCCGCTATTTATTAGATTAATCGAGTACATCGAACAGGATATGAACTGCTCGCTATTCTTGTGGTTGGTTTTTTCAACCGCTATTTTGCGAGCAGTTCTGAGTTAAAAAAAACCAAGTGACGTGGTCATTGACGCTGCTGTATTAATTATGCACACCCATAAAACGCCCGTTTTGACCTTTAAGCACGCCTGCGATCGGATCTCCACTCCCCGTTTTCAAGCACCTTCCCCTGTTACCACCCACATACGCCTCATTCTGTCACTCAAAATAGCAGGCACTCGCTATATTGCGTACAAATGATTTTCGGCCGCACTGACTGGTTTGACAGAATGAGGCATTTGTGGGTGGTAACAGGGGAAGGTGCTTGAAAATGGGGAGTGGAGATCCGAACGCAGGCGTGCTTAAAGGTCAAAACGGGCATTTTATGGGTGTGCATAATTAATACAGCAGCGTCATTGACCACATCACTGGGTTATTTTATAGCCAGAACTGCTCGCAAAATTGTGGTAGCAAAAACCAACCCCAAGAATAGCGAGCAGTTCATACCCTGGTCGATGTACTCGATTAATCTAATAAATAGCGGACATGACGTAGGATGCAAGCGGCCAGGGGGCGTAGTTTCCCAAAAAACGACCGCAAGTTTTGTACGCTCGTTCAGACCTAGCGGCGTGAACAGACCGCAAACAGCGAACGGTTCATTTGAATAGCCACCCCTATTTTCTTGACGAGCGAGCGCAAATAGCGTCCGGCTCTGAATCAGGCCCTTTGTCAGCAACACCACCATCTGACTGACATTACATCAATATGTGCAAAGAGTTAAAACTTTCTTTTACTGGGTGGTTATTAAGATATGTCTTGCCTTTTAAAGCATTAAAAACGACTTATGCTTTTCAGCATTGTTTTCTAAGTATCTTGTTTGACAAGTGTGCCCTCTTTTTTGTGGATTCATATTAATGGCCACAGGCATACTGTGAGCCCTTTTAAGTGAGCACCTTGCTGATGGAGGACTTTTAGGATGAGTGCGTTCATTTCTATGGAGATTATATATATACATATATACATTTTGTGTATAATATATATATATATATATATATATATATATATATACTGTATACATACTAGGGGTGTGCACCGGCCACTTTTCGTGTTTTGTGTTTTGGTTTTGGATCTGGATCTTTCTTCGTGTTTTGGATCTGGATTGGTTTTGCCAAAACCACCCGTCCGTGTTTTGGGTTCTGGGTTTTGTGTTTTGGATCTGTATTTTTTTTTAAAAAAGCATAAAAACAGCTAAAATCACAGAATTTGTGGGTTTTTCTGCTCCTATGCTATTATTAACCTCAATAACATTCATTTCCACTCATTTCCAGTCTATTCTGAACACCTCACACCTCACAATATTGTTTTTAGTCCAAAAGGTTGCACCGAGGTAGCTGGATGACTATGCTAAGCGACACGAGTGGGCGTCACAAACACGTGGCCCATCTAGGAGTGACACTGCAGTGGCAGACAGGATGGCAGTTTGAAAAACTAGGCCCCAAACAGTACATAATTCAAAGAAAAAAAAGAGGTGCAAGATGGAATTGTCAATGGGCCCTCCCAAACAGGACATGAACACTTTAACAAACCAATCATTTCAGCACCAGGGTCTGCCACACGACTGTGGCTGAAATGATTGGTTCGTTTGGGCCCCCACAAAACAAACTGGCAATTAATCTGTCCCTGCACAAACTGGCTCTACGGAGGCAAGATGTCGTCCTCATCCTCCTCATCCACCGATTCTTCACCCTCTTCAGTGTTGTGTACATCCTCATCCTCACAGAGTATTAATTCGTCCCCGCTGGAATCCACCACCACAGGTCCCTCTGTAAGTTCTGGAGGCTGGTCTCCCTGGAAGAGTTGATAATTCATTTTGATGAACATCATCTTCTCCACATTTTGTGGAAGGAACCTCCTACGCCTTTCGCTGACAAGGTTCCCGGTTGCACTAAACACTCTTTCGGAGTACACACTGGAGGGGGGGCAACTCAGGTAAAATAGAGCCAGTTTGTACAGGGGCCTCCAAATTGCCTCTTTTTCCTGCCAGTACAGGTACGGACTGTCTGACATCCCTACTTGGATGCTGTCACCAATGTAATCCTCCACCATTCTGTCAGTGGTGACAGTATCATATGCAGTGACAGTAGACATGTCAGAAATTGTTGGCACGTCCTTCAGTCCGGACCGGATGTCCAAACCGGCCCTTGACTTATGACACGGGTGCACGCTTGGCGCTGCTACTTTGTTGATGCACGTGCGGCTACAGCGCACACAAGTCACAAACACAGAAAAAAAATTGTTTTTTATTTTGTGGAGCGCACTTTGGGGGTTACACCACCCTTTAACAGACGAGCCAGCTGGCCCTTGATTTATGACAGGCACACGCTGATGCACGTGCGGCTACGGCGCACTCAATTCACAAAGACAGTAAAAAAAAAATGTATTACATTTTTTGGGCGTGCACTATGGGTTACACTACCCTTTAACAGACGAGCCAGCTGGCCCTTGATTTATGACAGGCGCACGCTGATGCACGTGCGGCTACTGCGCACACAATTCACAAAGACAGAAAATATTTTATTATATTTTTTTGGCATCCACTATGGGTTTTTTTTGCACTTGGGGGGAGCACCCCTGATGGACAGGTCACCCCCTGGACAACACTACAGCACCCCTTTAGGACTACAGCCTTTATGAGACACTGCACAACACAGCCCAGCCAGCCCCTATAGACTTTGGAGTGGACACTGCCCCTATGGACAACTGACTGCACAACACAGCCCAGCCAGCCCCTATGGACTTTGGAGCAGTGGACACAGCCCCTATGGACAACAGCAGCACAGCACAACACAGCCAGCCCCTATTTACGTTGGAGGAGTGGACACAGCCCCTATGGACAACAGCAGCACAGCGCAGCACAGCACAACA
Source organism: Taudactylus pleione (assembly GCA_031769625.1). Taxonomy (NCBI): domain Eukaryota; kingdom Metazoa; phylum Chordata; class Amphibia; order Anura; family Myobatrachidae; genus Taudactylus; species Taudactylus pleione. Next base: position 18,048,626 of record JAUIMM010000115.1, on the reverse strand, counting down.
CAGCACAACACTACACTACACTACACTATACAGCCCAGCCAGCCCTAACTCCCACCCTCCCTCTTCACTGTCCACAGCCAAGTGAGAAAATAGCGCCGACACGGGTAACTTTTATAGAATCCAAAACCCGCGAGATCCGACAGCGGGATGATGACGTTTTGCTTCGATTTCAGATCCGAGTCAGGCGGGAAAACTCGAGCCTGACTCGGATCGGACTCGGATCGGGGGGGCTCGGGGGGGTTCGGATTTCAGAAATCCGAATCCGCTCACCCCTAATACATACATATACTGTCTGTGTGCATTTATATATATATATATATATATATATATATATACACACATACATATAACTAGTGAGATTTCAGTAGCGCCAGTAAGTAGAGTATGCCTAGTAAGCTGTTGCAGTGAAGCAAAAATAAACAGTAAAAGAGTTTTTGCAGTGTCTTGTGTGAGATATGGTCGAATTTTGGAATCATTTTTTAGATGTATGTAACATGATTTTGAGACAGATTGAATGTGGGCAACAAAGGACAGTTCAGAGTCAAGTCAAGGATGACACCTAGACAGCGGGCTTGTGTGGGGCAGGGTGGATTGTCGAGTTATCAACAGTGATAGAGAGATCAGGTTGGTAACTGTTATTGGCCGGTGGAAATATAATTCATTCTGTTTTAGAAATCTTAAGTTTCAGGTGGCGAGATGACATCCAAGATGAAATGGCAGAAACACATTTAGTGACACGGACCAATACAGATGGTGACAAATTTGAGAAGATAGGTAGTTTTGAGTATCATCCACATACAGATGGTACTGAAATCCAAAAGAGAGGATTAGTTTGCCAAGAGAGGTGGTATAGTTTGAGAACAGTAGAGGACCTAAGACAGAGCCTTGCAATACTCCAACTGTTAGAGGTAGCAAGGAGGAGGCAGAATCATAAAAACGAACAGTAAAATAGCAATCAGATAGGTAGAAAGAGAACCAGACCTAGGGATTGTAGTGTTTGTATGAGAAGAGAGTGGTCAACAGTGTCAAAAGCAGCAGAGACATATAGAAGAATTAGGAGTGAGTAATGGCCTTTAGCCTTGGCAGTGACCAGATCATTTTCTACCTTAGTCAGTGCTGTCTTTCTCTACCAGTGACTACAGCTTGGGCCCACAAACAAATCACACAAGTGTGACATGTATATTATATAGCCTATGAAATCCTATTTAATCTCTCTACGACTGTTGACGCCAAGTGGACGCACCTGGCGTATGGTGATACACAAAATGAGGATGAACAGTGTATGCAACATGTGATGCATACGCAATACCTTCCTTTACTGTAACTCTAACAATATACACACCAGTCTCTATCTTATTTCACAAATACAATGTGAATCACAATGTAAAATATATCACAATATATTAACCTTATGTGAAAGCAAGTGAAAAACACACACACCAATTTCTGTGGTCCAAAGCACAAAAGTAAATATTGTATTGAAAGAATATATAACATTAATATTACAAGCAATTCAGTGGTACAATACAGTTCAAGAAAGAGTCAGAGTTACAATGCCAGTATAACTTACATTCGCCTGCGCCACCCCTGGAATCCAGAGCTCAGTCGTCACCAGATGACTGGTAGAAATACAACTACTGGTTCCTGGATCAGGGGAGCGCATTCTTATACTGTTAAAATTAGGGGTGAGTGGGTTCGGATTTCTGAAATCCGAACCCCCCCGAGCCCCCCCGATCCGAGGCCGATCCGAGTCAGGCTCGACTTTTCCCGCCTGACTCGGATCTGAAATTGAGGCAAAACGTCATCATCCCGCCTTCCAGGTCTCGCGGGTTTTGGATCCTATATAAGGTACCCGCGTCGGCGCCATTTTCTCACTCGGCTGTGGACAGTGAAGAGGGAGTGTGGGAGTTAGGGCTGGCTGGGCTGTGTAGTGTAGTGTAGTGCAGAGTAGTGTTGTGCTGTGCTGTGCTGCGCTGTGCTGCTGTTGTCCATAGGGGCTGTGTCCACTACTTCAAAGTCCATAGGGGCTGGCTGTGTTGTGCTGTGCTGCTGTTAATAGGGGCTGTGTCCACTACTTCACAGTCCATAAGGGGCTGGCTGGACTGTGTTGTGCAGTCAGTTCTCCATAGGGGCTGTGTCCACACCAAAGTCCTGTGCAGTGTCCCAGTCCTAAAGGGGTGCTGTAGTGTTGTCCAGGGGGTGCTCTGTCCATCAGGGGTGCTCCCCCCAAGTGCTAAAAAAATAATATTTTTTCTGTGTTTGTGAATTGTGTGCGCAGTAGCCGCACGTGCATCAACAAAGTAGTGCCAAGCGTGCGCCTGTGTCATAAGTAAAGGGCCGGCTGGCTTGACCGTTAAAGGGTGCTGTAACCCCCAAAGTACACTCCAGTCCAAACCAAAAAAATAATAATTTTCTGTGTTTGTGAATTGTGTGCGCAGTAGCCGCATGTGCATCAACAAAGTAGTGCCAAGCGTGCGCCTGTGTCATAAGTAAAGGGCCAGCTGGCTTGACCGTTAAAGGGTGCTGTAACCCCCAAAGTACACTCCAAACCAAATAACAAAATATTTTTTCTGTATTTGTGAATTGTGTGCGCAGTAACCGCACGTGCATCAACAAAGTAGTGCCAAGCGTGCGCCTGTGTCATAAGTAAAGGGCCGGCTGGCTTGACCGTTAAAGGGTGCTGTAACCCCCAAAGTACACTCCAAACCAAATAACAAAATATTTTTTCTGTGTTTGTGAATTGTGTGCGCAGTAGCCGCACGTGCATCAACAAAGTAGTGCCAAGCGTGCGCCTGTGTGATAAGTAAAGGGCCGGCTGGCTTGACCGTTAAAGGGTGCTGTAACCCCCAAAGTACACTCCAAACCAAAAAAATATATATTTTCTGTGTTTGTGAATTGTGTGCGCAGTAGCCGCACGTGCATCAACAAAGTAGTGCCAAGCGGGCGCCTGTGTCATAAGTAAAGGGCCGGCTGGCTTGACCGTTAAAGGGTGCTGTAACCCCCAAAGTACACTCCAAACCAAAAAAATATATATTTTCTGTGTTTGTGAATTGTGTGCGCAGTAGCCGCATGTGCATCAACAAAGTAGTGCCAAGCGTGTGCCTGTGTCATAAGTAAAGGGCCGGCTGGCTTGACCGTTAAAGGGTGCTGTAACCCCCAAAGTACACTCCAGTCCAAACCCAAAAAAAATTATTTTCTGTGTTTGTGAATTGTGTGCGCAGTAGCCGCACGTGCATCAACAAAGTAGTGCCAAGCGTGCGCCTGTGTCATAAGTAAAGGGCCGGCTGGCTTGACCGTTAAAGGGTGCTGTAACCCCCAAAGTACACTCCAAACCAAAAAAATATATATTTTCTGTGTTTGTGAATTGTGTGCGCAGTAGCCGCACGTGCATCAACAAAGTAGTGCCAAGCGGGCGCCTGTGTCATAAGTAAAGGGCCAGCTGGCTTGACTGTTAAAGGGTGCTGTAACCCCCAAAGTACACTCCAGTCCAAACCAAAAAAAAAATTATTTTCTGTGTTTGTGAATTGTGTGCGCAGTAGCCGCACGTGCATCAACAAAGTAGTGCCAAGCGTGCGCCTGTGTCATAAGTAAAGGGCCAGCTGGCTTGACCGTTAAAGGGTGCTGTAACCCCCAAAGTACACTCCAAACAAAAAAAATATATATTTTCTGTGTTTGTGAATTGTGTGCGCAGTAGCCGCACGTGCATCAACAAAGTAGTGCCAAGCGTGCGCCTGTGTCATAAGTAAAGGGCTGGCTGGCTTGACCGTTAAAGGGTGCTGTAACCCCCAAAGTACACTCCAAACAAAATAACAAAATATTTTTTCTGTGTTTGTGAATTGTGTGCGCAGTAGCCGCACGTGCATCAACAAAGTAGTGCCAAGCGTGCGCCTGTGTCATAAGTAAAGGGCCGGCTGGCTTGACCGTTAAAGGGTGCTGTAACCCCCAAAGTACACTCCAAACCAAAAAAATATATATTTTCTGTGTTTGTGAATTGTGTGCGCAGTAGCCGCACGTGCATCAACAAAGTAGTGCCAAGCGTGCGCCTGTGTCATAAGTAAAGGGCCGGCTGGCTTGACCATTAAAGGGTGCTGTAAACCCCAAAGTACACTCCAGTCCAAACCAAAAAAAAAATTATTTTCTGTGTTTGTGAATTGTGTGCGCAGTAGCCGCACGTGCATCAACAAAGTAGTGCCAAGCGTGCGCCTGTGTCATAAGTAAAGGGCCAGCTGGCTTGACCATTAAAGGGTGCTGTAACCCCCAAAGTACACTCCAGTCCAAACCAAAAAAAAAATTATTTTCTGTGTTTGTGAATTGTGTGCGCAGTAGCCGCACGTGCATCAACAAAGGAGCAGCGCCAAGCGTGCGCCTGTGTCCCATAAGTAAAGAGCCCGCTGGCTCATTTCTTAAAGGGTGGTGTAACCCACAAAGTGCACTACTCTCCTGCAAAAATAAAAAAATATTTTCTGTGTTTAGCAGCACGTATATATCAAATCGATATAACATAAATGGAGGACCAAACTTTCTCCGATAAAAATAAAATAGAGAAAGATCAAGAACCACTTCCTCCTAGTGCTGAAGCTGCTGCCACTAGTCATGACATAGACGATAACATGCCATCAACGTCGTCTGCCAAGGCCGATGCCCAATGTCATAGTAGAGGGCACATACAATCCCAAATGACAAAGTTCAGGAAAATGACCTTGAAAAAAACATTTAAATCAGCTGAAGAGAAACGTAAACTTGCCAATATGCCATATACGACACGGAGTGGCAAGGAACGGATAAGGTCGATCCCTAGTATGTTCATGACTAGTGGTTCAGCTTCACATGACGATGGAAGCCCTCCTCCCACTAAAAAATTCAAAAGAGTTAAGCTGGCAAAAGCACAGCGAAGAACTGTGCTTTGTAAGAAGATATCACAAATCCCCAAGGAGAAATCCCCTTCCCAGCACTGGACGGGAAGAGGTGGCTCTTTCCACCATTTGCACGCCCCCTGCAAGTGCTGAAAGGAGCACCCACAGTCCACTTGCTGATATGCAAATTGAAGATGTCACTGTTGAAGTACAACAGGATGAGGATACTGGTGTAGCTGGCGCTGAGGAGGAAGTTGGCGAGGAGGATTCTGATGGTGATGTGGTTTGTTTAAATCAGGCTCCGGGGGAGACAGTTGTTGTCCGTGGGATGAAAAAGCCCATCACGGTCATGCCTGGGCAGAAGACCAAACATTCCACCTCTTTGGTCTGGCAATATTTCTATCCAAATCCGGACAACAACTGTCTTGCCATATGTACCATATGTAAAGGTGAAATAAGTAGTGGTAGGGACGTCAACCACCTAGGAACATCCTCCCTTATACGGCACCTGCAGCGCGTTCATAAAAAGTTACTGTCAAGTTCAGAAACTTTGGCTAAGACCGTAAGCAGTCCAGGGACACCTAAATCCCGTTGTCCTGTTGTATCCAAGCGCCTGCAAACCACACCGTCAACTCCCTCCTCGTCAATTTCCTCCTCAGTCAGGATCGGAAGTAGTCCTGCAGGCCATGTCACTGGCATGACTGACTCTCCTATCCGGGATTCCTCCGGAGGATCCTGCATTGCTACGCCTACTGCTGCCGCTGCTGCTGTTGCTGCTGCTGGGAGTCATTCATCATCCCAGAGAGGAAGTAGGAACACCACTACTTTTACTAAACAATTGACCCTCCAACAGTCCTTAGCGAGGAGGATGAAGTACGACAGCAGTCATCCTGAAGCAAAACGTATAACTGAGGCCTTGACTGCTATGTTGGTGTTAGACGTGCGTCCGGTATCCGCCATTAGTGCAGTGGGATTTAGACAATTGATGGAGGTAGTGTGTCCCCGGTTACAAATCCCGTCTAGATTCCACTTCACTAGGCAGGCGATACCGAGACTGTACAGAAACATCAGAAAAAGTGTCCTCAGTGTCCTGAAAAATGCCCTTGTACACAATGTCCACTTAACCACGGACATGTGGACAAGTGTAACAGGGCAGACTAAGGACTATATGACTGTGACAGCCCACTGGGTAGATGTATCACCTTACGCAGCAACAGCAGCAGCGTCACCAGTAGCAGCATCTCAGAAACGCCAGCTCGTTCCAAGGCAGGCTACGCTGTGTATCACCGGTTTCAGTAAGAGGCACACTGCCGACAACCTCTTAGAGAAACTGAGGGAAATCATCGCCCAGTGGCTTACCCCACTTAGACTCTCCTGGGGATTTGTGATATCTGACAACGCCACCAATATTGTGCGGGCATTACATCTGGGCAAATTCCAGCACGTCCCATGTTTTGCTCACACAATAAACTTGGTGGTGCAGAATTTTCTGAAAAGTGACAGGGGCGTGCAGGAGACGCTTTGGGTGGCCCGAAAAATTTCTGGCCACTTTCGCCATTCAGCGACTGCGTGCCGAAGACTGGAGCGCCAGCAAACACTCTTGAACCTGCCCCACCATCACCTGAAGCAAGAGGTTGTGACGCGGTGGAACTCAACCCTCTATATGCTTCAGAGGATGGAGGAGCAGCAAAAGGCCATACAAGCCTATACATCCACCTATGACATAGGCAAAGGAGGGGGTATGCACCTGACTCAAGCACAGTGGAGAATGATTTCCGTGTTGTGCAAGGTTCTCCAGCCCTTCGAACTTGCCACACGTGAAGTCAGTTCAGACACTGCCAGCTTGAGTCAGGTCATTCCCCTCATCAGGCTTTTGCAGAAGCAGCTGGAGAAAGTGAAGGAGGAGCTAAGATGGAGCGATTCCGCTCGGCATGTGGGACTTGTGGATGAAGCCCTTCATTCGCTTTGCCAGGATTCCAGGGTGGTCAATCTGTTGAAATCAGACCACTACATTTTGGCCACCGTGCTCGATCCTAGGTTTAAAGCCTATGTGGTGTCTCTCTTTCCGGCCGACACAAGCCTGCAGAGGTGCAAAGACCTGCTGGTGAACACACTGTCAGCTGAAGTGGAACGTGACACGTCAACAGCTCCTTCTTCATTTTCTCCCGCAACTGGGGCTGCCAGGAAAAAACTTAGGTATCCTAAGCAACCCGCTGGCGGTGATGCAGGGCAGGCAGGACCAAGTTTGGACATCTGGTCCGGACTGAAGGACCTGGTAACAATTTATGACATGTCTACTGTCACTGCATATGATACTGTCACCATTGACAGAATGGTGGAGGATTACATCGGTGACAGCATCCAAGTAGGCATGTCAGACAGTCCATACCTGTACTGGCAGGAAAAAGAGGCAATTTGGAGGCCCCTGTACAAACTGGCTCTATTTTACCTGAGTTGCCCCCCCTCCAGTGTGTACTCCGAAAGAGTGTTTAGTGCAGCCGGGAATCTTGTCAGCGAAAGGCGTAGGAGGTTGCTTCCACAGAATGTGGAGAAGATGATGTTCATCAAAATTAATTATCAACTCTTCCAGGGAGACCAGCCTCCAGAACGTACAGAGGGACCTGTGGTGGTGGATTCCAGTGGGGACGAGTTAATACTCTGTGAGGATGAGGATGTACACACTGAAGAGGGTGAGGAATCGGTGGATGAGGAGGATGAGGATGACATCTTGCCTCCGTAGAGCCAGTTTGTGCAGGGACAGATTAATTGCCAGCTTGTTTTGTGGGGGCCCAAACGAACCAATCATTTCAGCCACAGTTGTGTGGCAGACCCTGGCGCTGAAATGATTGGTTTGTTAAAGAGTGCATGTCCTGTTTATACAACATAAGGGTGGGTGGGAGGGCCCAAGGACAATTCCATCTTGCACCTCTTTTTTTTCTTTGCATTATGTACAGTTTGGGGCCTAGTTTTTCAAACTGCCATCCTGTCTGCCACTGCAGTATCACGCCTAGATGGGTCACGTGTTTGTGCCGCCCACTCGTGTCACTTAGCATAGTCATCCAGCTACCTCGGTGCAACCTTTTGGACATAAAAACACTATTGTGAGGTGTGAGGTGTTCAGAATAGACTGGAAATGAGTGGAAATTAAGGTTATTGAGGTTAATAATAGCATAGGAGCAGAAAAACCTACAAATTCTGTGATTGTAGCTGTTTTTATGCTTTTTTTCAAAAAAATACAGATCCAAAACACAAAACCCAGAACCCAAAACACGGAAGGGTGGTTTTGGCAAAACCAATCCAGATCCAAAACACGAAAAAAGATCCAGATCCAAAACCAAAACACAAAACACGAAAAGTGGCCGGTGCACACCCCTAGTTAAAATATGGGTGTACCTAATGACAAGTTGTGTCTCCTTACATTTGTCCAGAGGCGAGATGTTTCCAGTTCACTGGGGGTCATTGGCTGATTCAAGCAGTGGGTGATGCCTAGGCTCAGGGTGTTGTTACCGGAATTCACCACTGGATTCCCTCCAATAATTAATTCAAATCAACCTATTGTTTTAAGCTATATTTAAACATAAATCCGGCATTGCTAATATCTGTTTGCCACAATGTGTGATAATCTATTTGCGAACACTGGATTATTGCTAGAATAATTCTGCACATTTTGACCCCAGACAAGATATTAATATATGATTTTATCCCTGAACTATAATGTATTTTGTGAACCATAAAAATTGGGCTATATAATAATACATTGGACATGTAATATATATGTCTACTTCTTCCTATATACATATACTGAAATTTCTAAAGGGTAAGATAAAGGAAAGATTAGATTTACACAAAATGTCTCAAAATGCATTTGGATATATCTAAGTTAACCAATCTCTCACGGCCTCAAGGGAAGACCCTGGTACTGCAGCTAGCTGGTATATTACTTGCAAAAAATCTAATATATCTCTAATTGCTATTTAAAAATCACTATATATATATATATATATATATATTTATATATATATATAGAAAAATATATATATGTATTTCAATACACATATAGTAGATGCATTTCTCTTACTTGTTTGACCATGGTTAGTAAACAAGTTTCCCTGCTTATCTCATAATACAATGGACTGGCCACTCGTATACACAGGTGTGTGTGTAGGCAATACGTATACTTAAGTCCTGGGGTCATCATACACTAGTTCATCCATTGTCCAGTTAGGGTCAGATTATTTGTACCACAAACACAGGGAATGTTGGTGAATAGAAATTGCACATTTTATGACACCATTGTTGTTTGTTATAACCTGGGCCAGCAAACATTGATTTTATATCTCCTTGGGGTTTACTAGCTAAACTATAATTATATATTACATTTGAAATATGTAATACTAGGCTAGTTATTGCATAAGATTTTTGGATATAAGACATTAATTTTGTATCTAATATAAATCTGACTTTGACAAGCCACATAACTCCATAATATTACAGTCCCATCATGTATCTGTATTACTCCATCATATATCCCTCTTATACTACCATATATGCCATCATCTCAGGATTTAAACCTCCTAAATGGGAACCATCTGTGGGAAATGAAGTACTTGCTAAACTTAATGAAACAATTACCGTATGTGAAATAAAAACGTTAAATATAACTGTTAATTTAAATACTAAAATAGTTATTGAACAGCATAATTTGTATCTATGTATATAATGTACTGCTATTTTTGTATAAATTGTCTTGTTTTTTATAGGCAGAAAGGTTCTGATTGTGTATGCCCACCAGGAACCCAAGTCAATGAATGGATCATTAAAAAAAATTGCAGTTGACGTCCTGAGTAAGCTGGGGTGCAGTGTTACTGTCTCTGATCTATATGCCATGACATTTAATGCAGCTGCAACTAGAAATGACATCACAGGTAAATATCATACAGAATCCATGGCATTATCATAGAACTTATCATAGCGCTAACGCAACACCTGCTGCATTGGTTTTTGATGTGAAGTCAGAAGCAATGTCACCTGCATGTATAATACTTTCAATTGCCAAAGTGGCTGAGAGAAAACTCACCCCTTGTAGATCACAGCAAGTCCTGTAGGGCATCAGTAGTGTGCTGATGCAATATCTGACCAATAGTAGTGGTTCCACTGTGTTGCGCAACAGCCGATTGAGACTTTTAACTGTCGATATCCACTCTCGAGACAAGTCTGCAAGTCTAAGCTCACAGTATCAACCTTTCCAACGCTGCCTCTGGTTATGCTCCAGGCCACGAGGTTCAACCGGACAGAGCAGGATAGTTATGCGTCTGCAATTATCAGCTTGCAGGACACTCCACACATAAAGCCTTTTAGCTTTGTTGGCAGAACTCCTTTAATCTTTACAATGCTATCTATGCCATCTTAGGATACCATGGAGGGAAGAACATCGATGTCCCAGAGCCCATTTCGATGCAAATGTCACTCCTGCTCTCTCTCATACCAGTGCAATTCCCCCTGATTCGCCGAAGTTCAAGACACTGCCTAGGAAACATTTAGTCTGCCCCTGCATTTGTCCCCTGCAGGCTTCATCCCAGGACATACAGTATAACTGAGTGAGTCCTCACTTTTTTCCAACTTATAGTTCACTTCTGTTTCTCTACAGCAATCTGTCATGGCTGTACACTACCCCATTATGCACCACAGACTTATTGAAATTTCTCTAACCCCACCTTTTTCAATGGCCTAGAGCAGAGGTTCCCAAAGTCCGCCATTACAGTCCACGTTTTAGGGATATCCAAGCTTGAGTCCAGATGGTTAAATCAAATGGATTGAGGTACAAATTAAGTCACCTGTGCTCAAGCATGGATATCCCTGAAACGTGGACTTAAATGGCGGACTTTGGGAACCTCTGGCCTAGAGTCTTCCCTACCCTTTTCTTACACAGCAGTGCTTTCACCTGCTCCTTTTTCCGCTATCATGTTTGTGCCCACACTGCTGCATACAATGTCACCTCTACACTCTCCTTCTAGTCTACTGGATGGAATGATGGCTATGTTATTTATTACCAATTATTTATACAGTGCATGATTAACAGAGAATATCTGCTTATTCATATCAATCCCTGCCCCAGAGGAGCTTAAAATCTATATCCCCTACCACACACAAACACACTAGGGTTATTTTTTTATTATCAGGAGCCAATTAACCTGCTCAGATATGCACAGAAATCGCCCATCATTTTCCCTAGAGTGATAAACCTGCTCCATCTACTATGGATTACTTGCTTTACTTTGCTTTGCTCCAAACTCTGAAATAGACCCATAATTGCCGACATGTGGAACATATGCCAGAGGTCAAGTAAAAAATAAATAATCTCATATGCTTCAGGCAAATGCGGTTGGTGTGATTTAAGGGTTTAAAGCATGGAAGATTAGATAATGTTTAGACAATAGAGATAGTGAATTAATAGGTATTCTTGAATAACATGAAGGGGAGAAAGCTTGATTAGATTTACTTGATGGTCATTAAAGCAGGGCTAAGTAAGAGGGGATCATTGTAAATGTGATCACATTTATCAATCTCCATGGGGAAGTCAAACCTTAAAATGATGCAAAGAAACATTCTTGGTCCTAATATGCTTAAAAAGAGAAGACTATCACTAAATGCTCTTTTTGATTGAGGATTTTTATGCAGTCGGGAATAACATGTTTGGAGATTGTCTCAGACTCAACAACATCCCAAACTTAATGATGTTTATTACAGTATAACATAGAATGATCACAGCCTCTTAATGAGACATTATTCTCTATTATACTGTAATAAACTTTTGGAGATTCTTTCTATTTTTTTAAGAGTTTTTCTAGTAACCTTTATAAGTTTAGCATCTATTCCCAATCCTCCCATCAAGATATTCCATATGCATATCGACTTCATCCTCAAACTATACATTTATTTAATGCAAGGGTATATTGCCAACCCTTTACCATTGGAGTCAACTTTTTTAAAATGGGTAGGGATGCTCACTTGTCAAAAACCCCAATTTTTTCAGTTTTTTATTAAAATTTAAGCAGTTCAGGTCCAGCAAATAACCTGAAATGGTACAAGGGTAAGCTATAAACTGATAGAGGTTAAAAGAAAAAGTATAGGTTAGCAAAAAGTGAGAGGCTTAGAACTTATAGCTGTTCTGCAACACTGAAGAAAAGAGGCTTACTGGTCCATGTAGCATGCTTAGTAAACTACTGAAGAATGGATGAAGGTTTTATAGACCAATAAATCAAAAATAGTTTCTTTCATGTAGGAGTTTTTGTGCGCTAAGTTGGCAAAAGGAAGGTTCCTCAGTGTGTGGGGCTTATTTACTAAGCGCAGGCTGCTTCCCAGCATGTTTAAACTCAAAATTTAAAAGGACACTGATTAATCTTAAAAAGTATGTTACTCATAAATTCAGAGTAAGTGTACCAGATTATTAAGGTGTAACTATTGCTTTAGAATTTTATTTTTTTTTCATTAATTTTTTTAAATATTTTTTAAATCTGAAATAATATAAAAAGTGTATGAAACAATTATCTTTCAATGTCACAGTCAATGTTTCATTAATACACTGTATTAACATTTTACAATATACTTACACTATTCAGAAATATCAATCAGCCCTGTCCTTTTTTAAATGCTAGTTAGTTTGGTGAGTGATTGTGATGTCAAACACCAACATCCTAGAATTAATATTTAGAACCAGGTTACTGTAGTTATGGTCTTCACATTTAGCAGCGAACTTTTACTCAGAGAGTATTCTGCTCACTGGTACTTGGTTGTCATCAGGTCTTGTTCAAGCTACAATAGAGGTTTATTCTTTGAAGGCTGCTGTTGCAGGAAATATGGGAGACAATTCGGCAGTAGTGGACAAGTAAATGAGCCAGTTGAAGAGAAGTGATACACACACACAGAGTAAAAATGCAGGTACATAGGCATTTATCTCTAAATACCTTCTAAAGAAGCTGGCCTATTGGGAAACAAACATAAATATATTTACATTATAAACCTGACCCTGAGGAAATATGCCTTTTTATAGCACAACAACATGTGTAGTACTTGGATTTTAGAATTATTGTGGAGTCCATATGTAAAGGAATTGTAATGTCTACATATAAAAGTAATATCTAGAATCTGAAAATTATGAATAACTCCAGCAAATAAAACTCCCCTTTCTTTAGAGTTTTGTAGTTTGGGTTGTCAACAACTATGTCAGTCCAGAGGAAACAACTATGCCAGGACAGAGAGAAATCCTGCAGGTGGTTACTCATGAGAATAGACGTATGGCTTTAAAGCAAGACTCTGGGAAAGGTGCACATGAGAAACAATTGTGTTCATAGTTTATTAGATTAATTGACTGCAGTTTACAAGTTAAAGTGGCTTTGTATTACAGATACTTGTAAAAACGTTACTCTTGTTTTGCATGACAGGGGACCTTTGTAATCCACAGCACTTCAGTTACGGAACAGAAACAATGGAAGCTTTTAAGAAAGGTTGTTTATGTGAGGACATTCTTAAGGAACAGAAAAAAGTTAATGAAGCTGATTTAGTCATATTTCAGGTAAAGTGATTTAACATTTGACATCACAGAATTATTATTTGATTTATTATTTTGAATGATTACTTTGAATATATTCATATAATTTTAATGTCAAAACTGAATCTCAATACTGAGAAACAAGATTTTTTCCTCGCAGCTGCGGAGTTCCAAAACTAATTGAATCTGCGCCATATCCTGAAAAGTATGTAATTATAGTTGGCTTAGGGCCTGTTTCATCATGGATCCCAACTGCGATAACTCGCAGACGGCCGATTGATGCGTACTGCGCATGCATTGTAGTGCGGGATGGTCTCACTGCGATCACAGACCCATTGCAGAGTGATTGACAGGAAATAACCATTTGGGGGTGGTGCCGGGGGGGTGGTCGGCGAAACGCAGGCTTGTTAGCATAAATTAGACACTGTGATGGTATATGCAGCTTGAGCTCCCACTGTGTGCTATGAGGATAGCAATTTCTGAAAAAGGTCTGACCATGTGAAACTGTGCATGAGGCTACGATGTTACTCGAAGGTTTCGCTGTTTTTCTACTGTAATATGATTGGGGTGGGAGGTCCTTCTCCTGGGATAGATGGACACCTTCTAAACACACAGCAGCCAGAAAACAGCACACCAGGGTTTTTGTGCAAGCTAGCCGCAGCTAGTTTTTATTCTGCAGTATAAAAATGGAAAACATAAAAATAAGTCCTAGCCCGTCTGGGCACTAACTAAACAATACATTCTCTCTCTCAATGTGGTAGGGACTACTGCTCTCACCACAAACATAGGCATATGCACAGTACTTACAAGTAGTATATCACAGTGTCTCTGAACAAGCCTGACTGCCTGCTCTCCCAGGTATGAGACACTGAGCCAAATCCTGACACAGCTTATATGAGCATCTCACAGCTGCAGTCACTAATTAGCCTGCTCTCAGGCTGAAGTCCTCAATACCTTAACTGGCCTTGTGGATGGAGTCCTCCCTTCTCTCTCACATCCACACCCCCAGGACCCATTATCCAGCTTTTACTTAAAAGTCCAAACTCTAATCAAGCAGTCAGACATCTCCTGGGGATTTAAAATACATAGGTAAAAAATCTTGGACTCACATATATGCCATTTAGCACTTTACCAGTGTTTCTATCACACTAGGTATTACAGATGTAAGGGGAAGTGGGTGTCTTTATGTTAGGCTGTGACAGCATTGCGATTGTAAACATTAGCATATTTTCACACTGGGTCTACATGTGTAATCGCAGCTGCGATCTGTAATGAATCAGGCCCTTAATCACTTGGTGGATGGTAAAGGAATATTCCCTATAAAATGAGAAACATCCACATATCATAATGTGTGCCCCTGTATCACATTTATTATATGATGACCTCAGAGATGTGCTCCACGAGTAGAGGAGCCATATGCGCCACACATGCTATGTAGAGCTCGGGCTGCAATGAGTTATTTGGTAGTTTCTTAAGGCAGGGAGGAAATGCCAACTGGCTCATTGCAGCCTGGCTCTGCACAGCTAGTTTCCCCCATTTATTCAAGCATTTGTCAACCCCCTATCAGAGATGCTACAGTTGTCCCTGCTTTTTTTCATTTGCTACAGAAGTTCAGACAAAAAAGCTAAAATTTTGCAGCTTACGCTTGGCCAGTGCTACAATAATTACCATCCTCATTTCAGAAATCCTTTGCCATGGAATAGATCTATCAATGTTGCTGTGCAAGTTCCTGGCTCTAACCTCTGGACTACAACAGCGGCGGTGCCGATGGTTGCTAATCTGCGTATACATCACAGTGCGTGTACGCAAACTACACAGTGCGTTCGCAGATCCCTCGCTCGTACAGCAAAGTCAGCCCAGCAGAGTGAGTGACAGGAGAGGCCGTTTGTGGTTGGTAACAGGGGCAGTCCAGTAAAAACGGGGGAGTGGAGATGCGAACGCAGGCGTGCCTGAGTGTTTCAATGCCATTTTAGAGGAGTACATAATTAACAGGCAGCGTCATAGTACATGTCACCAGCCATTTTTTACTGTTTTCCTCGCAATGCTTGCGGTAGAAAAAAGCTACCACAAGCACTGCGTTCATATGCGATAGTGGTCGATGTACCAATGTTTTCACAAAATTCCAGGAGATGACATGGGGCAGTGGGCGTCTCTGCATTCGCTAAGGGGAGTCTGCATACACAAAGCGAACGCTCGTACAGGTAAGATGGGCGTGCTTATGCCTTGGCGAGCGATCGCTCCCCGCAGCGTCACTTTCAAATATTCATATGCATTGAGCTCTTAGCGACCGGGTCTGAATCAGGCTCAGAGTCTTTGATAGAGCCGAGCTAGTTTTTTGGATAGGCAGTCAGCAAATCAAATTGTTATAGTGCAGGGACATAATTTTATATTTATACTTATAATAAAGCTGTAATGGTTTCTCTCTGTACATATATTTTTTTGGGGAGAAATGTACTCTTTGGGACTGTATGAACTATGGAGACAAAAATATATAAATTCAGAATTTTTGGCTACCTGTCTGTTCAGTACGGCATCACGCAAAAACTACAGGATGAATTTGGATTGCGTTTTCAATATTGTATAGCTTAGTCACCTATAAAGAACTGAGGTATGTATTACCTCTATATGACATCAGGGATAGGAGCAATAAAGGAACAAAAAGACCCTTGACACTCGGCGCATGCAGTGTGCAGACTCCTCAAGCCAAAAATGACTAGATGTATTTAAATATTATTTTTTTAACACAAATATATGTTTAGGGACTTTTAGTGAACTACGGAAACAAAAAATGACATATATATATATATATATATATATATATATATACACACACACACAATATATATACATAATTTGCACAACTCAAACAAAAAGTTATATATATATGAATGCATATATAAATACATAAATGTGTGTATGTGTGTGTATATATATATATATATATATATATATATATATTTATATACATTTATATATAGATGTAGCTGGAGATCTTTTTTGTAGGAAAATCCAAATATATTAAGCTCAGGCAGCTTATCTTGACTCATGAAAGTGCAGTGTACATGTCAATCCAGTAGATGGCGCACCAAGTCAAATACTACATATCATAGAGTCACTGCGCATGTTACTTGCAACCTTTCAGTGTTACTGTAGGATAAGTGGCTTGCTCACAAGTTATTAGCCCCAAGCATCTTTTTGTGTTAATCCCTGAAGGAAAAACTGCAAATATTGTTTACAAAGACATTTTGTGATCAGTGTCTACAATATAAAATATACATCACAATATTAGATGCCACTACTGTCTTTGTAAAGTTAGTTCCGCTGAGCAATAACAAACATCCACGTGAGCATAGCTGTAGGCAAATGCTAGTCACTAATATTACTTGTTTGAAAAAAAAAGTTTGTTTTGTTACAAAACCTCAGACTGTGGTACTGTGTCTGTGATATATAACAGTCAGTAATGGTCAGTAGGTCAAGGACTACCACCTTACACTATCTGCGCAGTGTGTCGCAGTTGATGGGCACATTTTTATTTTTTTAAATTATATATTTTCTTGTGAAAAACTGCAGACCATGATACTGTGTCTGTGATATTTATAACAGTCAGTAATGGTCACTAGGTCAAGGGCCACCGCCTAATACTATACGTGCAGTGTGTCGCAGTCGGTGGGCACGTTTTTTTTTTTGTTAAAAAAAAAATTGTATATTTTTTTGTGATAAAAACCCAGGCCATGATACTGTGTCTGTGATATTTAGAACAGTCAGTAATGGTCAGTAGGTCAAGGGCTACTGTCTTATACTATCTGTGCAGTGTGCCACAGTTGTGGGCACGTTTTTTTTTTGTTAAAATTTTTTATATTTTTTGTGATAAAAACTTTAGGCCATGATACTTTTTCTGTGGCTGTGATACTGTGTCTGTGATATATAATATTCAGTAAGTCAAGGACCACAGCATATACACTCTGGGCCTGATTCAGACCCGGTCGCTAAGCTGCGCTCATTCGCTAGGGGCGATTATCGCACATCTGCGCATGTGTATGCTTCAAAGTATGCATGCGCAAGCCAGTCACTGCGGCTGGGAATTGTGCGCTCATAGTACACAGACTGGACGCAACTTTGAGTGACAGATAGCGCCGTTTGTGGGTGGTGACAGGGGAAGGTGCTTGTGAACGGGGAGTGGATGTGCAAACGCAGGCGTGTCTGAGCTTCAAAACGGAGTTTAATGGGTGTGCATGATTAGCTAAGTAGTGTCATTGAACACGTCACTTCATTGTTTTTTAGCCTGAACTGATCGCAGTGCTTGCGGTGGGGTAGGGGCTACCTCAAGGGCTGCGAGCAGCTCCGATGGCTCTCGATGTTACCGATTATTCATGCAATACCTGGAGATGACATCTGCTAAGAGAGAAAGGTGGACGGCTTTATACACCTGCGTACGCTCACAGCTGTCGCTCTCTAAGACATAGAGGGCGTCCTTAAGCCACACAGTGCGATCACGGAATTTACATACCTGGCCCCTAGTGGCAGCGTGCAAACGCGGCTTAGAGCAAACAGGTCTGAATCAGGGCCTCTGTGCAGTGTGTCGCAGTCGGTGGGCACAGTTGTGTGTGAAAAAAAAATATTTTTTTGTGGAAAAAAATTCAGGAGTTCCACACATCGTGACTTAATGAACTTTATATACTAATGTTTGCAAATATTCTTATTTTTTTTATATTGTTACATGTTGTCCATACCTGTCACATTCTGTATTGTCGATATTAAATATTTTGCCTTTTATACTTATTTACATGGTATACTCATCTATCCATTCTACACCTGTAACCTTTACAGCGCACATATCACATCTCTCTAACAAACAGACTCAACATTCTAGTATATATAGATCACCAGGTGCAAGATCATATCCACATACGTAATTGGTTATAGATAATGTCCATCAACTTGAGTAGTGTTCTGATTGGCCAGGAAGCGTTATATAAGACCTGTCAACCCGACAGACGGGTTGATCCTATGACTAAGCTGTTATAGTGAAATGCGCGTCAGTGGGACACGCGCCATACGCTGTTAGCAGGTTTCAGGTTTTTATATTGTTATGTTATGAATCCCACTTATTGTGCATAGATTAGAAATTATGAACGCTCTTTGAGGAAGTCAATATCCATGGAGATCGCTCCAGAAATAAAGAGCAGTGGTTGAATAAACACTACCAAGATACAATATAACATTGTATCTTACAGTCATGTGATGACAAATTGAATTTACACTGAGATCCGGGGGACTCGAGATATACGCTATGTACAATGTTTTGTGTTCATGATATTACTTCGGAGCACTATTTATGAACCTGAATATGCTCAGTGATCAATAAAATATCAGCACCTTATGGAGGGGGACATAGGATATAGAGTACTGATATATCTCAAGAATTTTGAGGCCAACTTGTGACTCCTTATTATACATGGATTTATATTACGAATAATAGCAGTGAAAGTCAATATAGACAATGATTATATGTACTATATTACAATATGAAATGAGACTATAGCACAAGTAGTTATACATGTTTGTTTGAGACAACTTAATAGTGATATATCATCACTGTGTACGGTATACGACACCAGTGCACACTAGAACCATAAAAGGCCCAAGATGATATTTTCTACCAGTATGTAAGAATACTGAGAGAGGTTGAGGGGCTTTGAAGCAGTATACTTAATAAGGTGTGGTTGTTAAATAACAACTACAACACTATAGTGTAGACTAACCATCAGGGAGTGTGATACTTTTGTAACTAGGTGAGAAGTGGTTACAAAGAGACTCCGAGTCATATTAACGTATTTAGGAGTCTTATTCCGTCGCATCCACACTCCATTGATGCAAATACGGAAGATCTAAGTTAGCCTTATCTTACTAATACCGGTGAAGGCATGTTGTGTAACAAAACATAATCTGACTACGATTTCATGAGATGGATTAAATACAGGGCCATCTCTTCCATTGGGCTTGTTGGGCAGTTGCCCAGGGGCCCAAAGCTTCTAGGGGTCCGCCAACCCGCCCCCCTGCAGCCGCGGACAGTTGGTAAATTAGTGATATTTTTAAAAACTGTCCTCCGTCGCACTGTATTCCTCCACTCCGCTCCTCCCCTCCCCCCGGGTGACAAGTACTCATCTCCATCCTTACACTTCCTCCGCCAGCTTCAGACCAGTCAGACAGAGTTTCTCTGAGTGTGAGAGAGACGATTGCTGACTGACTGAGCAGGAGTAGCTCGACCCAGGCCAGGCAGTTTGGGCATTTCCTTGTCTTGAGAGCTGCTGCTGTGTGCCGCCCAGCCATTGCCGCGTAGACTCCCAGACCCGGAGGACCCATCCCGGTCTCTGCCTCCTCAGAGACTCCTCTGCCATGGCCTCTTCCGAAGAAGATGCTGAGCTAGACATTGAGGATACAACGATGGAAGTGCAACAGGATGAGGAGGATATTTGTGTAGCTGACACCGGCACTAATGAGGATGTTGATGATAAGGATGTATCAGGTTCCATGTCCTTCAGCCACCGCACTCACCAGTCCTTGCCTCTGTCGCGGTCTCTCATACAGTTGCCCTTCTGCTCCACGGGAGGTTTCTGTCCTCCCTGAGCTCGCCTTAGGACACCTGCATTACGGTTTGACAGGTGTACCGCCCCAGTCAAACTCCCCACCTGCCACTGTTGAGCCGGAGGTCTCTGGCTGCTGCATTCGCCCCACTGCGGTTCAGCAGGTGGGCCTGGAGTCTCCCGCCGGCTTCGTGTCCTGGACGCTGCCATATTGGAGGTAGTCAGCTGACCACTGAATCACCAATGGGAGAGAGACTTCTGTTACCAGAAGCATCCACCAATCACGACTGCTCCAGAGGTATAAAGGTTCCCGCAGTGGACACAGCAAGCTGCCAACGTCGGTCTATCCTGTGTCCTGAGCCTTCCATTCTGTTCCTGTGACTTCTGCTTTTGTTCCACTGTGTGAATGCTGTTTACCGGACTATGTCATTCATTTCTAGTTACAACTGTCTCTGGGCCTGATTAACTACGAATCACCATTCTGCTTATATGCATGCAACGCAGTTGCTAATCTCAGCGATGATATTTAAATGTTTGTATTCACATTGCGATCACAGCCTGCAATAAGGACGCCCACTTCCCCTTACTCACATCCGTATACTTTGGCAACATAGAGAAACAATCGGTAACATCAAGTAACAGCGGACCCATACGCCCAGACCTTACTCGTGAAATTCCTTACTTCTGCGCACACTACGAGACCTCAGGTGGCAACTGGTATCGCAGTGGCTTATCTATACATTCCCATGCAATGGTGTTGAAACGCACTGGCACGTCTGCTTCGCCTGACCACCTCTCTGTCACTACCTACAAATGGGACTTTCTGTAAATCGCTCTGCCATGGGTCTGCAAATCCTCTGCAATAGCTGTCACAATTGCAGTGGCTAGTTAGCGCGCGTGCAATGTGACGCATATGCATGCACAGTATGCAACAATCGACCGATTGCATGTGTATATCAAAGAATGAATGAGGATTATTTTAATGATAGCGTCCAAATAGGCATGTCAGACAGTCCTTTTGACTACTGACAGAAAGAAAACTATTTGGAGGCCCTTGCACAAACTGGCATTGCTTTAGTTAAGCTGCCTATCGTCCAGTGTGTACTCAAAACGAGTTTTCAGCACAGCCGGGAACCTTGTAGGTGATAGACATAGGAGGCTACTGTGGAAAAGATGCACAAACTGGCATTGCTTTAGTTAAGCTGCCTATCGTCCAGTGTGTACTCAAAACGAGTTTTCAGCACAGCCGGGAACCTTGTAGGTGATAGACATAGGAGGCTACTGTGGAAAAGATGATGTTCATAAAAATAAACTACAAATTCCACAATAAATCCTTTACTGGCAATTGCAACAAAGTCCAGAGGTACCTGTAAATTACAGGCTGTAATGGTGAATTCCAGCGGGGATGAATTAATATTGTGTGAAGATGAGGTACACACTGATGAGGGTGAGGATGATAATGGCAATGACATCTTGCCTCTATAGAGCCAGTTTCTAAGTAGAGGTAATTGCCAGCAATGTTAGCTTCCCTTTGGTAGCTTATTTTGTGGGGACCCAAACAAAACAATAACTTCAGCCATAAGTGGCAGTACCTGTCGCTGAAAAACTGTGCATGACCTGTTTAATATACAACATGAGGGTGGGCGGGAGGGCCCAGGACAATTCCATCTTGCACCTCTTTTCGCCAGCCCATGAAGAGGCCATAATTTGTACTTAACAAGCTATAGTCTGCATCATACAGTGCAGAGTATGTAACATTTCAGACATATACAGGCCCGGTTATCATGTAGCGAAAAAAAATCAACCAATTCTGGATGTTCCACACTAGTCTATAATACAGACTGTAGGGGCGGAAGTGTGAAAAATTAACTTCCTGTATCAAACATATTTATCTCATATAAATAACATAAGTGGTCAGGAAAAGGTTGTACATCCCATAATAAATATATATGCATGATATACATATATAAGTAGTAGAAGGAACTGAGCTTTCTAAGCACACTTTCTCCCACCTCATGTTAAGATGCCTGTTTTTCTTTACTAGCAGCTGCTGTCTGGTCTGCACTGATTGAGGGCTCAGATCCACACACAGCAGCAGGTTTGGTAGAAGAAGCTGCTGCTACTGGGCATGCATGCCAATTCTGTTCTGTCCCTTTTATTGAATGTTGTGGCCGTAGCTCTATTAAAATCACATTTTATACTACTGCTATCATGGTCAAGATTTGAACCACTGGTCAGGAATGGGGAGGGCTTCTGAGTAAATGAAAACCCCCCCTCCCCCTACATTTCCTTATGTAGAGAGACTGAATCACAGCATCTATGGACGGTCTAGTAATAGCATACTTATGTAAAGAAAGATGAAGACAAAAAGGATGACATGTATTTCGAAACTAAGGGGTCTATGTACTAATAATTGTGGAACTGCCACGATTATCTATCCATATTGCAGGAAATTTTCGATGAACATATCCCCGCTATGTACAGAGGGGGACTCGCAAGAACGTTTCTGAAAGACTTCTCCAGTATTTACAGAACACAGATTCACCAAAATAATAGTAATAATAACAAATAATATTATATAAATGTTTTACATATTAAAAAGATTTTTCTTTCACTTTTCAGTAAAATAAAAGGAAAAAAAAATATTTGAAATAGTAAATTAATAGTTTATTATTTAATATCATCTGTGTGCCTCCCATTACAAACAATCTGCTGTAGTGTAGCATATATTAATAGACCTTATTGTGTCAACATCAACAGTCAGCAAAGGCCGAGTTTGTCATTATAACAATATATTTATCAGTAATGAACCCTGAATAAAAGTATAACATATTAACTAATATACAACATGAGCATAACATTAGAGCTCTGCCATCCATAGTACTTTGGTTACCTCTTCATAATGAAATACATATTGTTCCTCAGAATTTATGACTATACCATCGGGAATACATTGAATAATATTTTTTGTGTGCGTTTATTTAAAGAAAATATTGCTAAAAAATGTATATTTTCCTTGTGTTATTTACTTTCAGTTTCCTCTGTATTGGTTCAGTTTCCCTGCTATCATGAAGGGATGGATAGATCGAGTCTTTGTACGAGGGTTTGGCTTTGATTCATCAGGCTGTTACGATACTGGATTATTTAAGGTGTGTTGGACAATCACAATATATCATATGGGAAAACACTTATTTGCTAATGCAGAGTTGAACATACATCAGTTTGAACAGCTTATCTTGCATGTCTTGTACTATGCATGTGCCAGAAATTGGCACACACAATTTATTATCACAGAACTTACAGAAAGATTGTTATGTCACATACTAATACATATTAAAACAAAGCACCCTTTTTTTTTGCAATATATGTTTATTGTTTTTATCAAGACATATTACAAAATAGTCAAAGATATTACATCAAACTGTGGAATAAAAATCTTGCACAACATAAGCTAATCATACAAAAACTTACAAAGCATAACAACAATTTCTGAATATTATCCAATATAAGACAAACAACATATTAGGAAGAAACAAAAATTAGACAAAAGCACATAAACAACACACAAAAGGGAGAGGATGTGACTAAAGAGGAGGGAGAAGTGGGGGGAGAGTTGGGAACCCTAGAGTGTAAATAGAAAGGATGATTGAGGAAGGACTGCGGTCAGCAGAACCTGCTATAAAAAAAATCAGGGGAGAAATGGCCGGGGTCATGCCGCAATCATCAGGTATGTTTCTGAGGATTTGAATTCCAGCCATGGGTGCCAAGTAGAGGTGTACTCCTGGTTCCTCCCCGGGGTCACACAGAGGTCCTCCATAGACATGTACATGTCTATTTTGGTGAACCACTCCCTAAGAGTGAGGGAGGAGTAGACCTCCAGCGAACCGGGATTACCAGGACACTTTTGCGCCGCTATTAAGGAACTTTAATATGGATTTTTTTATATGGTGCCAAAGGGCCATGGTTATAAATTAAGGAGCCAGAAAGAAAGATCATAGGGTGTCTCCTCACCCACTATCGATTTGGAGATAGATATCACTTGGTCCCAGAAGGGGCGTAGAAGCCTACAATCCCATATGTAATGGGGATCTGAGAGGGATCCATTAATTCTAATTCATGCCGTGGGAAAATGATGAAGTGCCAATATCTGAAAGTCTACAGCACCAAACCCCAGGTGTTTCAAAACCCCTTGCATAAATACCCAGCTGATCCTATCAATTGCCTTCTCGGCACCAATTGAAAGCAGCACCACTGAGCCACCAGAAGCTAAATATCTATAGCTTTAGTTGTATTATCTTGTGCCTCTCTCCCAGGCACAAACCCCACCTGACCCGAGTGTATTAAGGTAGGAAAACATCAGTATTAAGGAGGTATATCGGGCGGTAACTAGCACACTGGGTCGGGTCTATACCCACCTTGGGGATAACTGTAATGCAAGCTTCCAAAGATTAGGGGGAGAAACCACACTCGTTCGAAATCGTATTAAAGGAATCAAGCATTTTAGGCAAAAGAGAATCTTTAATCTTATAATATGCTATGGTGAAACCATCTGGACCTGGGCTTTTCCCAGAAGGCATATCCTTAAGGGCTGCTTCGAACTCTAGAAGGGAGAAAAGGGAATCAAACCAAGCACTGTCCTCCTCTGACAGCTTGGGGAGGCAAGCATCATGAAGGAATTGAGCCACACAACCTCGAGACAAAGCTAGGGATGCAAGAGAGACAGAAGTTCTTTGTCACGGCCAGGGTATATCGGCATGGTGCTAGGCGAGTGTTACCTGTGAGGTCATTGTGGCGCGGGCTGTCTGATGGCGGAGCTGGTGTCTGGCGGGGGGCTTTGGCTGCGCGCATTGTTGTGGGGGCCTGTTGTCACTCTGCGCTGGTAAGGCCTGGCGGCATCTCCATTCCGTTTGGTATGGGCACCGCCATCTTGCCTTCTGGCCATGTGATGCGGCTGGCCAATCCTGGAGAGTCACATGTCCCCTCCAGCCAGTAACAGCACGGCATGGGGTATTTAGGAAGGGTCAGTGCCTTGCTTCTTTGTCAGTGCAACGTGTATCTCAGCCTAGCTGAGAGGGAGTTCTCTGTGCTTATCCTGTTCCTGTGAATTCGCTGTCTGCCAGTCTGCCTATCAGCTCCTAGCTCCCACTGGACTACCCCGCTTCCTCCATCACCCTTGCCCATACCTGAGTGCCTGAGCCTGCTGACATCCTGCGCTTCAGTTCACTACCTGCATACCTGGCTTGATTATTTTCAGTTCACTACCTGCATACCCGGCTTGATTATTTTCAGTTTCACTACCTGCACACCTGGACAGCTCTAATTGTTTCTACTTGAACATTAACCCTTTTACTCCCACCACAGAACTCTTGTGCACATTTATATATTCCTGGACTTTTATTTACTGCCACATTATATGTCTACTCAAGCACTTATTAAAAATCCTAGTTTTATTTTCAAATCTGCTTCTGTGATCGCTCCTACTACCACCCCGGGTCCACAAACAACCCAGAACATAACAGTTTGCACTGGCCCCATGGAGCCGGCCACGGATCAGGAGTCAGGAGTGGATTTGTTCCGGTGCATTTCTGGTCATTTAGAGAATCTGGAAAACATGCAGCATCAGATGGCTCAATTTCTGCAAGAGATGTCCAAGTGACAGGATAGTTTGCAAACTTCCTCTTCTACCCCTGGAGTACCAGCATCTACATCCGCTTCAGCATCTGGGAATACAAGAGGCAGATAATCTCCCTGCTTACATCTTCCTTTACCAAGTAAATTTGACGGCAACCCTAAACTCTGCCGAGGATTCCTAAATCAGTGTGACATACATTTTACCCTGCAGCCTGACAACTTTCTAACTGCAAGAACTAAAGTGGCTTATATAGTCTCTCTGTTATCCGGCCAGGCCTTGGAATGGGCTTCCCCACTCTGGGAGCGCTAAGATCCACTGCTGGATAATTACGCAGGCTTTGTGTCATCCTTCAGGAGGATTTTCGATGAACCTGGGCATACTGTATCAGCATCATCAAACATCATGACACTGAGACAAGGGGTCCGTCCTGTCAGTCAATATGCAGTGCAATTTCAAATTTTAGCATCAGAGCTCAAATGGAATGAGGAAGCCCTCACCTCGGCCTTCTGGCATGGGTTGTCAGACCGACTAAAGGATAATCTAGTCACTCGAGAGCTTCCTACTAACCTGAACGACATGATTTTGTTGTGTATCAAAGTTGACCTACTCTTCAGGGAACGTCAGGCTGAAAAACACAGAACTGACCGGCAAAGGTCATTTACCCCCTCCATTTCTACCCATCCCATTCCTTCTCCTACTGAAGAGGAGCCTATGCTGGTGAAACATACACACCTCTCCAAAGAAGAACGTCAGAGAAGAATGCAAAAGAACCTCTGTCTGTACTGCGGAGAGTCCGGTCACCTGCTGATCTCCTGCCCCCGTAAACCGGGAAATGCCAAATCCTAACTGATCCTGGAGACATCAAGTTAGGAGTTATGAGCCCGTCTCAAAAAACTAAAGATTTCACGATTACCCTAGCTTTGGATCTTAAACCCAAACCTGTCTTTGCTACTGCTCTACTTGACTTGGGAGCAGCCGGAAATTTCATAACGTCTAGTTTCATAGATAAATTTCAGATTCCTTGTTTGTCTCTCAACCATGCCATCTCTCTGATCTCTATAGACGGACGCCCTCTAACTTACGGGATAGTCACCAAAGAGACTCAACCATTATTGGTCCGAATTGGGGCACTTCATTCTGAGTCCTTAAAATTCCTGGTGATATCAGAGGCCTCTCAGGAAATTGTTCTTGGTCTACCCTGGTTACGTCAACATAATCCCAGGATTGATTGGAGTTCTAAGCAGAGTCTGTCATGGGGTATGGACTGTCAGAAATCCTGTCTTCCAAAAATTCGACCTGTGAGAAGACAGTTCCATTAGTTTCTTCTGCCATTCCCAAGGAATATCAGATGTTCGCCGACGTGTTCTCTGAGCAACAAGCAAATATCTTACCCCCTCATAGGGAATGGGACTGTCCAATTGAATTGATACCTGATAAGATACCACCTCATGGTCGTACCTATCCGCTGTCCTTGCCTGAGACTCAAGCCATGACCGAGTACATCCGGGACAATCTGGCAAAGGGGTTCATTCGCCCCTCTACTTCACCTGCCGGAGCTGGGTTTTTCTTCGTTGGCAAGAAGGACAGTGGTCTAAAACCATGTATCGATTATCAAGGCCTTAATGACATTACTGTAAAGAATCGATACCCTCTTCCCCTGATTACTGAGTTGTTTGATAGGGTCAAGGGCGTTACACAATCCAAAAGGCATTATTTAGTAATGCCTTTTGGATTGTGTAACGCCCCTGCTGTCTTTCAAAGTTTCGTTAATGAGATTTTCTGGGATCTGTTATATGTTTCGGTTGTTGTCTATCTGGATGACATACTGATTTTTTCACCCTCTGTGGCTAAACATCAAGAACATGTTAAAGAAGTTCTGACCCGTTTGAGAGAAAACCACCTTTACTGCAAACTGGAGAAGTGCGTCTTTGGAGTGCCCAGTGTACCTTTTCTCGGCTATGTAATATCTGGCTCCAGTTTAGAAATGGACCCCAAGAAGGTACAAGCAATTCTGGATTGGACCCGACCTCAGACACTGAAAGCCATCCAGAGATTGTTGGGCTTCGTCAATTATTATAGGCGCTTCATTAAGGGATTTTCTACACTGCTGGCTCCCATTACAGCCTTGACCCGCAAAGGTGCTAATCCTGCCCAATGGTCACCTGAGGCAGAGTCTGCCTTTCATCTTCTAAAACAGGCCTTTATCTCAGCACCAGTTCTTCAACAACCCGATCTGGACAGGCCTTGTTTGTTGGAAGTAGACGCATCATCTGAAGCTGTGGGAGCAGTCTTGTCTCAACATTATGAGGACCACCGAGTCCATCCGTGTGGGTTCTTTTCTAAAAAATTCTCACCTGCCAAAAGGAACTATGCCATAGGTGAGCAAGAACTACTAGCTGTAAAGTTGGCGTTGAAGGAATGGAGATATTTGCTAGAAGGCGCCAAGTTTCCATTTACTGTATTTACGGACCATAGAAATCTCCTATTTCTCAAAAACCTCCGATGTGTGAGTCCTCGTTTGGCCCGCTGGGCAATATTCTTTGCCAGGTTTCAGTTCACCCTGACCTTCCGGTCTGGAGCACCTAATCAGAAGGCTGAAGCCCTATCGAGATCTCTCCTCTGTGATGATCAATCTGAAAATCAAAGCAATACCCATGTCTTGGAATCAAGAGTTTTCGCCACATTACAAGTTCAGCCTCCTACGGGAAAATCATTTGTGGCCCCGGAATTAAGGAAGTGGCTTCTCACTTGGGCACATTCCTCTTGCTTCGCAGGGCACTCAGGCACTCGGAAGACCTTGGAGTTCCTGAAAAGACACTATTGGTGGCCTTCTATGAAGGCAGATATAATGGAGTTCATCTTGTCCTGCTCCTCCTGTGCCCAGCATAAATCATCACGACAAGCTCCAGCTGGGGAATTGCTTCCATTACCTACTCCATCACGTCCATGGACGTGTCTAAAGGCTTCAACACTATCTGGGTTGTAATAGACCGATTCTCTAAGATGGTCCACTATATAACATTGAAGAAGTTACCTTCTGCCCCTGACGTGGCACAGTTGTTTGTCCAACACATATTTCGTCTACATGGCCTTCCTGCTGAAATTGTCTCTGACCGTGGTGTGCAGTTTACTGCAAAATTCTGGAGGGCTTTGTGTTCTGTTCTTCAAGTGAAGTTAAACTTTTCCACGGCCTACCATCCGCAAAGCAACGGCTATACTGAGAGAGTTAATCAAGATCTAGAGACTTTCTTAAGAATTTTTATGTCATCTTCCCAGGACAATTGGGCTGCCTTGCTGCCGTGGGCTGAGTTTGCACATAATGCTTCCTACCACTCGTCAACTAACCAAACGCCATTTCAGGTTGTATATGGCCTTCATCCTCGTGTTCCCGAATTCCGAAGCCTGCCTGTTTTCGATGTTCCGGCTGTGGAGGACACGGTGCGGAATTTTGCTGCCATCTGGACTCAAGTACGGTCTGATTTGTTGAAAGCATCCTCTCGCTATAAGACCCAGGCCGATAGAAAGCGTAGAATAGTTCCACGCATGCAAGTTGGAAGCCAGGTCTGGTTGTCCACCCGGAATCTTCGTCTGAGGGTTCCTTCTATGAAATTTGCACCACGCTTCATTGGTCCCTTTTCCATAACAGAAGTGATTAATCCAGTGGCCTATCGTCTACAGTTACCCCCATACCTAAAAATCCCTAATTCCTTCCATATTTCCTTATTAAAGCCCCTGGTCCTGAATAAGTTCCATAATGCTCTACCTGCTTCTCCTCGAGTCCAGACGGAGAGAGGAGTTGAGTTTGAGGTCGCCCAGATCTTGGACTCTCGTCTACGCAGAGGTCATCTACAGTATTTGCTGGACTGGAAAGGTTACGGTCCAGGGGAACGTTGCTGGACCGATGCTCGTGATGTCCACGCTCCCACGCTCATCAGGAGGTTCCATTCTGCCCATCCGGAGAAGCCTGGTGAGTGTCCTGAGGCCACCCCAAAAGGGGAGGGGTACTGTCACGGCCAGGGTATTTCAGCATGGCGCTAGGCGAGTGTTACCTGTGAGGTCATTGTGGCGCGGGCTGTCTGGTGGCGGAGCTGGTGTCTGGCGGGGGGCTTTGGTTGCGCACGTTGTTGTGCATACCTGGCTTGATTATTTTCAGTTCACTACCTGCATACCTGGACAGCTCTAATTGTTTCTACTTGGACATTAACCCTTTTACTCCCACCACAGAACTCTTGTGCACATTTATATATTCCTGGACTTTTATTTATTGCCACATTATGGGGGTCATTCAGACCCGGTCGTTAGCGCCGATGCCTACCGTTTGGGGGAGGCCCCACTGACATCACTAGTGATGTCAGTGGAGAGCTTCCGGCTCAGACAGAGCCAGAAGCTCTCCGGGCTTACGACAAGGGAGACCCTACCCTAGGGTCTCGTCGTAAGCCCCGATGGTCGCGATGGTCAGAGACCATCGCGACCATCACCGGAGTGGTCGTTAGAGCTGTGGGTGTTAACCCAAAGCCTAATGACCGCAACAGAGGCGGGCGGTCAGGATGCAAGCGGCCGCCCAGTTTCTGAGCGACCGCTTGCATCCTCTGACCGCCTCTGAATGATGCCCTATATGTCTACTCAAGCACTTATTAAAAATCCTAGTTTTATTTTCAAATCTGCTTCTGTGATCGCTCCTGCTACCACCCCGGGTCCACAAACAACCCAGAACATAACATTCTTGAAGTGTAATGTGGTGTAATGGGAGTGAAATGTGCAGGCCATGTCACGTGTAAGGGTGCGCTGAACACCTTCAGCATCATTTACTGTTTGAATATATAAAGTGGCTTTCTGGGAACGCAGGGCTCTCGCTAATAGCCTAACTGGCTTATTGTCGCACTGAAAAAAACAATTCATACAAAGTCTTCAATCTTTTTTAATATCATCAAAGATAAAAGTATTAAAGGCAGACCTAGTCTCGATCAGATCAGACAGGACCAGTGGGAAGGGGGAAATGGTAAACAAAAAATAAAAAATAAATAAAAAGACAATACACTACCACTACATGGGAGCTCGGCCATAAGGAGCACGACCGAGACAAGAAAAGACAGGTGGCTAAGGGGTCACCAGGGTCAGTAACAACAGCAACCTTAATTAAAAGGCCGAAATATATATAAAAAATACTCTAAACACTGTACTAAGAAAACATAAATAAAATCCCTATACAGGAATGGAAAGGAAAAAGGAATCTGCTCCCACAGAAAAGGTATTAAGGCACTTAGATTTTCCTTATGAGATAAGTAAGAATCAACCCTAAGCTATGAAGAGCTCATCATACTGGGACCGGGACCATAGATGTGTGCTTGGCTGTAGGAGGTTTCGGGTTGCAGTGCACCAGTTGCCAAATGCTGTTAGGATGAGAGAGCTCTGGTGGGATGGAACATAGCAAAAACTCCTGCCAATCTGGAAGGGAGACGAGAGGAATGCTTAGGGCAGCGTAAAAGGAAGTAAGGTCAGCCGGTTATTTAAAGGTAGACAGCTTGCCATTATGGAAGACTTGGATTCTGAAGAGGAAACCCCATCTATATTTAATGCCAAGATTACGAAGTTCAGCAGTCAGAAGTTGTAGAGCCCTGTGTTTTGGAGAGTTGCCCAGGAAAGATCCTGGAAGATTTTGATATGTTGATCATCGATGTTTATAACATCCAAGCGGCAGACCTTGTGGAGGGTATCTTCCTTCTGGGAATAATGTAGGCAACATATATCTCTTGGACGGTCTGAAGGGGCTCCTCTGGGTTGTAATGCGTGGTGAGCTCTATCGAACTCAATCGGAGAGCTGGGGTCTAGACCCAATAGGTATTTAAAAAACCTGGTAAGAAAGTCAAAGGGATGACGTGGGATATCTTCCAAAACACCCTTAATCCTGAAATTATTCCATCTCCCTCTTTTGTCCAAATCATCCAGTCAGTACTGAAGTTGCTGAAATTCACTGCCTGTCGTAGGACAGCTGCCTGTAGAGCATTGTGAGCAGCAGCGGAATGAGTGATGAGAACCTCCAGAGAATTTATAGTGAACAGGATCCTGGATCCAACTGTTCAAAACCCAGTTTTGTCGGCATAGAGCGTAGTAACTGCAAGATCTGTGAAATACCGCCCAACTCCAGTGTAGGATCTGGGCCCAGAGTATGCTCCTTTATCCGGGAGTGGGAATCAGAAGACCGGGAGAGCCTAGGGGAGAAGGGGGCAGAGGTCTCTCCTGAAGGGACAGGCCCTTGTGGTCGTAGATACTGTCCAATGTCGGAGTAGGATGGGGTATCCATATCGCGAGCAGAGTCTCTTGGTTGGGATTGTTTCTCACCTTTTTGAGAGTCTTTCTTATCTTTCACCATGAGGCAGGTAGTAATTAACGGATAGGCAGAAAAAATGGGAACCGTTCAACTGATATGTGAACAGAGTAATAAGCGGTCAAGGTTGCTGTTGATCCATTCCACCTAGAAAGTGGCTAGGCTGGCATCAACATTCGGAGAGGCCCATTTCCATGTGGTGCAGATTGTCTCCACATGGCGACCCACACACCAGCTACAAACTAGGGGGGGATAAAGCTATGCAGCGACAGTCCAGGACCCTGAGAAAGCTGACTAACGGACTGTAAATGATGAGTAATGGTTGATGGCTCCTGTAATTCCAGAAAGCAGCGCAGGATGTCACTGATAAATGGGAGTTAACAGGTCATGTGGAATGTAGTATTAATAAAGTGGCGGTGTTTTCAGTAGTAGGTGTATGGGCTCGAGCATTATTGAAGGTGTACTGAGGATGGGGAAGCCCCAAAATAATGCCCTAAAGAGTGACTAAGCCACAGGAGCTTGCCTGAAGCATGTCTGCTCCCCTTGCCAGCCAAGTCACGCCCCCCCTTTTTAACCATATCAGTATATCACACATCATTCTCTCCCTGGATCCTCTTTTCTGCCATATTTTTTTCAGCTTGCCCTTTTTCAATTAATTCTTATGCTTATAAGGGCTGACCACCAGTCTCACTCCAAGGGGGATATTTACTAAAGTGTGTGTTTTTAGAAGTGGAGATAAAAAAGCAAGAGTAGATGTGTCACACTCCAGGAGTGTCTCTAGCATATAATTGTTTTGGTGAATGTTCATTTTGATATCTTTCATCCATTTAAAATGTAACTTTTTAGTTTTTAATAAAAGGATGTATCATCCATTATTATATTGTCTGGTGAAATATAATTATAAAATATAGAGAGGTGTGTGAAAAAAAAAGTTAGATATTACTGTGGCTTAAAATTTGTTCACCACAGAGGTGTCCCAATAATGTTGTTAAATATTTTGTATTATTTTATTTTGTAAGCAGTGACTTTTATGAATAGCCGAATATATTTATTTTTGTGAGATTCGGTGCATTGATCCCTTAATATTAATAATAATTTTATATTCGTAATTCTCTTTGTGGGTCTGAGGAGGTGTTAAATATCCTTTAATAGATTGTTCCCTTTTAGATATCTGGGGGTTGATTTGTAGTGAGTTCTAAATTATTTCCCCACAATTGTATATATCAGTTTACACACTAGGATCATTCCTGAACTCAGGGCCTGATTCAGACCCGGTCGCAAGTGCTGACCGCTCGCAACAAGGTCGATGGTGGCCCACAGCGCATGCGCACGACGGAGCCGGCTCCATTGCGCACATGCGTGAGACCCGGCTAGCGATGGGCAATCCGTCGCTTCGGGTCTCACAGCAAAGGGGGCGAGCTGTCAATGTTGAGTGACAGCTCGCCCCGTTTGGTGGGCGGGTTGGGGGGGTGGCTGCCCAAACGGAGGCTTTCCCGAGCCGAAAGCTCTCTGGGGCTTGCGATGAACGAGACCCTACCACAAGGGTCCCGTCGCAAGCCCGATGGTCAAGACCATCGCGACCATCATCATGGGTGCTCGCTCTAGCTGTGGGTGGTCACCCACAGCTATGCGAGCGGCCAGGAGACCGCACAAAAAAAAAAAAACACCCAGATTCAGAGCGAGCGCTCTTTCAGAGCATCCGGCTCTGAATCAGGGCCTGTGTGTTTTATTGTTGCTAAACTCTCCATACTTTGTAGTTGTTTGTCTGGAGAGATAATTTTTACAGTACAAAATAACTGTTACAAAAAATGTTTACTCTGTAGCACATTCTCCACAAAGAAATAATATCCAGGGAGTGATATCATTTTTAAAATAACAATTCCTTATATTATTCTAATCGGTTGGTACTTGAAGAATGCTCTATTTCCATTGTTGCTAATTATTCTCTGATTTTAGACGTGGGGTCTGATTCAGCAAGAATCAGTATTGCGATCGCAATAGTGATTGCGCACGCAGTCTCACTGCGAAGATATGCTAATGCTTGCAATCGCAATCCCATACGCAGCCTAATATAAGGACGCACCCCTTACCTTACAAACATCCGTAATACTTGGCAAGACTGCGAAACCATCGGTAACATTTAGTACAATCGCAGCCTCACGCACACTTGCACAAGGTCAGACCTTACTCAGGAATTGCTAACCTCAATGCACGCAGTGGAATCCCAAGCTGTGTATGGCACCGCAGTGCCTAATTTATGCACGCCTCTGCACCAGCATTCAAACGCACTGGCACGTCTGTGTTTTGGGGCTAATATAGGATTTAGCAGAGCATATATTCAATATTTTTGCTCTACACATGCTATAGAACCAAGCATATGCAAACTGAACATTTCTCCACTTGCGGCTAAAGGGACGTAACTAGGCAATAATATGGCTAAGTACACTGAGGGCACGCTGACAGAACTGCAGTCTATACAGAGTTGTGCACTTGTTTATATAAAGTTGTCTTTAGCAATCGTTAAAAGGAGGTGATATGTGAAAATCTGATGCATTGCTTCCATCTAATTGATAACATGCACTATTTGCTCTTTGCTGTGCAGGGTAAACTAGCGCTGCTTTCATTTACAACTGGGGGAACAGAAAAAATGTTCAGTAAAGAAGGCAAAAGTGGAGACATCAGATACCTTCTTTGGCCTATCCAAGTAAGTTTTTTCTGATCAAGCAAATGCAATAATACACTATTTTACAAAGCAAAATATATGATCATTATATATACAGAAGAAGCAGAGTATACGGCCCATGGCGTAGAAGTTGTTTCCTGAGATATTCACAGCTAAATTATTTATAGACCAATCACAAGGTAGCACAGATTCTCACTTTTTATCCACTATAATTCATGTTGAAATGTTTACACATGAAAATCTCACATGTAATAAAAGGAAGATATCGCAAATAGATCCATTGTTAAACCAATGTACTACTGAAAACTGCAGTCTCTAGTACTGTATGGGAACAGCATTTCCAATGTAACAAGCTCAGAGAAGCGTTAACAGTTCTTTCCTATTGAAAGAGTTATCTGGGAGTGAAATGGGATCTCTTTAGATCCCTCCACTCCTTCCTATTCTTGTTGTGTGCATGCATATACCTAAAGCAACAACACGGCCGGGACAGAACCCAACAGTGTAATAAGTGTAAAAAGTAGTTTAAACAATTTGCTAGGACAGATGGTTATTGGAGTAGCTGTCCTCAGAGCCAGATTAAGGGGGGAGACCTCCCGCTCTCAGGCCTCCCCCTCCATCCTGGCTAGAGCACACTGCTGCACTGTACAGACCCCTGCATTTTCTAAGGGCCGGATGACGAGTGGGGGTGAGTCAGATGATGAGTGGAGTCAGTGATGACAAGAGGGAGAGGGTCAGAAAAGTGGGGATGGGCCCCTCTGTCTTTAGTGCATTGAGCCAGACAAAGGCTTAAGGGTCTATCCATCATCGAAGACTGTATGGCCTCCGATGATGAAGTATTGATCTCGCTACGAGGGATACTTACCGTATATACTCGAGTATAAGTCGACCCGAATATAAGCCGAGGTACCTAATTTTTCCACAAAAAACTGGGAAAAGTTATTGACTCGAGTATAAGCCTAGGGTGGGAAATGCAGCAGCTACTGGTAGTAATCCCCCCCTGGTACTGCCCTCAGTAGTAATCCCCCCCCTGGTACTGCCCCCAGTAGTAATATCCCCCCCTGGTAGTGCCCCCAGTAGTAATACCCCCTGGTAGTGCCCTCAGAAGTAATCCCCCTGGTAGTGCCCCCAGTAGTAATCCCCCCCCTGGTACTGCCCCAGTAGTAATCCCTTCCCTGGTACTGCCCCCAGTAGAAATATTCCCCCTCTGGTAGTGCTCCCAGTAGTAATACCCCACTGGTAGTGACCCCAGTAGTAATACCCCCCCTGATAGTGCCCCCAGTAGCAATATCCCCCCTGGTAGTGCCCCCAGTATTAATCCCCCCCTGGTACTGCCCCAGTAGTAATCCCCCCTGGTACTGCCCCCAGTAGTAATATTCCCCCTCTGGTAGTGCCCCCAATAGTAATACCCCTCCTGGTAGTGCCCCCAGTAGTAATACCCCCCTGGTAGTGCCCCCAGTAGCAATATCCCCCCCTGGTAGTGCCCCGGTTTTAATCCCCCCCTGGTAGTGCCCCCAGTAGTAATCCCCCCCTGGCACTGCCCCAGTAGTTATCCCTTCCCTGGTACTGCCCCCAGTAGTAATATTCCCCCTCTGGTAGTGCTCCCAGTAGTAATACCCCCCCTGGTAGTGCCCCCAGTAGCAATATCCCCCCTGGTAGTGCCCCCAGTATTAATCCCCCCCTGGTACTGCCCCAGTAGTAATCTCCCCCTGGTACTGCCCCCAGTAGTAATATTCCCCCTCTGGTAGTGCCCCCAATAGTAATACCCCTCCTGGTAGTGCCCCCAGTAGTAATACCCCCCTGGTAGTGCCCCCAGTAGCAATATCCCCCCCTGGTAGTGCCCCGGTTTTAATCCCCCCCTGGTAGTGCCCCCAGTAGTAATCCCCCCCTGGTACTGCCCCCAGTAGTAGCCCCCCCAGTAGAGAGAGATGTAATAATAAAAAAAAAAAAACACTTACCTGAAACCCCGCTCCTGGTCCCGACGCTGCTACTGGCTCCTCTGGCCGCTTTGCTTTATGGGAGAGACGTCGTCATGACAACGTCTCTCCCATTACCCACTGCGGGAGCCAGAAGATGGCTCCCGTAGTGGGAGCAGCAGCAGCCGATGAGTGTCTGACAGACTCTCATCGGCTGCTGATTACAACAAACACACAGCTGCCGGCACCGGCGGCTGTGTGTTTGGCACTGTGCAGTGCTGACCGAACTCCGTCCGGTCAGCGCTACACACGCGGTGCAGCTGTGTCACAGAGACACAGTCTGCACCGCTGCCCGCATGGTACGCTACTCAGCTGCGTGGGGGAAACGTGACACCAGAGCAGTTCATCATTGCTCCGGTGAGGGGACAACTGCTCCGAAATGCAGTTGTCCCCGTGGTTAGTATCGTAGATACTTCTGTAGCTGCGTTACTTACCTGCTCCCTGTCATCCCGGCTACGCATGCGCAAAGCCGCCGGGGAGATAGTGAGGATCCCTCGTGTCCCCAGAACTCCTTCCCATAGGGAGAGGCGGGGCTACGAGAGCAAGCGCCGACTGAAAATGGCGCTTGTTGTCGGCAGCAAACTACGAAAACTTTCCGTTTTCGGAGTTTACTGAATACCAAGGGGGTCCTATTGGACCCCTGATGATGAATGGCCTGGTAACTAAAATAAACTAGCGTTTCTGCATGGTTATTGGGCCATTTTTCGTTTGATGAATAGGCCCCTTAATCCGTCCGGCTGTCCTGGCATTACTAAAACGATAAATTGCACTAATACTGTACTACATCTCATCACTTTGCATAGCTAAAATAAGACATGTTAAACATATGGTGGGTGCCCTATCCATTACAAAAGAAGGCAGAATCTACATGCACACTGTGCTTTCATGTGCATGCATCTATTTAGATAGCTACAGAAGACTAAACATGTCACTAATGCCAGTGTATAGTACTTATGAACTTTTAATTTTAATAAATACATTTTCCAGGCATTTATTACTTATTTCTAATGCTACATTACCACCAGCCCTTGCTCTCACTAGAGTCCCAGCGGCTTCTACATGCTGCCATTTTTTAAAGTTTGGCCACTTAGGTGGTATTGCAGCATTTAGTTTCATTATTGTAACACTGTATATATTTAACATCCAATCAGAAGGGGTTAGCTAGTGCTGTTGACCACCATCATCATCAGCAGGTATTTAGGCACTTGCAATTGATATTGCTACTGACAGGCAGGGGCGCAGAGGGGGGACTATGTATACTGATGACACGTTGCCCGGGCCTGTTGGAGGGGGGTTGCATGGGGGAGTGGCCCATAGCGGGTCAGCTGCTAAGGGGGACATAGTATTTTTTCTTTTTTTTTCCAGAGGGGGCATGGCCACACCTCCCTCATTTGGCCACATCTTCCATTACCCAGGCCCCATTCAGCTCTTAGCTGCCATGCTGACACATCTCTGTATCTGTCCGCAATTATGTGACGTCTTTACTGTACTTGGCCCACTTCACACCTCCCCTTCCCTACCTCGTCCTGGCTCTGAGCCTGAAAAACTGTCCAACTCCACATCAACCCCAGAAAGTCTGCTCTGTGTAAGGAAATATCTCTCTTCACGGATAATTTTAAAAATATTGCACATCTTTACTTCTGATAAGGTTCGAGTATTTTAACATATATATTTGTGAATATTATTCATAGTTTGCTGGGAACCAAAAGTATAGGAACTTCTATTCCTAATAGTGTACTTTCTATTGTTTATTTTCTCAGCATGGAATAATGCACTTCTGCGGATTTCAAGTCCTCACTCCTCAAATATCTTATGCACCAGAGTTTGTGAGTGAAGAAAGAAGAAAAGAAATGCTAATTGATTGGGCTCAAAGACTGAAGAACATTTGGGATGAAAAACCTATCGACTGCACACCACCTTGGTACTTCCACTAGGTCACAGGTTCTCAAACTCCGTCCTCAGGACCCCAAATAGTACATGTTTTCCAGGTTTCCTCACAGAATCTGAAGTGAAATAATTATTTCCATCTGTGAAAGTTTTAAAATGTGTCAGTGAGTAATGAGTACACTTCGTAGCGGATTTACCGCTAGGCTACCAAAGCGGGCGCTTAGGGCCCGGCGGGTCCCAGGGGGCCCGCAGCGTCACCAGCTTACACCGGGGCCCGCAGCAATAAAGGGGCCACCAGCCAGGCAGTACTGTCACACTGACTCATTATTATAGTATTCTGCGGCTGACAGCTTCCCGTATGGAAGGAGGAGCAGGTCTGGGTGGAGGAGAGATGGGCCCCTCCCCTTGTTATTGCTCTACCTGTCACTAGCATGCCCGAGACCAAGCCCCCTTCCCTGTCTATTCTATAGTCACCTTCCTATCCCTGAACGCTGCCTTAGACCACGCCCCCTAATGCAGAGACCGCCCCTTCCCCATGTGTCCCTGCCCCTCCTGTTTATTCTATAGTCACCATTGACCCTCCTATCCCTGAACAACGCCTGAGACCATGCCCTCTAACACCGTGACCCCGCTCCTTTTCTGTTTAGCCCAGTGTCTCTCTCCTTCAGTTCTTCCTTTCCTGTGCCTTTGAGACCAGCAGAGACCACACAGATCCTGAGGTGCCAGTGTCATCTAGGGGGGTGGTATATGTATGTGAAGGGGAGGGGGTGTATTTTTTTTGGGGGGGGGGGGGGAGGGGGTTGGAATGTGTTTTAATTCTATCTGTGGTGGGGGTGTATTAATGTAAAGTGTGTGTGGGGGTATATTCATAATCTGTGTGTGTAAGAGGTGTATTCATATGATCTGTTTTATAGCTTATATGTGGGTTACCAATGTTCTCTGCATTATATAGCGCTTACTGGTTACTGCGACACTCTCTGCATTATATGGTGCTCATTGTGACAATCTGCATTATATGGTGCTCATTGTTACACTCTGCATTATATGGTGCTCACTGTGATGCTCTCTGCATTATATGGTACTTACATGTGACGTTCTCTGCATTATATTGTGTTCACTGTGATGCTCTCTGCATTATATGGACATCACTGTGACGCTCTCTGCATTATATTGTGCTCACTGTGATGCTCTCTGCATTATATGGTGCTTACTGTGATGCTCTCTGCATTATATGGTGCTTACTGCGATGCTCTCTGCATTATATGGCACTCACTGTGACGCTCTCTGCATTATATTGTGTTCACTGTGACGCTCTCTGCATTATGTTGTGCTCACTGTGACACTCTCTGCATTATATGGACCTCACTGTGATGATCTCTGCATTATATGGACCTCACTGTGACGCTCGCTGCATTATATGGTGCTTACTGTGATGCTCGCTGCATTATATGGTGCTTACTGTGACGCTCTCTGCATTATATTGTGCTCACTGTGACGCTCTCTGCATTATATGGACCTGACTGTGATGCTCTCTGTATTATATTGTGCTCTCTGTGACGCTCTCTGCATTATATGGTGCTTACATGCGACGCTCTCTGCATTATATTGTGTTCACTGTGACGCTCTCTGCATTATATTGTGCTCACTGTGACACTCTCTGCATTATATGGACATCACTGTGATGCTCTCTGCATTATATGGCCCTCACTGTGATGCTCTCTGCATTATATTGTGCTCACTGTGACACTCTTTGCATTATATGGTGCTTACTGTGACGCTCTCTGCATTATATGGTGCTTACTGTGACGCTCTCTGCATTATATGGCGCTCACTGTGACGCTCTCTGCATTATATTGTGTTCACTGTGACGCTCTCTGCATTATATGGTGCTTACTGTGATGCTCTCTGCATTATATGGCCCTTACTGTGACGCTATCTGCATTATATTGTGCTAACTGTGAAGCTCTCTGCATTATATGGTGCTTACTGTGATGCTCTCTGCATTATATGGCCCTCACTGTTACGCTCTCTGCATTATATTGTGCTCACTGTGACGCTCTCTGCATTATATGGCGCTGACTGTGACGCTCTCTGCATTATATGGCGCTGACTGTGACGCTCTCTGCATTATATGATGCTGACTGTGACGAACTGCATTATATGGCGCTCACTGTGACGCTGTCTGCATTATATGGCTCACTGACGCTCTGCATTATATTGCGCTCACTGCAATGTTCTCTGCATTGTATTGCACTTACTGCGATTCTTTTCGCATTATATGGCACTTATTGCAATGCTCTCTGTGATGTTATTGCAACGCAGTCTTTGTGATGTTCTCTGCATTTATATGGTTGTCACTGTGAAGCTTTCTGCATTATATGAGACTTCACTATAAGACCACACCTCTTTTTTGATTGTGCGACTTTGGTGCACACATTGGCCCTGATTCAGAGCCGGACGCTCTGACAGAGCGCTCACTCTGAATCAGGGCCGGTCTTTTTTTTTTTTTTAGAACGGCCTCCTGGCCGCTCACATAGCTGTGGGTGACCACCCACAGCTATAGCGAGCGGCCAGGAAGATCGGGCTTGCGACGAGACCCTTGTGGTAGGGTCTCGTTGCCGCAAGCCCCAGAGAGATTTCGGCTCTAACAGAGCTGAAATCTCTCCCACTGACATCACTCGTGATGTCAGTGGGGCCGGCCCCAAACGGAGGCGTTCACATGGGAACGCCTCCGTTTGGGCAGCCACTCCACCGGCCCGCCCACCAAAGGTGCGTGCTGTCACTCAACATTGACAGCACGCCCAGTTTGGTATGAGACCTGGAGTGACGGATTGCCTATCGCTATCTAGGTCTCACGCAAGTGCACGACGGAGCCGGTTCCGTCGTGCGCATGCGCTCTGGGCCACCATCGACCCAGTTGCGAGCGCTCAGCACTTGCGACCGGGTCTGAATCAGGCCCATAGTCCCTTGCTTGCAGTGGGGTGGGTTCCCCTAAGCATATAGGGCCACATTCAGAGGCGTTAGATGCAAGCGGTCTCTCTGAATCAAGACGGCCGTTTGCATCATGAACGGCCGCCTCCTTGGCGATCATTAAGCTGTGGGTTAACACCCACAGATCTAATGACCGACATGAGTGATGGTCGCGATGGTCAAGACCAGCGCGACCATTGGGGCTTACGACCAGACTCTATGGTAGGGTCTGGGCACTCGTAAGCCCCAGGGAGCTTCCTGCTCTATTTGAGCAGGAAGTTCCCCACTGACATCAGCAATGATGTCAGTGAGGTGGCCCCCAAACGGCAAGCGTTCCGACTGGAACGCCTCCGTTTGGCCAGGCACCTCCCCGGCCCGCCCAGCAAACGGGGCGAGCTGTCACTCAACATCGACAGCTCGCCCTGTCGGCTACGAGACCCATAACGACGAAGCGCCCATCGTTAGCCGTGTCTCGCGCATGCGCACGACGGAGCCGGCTCCATCGTGCGCATGCACTGTGGGGCAACATCGAATCGGTCGTGAGCGCTCAGTGCTCACGACCGACTCTGAATGAGCTCCATTGTCCCACCACTCACTAGTTTTGCAAGTATATAGTCGGGATGTTGATAGTCTAAATGCCGACGGTCGGCATCCCAACTCTCTAATCCCGGCAAGGGTCTAAATGACAGGCATCGAAATCCCGATGCCTGTCATTTTACCTACGCCGGTAGCCAGCCGCGGGGGGGAGAGAGGGTTAGGTTGGGGGGGGTACTTAGGGCTAGGCACCCCCCGGGAGGGTTAGGCAAGGGGAAGGGGGTTTAGGCACCCCCGGGGGGACCTTACGGTTAGACATCCCCTGGGAGACTTAGGTTTAGGCTGCGGGGAAGGGGGGGTTAGGGTTCGGCACTTGGAGGGGAGGTTGTAGGTTAGGCACCCCTAAAGGAGGGTTAGGGTAGGGAATTAGGTTAGAGGTAGTTACCTCAAATATCTTATGCACCAGAGTTTGTGAGTGAAGAAAGAAGAAAAGAAATGCTAATTGATTGGGCTCAAAGACTGAAGAACATTTGGGATGAAAAACCTATCGACTGCACACCACCTTGGTACTTCCACTAGGTCACAGGTTCTCAAACTCCGTCCTCAGGACCCCAAATAGTACATGTTTTCCAGGTTTCCTCACAGAATCTGAAGTGAAATAATTATTTCCATCTGTGAAAGTTTTAAAATGTGTCAGTGAGTAATGAGTACACTTCGTAGCGGATTTACCGCTAGGCTACCAAAGCGGGCGCTTAGGGCCCGGCGGGTCCCAGGGGGCCCGCAGCGTCACCAGCTTACACCGGGGCCCGCAGCAATAAAGGGGCCACCAGCCAGGCAGTACTGTCACACTGACTCATTATTATAGTATTCTGCGGCTGACAGCTTCCCGTATGGAAGGAGGAGCAGGTCTGGGTGGAGGAGAGATGGGCCCCTCCCCTTGTTATTGCTCTACCTGTCACTAGCATGCCCGAGACCAAGCCCCCTTCCCTGTCTATTCTATAGTCACCCTCCTATCCCTGAACGCTGCCTTAGACCACGCCCCCTAATGCAGAGACCGCCCCTTCCCCATGTGTCCCTGCCCCTCCTGTTTATTCTATAGTCACCATTGACCCTCCTATCCCTGAACAACGCCTGAGACCATGCCCTCTAACACCGTGACCCCGCTCCTTTTCTGTTTAGCCCAGTGTCTCTCTCCTTCAGTTCTTCCTTTCCTGTGCCTTTGAGACCAGCAGAGACCACACAGATCCTGAGGTGCCAGTGTCATCTAGGGGGGTGGTATATGTATGTGAAGGGGAGGGGGTGTATTTTTTTTTGGGGGGGGGGGGGAGGGGGTTGGAATGTGTTTTAATTCTATCTGTGGTGGGGGTGTATTAATGTAAAGTGTGTGTGGGGGTATATTCATAATCTGTGTGTGTAAGAGGTGTATTCATATGATCTGTTTTATAACTTATATGTGGGTTACCAATGTTCTC
The DNA here is from genome assembly GCA_031769625.1 of Taudactylus pleione. Classification (NCBI taxonomy): domain Eukaryota; kingdom Metazoa; phylum Chordata; class Amphibia; order Anura; family Myobatrachidae; genus Taudactylus; species Taudactylus pleione. The sequence goes on along the minus strand of JAUIMM010000115.1, from coordinate 18,005,165 downwards.
TGCATTATATAGCGCTTACTGGTTACTGCGACACTCTCTGCATTATATGGTGCTCATTGTGACAATCTGCATTATATGGTGCTCATTGTTACACTCTGCATTATATGGTGCTCACTGTGATGCTCTCTGCATTATATGGTACTTACATGTGACGTTCTCTGCATTATATTGTGTTCACTGTGATGCTCTCTGCATTATATGGACATCACTGTGACGCTCTCTGCATTATATTGTGCTCACTGTGATGCTCTCTGCATTATATGGTGCTTACTGTGATGCTCTCTGCATTATATGGTGCTTACTGCGATGCTCTCTGCATTATATGGCACTCACTGTGACGCTCTCTGCATTATATTGTGTTCACTGTGACGCTCTCTGCATTATGTTGTGCTCACTGTGACACTCTCTGCATTATATGGACCTCACTGTGATGATCTCTGCATTATATGGACCTCACTGTGACGCTCGCTGCATTATATGGTGCTTACTGTGACGCTCGCTGCATTATATGGTGCTTACTGTGACGCTCTCTGCATTATATTGTGCTCACTGTGACGCTCTCTGCATTATATGGACCTGACTGTGATGCTCTCTGTATTATATTGTGCTCTCTGTGACGCTCTCTGCATTATATGGTGCTTACATGCGACGCTCTCTGCATTATATTGTGTTCACTGTGACGCTCTCTGCATTATATTGTGCTCACTGTGACACTCTCTGCATTATATGGACATCACTGTGATGCTCTCTGCATTATATGGCCCTCACTGTGATGCTCTCTGCATTATATTGTGCTCACTGTGACACTCTTTGCATTATATGGTGCTTACTGTGACGCTCTCTGCATTATATGGTGCTTACTGTGACGCTCTCTGCATTATATGGCGCTCACTGTGACGCTCTCTGCATTATATTGTGTTCACTGTGACGCTCTCTGCATTATATGGTGCTTACTGTGATGCTCTCTGCATTATATGGCCCTTACTGTGACGCTATCTGCATTATATTGTGCTAACTGTGAAGCTCTCTGCATTATATGGTGCTTACTGTGATGCTCTCTGCATTATATGGCCCTCACTGTTACGCTCTCTGCATTATATTGTGCTCACTGTGACGCTCTCTGCATTATATGGCGCTGACTGTGACGCTCTCTGCATTATATGGCGCTGACTGTGACGCTCTCTGCATTATATGATGCTGACTGTGACGAACTGCATTATATGGCGCTCACTGTGACGCTGTCTGCATTATATGGCTCACTGACGCTCTGCATTATATTGCGCTCACTGCAATGTTCTCTGCATTGTATTGCACTTACTGCGATTCTTTTCGCATTATATGGCACTTATTGCAATGCTCTCTGTGATGTTATTGCAACGCAGTCTTTGTGATGTTCTCTGCATTTATATGGTTGTCACTGTGAAGCTTTCTGCATTATATGAGACTTCACTATAAGACCACACCTCTTTTTTGATTGTGCGACTTTGGTGCACACATTGGCCCTGATTCAGAGCCGGACGCTCTGACAGAGCGCTCACTCTGAATCAGGGCCGGTCTTTTTTTTTTTTTAGAACGGCCTCCTGGCCGCTCACATAGCTGTGGGTGACCACCCACAGCTATAGCGAGCGGCCAGGAAGATCGGGCTTGCGACGAGACCCTTGTGGTAGGGTCTCGTTGCCGCAAGCCCCAGAGAGATTTCGGCTCTAACAGAGCTGAAATCTCTCCCACTGACATCACTCGTGATGTCAGTGGGGCCGGCCCCAAACGGAGGCGTTCACATGGGAACGCCTCCGTTTGGGCAGCCACTCCACCGGCCCGCCCACCAAAGGTGCGTGCTGTCACTCAACATTGACAGCACGCCCAGTTTGGTATGAGACCTGGAGTGACGGATTGCCTATCGCTATCCAGGTCTCACGCAAGTGCACGACGGAGCCGGTTCCGTCGTGCGCATGCGCTCTGGGCCACCATCGACCCAGTTGCGAGCGCTCAGCACTTGCGACCGGGTCTGAATCAGGCCCATAGTCCCTTGCTTGCAGTGGGGTGGGTTCCCCTAAGCATATAGGGCCACATTCAGAGGCGTTAGATGCAAGCGGTCTCTCTGAATCAAGACGGCCGTTTGCATCATGAACGGCCGCCTCCTTGGCGATCATTAAGCTGTGGGTTAACACCCACAGATCTAATGACCGACATGAGTGATGGTCGCGATGGTCAAGACCAGCGCGACCATTGGGGCTTACGACCAGACTCTATGGTAGGGTCTGGGCACTCGTAAGCCCCAGGGAGCTTCCTGCTCTATTTGAGCAGGAAGTTCCCCACTGACATCAGCAATGATGTCAGTGAGGTGGCCCCCAAACGGCAAGCGTTCCGACTGGAACGCCTCCGTTTGGCCAGGCACCTCCCCGGCCCGCCCAGCAAACGGGGCGAGCTGTCACTCAACATCGACAGCTCGCCCTGTCGGCTACGAGACCCATAACGACGAAGCGCCCATCGTTAGCCGTGTCTCGCGCATGCGCACGACGGAGCCGGCTCCATCGTGCGCATGCACTGTGGGGCAACATCGAATCGGTCGTGAGCGCTCAGTGCTCACGACCGACTCTGAATGAGCTCCATTGTCCCACCACTCACTAGTTTTGCAAGTATATAGTCGGGATGTTGATAGTCTAAATGCCGACGGTCGGCATCCCAACTCTCTAATCCCGGCAAGGGTCTAAATGACAGGCATCGAAATCCCGATGCCTGTCATTTTACCTACGCCGGTAGCCAGCCGCGGGGGGGAGAGAGGGTTAGGTTGGGGGGGGGTACTTAGGGCTAGGCACCCCCCGGGAGGGTTAGGCAAGGGGAAGGGGGTTTAGGCACCCCCGGGGGGACCTTACGGTTAGACATCCCCTGGGAGACTTAGGTTTAGGCTGCGGGGAAGGGGGGGTTAGGGTTCGGCACTTGGAGGGGAGGTTGTAGGTTAGGCACCCCTAAAGGAGGGTTAGGGTAGGGAATTAGGTTAGAGGTAGTTACCTTAATTAGCAGTCGGGATCTTCATCCCTGCCAGGCTTCCGCTGTCGGGATTTGAACCGCCGACCGCAGAACGGAATCATACTGATTCCGTTCCGCCACTGCGGTGACAGGGCTGTTTATTGGAGTGTCCGTTTGCATTTTTAGTTCCGGGCCCCAGCAGACTGTCAGCTCATTAATTCTGGACAGGTGCCGGGTTCTGCTCTGTCTCCTCTCCTGCTCTCAACTATGTTGTGATGACGTGACAGAGAGAGGGGGAAGCCGAGTAGATAGAAGTTGAGGTGCACTGCCACCCAAAGTGGATAGTAGAGTACAAAGTGAGGTGCGCTGCCGCCCAAAGTGGATAGTAGAGTACAAAGTGAGGTGTGCCTGTTGCCTTTGAGTCTACTGGGAGAAGGGCGAGGTGGCGCAGGTGTGGGGTTTGTGGCGTCTGCTAGTGTGGGGGGGAGGCAGGATGCTTTGGGCCGGCAACACCCCTACCCCTTCATCACACTGGCAGGCACCTTTACTGATTCCAGCTTTCACCTACAATTGGGTAGTTGGGGGTGGTGTGGGTGCAGTCCGGGGGTTTGGGGGGTTAAACCTGGCACATAATTTACTGTAGACATAAGTACCTCTCTGTAATATCCACATATCTGAAAATGTTCCAGTCCTGGGAAGGGGGGACGGGGATTAGGCATACACTGACTGGCTGGTGGGGTGGGGGGATTTGGCATATGCAGACTGACTGGGAGGGGAATTGTTTGAAGAAGGGGGCCCCAAATTGATATCTTGCTTAGGGCCCTATGACTCCTAAATCTGCCTCTGAGTACACTTGTGCACCTGGAAAATGTGAGCTGTGTGGGGTCCCGAGGTTTGAGAACCGCTGCACTAGGGGCCTGATTCAGAGCCGGACGCTATTTGCGGATGGTCATTCAGGAAAAGGGGGTGGCTATTCAAATAAACCGTTCGCTCTTTGCGATCTGTTGACGCCTCCATGTCTGAACGAGCGAACAAAACTTGCGGTCGTTTTTTGGATAACTACGCCCCCTGGCCGCTCGCATCCTACGTCATGTCCGCTATTTATTAGATTAATCGAGTACATCGACCAGCGTATGAACTGCTCGCTATTCTTGTGGTTGGTTTTTCCTACCACAATCTTGCGAGCAGTTCTGACTATAAAATAACCCAGTGACGTGGTCAATGATGCTACTGTATTAATTATGCACACCCATAAAACGCCCGTTTTGACCTTTAAGCACGCCTACGTTCGGATCTCCACTCCCCGTTTTCAAGCACCTTCCTCTGTTACCACCCACATACGCCTCCTCCTGTCACTCAAAATAGCAGGCATTCGCTATTTAGCGAACAAACGATTTTCGGCCGCACTGACTGGTTCGCGCATGCATATTAAAATCCGTACGCATGCGCAGTTGGGCAAACATCGCTCGGAACGAACGAGCGGCCGCTTTACGAGCGGCTCTGAATCAGGCCCTAGGTGCATGAGATTCTGTGAAATAGAAGACAGTCTGATATATAAATGCTTTTATGTCAAGAAAATCCATATCTGGCTTGGTCACAGTAGTTAAGCATGTGCTCCTGGCTCTCTCACTGACTAATGGTGCATACACACGGTCAGATTTTTCCTTCAGATATGAACGATAACGATTTAAAAATCGTTCAGTCGTTCATATCTGAAGGGAAATCGTTCATATCTGACATGCCTGAACGATGGACGATCAACGATGCGCGTTCCCGATGGTCAGATAACGATTTCTGACATCTGATGTGTTTGCAGTCAGACTTGGACGATTCCATTCATTTTAATGCAGTCAAAAATCGTTCAATCGTTCAAATCGTTCAAAACTTTGGTAAAATCGTTCAAATCGTTCATCTGACAAATCTGACAAGTCTGACAAATCTGACCGTGTGTATGCTCCATAACCATTAAGAATGTCTAGTTCAGTGACTGCTGAAAAAGTTTTTAATTGGTTAATCTTGTTACAGTATCAGCTAATTTAAATGATGCCTGAGACAAAATAATTTCTGTGCATTAACAGCTTACATAAAATATTGAAGCATTTACATATATGGAAGCAAAAACATGGGGACACTTACAATGCAGTGTTTACGAGGATATTAAATATGGAAATTATCAAGTTTACATTTAGAAAGGAAAAATGGGCTTTAATGAATAATAAAGGAATATAGCTGTTTAAAAAGGCTCACAGTGATGACATGTTTATTTAAAAAAAGATGATGTTTATTATACTTAATAAGCTCAGTAATTAAAAAAAAAGTCAGTGTCTGGTGTTAACATATGAGTACAGGGGATCACAGACATTTATAGAGAATAGCATTTTAAAACTTATGTGCAGGAACCCAAGTTATCTTTCAGTTATATCCCTTTTGCACAAAACAACCCAGGACTAATGGACCCCATACACTAGCAATAGATAGTCGCGATGCTGCGATCCACAAATGTCGGGTCGGAGGATCGGTGAAATACAACATGTAGGATTTCACTGATTTGTTGATCACAATCAAAATATGATCAGGATTTGCAAATCGGTGAAATTTAACATATATGATTTCACCGATCCTCTGCCGGCCGCCAGTCGGAAAGGAGTTTCCGAACCGATCACAGGATCAGACAATACTTCGGTAGGTGCATGGGGGTCTTAAGTCTCGTGTCCACGATCCTGCTCTTTTTACCAGGGTTGGGCTGAGACCCGGGATTTTTTTGGGTTGATAATTGTCAATTTCCCGACTCTCAGTCTGAAAGGGGTGTAAGTTGCTCAACTTTAGCCCTTCATTGGTATTTAGACCTTTGCCCCAAGCCACATTATAATGATTCAATGTCTTAAAAGGTACACAATAAATTCTAATATACCACATACAGATTTTGGGGGTCCGATGCCCCCCTCCCTCTTACCTGTTAGCAGCCCAACACACTCTGCTGTGTGCTAGTCTGCAGTGGGAGACCACTGAGACTGAGCAGCAGCAGCAGTCTCCTCTCCTCTGCCTGTGGGTAGTAGCAATCACACTGATCGTGCCGCCCTCCTGGATTTGTGCCAGGCTGAGGGGCTCTCAGCGCCCCCTCCCCAGTGCGCAGCGCTACGCAAATAGATTTTTTTCCCTAAACGGAATGGCCACGCCTCCCACGATTAGGCCACAGGCCCTTATCACTATAGGGGCCCGGGCCAGCTCTTAATGGCACTGCCTACACCTTAAACTCTGTAGAACACCATGACTATTGAAAGTATTTTTTCCATTGAATAAAAGGGATGCCTTTTCTGTATCAGTAACCAGTGTGATTTCACTAGGGACTAGAACTTGTACGCAGATGAACTGGGGTTCCAGTTCTGGATACATACCCAAGGCATTAATTTAAAAGTTATGAAATGGACAAGCAGAGCCCTAACTAGACATTTTAGCACCTTGGCCCCTAGAAAAAACTGGCACCCCCCATCACCTTGCACTGCCAGAGATGGTATGGCCAAACAATTGTGGGGGGCTTCTATAAGCACTAGACTGCCCACCAACCATGTACAGCTCTCTCTCCTACTTGTTCTTGCTGGTTTCACAACCTGGTACTGCTGCCAGGCCCGGTGACAAGGGGTACTAGGCATACAGTTGTACGCGGGGATGTGGTCAATATCCCGGCGTGCGGGATGCCGGCGCCTAGAATACCAACAAGTTTCAGAATCCCGTCCTGGGCATCCCAAAGGTAAGTAGCGGGGTTAGGGGGAGAATTAGGGCTAGGGGTTAGGCACTAAGGGAGGAGGATTAGGTTTATGGTGCTGGGACGGGGAGGTTAGGTTTAGGCACTAGGGGAGAGGTTAGGTTTAGGCACCGGGAGGGGAGGGTTAGGATACCGACTGACAGGTGTCGGTATCCTAACCCTGTCTGGATTTTGACCGCTGGGATCCCGAGCGCCGGAATCCTGTATCCAACCCGTATTGAGCCTCTAAAATTCTAGGAGCCGTGGTCACTCAGGAGACCACAGAGTACGGTCTAGGTCCTGTCCCCTGCCATTGGCCTTCCTGTGCAGTGCAGTGCATGAAAAAGGAGCCTGGTGGTCAGTCAGCACAATAAATGTTGGTTGTTTTTGCATTTGCGGTACAGCGCCCGTGATGTCATGACATTGCTCTCCTGGATGGCAGAGGAGCCACAAAGAGGTGCGGCAGAATCTAGTTACGTGTGGACAGTGGCTGAAGCCGAGGAAATACAAGGGGGTGCAGGAGCTGCAGAGACACAGAGTGGTGCTGGAGCCAGAGAAACAGAGAGGGGGAGAGGTTGCAGAGATAGAGAGGGGGATGAGGGTCATGAAGCTGGAGATAGAGAGAAAGAGAGGGGTATGAGGATGTAGATACAGCAAGGGGAATGAGGCTGAAGTTGGAGAGAAAGAGATGCGGATGAGGCTATAGAGACTGAGAGGGGATGAGGCCCCCCCCCACCCGCGGCTAAGTGCTAAGGATGGTGGTCCTTCGGCAATCCGGCATCAGGATTAAGACGGTATTTCGATGCCTATCTTAAGTCCCTTGTCGGGCTTCTGCTGTCGGGATATAGACCGGTGGCATGTAGTACGCCGGTCCATAAACTACATCCCCATATCTTTCTATAAAACAAGACAATGCAAAACAGCAGCAAAACACAACATTTTGCCAAGTCCATAATGCAGTGTTTATTTATTTAGTTTAGAAGGGCCTAAAGGTAAATATAGGGAAACTATTGCATGAAAGCCCCAGTACTGGCTATCGCAGGCTGCAGGTATTAATAAACACTGTTTTCAGAAGCAAAGGATGGAGGGTCTGATTCAGAGATAGATGCAATGCGGATATTTATACAGAAAAAATGCAGGCATGTCTGACTGTTTAAACACTGATTCTGGGCGTCCATAAATTAGCCACTGTGTCCTTGCTTGCAGCAGGAGAGCCCTCTGTGTATCTGGAGACCCGCTGTGTCTGCGACAGCTGTGACTTACTCAGAAGGCTGATGGCTGCCTGTTCTGCATTCGATGTCTCTGGTATTGTGTATGAGCAGCGGATGTGAGATGCTTTCAGTGGACGTCTCTAAGTACTGGACGGCGAACGAGTTATTACAAAATTTTCGCAATTGCAATCCGTGAGAGATCGCAGGTGCAATTACATGTGCATCTCTAACCTCCCCCCCTTAGTGCCTAACTCTAACCTCCCCCCGATGGTGCCTGAACCTAACCCCCCTGTCTAGAGCCTAACCCTAACTTCCTCCCCTCTCCCGCAACCTAACCCTAAGTCCCTCTGGGGTTCCTACAGCTAACCCCCCCCATCCCCCGCGGCTGATATTTACCTTTCCCCAGTCTCCTTGCGATCAGGATGCCGGCTGCCGGGATCCCGGCGTCGGCATCCCCAGTCCTGTCAGGATTCAGTCGCTGGTGTTCTCTTGGCGATCGGGAGTCCAGTGCCGGGGTCCCGGCAGAGGGCATCCCGGCTGTCGGGATCTTAACCGCACCCCCTTACAGCCTAGGCCTGGGACACTAACATAGATTCCAAGTTTAAGGTGCATAGACCATTAAGTGGGCACTTTTCTACATTAATGTTGTCTGGATTACGGTTGTGACTGTGACCATTCCCTTATAGTTGGCTCTCTCATGTCTGGTCTTAATGTACCCCCCAACAGGCCAGATTTTGAGTTGACACCAATTACCAAAAATAAATAAAACCTTCCATGATACACATTAGCATTGCAACTATGGATTTTTTTGTTCAACTTAAATAAAGTGCTGTTAAACGATTTTAAAAATGTGTATTTCATTCAAGTATTTCATTCAAGACCATTTTGTATTGGCCTGTGTTACATGATGAATGTAATATAATAAAGTTAAAAATCATATATTATACTAAACACCAAAGATAATATAAATCAATACCGTAAACATTGACTGCAGTCCTCAAAGTTATTTATTGCCCACTACTCTGGTCACACTGCACTCACCTCACGGATAAGGTACAACTGTCCATTAATACATTGTTTATACCCCAAAACAAAAGTTTTGAATGGAAAGTCACAGTTATGAACAAACTGGAAACAAAGAAAAAAATTTAAGTAAATGAAATAGGTCAGGTGAACAAAAGGCTCACATCAGACTATTAAATAGGACAAGACTGGAAGTAAAAAAAGAAAAAAAAACAGGAGATAGGTTTGCTATAAAGGATAGGACTGACCCTAGATAGGAAATTTTGATGGTAAGTTATGAGAACTGGAGCTAGGCATATACAGAGTTGTACATATATTTCATTCGCTCAGATCTAGAATGTGGACATTCATCATGTCAACATGAGAATGTCGACATTGTCATAATGTTAACATTGACTATGTCGGCACTGAAGGTGCTAACAATGTTGACCACGGCTGTGAAGGTGCTAACAATGCTGACCACGGATGCAGCTGTTCCAGAGGTAAGTCATTCATGCCTACTTTTGAAAAAGCATTTCAGGGAGATTGTGAAAGCACCACCTATGAGCACGCGATAAAGTGGGCGTGTACTGCTACGTCTGAGAGGCGTGTCATAAAATTGATTTACATCCATATGTAAATGATCCCCAAAGCAGTTAGTAATATCAATGTGTTGATAAAAACGCACTGATATCTTTTTAAAAATGCATGTAGCCATAGGAATCATTGGGCGGGATGCATCAATGCGGTCAAACCCCGAAAATCGGGTTTGACCACATTTCTCATATGCACCAAGTCCTGGAGTGCATAGGTTGCGGTGTGGGTTACCCATAGAAGCCTATGGGCTTCTATATGGAGTGAGCTGAGAGAGGGATCCAATCGTATCCCTTCCAGCACCCACCGCGGCATGCACAGAAGGACGCCTTAGGGGCTTCTGGGTCATAGACCCGGAAGTCCCTCCAGCGCAAAGGGCCGCTCTTATCGACAGAGCGGTCCTTTGTGGTGATCGTCTTGCATACTGGCGTTACCAACACCAGCATGCGCGCGATGACCGGCGGAATGCATTGCATCGCGAGTGCGATACGTCATGCACCCTGCCCATTGTGACTTATAACCAATGCAGGGAAATTATACTAATTATCCCATTTGAATGTACATATCTCAATTTGTTCTTTTATATAACATCTTCATAATGGGGATAAGGTACAATCAGGGAGATTAGGAAATAATGTGATGGAGGTTGCACTAGTAGGTTATGCTAAACATAAATACGTTGCTGTTCTAGAAAGTAAGGTGCATCCCAGAATACCTCAGAGAAAATAGTGACATATGGAATAAACTTCTAAGCGCATCCGTATATAGCTAATTTAATAAAAATTGTCTCATACATCTTTGTAATGGATAAATATCACCTTTATTTAAAATATCATATGGAAACTCGTACAAACAACCACAGAAAGAAACAGACATCAAAAGTAATGCTTCTACGTTGGAAATGTTCCACTTAACTTTCAAGGTGTAGTTCAGGTGCACTCAACGGGGATACACTGAGAAAGCGAATTACTCCCTGCTGATACTGTGCTAAACGGGTTTAGTAAAGAGATCTGCATATGTCGCACTCGCACACACTGGTGTATTAACAAACTTGTGCTCTTGTAGGATGTGGCAGCCGGTGGGTATAAGTGCCCAGGGTTGTCTTAACAGCAGTGTGGGCCTTGGGCAAAGCAATGCACTGGGGCCCCTACCACCCATTCACAGGAAAATTTTTTAATTAAACCATCCTGCATGCCCATCAGACCTAGCACACATGCAGAGAGACTCTGGGCCTGATTCTGAGTGGGACGCTCTGACAGAGCGCTCGCTCTGAATCAGGGCCGGCCCTCTGGTTTTTCAGAACGGCCTCCTGGCCGCTTGCATAGCTGTGGGTGACCACCCACAGCTATAGCGAGCGGCCATGATGATGGTTGCAATGGTCAAGACCATCGGGCTTGCGACGAGATCCTTGTGGTAGGGACTCGTTGCCGCAAGCCCAAGAGTGCTTTCGGCTCTAACAGAGCGGAAAGCACTCCCACTGACATCACTTGTGATGTCAGTGGGGCCGGCCCCAGACGGTAGGAGTTCCCATGGGAATGTCTGTATGGGCAGCCACGCCCCCGCCCCGCCCACCAAAGGGGGCGTTCTGTCACTCACCATCGATAGCACGCCCCCTTTGGTACGAGACCCGGAGCGACGGTTTGCCCGTAGATATCCGGGTCTCGCGCATGCGCACGACGGAGCACTGGGCCACCATCGACCCGCACAGCGCTCGCGAGCGGGTCTGAATCAGGCCCTCTGTCTGACTGGTCTGAAGCCGGCGGATGAAGTGAAACTGGGACTGAGGTGAGTACTCGTCACGGGGGGGTGGGAGGAGAGGTTAGATCAGAATACAGTGCACCGACGGCTGGCTTATAAAAATATCACAAATTTACCAGCTGGCTGCGGCTGCAGGGGGGCAAGTTGGCGGGCCCCTACAAGCTTCGGGCCCTTGGGCAACTGCCCAACAAGCCCAATGGGAGAGATGGCCCTGTACGTGCCGTGTCTATAGACTGTCCCAATATATATGAAGGGATCGGGGGTTGGTGACCGTAGTCTTGGCGTCCTCCGTGTGGTCCTTCACTGGAAACAGCTGCAGCGCATACCCAACCGTGCCGTCCTGCTGTACGTCTTTTGTATTATGCAGGTTACCTGGTCCCCGTGTATCCCGTTGCAGATGTCGACATGTTAGCTGTCGACATTTCAACATCGACTGTTGACATTGTACTAACATAATGAATGTCGATATGCTCACCACATAACATTTCAAAGAAAGCATTAGAATAATAATTAAATAAATTAAATACACTACACATTATGTGAGCAAAGCGGGGAATCTCCCTGACATACACTATAGAAGCACCAGAAAAGGGCGGCGATATAGTAGTGAGGGGGCGGTATCATTTTAACAGGAAGCTGGAATAAGTTAGTGCTGAAAGCGAAGACTTCCTGATAATAAGCAGCACGATTACATTACATTCACTGACACAACATCACTGCTGCTGCTGCTGCTTCCTACCTGCTACTGAGCCAGTCCCGGAGCTCGGTGTATGCTAGTACAATATCACTTTGTGGCAGCAAGAAGGAGCTATAGACAGAAACTTCCGGCTGCAGAAGCTTCCTCACATAAAGGTACAGTACGGTTGTATACGTGATCGTACAGTACGGTAGTAGTATACGTCTGATGGCACAGTATGGGGATTTATGGCCTGATGGTACAGTTTGGGGATATATGGCCTGATGGTACAGTATGGGGGTATATGGCCTGATGGTACAGTATAGGAGTATATGGCCTGATGGTACAGTATATGGCCTGATGGTACAGTATAGTGGTATATGATCTGATGGTACAATATGGGGATATATGGCCTGATGGTACAGTATAGGGGTATATGGCCTGATGGTACAGTATGGGGGTATATGGCCTGATGGTACAGTATGGGAGTATATGGTCTGATGGTACAGTATAGGGGTATATGGCCTGATGGTACAGTATGGGAATATATGGCCTGATGGTACAGTATGGGAGTATATGGTCTGATGGTACAGCATGGGAATATATGGCCAGATGGTACTTTATGGGAGTATACGCCTGACATACCTGTGACCTATAAAAGCTGCCTTGTCTGTAAACTGTCGGTTACATGCATACTATCCTGCCATAAAGTACACTATAACCTAAACCCACAGAGCTAGTGCCTTTGCCCAAATCATGTTATGGTCCATTCGCTTATACAGTTGTCACCTTGTCCCTTCACTTGTGTAATTGATACAAGTTTAATTTTCATAACTGAAAGTGAAACTTCGTCCATACAAACACCAGAGCTGGGCTTATGAGAAATCATAGCTTAAATCATATTCCTGCTGAAATGTCACAATGTATCATTGAGTTCACATGATTTTACTATAGAATAACGTGTCATTAAGTGCCCACCTAATTTGTACTATGGCTATATGATATTACGCAACCACATATCCATTTCATCCTCACTCTTCACATTTATATCTCTCAGTTTGGCCCTCACAACTTTCGCCATCTGAAGATGGTGTTGTGCTGCTGTCAGGTCCGGCGCTAGGTGTCTCGGCACCCTGCACCGTCCTGTGTACCCCCTTCCCTCACTGCGCCCTCCCCCTGTACTTACATTATTCACAGCAACCAACGGGGTGGTGGCCGGGACTTTCCTTTCTACTGCCGGACCCCGGCGCCCCTGTGTGACCGCACGGCCCGGAAAAAACCTGAAGCCGACCCTGTATAAACGTATACTGCAGTACGATCATGGGTGCTAATCTAGCGCCCAGATCGCATTGACTATGTGACTCTTGATAAATGGGGAACTCTGGGGTATATTTATCAATTATCTGGTTTTAGACCCACTAATTATATTTGCTTTTCACCGGTGTTCGCGTCAAAAATAAATTATGTACCACTATATGTATTAAAATACATATGCGGGGACAGGAACTCTGAAAGGAACACCTCCCTCCAATGCGTAATATATTAAGTGATCGCTTACACCATTATTAATTTTTTTTCTACCGTAGTAAACTGCTATGTATGTATGTAACTGCTCATTGTACTTAATGAACCTCCCCCTAAGTTTTGCTAAGCATTCAATTAGAGACTTTGGGCCTGATCACTACGGATCGCTATTACGATCAGAGCTGCGATTACTCACAGAGGTCTTCCGCGAAAATATGCTAATTAATGCAATCGCAATGCCATCGCACAGCCAGCATAAAGACACCCACTACTGCTATTTCACATCCGTAATATCATGCAGTCCTGTGTATACATTGGGAACATCGAGTAACATTTTGCCCTCACGCACATTTACAGCAGGTCTGACCTGCCGCAGAAACTGTAAGTCTTGTTGCACTCATTGAGTACTCAAGCTGCATATGCTGCCCATGCAATGGCATTCAAACGCACAGACACGACTGTGTTTCTCCAACCACTGCCCCGACCCCGCCCCCTAACGATCAGTCTGTCACTCTGCGATGGCTTTTATTCTGCTTGAGTGATCGCAAAGCGAACACAATGCCAACTCGCGCACTGTGCTGCATGCGCAGTACGCACCATCGATCAGTCTGCGTATGCTGTTGTGATCCATGCTGAAACAGGCCCTTTGTGCAGCTATACAGTATTGAAAAATTCCAACAACATTTATAGAGACAAATCATTTTACTAGTAACTGACCCTGATAAATCAGGGACATTTGGCAATCATGTCATTATAGATATTTTTTGTAGTAATAAGGCTTACTGACAATAGTTACCTGATACCTTGCACTGTCTACTACCACTGAGTGTTGCGTGGGCTCCTAAACCGTGGATGTAAAGGGCCATTCCGTGTCAAATCAACACACTCTTTGTTAAAATTTTAGCTCACCAGCTCAGATTTTGCTAAAATTTGGTATATGGAGAGTATTTATGTAGTCTAAGAAAAATAAAAAAATGTATTTAAATATCTCATGCCATTTCCTAATTAAGCTAAAGAGGTTGGAGAGGTGTAATTTTACTGTGTTTTTTTTATGCGCTTTCCTATGATATACAACACAATAGGCTTTGTGAGGAAAAACTTTTTCCACATTCAAACTAGGGATGTGCAGGCTCGGATAGGTTCGAGTTTGCACGTGGAGTTCGGATTTTTCCCTCCAAAAAAACGGAACTCAGAAAGAGGCAAAACGTCATCTTGCATGGACGAACATCATCATTCCTTTCAGGATGACGTTTTGCCTCTTTCTGAGTTCCGTTTTTTTGGAGGGAAAAATCCGAACTCCACGTGCAAACTCGAACCTATCCGAGCCTGCACATCCCTAATTCAAACTGAAATTTTTGATCATGATTATCTCAAAAAGTGCGTCGACAAAAAGCTAAAAAAAATTCTGGAAATAGTCTATACTAATGTTAAATGTTTTTCAAAGTGGGAAGATAATGGGTTCATAGTTAAAAATAATTTTAAACAGGAGTAGGCACTACATTTGAAAAAAAATCAGGGCCTACTTTTAAATCCAATTATATGATGGAACAACTAATATTAGACCAACACTCAATATTTGAATTAAATGTAAATTTTATAAATTTATTTTTGTCAATATCTACATGTGAGAATATATAATATAGATATGATATATTCTCATATGTAGAGATTGTCAAAAGTAATTAAGATAATTTCTAAAAATTCAAATATCATAGGCCTAATTATCAAAGTTCCTATATCAGGGCTCAACAAATCTTGGGGGCCAGGTCGCCATGGCGACAAAAATTTTAGTTCTGGTGACCAGATTTTAGAGCCAGGTACTGTGAAAAATAAAGCTAACTGAAATAATAAAACTTACAAAGCACTCCTATTGGTGGTTACTGGAGTCGGCGGGATGCTGTAGGCCTGTTACAGAGAGGAATGGATACCCGCCACAATTAATCACTGTGGCTCCTCCCTTCTGCTCCCAGAGGTGCATCACTACTGGCGTGAAGGTGGTTAAGCTGCAACACTGCCATTGCGGAGAAGTGTGACGTGACCCCCAGGAGCCGAATTATTACTGTCACTTTGGAGGAAAATGATTGCGGACAGCTGATGCACTGCCAGCTGGGAGAAGAGTAACTGCGGGGAGCTGCAGTTCTGCCAGCAGCAGTGGAAGACAGTGACCACCATGGCACTGAAACAATGCCGGTTTCGGAGTAGAGTGACAGTCGGGGAACAGCATCACTACAGGCTTCGGAGTGGAGACTTACCGCAGGGAGCCGTGAGGAGGAGTGTGACATTATTGGAGCTGAATCATTACCGGCCCTGAGGAGGAGAGTGACTTCGGGAAAGCATCACTAACGGCATAGAGGAGGAAAATGACCGCAGGGAGGTGCATCACTCCCTGCATGGAGGAGAAGAGCGATCGCCTAGTAGCTGCAGCACTGCCAGCAGCAGCAGAAGACAGTGACCAAGAGGGAGCTGCAACACTTGCCGGTTGGAGTGGAAGATAGCTGGTGAGTGTGTGGTTTCATTACAGTGACCTCCCATTATAATATTGTTATTATTGGAAGCACTCCTGTGTGGCACGACTAATTGGGGGAACTTGTGTGTGGGGAACTCCTATGTGGGGCTCTCCTGCATGGCACACTGTGGATTGAGGGCACTCCTGTGTGGCACACTATGAATTGACAGCACTTGTGTTAAGGGCTCTCCTGTGTGGCACACTATGAATTGGGGACACGTGTGTGTGTGTGGGGAATTCCTGTGTGGCAGAACTGAATGAAGGAAACTACTGTGTGGCATAATATGAATTTGGGACATACAGTGTTGTATACTATGACTTTGGGCACTACTGTGTGGCATATTTTGAACTGAGGGTAGGTATGCCCATGTAACAGAATCTGAAGACCATTGAAGAGAGGTGTGTGGTGGTCTGATGGCATGTGTTGAGGTTGGGGGGCATTGAAGGGGCATGTATGGTGGTCTATACAAGTTTTCATATGTTTTGGTTGTGGACGTTGGTCTGGCTTTTAAGCTGGCTTCCAGTTTTTACAAAAATTTGTCGAGCTCTGTCTTATATGATTTTATTAACTAAAAACAATGTAGAAATTAATGCTTGCAAGAAAATAAATAATGATATTCAATAATGTTAATGCATTGTTTATGAATCATGCTCATTAATCATTGTTCTCATGAATCAGTGGTCAGGAATCATGCTCAGTATTGCAGGCTAGTTTGTAGCATGTCTGTGCAAGCTGTGCAAGAAAACTTCAAAAACTTGTTTTGTCACAAGCTAGACTTTGATGTTGAGGCTGCGTGACATTTTTCGGCCACAGCGCATGGGAAAGGCCCTTGTGATGGAGTTGGCGGCTCAGTCAAGCGACTGGCAGCTAGAGCCAGCCTACAACGTCCATATGAGAACCAAATCCTCACACCTCTCCAACTTTATGAATGGGCAGTAGAAAGTATATCTGGAATTGATTTCACATTCACAACGCAAGAAGACTATATTGAGTCTGAAACATTTTTGAATAATCGTTTCAGCCAGTCAGTAACTATTCAGGGAATCATGGTTTTATTCCTGTTGATTCAAGTGCACCAAAAATGTCTGTGAAAACCTTCTCTAAGGCTACAACATCATCTATAGTATTTGTTACAAAATCTCTAGACAAACTCCAGTTGACACAAATAAATGGCAATATATCCGTTGTGTATAACAAGAAATGGTGGCTTGCTTATGTAATGGACAAGAATGAAGATGAAAACGAATTAGAAGTGACCTTCCTTCATCCAGCTGGACCTTCACCATCATTCTTCTATCCAAGGAAGCCTGATGTACTATGGCTACCTCTAATAGATGTCTTATGCAAAGTTGACACTATATCTCCAACTGGAAGAATTTATGTCATGTCTCCTGATGACACTTTAAAAACCACTGAGTCATTGTCAAGCTATCTTCAGCTAACATTGTAGACTGACTAATACAATGTCAAGTATTTCTATTCAACTTGATTTATATAATTAAACTAATGAAGCCATCAAATCTATTATTACCTATTACTACTTGTAATACACTAGGCTTTTTTGAATAAACCACCTTGCTTTAAAATTATTTTTAACTATGAACCCATTATCCTCCCACTTTTAAATTTTGACAAACATTTATCATTAGTATAGACTTTCCAGATTTATTTTTTACTTTTTTTTTTTGTCGACGCACTGTTTGAGAGAATCATGATCAAAAATTTCAGTTTAAATTTGGAAAAAGTTTTGCCTCACAAAGCCTATTGTGTTGTATATCATAGGGCATAAAAAACACAGTAAAATTACACCTCTCCCACCTCTCTAGTTTAATTAGAAGAGCTGCTATGGTGATTTGAAAATATGCTGGTTGTGCCTTTTTGACAGATGTTTTAAAACTTTACATATTTTGGAAATGGCATGATATATTTAAATAATATTTAGCATTTTTCTTTGACTAAATATATACTTTCCATATACCAAATTTTAACAAAATCTGAGCTGTTGAGGGATAATCAGTGTGTTGATTTGACTCAGAATGACCCTAAACTGTTATATGGGGAAGCAATCGGGAAGCCGACTGCCTAAATACCGGCAGCCGGCTTCCTGACTGTCATATCCCGGCAAGGGTGAAATACCGGGCGTCTAGATGTAGACGCCCGCATTTCCCCGATGCCGGGAGACCGGCGCCCGGCATCCCGATTGTAGTGATGCCGGGCGCCGCGAGCGGACAGCCGCGGGGGGGAGGGTTAGGTTTAGGGCTCCCGGGGGGGACTTAGGGTTAGGCACCCCCCTGGGAGGGTTAGGGTTAGGCTAGGGGGAGGGAAGGTTAGGGTTCGGCACCCCCGGGGGGGACTTAGGGTTAGGGACGCCCCCGGGGGACTAAGGTTTAGGCAGCGGGGAAGGGGTTGGTTAGGGTTAGGCACTTAGAGGGGGGATTAGGGTTAGGCACTTGGGGGGAAGTTAGGGTTAGGCACCCCTAAGGAGGGTAGTAGATACTCACCTATCCACGATCGGGATTTCCAGCGCTGTCGTTCTTCCGCTGCTCGGAACTCTGCTGATGTCAGCCTGCCGCTGACGGGAATCATACCCATTCCGTTATATGTACATTCTTTTCTACAGGAGACCATGGGAAAGTTGTATGTATAACAGTTTACATCCAACTCTGTAAAACCCCAAAGAGTAATTGGTGGTAGTGATCACCGCAGGACTGCTTTTATTCTCAGTATCCTTTTTAATATATTATACAATGAGCAAATGGGTTCCATTAGGAAAATAAATGTATAAGTGGATAAATCCTTTAAACCAGTTAAAAATTATCAGCCCTAACTCCCTAACAACTGAGCTGTTCTTATGAGTTTTTGTATAAGGAGATGTAGTTATCAGACCGGCGGACGGCATGCCGCCAGTCTGAATCCCGACACTGAAAGTCTGACATGGAATTTAAGATAGGTGTCAAAATACCGACGCCTATCTTAATCCTGATGCCGGACTCCAGAAGGATGGCAGCCCGAACGTGGTAAGTCCGTGGCACCCTTAGCGTTAGCTGCAGGGGGCATTGTTAGGTTTAGGCACTGTAGTTGGGTTAGGGTTAGGTTTTGGGGGAAGGGAGGCTAGTGTTAGGGTTAGATGGCACTAAGGGGGGAGGGTTAGGTTCAGGCTCGAAGGGGGAGGGTTAGGGGGTGGGGAGGGTTAGGCTACAAGAAGGGAGGCTTAGGGGGAGAAGGGGGAAGGGTAAGTATACTTACTCGATCCCTGTCGGGATACCAACCATCGTGATTCCGCTGTCGGTATTTTGACAGGAGGCATCCCCACTGCCGGCATTACATACCGATTCCTTTTTAAGTACAAGGAAATTCACATAATGTAAATCATTTACTCCTGTTGGCTGTTTTTTTTGTAAAAGTGAGGTATGTTGTCATTAAATAATTCTTCAAACATTGTTGCTAATAGGGCTGTCTGGTCACTAGGGATGCGGGATGGACCTTCACTGAAATATGGCAGCTTACAGCAGCATACATTGAACAACTTCTGATCACATTTCTGATTAACTGGTGCACCCTGACACTTATGAAAAAGGTAGGACAATGTTAATTATTTAGCACTTTTTTATTTTTTTTCCGGTATGCAAGTTCCACTTCAATAAATGATTTCATACTTGAAAACCTAGGAGCTAATACAGAGTTGGAATGCCAGTCCTTTTGCTGAGCGTATCTTATGTGTTTTCAAACTGCGCAAGCGCTGATTCCGTGTTGTGCGGAAGCATAGACATATATTTTGCATTTAGTATAGGACTGGTGCAAGCGCTCACTGATGATGGTGAATTTACACTTTAGTTCCATTAACGCAATCCGGAAACAATACGGCTGACTTACAATTCAACACTGCATTAGCCCCGTATACTACTTGCAGCTAAATTCAAGCTTTTAGTAGTCAAACTGTATAGGTTCTTTGTGACCTGTCTGCTTAGAAGTTCGCCTATAATAATGTATCTGCCTTTTTTGGCCTTCAAGTCCGTCACAGTATTGGCTCTGTGGCTGCTGTATCAGGGTCACCATGTGTGAGCCAGCATTATAGTGGAAGTAGAACCTGCTGTGGGGTCTACTGTTATTTCGGAGATCTTCAGACCATATACATTATGTTTTACATCAACACAGTTTTTAACAACTATATGATTTTTTATTTTTTTTAACAGATTTGATTAAGTAGCAGTGAAAACTATATCTTCCAAACACACTAATGCTGGGTACACACTTAAACGACGAGACGGTCACCATCCGAGCGGCTGATTTGTAAGCTATACACACTTACCAATCTGCCGTTCGGTATATCTGGCCTGACATCACAACTGGGTAGGCTTTTAAATTTGCCCACCCAGTTGTGATTTCAGTGTCGGCAGTGCCTGTATTCCACTAATGGACTTGTGATACAACCTTTGCAGATGCAGATTGAACGAACAATACAAAACAAGTGTGTACCCAGCTTAATATTATTGGTACTGTGTAATTGGCTCTAATATAAAATTTTCTTCTATAAATAACATTTATGTATATTATATTTGGTGACATGATCTGAAAATTGCAGAAAGAAACTTTTTTGTAACTGAATTTTACGTGTGTCTATACTGTGTGTGGTGTTAATCAACTAAGGGCCGTATTCAATTAGAGGCGAAAAGTCGGAAAGGTTTTGCCTGTCCGACTTTCTGCCTCCTTCGCCTGTTTCAGAGGCGAAAACTTTTCGCGCTCTTCCCCGCTTTTCACCCTATTCAATTCCAAACCACGGGACAACGGAAAGCGGCGAATGCGGAACAGGCGGAAAGTACTGTCAGAAATGGGGAAGTCAGTCTGTACCCCACAAAAAGATGCACTAACAGGGAAACAATGTACAAGTGTACTAAAACCCCTAATAAGTGTTTGGGGTACTTACGTAGTTTAAATAGCTTCTTATTAGCGTCTATGCAAAAGTGGTGAAGAATGGCTTAAAGCAGTATTTTTTGGTGAAAATAAGTAATCCCGTCAAATTTGGGGTACTTAAAAATGGGTGCTAGCATATTTTAATGTTTCTAAAGTGAACGCTTATAAAATGTCAAAAACGCATCTGCAACATGCACCTGCAATCCCAAAAACACCTGACCCATCCTCGCAGACCCCCCAGAAGTCTATTTTGCTAGTTTTTATGCTTGTCCCCCCACTTTTTACTGTTTCGCCCCAAAAATGAAAGTACTTTTTTGGGGTGTTCTTAGGTTTTTTATTTTAATTTTTTTCCAAAGATTTGGCCTTTGGGGGGCTGTCATAAGAGTTCTGGGTCGTTTCCCCACATTTGCACTCCAAAATAAAGATTTTGCTCTTCTTTTCACCTTATAATCATAGGCAAATCTTTTTCGCCTATTACATTGCATTGAATTTCCGCGTAGGCTAAATCCGGCTGGAATTGAATTTGGAGATAAATTGCGACCAGGGAAAGAGCCGAACTTTTTTGCCGATTATGGCTTTTTGCCTCTATTTGAATACAGCCCTTATTCTTCTGTCATTTCTATGTTATTGTGTGTACTTCATAAACATGTTCTTTTAGCTTTAGATCAAATACTAAAAACACACTTAAATAATATTTATTTTTAACAAATGACCTATGTTTTAATTTAGGTTATTTGCCAATATTTTGTGAATGGAATCACAAACAGCTGCTGCTGCCATGTCTCTTAACGACATCATAATGAGTTCCAACGATCTAAGAGAAAAGGAGGAGATTGATTCAGGAGGATTCGGTAAAGTGTTCTTGTGTTTTCATCGAACACTTGGAATAGTTGTACAGAAAACTGTATTTACAGGATCAAAGCATGAGTCGTAAGTGATCTTCTATCATTTTTTGTTTATGTTGAGGAAATTAAAGAGGTTGTCTGATCAAGTAACAAAATAGCTCACTCACACCTTGTCTTCCAGATACATATAGCCGTGGCCAAATGTTTTGAGAATGACACAAGTATTGGTTTTCACAAAGTTTGCTGCTTCAGTGTGTTTAGACCTTTTTGTCAGATATTACTATGGTTGAAAGCTTTTATTGACAGTTACATTAAGTTTATGCAAAGAGTCAATATTTGCTTTGTTGACCTTTCTTTTTCAAGACCTCTGCAATTCGCCCTTGCATGCTGTCCATCAACTTCTGGGCCACATACTGACTGATGGCCGCCCATTCTTGCCTAGTCAATGCTTGGAGTTTGTCAGAATTTGTGGGTTTTTGTCTGTCCTCCCACCTCTTGAGGATTGACCACAAGTTCTCAATAGGATTAAGATCTGGAGAGTTTCCTGGCCATGACAACAAAATTTCGATGTTTTGTTCTCCGAGCCACTTAGTTATCACTTTTGCCAGAGACTGGTTTAGTAATTAGGGATAGTATAAATATCTGTGACTGTTCTTTGAATGACCATGCTTCTGAGGAAGAACTAAGGTCCGAAAAGCTTTAAGCTGGTGCTCGTACTGTTGGGATATCGTGGCTGCTACCTTTAAACACCCTGAAAGCCGTGGGGAGTTCCGGACCTCTGGATTTCTACCCATCATCCATCTGGGAGGGTAATTAGAGGGACTCGGCAACTAATTTTAAACCCTAGAATTTATATTATTTTAAATGTGAGCGCAACTTGAAAATAAATCTTTTCTATTTCTGGATAGTATTGCAGTATGTTCTTTCTTCTCTTTTTTTGAGAGATTATACGTGATCTGAGGGGAAGTGAAACTACTGAAAGTCTGAGAATCCATTATAAGAATGGGAATAATTGAGTAAAGAAAGGAAGAATTGTGGACTCATTTATTTTTTCATTTTTGTGTAAGGACTTTCTTTTATATCAATATATGTATTGTGCGCCATTGAGAGGATATTTTCTTGCTATTCACTTTTGCCTTATTGCAAGGTGCTCCATCATGCTGGAAAAGCCATATTGTTCGTCACCAAACTGTTCTTGGATGGTTTTAGAGAAGTTGATCTTGGAGGATGTTTTGGTACCATTCTTTATTCATGGCTGTGTTCTTCGGCAAAATTGTGAGTTATCCCACTCCCTTGGCTGAGAAGCAACCCCACACATGAATGGTCTCAGGATGCTTTACTGTTAGCAGGAGATTTCTGTGCAATCTCTTTCATTAGTCTATTGCTACATAGCTGGGATACTTAAAATCATGCAAAATCTGTAGTTTCAACAGATTGTATAAAAAAAACTTTATACGTAGGCCCCTAGGTGAGGGATAATCTGACCTGTGGAGAGAGGAGGGAAAGGATGAGGTAGTGGATATGAGATTGAGTAATACAATCAACGTGAAAGGAAAATGTAACAATTTAGCATGTGATGTAAGCATAGCCAGTACTTTGTGGGCCCCATAGCAATATTTTGAAGGGGCCCCTGTCCCAATGCTTCTAGAGACACCAATAGTTAATGTTATGCCTAAGCCCTAGTTCACATTAAGTCAAATTGTAGGGCTACCACTACACATTATGCCACACACTACCCTCAATTCACATTGACAGTGTCCCCAGTTCATATGCCATATTGCAGTGCCTCCAGTTCAAAGTATATCATATTACAGTGCCCCCAGTTCATATTATGCAACACTTTAGTACCTCCACTGCATATTGGGCCACATTAAAGTGCCCAAGTTCTTATTATTTAACATTATAGTGCCAGTGCACATTACAATGAGCAGGTCAGATTATGCCACATTACAGTGCCCTTCACGTCAGATTATGTCACATTACAATGCCCCCTTACCAGCACCCACTAAAGCTACGCCCATGGATGTAACAATTGTGTTGATGGCTTTTATAATGCTGGTATATAACATGCAATGTAGAGATATTAGTGGCGCAGCAGCCAACCATTGCAGCAATTGTAATTATAGAAAAATGCATGTGATTCCAACTACTGTATAACAGTCTTGTTATCAGTATTGTGAAAGCATTCTTTTTATTGTTTTGTAACAATTGGCATGCTTGGATGTTTCCAGCACATCTTAACCCTTCCAGGCTTTCTCCAGGGAAGTGCAAGCTCTTCAGTATAATTGATGGGGTTTAAATAATTGCCAGTGGTCTGTGATTTGTAGCTCCCATGGAAATGGTAGTGATGATTGTTGTTTAAGTAATGGGAGAAGAATTGGGAGCAAAGGAAAGAAGAGGAGGAAGAAAATGGGAACAGGGCAGAGAAACAGTGAAAAAAGAACAGAATAGAAAAGTGAGGATTTGAGACTGGAGGGATAGGGGGGGTATAGTTTCTTATCATGGTGGGTCATATGTCTTATCAGTGATCGCAAATATACGCGCTATAGCACGTATTTTACTCGGTATTGAGGACTCTCTTTTCTAGAATGGGCGGGTCCCTGGGGACGCGCTGTGCTGCAACCAATCCCCTGGATCCTCACTAAGGGAATTAAGAGTCTGACCCGGCTGCAGTCTATGAAAATAGAGGGTAGAGTCAGGCCAGCCAGCGGCACTACTCATGCATCTCGGCGATCCGGAGTGAAGATGGCCCTGCACTCTAAAGACGGCGTCAGGTAAGTGTAGTTGGCGCTGTGGGGTCACCGCCGGGACCCGCACCCAGGGCCATCAGGGTGGTACATGTGGAAGAAGGGGCCTGAGTGGGAATTCCCCTAGTGTCTGTTTCAGGGGAGGGGGCGCTACCTGACGGCTGCCAGGTGCACAGACCCCAGTACCGCTCAACACATCACGGACACCGGGTACTTGGTATACCACCTGGCACACAGCAGCACGGACTCCGCTACATACACAGCCCGGATGGCGGCCCCTGCGGTGAGCTCGGTACACTGGTTCCTGAAGGGGCTGCGGCTGCACGATAACCTGGCTTTTGAGGCCACCATGCAGGGGGGCAAGCTGTGTGCCCTGGACCCCTGGTGGAGGTTAGACGGGGCCAGAGCACGTATACAGCCTGGTACAGGTCCTGTATGTGGAGGCCCTCACCCCTGTGTGTGTCCTGTATGTGGGGGCCCTCACCCCTGTGTGTGTCCTGTATGTGGGGGCCCTCACCCCTGTGTGTGTCCTGTACGTGGAGGCCCTCACCTCTTTGTGTGTCCTGTATGTGGGGTCCCTCACCCCTGTGTGTGTCCTGTATGTGGGGGCCCTCACCTCTTTGTGTGTCCTGTATGTGGGGGCCCTCACCTCTTTGTGTGTACTGTATGTGGGGGCAGTGGCGCTGACACTGTAATGTAGCAATTCGCATGCAGACAGGCTATAGATAGGCAAAGGCAGCAGCTGATGGTCTGACATGGAGCGTTCCACTAGTGTACGGTGGCTAATCAGGTGCCGTGAAGGGCCATGACGGTACACTCTGGGTACATAGTTACAGCCCTAAATGGGGGGAATATGTTGTGGACAATGGAGGAGGTGCCCCCTTCAGAGCTGGAGCCCGGAGGCAGGCGCCTCCATTGTCTCCCATAGTTCTGCCCCTGTGTGGGGGCCCTCATCCCTGTGTGAGTGCTGTCACCCGTGGGGGAAAAACCAGCATGATGGTCACCACCAGTTGGCACTATAGTGAGGGCCCCCATGACTTTGTCTCTTTTGGGATTATATCAGGTCACACACACCTATGAGTGGGTTCGTAGAATAGTCCTAAATGCTTGTAGTGACTGGCTGCTTTACATATATATAATAATATACCTGTCCATACTCGCCAGCCCGGCAGCATTGTGTGACCGGCAGCCTGTGAATAGGGTTGGCTGTCTGTCATTTCAGTGTGGCGGCTGTGCGGAGCTCAGTGTGGTGAGCAGGGAAGGTCCCGAGACTGCTCACAACACCGATTTATAAAGTACTGCAGAGCCGACTGAGAGCTCCCCGCAGCCGGCGCACTGTAATGACAGGCAGCCAATCTGATGTATCTGCTGTCGGGCCCTGGGGAGTATATAGAGCTACTCCCTGCTGCTGGTAGTATATAAAATCAGTGTCTGCATTTCTTTGACTTCCCCCACACCCATTCTCAGCACCAGGTATGTCTGTTAATGTGTATAATTTTTTTATATATTTTTTTGTCACTCTCTATCTACCCCCTTCCACATGTGTGCCTCTGCCTGCCATCATGTGTACCTCTGCCCATCCCCCATATGTGCGTCTGCCCCTTCTGTCCTTCTACTCACCATCTCCTTATATGCCTCTGCCCACCCAGCCTTTGTGAGCATCTGCCCGCTTCCCCCTATCTGTGTGCCTCTGATTGGGGAGCTCTACTTGTTTAATTTCTACTAAACCCCACAATTTCTGTCTGCACCCACCGTGCTGCATCATTGTAGTCTGGCAGCGCTGGACTTTTCCAGGTGGCTCAGGCGCAGTCTGAACCTAGAGATAGTGATGCGGTGACATGACATCATGTAGCTGATGTGTTTTTTTTTTTACTGTCAGGGGCAACTGTGTTTTACAGATTTACAGAAAACCATCAATTAGATGGGACCCAGATAATGTGAGGTAGGACCAGGGCTCAAAGTGAGCCGGTATACAGCGGTATGCTATACTGCCACTTCAGCCTGTGTCTGAACTCCCGCTTAGCAGCCGTCGCTGGGAGCTAAAGAGCAGCTGCTGGAGATGTGTCCCGCTGGGGACACAACTTTCAGCAGTGAACTGCTGGGCTTCATCGAGCATCGGGAGACGGGTCCCGATGCCAGGACAGATACATGTAGCCACAGTCGAAAGAAGAAACCCGGCGCCGGTCTGAACCAATCACGGACCGGCAGCCAATTATAAATAAACATCAGTGGTGGCTCTTTAAATTTGGTCCCATCCGCTAGCCAATCACTGCCTGCAGATCGGCATCCAATTAGAAGCAGCTGCGCGGCTGCCTCCGATTGGCTGCTGGCCCATGCTGTGATTGTTTCACAGTCACGCCCGCCAAGTCCAAAGCCTGGAGGAAGGATGCTTAGCCGCACGCGGAGCCCCACTGATAGCCGGGGGACAGGAGGAGGATAAGCTGTATTCTGCCAGCGCCAACTCCGGACGTGGAATGAGAGTTACAGGGGGTGAGAGAGGAAGTAGTAGTAAGTAAGTAGTGTGAGGTGCAGGGGGAGGGTGAGAGAAGCAGGTAGTGTGAGGTGCAAGGGGTGGGAGAGAGAAGCAGGTAGTGTGAGGTGCAGGGGGAGGGTGAGAGAAGCAGGTAGTGTGAGGTGCAGGGGGAGGGTGAGAGAAGCAGGTAGTGTGAGGTGCAGGGGGAGGGTGAGAGAAGCAGGTAGTGTGAGGTGCAGGGGGAGGGTGAGAGAAGCAGGTAGTGTGAGGTGCAGGGGGAGGGTGAGAGAAGCAGGTAGTGTCAGGTGCAAGGGGTGGGAGAGTGAAGCAGGTAGTGTGAGGTGCAAGGGGAGGGTGAGAGAAGCAGGTAGTGTGAGGTGCAGGGGGAGGGTGAGAGAAGCAGGTAGTGTGAGGTGCAGGGGGAGGGTGAGAGAAGCAGGTAGTGTGAGGTGCAGGGGGTGGGAGAGAGAAGCAGGTAGTGTGAGGTGCAGGGGGTGGGTGAGGGAAGCAGGTAGTGTGAGGTGCAGGGGGTGGGTGAGGTGCAGGGGGTGGGTGAGAGAAGCAGGTAGTGTGAGGTGCTGGGAGTGGGTGAGGGAAGCAGATAGTGTGAGG
Source organism: Taudactylus pleione (assembly GCA_031769625.1). Taxonomy (NCBI): domain Eukaryota; kingdom Metazoa; phylum Chordata; class Amphibia; order Anura; family Myobatrachidae; genus Taudactylus; species Taudactylus pleione. The sequence goes on along the minus strand of JAUIMM010000115.1, from coordinate 17,977,596 downwards.
TACAGGGGGTGTGCGGTCAGGGGGTGGGTGAGAGAAGCAGGTAGTGTGAGGTGCAGGGGGTGGGTGAGGGAAGCAGGTAGTGTGAGGTACAGGGGGTGGGTGAGGTGCAGGGGGTGGGTGAGAGAAGCAGGTAGTGTGAGGTGCAGGGGGTGGGTGAGAGAAGCAGGTAGTGTGAGGTGCAGGGGGTGGGTGAGAGAAGCAGGTAGTGTGAGGTGCAGGGGGTGGGTGAGGGAAGCAGGTAGTGTGAGGTGCAGGGGGTGGGTGAGAGAAGCAGGTAGTGTGAGGTGCAGGGGGTGGGTGAGAGCAGCAGGTAGTGTGAGGTGCTGGGGGTGGGTGAGGGAAGCAGGTAGTGTGAGGTACAGGGGGTGTGCGGTCAGGGGGTGGGTGAGAGAAGCAGGTAGTGTGAGGTTCAGCGGGTGGGTGAGGGAAGCAGGTAGTGTGAGGTGCTGGGGGTGGGTGAGAGAAGCAGGTAGTGTGAGGTGCAGGGGGTGGGTGAGAGAAGCAGGTAGTGTGAGGTACAGGGGGTGGGTGAGGGAAGCAGGTAGTGTGAGGTACAGGGGGTGGGCGAGGGAAGCAGGTAGTGTTAGGTGCAGGGTGTGGGTGAGGGAAGCACGTAGTGTGAGGTGCAGGGTGTGGGTGAGAGAAGCAGGTAGTGTGAGGTGCAGGGGGTGGGAGAGGGAAGCAGCCTCCAGGTAGTGTGAGGTGCAAGCAGTGGGAGAGGGGAGCAGCCTGCAGGTAGTGTGAGGTGCGAGGAGTGGGAGAGGGAAGCAGTCTGCAGGTAGTGTGAGGTGCAGGGGTGGGTGAGGGAAGCAGCCTGCAGGTAGTGGGAGGTGCAGGGGTTAGGAGAGGGAAGTAGGTAGTGTGAGGTGCAGGGGGTGGGTGAGGGAAGCAGCTTCCAGGTAGTGTGAGGTGCAGGGGGTGGGTGAGGGAAGCAGCTTCCAGGTAGTGTGAGGTGCAGGGGGTGGGTGAGGGAAGCAGCCTCCAGATAGTGTGAGGTGCAAGGGTTAGAAGAGGAAAGTAGGTAGTGTGAGGTGCAGGGGTTAGAAGAGGGAAGTAGGTAGTGAGAGGTGCCGGTGTTGTGATGGAAGCAGAGGCTGAAACTTGTCAAAGTCCCTAAAGCTTTTTTTGTGGGGGTGGGGGGGGCTTCAACTAAATGTTCCATACCCCCACTTCAAAATTACCACTTCGAGCACTGGGTAGGACCCCAATTTTTTAAAGTGAGGGGTCGCTGGGACCCACTTTTTTTTTTGGCTCAGCGCGATCACTGCTTATTGTGCTAAATGGGGGTATGTGTTCTAAGGGTCAGTGCGATGTTGTGTATGTATGTGTGAAGAAGGGTCCAAAGTGTGGTCATCCATTTTCCATGTTCAGTGCAATGAACGAGATGCTGGAGGATGGGGGAGCATGCTTCCTGCTTCTGTACTGTTAGGATGCCTTGCGTGTATGCAAGATGAGAATGTCTATAAATTGTATACAAGACTGACTGTGTGTGCTAGAGCAGCTCAAGTTAGGTTTCTAATGGAACTATTTTGAAAATCAAGCGTGTCAACAGTATCAATAAAATTTTAGCTTGGCAACAAGCAATAAATCAATAAAACAATAAAAGTAACATTAAAAATGAATAAAAGCAATAAGATTAGTTGCAGATTAGTGATAATGTTATAGTTCTATTCCAATATTTTCTGCGCCTCTAGGAAGACGGGTGAGTGCGAGAATAGGTAATTTATGGCTGGAAGTCCTCCTTACCTAATCTTGCACTGTCACTTCCCTTCGGTTCTTTGGTCGCGTTTGATGTCTCCTCTCCCTGCTGATGTTTCCGGTCTCTGCGCTCCACAATTGGTGGGAGCCGGGGAAGGCCAGATATTGTCAGTATTGGGAGGATTCAGTCTGCGGCGCTAGTAATTTCCAATGTGTTTCATACTTGGTGTATATGTACAAAACGTGTTGAAAATTGGATGGATGTTGTATTAATGTGATATTCTTGTGGGAAACCCTGGTTTGCTTCTGTTTGTGCGATCTGTTTGATTACTTGTGGTTGGGTCTATAATCTGTATACTTGCATGTTATTTTAGCATAAAAAGTTGCACAGACCGTGTCCCATGATGTCTACGCACAGAAGTGCAGTTACGATTGAGACTTACGGTATCAGAAGTGTTTAGGAAATGTACTGGTTGTCCCTGGGTGGTGACTAGGAGGTGGTTATCCAGACACGGTCTGTCTTATCGGTAAGTTATGCGACATCCCAGCGACACTACCCTAACTGGTTGCGAACTCTAATGCTTAAATCAGTCATATACTGCAGCTAGTATGAGCTTGGTGCAAGTTTTGATGGTTTGACAAATGGTTGCATCTGTTGCACTAAGTGGTATTTCAGCGTCTAAAGACTCTCAAAGTGGGCGTTTTAGTCCTTGCACATGCAGATAGAGAAAACAGATTCTGCGCTGGAGTGCAAGTTTCAATTAATAGCATTTATTTAAATATAAGTATCCTATTAAAACACCATAGATATCACACCATGTATAAGTATAAATCTCTTTCTCTTTAGTGTTATAAGCAATATCTGAGGTAAAACAATTAAGATCATTAACGCTACCAAGTTAAATATTGATCCATATATAACATGTGAACATATCAGTTTTTTAAATTAAAGAATAAATACCAATACATTGCATAGACAATATAGAGCCTGTGTGTAGGATTAGTAGCAGCTTGAACAATTAAACGTTCTTTTTACCTAAGTTGTTAATTCCAGAAACGCCACTTAGTAATGATTCAATGAGAGTCTTTTTTTCCAGACTGTCCTCATATGCACATAGAAGAATAAACAGTCAATGTATTACCTCCGGGTATAGGCCGTAATAAGCAAGTGTATCCAAGTATATATAGTGTCCAAACGCTGACGGCTAGTAAGGGGCGTCCCCCTAAGACAGGTCAAGGTAGCTTAACATCAGATCCAGTCTGACTCCCCATCCGCTGATTGTAGCTGACAAGCGGGGGAAGCTGTGGTCACGGCGCTGCATTCAATCCAGTCTTTAAAGCAGGAGCGCTGGCAGTCGTTGCTTCGTCAGGTATGCTGGTAACGGGCTACTGGCCGCTGTGTGCCGTTCAGGTAGGAGAATCAAGGATACCACACAAGAAGAAATGCAAAGCACCAGGAACAATTACGCGTTTCAGCCACTTCTTTGCCCTTTTTCAAGGTGGATGTTCCTTGTTCCACCCTGCTGTTCTAAATACCACACTCTCATTTGATTGGTGATTATAAATTAGGGATTATTATCCACCTGGATCACTTTCTAGGATCCTAATTCCAGGCTTGCTATATTGGATTTGTTTATAATAATTCCTTTTCCTCTACACATCGTATATTCATATAATATAAAAAAACATATATTGTATCCAAGTGTAAAAATAAATTATATCAAAATGATGCACAATATATTAAAATAATAAAAATGAACCCATATAAAAACGGGTTAGTTTATCTTTCCACTCAATTTATGTTTCATTTAATGACGGGAAGTAGGACTTCCTCAGTTACACCATCTCCTTCACCCACGTGGCTTCCACCAGATGTTTGTGTCCTTCACCATCCATATGTAGTGTTCACTTTAGGTCCGGCGGTCAGGGCGCCGAACATAGAGCAAGGGCACTTCTGCATGTGCCCAAAAAGGGGGTGTGGCCAATGAAAGGGGGCGTGTCTTTATGACGCGTCCCCTTTTCGTCACTCTTGGGGGCGTGCCCGGCACCTTACAGACATGCTGGGCAGCACCCAAGCGCCGCGGTCACTGAGAAAGGCATCCATTCACCGGCGTTGACCGCTGCTCTGACGTTTTCTCCACCCACGGGAGACTGCGGCCCGCGGGTGGAGGACAGAACCCGCAGGCTGTTTCAGTGGGGCGCCGCGCTGGAGTTCAGGATGCTTTCTGCCCTTCAGAAATAGGGCACCCCGCTGAAACAGCCTAGCGGGAACGCTAATAGGAATAGGTTGCATAGCTAGGTGTAAATCTTGTTCAGTGGCTGTCCCTGTTTGTTATAGGTAATAGAATTATTTCAAACCAGAAATAGTTGTGTTTGAGTATGTCCTTGTAAATGACAAAACATGGTTTACAGGGATGGGCTGGATGTAGGAGGCTGACTCCATAGCTCCTAGGCCCCAATATCCACCAAATACCATCCTGTACCCTATGCCCGGGCCCTGCAGACATATATTTACTTACCTCTCCATGCTCCAGGAGTCCTGAGGTCTGCTTGTGTTACCGGCCTGCTGTGCTGTAGGAGCTGTGGATCTCCCTCTGCAGTGTCTCCTCATCGCGGGCGCCATTTTGGATCTTGCCCCGGTATTTGCTGTGGCTCCTGGCTCCAGCGCTCACCACCTCTTGTGTTTGGAGGGAAACTTTCCCACTTGGGGCTGCTGTGGACTCGCAATTACTGATCACAGCCGCCATCTTTGATTCGGCCCCAGCTGTTATTGTTGCTCCTGTCTTCAGTGCTGGATGTGGCACACTGCTGGTTTCTGTCCTGGGCGGCTGGGAAGGTGCCTGATCCTTTCCCTGGAGTCCTGAGGATACCTGGGGCCTCTGCAGATTGCGTTTATCTGGATCCGGCCGCCATCTTGGATCAGGATTCTGCTGTAGAGAAGGGACTGTGGGCTGACTCTGCTGCCTGTTGCTACTGTATTACCCAGAGTGAAGCTGTGGTGCTGGGTCTGCTATTACAATTATCTCACTGAATCCTCACTATCTGCACTCATACATCACAGGTGATTTCCCTGCCTGCACAGCCCTCCTCCCTTTTGATTCCAGTTACTGGCTGCCTCCCTGCACTGTTCTCCACTGCCTGCTGTTTCTGTCTGCTGACCTCTGAACTGGTGGTGGGGTCTTTATATACCTGATCCCTGCTGTTCCTGTGCTATACATTCATTGTTGTATCTGTCTCCTCTATCTTGTTGAAGCTTGTGATTTAGAACTAATGGAAAAAAAGGTCCCAGCAGTCGGCCACTGCGCAGCTGGAGAGATTTTCCCGTTCAGGAACTGGTGGGGCTACGGGATCCATCTCTTCAGATACTCCGTCTCATTCCTCTCAACCCTCCTCTCTGCCTGCTCCTGCAGACCCCCCGTTGGAGCCTAAGATCAGTATGCATAACCTAATGCAGGCAATTACTTCTTCTGAGAAAACGCTGTCTGGCAAGATTTCCAAAGTTCGTGTGGAACTTTCCCTTATGCTTCATGTTATGCAGACGATGCGAGAACATGTTGGTGAGGCCAAGACTCTAGCTTCCACCATTAGAAGATGTCACTGCTCCGGGATGGCTTTTGACCCAAGAGTTCCACACGGTGGCCTGTCGCTCCAAAATCTCTGATATTGAGGGTCGACTTCGCAAAAACAACGTCCGATTTGTTGGTGTACCCGAGAAGATGGAAGGTTCTCATACAGAGACGTTTCTGGAAAAATGGCTGGAAGATTTCACTGCCCACTTTGCGGTGGAAAGGGCGCACCGTAGCCCTTCTAGGGCTCTTCCTCCTGGTGCTCCCCCTCGCACATTCATCGCCAAGATCCTGCATTTCAAGGACAGAGATGCGATCCTTAGTCTGGCTCGTCGACGTGGTTCTTTGTAATACAATGGAAATCGGGTGGCTGTGTTCCCGGACTTTTCTATGGAAGTCCAGAAGTCTAGGTCCCAATTTGTACAGATTAAACATTGTCTACCTGATCTGGGCCTCTCTTATGCCATGTTGTTTCCTGCCCGTCTGCGTGTGGTGGCTGATGGAAGACCTAATTTGTTTGATTGCCCACGTGGGGCTTCGACATGGCTGGATCTTAGGGGCCGTGGCGGTGATGCTCCTCCGGACTGACCTGGATTTGCTGTCTCTTGAGCTGTGCTTACTTATAAGCATTATCTTTCTTCATTATTCTGGTTTATAATATTAGGTCTCTGGACATTACTAGTTTAGTGTTTATTTGCACTTAGGCGCTCTCCATTTGCTAATATTTTGAGGTATCTATTTTATATTATGATCTTTATGGTCGGTTGTGCTGGGTGCCGGGGGTGGGCAATTCTGCCTTGGGCCTGGACGATACTCCTCCTTACGGCTGAGGTAAGACTAGCTCCCCCTCTCTTGCCCCTTATATTAACAAGGGTTTGTTAGTTACTTAGGTATTTTGTTCCAGGGTTTGCAGTTGGTAGGTTAAGGATGATCTAGGTATACCTGGTTGGGATGGGTATACAGGGTGGAGGGACGGGGTATTTTTGAGGTTATTGTATGGGATATTTTATGTTTCTATTTTATGCCATTGCCATGTTTTACAACTGCTATTCTCAGTTCCTACTGTGCCTTTTTTTTCTGCTGTGTCTGCCATGTCTCGCTAGGTGCCTTCATCGGTGCTGTTTCAGGTGTCTGTATCTCCTCTTCCCACTGGTGTGTTGCTAACCCCATGATGTCTATTAGCTTAGGTCCCCCTCTCCAAGTTCTCTCCTGGAATGTCCAGGCCCTCAATGACCGGGTCAAACGCTCTTTAGTCTTGAATCAGGTGAAAAAGACTCTGGCAGATATATGTTTTATGGAAATACACTTGGTGGGTGGGACAGTCTTGGCATTGTGTAAACCCAGGATAGGCTGGGCCTATCACTACACGCATTCCTTATATTCCAGAGGAGTGTCAGTTCTTGTCTGTAGATACCTCGGTTTTGTGCTTGATGATATTGGGATTGACCCCTTGGGTAGATATGTCTTAATTCGGGCATCTATTCACTCCTTCCCACTCCACATTCTTGCTGTTTATATTTCCCCTCCTCATACTAGTGTAGTCCTGAAAAAGTCTGCCGAATTTATTTCTTTGTCCCCTGATACCCCGGTTATTTGTGTAGGAGATTTTAATAATGTATTACACCCTACCCTGGATAGGTGGCATGAGAGTTCGGTTGTGTCTGGACCCTCCCCCCATTTTTTTCCAATTTAGTGGGGGAACTTGGTTTGGTGGATATTTGGCGGGTTCGGCATCCTCACCTGGCTCGGTACTCTTGCTTCTCAGCCTCCCATCATTCCTTTTCTAGGATTTATCTTGCTCTGATATCCGGGATGCTGGTTCTGCAGGTTATCGAGGTGGAGTACCGGTCTCGTGGTCTCTCGGATTATGCCCCTTTAGTGTTGGCTATTGATATTGCTGCTCCAAGAAGTCACTCTTTGGAAGTTCAATCCTTACTGGCACACATTAATGGGTGCTGGTTCGGAATTGGAATCTCAAGGGTGTGATTTTTTTTCTCTGAGAATACCGGTTCCATTTCCTTTGATATTTTGTGGGATGCCTTTAAGTCTGTCCTACGCGGTTCTTTAATTGGGAGGATAAGTATCAAAACTTTTTTTATAGGAAAAAGGAAGTGGAACTTGAAAATCGTGGGAAAACTGCTTGAACAGCAATATCTGTCCTCTAGCTCTACTATTGCTAGATCCTCCTATATGGAGGCAGCTAAACTATTATCTGATTTCCTTTTAGATAAGTCCAGAAGACGCCTGCTATTTGTTAAACATAGTCATTATTCAGATTCGGATAAATCAGGAGCTTTCTTGGCTTATATTTCCAGGGAGGTTTGACCTGTTACAGGTATAGCTCAAATTTGGGACTATTTAGGTAATTTGTACTCCTCTCCCCCTGCTATTGCGAATGTGTTTTTTGAGTATTTTGCTAGTCTTTATTATTCCCAGGCTCACTATACTTTAGAAGAGTTACTTGAATATTTTGGACATCTATCCCTCCCATCCATTTCTCCGGACAGTAGGGCATTTCTTGATTCTCCATTTACTATAGAGGAAATTGAGGTGGGCGTTTCTTCATTTCTGGGGGGTAAGGCCCCAGGGATGGACGGGATTCCTATTGAGCTCTATAAGAAGCATTTTCTTTTCCCTATACTCCTTGACCTTTTTTAATGAACTGTCTTACCTGTTCTATGTCGGAGGCCATTATTGTGATGATCCCTAGATCCCTATAGATCCTCTTGTTCCTGGCTCTTATCGCCCAATCTCTCTCCTTTCCACAGATATTAAAATATTGGCTAAAATGCTTGCACTTAGGCTGGGTGATTCGTGAGGTGGTACATCCCGATCTGACAGGTTTTATGCCAGGGAAACCTACCTCACAGAATCTTAGGAGATTGTATTCAATTTTGCAGCTGGCGACCTCGGTGGATGTATGACGGGGCAGTGGTGGTGTCCTTGGACGCAGCCAAGGCCTTTGATTCTGTGGAGTGGCACTATCTTTGGGAGATTCTGCTCCGTTTTTGAGATGGGACCTCGATTTATAGCCTGTGTTAAATTACTGTATTCTTTCCCTTTAGGGCGGGTATGTTTCTCCTTCCTTACGCCTCTCTAGAGGTACAAGACAGGGCTGTCCTCTTTCCCCGACCCTTTTTGTCCTGGCCATTGAACCTTTTAGCATGTGTTTATTAGAAGTCACCCCGGCATACGGGGGGATTCGGATACAGCAAAAGGTTGACACGGTGACTTTCTATGCAGATTCTTTTGGACCGTTTCCTGGGCTGCACATTAACTGGAATAAATCTTGCATTCTTCCTGTTCATGGTCCTTCCTCGGCTGCGAATACTCTCTTGGAATGGACCTCCAGGTTTAAATATTTGGGAATTTGGATTACGTCGTCTATGTCGGACTTGATCTGTTTTTCAGCAGGCTCCTGTTTATATTTCTCCTCATATTTTTCGACTAATAGATAGCTATCTTTCCTCTTTAAATTAAAGAAAGCAGGCTGCCCAATTCTATAACATCCAAGTAAACACATTTATTGCCACAATCCCATACACACCCTGACTTGTCCTTATGGCATTCTTCCGCTCTAGGAGAACTGGCCCTATTTGATAGTAGCTCTTTGTGGTCTAGGATGGTGGTCTTCTCCCTTGGACATTTGTATAGTGACAGGGTTTTTAAAACCTTTGACACTCTTAAGACTGAATTTGGGGTCCCGAATTTTATGTTTTTCCACTATTTGCAGCTTCGTCGTGCCCTATCCATCCAGTTTTCTTCTGGCCCTCCACAATGTGCTCCTGATCCTGTTAAGGCTTTGTTGCAAGTGACTAGTGGTAGGAGATTGATTTCCAGAATTTACTCTTACCTCCTTACTGTTAACTCAGATGATACCCTAGCACCGCTTAGACTTAAATGGGTGGAGGATTTGGGCCCATTAGAGGATGAAGAGTGGTATTTAATGTTGAGTGGCCCTCTGTCTGCCACCTCTGCAGTTTGATTTCAACTGATTCAGTTTTTTTTTATTACACAGGATGTATCTTACCTCCTTGCTACCGAGTAGATTTGGGTCTGGTGCCACTGATAGGTGTCCTAAATGTTCTACTCCGCAGTGCTCATTTTGGCATCTCCTCTGGGAATGCTCTGCTGTCCAAGTATTTTGGTCCCGAGTCACCAATTGTCTCACTAAAACAGGAGGTAGTATTCTCCTTTTATTCCCTACAATGTGTATTTTGTGATTTGTGTCTCTTGGACAGGGTTCATCGTTTAACTGGCCAATACATAATTAATGCATTAACTATGGCAAAAGTTTGTATTGCCCACACCTGGATGGCATCTAGGAGCCCTAATTTTGCTGAGTGGTGTGGGCTGATAAATGAAGTGATGGGGGCATGAACAATTTTTATATACTAAGCAAAATTGTATTCTCAAATATGAACGTATTTGGGGCCCATGGATTGCTTCCTTCCCATTATGTTGCTGGAGGGAGTGAGATTTCAGACACTGATGGGCTGGCACCTGGCGGGGCGGCATAATAATGTTTTGGTATTCTGAGTAATAAACTCTGAAATTTTACTGCTGTTTTGGATGATTGAGAATTATTGTGCAGATATCTTTAAAATTGTTTTATTTATTTTTTTATTTTCTTATATACTGGATATGACTTTATTATTATTATTATTATTATTATTATTATTATTATTGGGTTTATATAACAATGGCTGTATACTACAAATGTTTTTTTTTTTCAGGTTTATTGGGGTGGGGGGATTTTGTTTCTTGTATTGTTTTTTCTCTTTTATTATGGAAAGAATTTCATAAATAAACTCAATTTAAAAACAAAACAAAACATGGTTTACAGGGATGTAATATTACTGGTGGCTAGCCAATGGTCTTGGTCCCATATGGTATTTGTGTCTCTGAAATGTGACTGTTGGCTATTGACTTAGAGTTGCAGGTAGGTATCTATGTATTGGGAGATGTTGACTGTCATGGATTTGATGCTTGAGATTATGGGGGTTTATGTATGTTTTTGTGTAGTGTATCTTTGGTAGGTAGAAAAATACAGGTATTATGAGACGGTTGGGTATGTGTTCCCGGCGATCTGGATGCCGCTGGTCAGAATACTTACAGCGACACCGCAAGAGTGAAAAGGTAAGTATACTAACACTAACCCTAATCCCCCTCCCCTAGCCTTAACCCGCCCTCCCCGGTGCCTAAACCTAACCTCCCCTCCTTAGTGCCTTAACCTAATCCTCCCCCTAAACCTAACCTTCCCTCCCCGGTGCCTAAAGCTAACCTCCCCTGCTAGTGTCTAGACCTAACTTCCCCCTCCCCACACCCTAAACCTAACCCTCCCCCCTTAGTGTCTAACCCTCCCTCTAGTGCCTAACCCTCCCCTAACGCCCGATACTTACCTTCGGGATGCCGGCGGTTGGGATACTGGAGCCGGGATCCCGACGCTGTTGGGACTCCGGCAACGGTATTTAGGCCGTCGGCATCCCGCACCCCGGGATGCCAACTACATCCCTTATAAGATGTGTATGAAATCATGTAGTTGCTTGGTGAGGATCCCTGTTGATAGTTTATTACGTACGAGTCGAAGCATGTTTATTGTCTTGTGGAAATCCTTTGTCAGGTCATGTTTGAGGCGTTTTATAGGTTCTTGTGTCTCAGTTTTCTTGTGGTTTTTGCAGTGTCGTGTTTTCTACTTGTGTGTGATGTTCTGTGTGGATATTTATTCAATGTCTTCTAGGACTAAAGTTTAAAAGGGTTGACAAGATGTCCTTTCATACGACTGGGTTAGAAATGTGATGGAGGTTTGAGGGTTGAATGTTTGAAACCATTGTCATTTTCATGGGTGTGTAATTTGGATTTATATAATTCTTGAAGTATTTTTTCAGTATCAGTTATTCTAATGAGTTTGATTGTCTAGGAATGTCTTGTTAAGGTTGTTTTTCTGGTGCAAAGTTGGGGCCTTTGTTAAGTAATGTGACGTTTTTATTGGAGAGTGCCGTGGTGCTGAGGTGGAATATACCCTTGGTGTCTATTGGATTATTTGGTCTTGGTGTGATTTGTTTGTTCTGTCCTCCCCTACATCCTCTTCTAGTGCTTCTAATTTATTTTTGTTTTATAGTTATTGTTTCCCTGCAGGTTTGTAGATCTGCTTCCACATCTATGATACTTTTATATGTGTCTGGTTGTGTGTTGGTTGTGGTTTTGTTGGTGTCGGTGGGGGTGGTTGGATCACTTATGCGTGTGGTAAACGTGCTTGCTTGCCACCCCTCTTTCTATGTTCAGCCACCCTTGTTCTAGTGATGACCTGGCCAAATTCTTGCATTCCTGTTCCTCTATTTTGTGAATAATAAAGTGTGTGTGTGTGTGTGTGTGTGTCTCTCTCTCTCTCTCGCTGTAGGATTTTTTTAGGAAAATGATCCAATATCACATTTTTGTGAGTGTCAAAAGTATTTGAACCTTTAGGCATAGCAGATATTTTGTAGGTGAAATTAGAGTCAGGTATTGTCAATCTATGAGATGACAATCAGGTGTGAGTGGGCAACCTGTCAGGGATCTGTCAAAGTCTGATGTTCACAACACATGTTTGTGGAAGTGTTTCATGCCACGAACAAAGGAGATTTCTGAGGACCTCAGAAGAAGAGTTGATGCTCATCAGGCTGGAAAAGATTCCAAAACCATCTCTAAAGAGTTTGGACCCCACCAATCAACAGTCAGACTGATTGATTGTGTACAAATGGAGGAATTTTCAGACCATTATTACCCTCCCCAGGAGTGGCCGACCAACAAAGATCACGCCAAGAGCAAGGCATCTAATAGTTTGCAAGGTCACAAAGGAACCCAAGGTAACCTTTATGCAACTGAAGGCCTTTCTCACATTAGCTAATGTTAATGTTCATTAGTCCACCATCAGGAAGACACTGAACAACAATCGTGTGCATGACAGGATTGCAAGGAGAAAGCTGCTGCTCTCCAAAAAGAACATTGCTGACCGTCTGCAGTTTGCTAAAGATCACCTGAGCAAGCTAGAAGACTATTGGAACAATGCACTTATGGCCAGATAAACTGAACTGTATTATTTTTATTTTATTTTCTGTGTTCTCTTTCAGAGTCAAAGAACTACCATTTGTGTCTAGTGCAATAAACTTCAAATAACAGAAATTCAGTGAAATGTTATGTTTGCACGTTTCAAATATTTAACCAAAGATTTTAAAAAATGGCATTTAATTAACATAACCATAATCAAATGTAGGCTAGGAAATTAGCTTTGTGACAAAATCCTAATGCATGTTCTCTGTAGTAGTTTACAGTAGGTCTGCTATATAATATTTATGTTACATAGAGAAGAGCTCAACAGTTGTACTGGATTGCTGTTGTTAATAGGAGGCATGGGCGTAGCTATAGTGGGTGCAGAGGGTGCCATTGCTATGTGGCCACAGTGTATATGAATTTTTTTGCATTGTTATCTGTCCGCATTTGTGTATATACTTTTGTCTTTTTGCTTTTATGCATTACACAAGCATGTATTTTAGGTATTTGTCCCTAGTGGGATGTATTTTTAATTTTATTTTTATGCACTACTGTCTTGACACACCAAACTTTGAGTGACTCGAATCATTCGAACATCTAAATGATTCAAGTCATTCACTCACTAGTCATCTCTAGTTATCAGGCTGCCTGTTTTGGAAGCTTACAGACAGACAAACAGGGCAGCTGTTCTTTCCATCAGACTTATGTTGCGGAGAGCTTAGAGTTTAAAAGATTTCTGTTTCCTATGAACAGTTTGAACAACACTGGGATAACTGACCGTTCTGACACACATGGGAGCTGATTGTGAGCTGCAAACCGCTGCAACAACTTTTTAGCGTCTGACCCTAGTTGCATTTGCAACTTTATGCTAATGCTAGTAAAAGCCTGTTTACTTTTGCAAGGACTGCAACGTCTCGCTTGGGATGTGATACGGATTCCTATGCTTTTCCGTGTAAACCCCTAGAACCCAGGCTAACTGTTACAAGCCGCCGTGATGCGAACACTGAACAAGGCGAAGACTGGGCGGTCATTTGCTCAACTCCTACCAGCTGCTCATCATCCCTGGTCCGATCTGGTTTGGCTCCTGTGGCTATTTCCTGCTGGTGCGAAGGCTGCTCTGAAGCCGGTGATAGCGTTTCACGTGTTTCCGGTTCTGACTTAGTCTCCTGTTTTCAGTCGAGTATCCAGTTCTCCTGTCTGCTTGTAATTCCTGCCGTTTGTGTCATACACAGTCCGCATACCAACCTCCTGCTGCTTGTGTCAACCCGGTGGCACAGGCCGGACTCCAGCTTCCAGAGTACGCAACCAACCTCCTGCTGCTTGTGTCAACCCGGCGGCACATGCCTTCAAAGGCCACAACTAGCCAAGGCTTTCCAGCCTTCAAGGCTGCTACACTTCCCAAAGGTCGCATCTTGTTCTACAGCCCAAAGGCCACAACTAGCCAAGGCTTTTCAGCCCTCAAGGCTGTTGCGGGACTTATCCGTGGAGGTAGCTCTATCCATAACACTAACGAGGTCTTCTGCCAATAACAGCCACCCGCTGTTCTCTTAGAACTGGAAGATGTTCACTGGTACTTAAGTGGCTGCCTATACTTAATACTCAGGGTAGTAGAGGTTTACACTGATACCTTCGGAAACTAGAGAATAGCAGGAGATACTAGATACTGGGAGGAAAGTCAGCAGTACGGCTAGGAAGCCGATGGTGCGCCTATGAGAGCCGATGATGCAGCTAAAGCTGGCAGTACAATCTGAAGAGCTGAAGTGTTTTCGAAGCCAGTGATGTGGCTTTGGGAGCCGATGGTGTGGCGTTGAACGCCGATGGTGTGGCTAAAGCCCGGGGGTACAATTTAAAGTGTTGATGTAGTGGCTTGGATGCCAGTGATGCGGCTTTGAGAGCCGATGGTGCGGCTTTGTATGCCGATGGTGCGGCTAAAGCCAGTAGTACAATTTGAAGAGTTGATGCAGTGGCTTGGAAGCCAGTGATGTGGCTTTGAGAGCCGATGGTGTGCCTTTGTACGCTGATGGTGTGGCTAAGCCAGTAGTACAATTTGAAGAGTTGATGTAGTGGCTTGGATGCCAGTGATGCGGCTTTGAGAGCCGTTGGTAGCTTGAAGGCTGACTGAGCGGCTGGAGAGCCAGTGGAGAGGCTTAACAGCCGGTAACAGCCAGGAGGCTGACTGAGCAGCTGGAGAGCCAGTGGAGCGGCTGAACAGCCGGTAGCAGCCAGGAGCTTGACGGAGCGGCTGGAAGCCGGAGAAACAGCATGCGCTACGACAAGGTAAGATGAGCAGGGCTTGACAAATGTTTCTAAAATCTAGGAGCCAGGATGAAAGTGTATGAGTCAGACCACCGTCCCCCCTAAAAAAAATAAAGGAGTGAGGAGCACTGCTCTGTGTGTTATGCAACTGTTATACACACTATACTAGTCCACAAAATGGTCACAGTTGAATGGATACAGTAAAATGAAGGCCCTCTCACTGCTCTGCCCAGCTCCCCTACTCCACCCCCCACCCTCCAGTAATAACGGACCACGTTTCACATAAAACAATGGTGCCAGAAAGTACAACAAAACCCCCCTCCCCTCGTGGTCACACCACTATCCCTCTGAAGCTGCTCCCTGGCCACTCATAGGGCCTCATTCAGAGGCGGTCGGAGGATGCAAGCGGTCGCTCAGAAAGTGGGCGGCCGCTTGCATCCTGACCGCCCGCCTCTGTTGCGGTCGTTAGGCTGTGGGTTAACACCCACAGCTCTAACGACCGCTCCCTAGGGTAGGGTCTCCCTTGTCGTAAGCCCCGGAGAGCTTCTGGCTCTGTCTGAGCCGGAAGCTCTCCACTGACATCACTAGTGATGTCAGTGGGGCCTCCCCCAAACGGTAGGCGTTCCCATGGAAACGCCTCCGTTTGGGCTGCCGCCCCCCCGGCCCGCCTTCCAAATGGGGCGAGCTGTCAATCAACATCGACAGCTCACCCCCTTTGGATCCAGACCCGCTATGACCGGCGCTGTCGGTCGTAGCGGGTCTCACGCATGCCGGCGCCATCGTGCGCATGCTCTGTGGGGGGCCATCGACCCGGTCCGAGCGCATCGGCGCTAACGACCGGGTCTGAATGACCCCCTTAGACCCTATTACCGGAGGGCTATATGCAGCCGGAGATAGGAGACAGTAGACAGCCGGGACATACAGGAGGATCAGTGGAGGGTGAAGCAGACAGCAGGGATCAGAGCAGGCCAGGATGGAGAGGAGTCGTCAGTGCAGGCCGGGACGGACACAGGCACAGCAGTCACCACATCCGACACTCAGCACATGCCCTATTGTGCATGATATGAACTCCACAATACTATAGGCATGAATCTCCTCACTGCAAAATCTGGTAGTCGGGCAGCAAAATCTGGTAGCCATGGTGACCTGGCCCCTGGGATTTGTCGAGCCCTGAAGATGTGAACGCTAACCATGCAGCAGAGCTGAGAAATCTACAAGGAACGTTCTAGTCTGCGAGGCGGCAAAAGGCCAGCATGTACAAAAAGGGGAAGGAACCAATCATGCCATGCTGTGGACAGCACGTGACATCCTGCGGCTTGTAACAGGATGTCACATACCATCAAAACTTGCATATGCCCCGTAGTAGTTGAAGAATCTCCATTGGCCTCCAATGTAAATGATTAAGCGTCCGAGGGCCTGATGCAGGAATGGACCCTATTGCACAGCAACTGTGACTTTGTACGCAGCGGCTGTGCAATAATATGCTAATGCTGCAGGAGGCATCTTGTGTACATAGATGCAGCATTGGATCATCTACGTGAACATTGACCATCTGAGTAACCCTTCGGTTACTCAGGATGGCCAGTGTTTTCAAGGTGCCGTGGAGAGTGAAGCTGCGTCGGAAGATACGCCCCCATTGTCGAGAACGCTGACCATTGCCACCTTGGACCACACTGGAAAATGGGCTTGAAGACTAAGCGTGCGATCTTGCAGAACAAGATCTGCACATGCACAGTCCGGCATTTGTACATGCGTAGATCTCGCACAATTGTAGATGTGCGTAAACCATCAGGTTTGCTTACATCTCTTAATCAGCCCCTCAGTTTGCAATCAGTTATGAGATACATTACAAAGATAGGAGTTTCTCTGGGCCCAATAAAATTACCATCAGCAGCCCAATCTATGCTATATCCTGTCCAAAATAAATAAATATATATATATATATATATATATATATATATATTATAATATTGTGATAGAAACACTGGCAAAGTGGTCAATGGCAGGTACATTTGTCCTAGGTTTTTGGCCTATGTGTTCTATAAACCCCCAGAAGAAGTCTGTTTTGTAAGCAGACCAGAGTATCGTCTTTTGGAAAAGCCGGTTTGGGTCCTGGGGGTGTGGATGTGAGGAGAGGGAGGGCTCCTTCCACAGACCACTCCAGGTTTTGGGACTTTCAGCCTGGTAACAGACTCATTAGGGCTTGCGGTTGGAAATGGCTAATTATAAGCATGGTTTGTTTGTGGCTGAGTGTCTCACACCTGGGAGAGCAGGCAGACTAGCCTGTTCAGAGACACTTGGTGATAATTGTTGTAAGTACTGTGCATGTGTTTTGTTGATGGTGAGGGCAATAGGCCCTACCATTACTATAGAGAGGTAATCTGCTGTGTAGCTAGTGCCCAGCCGGACTAGGACTTATGTTTGTTTTGTTTATTGTGCCAAATGAATATAAACATAAAGACTGGTGCCGACCAGTTTGTACGAAAACCCCAGATTTGTATCCTGTTTCTACGGCTGCTGTGTGTGTAAAGAGGGAGTCCATCTACCCCAGGAGAGGGACCCCTATCCCGACTGTGTCATATTTGGTGGAGAATGCGGGCAATCACACACTGAAGTTTGCAGCAAGAAAAAATTTCCTTTAAAATTTAAAGCGAAAGATACGTAGTTTTGAAATCCATGAATGTGGCGTAGGCAGATGCTCAGAGAGGCCAGGTTCTGCTTTCAGCCTACCCCTAAAGACAACATGGAGGACATTGTTAAAGCCTTGTTCCAAGCTACGGCAGCTCAGCAAGAAACTACCAGGGCTCAGCAGGAACTGAACAAAATCCAGCAGGAATCCACCAGGGTGCAACTATTCACCTTGGAGACCGCCCAGAGGCAACAACAAGTCACCATCGAGGAAACCCGCCAGGCCTTAGCGGAAAACCGCCAGGCTTTAATGGAAAACAGCCAGGCCATAAAAGAGGTGGTACAATACCTAGTAGCCCGGTCAGGAGATGCATCCGCTGACCCTCCAACCCACACTCTCTCCATATGCGCCAGTCATTTTTTACAGAAGATGACTTCAAGTGATGATGTGGAGGTGTATCTCACGGCGTTTGAGAGAACCGCAGACAGGGAGAGTTGGCCCAAGGAACAGTGGGCAAGTCTTTGGGCACCCTTCCTGTCTGGAGAACCACAAAAGGCCTACGATAATTTGTTCCTGGCTGATGCAAAGGACTATGTAAAACTAAAACAGGAGAACCTAACTCGCTTGGGAGTCACCTCATTTGTTCGTGCCCAACGAGTCCACCCTGGGAGTTCCAAATGGAAAAGCCTTCACGCTCACAAATGCATGACCTCGTCCATCTAACCACAAAATGGCTACAGCCCGAGACGCTGACAGGACCACAGATCGTGGAAAGAGTCGTGATGGACCGGTATCTGTGATCGCTACCTGTAACTCTGCGCAAGTGGGTGAGCCATATAGACCCTAAGTCCACAGACCAGTTAGTTGAACTGGTGGAGAGGTACTTGGCGGCTGAGGAGCTGATGAGTGTGCCCCACCGAGCCCCGATGGCGCATCGGCGAACTCCCATTGACACAGGTAAGACTGTTCCAGGGGAGAAGGGTGCTGGGTGGTGGAATGTACTCAAGACTGGGGGTGTGGAACCTGGAGACGGGCCAGCCAGGCCAGGAAGGTTCCTACCCCATAAAAGACTAGATATTAATGTAATTCCATGTTTCCGATGTGCTGGTTTCGGCCATATTGTGGCTAATTGTTCACTTACCTCTGGACCTATGCAATGTGATACTGCTCATGTCAACTGCAGGATGTCTTTCTTTGCACAACCAGCCTGTACTGCTGACCGGCAGGTTGAGACAGATAAGCACATGTGTATACTCACTGTAGAAGGCAACCGAGTAGAGGCTCTGTTAGATTCTGGTAGCCTTTTTACACTTATGAAAGCTGAACTGGTGAACCCCTTGAAGCGTAAGGGGAAAACTGTTGGTGTGACCTGCATACATGAGGATAGCCGGTATTTTGTTACAGCAGAAGTGAACATAGAAACACCATGTGGTTCCGCAATAGTCTCTGTGGGTTTGATACAGGGCTTAATGAATGATGCAATATTGGGGAGAGACTGCTCACTTCAGGAAGTTGTGGGAAAGCTGATTTTGCACAGAGGTAAATCACCCTGACTCTTGAGAGGGTTATTGACGTAGAAGCGGAGTCAGAGATGTTCCCTTTTTCTAGTATGATTGGCGATCTAGAGAATGCGGAGCGTGATGGTGGCTCTCCAAGTGGTGTGCCTCCCACTGAGGTGGGGAGTGTTATTGAGCCCGTGGACCGCCTGCCTGATCTTGAGGTCAGGAGAGAGGTCTTTGCCATGGAGGAGTTGAATGACCCTACTCTGGTAAAAGCCAGGGAGAATGTCAAAGTGATTAATGGTAAACCCATAGACCCTGATAGACCTTTGTCATATCCTCACATGGCAGTATGTCAGGATTTGTTGTACCAGGTGACTAAGAAGGGGGAAGATATTGTGGAACAATTAATAGTTCCCAAAGCATACAGAAGAACACTGTTAGATCTGGCCCATGGTCATATAACGGCAGGCCACCTAGGGGTAGAGAAAACTACTGAGCGAATTGTGCAGAGGTTTTTTTGGCTCGGGGTCCATAAAGAGGTATCTGACTATTGTGCATCCTGCCCTGAATGTCAGTAATATGCTCCAAGGCCACATTTCAAAAGTCCCCTGGTTCTGTTAACCATTATTGAGGTTCCGTTTGAAAGAATAGCTATGGATTTGGTTGGGCCATAGATGAAATCTGCCCGGGGCCATCAATATATTCTGGTGATAATGGATTACGCTATCAGGTACCTGGAAGCAATACGTCAACCAAGACCATTGCTAGAGAATTAGTCCATGTCTTTAGCAGGTTGGGAATACCTAAGGAGATCCTGACTGACCAAGGTACCCCATTTATGTCAAAAATCATGAAGGAGTTATGCCGCCTGTTTAAAATTGACCAATTAAGAACCTCTGTGTACCATCCCCAGGCCGATGGGTTAATGGAGAGGTTTAATAAAACTTTAAAACACATGCTAAGGAAAGCAGTGGACAAAGATGGTAGACATTGGTATTACTTGTTTAATTATTTGCTGGCCATAAGACAGGTTCCCCAATCCTCCACAGGGTTTTCCCCTTTTGATTTATTGTACGGGAGACATCCAAGGGGATTACTAGACATTGCCAAAGAGACATGGGAAGGGCAGTCCAGTCCATATAAAACAGTTATTGAGCATGTTTCTCAAATGCAAGAAAGAATTGCTGCTGTGGTACCGATAGTAAGAGAGCCCTTGGAACAGGCCCAGCAGAGGGTATAAAACCGCAATGCTCGCTTACACAACTTTGCTCCTGGGGACTGAGTGTTGGTGTTGGTTCCTACAGTAGAAAGCAAACTTTTGGCTAAATGGCAAGGACCCTTTGAAATCTTAGAAAAAGTGGGGCAGGTCAATTATAAAGTTTACCAGCCAGGGAAAAGAAAGCCAGAACAGATATACCATGTAAATCTTATAAAACCCTGGAAGGATAGAGCAGTGCTGTCAGCCATCTGAGCCCCTCCAGTAAACCCAGGACCCAAGGTACCCGAAGTGACAGTGGCAAAAACCCTGTCAGCCAGTCAACAGCAGGAAGTTAAGGAATTTCTGATCAGAAATGGGGTTCTGTTTTCTCACCTACCAGGGAAAACCACGGTCATGAAACATGACATAATCACTGACCCAGGGGTTAAGGTTAACCTAAAGCCCTATAGGTTACTAGAAGCCCAAAGAGAATCAGTGTCGAAAGAAATTAAAAAATGTTAGAGTTGGGTGTAATTGCAGAATCGCATAGTAAGTGGTCAAGTCCCATTGTGCTCATTCCAAAACCCGACGGGAGTGTGCGATTCTGCAATGACTTTCGGAAATTGAACAGTGTGTCAAAGTTCGATGCTTACCTTATGCCTAGGGTGGACGAACTAATTGAAAGGCTGGGGACAGCCAGATATTTAACTACTCTTGACTTATCCAAATTGTATTGGCAAGTGCCGTTAACTGAGAACGCCAAGGAAAAGACAGCTTTTTCTGCACCAGAGGAGTTGTTTCAATACAAAATGTTGCCCTTTGGACTACATGGGGCACCTGCTACCTTTCAAAGAATGATGGATAGGATTCTAAGGCCCCATTGACAGTATGCTGCTGCTTATCTGGCTGATGTGGTCAATCATAGTCCTGATTGGCAGTCTCACTTGCCCAGAGTACAAGCAGTGTTGGACTCCATCTATAAGGCAGGTTTGACAGCCAACCCAAAAAAGTGTTGTCTGGGGATGGAAGAAGTAAAATATCTTGGGTACACCATTGGCAGAGGTTTGATAAAGCCACAGCTCAATAAGATTGAGGCAATCCAAAACTGGCCACGACCCCTGAATAAAAAGCAGGTCAGAACCTTTTTAGGGATCACTGGGTATTATAGGAGGTTTATACCCAATTTTGCCACCATTGCAGTCCCACTGGCTGACCTTACCAAAGGCAAACAGAAAGTCATGGTGGAATGGGGTCCTGAAGGCTTTCCAGGAGTTAAAAATAGCGTTATGTACCCAACCAGTTCTGATGACCCCTGATTTTGACAAGAGAGTTTGTGTCAGGGTTCAGCCTAGGATCGGCCTCTCTCACCTTCTTGCCGGCTTCCCCTGACTTCCTTGCGGTCAGACGTCTGGTGCAGTGATGGATGTGGGGCTGAGTATTCTGCCTTAGGTGCTTTTTGCGAGCTTCCATGGTCGGCTGTGTGTGCTGGGGAGCGGAGTTCCCATCATGGGCGCCGCCATGATAGTTCCTCTCATGTGACAGTACTCCTAACCTATGGTAGCATGATTTCAGTCAGCTGATGCTATGCTCCAGTAATCTGCTACCCCTGGGTATAAATCCACCTCCAGAACTACAGGAAGTTGCTGTTCAACTTCTTCTCTGTTCCAGTGATACCAGCGTTGCTCTGTGCTAATCTTTTAGAGAGTTACTTCAGCCTGTTCACAGTTCTCCAGTTTCCAGTATTAGCTTCCAAGCTATTCATAGTCTGAGAGTAGTGCTCTCCCAGTATCCAGACTGTTTTGTTTTCTATGTCTGTGTGTCTTTGTATATGTGCTGCTAGTATTGCAGCTTCCTTGTGTCACTGAGGTGTCAGATTACCTGCTGGTATTAATTAGCTCACAGCTGGACCTCCCAGCACATGTCTGTGTCAATCTGCCCTGTGTCTTGTCAGTGCAAATCTGCACTTGCATTTAGCCCTCTCCTAGTGCATGCCTGACTTCTCTTTGCATCTTGTCTGTGCAGCCAGCACCTACATTTATAGTACCCCAGTATATGTCTGTGTTCTTTGCTCAGTGTCTTGTCTCTGCCAATCATTTCCAGCATTCTCATATATTCCCTGAGTCCACTCTGCTCTTGTCTGTGCAATCTCCAGTATATGTCTGTGTTCTTTGCTCAGTGTCTTGTCTCTGCCAATCATTTCCAGCATTCCCATATATTCCCTGAGTCCACTCTGCTCTTGCCTTTGCAATCCCCAGTATATGTCTGTGTTTTTCTGCATATTTAACAGTTTCCAGTCCATGCCTGTGTTATAGCATTCTGTTCCATTTCCAGAGTTCATTCATTCCATTCACCTCCAGTGCTATTGCATTCATCATATTGCATTCATTATAGTTTCCGGTCTTCTGCCATTCCCAGGTACCTATCCAGAGGGCTGCAACCTGCTCACTTGGTGCAGCTGAAAACCAAATCCCAATTGGAGGGGTCACTGGAGAAAACCACCAAGTGGGTTAGACTCCGTGCCTCTGGGCAGGTCTAGCCAAACCTGGGTTTGGCCGCACCTAGGAGACCTAGTCTAGCCACTCCCCTAGTCACCCGAACCCCTCGGCTCACCGTCCTCCACAGAGGAATTCTTGCACTGGATCGTGACAGTTTGTTGTACCAGCCGATGCGTCAGATGTAGGCATCGGAGCGGTCCTGTCCCAAAGCAAAGAGGGTGAAGAACACCCGATTTTCTTCTTAAGCCGAAAATTAAAGGTACATGAAAGAAACTATGCTATGGTCGAGAAAGAACCATTGGCCATAAAGTGGGCGTTAGAGACTCTTAGGTACTACTTGGTGGGAAGAAAGTTCAGATTGATCACTGACCATGCCCCTCTGAAGTGGATGTCAGAAAACAAGGACAGTAATGCGAGAATAACTAGATGGTTCTTGGCATTACAAACCTTTAAATTTACGGTAGAACACAGGCCAGGAAGCCAGCTGGCCAATGCAGATGCTTTGTCACGTGTCCATTGTTTGGGGGCTGCGATTGTTCCGCCCTACAGGTCGAAACAAAGGTGGGGGATAAGTGATAGAAGCACTGGTAAAGTGGTCAATGGCAGGTAAATTTGTCCTAGGTTTTTGGCCTATGTGTTCTAAAAAACCCCAGGAGAAGTCTGTTTTGTAAGCTGACCAGAGTATCGGCTTTTGGAAAAGTCGATTTGGGTCCTGGGGGTGTGGATGGTGAGGAGAGGGAGGGCTCTATCCACAGGCCACTCCAGGTTTTGGGCCTGGTAGCACGCTCATTAGGGCTTGCAGCTGGAAATGGCTAATATAAGCATGGTTTGTTTGTGGCTGAGTGGCTCACACTTGGGAGAGCAGGCAGACTAGTTCAGAGACACTTGATGATAATCCTTGTAAGTACTGTGCACATGTTTTGTTGATGGTGAGGGCAATAGGCCCTACCATTATTATAGAGAGGTAATCTGCTGTGTAGCTAGTGCCCAGCCGGGCTAGGACTTATGTTTATGTTTTTGTTTATGTTTATATTAATTTGGCACAGTAAAGGCTGGCACCGACCAATTTGTACGAGAACCCCAGACTTGTATCCTGTTTCTATGGCTGCTTTGTGTGTAAAGAGGGAGTCCATCTACCACAGGAGAGGGACCCCTATCCCGACTGTGTCACAATATATATATATATATATATATATGTGTGTGTGTATGTGTTTGTATATGTGTTATAAATATATAAGTGAAGACAGTGATTCTCCATGCATCTGGACCTCCAAGTCATATTCCGAGGCTTAGTGCATATGAGAAATGTGATCAAATCCGCATTTTATGGGGGATTTTGACCGCATTTCTCCCCTTGCTGCATCCCGCCCAGTGTTTCTCAATCGCAAACCTGTAGGCTCAATCCAGCTAGGTGCGAGTTTGCAAATGAGAGTTTGATTCATAAAACTTGCAAACTTCTCACTAATGCATGCTCCCGAGAAATGCGAGATCCAGTTAGAAATGCTTATTCGCGTTACTTGGTGCGAGGTTGCACAAATTTTGTACAAAAAGTGAACCCTGGAGAAGAGCATTAAAGAGTGGGGAAACCAACCTGGACCCCCAAAAATTGGCAACTAAGGCCCTGATTCAGACCCACTCGCGAGCGGCTGTCCGCTCGCAAGTGGGTCGATGGTCTGCACTGAGCATGCGCACGACGGAGGGAGCTCCCTCGTGCGCATGCGCCAGACGCGACGAGCGAAGGACTTTCCTTCGCTCGTTGTGTCTGATCAAAGGGGGCGTGCTGTCGATGTTGATTGACAGCACGCCCCCTTTGGTGGGCGTGCCGGGGTCGTGCCTCCCTGACGGGGGCGTTCCCAAGGGAACGCCTACCGTCAGAAGCCGGCCCACTGACATCACTAGTGATGTCAGTGGGAGTGATTTTGGCTCTGATAGAGCCAAAATCACTCCGGGCCTTGCGGTTGAAAACCTCAACCGCAGGCTCCGGCTCGCAGTGGCGATGGTCGCGATGGTCACGACCATCGCGGCCATCAGACTGCACGCTCGTATAGGCTGTGGGTGGTGACCCACAGCTATACGAGCGTCCAGGAGGACGCTCCATAATTATGGAGGGCGGCCCTCATTCAGAGCGTGCGCTCTGCTCAGAGCGTACGGCTCTAAATGAGGGCCTAAGATAGCAGAGCTACATAGAAGGTTGTTAGTGGCCATAAGTTAAGTACTGGAGGTGTTAAATATCTGTTTTTTGCACTTTTTAGTAATGGTTGAATAATGATAGGAAGCAAGTTAAAGTCTTTCCAGCATTTTGGGGTACAGAAAAAGGCTTGTACCATGATTTTATACTAGTTTGTTAAAAGTCAGAATAAATGCTTTTAGAGCCTGAATCAGATCCACACACAAACGCTGATGTTTACGCAGATTAAGCGATTGTTAGTGATGACGCATGCGCGAAAGCCGTACTGCGCACGTACAGTGATTGAATTGCGATAAGCCTGCACCGAGGATTCATTTGCAATCTGAGTGACAGTCAGTGTTCAGGGTAAGTAGCGGAGGTGGCTAGAGCAATGCAGATGTGTCGGCAGCCTGCGTTTCTTTAGCCACCCTGTTTTCTGGGCATGCATAAAATAGCCACTGCATCCTTGCTCGCAGCAGGAGAGCCCTCCGCATGTCTGGAGACCTGCTGTGTCTGCAGTATGTTAGATTACTCAAAAGGCTTATGGCCGCCTGATCTGCGTCCAATGTTTCCCATGTTTCCGGTTTTGTGCGTGAGCAGCGGATGTGAGGTGCTTTCGGTGGGCATCTCAAAGCACTGGACAGCAAGTGACTCATTCGCTTATTTTCACAATTGTGATCGGTGAGATCTGTGAGAGATCGCAGCTGCGATGGCATTTGTGTGCGGATCTGACACAGGCCCTTAGCTTCCATCTGCAAGTTTAAAAATACCTCTCCCATCAATACAACACCTCCACATACCTGTCCCACATTTTTTACACCTCCACATACCTGTCCCACATAATTTACACCTGTACAGACCTGTCCCACATCATTTACACCTCCACGTACCTGTCCCACATAATTTACACCTGTACAGACCTGTCCCACATCATTTAACCCTTTATTGAGCTTTTTAGAGAAATTCACCTGAAAAGTGACATATATTTATTGGGCACATTATGTTAGTTAAACCCCTCCAAGTGAATGATTATTCTTTGCGAGAAGTGTACTAGAGGTTCTGCACTATGGGCCTGATTCAGCATGGATCGCAATTGCAAAGCTGCACGCAGGCAGCTTTGCAATACGATCCTTGCAATCATGCAAATGCAGCAGGAGGTGTATGACACCCCCTGCTGCATTTGCAATCCCAACACTGCAACGGAGGTCGCAGTGCTGAGATCACCATCACGACCATCGATGGTCGCGATGGTGGATGGCTCTGGGCACCCGGTCAGCTGAGTAAGCCTTCGCTTACTCCAGCTTGTGGGCCCAGCAGACTGCGTACGTCCATGCAGTCTCTGCTATTGCATACGCAGCTCTGCATGTCAGAAGAGCACCCAAGGTTGCGGCAGTCAGACCTGCCCCAAGGGTAAGATGGCCACCGATGTGCTTTGATGTTACCGATATTTACGCAGATATGCGTCGTCGGACGCAGGTAAAAAGACAGCAGTGGGCGTCTTTATGCTCGGCTGATCTTTGCTAACAGTAAATTTTCGCTGCTGCGATGTGTATGCAATTACAGCTGCGATCGCATTGGCTTACATCTCTGAATCAGGCCCTTATTTAACAGTGGGTAGCCATTTTATTGGACTAGCATATTGGACTTTCCTGCATTCAGTTCTCTCTCTATCTATGCTCATTGGGAACCTTTAGGGGTGACTAATCTGACCTAGGACAGACCATTTAGAAATACTATATACGAGGGTGTGTAAAAATTATCTGCACTCTGGGCCCGATTCAGACCCGTTCGCTAAGCTGCGTACGCACGGTATGGGTGATTATCGCATGTTTGTGTATGCATCAAAGTATGCATGCGTGAATCAGTCTCTGCGTCCGGGAATTGTGCGTTCATAGTACACAGACTGGACGCTAATTTGAGTGACCGATAGCGCCATTTGTGGGTGGTAACAGGGGAAGGAGCTTATGAACGGGGGAGTGGATGTGCGAATGCAGGCGTGTCTGGACGTCTAAACGGCGTTTTAGGGGTGCGCATAATTAGCAAAGAAGTGTAATTGTACACGTCACCTGGTTGTATTTTAGCCAGCACTTATCGCACTGCTTGCGTTGGGGTAGGGTCTACCTCAAGCGCTACGTGCAGCTCCGATAGTTCTTGATGTTACCGATTAATCACACTTCCTGGAGATGACTTGTGCTAAAAAAGAAAGGTGGGTGTCTTTATACTCCGGCGTGCACTCACTGCCATCGCTCTCTAAGACATAGAGGGCGTCCTTAAGCCATTCAGTGCGATCGCAGCATTTGCATACCCGGCCCCTTTTGGCAGCGTGCGTACGCAGCTTAGCGAACGGGTCTGAATTGGGCCCTCTGGCTGTAGAATTTATTTTACTCAACCTTCAGAAAAGACAAATACATTATGTTTCAACATGTTCTCCATGCTTTTAAATACACTTTTTCCATCTATCAACAAGCTTGTATCTTCTCATTATTGAGATTATAAATGTATTCATATATCTTTATCTTTTTGTATTTTAGGTATAGTAAGGATCTCCTTGAAGAGGGCAAAATAATGTATAAGCTCAATCATGAGCGAATTGTAAAGCTGCTCGGTATCATCTTAGAAGATAACAACTATTCTTTGGTGATTGAATATTTGCCCAAAGGAAACTTGCTAAAGGTTTTAAGACAGGTATGACACAAATTATGGAACGCTCCACGTTTATATACGTTTCGATACTTTATTGTATTGTCTTCAGGATACCCTGAAGACTATACAATAAAATATCGAAACGGTTCATATTTTCTGCAGTTAAGCATAGTTTATTACCGAGTGCCGTCGCCATTGGAATCTGTATTGTGGGTCTACTTGATGGACACCATGTGGAGGGGACTGGGCTATATACCTTATTGTGACTGTAGAAATCCAAAATAGCCTGCTTCGGTGCCTTCCTGGAGGGACAGCACCCTCAATATACACCAGTACGTACAGAAGGTGGCACTCGGAGACTGAGAATAAAGTGGAATATCCCCAACTGGGGTGTTTTATTTGTCAACGTTTCGGGGATGGAATCCCCTTCCTGTTTATTGTCCTGAGGAAAGGGATTCGATTCCCGAAACGTTGACAAATAAAACACCCCAGTTGGGGGTATTTCACTTTATTCTCAGTCTCCGAGTGCCGCCTTCTGTACGTACTGATTATATATATATATATATATATATATATATATATATATATATATATACACAGGTGAATAAATGGCATCACTCAGCATCTTGTAACTGCAACAAGGTGTTCTTTGCGCCCGCCATTTTTTTTTCTATCCCTGATGACGGGCGCAGTTCCCAAAACGTTGGAATAAAGAACACTTTGTTGCAGTTACAAGACGCTGAGTGCCGCCATTTATTCACCTGTTTATATAGGGGATTCTACGTCATGGAGGGCAACGGTGCAAGCATTTGTTTACAACTATATCTATATATGCCAAAATACTGTATTGTACAGTCACAATAAGTTTCCACGACAAATTAATTTTTAAAGTCAGGCGTCATCAAAACCGGTTAGGTGCGCAAAGCTACATTCAATGTCTGAAAAGCCTTTTCTGCCTCGGGATTCCACTTAACCATAACTGACTGTTTACCCATGGTAAGATCAGTCAAAGTGACCGCAATGGTGGCAAAAAATCTTCTATAATACCCCGTGATTCTGAAAAAATCTCACCTGCTTCTTATTTAGGGGTCATGGACAGTTTTGTATTGCCTCAATTTATATAAGTAGGGGCTTTATCAAACCTTTGCCTTTGGTGTATCCAGGATACTTCACATTTTCCATCCCTAAGCATCACTTATTTTTGTTGGCTGTCAGTCTTGCCTCACGGATGGAGCCCAACACTGCTTATACCTTTGGTAAGTGAGACTGCCAATCAGAACTATAGATGACATCGAGATAAGCAGGAGCATACTGTCTGTACGGCCTTTACGTTTTATCCATCATTCTCTGATAGGAGGCAGGTGCTCCATGTAACCCAAATGGGAACATCTTGTATTGGAGCAGACCATCTGGTGCAGAAAAAGCTGTATTTTAATTTTCACTGTCTGTCAATGGCACTTGCCAGTACCCTTTGATTAAGTCTAGAGTGATTAAGTACTGACACTCAGGGCAGGATGCACAGTAGTCAGATACATCTTTATGGATCCCTGGCCAGAAAAGCAACTGCAAAATTCTTTTTTCTACCCCTAGATGTCCTGCAATTACAGATGTGTTTCCTCCTACATATATCCTCAATACACCACGCAACGCGACATGCCTGGTATGAGTGAGCCGCCAGGCCCGGATCAACTCTGCTAGTGTCATATGTCTGTGAATGACGTAATTCCCACACATATCTCGTTGGCGGTGCAGCACAGCCGATAGGTGTGATGGCATCGTGCTGTGTGTATTGGCGGTCAGCTGACCGCCCGTACACTTGCTGCAGAGGCCGCCGGTGATGACATCACAACTGGGCGGGCACATGTAAATGACCCCCTAGTTGTGACGTCAGGCACTTAACATCGAGCCGACGATTGGTAAGTGTGCCTGCACCTTAAGAACCACCAGGAGACTCTGCTGATTAAATTGATATACAACACTTGTATATCTTTGTGTGACTGAGTCTGTATATGGAACTTTAGCGTGGAAAAGAGCTGCGGTCGCTGCATCGTAGCACTTCATATGCTGATTCAGAGACAAAGTCGCACACAGATATTATATTAATCAGCACAGTCACCTGGTGCGTTTTTCTTGCTATCCAACCATGCTTGGGAAAGGGAACACTTCAGCCTCTGGGAACATTCCTACTGCCACTGTGTCCGTAACATTATCAAATGGGAAGGGCTAGTTTCCTCTGTTACAGTGAAGTGGGAAAATCTCTCCCTAATATAGCATCATACTTCAATTTAGGAAATAATCCCACAGTGACTACAGTAGGACCACACTGTGGGCCTGATACAGATCCATACGTAAATACCGATGTTTACGCAGATTGAGTGATTGTTAGATATTTGCATGCGTGAAAGCTGCACTGCACATGCGTAGCAATTACATTTTTAAATGGTCTGACACCTGCATTTGTCTAACAACTCCTGTTACCTCCCCCAAATGCTGACTACCTGTCACTCGTAAATGCATGTCAGTTGCTGCATGTGCGGGTTACATGCATGCGCAATGGCTAACTGTCGCTCAATCTGCGTAAATATCGGCATTGCGTCCACATCTGAATCAGGCCCAATGAGCAGTGTAGAGTTGTTGTAACTTGGTCATCTATTTTGAACCTTTTTTTATGATGTAATCATTAAGACAAATAAATCCAAACATTTTTGACAGTGTTAAATGGTATAAGTATTGATGTGCTTTTGGCACAGTTTTTGTGGAAACTATTAGATATCAGACAATTTCACTAGTTACACTTTTTATATAGACATATTAGTCACATTGTTTTTGTTACTTTACAAATGTCTTATTACTGCACTTTATTGTACCTCCGGGCCATTAGTATTACCCCAGCAATTACCCAACGCTTCTAAAAACCAATTGGAAATGTTACTAGGTATAACTGCTTTATTATGCTTCTTCTTAGGGTGTTGTTATACAGTTGTGATTTCATGTGTTAGCGCAAAATGTGTCAATACTGGAGTATTTTGGCTCTTTTAAATGTTGCACTTAGGTTAGGGAGAAAAACACAGCATTACACCACCTGTACTTCTCACAATGGGATGGGTACAGGATGCCGGCAGTCAGAATCCCAACACCGGCATCCCGACAAGGTTAGAATACCAACACTTTTTCGGTCGGTATACTAACCCTCCCCCTCTCCCTACCCTAACCCTCCCTCCCTGCTGCCTATATTTATCCTCCCCCTAGTGCCTAAACCTAACCTGCCCCTTCCCGCACCCTAAAACTAACCTGCCCCTTCCCGCACCCTAAACCTAACCCTCCCCCTAGTGCCTAACCCTCCCCCTAACCCCACTACTTACCTTCGGGATTCCGGCGGTCGGGATTCCGGCGGTCGGGATGCCGGCACCGGGATTCTGACAGGTGTCGGGATTCCGGCAACGGCATTCTAATCCTTTCCCTCTGTATTTTAACCGCATCCCGTCATAATCATCAGTACTGTATTTAACAGAATGTATGCTAGTATATGCCTGAATGCCTCCTTCAACTACTAGAAAATGTAATTGAAGAAATAATACAAATGCAGTGGAACCTTTTGCATTGAAGCAGATTAATGCTACAGCAGTGTAAAAGTCTAATTGATTCCTTATATCCAATAATTTTGTGCTATTGACTGTGTTATTAAAGAGAGGTATTACGCTCCATATTTGCTATTCTAAAATCCCCCTTGATTTGCCACAGCAAATACTATAATATGCATCATTTATTGCAGCATGATAGGCATGGAATATTTGATTGGCATGTTATGTATTTCATTATTTTATTACCTTTTTGTATATCTAGGTTACAGTACCTGATTCTGTAAAGGCACGTTTTATTCTAGAAATTATTGAAGGAATGGTTTATTTGCATAATCAAAAAGTGATTCACAAGGATCTAAAACCAGAAAACATATTAACAAATGATGAATTTCATATTAAGGTAGGTTTCCTAGTATTTTATTTTCCTTGTGTAATAAACACTGTTTAACCTGTGATAGGAGGGATTCACAGATCTGTGCAAAGTTTAGAAGCAACATCTAACGCTTGTGTTGTCCATGCTGTGCTCTGGGGATTTGATTTTGGTGATCACTCATTTTAAGCATTGTGAGCGTATTTACAAAGACTTCAAGGGGTTTATTTACAAAGCGGTGGATTGTAAAACTCTGCTTCTGATTGTGCTGTGCCTGATATTTAAAAGGGAAATGCTTTTTCTAGCCTAATCACATTGCCCTTTTAAAAATCGGGCATAAGCACGACCAGAAGCACAGAGTTTACAACCCAAGCTTAGTAAATAATCCCCATGGTTAATGCAAAGTAAGCACAAATTACTAAAACAATAGAGCACAAAAAGATATTGGGTCTGATGCTGATTTGGGAGTAAAGCCATAAAGAGAACGTAATTGTGCATCTGGGCAAACCATGTTGCAATGCAAGGGGTGCAAACAGGGATGGACTAGGGCTGCTTAGCCTGGCAGTCCTCCTGCACTACCCCGGCGCGCACGTCGAAGGCGCGGCGGCAAAAGGGTTGTGGTCTCGCTGAAAAGGGGTGTGGTCATGCCTCACGGGGGCTAGCCGCGAGTCATAGGGACGTGGCCTCGCTGCACGCCTCCTTCTGTCAGTATCCTCGTCTGACCAGATGCCGGAAAGCGGAGTTGCTTGGCCGGGGTTTGCAGCCGGACCAGCCCATCTGGCCACGGGCAATTCTGACATTTGCCAGAAGTGCCAGATGGGCAGTCCGGCCCTGGGTGCAAATATATTTATTGTTTTGCATGCAGGGTACATACTGCTTTTGCGTGTATCCCATGAATACTGGAGAGCTTTATTTTTGCACTGCGATTTACAGTTCAGTTTGGTCACACTCCTCTCATATCTAAATCTGTACATTTTATATCTGCCCCATTAGCAATGCAGCATGGTTTTGCCAAGGTGTAAGTTACTTGCTCTTTCTTACTCTATTCTCAACTCAGAATGCGGCCCATTGTATTTTCACCCATACGCAGAGCTGCATGCCGCTACATCAGCAGCATATGCGTTTTTTGTTTACTATAATCATCATTTGTGTTACTGCAGGTCTGCATGAGTCGTACTCAGCCCACGTTGAATACCCCTTCCCACCATGCCGTTCAAGGCACAGGTGGATGCAGATGCATGTAGGGCTGCATAGGCGCATATGCGTACTTTTGCTTTCTAAACATGAACAAAATTATGCAAATTACATTACACAAACTGACAAAGTAACCACTATGATCAGCCTCTTCATGTTTGCCTTTGTTTATTTTATCATTTTGCCTGCTGGGATGTAGTTTTTCTCCACTGTTGGCTATTTTGATTTATTGTGCCTAAATGTATTATATTTTGTCAATATACTTTTACACAGGTAAGGTATTGTATGGATTGGAACGATTTGTACTATAAAAAGAGACATTTACAATTGTTTTTTCAGTTTTTCTTGTGATCACTGTAATGACAAGCCTCATTAGAACAAGTTGCCCACCACTTCACAGGCTCGCTTTCAGTACAGTTTCCTCCAAAAATAAAATTGCGATGTTGTTTCTCTGTTTCACTGTGAGTATGATTTTCTTTGATGTAAATTAGGTTTTATGTTTGTTGATATTATCGGTGCTGTTACAAGTGTATTGCCTTAGACACTGTGTTAGTGCACAAATCTGGTCTAAGGTGTGGTCGCTGTCAAATGTAGAATGCTGGTTTTCCAGACTTCCTCCTTTTTCGCGGTGGTTCCGGATACCAGACAGCTGGATCCCTTCATCCGGATTGCGCCTCTCCTTCCTCTCCTGCTTCAGCATGACCACAATGCTCCTCTTTTGACAGACCGTCTCCGTGTCACTTTGTGCTCCCAGTCCTGGTTTTAAAAATAGGGGGGAAAACATTGTGTAGGGGACCCCCTATATTTGAAACCAGCACTGGACCAAAAACCGACCAGGGCGTAATGTCACGGGCCGCCAGCCAATCAGAGGCTTTGACACATGTGAGTCACAGCCAATGAGCTGCCGCTACATGTAAAGTGGCCTCTGATTGGCTGGCAGCCCGTGAGAATTTCAGATGACTGCCGTCATCTGTCATTTCGCAAGGTATAGGCATGTGTGGTAACACACATACCTATACTTGTCCGGTTTGGTGCGGATATTAGTTTTTTGTTTTGCAAAGTGTTGTGGATGCTACAGAGACTGGCTCGAGGATAGAGGTGAGGTACTCTCATTGGATTTCTACATGGAGAAGGGGACAGATCACCTGGCAGCAGGTAAATATGTGTGAGTGGGGTAGGTAGTTGTATGTAATAAAGTTGTACTTTAGACGGTGTGTGAGTGTTGTGGTTTTTAACTATTTATTTAACAGTGGGGGTACAGGTGCCAGCCGCCTGCTGGCACTTGTAGTTCCACAAGTGCCAAAGGGCAGGTATGCTGGCTCCTGTAGTTCCACTGTAAAATGCAATAGTTTCTCTACTTTTACACTACTATTACCCCCCGTACCCACAGCCCAGGGGTGCGGGGAAGATCCCCAGGCTTCAGACTAAGCCTTGGGTGCTCGGAAGAGGAGGGACCCCTTTATTGGGGGGGTCCCCACCTCCCCTGAGATCCCCAGCTTGGGCTGACTGGCTTGCGGTGTTAATGCTTTTTAGGAACTAGTACTAGCTGAGCAGCCCGGGGCTGGTTATGCCTTTGGGGGGGGGGGGGGGGGCCAGGGAAAAAGGAGACTAGGCACTCTATTCCCAACACCAGGACAATATTTGAAAAATGTACATTTTAATCTAAAGCTGCTATCCAAAAATAGGTGTATGCTAAAAAACCTATAAAAGACAAAAGTATACAAAGGTGTAGACAAAAATTTTTTTAATACAATATATAAAGAGTAATCAACATAAAACACAAAATTATAAAAAGTGACATTAAATAAAACAAATATGTATATATTAAAAATCAAGTAGTCTAAATCGGCCGGTGTATCCACTTAATTGTGTCAGCCCCATATAAAAAAATATTTTGAAAAATCAATACAGATCTATATATTACTATCCAAAGATGGATGTGGTGATGTTTAATATCCTTTGCACACATGTGCTACTTATCACCCCTTCGCTTTGAAGATATGTTATGAACAAAGATCCAGAATTAATGTATGGCTTTTTGTTGTTTGGGTTAGTAGTCAAACATACAGGCAGTATTTAAGAAGCAGAGCAGCAATAATTTTATGTAGTATTGCATAATCAGTACTTCATTGAATTTTTCCAGTTATTTTAAGCAGAAATCCAACAGGCATGTATACAGTTCAGGGTTATACTCTGTGAAGCCATTGTTAGTTTATGCCCATATTGTTAGTACAACTTTAATCCACATGCAGCAAAACTTCAACCACATCTGTGGACAATCAGGAGTCGATTGTTAGTTTATGCCCACATTGTTAGTAAACCTTCGATCGGCATGCAGAAAAACTTTAATCCACATCTGTGGACAACCAAGGGGGGGGGGACCCTACGTCATTTTTTTGATAATTTTTAACCATTTACACACTGTTTCCATGCTGAAACATACACAAATCACACTGATCTGTGTATGTTTCAGGGAAACTCGCAGCTGTGGAGGTGGTCTATTTGCAACTTCTATTTACTTCCTGATTTGCCTGCAAAAACTGCTGAATGGAACAAAACGAATAATGGTATATTCCTGTGTTAGGCTGAAGTGAAAGAAAAGTACGTCAGAATGAGTCGATGGTGTATTCATTTCTAGTGAAAAAAATTGATCAGCTGCAGCAGGGTGGCTGATGTTTCTGGGAGTGAGAGTGAGGGCTCTGCCACGAGGTCTATTACCCCTAGGGGGATGGGAGTTGTTATTGCTGGGGATCATTTTAAACTGGGGGAGGCTGTTTCTAATGGGGTTTGGAAGTGAAATTACAATAGAGGTTTATGGATAAGGGGGTTAGGGGGGGGGGTGGCAAAATATTCCCTAGGTGTATTTTTAAAAAATATATAATAATTTTTATATATTTTTAAAAATACTTTAACTTAATTTAACAAAAAAAAGTCAATTCCTGTGTGATTTTGCCAAAAACAAATTGTCAGTTAAGTGATTAAATGTTCTCAATGCAACATAGACCTAGAGAAAATACATTTAAATTAAAGTAATCTGCGTAAGTGAAAAAAACCTACTTATGGCAATAACTTTGTTTGAAACCTTCTAGTTAGTTAGCTACACTGGTGTGGAAGATTGAGTAAAGCTGTGTTTTAGACATAGAAGGCCTGATTCAGAAGTGGATGCAGTGCTGGTGTTTGCACAGTTAAGTGATTACTTGCTACTGTGCATGCATGAAAGTCCTGAAAATGGGATTCCTATGGGATGCAAAATCCAGACGCCGGCATCCCGACAGGGTTAGGATACAAACACCTATCGGTCGGTATAACCCTATGCCTAAACCTAACTCCTCCCCCCCCCCCCATGTGCCTAAAACTAACCTCCCCGTACCCTAAACCTAACCCTCCCCCCTTAGTGCATAACCCTCTCCCTAGTGCCTAACCCTTCCCCTAACCCCACTACTTACCTTCGGGATTCCGGCAGTCAGGATGCCGGCTCCGGGATTCTGACAAGTGTTGGTATTCCGGTGCCGGCATTCTGAGTTTTGATTCGGCGTATTGATTGGATCCCCCTGACAACTCCTACAGTGCATGCGTCACCCTGACTGTACAGCTCCAAACACTGTTATGCACGGGAGTGCTGCCATTAGGAAGGCAAAATCATGGGCGTTCCTGGGTGGTGACTGGGAGGTAGCCTGAAGTGAACGCAAAAAAAGGCTGTCTCAGGGGTGTGTTATGGGAGTGTTGGAGACGTGAAAGCGGCTATGTTCTCAGGCGCAGAACCGCAGCCACAGAGGCCATGTTCAGTGGAATTTCAGAAGGAAACACTGTGTCTGCCATAGGCTGGTGCAGATATTGATGATGAATGTTATGGTGCGCTAATGGTGGAGTGTTTGGATCCACTGGCGGAGTTGCACTGTCCACAGGCATTGAAAGTGGGTGTCTCAGGGCATTTGCATATTATCACTGCTGCGACTCCGCAAAAAGGTGCAGTTGCAGTGGCATTAGTGTCCACCTCTGAATCAGACCCAAAGTTTTAATCTGGTTAATGTAACTTTTTTAGAATACTAAACAGGATATTTTTCCAATGTTTGTATCAGGGCATACGACTTTAGTTTCTATAACATCTTCTTAATTAATTGGTTGACTTCCTTATGCTCTGAATTGCAGATAAATGCCCAGAACCACTGTGCCTGTGCACTTATAGCATTTTGGAACCGATTTCTTTATTAATAGTTATTTATATAGCTCACACATAGGGGTCAATTCAATTAGGTGCGAGTTCATCTCCCCTGTGAGAAAGTGCAACTGCATGCCGCACTTACGGTATCTCTGGTTCGGGCTGCAAGGGGGGTGAATTGGCGTGCCATTGCTGGCGTTTCTATGACGTTTCAACAGCAGATTGCCCCCTTCGCACCTAATGGACCCCATAGTGCGCAGCACTTTACAGAGAATATTTCTGTCATTCACATCAGTCCCTGTCCCGATAGAGTTTACAATCTATATTTTCCATCAAATGGACACACATACACAGCAGCCAAGTAACCTACAAGTATGTTTTTGGGAGGAAACTGGAGCACCCATAGGAAACCCAGGCAAACATAGGGAGAACATTCAAACTTAACATGAATTGAAAATTGAACTCATGACCTCAGTGTTGTGTGGCAGTAATGCTAGTGACTATGCCAACTGTGTGCTGTGTAACTGATTATTCACAAGTGATCTTATCTTTAGAATCTGTTGGTGGATTTTTTTTTATTTCAACAGATTGCAGACCTCGGCGCTGCCAACTTCCAGAAATGGAGTACTTTGACTAAAGAGGAGACGGCTCGGAAAAGGAGTCTCATCAAAAGTGGAACAGCTAATGAGAGCAATGCTGGAACGTTGAGCTACATGGCACCAGAGCACTTGAAGAGTATAAATCAAAAGGCCACTGAAAAATCAGATGTGTACAGTTTTGGAATAGTTATTTGGGTGATACTAAACAACAAGGAACCCTATGAACGTAAGACAGTAGCTTCAGTTTTTTACCCTGTTTTCTATAGTCTGTTTGTTTTTTACCGCACAAAGGGGGAGATGTATTGTAGATCCTGGCGCCGCTATATGAACATCTGATCTAGTGCTCCGGCGATCCCTACCGGAGCACCAGGCTGATGCGCTGTGTCACAGTCTCGGCCGGCTCCACTGGGCATGTTTGGGATCTCGCAAGCATTGTGAGATCCCACTTGCAGCTCCCGGAGCCGGCAGCCTGCTGTGGTGATAGGGCAATGACAGCTGCCACTGACCGTTCATTCATAGCCCAGCTTATTGGCGCTATCTTGTAGATAGCGCCGATAATGACGGGCGCATATCGCCCCTGTCATTTACCGCCTAACCCTTCAATAATACATGGGGGAGAAGTGTTCATCAGAGCAAATAAAGTGCGCTGATACCACTTCATTCCCATATCGACACATAATACATCTACTCCAAAGTGCATTATTTATATGAAACATGATTTCAATGAACGCTACATATCACATATGTGCTTCTAATTTTATCCAACTTTGCCTTAATGTACTGTATATGTCAAACAAACTATACTAAACTGTTGTTGCATTAAAATTTTGTGTCTTTGCGCTGGTGAACAGAAACATGTTGGGTAGTTATTTTTTTACTTTAATTTTATACAATTAAAGAAGTATGGAGAAAATTTTATGTATCTGTTTATGATTTTAGCATTTAGTTTATAGTAGGACTTTCTAAACTATTTCAATAAAGATTCAAATTGTGGCTGTGAAATAGTTTTGTAGCCAGTTGCTAGAATTTTAATTTGCAATTTAATTTAAATCTCATAATTGTTATCTATAAATTAAGTATAATTTTGCTAAAGGTTACAAAAAATATAGAAGATGCACAAATAAATATGAAAAGTGATAACTAATTGGTGTATTAATGAGTAGCAAACAATAATGTTGCAGAGGGTCATGTGTCATGGAGACCCATACCAAATGGATTGAAGATCTGTGCTTTGAGTCCTTGCCCACATGTTAAGAACCCCTGTTGGATGCAGTGACATCATAGTCATGTGGGATAATGCATTCCCTAGTATAAATACATAGCTAAAATCACAGAGGAGTTCTCTGGCCATATAAAAGCGCAACAATGTATTGAGTGCTTTTGTCCAGGTCACAGAAATCTAATCTCATTTCTAACATACCGTATATACTCGAGTATAAGTCGACCCGAATATAAGCCGAGGTACCTAATTTTACCACAAAAAACTGGGAAAACTTATTGACTCGAGTATAAGCCTAGGGTGGGAAATGCAGCAGCTACTGGTAGTAATCCCCCCCCCCCGGTACTGCCCCCAGTAGTAATCCCCCCCTGGTACTGCCCCCAGTAGTAATCCCCCCCCGGTACTGCCCCCAGTAGTAATATCCCCCCCTGGTACTGCCCCCAGTAGTAACATCCCCCCCTGGTAGTGCCCCCAGAAGTAATCCCCCTGGTAGTGCCCCCAGTAGTAATCCCCCCTTCCCCCTTGGTACTGCCCCAGTAGTAATTTTCCCCCTCTGGTAGTGCCCCCAGTAGTAATTCCCCCCCTGGTAGTGCCACCAGTAGCAATATTCCCCCCTGGTAGTGCCCCCAGTATTAATCCCCCCCCTGGTACTGCCCCAGTAGTAATCCCCCCCCTGGTACTGCCCCCAGTAGTAATATTCCCCCTCTGGTAGTGCCCCCAGTAGTAATACCCCCCTGGTAGTGCCCCCAGTAGTAATAACCCCCCTGGTAGTGCCCCCAGTAGCAATATCCCCCCCTGGTAGTGCCCCTAGTATTAATCCCCCCCTGATAGTGCCCCCAGTAGTAATCCCCCCCTTGTACTGCCCCCCAGTAGTAGCCCCCCCAGTAGAGAGAGATGTATTTAAAAAAAAAAAAAAACACTTACCTGAAACCCCGCTTCTGCTCCCGACGCTGCTACTGCATTATGGGAGAGGCGTCGTCATTACCCACTGCGGGAGCCGGAAGATGGCTCCCGCAGTGGGAGCAGCAGCAGCCGATGAGTGTCTGACAGACTCTCATCGGCTGCTGATTACAACAAACACACAGCTGCCGGCACCAGCGGCTGTGTGTTTGGCACTGTGTAGTGCTGACCGAACTCCATCCGGTCAGCGCTACACACTTGGTGCAGCTGTGTCACAGAGATACAGGGTCTCATTCAGACCCGCTCGCGAGCGCAGGACGCTCGCAAGCGGGTCGATGGTACCCAAATGTGCATGCGCACGACGGAGGCTGCTCCGTCGTGCGCATGCGCGAGACCCGGCAAGCGACGGGGGAAGCCGTCGCTTGGGGTCTCGCATCAAAGGGGACGTGCTGTCGATGTTGAGTGACAGCACGCCCCCTTTGGTGGGCATGCCGGGGGCGTGGCTTGCCAGACGGATGCGTTCCCATGGGAACACCTACCATCTGGGGCCGGCCCCACTGACATCACTAGTGATATCAGTGGGAGTGATTTTGGCTCTGATAGAGCCAAAATCACTCCAGGGCTTGCGGCAGCGAGACCCTACCACAGGGTCTCGTCGCAAGCCCGATGGTCGCGATGGTCTTGACCATCGCGACCATCATCATGGACGCTCGCATAAGCTGTGGGTGGTAACCCACAGCTATGTGAGCGTCCAGGAGGACGCACCAAAAAAAACAAAAACGCCCTGATTCAGAGCGGGCGCTCGTTCAGAGCGTCCGGCTCTGAATCAGGCCCACAGTCTGCACCGAGGCCCGCATGGTACGCTACTCAGAAAATGTGCTGAAAAACTCTTCTTATACTGGAGTATATACGGTAAGTAATAATTTACAGCAGGAGGGGGATTCTTCATTAATCAATAATGTACAACTTTTTATAATAAACACTGATGTTACGACCCAGACCTGAAAGCTCACAATATTTATACAGACCTTATTCACCAGAGTTTATAAACATATTAACATCACTTGTGTATTGTACCACTATTTAAAGTTAATTGCATTATATATCTAAAACAGCCTTCACGGTTACCATTTCTAAACAGTTTAGCAATAGATTCATTTTGGTTGCATGGTTCACTTTAAAGCAACATTAATGCATGATTACAAATGCTGCAAATTCCTCATATAGAATAAAGAAGTACATTATATCTATTTGATTTTTGTAGATGCACTTAATGATCCACAGATATCACATTGTGTGAGTGATGGTCAAAGGCCAGAGGTAGATGCCAGTCTGTGCAGCTGCCTGCAGGAGGCATCAGATCTCATGCAGGAATGCTGGAAGAGCGAACCAGAATCTAGACCTTCATTTAAAGGTGAGGTTTTAAGATTCCCCCCCACCCCATTTTTTTTTCTGCTCCGATTATATAACATTATAATTAAGTTTTGGTAATTAAATCCAATAATTTCTCATCAAGAAGATATGAAGGGTACTATGAAATAATTTGTGTGTATTTAATGCTTTTTAGCATAAAGGATGGAAATTCTCTTGTTTTGTTCGCCATAATTGCTAGTGATATATTTTTGCCCAGATATTTAATTTTTCTGTTTTTTGCAGTTCAAGTGAACATTTTTGGATAGAAATACTTTTTGGGGAATATGAACAGGTAGGTAGGTAGGAGGAGAGGTGTTGGGGTGAGGACAGTGTGAGTAATATGTAATCCACAACTTAAAATAATTTATATTTCCTACTATCAATACCTACAGTATACCTGTCCGGTTGCGGCCTAGAATGGCCGTTACCTCAGCGCCGGCTTCCCCTGGCCTCCCGAGCAGTCAGACGTCAGGTGTGGTGACAAGTGACGCACTGAGGATTATTCCTGGGGTCTGCTAGGACATCCATGTGTTGCGCCGTGATTTGGTTCCTGCGGTTGCCGTCATGGACGCAGCCATGACAGTCTACATCACCTGATTAACCTTCACCCAATGGTAGCATGGTTTGCTGTCAGCTGACACTATCCTCCAATGGATTGCTACCTAAGGGTATTTAGCCGGCCTCTGCCGGCCTCTGGGCAACAGGAAGTTGCCTGAACAACTTTGCTACTTTCAGTGATTACTTGCTGTTGCAGCGTTCCAGGTTCCACGTTCCTTTCTACTAGTGAAATATTCCCAGTGTCATTCACCAGTGTGTGTACTCAGTACGTCAATCGAATACTATCTCCTAGTGCCATTCTCCTGTACCAGTCCTGCGTCTGGATCACCAGCGTGTGTACTCAGTACGGCATTAGAGTACTGACTCCTAGAGCCATTCCTCCTGTACCAGTCCTGCATCAAGATCACCAGCGTGTGTACTCAGTACGGCATTCGAGTACTGATTCCTAGAACCATTCTCCTATTCTCTTCCTGCGCTGTCCATGTGTTTGTGTTCTTCTGTTTCCTACTTGTACCGGATACCTAACCAAAGCGCCGCAACCTGTTTGCTGGGTGCAGCTTAAACCCAAATCCCAATTGGAGGGGTGACTGGTGAACACTTTCCAGCAGGTTAGACTCTGCGCCTTTGCTCAGGTCTAGCCAACATCCAGTACTTGTGGATGAGGAAGACCTATATCCAGGCCCCTCGCCTCGTGTTCTTTCCCCAACCTATGACCCCGACTTCTAATCCATCAGTAAAAATCTCCAGAGGCCAAACGTGACAATACCCTTAATATCCTAATTTAAACTAATCAAATTCGCTAAAGGCTCTATAGTAAATGAATATATTAAAGGAAACCATGTGCGTTCTTGTTGTTAGCCATTATTAATAAAATAATATAATTTTGC
This sequence comes from Taudactylus pleione, assembly GCA_031769625.1. Taxonomy (NCBI): domain Eukaryota; kingdom Metazoa; phylum Chordata; class Amphibia; order Anura; family Myobatrachidae; genus Taudactylus; species Taudactylus pleione. The sequence continues at coordinate 17,935,533 of JAUIMM010000115.1, read as the reverse complement.
CGCTTTTTCTCCTTTTTCATAATACTTTTGTTTTTTTAACTTTCAGAAAATAGTTTTCATTTTTTTCAGATTGTAACATAAAATTCCTTGTTTTGATAATTTAAGTCTAAATTAATTAATTAAACGGTTATATGTATGTTTTCTAACCATTGGAAGTAGTCAATTCTAAAATATTACACTTTTTTTAATATGCATTACAAACCTATTTGAATAATCACATGCAGTAGTATCTTGTGATTGGTTTAAAGAAAAGTAATCATACAACTGCTGAGATAATGTAGATTTACAACTAATATTTGGAAAAGATCCTTTTTTAGGCATCAAAGCAAGGAGAGAAGAAATAAAATCCCAGGAAGGTTGTGTTATCAGAGCATGATCTGACTATGGAATAGAATGTATTCAAATATTTTTGAAGCTCCAAATACACCCACATTATTCATACTGATTCTAGAATATACATCATGCAGATAAAATCGATATTCATTTACTAAGGGATCTTGTAGATTCCAAGAATCATATCATAAATAATTTTTATGACCATTGAGGTGAAACTAGTTTGGAAAAGGTAGTTACCATATAGGGAAAGTTTATAACGAGCATGCAGTGTGGACCGGGCATAAGTGAAAATGGGCCTGTTTGGAAAGCAGGTGCAAGTGCTCACTGATGATGATGACTGGTAGCAAAGCAGTCACACACACAGATGCAGCCATATTTAATGCATGCTTCTTTTGAGTGAAGTACACATATTTACTTCCATCTGTCCATGCAGCAGGTAAGATAGAAGGAACCAAAACATAATTTGTCTGGAAATCCAATCAATGATTCAAGTATGTTTCCGAAGCCAGAATAGATCTAAAAGTAGCCAATGAAATGCCTTATATGTAAAAAGAAAGGAACTATGCTCTTTATGTAGAATGCTAACATAAAGGCAAATAGAGGCCCTCATTCAGAGCCGTACGCTCTGAGCAGAGCGCACGCTCTGAATGAGGGCCGGCCTCCATGAAAATGGAGCGTCCTCCTGGACGCTCGTATAGCTGTGGGTCACCACCCACAGGCTATACGAGCGTGCAGTTTGATGGCCGCGATGGTCAAGACCATCGCGACCATCGAAACTGCGAGCCGGAGCCTGCGGTTGAGGTTTTCAACCGCAAGCTCCGGAGTGATTTTGGCTCTATCAGAGCCAAAATCACTCCCACTGACATCACTAGTGATGTCAGTGGGCCGGCTTCTGATGGGAGGCGTTCCCGTGGGAACGCCCCCGTCAGGGAGGCACGCCCCCGGCACGCCTACCAAAGGGGGCGTGCTGTCAATCAACATCGACAGCACGCCCCCTTTGATCAGACACAACGAGCGAAGGACTTTCCTTCGCTCGTCGCGTCTGGCGCATGCGCACGACGGAGCTCCCTCCGTCGTGTGCATGCTCAGTCCAGAACATCGACCCACTTGCGAGCGGACAGCCGCTCGCGAGTGGGTCTGAATCAGGCCCAGAGTGTCTGTAATAGAGTGATCGAAAAGGGGCCCGATTCAGACCCGCTCGTTTGATGCTTATGCAATTTCGGGAAGGCAGGCGATCGCACACCAAGGCATTAGCACGCCCACTATGTTTTGGCGTGCAATCGCTTTGTGTATGCAGATGCCCACCAGCCTGTCTTAAGACGCCCACTTGCGCACGTCATCTCCAGGATGTGTATGCAACCATCGGTACATCGAGCACCATCGGAAGTGAACGCAGCGCTTGTGGTTGACTATACCCTGCCGCAAGCACTGCGAGCACTTCAGTGTGAAATTCAACCAAGGGACGTGTACTATGACGCTGCCTCTTAATTATGCATGCCTCTGAAACGGCGTTAAGACGCTCAGGCACGCCTGCTTTCGCACCTCCACTCCCCCATTTCTAGTGGCCTGCCCCTGTCACCACCCACAAACGACTTCTCCTGTCACTCATTGTACTGGGCAGTCTATGAGCGGCGAACGTACGCTTCCCGATCGCTCGCACTGGTTCGCGCACGCGCATTGCGATGCATGTGCAGAATGCAAAAACCGGCTGGCTGCGTGTTAACGCTTCCTAGCGAGCGGGTCTGAATTGGGCCCAGTGCCTTCAAGAATGAAGCTCTCATCAATACTCCTCTAAGAGTCCGTGGTTTCTCCAAAGGAATATTGGGGATTCCAGTATTTTATACAGAGATGTATTGATTGACATTTCCTTCACACTCAAAGTATAGAAGGTAGAAAAAGTAGTTTCCTTGAAAAAATCCTTTAACATTGAATAAAAAATTTAATGTTTTTTGATTCATTCAAAATATTTTTTATTGATTCTGAAGCATGTCATGAAAAGTACAGTTTCCCATTAAAAAAACCACGGTGTGGGCTAATATACGTTCTATGAGATACATATAGGAATAGCTCCATAAGAGCTACCAGGAATAATGCAACATGAGTCATACAGTGAGGTTGGGAATGTGGTGCAGCCATTGGGGCAAACCAGTCCTAAATTGCTACGTAAGCACAAATAATGACGAGAAATTGTCCCAGTGGTGTAGCAGACAAAAGTGTATCTAGAGTACTATCCCAATTATGGTCGGAAAAATTACTAACAATTTGGCTCACGTAGTGCTGTACCTGGTAATAGGCAAAAGTAAATGAGGACAAAAAGTCATATTTCTCAACTGCCTGGTGGAATGTGAAGGACCTCTTAAGACTTCCATCTACCAAGAACCCAACAGAGTGTATGCCCTAGCTGCTCACAGTAGGAAAGGATTCGCAGTTAAACCATGTTGGAACTCTGGGTTTCGTAGTAATGGGAGAAAGAGTTTAATGCGCATTCAAGCCCTGTTTATGATGTAATACATGCCATAGCCGACGTGTATTTCAAAGAAGAGGATTCACCCACTGATCTGCAGGTATCTCTTGATCCTGGAGATACCAAAAGGAAACTAAATTACAGTCTGTTAGAAAGTTCCCCTCAAGAACTGAATCCGTATAAATATGTTACTAATCACGTAGATGCCGTAAAAGTGCTGCATGGTTGTAGCGTGTAATGTTGGGGAAATTAATTACCCCATTGCATTTAGTCTGCTGAAGCCGAATTAGTTTTATTCTGTGACGTTTATGTTTCCAAATAAACTTAACAAAGACCGAATTAAGCCTCTATCCAGATCCCTAACCAAAGTCGTGATAGCCTTCGATACAGTGCATACGGAAAGAATTCACAGTGCATCACTTTTTCCACATTTTGTTATGTTACAGCCTTATTCCAAAATGGAATAAATTAATTGTTGTCCTCAAAATTGTACACACAATACCCCATAATGACAACGTGTAAAAAGTTTTTTTGAGATTTTGCAAATATAATTTAAAAAAAAAACTAATAAATCACATGTACATAAGTATTCGTAGCCTTTGCCATGAAGTTCAAAATTGAGCTAAGGTGCCTTGTTTCCATTGATCATCCTTGAGATGTTCCTACAGCTTAATTGGAGTCCACCTGTGGTAAATTCAGTTGATTGGACATGATTCTGAAAGGCATACACCTGTCTATATAAGGTCCCACACTTGAAAGTGCATGGCAGAGCACAAACCAAGCATGAAGTCCAAGGAATTGTCTGTAGACCGCCGAGACAGGATTTGTTTCGAGGCACAAATCTGGGGAAGGGTACAGAAAAATATCTGCTGCTTTTGAAGGTCCCAATGAGCACAGTGGCCTCCATCATCTATAAATTGAAGAAGTTCGGAACCACCAGGACTCTTCCTAGAGTTGGCCGGCAGTCTAAACTGAGTGATCGGGGGAGAAGGGCCCTAGTCAGGGAGTTGACCAAGAACCCAATGGTCACTCTGTCAGAGCTACAGCATTCCTCTGTGGAGAGAACTTTCCAGAAGGACAACCATCTCTGCAGCAATCCACCAATCAGGCCTGTATGGTAGAGTGGCCAAACGGATGCCACTCCTTAGTAAAAAGCACATGGCAGCTGGCCTGGAGTTTGCCAAAATGCACCTGAAGGACTCTCAGCCCATGAGAAACAAAATTCTCTGGTCTGATGAGAGAAAGATTGAACTCTTTGGCGTGAATGCCAGGCGTTATGTTTGGAGGAAACCAAGAACCGTTCATCACCAGGCCAATACCATCCCTACAGTGAAGCATGGTGGTGGCAGCATCATGCTGTGGGGATGTTTTTCAGCGGCAGGAACTGGGAGACTAGACAGGATAGAGGGAAAGATGAATGCAGCAATGTACATAGAGATCCTGAATGAAAACCTGCTCCAGAGCGCTCTTGACCTCAGACTGGGACGACGGTTCATCTTTCAGCAGGACAACGACTCTAAGCACTCAGCCAAGATATCAAAGGAGTGGCTTCAGGACAACTCAGCCAGAGCCCAGATTTGAATCTGATTGAACATCTCTGGAGAGATCTGAAAATGGCTGCGCACTGACGCTTCCCATCCAACCTGATGGAGCTTGAGAGGTGCTGCAAAGAGGAATCGTCAAAACTGCCCAAAGATAGGAGTGCCAAGCGTGTGGCATCATATTCAAAAAGACTTGAGGCTGTAATTGCTGCCAAAGGTGCATCAACAAAGTATTGAGCAAAGGCTGTGAATACTTATGTACATGTCATTCCTTAGTGTTTTTTTTTTTTTTATTAAGTTTGCAAAAATCTCAAAAAAAACTTCTTACACATTGTCATTATGGGGTATTGTGTGTAGAATTTTGAGGACAAAAATTAATTTATTCCATTTGGAATAAGGCTGTAACATAACAAAATGTGGAAAAAGTGACGCACTGTGTCTGTACTTTCATACTGTATGATAAAGAGAAGAGGGAGTTTTAGTAATTTGCACACCTAAATATGTAAATCTCCCCTTTGCTCAGGCAAATGGAACGCCAGCATGCCAATGTGGGCGGGTGAAACCTGGCCGCAGATACAAGGCAATAGACTTTTCTGAACATGAAGTCCCGAAATATCTCCAAAATCTTGCAGTAGAGACATCAGATGGAGGTATTGGGCTGAGATAAGTAAAGCAACACGTCGTCCCCAAACGTCGTGGCCTTAATATCCTTTGAACCCACTCGTATACCCTGAATGTTGGAGGCTTGTTGGATTAATCAGAAGTGGGTCTAAGCATAAATTAAAAAGGAAGGGAGATAATGGACATCTCTGCCGGGAACCCCTATACATCCTCACCTCACTCCCCACCCCGCAGTCCTCCAGGTGTCTCATTTTGTAGTGGACACTACTAAACTAAATAGTCCTTGATTATGCATTAGAGGCATGGACCCCAAGTTCTCTTACGTATGTGTTCCTTCTCAAAAGGACAAGAACCACGCATTTGCATGCCCTGGGCTCGGCTATTGATATGAACCATAATGTTGACAGATCAGAGTCGCAAACAAACAAAATGTGGACTAACCAAGCCAAGTTGTAGACACTATTAGTCAGAAAAGCAAGAAGCTCAGACTGGCTTGTTCCTGAGCAACAGATTTTATACTGAACAAAGGTCAGAGCAGATTAAATAGAGGCCAGATATTTGCCTAATCAGGAGGTGGTACTAATGATTCAGCAGTAAATTGCAGGAACTATTAAATGGTTCATCACAAAACATCAATACCAGTCCTGGATCTCCAACTGGAATTGGTATGATTAACCCTAACCCTCCCTTAGGAGTGCCTAACCCTAACCTTCCTCCCAGTGCCTAACCCTAATTTCCCCTCTAAGTGCCTAAACCTAAGTCCCCCCGGGGGTGCCTAACCCTAAGCCCCCCCCGGGGTGACTAACCTCCCCCCTCCTAGCCTAGCCCTTAGTTCCCCCGGGAGGCCTAGGCCGGGCGCTGGTCTCCCGCCATTGGTAAAATGACAGGCGTCTAGATTTAGACGCCTGTCATTTAACCCTCGCCGGGATAAAGCAGTTGGGTAGCCGGCTGTCGGGATTAGGTCCACCGGCTTCCCGACTGCATACCCTCCCACCGCCTAATGACCCTTATCAGTTATGCTACAATACCCTGGAAGAGGTATTATGTGTGTTTTGGTGGGATGAGGTAGTCAAACTCAGAGATTACCATATTTGTCTCTGCCTCAGCCATATTGTGTCTGCACTGAGGATACATGAACATCCCCAATATTTCTGCCATTATCAAAGTGCATCCATGGAATTTGTTAGTCTCTTAGATGGGTGGAGTAACTTAAGAATCCTCAATCATTTTTAAACCTTTGCTCCTATGGCTAGAGCCGGCCCATGCTCCTCCTGGGTCCTCCGTCAGCTTCTCCTTCTAATCTTCCGGGTTCAGGGAGGAGGAGGAGCCCGGGACTTCCTGCAGAGGTCACCAGCAGGAAGCTCCCGGGGCTCGGATGGGACGGTGACCCGCAGAGACCCCCTCACCTTGCATCAGCTGCTTCACAAAGGGCAGCTCTGATCACAAGAGCTGTCCTTTGCAATACTAATCGCATTAGTTAGTACATATGCGATTAGTAATTTTGCGGAGACTGGCAGGATGAACACCGCACGGTTAATTAATCCCGCCCAATATGTGGTATCCTGTTCGCTTCCATTTTCACCACATCCTGATCATACTATTGGACAGGTCTCTGCCTTTCCACAATACCTGGAACTAATGCACACCACTTCTGAAATACTCTGTGTTATTCAATATTCTCATGCTGTGATTGACTATAGCATGGTATTGCCTTGTCCACTCCAAAACTAGGTATAGTTGTTTGAGCAGGACATGATTAAAAAATGCAACAGATGCTATAACTCATCAAACACTCATATAAATGTATTTTCAAGGTTATCCCTGCTCAAAATCATAGAAAAGAATTGTGTGAGTTGTAATGTGCTAAACTATTAGCAGATAACATTTGATGAAGGTCAACATCAACCACACATAAAATATAATAATTTAAAAATAGAATTTATTTTTTCTTAATAGTAGCCCCACGTAGCGAATAGGTGGCCAATGCTGCTTCGTCTATGAATTTGACATTTCTAATGTAACTTTGGACACAGTCTTAATTACATTATCAGTAAAGCTAATTTCTAACAGCATGTTCTTCATTTATTTATTGAATATTTAAATGTTTGGCTGGTGATGTCAATATTTTTTTTCTTAGTATTTTACAGATATATGCTGATTCTGTATGAAAGTCAGCATAACCATGTACCGCTAAACAACATTCAAAATGTCTTGTATGTCACTTGTTTTTCAGACTGTGAAGAGACATTTAGGCCAATATATACTCAGAAATATGAGAAGGATATTGAAACAGATGTCGATGCAATGAAGGTAATACGTGCATGACTTTATATTTTGCATATTTTATAATGTACTCTTACCATTATTTATGTACGGAAACACAGTATAGCTGTGTTCTGCTGTGATGTAGCTATTACAGGTTGTAGTTGAGTTAACAGAAGAAAGATGCTATATACAATCCGCTTTTTTCTTTATGTACTCGTTTCTATTTTCGTGTCCCAAACCAAGCTGGATGTGTCACAAGAAAACTAATGGCTCAATGAAATCTTAAAAGAAATATACAATAAGGATGACATGTTACTTATATTTGAGAGTTAAATGTAAGAGCACCATCTTGTTTTTTTTTTACTTTTTCTTTTACATTATATCCATATATCTGGTTTATGAATACCAATAATTTGGCAATGGTAGGTCATGAAAAAATGTTTAACATGGGTGTAATTAAAAAAAAAAAAAAAGTAAATTAGTGCTGTTACAATATCAAAAATGTGTGAAACATTATAGGTATGCCGCATATCATTTTATGCTTATGCATTCTGTTCACATTGCTTTATGAATAAGACACATGTGAAGGTAAAAAGCTGCAAGAAAGACCATCGGCGCTACTGAGTCGCATGGCGCTTACGCTTTGTTTAACGTGACTTGTACCTCACGGAGGTAAGATGCATGTGTAAACATCTGTAGATCTTCAGAGGGAGTTTTCGAAAGAACTAGGTCCGAGAATATTTCTCGGACTAAGCTTTTTTTTGGGAGGGGGTTCTCATCTCTATGAAATTAGAAATAATTTCACCAGAATGGGCCTGACATAGTGAATCAAAAGAACAATTCCTTTTTAGACTCATAGGGTTATATTTACTAAAGTGAGAGTTTTTAGAAATGGAGAAGTTGCCCATAGCAACCAATCAGATTCTACATAAGGTTTAACTAGCACCTTCTAGAAGATAATAGCTATAATCTTAATGGTTGCTATGGGCAACATCTCTATTTCTAAAAAAAACACTCACTTTAGTAAATATACCTCATAAACACTCCTTTGGGTATATTAGTCCTCCAAGGTTTATAATCTAGCGCTTTTATAGTGAAGAAAGTTATTTGCATCTTCTTGTTTTCTATATGTGGGGGATAAGAGTTTGTAATTGACCACAGTGAGGCTGAAATCCAAGAAGGATTAATCTAGTCTGTTTCAAATTTATCATTGTGGACTTTAAAATAGTAATACCATTAGTCTGTTTTATATATACTATATATTGGAAGGCTCATAACAACATATGCAAGTATGCAATTTCCGAACGCAATGACTGGTTCGCGCATGCGTATTACAACCCATACGCATGCGCAGTTGTGCGAACATCGCTCGGAGTGAACGAGCGGCTCTGAATCAGGCCCTCAATTTCAAAGTCTGTATAGTAATAGACAGACTCTAGTCAGGGGCAAATGCCGGATTTTACGGGGGGGTTTCTGTATATGTGACAAACCTGTGGCACGCCATTTTGCGGAGAAGGGACACCAGTTATCAACACTAAAGAGCATGATAACTGACCACATTCCAATTCTGGTGCGAGGAGGGGATATGAATAAATTGAATCAAAACTGATCTACAGATTGTGTGATTGTGAGGGCTAAATGGAGGGGCTTATTTATAATGGGTGCAAGGTGTGCAGTGCACACGGGCCCCTAGGTTCAGGGGGGCCCACACACCGTACACCCTGCACCACCTCTCCGTCGGCCCGGCGCTGTCTGCAGCGCTGCAGAAATCACGAGGAAAATGGCCACTGCGTCCATTTCCCCGGTGATTCGCGCATGCGCAGTAGAGATGTCCCAGGTATGTGGCGTGGGCACCATGTTCCCGGAGGCCTGCGCATGCGCAGTAGACCCTGGCACAATGCCAGAGAGGCAGGTGTATCTGCATGCCAAATGCTACGTTACAGTATCAGCGGCTGTAACACTGTAACGTAGTGTTTCACATGCAGATACCCCCGCAGGTGCACAGAGAACATAGGCATGCTGCATATCATTTTAATCAGCAGAAGCTGCTTCTGCTATCTATTTGCATCGTTGTACGAATAAGACACATTTAAAGGTAAAAAGACGCACAAATAGACACTCTGCGCTCCTGAATCACGCCACGCCACGGCATGTCGTGACTAGAAGGGCTATTTAATGTGCCAGGAGGCTATATGTATGTGGACCCATCTGTATAATCTTGTGACCAGGTGCAGGGGATATCTAGTTAGAAGTTGTCCATATATTCTGACATTAGGTGAGTGTTTGTCGGGATCCTGATGTGACGATGGCGGTTGTATCTGGCGCTGAGGGTCTTGATAATGGTCACATCTGTGACCGAAACGTTGACCATACCGGACTAGATTATGGTGACATTTATGGATTAGCTGCTTTTAGCTAAGTACCGCATATGACCAGTATAATGTACTATGTTTGTTTAATATTAAATCAGTGGTGCTTTTTATTCTACGTTTATGATTAAGTCACACACCACAAGATTGGTGAGGTGTGACAGTTATTGAGCACCCTGAAAAGTGCGTAATTTTGTGAGTGCAAGCTTATGGCCATTATCTACTGTGTGTGTGTGTATAATATATATATAATATATATATATATATATATATATAATATAGGCACAGAAACAGACAAATCTCAGGTGCACAACTCCAAATTACTGATACTATATAAATGCAATAAAAGTTTGCAATCAATAGAGGTTTTTAGCATAATCATGGCCAAGGTTATGTGCCTACCCACCATATCCAGGTAACCTCTTTAGGGTGGGTCCCTAAAATACTAGGGTTCAAATCCAGAGCGCAGGACACCCCCAAACTAGCCCAGCTAAGCCGCCCCAGGGCACCGCCATAGTAAGAAAAGTGCAATGTAAAAGAAATACTTAAGAGCAGCCACAGCTGCATATAAATAATGAAAATAAAAAAAGTTAAGTATATGTATAATAAACAGTGAAGGGTTAAAATGTGTTATAAAAGAAAAATGTGTTATTATGCGGTGCCCTGAAACAGATCAACCAAAGCAATCCAGGGGGACCCACACCCCAAAAATGAACCAAAGTTGCACTATAGTATATAACTTGTAGGACTTACCTAGAATTGTGCCTAATACTAGAGTGCATATACATTACCAGACTCCATGCTTTTAAACCAATAAGGAAGGGGTGCTAATCCAGGCTGAGGGTGTCTCCTTTCCCTCAGGTGTGCAATACAGCACATTAAATGGAGTATATAGGAAAGGTTCCTGGACTGCACACCCTGAATATATATAATGGGAGGTGCTACCTGATGAGACTAATTGCAGGCACAAAAACAGATAAATCTCAGGTGCACAACTCCAAATGACTGATAATATATAAATGCAATAAAAGTTTGCAATCGATAGACGTTTTTAGCATAATCATGGCCAAAACCCGGGTTTTAGCTCCGGTGTAAAAGGGGTATAAGCCAGTTTATGGTGGCTAAAAAGTGGCGATTCTAGGCAGTCACAATACAATATTCATACACAGCTGCCACGTTGCAATGTTGCTAATACTCTAGACACGATATGTAAGTAATGATATGACGGCTAAGAAGCTGTAGCAGGTAGGAAATAACATCACAGTGCTTACTCTCATGACTGATAATTTAAACTGTCAAATTAAACAGCGGGGAAAACGGCAGAATACCTCAATCATTAAATCTTCCTTGGGGAATACCTCATTTAACTGGAGTAAAGAGGAAAATATTTGAATTTCCATCCAGAACTTATGCTGTAGCAGTGATAGGGATAAAGGTAGTATAATATAATATTAATACAAATTACACTGAGGATATAAAATCTCTAGAATGAATGATATAAAATCTCAGTTTATAATTTGGAGATCCATACTAATATCATATAATATACTGGAAATGTGGAATATTATTTGGTGGATCTATTGGAGGTACACTCCCATAATATTTATATGCCCTTAGCATTAGGTGCTAATTAAGGGAGAATTGAAATGACCTCTACATGATAACATTCTTTGTCTTAAAATAGACAAATTATATAGACCCTAATAATCCAGACCAGTATTTTTTCTCAGCTCCTAGGATCTGTATGTGGTACCTGTATTTAGAGGTCAGTTATGCCAAAATATGCTATTTCAGAAGCAATAGAGACCTATATTAGTGTACCCATATTTAAATATTTGCTCCTAAAAATAAAGGGATATAAGCTTTTCTCAGTGGGACTGAAAGTTGATTATCGAATATAGGGCCTGATTCAGACCCGCTCGCGAGCACTGAGCGCTCGCAAGCGGGTCGAAGTTGGCCCAGTGCGCATGTGCATGAGGGTGCCGGCTCCGTCGTGCGCATGCGCGAGACCTCGATAGCGACGGGCAAGACATTGCTTCGGGTCTCATTCCAAAGGGGGCGTGCTGTCGTTGGTGAGTGACAGCACGCCCCCTTTGGTGGGCGTGCTTGGGGCGTGGCTGCCCAGACGGAGGCGTTCCCATGGGAACGCCTACCATCTGGGGCCGGCCCCACTGACATCACAAGTGCTGTCAGTGGGAGTGATCTCGGCTCTGATAGAGCCGAAAGCACTCCAGGGCTTGCGGCAGCGCGACCCTACCACAAGGGTCTCGTCGCAAGCCCGATGGTCGCGATGGTCTTGACCATCGCGATCACCTTCCTGGCCGCTCTAAAAATTAAGAAGGACGGCCCTGATTCAGAGCGAGCGCTCTGTCAGAGCGTCCGGCTCTGAATCAGGGCCATACTTCCTATTTTACATTGATTACTAACTAGTAAGACAAACCTAGAGTATTAATATACCAACAAGTATCTGAGACACATTAATCAACACAACACAACCAAACGGAGACATACAGCGGAATAAGTAATTTTATTTTCAAATTTTTTCTATTTGAACACTTTGTACTCTTATCTATATTTTTAACATATTTCGCTGGTCTTGTTCACAATTAATGTTTTAATGCATATCTAATAAAGATTATTTTAAAGGAATATATTAAATTATCAATGTGCGCTGAACAATAGACAAAACCTTTTTTTTTTTTCTATCTCACATTGTGGTTCTGGGTAATAGTCACCTCTATGAAATTAATGATTAATATCTAGGTAAAATTATGTATGGGACTCTGACAGGTTTCGGGATTCCGGTGCTGATCGCTGAAATCCCAACGGTCGGTATTATGACCGCATCCCCTAGAGGAAGTCATGCTCGCAAAAAGGCAAAGGTCCTAAGATTGCAGGATCAGCACTTTTTCGATGTTCTCTTTGGGAGACCTGGAGGGGACATCCAAGTCAGAGGTGTTGTCTGGGCTAACACACCAATGGAATGATTATGATCCCAAATACCACTGTGCAATGCCAATGTGTGGCTTCGTGCAGTAGGGTGAGACCCTGATGACCCAGAGCCTGATTCATTACCGATCACAACTGTGATTACACACGCAACTGGCCGAGTGTTGCATTCTGCGCATGCATCACAGCGCGTGTGCGCATAGACTTCACTGCGATCGCAGTGACTACACAGACCCAGTGCAGTGTGATTGACAGGAAGGGACCGTTTGTGGGTGGTGATGGGGGGGGGGGTGGTCGTTGAAAACGTAGACGTACCAGTGTGTTTGAACGCTGTTACATGGGTGTGCATAAATTAGCCACTGCAATGCCATACGCAGCTTGGGCATTCACTGCGTGCGATGAGGTTAGCAATCTTGAGTAAGGTTATACCTTGTGCAAGTGTGCGTGAGGCCCCGGTTGTACTCGATGCTACTGATGGTTTTGCAGTCTTGCAAAGTATTACAGATGTGTGTAAGGTAAATTGGGTGCCCTTGGCTGTGATGGCATTGTGATTGCAATCATTAGAATATTTTCGCAGTAAGACTGTGTGCGTAATCGCTGCTGAGATCGCAATAGCGATCCTTACTGAATCAGGGCCACAGTTTTACCCCACAACATTAATTAGACAGGATTCAGGAGACTCCTCTACCTTGAAATGTTGAAGTTTCCCTGACTTTCTGGGAGAGCAGGTACATATTACTTCACAGCATTGTCTAGCTGCTTCTTATTGTCCCCTCCACCTGAAGTGCTTAAATCATAAACATTGCAACTTTATTATATGAATTATCTGCCCTTTATTCGTTTTAAGGCTCCCATACAGCTGTGACAGATCGCTGCGATGTTGCGATGGGATCGGAAATGCCGATCCGCCAGTCAGAAATGCTGACTAGCGGCCATCGATGTTCCGCGATCAATCGAAGGATCGATGAAATTCAAAATGTTCAATTTCACTGATATGCCAATCGCGAAAAATTTTTGTTCGTGATCGGCATATCTGTGAAATCCAATATGTTAGATTTCAGCGATCCTGCATTGCCGAGTTGCAGGATCTCTACATCACGACGATCCGTTGCAGATGTATGGGGGACTTTACTTGAGACTTCCAACTAGGAAAGAAAATTCCTACTGGATTTTTAAATGGGTAAACAATAGATGTGTATTTCATTACATTTTATAAGTAGGTGTGACTCTCGTATTTATTATTATCACATGATAATAAACAATTCTATCGTGTGTATGACACTTTATTAGCATTACCCTATTTGTATTAATGTACTTTTTCATTTGCTACTAAAACCGTCAATCATTACTCTTTCTCTATGCTATCTATACACACTTGTTACTCCTGACATACACCTGGCACAAATGCTAGGCTTACATCTTGTGAAGCGTCACATTTGCACTTAGATACGTTTTTTCTCAACTGTACATGAGCCCCATGGTGTAAAATTCAGTGTAATTGCAATATTTCCTCACCTATGATTCCTCGCCTATATATTTCTTCCTGTACATTTTTTAACCTCTCATAAACTCTGGAGAGTGACCACTTAAGCTCTCTTTACCAACATACTTTTATTTTTACTGTGCCTGCTTGTGCTGTATGTAATCATTCATGATTTAGGTTACATTTAAAATAAACTTGAAGATTACCTATATAACACACTACAATACTTGATTTCATTAGTGCTCCTTTCTATTTTCAGCATTCATACCCAGATCCAGATAAACTTGTTCAAAGAATGGCATCCTTACAGGTAGATTGTGATGCAGAACTTCCCAGTATGCCGTCAAGAGGTAAGTAGTCATCTTCCTCTTAGAAATAATATGATGTTTCTGAACAGGTAAAAAGAAACAAAGAGGGTACCTTAGCTGCAATCTTCGGTGCTAGATAAATAGTATGAGTACTCCCTACTAGTATGAGTACTCCCTACTATAGCTATTAGCTGACAACCAAAGAAACACAGATAAAAAAAAGAGAAAAATATCAGTGCTAGAACGTTTCTTGAGGACAAATGTTATGTTATATATGATAGAGATGTTAGGTGAGCAGATATTAAGAACACTAATTTCGACAATAAAAACATAAGCAAATAGATTAGTTGCGAAGAGCCTGAATGAAGTCCCTCCTGTAAGTTAGCAATGCAGTCCGAGCTTCTTACCACTCCTGTAATAGTCTCTCCATTATTGGTAATGCTATTTTGTGTACACAGAAATCCGCAGTAATTAAGCTCTACAAAGTAGGTTTGTGCTATCTCAAGTCAGCAACAATAAAATCTATATTGTGTCTCCATGCACTCTAACTTTATGAGGAAAGTAGCAACTGAATGTGGTCTTGAGAGTTTTGGGCTGCCCTTTATCAAGCTAATCATAGTGACCAATTGTGCAAGTATATATGGAATTGCATTTGAAAAAATAATTGAATAAGCAAAAAATAAAATGAGTTCAGTTGTTCAAGAACACCCAAAGCAAACCATTGACTTGTTTCATAGACAAGAACAGAATTATATAAAATGTTATTACTATTATGCAAGGCAAAAGGAAATGGGCTTGGGGAACCCATATCATACCAAGAAAAGATATCTGGCAACAAATAAACTTGTACATACAGCAATGAATAGCATCGAGTGTGTAGTTAAACAGCATAAGCAAAATCTAGTGCTCAGAAAGTATAGGGTACATGAGACTCCACTAGTCTGATTTAGGGGGCAGGGTAAGGCAAAACTAATTGCTAGGCAACACTTAGTATAGTTATGTCCAAGCTTTACCCTATATTTAGAGCTTAAACTATCTGATATTAGAGGTGTGTAGGGGAGCCTGTGTAAGTTGAAAGTGGGGGCAACCGTCTGTCAGGTCACATTAGGACAGTGTTAGTTAATACTGTATGTCATGAAGACCTTTGTAATGGGTCAGTTGTGTGTGAACATAAAAATGTGCATGGCTAACCTTATAGCAAAACAGAGGGGCTGAGCAGGGCAACAATAAACATCCTAAGATATAGTAAAAATAAAATTACAAAAGAAGCATGATAAGAAAAAAACATGATTAGTCAAGACACTTCTGAGAAAATAAGGCAGAAAACCAAATATAATAAAGACAGTGGGCAAAATTCGGAAATGCCCTTCTGTAGGCACAATTACATAATATAGTTCCACTCATAGTAGAAATAAAAAACATTAATAAATTTTTGGGCAATACTAGTCCTGGCACCCTAGAAGAAATACTGTATATCATCATATACAAATCACATATGCTGAAAAACACAGTAACTTACAAAAAACATCCAAGACTATACTATTTATTCAGGCCACTTGCGCTGATGATGCCATGATTATGAATCCATCTTGCCACTAGGCCAGTGTTTGTTAACCACGGTCTTCAAGGCACACTAACAGTCCAGGTTTTATGGATAGCCATACTTGAGCACAGATGACTTAATTAGTACTTCAGTTACAGTATTTTGATTTAACCATCTGTTCTCAAGAATGGTTGTGTCATAACTCACGGATGGATAGAATGGATGCTGACCCGTACTGTAGGATTGGCTAATTACTAGAGCAGAGGGGCCAAGTCTAATGTGCCAGTGGTTTTCGCCATAAATCCTCGCAAGAGGTTTGGGCTTGGCTGCGCCCAACACACAGTTCGCGTCCGTCTGTCTGGGTTCCTAAGTACGAGGCTGGTCGACACTGGAACCCCGAAAAGAACTTGTCGCCATGAGGTGTAGCAAACATAGTCATAAGAATAGGGTCAAAACCAGGTGGACAAACACAGCACCAGGAAGGAGGCTAAATCAGGTCAGAAACAGGCCGAGGTTAACACTAGAGAGCAGTACCAGGGGTTTTAACGGAATCAAGTCAGAAGAATAGCCAAGGTCAGGAACTGGAGATCAGGTAACATGTACAACACTTGAACGCAGGAGCAAGGTATTTAGCCTATTACTCTGGCGCTGAATAGTGCTCAGAGCGTTTTTGGCGCACCTACTCCTTTAATTCTGAAACAGAGAATTATGAGAGCCGTTGCTGCCTGCAAACCACAGCCATCCACCACAGCTAGGGGAGGGAGAACCGGACAGCTCACAGCAGCCGACGGCAGCAGGGACCACTTCATATGTACCATATGTTCACACACTGTTTGTTCATATTTACCAATATAAGATAAGCCACAGAGGCAGGTTAGGATATTCACCACAAAAGTGCTGAGACACGACACATAGAATTTGATCTGGAACAAGCATTCAAATCTAGGAGGCGCTAAGAGGTTGCCTGTTAGCACAGACTTTCCAGTAGTGCATTTCACACATTTGTAACGTCCTCACTTGGTAGTCGGTGGAGATTTTGAGGGGAAAATACCCTCTAGCATATCACGTAGGTGGGGGAATCCTCATAATTTTTAGTTTAGGTTCGTGTTGAATACTTAGTAAGGGGCATGATTGATGAAGAACAGATAACGATTTATTGAATTCAATTAAGGCCATAGGTTTTTAACTGATCGGGTTAAGTCAGAGAACTTATGATTAAAAAGAGTCACAAAGGTTGGCGGTAGTTGGAATTATACAGTATGTAACACGATTTTCTGTGGTAAAAACAAAATATTGGAAATGGCATTCTTTATTAAGGTGCAACTACTCTATACCCCATGGATTTTTCCCATTTCATCGATATTGATTGCATGAGGTGATACATCTTATTATAAGGAATTGTGACCTAGTTAAGCCAAATTTCATCCACTGAGGGTAGAGACTAGTCGCTATCAGGGTGCTGTTAATGTCAGTGTCTTTGGTATAAAAGGAAATAAAGATCTATTGACTTTGCAGGGCAATAGTGACATCCAGGAAATGTATCAGCTTATGGACTTCTTATGTTTAGTTGATATAGTACATTCTTTTTTATTATTTGTATCCAACACCTCCATTTTTAGCACATATTGCAACCTTTAATTTGGTTGAGCATTTTTGCATATTATATAAATAAATAATTTAGCTACAGTTGTATTTTAATTCATGGTTATGTTTTCTGTCCTTATCTAGATCATCCACAGTCTCTTCACAGCTCCCCAGGTTTTGCACATGGCAATGTTAGCGAGACTTTGTTTGGTGCGTCTACAAATGAGCCAGAGGAGCGAGAACATGGAATACACGATGAAGCACTGCAAAGAAAACTGCAAGACGAGATGAATTATCATCAGACTGGCAGCCGTATTGATCATGTGACAAACACTAATCCTCTATACATGAGTGAAATGAGAAGCAGAAAAGTATTTAATGCTCCTATTTCCTCTGGCAGCAATATTGCACATCCAGTTCATGTGGGATCATTTAATGATTATGAGAGTGGCCCAGGTATTTATGGCTCGGGTACAGGGCATGTAGATGACCCTCTGCGTAATGAACACCCAGCCATGCTGCATAATCTACCACCTCCATTTATGACATGGAATCCACCTGGTACAATACTACCTGGTGCAGTATATGCATCTATGGCACATCCCGGACAGCCGCCACCAAGTTTTGATCAATACAATTCCACCAAAGTTCCAATTGCAGAATCAATGCCAAGTCTTTATTTACAAAATCCAGGCTTTCCGTTTACTGGTGGTGCAGGCTACCACGTAGGTGAGTGTGGCTGTGTATCTTTTCCAAAGCAATGTTTACATATAGCAAGTGTCTTTCCATTGGTTGACATGGATAATTGTCAGTATAAATGGGTTACATCAGCATTCCCAAACGGTGCCGCAGAGTACATACAGGGGTGCTGCAACTGGAAGTTCCAGTCTGGTCCGTAGGGGTCTTAGTGTTCGGTGCCTGCTTGTAGGGGAGTGGTGTGGGTAGAGCGGGAGCTGTGAGTGGCAGTGAAGTGTGGGGATGGGCTCTGACAGTGATGGATTGCCCTGCCAGCATTCTGCAACTGACCTCTATTTACACCTGATCTCTATTTCCATAGGGGCGCAGCACTACCTCTGCAGATGCTGCATTCCCTATGCTGATCTCCTCAGCATCCTATTGTACATCACTGTACAGCTGTCTCCCTCTCCTCCACAAGCTAAAGTATGTGTGTCATCTTGCCCCCTCCCCACACCTCAGGCCCAAATGTGTATGTTGCAAAGTCCCCCCAGTACCTAGTGTATCTCACCATGTCCCACAGGCACTAGTGTGTGTCACCATGCCCCCTGTATGTGTCACCATGTGTGGCCGCCCCAGGCCCCTATGTGTGTGTGTGCCATCAAGTCCATCCCGCAGGACCCAATGTGTGTGTGTCACCATGTCGTCGTCCCCCAAATCCCAATGTGTGTGTGCCACCATGTTCCCCTCCCCCACGCCCCAGTGTGTATATGTCTCACAGTATGTATATCACTATGCCCATCCAGCCCCCAGTATATGTATCCATGTCGGCCCATGTGTGTCTCTTATTATCTTTGTGTGTGTTTGGCCTTTCTTTTTCCTCCTTTGCATGTGTCTCCCGATTACTCCTCTGATTATATCTGTCCCACCACCCACCTTTCCCCTGTGCCCTTTGCACTGCCCTGCACTTTCTCCTGCCACCCCTTTTCTTCTTCAACTTTTACCCTCTTTACCACTTACCTTCCTCCTCGATTGGGTCATGATGGCAGTCGATCAGAAGCAACAAAAAAACCTGAGGCAGGAAAGTACAATCTTCTTGTGTTTTAACTTCTATACCTGAGTAACAGCTCTAAAGGATTTGAAACAGATTTCGCATGATCACATCACTGCTGTGCAATTAGCATAGTTATATATGTGTGTGTGTGTGTGTGTGTAGAGAGAGAGTGTGAGTGTGTGTGTTTATTATCAGGTTACACTATGTTTGTTTTTACTTTATTTTTTTGAGATATACAGTCAGGTGCAAAAAATATTGGGACATTGACAGAATTTTCATATTTTGGCCTCTATTCACCACCACAATGGCTTTAAAATTAAACAAACAAGATGTGCTTTAACTGCAGACTTTCAGATTTAATTTGAGGGTAATTACATCCAAATCAGGTGAACGGTGTAGGAATATATGTGCCTCACACTTTTTAAGGGGCCAAAAGTAATGGGACTATCAACTCAAAAGCTATTTCATGGACAGGTGTGGGCTATTCCCTCGTTATTTCATTATCAATTAAGCAGGTAAAAGGTCTGGAGTTGATTCTAGGTGTGACATTTGCATTTGGAATCAGTTGCTGTCGACTCTCAATATGAGATCCAAAGAGCTGTCACTATCAGTGGAGCAAGCCATCATTAGGCTGAAAAATCAAAACAAACCCATCAGAGAGATAGCAAAAACATTAGGTGTGGCCAAATCAACTGTTTGGAACATTCTTAAAAAGAAAGAATGCATCGGAGAGCTCAGCAACACCAAAATACCCGGAAGACCACGGAAAACAACTGTTGTGGATGACAGAAGAATTATTTCCCTGGTGAAGAAAAACCCCTTCACAACAGTTGGCCAAATCAAGAACACTCTCCAAGAGGTAGGTGTATATGTGTCATAGTCAACAATCAAGAGAAGACTTCACAAGAGTGAATATAGAGGGTTCACCACAAGATGTAAAACATTGGTGAGCCTCAAAAACAGGAAGACCAGATTAGAGTTTGCCAAACAACATCTAAAAAAGCCATTACAGTTCTGGAACAACATCCTATGGACAGATGAGACAAAGATCAACTTGTACCAGAGTGATGGGAAGAGAAGAGTATGGAGAAGGAAAGGAACTGCTCATGATCCAAAACATACCACCTCATTAGTGAAGCATGGTGGTGGTAGTGTCATGGCGTGGGCATGTATGGCTGCCAGTGGAACTGGTTCCCTTGTATTTATTGATGATGTCACTGCTGACAAAAGCAGCAGAATTAATTCTGAAGTGTTTTGGGCAATATTATATGCTCATATTTAGTCAAATGCTTCAGAACTCATTGGACGGCGCTTCACAGTGCAGATGGACAATGACCCAAAGCATACTGCAAAAGCAACCAAAGAGTTTTTTTAAGGCTAAAAAGTGGAATGTTATGCAATGGCCAAGTCAATCCCCTGATCTGAATCCGATTGAGCATGCATTTCACTTGATGAAGACAAAACTGAAGGGAAAATGCCCCAAGAACAAGCAGGAACTGAAGACATTTGCAGTAGAGGCCTGGCAGAGTATCACCAGGGAATGAAACCCAGCGTCTGGTGATGTCTATGCGTTCCAGACTTCAGGCTGTAATTGCCTACAAAGGATTTGCAACAAAGTATTAAAAAGTGAAAGTTAGATTTAGGATTGTTTAGTTGTATTGTCAGGTTGTAGCATGTTCATGAGGGAGGGAGCCAGGCACTGAACGATATCGTTCTTGATATCGTTCAGTGTTTCTGCTCTGTGTCGTCAACGATACTGAGCACACCCTTGCCAGGGACACACTGGACGATGTCGCTCATGGAGCGAATCATCCTGTGTGTATGCAGCTTTAGTCACGAGTGGCTGGTCGTTTATCACTCTGCTGGTCGTTTATCACTTTCCAGAGCTTAATACATCTGCCCCGACTATAAGGATTTAAGCATGTTTGGCAAAGTGTAACTGCACTGCTGGTACACGCAGGGCTCTGTTGTAATGTAAAACATAAAAACGTCTTCAGCTTTTTTCATCTCTCCCTCATACTGTAGCTATTGTTATTTTCTGATGTTCTGTCTTTTCTTATAGGTGCAGTAGATAGCAATGTGCCCTACGACACAAACTTCAGGTATCCACAACAATGTTCTTCAGGTAAAACCAACAATCAATTATTCATGCCAGAAACACATGTATCAATGTTTTTGTAACATGGTAAATTCCTAGTATTCATTGTTTCGCTCACAGCTATACTGGCTGTAGTCTCTGTAGTTTCTCAGTCAAAAACAAGGGGAGGGGGGTGTTATAGAAAGAAAAGGAAGAATAAAACAAGACGGGTTTTGTCTGTACAGATCTCGCACAGTAAATAAGAACATAATCTATGACAGAGGCCACTTGTGTAAGAGGTAGACCATGCTATGTGAGAATACCAGCACCTTCATGATTGGTAAAGATCAGGCCAACTCTGGGCTTTTTGTATGGTACAATCAACAGTATACAAAATATTACATTGTTAACTTGGTGTAGCCACCAGATCCATTTTATTAGTGGGGAAGAAACAGAGGTGCAGTAGGTCCAGGGCCGGAATAAGGTCTGTGGGGGCGCCTGGGCAACAAACTTGTGGGGGCCCCTATCAATAACATTATTAAAGTGATATATTGGCGATGTTATAAAAGAGTTATGCCAGGTACACACTAAGCGATATGTTGTCCAATCCGGCGGGCGGAGCGACCTATCGGGCTCACCGGCCAGTGGAGTAGCTTTCCCAAACGCCTGAGATGAGTATGGGAGGTTGAAAAAGATACAGAGGGAACACTTTTGGAAATTTTTGGTTTACTGGGAGCCATAAATGGGTGTATTACAACAACAGGCTAGAATTGCAACAGGTAAATGTATCATTCAGAAGAAGAATTATAATCCTTTTTTAGGATTCTACCTCTATTGTACCCTGATGGGGTGCTCCTCCAAGGCTACATAAATGAATGCAATAATATCACTCAAGGGTGAAAAATAGGATAGTCTATATAAAGGAGTGCACTGATTCTCAAATTGTTCAAGTTAACATAGATAAAATAAAACATACCTTTTATTTATGTAATATAAAACACATCTGCATGTGACTTAGAATTAAAATACAGTGAAAGAAAAGGAAAATGTGAAGAGATGAAAATATTAAAATAAGGATGTGCACCGTCTGTACATCTATTATTTTAGTTTGATGTGGTTTGTTCAATTCTAGATAGATGTCAGTATTGAAGTGCCAATATATAATATAAAATAAGTCATACATATAACTTAAAATTACACCTGTAAATAAATAAATTTGTTGTGTGTGCTTTCCTAATTAATATCAATACATGGACTAAAAATGCGTCTAGTATTATTAGTATATATAGTTCTTATTAATTGTATTCTATCCTTGTCGCTTTAGATGGTGTAAATAATGAATAGTAATTTCTACCTCTTCGATCTGTGGGCCTTATTCAGAGATTTATACAAACCCAATGGTCTGCGTACATCTCCGGCGGTGTTAGATCTGCGCATGCATAGATGCCGCACCGCGCATGTGCAGATCTCTTTCTGCAAGATCGCTTGCAGTGCCTTCTAAGCCGTAGCATGATTAACATGCTGCAGCCATTTGGGGGTGGTGATGGACAGTGTGTGTCGGCCCCCTTTTTGAGACATGGCGAGGCCAGTGTTTGCGTCTTCCGTCACAGCTTCACTGGCCCGGGCAGTGAGAAAACATGGATCTTCCCGAGTAACCAGAGGGCAGTAGGCGTCTTTTTACACTAGATGCCTCCTGCGGCAGTGGCGTCATGAGGAGGGTGCGGGCCGCACCCAGGTGTCACCCTTGGAGTGGGTGACATCAAAATGCTGGCTCCTCTGCAGTGGTAGGAGTCGGGTGCTGCATTGCAATGTTCTCCTGCAGCACCTGGTTCCTGTTATAGAAGAGGAGCCGACAGTGCAGACTGCCTAGTCTCCGGGGGCTGCCCTGCATCTCCGGTGATGCTGGGCTGCCCCCGGAGTGATGTTATCGGGATCCCCAGCGAGGCCATGCCCCTTTATTTAGGCCATGCCCCTTTTCAGCCGGACGCCTCTGTCCGACGGCATTAGCATATTATTGCACAGCTGCTGTGTACCAAGTCACAGTGGCTGTGCAACTCTGAATCAGACCCTGTGCTGTTATGTGTTATGTGACTAATATATTTTAGGCACATAACACACTAATGGTATTATAAATTATGTCTATTATATACACTTGGTTTCAAGTTTAATAGCCAGCTTTACATGTAGCAATTCATCAAAATACTTTGCAACTTTGTATTTCATCCGGCTGCACACAGTGGGTCTGTTTCAGAGGTGAACGCTAATGCAGCCATGACTGCGTCTTTTTATACAGCGCAACTGCGTCTTTATGCTAATGCTGCAGCTAATGGGACTTGTACAGAGATGTCCACTGGCTACGGCGGTAATCCGGCGCTTTGCGTATTAAGACTTACCATCAGTCGAACGGTTGAACATTGCACCAGCCCTAGGGAGGCGTAGGACCTCTGGACCTGATTCAGAGCCGCTCGTTCGCTCCGAGCGATGTTCGCACATCTGCGCATGCGTATGGGTCGTAATGCGCATGCGCCAACCAGTCATTGCGGTCGGAAATCGAGCGCTTGCAAAATAGCGAGTGTCTGCTAATTTGAGTGACAGGATGAGGCGTTTGTGGGTGGTAACAGGGGAAGGTGCTTGAAAACTGGGAGTGGTGATCCGAACGCAGGCGTGCCAAACGGTCAAAACGGGCGTTTTAAGGGTGTGCATAATTAACAAAGCAGCGTCATCGACCACGACACTTGGTTGTTTCTTAGCCTGAACTGTTCACATGATTGCGGTAGGAAAATCCTACCACAAGCACTGCGAGCAGTTCAGATGCCTTTCGATGTACTCGATTAATCAAATAAATAGCGGAGATGACGTAGGATGCGAGCGGCCAGTGGGCGTCTTTACAAAATAGCGACCGCATGTTTTGTTCGCTCGCTCGCTCGCTCAGACATAGAGGCGTCAACAGACCGCAAAGAGCGAGCGCTCAATTTAAATAGCCGGCCCCTTTTTCTGAACGAGCGAGCGCAAATAGCGTTCGCTCTGAATCAGGCCCTCTGTCTGAATGTGGCCACCAAAATCCTTGCATCTACAGAAAAAGATGCAGTCGCTGACTGCGACACACACGGGTCTGGCTAGCCACCCCCCTGTTACTACTCAGGAACACCCAGTGAAGTTGCCTTTCTCTGGGTCCAAATTTGTTCCAGCAGTAACCATCTAGATGCATGCGCAGACTGAAAAAAAAATCATCCGCTTGCGCCTAACAATCGACTGTATTAGGAGTTCTAATCACTACACCCCATAGATGTCCTGTTCATTAAATTACTGATGACCAGATTAGGTACAGTGCATATTTAATTATATCCATAACAGGTCATAATAGACCCAAAATAAGTTCTTACTAATGTATTACTTATTCATAAGAGATGTTGTTTTTTATAAGTCTGTAAGGTGTTTCAAAATCTAGTGTACTCTGAAATCACTTGTAGCTCGTGTATTTTCATAATCTGAGCAACGATGGTTCTGTAACCTAATTGGGATCATATTAAACCTGAGTGAGTGATTGTAATATGATGAATCGTAGGTAGGTTTTTTTTGTTGTGATGGATTAATGCCCAGTATCAATCGCCTGGTCAGTGATTGAACTTGTAAGTAAATTGAATATACAGTAATAAGAATCCTATTGGATCCGCTATTCAGTTGTTCATTTCACATAGATAATATGTAATCCTGAGTACTGGTTGCCCAGGCATTAGTAGTCTGTGAGCGTGTTACATACAGTGCATTGCAAAAGTATTCACCCCCCTTGGCTTTTTACCTTTTTTGTTACATTACAACCTGTAATTTATTTATTTTTTTAAATCTGAATTTTATGTTATTGATCTGCACAAAATACTTTAATTTGGTGAAGTGAATTGAGAAAAATATATATATATATATATAAAACAATCTTTATAAATAAAATTCAGAAAATTGGCATGTGCATATGTAATCACCCCCTTTGCTATGAAGCCCCTCAAAAGTTCTGGTGCAACCAATTACCTTCAGAAGTCACATAGTTAGATTTCACAAAGATGGACTTCATTTCACTAAGTGTCACATGATCTGTCAGTATAAACACACCTTTTCTGAAAGGCCCCAGAGGCTTCAACACAACTAAGCAAGAGGCATCACACCATGAAGACCAAGGAGCTCTCCAAACAAGTCAGGGACAAAGTTGTTGAGAAGTACAATTCTGGGTTGGGTTATAAAAGAATATCCAAATCTTTGATGAGAGGGTCACCGACCAAAACTCACAGTCCGGGCAAGGAGGGCATTAATCAGAGAGGCAGCACAGAGACCAAAGGTAACCCTGAAGGAGCTGCAGAGTTCCACAGCAGAGACTGGTGTATCTGTGCATGTGACCACAATAAGCCATACACTCCATAGAGCTGGGCTTTATGGAAGAGTGGCCCGAAAAAAGCCATTACTTAGTGATAAAAATAAGAAGACACAATTTGAGTTTGCCAAAAGGCATGTGGGCGACTCCCCAAATGTATGGAAAAAGGTGCTTTGGTCAGATGAGACTAAAATTTAACTTTTCAGCCACCAAGGAAAACTCTATGTCTGGCGCAAACCCAACACATCCCATCACCCCAAGAACACCACCACTACAGTGAAACATGGTGGTGGCAGCATCATGCTCTGGGGATGTTTTTCAGCAGCAGGGACTGGGAAACTGATTTGAGTCGAGGGAAAGATGGATGGTGCTAAATACAGGGATATTCCTTGAGCAAAACCTGTTTCAGTCTGCCTGTGATTTGAGACTGGGACGGAGGTTCACCTTCTAGCAGGAGAATGACCCAAAGCATACTGCTAAAGCAACACTGTAGTGGTTTAAGGGGAAACATTTAAATGTGTTGGAATGGCCTAATCAAAGCCCAGATCTCAATCCAATTGAGAATCTGTGGTCAGACTTGAAGATTGCTGTTCACAAGCGGAAACCACCCAACATGAAGGAGCAGGAGCAGTTTTGCCTTGAGGAATGGGCAAAAGTCCCAGGGGCAAGATGTGGCAAGCTCATTGAAACTTATCCAAAGCGACTTGCAGCTGTAATTGCCGCAAAAGGTGGCTCGACAAAGTACTGACTTTAAGGGGGTGAATAGTTATACACGCTGAAGTTTTCTGTTATGTTGTCCTAAATGTTGTTTGATTCACAATATAAAAAAACAACTTCACAGTTGTAGGCATGTTCTGTGAATGAAATGATGCACACCTTCAAACAATCCATTTTAATTCCAGGTTGTGAGGCAACAAAACATGAAAAATGCAAAGGGGGGTGAATGCTTTTGCAAGGCACTGTATATTAAGGATGATGATGGTATAAGTAAGGGAAGGAAAATCACATGAGGGAAAATGGCTGTTTTCATTGGATGATGATGAGTGTTTCTACCTGGGAGTCCTGACAATTTGTTCAATTTTTTTGACAAAGCGGCAGCAAAGTGCGTGACAGGCGTTAACTGTGCACTGTCAGATATCACCTTGATATCAATATGTTATGAACATGTGTGGATGAAAATAGGTCAGTATAAGGTGGGTTTAGCCTGCAAGTTTTAGATTAGGGATGCAGGCTTGAATATACTCATTGTGGCCACTTGATAAAGTCCCAGAAGGACGAAAGGCGTTGGGTAGCTGCCTTTTCTTGCCTGATGAACTTTGAACCTTTTAATCATCAATTCAGATAAGCATTGTTTGTAGAAAAAAAATGTTTTATCTCATTTTATAAAAAAAAAATATCAAATCAAATCATATATATGTTTGTTATATGTCAAAATAAATTGTTTTAAGTGTCACTTGTTTAAAAGAACACACTATTTTGAATATACACAATTATTGATTCACAAAGGTTTTCATACGGCCATTGCACTTCATTATTTGCTATACAACACACCAGGCGCTTGATGTAACTACATATATATATATATATATATATATATATATATATATAGCATCCAATGGTGGCACTCTGTAGAAATAACTTCACTCCAAAGTCAAAGCTTACAGCAACGTTTCAGCGCGTTTAATAGCGCTTTTATCAGGCCACATACATAAAAGCGCTATTAAACGCGCTGAAACGTTGCTGTAAGCTTTGACTTTGGAGTGAAGTTATTTCTGCGGATTGTGATTCACACTGTGGAAGGCACCCGGAGCAGTAATTATATATTTTCCTCATGAGTACCGGAACTTAGTTATATGTGCGTGTGTGTGTGTGTATGTATATGTATGTATGTATGTATGTATGTATATATATATATATATATATATGTGTGTGTGTGTATTATATATATATATATATATATGATATATGGCTGATGTTGTACTCATGGGGCCCAATTCATCTCGGATCACAACAGCATACGAAGATCGGCCGATGGCGCGTACTGCGCTGCATATGCATTGCAATGTGTTAGCATTGCAATCACCTACGCAGATACAAAGCCATCACAGACCGAGGGACAGGATGTCAGCATTTGGGGGTGATGACGGGGTAGTGGTCAGAGAAACGCAGGCATGCCAGTCCGTTTGAACGCCATTTCATGGGTGTGCATCAATTAGCCACTGTGACTGCATATACACAGCTTAAGTACTCACTGCGTGCAACGAGGTTAGCAATTTCTGAATCAGACCTGTTGTAATTGTACGTGAAGGGCCGATGTTTTACTTGATGTTCCCCTATGTATGTGCAGGACTGCAAGGTATGACGTATGCGAGATAGCGGTAGTGGTCGGCTCTATGCTGGCTGTGCGATGACTTTGCGTTTGCATTCATTAGCATATTTTTGCCACAGACCTGCGTGCGGAAATCGCAATAGCGATCTGTATTGAATCGGGCTCATAATGCTCAAATAACTTTAATTCCAACACTCATATACTTGACATGTCAGAAATAACGATTGAGAAGGCAAAAAAAGTTTTCAAAATATTTATATCTATGTAGAATACAATGAATTAATACATAAAAACACATTAGATAAAATTGCTTACCAGATAACACTATATAAAATAATGCTGTCGGCAGCATATTGTGGTCTCGTGCAATTGTAAAATCTTATAAATAAAAATATCTACATTGATAGGTCCAAATACGGAGACAGAATAACTTATATCAAAAAATCTTCTGGCTTTAATTACAATGTCTCAATAGAAAACACTGTTGCTAATGATCAGCATAACACCAAATGATTATATGTGGTGGATAAAACAACCTTCTCCACTTATACTGCCACCTGATTAGTACCGTCAGAATAGTGGTGTTCTTGTGGGCGACTATACGGTATATACCAGGTTTGAATAAAGGTGTTCCTGTTAAAAGGATAATCCAGGATGGTAAATTATAAATTTGTTCACTTACAAGTCACGAGCTTAGTATTGTACAGCTGCAATGTTCCTGCGGGTAGTAGTAGATTAGTGCCCAGTTTAAACATCTGTCTCCACGCTCAACTGTACAGCAGCTGCTTCGACATGAATAATGAGGTCAACTTAGTGACCGTTCCATGAGCCGTTGTCGGACACACGCACCGCATGTCAATGCAAAGTCCCAGTCTGGCTGGGCACATAGACTCAAATGGCAATAAGCAAACTAGCTAGCAAAGTCCACATGAAGGAAGGTAGTAAGCAGGTGTCCACTGACATGTTTCGCTTCCCTATTGGAGACTTTTTTTTCTTAAAAAGTGGGAGGCGCATATAGAAACCGTTGTAATTCCTACAACGTTCACCTGATTTGGATGTAATTACCCTCAAATTAAATCTGAAAGTCTGCAGTTAAAGCACATCTTGTTTGTTTCATTTCAAAGCCATTGTGGTGGTGAATAGAGGCCAAAATATGAAAATTCTGTCAATGTCCCAATATTTATGCACCTGACTGTACATAAAAACAATACAAATAAATTACTACAATTTATCTCAGAATATAGTTATCACCATACATATCCCCCAACAAACAATTGAATTGATTCAGCACCTCTAATCATCAGTGCAGATGTAATTATAGGAATAAAACAATCAGGTGTCGTTCCTTGTGGGTAAAGAAAAATTGCTTTTGTGTCCAGATACAGATTCAGGATTGTTGCCCCTAGAACACACCTTATGGGGAAATTATTATGCTGGTCTGACTTGTCTGTCTGAATCGCAAAGTTTATGTAAATGCAGTGACTCCACTCAATCAGGTTGGAAGTGACTTAATACGTAAGGTTAATAGGTCCTTTGTTCTCTCCGGATTGAGCAAGTCCCGAAAACAGCCCCAAAGGTTCAAAAAGGGGATACTTAATGAGCAATCAGGTTCAAAAAGGAGATATTTAATGACCAATCACAGGTGTGCAGCCAGCCAAACTGCTAACTACTCACAGATCTCCCTCAGCTGGATGTGACATTCAGGACAGCTCCTAGTGTTCCCGGTAACGTTGCCTCATGCACTCCTCACTGCTGCATCTCTGTAGTGTATATATAGTGATCCCAATCTCGGGACATAATGGTCCACAGCGACACAATGACGTTATTTTTTTTTTATTATTTTTTTTTTTTTAGGGGGGGGGGGTCAAGGTGAATGTAACTAGTCCCAGTATAGCAACCTTAATGCGGTTTTCCGTCTAATTAGCTTGACTGTTTCTTTAGAAAGTAGTTCCCTCTGAAGAAACTACCTTCTGATGAAACCTTCACGCTAATTAGACGGAGTAATGCACACCCAATTGGTGGATTAACACTCTACCTACTTTTAGCTAGTTTTGTGTTACATATGACAGCCTCAGCCAATAAAAATCAGCATAATTCTTTTTGGCTATTATCGACAGACAGCCACAGCTTCAGCTATCTGCTGTTACAGTAAGCCACAACTTCATCCAGCCACAACTTCAGCCAGCAGCGTCTTCAGTTCAGCTAGCCAATAAGAATCAGCCCGATTCTTATTAGCTGCTGCTGGACATTCACCATGATCTACTGGTTGAGTGTCCATTATTGATCGCGATCAAAGTTTTGGCCTCCCCTGTATTGAGACATGGGTGTAGTAGGGCTGAAGGGCTCCGTAAAAGGTTGTGACAGTAGAGTAGGAAGGAGTCAATGAAGAATTGATTTTCCTATGATCAAGCATAGTAGAGTGAGGAATAGCTCCAAGGTCTCCTCAAATTGCCATCAGGACCTGAGATTCTCCAGATGTCCTAGTGGCAGGATGTGGGGATTCATGAAGAAAAATACTGCCAATCTAAAGATGAGCAGAAATCAATCAACAATAGATGAAAAACACAATCTGGAGCTCACTAGGTGAATCATTTATCTCCCAATTTTAAACCTAAGTTTCACCCAAAAACACAATCTTAATAATACGTAATATGGTTCAAAAAATGGTGCTTACATTCACATCTGCAATAACTTAATTAAGGTAAGGTTTGAACATAGTCATAGTGATACTTCCCTTCACTTTGTAGTTTTTGTTCATAGAAACGTCAAACGTCCTTTTGCACACGGATTATTCAATACATGAAAAGTATAAAGGAGAAAATATCCCCAACATCGTGTAATAAGGTTTATAGTAGAATTTTATTTAACAACTAGTACAACATATAATCACATTCCATAAGGGTATAGAATGGAGGCTATTACCAGAAGTAAGTTCAATTGATGCATATAGATGTACCGGTGGATTTAAAGGCTCCGGAACCCCTCCAACTCAGCATCTAATTTCACTGACTCCCGGAACAGGCTCCCCTAGCACCCAGTGTACTCCACCGCCAACGAGTTTCGAGCTGTAGTTCTTCTTCAAGGCTGTGTGAAGTGTAGCTCCCTGAAATCCCTTTTATAATATAGTGGACAACTGGTTCCTGGGTCATGAATTCAGAAAAATCTCAGTAGGTTTTCCTGGTCAGCTCCACCACCACCACCACTACCACCACCTAGCCAACTGCTTTCTAAATTTTCCATGTCTTTATTTAGCAGCCATGACTGACCATGATCTTTGCTTTTGCATTTCTTTAGAAAAACCTGTCTATTTATCCATATCAAACAGCAAAGCAATACAGATTGGGGATAATAATGTGATGACGATTGAAAGACAAATGCATACCAATGACCGCCAAGTCAATCAAAATCCAAACGTGTATAAACATGTCGAAATGTTTGGTAAGTATTGAAGTTTATGATTTTGCTTTAACAATCTGTGGACATAGTTATGTTATTGTGGTGGTGGGGGTAGCTTATAATGTTAAAAAAAGATTTGGATACGTCAGTTTATCTATATTGTCTGAAAATGCAGCAGGTGGCACAGCTGTAAATGGGTGCCCATACTGAATAACAAGAAGTCAATTTAAAATCAGACAAAAAAAAAAGACTTTTGTGACAGGCCGGGCTTTCTCTGGTACCCTGACAGAGATTGATTCTACAGATTAGGCTTGAGATCCCTTTTACCCGCAATTATTAATCACTCATACATGTGCTACTTAGCCACTGACTGAAAGAGCCAATTGCACACCACTTTCCCAGTTGTGCGAGAATAGTTGTTGCCACCACCAGGCTCTTTCGTCTGCATATGGAACAGCTGCCTTCTGAGTAGTGTAGGTAGCTGCTGCAGGACTTCTTTGGCTGGTGACTGTGACTGCTTCCTTCTGACTGCTTACTTTGGATCATGACTGCAGGGTAGTAGGCAAACCATTTTCTCGGGGTGCTGGGTCCAATACAGGATAGCAAGGGAATGCTTGTTTGTTTATATGTAGTTTACAAGAATACAGCAGGTATATGTGTATTTCAGGAATAGAGTAAGAGCTTGATTATGGTTTTTGCTTAAAAACTGTTGCAAAAGCTGTTACTGACAAATACTTAAAATTAGTAGATGTATACACATAGAGATACAATAATGTTTCTATATAGACTTACATTGTTCCTGCCCATGCCATAAATTCAAATGAACTTGGAATACTTGACCAATCCTAGTGGGTGATGTGAGCAGGGCAGCTGGGAGAGGGGTTAATCAGCACTGAGCCAACCAATCAGGACTAGATACACTTGCACAATGGACTAATACTTTCTACTCATTTGCAGGTCATTTATCTTAGGTTTGTCGTTAGGACAGACCTATCTCTTGCAAACAGGGAAACTTTCAACATATACTAACAGTTAGCATCACATTGTTGCTTTTGGCACATTAAATTATACAGCGTTCTCTGATTGCCCACAACCTGCATATGCATACACAGGTTTGGTTGATCATTGGGACATGTTCCACTAGTCTTTCTTTATACTTGATCCAGACAAATATGTTATTAGCCAATGTTTTAAATTTGACTGTTTTGCACATTTTTATTTTTAAACTTTTTGTGATTTGTGTTTTTAGAGACTGGGATTTATGAAATATATTGTGTTACATTTCTAGTTTTATCCTCTGCTTTTCAGTTATATCTTTATATTATCGGACAGAGTTGTATCTTTTTCATTGATCTGGGTTACAAAACAGCTATGCTGGCTTGTTTACAGTTGTCACCGCGGGATACAATCGGGAAAATGGCTGTCTTCATCCCGACAGCCGGCTTCCCGATTGCTTTATCCCGGCGTGGGTTAAATAACAGGTGTCTATATCTAGACGCCTGTCATTTTCCCGACGCCGGGAGACAGGCGCCCGGCATCCCGATCGAAGGGATGCCGGGCGCCACGAGCGGACAGCCGCGGGGGGGGGGAGGGTTAGGTTCAGGGCACCCGTGGGGGACTTAGGGTTAGGCACCCCCTCGTGAGGGTTAGAGTTAGGCTAGGGGGAGGGAGGGTTAGGATTAGGCACCCCCGGGGGACTTAGGTTTAGGCAGCGGGGAAGGGGGGGGGGGTAGGGTTAGGCACTTACATCAGGGATTAGGTTTAGGCACCCATAAGGAGGGTTAGGGGGTTACGTTAGTATATACTTACCTGCGGACAATCGGGAGTTCCAGCGCTGTCGGGCTTTCGCTGCCGGGATCTCTGCTTCTGTTGGCCTGCCGCGCCCGGGATTCGAACTGCCGGCCAGAGGGACGGCGGTATTTCATAACGATTCTGTCACTGCTATACAGATGTCACTGTATTCAGAGATTAGCTTTGTCATATGACAGGGCCCGGGTCGGTGTTACCATAAAACAAACATAGGCAGTTGCCGATGGCGTTTGGGGGGTAGCCAAAAAGCTGGATGAGCGACATAATGTCATGTAGTGCTGATAGGAAAAAGAAGCTGCCAGCTAAATGCGGCTCCTCCATGTTAGTGGGCCTGATTCAGAGATGGACATAATGCATGTGGGGTGTGAATGTTTGTTGAGTCTCGGCTGCGGTAATATGCAAATGTTAGTTTCAGCTATCCTCTTTTGTACTAGCGTATGATGGACTGTGCTAGTTCTGAGACGCCCACTTTCTGTGCTTGTGGACAGTGCAACTCTGCCGGCGGTTGTCAATATTAGTCGCACAATCAACACTTATGGCGCTTATGTAGGCCACCCTTAGACTTTCTTTCCTGGTGGGATTATGGGATCACGCAATAGTTAGTGCCTCCACCCAAACTACAATTCTCTTGAGGAATAACTAAGGCTTGCTTGGGGAAATTTGAATTAACACTTTGCTACCATTAGTGATCTATTAAGCATTCACTTATATTCAATTTAAATACAATACACAATCACTATAATAACCAACACATGTTACACAAAACGTTTTCTTTTATTTTTCTGGAACGCTATCACAAGATCTGAGTAAAGGATTCCCACAAAGGTAAGTAGTAGTAAACTTAACAATATAACTTTGCTTTATGACAACCGTATAATCAGCAAGTTTTATTAAGTCCCAAATAGTTTTATTATTCTACCATACTTAACTTAAACTTAATAAACTAAAATAAAGACACTGACAACGATATAGATTTGCAAAAAAGAGGTCGCAGCCAAATTTATTAAAATCAGATCAGGAATTGAATTGTATGATCGAGCATGGTGGCAAAAAAAGCAGTGCTAACTCGGCTACAGCCCATCTGAGAGTATATTACTAAGAAGGAGGTGGAGAATCCACCACCCAATGTGAGTTGTCTTGAGTAGTACCATCCCCCTTTAATCTAGCACAGTGCTGATCCCTCCATAAGATGGAGACCTGGTCCTCCCCTAAGGCAGCGACCGACTCGCCTCTCTCAAAGGGGGGATGCTAGCCAAGTTCAGCTGCACTAAATTGAGCCGCCGAGGAGCACTGCTTTCCGCCAAAAACGGGGTCCACTGACAACGTACCGCCACCAGCTAATAGGACCACTAACTGCCACGAATGCCCGACAAAAGAGCCGAAACAAACAAAGCCAAACCTTCTCCTGCCAAATGCACTCCATCCGCTCTATAGAAGTCAACCTCTTCAAAACGGATACGGGGGTGTTTGATGACACGCCCTCCCAGACCTGCTACATGACGAGACACTGCGGCATTCAGTTTTCTCCTCGCCCTATCCAAAGCCGCGCCACCTTGCTCCCAGAACCTACGAGAGATAACTTCCGACCACACTAACTGCACCTGCGGCCAACGCTCAGTTATTGTTTGAAAATCCCTTTTCATGGCCAGGATGATCTCAACACCCTTACACGTGCCCAAATCATTGCCGCCTAGATGGATGATCAAGCAATCCGGGGCACCCCATTTCTTCTCTGACTCCCAAAGAAGAGACAACAGACCACTCCATCTAAAGCCTCGCACCCCAATCCAATGCACATTACCGGGGCTATCACGAGCAAGGGGGTGCCTGCAAGCCCAAAACACATATGAATGCCCCACAATCCACACCCTATCGAACACCCTACCACAACCTGTAAGGGGAAAATTATTAAAGGAGCATTAGTGTATAAATCCGAAATAAAGTAACCAACAACGAGGGCCGGGAACAAAAGCTAATTTAAACAAAACGGCTTCATATTGGCCTAGGGCTACTCCTGTCACCGCCACCAGGAGATTCTTCAATAAACCAGTGTCAACCGGCCTCCGAGAGTCACCTGGTCCCGCCTGCTCTCTAGCCCAACCTTTTAAAGCTTTGGCAAGAAGAAACGATTTGGTTGGGTCTACCAAGCCACGCAAGCGCGAAAAATACGAAATGCCAGCTGAGGCACCGGACATTGCGGCCTTAGACCGTCCCCGCTCATGCCACATCCAAACGAATTGCAACATGTTATCCTCGATAGTCTTACCGCGATCTACTTCAGCTAAGAAAGCCAGCCACGAATACCACGCAGCCGTATAGGACTTTAAGGTGCTCGGTGCCAAAGCTCTCAACGCAAGTCCATCGATGCCGGCCCGATGATCTGCCAGACATGAGCGGGACAAGGTAACCCATGAACGCTGGCTGCGGGCGCCAATGACCTAAACCTAGGCCATTGAAAACGAGATAAAGCATCCGCTATCTCGTTCTCAACACCCGGGACGTGCCTAGCCCTGAAATCAATGTTCCCCTTTAGACATAAAAGTATCAGATGCCTAAGTAAACTGAGAGCCTGAGGACAGACTGACCTCTGATTGTTTATGGCCTGAACTACTCCCAAGTTATCGCACCAGAAACTTATGCTACGATTACTAAGCTGCGCAGCCCAAATCTCTACTGCCACCACAATTGGGAAAAGCTCCAAAAGGAGCATTTTGGTTGTAAAACCGGCGTCATGTCAGCTTTTCGGCCATGCTTCCTCGCACCATTGCCCCTCGAAAAAGGCCCCGAAACCGCAAGCACCGGACGCATCCGTATAAAGCTGGAGTTCAGAGTTGGCCACCGATTCGGGTAACCAAATCCTCACACCGTTGAAATCCCGCAAAAAGGCGCACCACAAACTCACGTCCTCCTTAAGCTCCCTAGTCAAACAAATTAAATGGTGCGCCTTTTTAACGCCCGCCGTGGACCTATGGCAGAAGATCCTACCCATAGGGATCACCCGGCAAGAGAAATTAAGTAGGCCGAGTAACGACTGCAACTGCCTCAATTAAATTTTCTTTGCAGAGAGGCAGAGCCCTAAATACTCCCGCTTCTTAGCGACTTTATTTTGGGGCAAACGACATAAACCCATCATGGTATCGACCTCGATACCCAAATAGGATAAAACTGTGGTAGGCCCTTCTGTCTTCTTCACCGCAATGGGCACGCCCATAACGCGAAAAAGAGCCTGCACTGACAAAAGCAGCTTGCTGCAGATCTCGCTATCCGCTGGACCCACTAATAAAAAATCATCTAAATAATGTGCTATCCCCGTTTTTCCCGAACCCGCTCGACTGCACCATTGCAAGAGCTAAAACATTCAAAAAAGGAACAGGAAATGGAACAACCCATTGGCAAACATTTATAAACGAAATATGAACCTTCGAACTTAAAACCCATGAACCGAAAAGACTCGGGGTGCAATGGAAGTAACCTGAAAGCCAACTCTGTCTATTTTGGCCAATAGCGCTCCCCTACCAAACTCCTGCACCATCCGGAGGGCGTCCTCAAAAGATTGGTAAGCGACGCTGCAATCCTTCGGATCCAGAGCATCGTTAACTGACCCCCCATCCGGATAGGACAGGTGCTGGATCAACCGAAATTTACCTACCTCCTTCTTGGGGATAACGCCCAAAGGAGATATGCACAAATCCGCTAAGGGAGGAGACGGGAAAGGGCCGGCCATGCGGCCCAAATCCACCTCCGCCATCACTTTGGCCCTCACAATATCAGGGTAATCCCTAGCCGATTTAAGGTTCCTTTTTGCTAACACCGCAACTGGCCTAACTATTGGCAAACGAAAACCCTCCCGAAAACCCTGCAACAAAAAGGCCGCCTCTGCCCTGAGCAGATAGCGGCCCAACCATCGTTCAAGCACATCTAATTGCACTGGTGAAACAGCTCTATTTAGCATTCCGCTGCTCGCCTTGCCCAGCTGCCTGCCCGCTTGCACTCTTTAACTGTATGATTACCTCCACACGACAGACAGGCATGCTTAAAACGGCAGCTGGCTCCTCTGCTACACTGCCAGTTATTAATGGCGAAGCACTTTCCCTTTCCTGCCGTGTTGAAATCTGGACGGGCAACAAAGGGCTGTTTACGGCCAACTGGTGCCTCAGTGGTGGGTTTGTTTTGCTGAGTGACCTCAAGCCAAACCTCCACGTCCTTATAACCAAAACTAAGAATTTTTTGGCCATCCTGCTTCTTATGGAAAGCCTCGTCATATTGCCGCCAAACATTATGTCTAGCGGACAACTGCATGCTATGAACGAGGTGTAAGTACTTAAGGATGTTCAAAAGCTCGGCAGGCCTAGTCTCAGTGTAGCAAGCCGCAAAAATATACATCCCGCAAAGCCAATCCGCGTAGCTGCGACGCGCCTCCTCGGCTGCTGCCCCCCCAGTTTTAGCTGTATCCAAAGCTTTTTTGGCGTCATGTGTAATAGAAAACATGTCTACGTATTTGCCTTACCTAATACGCTCCCTCACTTTCGACCCAACGCCTCTTAAAATAGCAGTGTTAGAGCAGTGCACTGCATCGCCCATCGCATCCGGAACCGAGCTTCCAGCTGAACTACGTGCTCTACTCGGGCTTTTACGCTTCCCTTTCAATTGCTGAACAAAATAGCGCATTAGCTTACGCGGTTTCTCTACTGAACTGGATGAGTCGGACGAATCCTCCCAGTGTGACAAATCAATGGTGCTGTGGTGCAGTGTTGTCTCACCTGCTCCAGAAGTCGACGGGGTAGCTGGCTCCACGGCGGAAACTGCCTCCTGACTTGCGTTGTGCGGTGCGCCCACCACGTTCGGAGTTGACGACGCCTGGGCATCCTCTGTAGTCGCAGCATCTCGAGCAAGAACGGCCGAAGTCGATGGACCCTGTGAACTGGGAACAACAGTGTTAGACCCGATCTCGTCAACAACAGAAGCCGCTGCGGGGGCTTGAGGTCGGTCCACTGCGGACGGGGAAGCCCTTGCCTACGCGTGGCTCAAGCATGCGGGGGTGGGTGGCCTAATCGGAGGAGGGGCCGCTGGCAGAGGGGGCTGTGGGATTCGGATCCTGTCTCCAAAAATAACCCGGCACCTGGTGGGAAACTGGATGCTGAAGGCGGAACCACGTAGGAGTGGTATAAAATTGTTGGCCGTGTAGGGTGTTAAACTTCAGTATTTAATTCACAAACTACTTACTAGATTAACAATTTATTTCCTTAATAACCAAGAAGGTTTATATCTGGATATCTTCCAGATCACAACTGGAACCCTGTGTTAAATATACTATGCTAGTATTTCTGTAACCTTCGGATAGTTACTTTTACCTTATTTAAACTACTGGGACTTAAATTAGCCCATTAACTTAATGTGTGAATGATGTCCCAATTTAGTAATCAACACCCAACACCTAACCTTCGCTCCCCCTTTTCTGGTGATCTTCACCAGTGTTAATACACTAAGGCCTGTCTCACACGTATTACCTGGGAACAGTATCCTTCACCTTTCCTCTATGAGCATAACTAATAACAGACAACAGTCACATAACATTATAACAATTGTAATGGGGTATGTTTACAGTGGTGCACATACTTTAGATGGCTCCTGACGTCCACTGCAGATATTACATTAAAGGATGATCCTGTTCTATGATGTTAATGGTACACTGCTGTCTTGTACACTTTTAAATAGTTGCCCTTTTTATACTGCTTCTTTGTAAATATATATATGTACATATATATATGAAACTTAATATTGTTAAATAATTTGATATCACTTTCTGAATTGATACTTCCAGGGCTAGTGGTTGCTCCTCAGATGCAGATGACACATATGTTTATAGTTTGGATGTTGTATACAGATTACACAGCAGAAGTAAGTGGATAGCTTACTGTCAGACCTTAGTAGGTATAGATAATGCAGGCTGGGTTTATTGGGTGGTGGTTACTTTAGCCAATACTTTATAAATAAATCTTATCTGGATTTCTGCCAAATAGTCAGGATTTTAGAGTAGCTGTTATTTGATCTCTTATGAAATGGGAGTTTTACTGGTGCTTATACAGTGTATGGAACAGTCATTGTCTATGGTGATATCTCTATTTTCTGGCAGAACTTTGGTCACTGTAATGGTGCTATTGGGCTACCTCTCTATAGTGCTGTGTCCCTGTCAGCACTGGTAGGCTGGTTTTCTGTCTCTAGGAGGCTGGAGTTATGTGAGGCTGATCCTACTGTTTCGAATACTATTCCAAGCCTGGATTTCAATAATATTTAATATAAAAGTTCCTGTTAATAAGCTTGTGGGCTGCCCAGTGATATGTAGTACAGATACCTTTGCTGAAGTAAAATTTGATGTAGATCAGGGCAGTAATAATATAAGTGTGACTGGTAGCAGGTTTTTATTGGCAGTGTCTCCCTCAGATGTGGCTGCATGCCTCACACTGCAGGTGCCTCCTCTATGTTCCACTATTACAGTACCTCAGACTTCTGCTCACACTCTGGCAGCCATTTTAGCATGTTCCTCGTATTCTCCTCCTGGATGGTACCAGCCCTCTCCGTCACATATATCTGTGACATCTGCGCCTGTCCCCTCACTCAGGCTATTACCTCAGGAACTGCTCTCCCTTTCCGCTCATCATATGCCTACCCTCCAACATGTCCCCTTCCACAAAATGCTCTGCTCCTGGGCTTCCCGTCTAATTAATGATTGCAGACACCTGTCTTGAGCTTGTTAATAGATGAGGCAGGTGTATCACCACAGGTGGCTGCAATCATCAATTAAGAGAGAAATCCAGGAGCAGAGTTTTTTGTACCGGATGGAAGGGGTCATGTTGGAGAGTCTGCATATGTAGGGGAGCCAGCCGGGCTCTCCCTCTCCAGTCAATTACTTCACACCAACTGTCCTCCTGCATGCATTTGTCATCCCATTTCTGTGTACCGCAGCATTCTGACTCATCACAGTGCTACTGTAGGTACGTGTGTGCATTTATATACAGTGCCTTGAAAAAGTATTCAGAATATTGAAAAATTTTCTTATTATAATAACCAGTCCTTCACTGAAATATTCTTCTCTTTGGTATTTCTGTTTCAGATCACTGAAACTCAAAATATTTTTTTTTTGTTTATTTTATGTGACATTGTGAGGTTTTATCTTAAAAATAGAAACTGGAATATGTTGTTAGACAAGGGGGTAGATTTATTTAAGAGCTGGGTTACTAAACCAGGCTTGTTTAGCATTTATTCCTATGTAAAAGTCATCGGGGATCAGCAGCTTTGACAACCTGTTTCTTAAGCTGGTTACACACTGATATGTCGCTCATTCAATGGAATGGGCATCTATCTGTAGTGCATCGGCGTGTGTGTACACCCGATAGGTCTGTGAACAATGATCAGCCCTGCAGCACAGCTGATGACGATATATTTAGCATATATTGTTTAATCTGGCTCTCTGTATGACTGACCTGCCGACAGCCCAATATGACTGCAGCAGAAGTAATTAAATATGAAGTCACCAATGGGTGGTCATATTTAAATAGCTCTGCTGGAATATATAGTTGGAACGATCAGTAAGTGTATATGCACTTACCAATTGTTAGATAAGTCGGCAGGTCTTCATTAAGGTTTTAAAATTGAAGGACATACACTATATGGACACAAGTATTCAGAAGTCTGACCATTACACCAACAGGGACTGTATTGACATTTTCTTCAAATACATATACTGTATTTTAATATGGAGTTAGTCCCCCTTTTGCAGCTATAACAGCTTCCACTCTTCTTGGAAGGCTTTCCACAAGATTTTGGAGTGTTTCTGTGGGAATTTGTGCCCATTCATTCTGTAGAGCGGTTGAGGTCAGGGCACTGTTTTCGGTCCAGTCAAGTTCTTCCACATCAAACCATGTCTTTATAATCCTTGCTTTGTGCACTGAGGCACAGTCATGTTGGAATAGAAAATGGCCTTCCCCAAACTGCCACAAAGTTGGAAGCATAGCATTGTCCAAAATGTCTTGGTATGCTAAAGCATTAAGATTGCCCTTCCCTGGAGATAAGGGGCCTAGCCCAAACACTGAAAAATAGCCCAATACCATTATCCCTACTCCACTAATCTTCACAGTTGGCACGATGCAGTCAGGCAGGTAACGTTTTCCCAGCTTCCACCAAACCCACTCGCCCATCTGAGTGCCATACAGAGAAGCGTGATTAGTCACTCCACAGAACACGTTTCCACTGCTCCACAGTCCAGTGTCTGTGTGCTTTACACCACTCCATCTGACGCTTGGCATTGGACTTGGTTATGTTAGGCTTGCATGCAGCTGTTTGGCCATGGAAACCCATTCCATAAGCTCCTGCTGCCCAGTTTTTGTGCCTACATTAATGCCACCTGAAGTTTGGAATTCTTCAGCTGTGGAACCAGAGCTGAAGAATTCCAAACAGTGGAATCAGTGTACCACCCAGAAGTCACTCTGGCATCCGCAGAAGGCTGTGGGGGGTGATGAATCCCTCCCAGCCTGGAGCGTCCCTATAAGAAGCCCATAGGCTTCTATTGGGTAACGCCACCTGAGGTGCCGTTACCCATCGGGACGAAGCATTCCGGTGCTTACTACATTTGCGGACTGTGGTAAAAGTTTTACCGGATTTTCGCTGTTAGTTATATAGACTTTGTGGCCGGAATGTACTGAGTGAAGTGAAAGTCTAAAGCAATCCTGGTCTGGCTGATATTTGTAATGCATCTGATTTCTTGCAATTCATTTTGGATCAAGCAGCTATAGTGGACCATTCTACAGTTTCTGGTATCATCCCCTTAGGGTTGAATATCATTGACGATAAATAATAATTTATTTTATATAACATTTTTCTCCAATAGGTCTCAAGATGCTTTACATTTGCAGAGAATACAAAAACAATGAATATAATACAAAAGTTTACATTTCCAGAAAATACAGAAACCATTAACTTAATACAGAGGCTTGCATTTGCAGAAAATACAGAAATCATGAACATAATACAGTGGTTTACATTTGCTGAAATTACAGCAACCATGAGGGGTAGCAGCCATTTTGAGTCAGTATTGTTCATCCTACCAATTATGCACCAGACAAGGCAGCAGTTATGGGCACACAGCATAGGTTACACTGGGCAGAGCAGGTGATGCCTGAAAGAGACAACACGTAATGGGAGAGTTACAGAATCCTAAAGCCACATATATAATTCAAGATCCTTACAGAATCCACACACTTTCATCCTACCCATGAGCGTACCAGATGAGGCATCCATTTTGTGCGCATTACAAAGGTGATGATGGGGAAGGTGGACAATACATGGATATGTGATACAAATGAGGGAAATATGGAATAGATGGGCGAGCTACAGGTTACTCACGATATCACTTGTATCATGGATTGTTCATCCTGCGAAACGGACAGATAAGACAGCCATCTTGGGCACACTACATAGGTTACAATGTGCAAGATATGCAATACATGAAGACAAGACACACATTTGGAGTTATCTGGTGTCTGCCTCAAGGACCTTAGACTGTAGCTTGTGGCTGTTCCTTGCCTCCTGAAGTTGCAAGACCTGGTAGTTGTGGGCCTTGATGGTGATGTCTGGTGATTCTTGGCATGTGTTGAGGTAGCAGCAGTGGGCTAGAAGTTCTGCTGTTTACCGCCGCCCCTCACAGACAAAATGGGTTTGGAGCAGTTGTCTGTGTTCATCCTGGGAGAAAGCGTTTTAGCGGCTAAGATTGTGTCACATACATGAAGTGTGTTATGTGGTTTTTCTGAAGTACTAATTTTGTTCTTTATGTTTCAAAATTTCAGGGAATAATTCATTAATAAATGAGAACCAGCTGCAGCTTCTGAGATTGAATTTATCCCGGAAATGGAAAGAGTTTGCTCGCTGTGTTGGTTTTCGTCAACCAGAAATAGATGAAATTGATCATGACTATGAACGGGATGGACTGAAGGAAAAGGTTTACCAAATGTTGCACAAGTGGCAAATGAAAGAAGGATCCAAGAATTCCACAGTTGGCAAGGTAGCCAACGCTCTCTATTCTCTGGGAGAAACTGACCTTCTCAACAAACTTATACAATTGAATTAAAACAGGCAAAAATAAAGAAAAGCAGATATTGTATGAAAATCATTCAAGAAAATTCACTTGGGGTGTCCAGAGCCAGATGTGCCACATTATCACAAGTGTTGGCTTCCTGTGAAAAACAGTCAGGGTGAACAATTATAAAGATACTTGTCGGTGATTGTTTACAAACTATTAGTCAGGAAACAACACATCTGTTTACATCATTGTGCCGTCTTATTCTAACAATTACATTAATTATTTTCTTGAGCTGAATACTTACCAAGCAACATCTAGTGCAGCATTGTATCTAGTGCAGTAGCACCAGAAAGGTCAATGCCAGCACTACGCTCACTGCCCTGCACTACCTCCTTCCCTTACAGAGGAGACAGTTTCATCGTGCTAGGCCCCCTCCAAACCGGAGAATTGAAGCATGCCGCCTGCATATGCAGTGAAGCCTGGTCTTCTGGTGAGTGAGCCCTGCCAGAGTCAGTCCTGCTCACAGTCAAATAACAGCTTAATAGTCTGAAGCATGTCTTTATCATCATAATCTGAGCAAACTCACTTCAAATAAGGACGGACAACCAAACCACTAACATTTTCAGTATACATCTATTACTTTTGTATATATTAATGGTGGTGGTACTCGGGAAATTTATTTGACATGTAATATGAAACTTTTGGCACCCAAAGAGAAATATTGTTGCCTACCCACGATATAGAGAATGCTCTGTTTGTATTACATAGGAATTCTATGTACTTGGAAAATATACATTTTGATCAGTGACCTACTTGTATACTAATAATTTAAAATGTGCATGCTGTATTTTAAGTGGCAGGTGATATAGATTTTCATGTACACACAAAGGGATTTAAAAGCACTGCAAGATTGGCCTTCAGGAAAGATAATTGGACCTTTCCTCCACTTCTTAAGATGTCAATTTAATAAAATTGTATTTTTAAAGTATATTTAGGTTCTAGTTTTGAGTTATGTCAATGAACCAGGCATAGCATTCTGGTTGTATTTTTAACTTCACCAACCACTTGGATAATAGGGACAAGTTAAAAAATATATGGTAGGAATTGGAAAACATTCATTGGCATAATAATTAACAGTAAGCAGAAAGAATAGTACATTGTACAGTATTTTAGCACTTTTTGTTACTAAATGAATGGGGTCTTCCTCTCCAGAATATTATATTTTTCGGATTTTGTATTAAAGGAATATTATAAATACATAATTTCACTAA
This sequence comes from Taudactylus pleione, assembly GCA_031769625.1. Lineage (NCBI taxonomy): Eukaryota > Metazoa > Chordata > Amphibia > Anura > Myobatrachidae > Taudactylus > Taudactylus pleione. The sequence goes on along the minus strand of JAUIMM010000115.1, from coordinate 17,891,027 downwards.
ATATGGTATGCACACATTAATGACAACAGTATAATGCATTTTAATATTAACAATTTGAAAGTATTTGCTTTATGAAACAAATGAACCATATGTTTATTGTAACAGTTGTGGTAGCTAATTTAGGGGGCAATTCAGTTAGACGCGAAAACGTTAAGTTTTAGTGTATTATTGGGCAAAATCAAATGGTTTGGGGTTTTTAAATTGTGTCAAGTGGCTGTTATATGCATTTCTCTTTAACAGTGGAAAAATGATAGAAAGCTATTTTGGGGGGGGGGGGCAAAATAAATGCTGCAGTTAAATTAGAGGTACATAAAAATGGGTGCAGCTATATTTTTATATCACTTTAGGGTACTATTTAAAAAGGTAAAAAAAATACACCTGCTACAGCCACCTGCAATCTCCAAAACACTTGTCCCATCCATACGGCCCTCCAAATTATTTATTACACTACTTTAAACCCATTTTCCAACACCTTTTACATTTTGATCCAAATAATTACATGTTATTATTAGGGGGAAATTTTTTGCCTAGTTATATGGGGGGGGGGGTGTCAGAGGCGTTCTGAACCAAGTCCACATATTTTTTAGCCGAAAATAGGGGTTTTGCATATTTTTTCACAAGTTCTGAGATGGTAAAAACTATTCCCCGCTTTTAGCTGCACAAAATTCGCACGTGCGAAAACCCGCGGCTAATAGTATAGCACGATAAGCATTTTTGCTTTTCACGGCTAATTGAATCCGGCCCTTGATCTCAAATGTAGTATACTAAAGTTAGGAACTAGGGCCAAAAGTATCAGTTAACAGTTATCAATGCTGTAATGGAAGATCTTCAAACTATTCAAAATAATGCAGTGTTACTAGTTGTACAGTAGCGTACGTAGGTTTATATGATATTCTTTACTTTAAATTAACTTCTCATGCATTACACAGCATACTAACAATGTCTTACAATCGTGAAATTGCCCAAAATATTACATGTTATGCCAGGCAGTGCCCACACAAAATGTACCACCTCTTTGTTATCACTCTTATTCTCTACACATTGTGATTCCATTGCATTGAATAATACCAGTTCCCAGCCTACTTGTGCACAATATATTATACAATGCTGTGCTGTAGTTGTACATCAGTATTGAAACAGAGTATTTAGGCAATAGCGCAAGTGCATATTTAGGAGATCTATATACTAGCAAAATGTTCCTGTTTAGTGGCCAGTGACCTGGGCACGGCTGGATGATGTGGAGAAAAAAAGACTGGTGCACATTTCTTAAGCTGGCCACACATCTAAAGATTATCTGTCCAACCAGCCAACTAGTTGGTTGGTTGGAATGAAAATCTAGTAAGGTATGAAAGCAAATGACAATCAGCAATTTGCTCCCAAACGCCGGAAAATGGACAAAAACTGTTGTTTGAACAAATTGTTTAGATCAAACATTTAACAAACTTGTCTAAACGACCATTTTCCTCTGTTTTCTGGCATTTAGGAGCAAATTGCTGATCATCATTTACTCCCATACCTTACCAGATTTTCATTCCAACCAATCAACAAGTTGGCTGGTTGGATGTAAGTTGGTTTAGTGTGTGGCCAGCTTTAGTCTGCTTATTGTCCAGAGCTGAGGCTGAACTAAACTGTGTGCAGTATGTCAACTTCTTTGGATTACTTGATCTGCGTGTAGTAGTTACAAACAAATAACAGGAATGAAGTAAAAGTTTACTAAAATCTGGGTAATGTAGAAACGCATCCGGCAATTTTTAGCTTTTTAAAGTATAACAATTTATTACAGCCTGCTTAAAATCAGAATATCCACTTGTAACCAGGAAATTCATTGTTATACCTGTGCCGCCAAATTATGAATAAATGTATTATTTATCAATCTAAGTTTATCTGCTTTTAGAAAATGAGTCTATTTATTATAACAAGTTAACATTTAATGGGAAGCCATCGCAGTGCCAATAATAACTTCCAATAAATACAGTACAAAAATAAATAAATAAAAAAGATGGTAACCAAAAGCAGGATAAGCTATAATGAAAATCCATTTTGTTTCCCTTACCTAACCTCTTGTCTAGTGTGGTGACATCAGATGCGCCCATCCCAGGCTGGGCTTTCCCTAACATGGTTGCATCTGATGCGACCAGTCAGGAATGCCCACTAGGTGGCCGCTGGAAGATAAACTTTCAGCAGCTGCCAATCTCAGATGGACCTCCCAGCCCCGCTGCTTTTATTCCCCCCAGTGGCTGCCATGCAGCCAATCACTGCTGATCGGACAGCCCAGTGGCACCCCAAACTTGGCAGATGCAAAAAGGAGCAGCCACCAGACAAATATAAATTTAGCAGCCCTTCGTAAAGGTCTGTTAAGAATGTGTTTACAACATACTGCTGGCATTTCTTTGTACTGCAAGGTTTTTTTTTTTTTTTAAATAATCTTGATTTATTTTATGAACATGTATACTGTATTTAAAGTCAGTCATTTTATATAATCCTAGAGAACATGGTATTCCTGTTTATTTCCTGTGATTCTAATTGCTGTTCCAGAGTCCTTCAAGTATACTATACTGGACATTGTGTTGCCAAAGGCAAGAAGCACCTTTTTGTGATTGCCAATCAATTTATATGAAAGACCTGAGTCTCTGAGCACGATCACATGACTCAAGGCCCCCATACATCAGCAATTGATTGCAGCAATCGTGCAATTTGCAATCAATTGTGTATGAAAATCTTTCCCTTTTTCAATCGATTGTGGCAATTTTGCAATCTGCAATCGATTGAAAAAGGGAAAGATTTTTATACACAATCAATTGCAAATTGCACGATTGCTGCAATCAATTGCTGATGTATGGGGGCCTTTAGTTTGGAAGTATTCTGTGATCAAATGAACAACTATTAATGCACCCATGAATTTGTTATTATATGAATTTAGGTGTTTAATTTTCACTGTATCAGGAACAGCAATCAGGAAATCGTCCATTTTGTGGTGCCTAAATTGAAATTATGAATTAAATTAATTAAAACAACTGCTGAATAAAGTATATTTTTACTTAAAAAAATAAGTGTGCTGCAGGTTATTTGCTTACAAGTTAAGATGGCCATACACGCTACAATTATCGGGGTGATCCGCCCGATATCCGCGGATCACCCCGATAATTGGAGTGTGTGCACGGGGGACTGAGGGTTAAATATTGCTCGGTTGGGCATGCCGGATTGTCCAGCATGCCCGTCTGATGCGATGTTTATGAGTATAATGTCTGCTGCATCGGGCAGTGTATGCCCAGCCGCGGCCGACAGACAGATATTTCCTGTGTTCCTTCCCATGGAAGGAACAGGGAAATGTCTCCTCCCCCAGCGGCGGAGCGCGGATGTTGGGCTAATACACTGTGAGAGGAATCTGTGTATGCCGCAGACATCTGCGTTTGGCAGGCTGCCAGATAAAATGTCTGTCGGTTTGACAGGCATTTTATCTGGCCGTGTATGCCCAGCTTTAGAAACTGGCCTTCATGGACAAAATAGTTTTCATTTTACATGAGACTATTTGCCATCCTAGTTTGAAGATATTGTAAAACTACCTTTTATTTGTCTGTTCTTTGGGGTTCAGGACATTGCAACACTTAAATAAAGTAATGCAAGTTGACAGCTTTTAGTTTTCTTGTGTGATTTGCTAAATTTTATTTAAAAAATATAATTTTTATTATATATTAGGTAGTGTGAAAGACGCTGCTGTCAGACAATGCTCACATGGATTTGCCCTACCACTTTGCTGTACTTTATAAAAGGTTTTCAGGTTGGCAAAGACATCAGCGGCTACAGCAAGTTCACTTCCAGCAAATTCAAAAGCATCCCACGGCCCTTTTACTAACTAAACAATGATCACTCATATAGCGACCGGCCAACTAGTTCAGCATCAGTCGCCCCGCCCACAACACACAAACCATTCAGGGTTGTCACTAGGGGTGTGTGAGCAGTGCCGCTGAACAGAGTGTTCTGTGGGTGGCACCAATGGTGCCCCACGGCATCTGCATGTGGCTAGCAGAGTGCCTGAAACAGCACCCTGCAGTCACTAGCACTACTGCAGAGCCGCCCGGAGCATTCAAGGGACGCTTTGGGCAGGCACCTTGCAGCCTGTGGAGCTGCCCTGGAGCGTTCTAATGGTCTACTAGAGTGCGGAGCAGTCTGCCCCGGAGTAGACTGCTCTGCACCCTAGGCGTGACGTCACGCTTGTAGGAGGCGGATCAGCACAAGGCGGCATAAAGCCCTGTTACGTCACGCCTACTCCAAGAAAGCAATAACGCCCATGTCCTCCACCTGTGTGTACCTGGCCTGTGTGCAAGAAAGTGTAAATGTTTAACTCTGCCTGCAGCATGAGCTTGCATACTCCCTGAAAGCTTAGAAGTCTCCCCAGTAAAATATCATGGCACACTGCTCTTTGACACACACCCCTGTCCAGGGGCAAATTTAGGGGTCAGGGAGCCCAAAGGCACAACAGTAATTTCCGCCCTCCCTCTGCCCAATTTTATTATATTCATTGGGCCCGATTCAGAGTTGTATGCTAATGCTGCCGCGTGTGCGTCTTTGTACACAGCTGCTATGCGAAACGCAGTCGCCGAGGAATGTATTGAGGTGCCCAATTGTGGCTTTACAAGTCCGAGCATCTGAGTACAAAGACACAGCATTGATCACAGATCATTGGATTATCACAGTTCTCAGTAACTGCATGGCTACTCAGAATAGCCGTGGGAACTAAGACACCAGAGCCATTTTGCTTGCATACAGGATCGCAGACGCAGGATGCGACACCCCCCCCCCCCCAGAAATGGGCACGACAAGTCTGCGTTCTTTACTGACACTACCTATTACCTCCCCCAAACGCTCCTTGACTGTCAATCGCACCATGTAAAAAGTCAGTAATGTACCTTGACGTATGCGCAGATTACCGATAATCTCTCAACTCTTAAAATATCAGCTCAGTGTTTACAATTCTGAATCAGGCTCATGATTTGTTGTAAGAATTTTTTTTAAAAAGCCATGAACTATGACATTTTGTTTTATTTTTCATTTAAGAAGTAGGGCAGCTTCTCCTTAGCGTTGCCAATTCAGGTGACACAGAATTCACCGGGAGCGCATATTTCCAAGAAAGAGCATCCTCATTTTTATGCAGCCCCCTTGGCCATTGTTCCACAACAAAGTGGAACAGCTGCAATGCAAAGAACCACTGGGTCACTCTGGCATTGACTTTCTTGTTTGTATGCATCCACTTCAATGATGCGTGGTCCATTACCAGAGTAAACTTTCTCCCCAAGAGATAATACCAGAGGGCTTCAACAGCTCACTTGATAGCATGGCCTTCTTGCTCTACAGTCGCATCATTTTTTTCCCTAGTTACAAGGTTGCGACTGAGGTACAAGATGGGTTTTTCCACCCCCTCTACCTGTTGATATAGTACAGCACCCAGACCTACTTCAAAAGGCATCAGTCTGAAGGAAAAGCTTTCATTAAAGTCTGGCACCTGTAGCACTGGCAATGTACAGCCATGGCCAAAAGTTTTGAGAATGACACAAGTATTGGTTTTCACGAAGTCTGCTGCTTCAGTTTTTATGATGGCAATTTGCATATACTCCAGAATGTCATGAAGAGTGATCAGATAAATTGCAAAGTCCCTCTTTGCCATGACAATTAACTTAATCCCAAAAAACAACATTGCCACTGCATTTCAGCTCTGCCACAAAAGGACCAGCTGACATCATGTCAGTGATTCTCTCGTTAACACAGGTGAGAGTGTTGACTAGGACACGGCTGGAGATCACTCTGTCATGCTGATTGAGTTAGACTAACAGACTGGAAGCTTTAAAAGGAGGGGGAGCTTGAAATCATTGTTCTTCCTCTGTTAACCATGGTTACCTGCAAGGAAACACGTGCAGTCATCATTGCTTTGCACAAAAAGGGCTTCGCTACTAAGATTGCAGCTAAATCAACCATTTATCGGATCAAGAACTTCAAGGAGAGAGGTTCAATAGTTGTGAAGAAAGCTTCAGGGAACCCAAGAACATCCAGCAAATGCCTAAAGTTGATTCAGCTGATCGGGCACCACCAGTGCAGAGCTTGCTCTGAAATGGCAGCAGGCAGGTGTGAGTGCATCTTCACGCACAGTGAGGCAAAGACTTTTGAAGGATGGCCTGGTGTCAAGAAGGGCAGCAAAGAAGCCACTTCTCTCCAGGAAAAAAATCAGGGACAAACTGATATTCTGCAAAAGGTACAGGGATTGGACTGCTGAGGACTCTGAGATGAATCCCCTTTCAGATTGTTTGGGGCATCTGGAAAAACGCTTGTCCAGAGAAGGAAAGGTGAGCGCTACCATCAGTCCTGTGTCATGCCAACAGTAAAGCATCCTGAGACCATTCATGCTTCTCAGCCAAGGGCGTGGGCTCACTCACAATTTTGCCTAAGAACACAGCCATGAATAAAGAATGATACCAAAACATCCTCCAAGATCAACTTCTTCCAACCATTCAAGAACAGTTTGGTGACTAACAATGCCTTTTCCAGCATGATGGAGCACATTGCCATAAGGCAAAAGTGATACCTAAGTGGCTTGGGGAACAAAACATCGAAATTTTGGGTCCATGGCCAGGAACCTCCCCAGACCTTAATCCCATTGAGAACTTGTGGTCAATCCTCAAGTGGCATGTAGACAAACAAAAACCCACAAATTCTGACAAACTCCAAGCATTGAGTAGGCAAGAATGGGCGGCCATCAGTCAGTATGTGGCCCAGAAGCTGATTGATGGCATGCCAGGGCGAATTTCTTGAAAAAGAATAACACTGCAAATATTGACTCTTTACATAAATTTAATGTAATGGTCAATAAAAGCCTTTGACACTTACAAAATGCTTGTAATTTTACTTCAGTATACCATAGTAACAGCTGTCAAAAAGGTCTAAAAACACTGAAGCAGCAAACTTTGTGAAAACCAATACTTGTGTCATTCTCAAAACTTTTGGACATGGCTGTACACAGAGACATTCTTAGGTCTTCCCAGGCAGCCTCTGCTGGTTTAGACCAGTGGGTAGATTTACGAATAGTCGGATTAGTTATTTTTCCACGTATTCTCAGCGGGTTTGGAATCCGCTGATTTACTAAAGCCAAATCCGACGGGAATAGACTGAAAATGCAGACTTTAGAACCAGGGGCGCCAAGAAGGGGGGGGGGGGTACTAATTGCCCGGGCTTGCTGGAGGGGCCTGGCACCGCTCCCCCCCTTATATCACAGCAGCCCAGCACACGCTGCTGTGTGCTGGGCTGCACTGGAGACTGCTTGCGGCTGCTAAGAAGCAGCCATAGCAGTTTCCTATGCCTGTGGGGGGGAGCGATCAAGCTGATCGCGCCCCCCACTGGTTATGCACCGGGCTGCAGGGGCTCACTGCGCCCCCCTCGCCTGTTATTTTTTAACATAAGGGGGCGTGGCCATGCCTCCTGCGATTAGGGCACACTCCCTTTTTTCCCAGGGCCCGACGCGGCTCTTGGCGGGCCTGTTTATTACACAATGAACATCGGCTCAGTATCTGTTTTTTTTAGTTCGAAGAGTGAAAATCCCTGATTTACTATGTGGCGGTTTTATAACCTGCTGTAGAGCCTACATCAAACCCGCCCAAATAATAAACCTGACTCTGGCAGGCGAGTTTATGCTAAGCACTGCACAGATCACTAGGATTTGTGTAGGTTTCGTTTGTGTAAAAAGCTTTAAAAAAATGTATCTTTTAAATTGCATGGGGTGCCCACCAAATCATTAACCAGCCCCGGACCTCTGAGGTTAGACTAGAATTTGAAAATAGATGGTAAAAATGGAGTGGGATCCCCCCTATAATCAAATATCCAGCATTAGGCTTAACCAGCTGGGGCAGCGGACGCTATAGCAGTAGGATACACAGTGTAGTCTTTAGTACTATCCCTTTTCAATAAATTAAACTTTTACACTTTGCTCTTAAAATGCATAATTAATATTATTAGATTGCTTTGCATCATGCTTGGCTCTTTTTGGTTTCGCCTCTCTGGGAGAAGGCCGGAGAGGAGACACAGCTGACCACTTTAGGAGACGGGGCCAAACTATCATGTCATAAGGGCCCCACCCGTCAGCGCAAAATCCCACAAATTGCGAGTCAGTGTGTGGGGGGTGGAGCTGAAATGATGCAGCATCCCGCCCCTCCCTATGGACTTGCGATTCCTGCCAATTATCTCTCCATCCTGCTCACTTCACTAGGAAGTGGGGAGGGATGCAGGAAATCCGGTCACTCTTCCGGAGGTGCGGGGAACTATCGAAAAATTGGGAGACTCCTGCATCTTCCAGCAGAGTTGGCAAGTGTGCTCTGCATGCAGCTAGAAATATGCTCGTCCATGGAAGTGCACCATGGGGATGCAAAATGGGTACCATTAAAAGCATAGGTTGAGACCAGAAGACCACCAGCTGGGGCACAATTCAAGTAGTTTGCAGAGTGGAAGTCATTGTGTGCCCCTCTGCACAACTAGGAACACCCCTAAGTGTGCGCTCTCTACGTTACTACTCAATAATCAAGCTCCACCAAATAAATAAATAATAAATCTTGTTTCTGCACTATTCCATGAAACCGCACTGCTGTACATAGTTTGCAGGGAATTAATTTACGTAACCTCACTTTTATAAACTTTTTCGCCTTAGCAGACGAAGTTGTGTGGTCTGGAAAACCTTTGCCCTTTGGTGAAAACCTAGGATGGATCTCCTGTACAGACCGAGGAACACTGCAGGTCTAAAGCTGATTTTGGGAACTATTGATAAAACATTCTGCGCTTAGGGCCCGATTCAGAGATGGACGCTAATGCGATCGCAGCTGTTTTCATGAATACCTTCTCATATAAGAGGGCTTTTACTGTATCATTTATGGTTAAGGGTTCTTAGGGGGCCTATATTGCAAATACCAATTTTCTTTATAATAACACAATTTTAAAATTTTTAGGCTGATATAACTAAAAAAAAAATCATAGGGACAGCTGAGTGATGCACAGCTCCCTGGCGATGCTGGCAAGCATCGTTACTGCACCCCAGGCCAGTCAGTTGTCTATCAGAGCATGCATGAGCTAGCTTCACATTTTCTGCATGCATACTGGAAATCGAAGTCCGGCCTTTGGGGTCATTCTAAATTGCATGCAAAGTGACTGTAGTGGTGAAAAGCCGAAGTAGCCTGATTTACTACTTGCTAACGCGTATGCAAAAGGAAACCCATACCGTACATTGATTTTACGCCAGCCCCCGCAACCGCCATCATTACTATCTGCACTAGCACCAGCCCCATGCTAGTGCAAGAGATCCGTCAGAAACAGGCTTCCCTTCTCCGGGACGCACGACTCAGGATCACACAGAGATGTACATACACGTCCAGGCCACGCCCACAAGTCAGGGTGGTTACGTGCGATCGCATTGTCATTGGCCAATTCACGCCCCAAAACACCCTATTTCATTGAAAGACAAATCTGACCAAGTTGTGTCTGACTCCGAATAGGACGGACATACACAAAGATGCATAAATTTGTATCTGCACATGCGCTGTATGCACAATATCGCCATTTGCAGCTGAGATCTGTGTGACTCAGAATCAGCCCCATAAGCATTCAGTCCAAAATCCACAAAAATATAGAATAAAGTTTTATTAAAAGTAATAAATAGTACAAAACAAAAATCAGAACAAACATTTTTTTTATTTAACAATAAGCATTTTCTCTGTTTCCATGATAATTAAGTTTTCCCATACTTCACAGGTGATCCCTGGCAATGACTGACGCTGATGATAGTCACCACCAAGAAGGCAGACTTTGATAAATAGGCAGAAGCCCTAAATCCTGTGAAAACATCCAATTGTAGCAGTTTTTAGGGCGTTTACATTTAATAAATAGACCCCTATTACACAGCTCATTATGGGGCTGGTCCTGAGTTGGACTGTGCAGCGTTCATGTGAGCATCATTTGCCGGTATTGCTTCTGTGATTTTATGCCAATACCGATACAAACCCTTCCCTGGTGTGGTGTACATCCATGTATCTGGGTGTGTAAGGCCTGAGACGCTCGCTTTCAGTGTCTTAAGACACAGCGATAACACTTCTAGCGACTTTAGACAAAACCATCGGTCACACCACCGAAACTTGCACCAGCCCCATGCTAGGTGCAGATTCTCTGAGCAGGGGCGGAACTAGTGGCGGTGCAGCCGGTGCCTTGCACTGGGGCTCGCTGTGGTGCAGGGGCCCATGGCCGCCTACATTAGACAGTGCCGCTGCTTGCCGACCCGGTCCCCATTACTTAAATGGTTGGAGCCGGTGCGGGCCCGCTTCAGCCGCTCCAGCTCCACCAACATAACAGCCACCCGCCGCCGTCCAGCCCCATGTTATGACATGGCGCACGTGACGTCATGCGCGCCGTGTCATAACAAGGGGCCGGGCTGCCGGAAGGAGAGGATCGAGAGGAGCCACGGAGAAGAAGCAGCCAAGGTAAGTGGCGGCGGCTGCGCTGGGATGGGGAGGAGGCAAGGCTGAGATACACTCTGGGGCAGGGGAGGGTGAGACATGCACTGGGGCTGGGGGAGGAAGGCAAGGCTGAGACACACACTGGAGCTGGGGGGCAAAGGTAAGGCTGAGACGCACTCTGGGGCGGGGGGGGTGAAGGTAAGGCTGAGACACTCTGGGGCTTGGGGGGGAGAAGAAGGCTGACACGCTGGGTGTGGGGGCAAAGAGGCTGACACACTGGGGCTGGGAAACATGCTGGAGGGGAGAATGATGCTGACACACCCTGGGGCTGGGGGGAGAATGAGGCTGACACAGTGGGGGAATGGTGCCGAGAGACACACTGGGTCTAAGGGAATGGGGCTGAGACACACACTAGGTCTGGGGGAATGGGGCTGAGACACTCACTAGGTCTGGGGGAATGGGGCTGAGACATACTGGACCTGGGAGAATGAGGTTGAGAGCTACAGGTGGGCCTGGGGATGTAGAGACGCAGGGGGGTCTGGAGAGACATATGGGGTCCTGGAGACAGACCAGGGGGCCTGGAGATGGAGAGACATGGAGCCCGGGAGAGAGACACAGAGAGCCTGGAGAACCACAGGGGTGTCACGACCAGGGTCTCTTGGCATGGTAGTCGATGGGTAATACCTGTGAGGACGCTATGGCGAGGGGCGTCTGGCGGTGGTGCCTGGCGAAGAGCTTTGGCTGTGCGTGGTTATGTGGGGGCATACTGTCACTCTGGTCTGGTTAGGCCTGGGGGTGCTTCTATTCCGTTCTGGCATGGGCGCTGCCATCTTGTCTCCGGTCAGGTGACCTAGTTGCCCTATCCTGTTGTGTCACATGCTCCTCTCTGACCAGTCATGGCTGAGCACTGGGGATTTAAGGGAGTTCAGAGCTCCCTTGCATTGCCAGTGCAATGTGTATCTCAGCCTAGCTGAGAGGGAGTTCTCTGCTTTCCTGTTCCTGTGAATTCGCTGTCTGCCCGTCAGCTCCTAGCTTCCGCTGGACTACCCCACTTCCTCCATCACCCTTGCCCATACCTAAGTGCCTGAGCCTGCTGACATCCTGCTCATTTGCCTTAGTTCACTACCTGCATACCTGGCTTTCTATTTCCTGCATCACTACCTGTATACCTGCTTGATCATTTTCAGTCTCACTACCTGCACACCTGGACAGCTCTAATTGTTTCTGCCTGGACATTAACCCATTGCTCCCACCACAGAACTTTTGTGCACATTTATATATTCCTGGACTTTTATTTACTGCCATAGTTTATGTCTACTCAAGCACATATTAAAAAACCTATTTTTTTATTCAAACCCGCTTCTGTGATTGCTCCTGCTACCACCCCGGCTCCACAAACAACCCAGAACATAACAAGGGGGGCATGAGGATGGAGAGATGTAAGAGGGTCTGGAGTAACACAGAAATTATTTGATCAGGGAAATTCACATTTTGCCCTGCACAAAAACTTCTGTTACTATAAATTATCTAGTTATCATAGTGTATACCAGCTGAAGATGCTGCTCAGTGAGCTTAAATTCTCCATGGCAGAGAAACCACCATATAGGTAAGAAAAGACTTCCAAACTGACTGGCCTGTACCTAGTGCAGAGGGATGGATGGTGTATCATTCACCAAGATTTCTGTTGCCGACCCTGCTCCCCTCAGCGGCTTGCAAAAGCACTTCCAGGCCCAAAAAGGAGGAAGTATCCTGCCCTCCTCAACAGACCCACCCCCTCAACAGACCCGCCCCCATAAGGGCTGCTTCTAGAATTTTCCCGGGCTGGTTTTCCATCCCAATCATCCCCTGGCAGTGGGGTGGGGTTGCGGTGTAAAGTGTGATAAAAAGGCTGGCAGCAGGCGGGGGGATGATGTGGTGTGAAGAGGTGGTGAAAAAAAAGGCTGTGCAGGGGGGAGTGTTGCGGTGTGAGGTGGTGAAAAAACAAAGATGGGCAGCAGGAGTCAGGACAGACTGGATTTAATGACTGGGGGGGGGGGGAGTGAGGGGTGGTGAAAAAATGTTGGGGTGCCAGGAATGGGTGGGGGGGCCCAAAGCATACTCTTGCACCTGGGCCCACCACTCTCTAGTTCCGCCACTGTCTCTGAGTATGGCCTCCAATGTGAGTGATTAAGCGTCCGAGTTCACAACCACTTCAGCGATACTCCCATAACACGCTGATAAGAGGGACCATCTTCATGCGTTTGAATAATTACCTCCCAATCACCAACCAGGAACACCCAGAACATTTCTAATACCGTGGCATCTCAATCGCGCATGTGTGTGTACACACCGTAGGATGCATGCTCTGTGTGACTTTGTAGCGACTTAGAGGCATGCGCAATTGAAAAACATCAACCATTTGCGCAAATATCAACATTGCGTGCAACTCAGAATCAGCCCCTATAAGCCTATTAGGTGCACTTAGTAAAATGTAACACGTTTGAAAATGTGACTGAACAAGAAGCATTTGTAGATTCACAGACCCCCCCAACGTGACCCCTTCCATCAGGTACAAAATGCTCTGTTTGTGGACTTCCCTCTTAAATTAGGATTGCAGACACCGGTGTTGAAAGACCCATCTCATCAATTAACTAGATTAACACAGACAATTGCAGCCCAGACTGCAGGGGCGTATATATAATGGATGCTGGGTGTGCGGTGCACAAGGGCCCCTGGGTCTAGGGGGGGCCCACACCGCATCCATATTTAGTTATACTTACCTCTCCGCAAACTCCGGTATACTGCTCTGCAGCGCTGGACCAACGCTGCAGAGCAGCAAATAAATCAGTGGGGAAATGGCGCATGCGCAGGGAAAATGTCCCCGGAAAAAGGGCAGAGACCATCGCATGCGCAGTACATTCTGGCATTAAGCCGGAATCTACTGCACTTATAGAGAGGACGACGCCCAAATGGAAGCTGCACACGGGTCCCCTCCTCTGTTAAAACGCCCCTGCCGTACTGGCAGTCCCAGGGGAAGAAAACCTCCCCCTGGGACTGCCTGTCCTGTGTGTGACTGCAAGGTAGGTAGCACTTCCAGTGGAAAGCCACTGCCAGTCACAGTGTAGCCACTGATTTACTGGGTGGGCTAAAAGCAGCCACTGCTTGAATCATAAATTAAGTGGGAAGTTTAGGTGCAGAGCATTTTGTACCTGATGAAAGGGGGTCATGTTGGAGGGTCTGAATTCACTGCTGCACAGTAAAACACATGTACAAATACAAATAAGTACTCTGTAACTTGGTGCAATGCATGCTATTTTATTTCACAGCTGTTTCTTTGCTTCTAAACGCAACTTACAAGCTCACTATTACTGTGCACTGTGCATAGCCTTGGCAAAAAAAAAACATGAAGTAGTGGAGAAAAAGAATACAATGCATATAGTTTACCTTTTCAAAAGTCAAATTTCCTGTCTCATTCACTTTCAATAAATATGCATAAATGTGCTCCAGACCTGTAGGAAAGTGTAGAACAATGAGGTGCCTGTAGGTGGCGCTGTACATCAGCAGATACACAGTATGTTAGTGATCCATGTCATTAGCATTCTCGGAAGAGTCGGAACTTACCACCAATAATAAACAATGCGGTGCCTGATCTGTCTGTCTGCAATATGGCGCTGTGGTGTGTACACGCTGCACTGGGATCTCCTGCACGGCTCCTGCGCTCTGTACTGAGAGCAGCATCTCCCAGACCGGCAGCTGCACTCTTCTGGTAATAATGGAATTTTCCCTTTTTAATATAGATAATGGGCGGCAAAGTATCACACTCTGGGAATACTAACCACCTTCCCGTCACTCCAGGCGGTATGTACTAAAAGGAATGACAGTCTGGTCTGCATAAACGGAATGTCAATTTACTATAATTGGAGGAGACTGAACGGTCATGTATATTTAAAAAAATTTTTGAGCCTATGCACTAAGAAGCCTATGTATGAAGCTGATTTTTACTTAAAATTATGCAGAAACTGCAGTTTCTGCATAATGTTATGTATTGCTCTTATGTACTAATGGCACATTGCAGGAGATTGCACAGAAATCTCCAGCAAAGTGCTAATTAGCACTTAAGATCCCAGCCCCCCTTATTATCAATGGGGACTACGATCTGACCCCTATGTATTAAACTTCAAAAAGCGACGCTTTTCGGAGTTTAGCCCCGGTAGTTTACACCATCTTCAGATGGTGTACACTACGGTCAGCCTATTGAGGCTCCAGGTGCAGGAGAGAGATCTTTCGCTCTCTCCCACGCAGTCCCCGGAAGCTGACACTGTTCGCATGCGCAGTATCTGCTTTCCCCTGGGAAGTCTAAATGCCGGGGATATAACTCGCAGGGACAGTGGTTACCGCAACTGCTGTTCCGGCGAGTTCCCCGTAGTACATATCCGGTATATTTTCATTAATAATCAAAATTTCCCTGGCGAGATGGATACATAATCGCGGCAGTACTGCGATTATTAGTACATAGATCCCTTAATCTTCAACAAACTTCTTGGTAAGATGAGTTTACATGTGGAATGACGGCTGTTTTATTCGCCATCCCTATGCAAAAATGTAATTAAAACTGTGCATATGTTCCATATAAAGACAACAATTTTTCTATGATCACCTAAGTGCGCACACTAATCCCTTTCCATATGCGTCCGCCTATACCTGTACCCTACTATACATGTCACATAATGCAGAATGACAGCTGTTTACTATGGAATGACAGCTGTTTTATTCGCCATCCCTATGCAAAAATTTCATTAAAATAGTGCATATGTACCATATAAAGGCCCTGATATTTCTATGATCATCCAAACGCACACACAAATCCCTTTCTATATGCGTCCGCTTATACCTGTACCCGACTATATGTGATGTACTGACTGGTTTGTACAGTGCTGCACCACTAGCACCAGGTTCAGGTGTGTTCGGATTGCTTCGGTGGCCGATTTCCCCGTGTTCAGATAGGACACACCGTGACAGAGAGGCAAGCCTGAATTCCCCTTTTGCAGACACAATGACCAGTCAGGAGGGAAGGTGCAACGCAGTTTTATTATTTGTTAATAATTAACAACAAATGACAGGAGATATTTACCATTTACAGATGGAATGAAATTAATTACACTATTCAATGACAAGGTGTTTATTTATTACCTCCCCGTCATCTACCGGTGACCCCAGCTGGCAAGCAGGTGAAACCAACAAGAACCACAATTCCTGCAGAACTTTACCAAAAAAAACAAATGAGAGACCTAAATATGAAACCTGCTGGTCTAGCTTGAATCAATGGTGCTCCGGCAGTCTATAGCTGTGAAATACAGCCTGTGCTAACACTCCCTTTTTGCTGAGGAAAACGTGGGAAAAACACATGCAGGTTAGGCTTATATCAGTAGTGCACCAGCAACCTGCAATAGTTTAAACAGAGTCTTTGAGCCTTTGCTGAGAAAAATAGGGACAACACTTAGGCTATGCTGGAAGCAGTAGTTCACCGGCAACTTGCAGTTTTAACACAGTCTTTGCTAATACTTAGCCCTACTGATCAAAAAATAACGAGGGCTATGCTGGAAGCAGTAGTTCACCGGCAGATTTGCAGCACTTAACACAGTCTTTGCTAATACTTGGCCCTACTGAGAAAAATAACAAGGGCTATGCTGGAAGCAGTAGTTCACCGGCAGATTTACAGCACTTTCTTTGCTAATTGCCTATGCCACAATTTACTATCGCCAGAATTGCCAGCCGGGGTTACACAGGGCTAAATAAGCAAGCTATATACATTACATCAGCATGAATGGACTTTGAAATGGTTACTGGGCCGAGTAGTGTATAAGAAACAATTTACATCAACACCAATATGGGTAAATACTCA
Organism: Taudactylus pleione; assembly: GCA_031769625.1. NCBI lineage: Eukaryota > Metazoa > Chordata > Amphibia > Anura > Myobatrachidae > Taudactylus > Taudactylus pleione. The sequence continues at coordinate 17,874,671 of JAUIMM010000115.1, read as the reverse complement.
AACATTTCATGCAAGCAAAATATTAATCAGCATTGACAATAATAACACAGCAAGCAGTGAACAGCTTTACAGAGTATTATAACAGATAAAGTGCCACCGAGGGCCACTATCAACCCTTTAGCTAACACACGAGTCAAACAGTAAACAGAGCCAAATACATATCACATGGCATTACATTTACTTTAAAGCTAGACATAAAATACTTTGTACATCACCCACAGTGGCATCGGACATGAGCCGACACCCCTAAGGCACGTCCCCTCCTGGACATGAGCCTGAGGTTCACAGGAAAGAAAATTACCACCAATGCAACTCTTGGGAAAAAGAGGGGGTGACCTATCTTTTACTTCCCCCCTATTTCAGCATTAAACACACACTTTACCGAAGTTAAAACACTATGGGCGGAATTCAATTCTATCGCGCCCGACGGAGCTATTCTATTCTTGCTCCTGTCGGGCGCGATCAGCTGCCAAGCGCTACATTTCAGCTCGCAGCCCCTGGGGGATGAGAGCTGAAATGTGCGAAAAGTGACATGTTTGGGCGCCCAAACATCACTTTTCGCGATCGCGCCCAGCACTTTGGTCAGGTTTAGCTGCTTTACGCGGCTAAACCTGACCTCTATGAGTGCGATCAGCGTGAAAAGCTGGCACAATTGAATAGCGGCCCGCGATCTCCTGTCACTTTAGACGGGAGATGCGGGCCGCGAAATCAATTGAATTCCGCCCTGTGACTCCTTTCTACACCCAGTTGTGTGGGAGACTAACTCCCGGTCACAGCTTTTACACAAAACCTAGTCTCCCAGCCTAAACATGGTTAGCCACAAGGTAAAGGATAATGCAATAGACCCAGGGGACCCAGATAGGATAGGTGTACAGAGGGGCAGGGCCTTAATGGAGGGAAGATAGGAGCTGTGGAGGGACAGAGTATAGGGAGGTTCTGGTATGATCTCACCCCTGGCAGTGGCTGTTCAGCCTCCTCCGATGTCCAGGGAAACTCCGGGATGCACAGCACCGCACCAGAGCTCCCAGCTGCAGACCTCCAGCAGGTATTTTACAGGGGCAACAGGTGCAAAATCCCTTTCCACAGGGGCTCTGTCCAGCAGACAAACACAGCAGCAGGAGGGGTCCTGAAGCACTCTTCCTCTGGGGCTGTCTTTTCTTCTGCCCGTGCGGGTGCCAGCAGGGTTTTTGTCACTGGCGGGACCTTTTCCTCAGCTGGGGCTTCATCTGCGACAATGGAGCGATGAGACCTCCTTCCCAGGCAGCTCCTCTTCTCTCCCAGCATGCGCAGATTTACAAATGTGGCTCCTGATAACAGGCACTTAGGAAGGCAGTCCTTTATTCAGAGGGGGCTTCTTCCAAAGCAGGGTGCTCTATGCAAATCCCCAGGCAAGCTTCCTCCAGGGACTCACATCCAGCATCAGAGCACCTCTCCTGGCAGATTGGATAGGTAGCCTACCCGGTTAATATGAAGTCTGGTAATTGTAATTCAGGGCAAACATAAAAGTTATAGCATCCTTATGTTTACAGCTCCAAGGGCACTCCACAGCAACTCCTTACACACAGCATACCAGGTGCAATATTTGTAATCCAGGGTAAATGAGAGCGGTTACTGCTCCCCTATTTGTACAGATCCAGGGACACTCCACAGCAACTCATTACAGACAGCATACCAGGTGCAGTATTTGTAATCCAGTTTAAAGGAGAGGGGTTTCTGTACCCCTATTTTATAAATCCAGGGACACTCCACAGACAAATCCTCCCTGACTCCTTTTCCAGAAATTCTTCCCCAGACTTTCTACAGAAATTCCTCCCAGACTCAGCACTGACAGCCTAGAGGAAGGTATTATATAAGCTCTCCCTCACTCTCCTCCCGGTCGGTCCGGCATCTATGAGTGGACAGAGGGGACCCAGCAACAGGCCGCCTACAGGGATCTCTGCCTGGACACCTAGGCTACCAATCAATGGGGCAGGATTTTCCCTCCTAAAATGGGTCGCTGACCAAGGGGCACTTTCTACCTCCCTGTCTGCACATGCTCAGTGGGGTTCAGAGAGAGCAGGGTCAGTCAAAGTTCACTATACCTGCCTACAATAAGGAATGGGGCTGTAGTATATCTATGTGTACATACATAAAAAAAATATTGGGGGGACCCTATTTGGGAACAAACTTGGGGGTACCGCATATACAAGTCACAAAATGTGGAATGACTGCTGTTTACCAGAAATGGGTATGTCGTGATGCCTCCTGTCACAATAACGTCAGCGGCATCCCGACGGTTGATATCCCGACGGGGGACGGGTAAGTATACTTACTTTCTCACCCTAACCCTCCCTTCTTGTAGCATAACCCTAACCTTCCCCGTTAGTGCCTAAACCTAAGTTAACCCCCTTCGTGTCTGACCCTAACCCTCCCCCCTAGGGTTGCCTAACCCTAACCTCCCCTCCCCCACCCCCCCTGCAGCTAACACTAAGGGCGCCCGGTTCACCTTCATGCAGGCACGCATCCTCTTGGATTCCGCTGTCGGGATTAAGATACGTGTTTGTATTTCAACGCCTAACTTAAGTCTCATGTCGGGATTCCAGCGTCTCATAACTACATCCCGTTTACCACATAGAGGGTTTGGAGTGTGCGCTTAGGGGTTCATATAATAATCTTTGTCTTTATATGGGAGATATGCACTGTTTTATTGACATTTTTGACACAGGGATGGCGTGTAAAAACTCATTCCAGCAGTCTGCATTATGTGAAATGTATAGTAAGGGGCAGGTATAGGCGGGTGCATATGGAAAGAGATTAGTTTGTGCGCTTAGGGGATCATAGAAAAATTGGGGTCTTTATATTGGACATATGCATTGTTTTAATTACATTTTTGCAAAGGGATGGTGAATAAGACAGCTGTTATTCCATAGTAAACTGCCATCATTTCGCATGTAAAATATGTGAAATTTTCTTAGCAAGAAGTGTGCTGAAGATACAGTATAGTGCATAAGATTTTTTTAAATGTATGTAAATTCATTCTGCTCCCGTTATAGTCAATTGGCATTCCATTTATGCAGACCAAACTGTCGCTCCCTTGTGTCACTTCAGCCTCCCCAGTGTAACTCCAGCCTCCCCAGTGTAACTCCAGCCTCCCCAGTGTAACTCCTGCCCCCTTAAAAGCAAACCCATTCCTTGCCTCCCTCAACCACTTCTCAGGTATCTGCTAACCATGGAATGCAATATGGTGAGAGACATATAGTTGATCACCAGGGCATTGGTAACATATATGCATGCATTCTCGGCTAGGTCCCAGCAGAGCTCCCACACATATAGTAGTGACTGCATCATGCATTGCACACAGAAGCATACTCTGCATATATAAATGGTTTAAGGCATAACTTCCTATGCGACTATTTGTCACCTTTAGGGTCAAACCTCCATGGTTAGGTCAAAATTGAAGTATGCTGAAAGACCTCTGACGTCACAACCATGTGACCCACGACAGCAGGCGGAGTAGTAAGTTTCAGAACATGGGGCCCAAAGTGTACCCTCACCGCAAGTTGTTACTCCCACTATGGAGCATATTCAATTAAGTGCGAGAAAGCAAATAAGTCATTTTTTTCCTGCAGATGCAGGATATTTTGCGCACCTCCAGAGCACGACCAATTTTTAATAAATTCCATATTTTTAGGAAAAATTATCATATGCTCTGGATCCTCGGCGACACCCCCCCTAATGACTAATCAATTGGAATTGTCCAATTAGCTTAATTAGTCAGTAATTACCCACCGAAGCGCTATCTTCTTCCTCCAGTGTCGGGACCTGGTCTCCTGCAGCAGTATTGTATGTAAGTATGTTGTGTGAGTGTGTGTAAGTATGTATGTGTGTGATTGTGTGTGTGATCCCCGTGTGTGTGTGAGCGCCCCCGGAGGCAGCTGCAGGGAGAACTACATCTCCCAACAGCCCCCTCCCCAGTGCATAGGTGGAAGGGAGATGACCGGGAGCCGTGGAGACAAACGGACCGGTAAATAGGGTTTTTTTTTTTCCTCTCACCGCAGTTTCAGTGCTGAAAACCCAGCGTGCGTTTTTTTGAAAATTGAGTATCGAGAGCGCGCAAACCCGCGGTATTCCACAATTTGGTGTGAGGGACGTGAGGTTTTTTACCTTGCTAAACCTTACCCCCAATTGTATATGCCCCTATATGTTCACGTGGATAGTAAAACTGCTAACTCACCGTCCTTGCCCCTCCCCCTGCCGCTGTGAGTCACATGGTTGTGATGTCAGAGATCTATCAGCCCACTTGGATCTAGCATCAACCGTGTTGGGTAGGCATTGCACTGCTGCCAAAGTGAACTAGAGCCCTGTGCCATGCCTGAGAAGGCAGCCACTGATGCACTGCCCTGCTGCTGTGACAGAGACTGAGAGGGGCTGCTGCGGAGAGTCTTTGGACTTGGGCTCAGACCTGAGGGGAAGAACTGCACATTGTGTCTGTTGCTAATGCAACACAGAATTACTATGGGATTCTACCCCCTGGCCACGGGTGGCACCCCCCTCGACTGGCGCCCCTTGCAAGTGCCATCCTGGCCAAGGGGTAGATACGCCCCTGATACTAGCTCTGATGTTATCTCATTAGCCACAGTAACTGCAATATTTTATTACCTTGCAATGGCTCTATTAACATGCAAAAGCAATAATTGGGTGTCATTTACATTACCATATTTATGAGACCTACTTCTTAACAATCTGTCTTGCGACTGACTTTTCCATTTTTTTACAAAAATGTCCCTCCTATGTACTAAATGTAACTAGTAGGGATGCCGGTAGCGATAACCACTGTGCCCACGAGTTACATGCTTGGCTTTTTGTAGGAGTCTCACATTTTTGCACGTCTTCAGGGAAACTGACAATGTATGCGCACAGTGTCAGCTTCCAGAGGCTGCGGGAGAGTATCCCTTTCCTGCTAATATTCCTCCATAGGCATAAAGGGGTTTACGCCATTTGAGGATGGCGTATACCAGCGGGGCTAAACACTGAAAAGCATAGCTTTCTGGTGTAAAGTACATTACATAGGGGACAGTCAGAGGTGGGCAAGAAGAGGTCCTCCAGCTGCTGTTAAACTACAGATCCCAGCATGCCCTGACACAGCTCTTGCATGCCCTGAATACAAAACTGCTGCAGCCACTCTGAAACCTTACTTGTGCTGTGGTGCACCTTCTTGTATTCCCAAATTTAATGTGGCTCACCCCCTTACAGTGGATTCCTCTGCTTCGCTATGGCGTGGGTATGGCATCTGCGACCAGGAGGGCCCCCAAATACATGGGTGCTTAGCACAAAGTACCTGATAGAGGGAAAACATATGGACAGGTGCAGTGCAATAAACAAATGTGCGCCAGACCATCTCGTGATGAAAGTCTTTTGATACTTCTCCATATCCTCCAGCACAATAAGCATAAAGGTTACAAGCTCTGCTTCGCCAACTTCCCCCAGCACAATACTTGTAGTAGATGGTAAATGCTGTATTTTATAAGCTTGATGGTTACAGAAAAGTAGTTACACTTTCTTCAAACGAACACCTCCAGCACAGTCTTATGCAATTGACACAGCAGTGAAATAGCAGCACATACCCGGTGTTGCTGGGAACAGTGGTTCTACAGCATGTCTGTCCAACCAACACAGCATACTGGGGACTCCAGGTTCGAAGTTCATCGCACCTCCTCTCTACCCTCATTGGAGACTCCTAACGTGCGGCACATCCCCATTAGGCAGGGACCCTCTCTCCTTCCGTCACCCCACACATTGCTTCAGGCATACAATCATCCGCTATATACAGGGACTCTGCCAGTAGTTCACATACCACTATCCAGGGATCTTTTATCTGACTTGCTGGCAACTTAATGTAGATTATTCACTGCTGGGCTTCTCTACTTCAGCACATGGTTAGGGCTCATCAATTGGACACCCCCTGCCCACAAAGTAATCTAGCAACGACCCCTCCCTCACTATGGGGCACTTCTCCTGGGGCTATCAACCAGGGATCCAGCATCATACATCATATCACCATCTCACACACGGTATCATGCAGACACTCACCCTTTCACACATGGGTGTCTCTTAACAGGAGATTCCTCACTGGTCTGTTGCAGGGGGTCACACTGTGCAGAAGCTCTCTCCAATGCACACTCCCTCCTCACTGCAGGCATGCCATAGCCAAGTAAAACTCTCTGACTCACTTGTTTTCTGCAGAAGAGTCTCTTCTTCTACCCTCCCCCTATACTTTGATCCTTAAGCATACAGGGCTCTCTTCTTATATATGTGGGAGTGACTCCCAGAGGTGCCCTTTAGTGTGTGTGTTGCTGCCTTTCATCTGCAGTGTTATGGGTACGACTGCCCCCCCCCCCCCTCTTGAACTCTGTACTCGGGCGTTCCTGTCTATGACCCCATATCGCCTAGGGGTTTCTTGTAGGGGGCCTTACAGTCTTACAGGGGCATTCCCCTTGAGCATACAAATTGCGGCTCATGGCAACCGCCATGCACCCCCCTGTAACACCATGTATCACGGGACCTCCCGTCCCGTGGCCAAAGTGCAAAATGCCCAACCTCCTCCTGGATGTCCGGAATTTCAGTCTTTAAAGACTCAGGTTCAGACGTCATAGGCTGCAGACGGGATGCGACCGTGACTGCCACAAAGCCACACCCTTACTGCCGCTCTGAACTCCTTGCCTTCCCAGTGACAGCTGACGTCACCGGAAGACGGTGCTTAATTTTGGTGCAGGGCTTAAGCCTGGTGCCACCGGGTACTACACCTTAGAAGCTGGAGGGCTGCCTATTGCCATCCTCATAAAGTCCCCATTGATGATAATGGGGAATGCGATCTGGAGTGCTAATGAGCATTCTGCAGTAGATTTCTGGGAAATTTGTGTTAGGCTGTAACATACAGTATAGCAACAATTCATAAAATTATGCAGAGTCTGCGGTTTCTACACAATTTTGTAAAAAAAAAATTTGAAAAAGGAAACAAAAAAGCTTCATAAATAGACCACTTAGGGATGCTTGCTTTGGTACCTATGAGAGTGTTATTTCTATGGAGAAAATACAAAACCTTTGAGACTATTGTGAGGGGTCTATATGACCAATAAAATTAAGTAGCAGAATTGAAAATTTGCATATATGACACTTTACCATATAAGTAGAAAGATGGGCTCACCCTAGCGCTTTAAAAACCATACTGATTCCTATATATTATGTATTGAACCTGCAGCAGTAAATGGCAAAAAGGGGTACAATTTGCAACCCCAAAGAAACATAACTAGGAGAAAATACCGCGCTGGTAAACAGGAGTATATGAGATAAATGTTATAAAATAGAAATAGATTATGTGTGAACATAACAATTAAATTACAAAGCAAGTAAATAATGAGACAATATAAGAAAAATAAAAAACATAATTCTCAATCAAAAGTAAAATAAAAAAGAGGAAATTGCAGATGGCTATATACAGTCAGGTGCATAAATATTGGGACATTGACAGAATTTTCATATTTTGGCCTCTGTTCACCACCACAATGGCTTTGAAATGAAACAAACAAGATGTGCTTTAACTGCAGACTTTCAGATTTAATTTGAGGGTAATTACATCCAAATCAAGTGAACGGTGTAGGAATTACAACGGTTTCTATATGTGCCTCCCACTTTTTAAGGGGCCAAAAATAATGGGACAAACTAAACAATCCTAAATCTAAATTTCACTTTTTAATGCTTTGTCGCAAATCCTTTGCAGGCAATTACAGCCTGAAGTCTGGAACGCATAGACATCACCAGACGCTGGGTTTCATCCCTGGTGATGCTCTGCCAGGCCTCTACTGCAAATGTCTTCAGTTCCTGCTTGTTCTTGGGGCATTTTCCCTTCAGTTTTGTCTTCATCAAGTGAAATGCATGCTCAATTGGATTCAGGTCAGGGGATTGACTTGGCCATTGTACAACATTCCACTTTTTAGCCTTAAAAAACTCTTTGATTGCTTTTGCAGTATGCTTCGGGTCATTGTCCATCTGCACTATGAAGTGCCGTCCAATGAGTTCTGAAGCATTTGACTGAATATGAGCATATAATATTGCCCGAAACACTTCAGAATTCATTCTGCTGATTTTGTCAGCAGTCACATCATCAATAAATAAAAGGGAACCAGTTCCATTTGCAGTCATACATGCCCACGCCATGACACTACCACCACCATGCTTCACTGATGAGGTGGTATGTTTTGGATCATGAGCAGTTCCTTTCCTTCTCCATACTCTTCTCTTCCCATCATTCTGGTACAAGTTGATCTTTGTCTCATCTGTCCATAGGATGTTGTTCCAGAACTGTAATGGCTTTTTCAGATGTTGTTTGGCAAACTCTAATCTGGTCTTCCTGTTTTTGAGGCTCACCAATGGTTTACATCTTGTGGTGAACCCTCTATATTCACTCTTGTGAAGTCTTCTCTTGATTGTTGACTTTGACACATATACACCTACCTCCTGGAGAGTGTTCTTGATTTGGCCAACTGTTGTGAAGGGTTTTTTCTTCACCAGGGAAATAATTCTGCTGTCATCCACCACAGTTGTTTTCCGTGGTCTTCCGGGTCTTTTGGTGTTGCTGAGCTCTCCGGTGCATTCTTTCTTTTTAACAATGTTCCAAACAGTTGATTTGGACACACCTAATGTTTTTGCTATCTCTCTGATGGGTTTGTTTTTATTTTTCAGCCCAATGATGGCTTGCTTCACTGATAGTGACAGCTCTTTGGATCTCATATTGAGAGTCAACAGCAACTGATTCCAAATGCAAATGTCACACCTAGAATCAACTCCAGACCTTTTACCTGCTTAATTGATAATGAAATAACGAGGGAATAGTCCACACCTGTCCATGAAATAGCTTTTGAGTTGATAGTCCCATTACTTTTGGCCCCTTAAAAAGTGGGAGGCACATATAGAAACTGTTGTAATTCCTATACCGTTCACCTGATTTGGGTGTAATTGCCCTCAAATTAAATCTGAAAGTCTGCAGTTAAAGCACATCTTGTTTGTTTCATTTCAAAGCCATTGTGGTGGTGAATAGAGGCCAAAATATGAAAATTCTGTCAATGTCCCAATATTTATGCACCTGACTGTAATAAATGAAACTGTGCTGTACTCCGGTTCATGAGATAAGTCAGTGCGTATATAGACAGTTCCGGTACATCATATGTTAGCCCTTAGCACAACTTTGTGATTAATAGCTTTGTGTGGCAACAATGTAACTACCGTAGTGTAACAATTGTATCCGTTTTAAGTATCCAGGAAAATAAGCAGCGTAAAGCTTGTAGGTTAAGACAGCGACTAGCGTATTGAGGTAGTCTAAGTGTCACCCCTTTGGCGCACAATGTATGAGGAATAATGAGACTACTAACCAGCTTAGAGGTCTCAGGTGGCTGCGGATACTCCGGTGCAGTGGCTCTCTGTCCGGCTTAAATGTAAAGGAAGCCTTGCTGGAAAACGGAGCTGGGGGAGAAGCTGGAGGTGGTTCCAATTGAAGAAATGCTGAGCACGGCCGCGACTTGATGGAACTCGCCGCACCCGGATGAGGACGGTGGGCACTGGATAAGCGTGCAGGAGCTAGTGACAGCACAGGACAAAGTGGTCGGACAATGGGCAGCAACGCATTTGGTCCCGTTCCTGAGACTTTTTCAAGCTGATTGCCCATGTTGGCGTCCTTCTTCTTAAATAATGAGCATGATGGATCTAATCAATCCTTAATTAATAGCCATAAGTGGCAAATTAGTAAATCCTTCACACAAAAGATCCATTGGGAAGCACAGAATTAACTACTAAAAATATATGTATCTCGGAAGATGTATAAGCAATTGAAAAAAAAATTATATATATATATATATATATATATATATATATATATTAAACAAAAATACAAAATAAATAATGAATAAATAACTATAATCTATCAACTAAAAGTGGCATACAGTATGATGTAATAAAACAATGATCAAAACATTCTATGTATATGTAGTAAACAACATGTATTTAAATATAAAATAGATCACCTTCATGGATAAAAAATCATTTAGAAGCAATTCTAATTCAGAATAAGTGGGGAATATCTTCATTCATAAAAAATTCAATATTGTAGAATGAAAATAGTTTAATAGTAATTTCCCAGTAGCATAAATAAATGGAATTAGCTAGTTCAAGAAAAAAGAACAAAAGAATCACCCATGAAAAATGGTGATATACTAAAATATATATAGATAAATGTACATTGGTTAGTGTGGATAGTCTACAAAAAAAGATCTAAAAATAAATTAATAATTGATCTAAAAAATAGTTATAATCTTAAAAATCCAAATGTATTACTACAAAAAAATAGATGATTGATATTGAAATGAAACAGTCAATCATAAAGGTATCCATATGACGATCCAGAGTAACTGGGATATGGGAGAATATTATTATATATATTAGATTATTACTATTGATGGTGTTAGTAATGTATTTAAATACAAGTAGAATAAGTGTTAAAGAGAATTTGGTGGAAGAGTGTGTATCTATGTGTATATACATAATTGAAAATACACACACACACATAAACAGGGAGAGGAAAGGGAGGAGCAACAGAGGAAGGAACGAACTAATATTAAATTTAGATGGTCTTTATGATAAGTGTATACATAAAAATGATAAATATACACAATCATATAAATAATATACATGTGGATATATAACACCTGTAGTAGCGAATGCCACATGTGCATGCATGTCTAAAACAAAATAAAATGTAGATGAAAGGGTGGGGGACACCATGTGCCATCCACTGACCAGACAGTACATGTGGATGGCAGACGGCGACCGCCAGCCAAATCAGGACATCAATCAAATTCTAGAGCCTTGTTGAGCCCATCAGGAGCCAGTGTTTGAAGTCTGAAGATCCTTTCTGATTCTGCTTTGCAAAGTTTTCTGAAACGATCACCTCCTCTCAAAGTAGGTTTAATAGTGTCAATTCCTAGGATAGAAACCTCTAGTGTAGGCCTGGATAACTTGTGGCTCTCCAGCTGTTGTGAAACTACAAGTCCCACCATGCCTTGCTACAGTTTTGCTATTAGGGTATGCTAAAACTGTTGCAGGGCATGCTGGAACTTGTAGTTTCACAACAGCTCGAGAGCCACAGGTTGGCCAGGCCTGCTCTAGTTGATCACAATTATGATGTTCGACAAAATGTCGAGATATCTTTGTGTCATCAGTCCCTTGAGTATATTGGTACGATGTTCTCGAAACCTCTTTAAGGGGCCTTGTGGTACGCCCGATATATTGCTTCGGGCAAGTGCAACTCAGTACATAGATTGTATAATCTGTTTGACAATGAATACAAAATGTTAAGGTATACTCTGTTTTATTTATTACTGATGTGACGGCCTTCACTCTTTTTAGAATATAACAACAGGTAAGGTACCTAGGGCGGTTGCAATGATAGCATCCGAAAGGTCTATCTGGAAGCCAGGTTTAAGTGGCATCACAAGGTTTTGGCAATGGTTTTAACATACTAGGTGCCAAAAAGCTACCAAGATTGCGGTTCTTTTTAAACACAATTTTAGGTTTCGATTTAATACATTTAGACAAGACTGGGTCATTTAGCAGAAGAGTATAATTCTTGTTGACAATAGATCATATTCATTGTTAAATTGTGATATGAACAAAATGGAAGGATCTACATTTGAGTCAGACGCAGAATTGTCCTTGGCTCTGTGGGTCTTTAAGTTCTCATCATTAGTTGGAATGGATCTAATAGTATTCCTACCTTTTCCTAGAGCATGCATTTTTGCTTCATTCACGAGGTTTAGAGGATAACCTCTATCTAGGAGGCTGGTTTCTAATTTTTTTTGGCGTGAGACTCAGTCTGATTCTTTTTGTGCAATTCCTCATGATGCGCCCCATCTGACTTTTGGGTATGTTGTTTACCCAAGGGCGGGGATGTCCGCTCCTATAATGAAGATAGGAGAAGCAATCAACCATCTTCGTATACAGAGTGGAAACAATCCTATTTTCCTCAGCGGAGAGAATGACATTGAGAAAATCAACCGAAAAATGATTAAAGTGGAGGTGAATTGAAGGTTCATGTGATTTAGTGTTTAAATAATCAGTGAATTTGACAGTAGAGAAAAGTACTGGGAAATTACTATTAAAACTATTTCATTCTACAATATTTTATTTTTTTTATGAATGAAGATATTCCATAATTATTCTGAATTATAATTGCTAAATACTTAATATCAGTTCTAAAATGATTTTTTATCCTATGAAGGTGACCTATTTTATATTTAAATACATGTTGTTTACTACATATACATAGAATGTTTTGATCATTAACTGTTTGATTACATCATTTGCCACTTTTAGTTTATAGACTATAGTTATTCATTATTTATTTTATATTTTTGTTCATTATGGTTTTTTTTTAATATATATATTTCTATATATTTTTCAATTGCTTATTCATCTTCTGAGATACATATATTTTTAGTACTTAACTCTGTGCTTCCCAATGGATCTTTTGTGTGAAGGATTTACTAATTTGCTACTTATGGCTATTAATTAAGGATTGATTAGATCCATCATGCTCCTTCTTTAAGAAGAAGGACGCCAACATGGGCATTCAGCTTGAAAAAGTCCCAGGAACGGGACGAAACGCGTTGCTGCCCATTGTCCGACCACCTTGTCCTGTGCTATCACTAGCTCCTGCATGCTTATCCAGTGCCCACCGTCCTCATCCGGGTGCGGCGAGTTCCATCAAGTCGCGGCCGTGCTCAGCATTTCTTCAATTGGAACCACCTCCAGCTTCTCCCCCAGCTCCGTTTTCCAGCAAGGCTTCCTTTACATTTAAGCCGGACAGAGAGCCACTGCATCGGACCTCTATGCTGGTTAATAGTCTCATTATTCGTCATACATTGTGCGCCTGACGGGGTGACACTTAGACTACCTCAATACGCTAGCCGCTGTCTTAACCTACAAGCTTCACGCTGCTTATTTTCCTGGATACTTAAAACGGATACAATTGTTACAGTACGGTGGTTACATTGTTGCCACACAAAGCTATTAATCACAAAGTTGTGCTAAGAGCTAACATATGATGTACCGGAACTGCCTATATACGCACTGACTGTTATCTCATGAACCGGTGTACAGCACAGTTTCATTTATTATCCAGCCATCAGCAATTTACTCCTTTTTTTTTTACTTTACTTTTGATTGAGAATTATATGTTTATTTTTCTTATATTGTCTCATTATTTGCTTGCTTTGTAATGTAATTGTTATGTTCACACATCTATTTCTATGTTATTACATTTATCTCATATACTCCTGTTTACCAGCGCGGTATTTTCTCCTACTTTAACATATAGGTAACTAGTTTGACAGTTTCTGGCTGAGGGGCCTATTTATCAAGACTTTTTTCATAATATTACATAGGAACTGCATAATTTTATGTAATACTGCTTTGTACTAATAGCCTAATGCAGGCGATTTCATAGAACTGGGGACTACGGTCTGACCCCTATGTACCAAATTCCAAAATAACCTAGCTATTCGGAGTTTGGCCCCGTTGTTTACCGCCATCATAATATGGCGTTAACCGTTTTATGCCTATGGAGGTATTCTCGCAGAGGAGGGATCTTACAAAACCTCCGCCTGACTCTGGTAACTGACACTATTCACATGCTTAGCCAATGTGGACCAGATGTAACTCAAAGTGACAGCATTTATCGCTACCACAGTCCCTGCAGGTTAATTTTCATATGTAGCAAGGATAATTCAGTTAATAAAGAAAAAAACGACTGCGATACTGACTGATAATCGCACTACTGCCTTTAATTGTTCAAAATAAATTGAAAATTAGTCCTACAGATTAGATGACGGATTTATTTCATTAACTTTATCATTGTCAACTTTTTGTTATTGTTATTTTCGTTAATTTTTTTTATAGTGCGCAACAAGGTGTCAACAGCGCCAATGAAAAAGAATTGCATGCATATTACAAAATTCAAAAGAAAACCAAAATACAAATAAACCAAGAATAGTTGGGGTAGAGGGGAGGATAGAGAGATAAACTAAAGGTGCCCATCCACTAGCAGCAGAAATGAAAACGACTGCACGATTACGACATTGTAATCATAGTCATTTGTCAGTCTGTGATGAGCCTGCACTGAATGAACAGTCGTTCAGTGCAGGCTCATCAATCATCTGCAAACATGCTCAACCTGACGTTATCGTGATAGATCACGATGATAGATGTCTAAACTGGCATCGCTGGTCGTTTTAGACAATTTTGCGAACGATTTATGAATGATTGAATGATAACGATCATTCAATCTCTCAACTTAATTGTCTAGTGGATGGGCATCTTTAGGGGTAGAAGTACGAAGAGGTGACAAATCTCAAATGCGCTATTTCACACATCGAACACAGTCATGTATGAAAGCAGACGACGTGAAGATAATGGTATATTCAAACGTCTAATAATTTTGCTGTCACTATAATATTGTATGGCGAAGGTAATCATTCAGATGTTACAGTGGGGCAAAAAAGTATTTGGACAGCCGCCGATTGTGCAAGTTGTTGCACTTTAAAAGATTAGAGAGGTCTGTAATTTCCATCATAGGTACACTTCAACTGTGAGCGACAGAATCAGAACAAAAAATTCCAGAAATCATTGTATGATTTTTAAACAATTTACTTGTATATTCTTTCTGCAAAAAAATATTTGGACAATCAAAAAGTTAAACTCAATACTCTGTAAAGTAACCTCGGTCGGCAATTACAGAGGTCAAACGTTTCCTGTAGTTCTTGACCAGGTTTGCACACACTGCAGCAGGTATTTTGGCCCACTCTTCAATGTAGATCTTCTCTAGATGTGTCATGTTTTGGGGCTGTCGCCGGGCAACACGGACTTTCAACTCCCTCCACAGATTTTCTATTGGGTTGAGGTCTGGAGACTGGCTAGGCCAATCCAGGACCTTGAAATGCTTCTTATGGAACCACTCCTTAGTTGCCCGGGCGGTGTGTTTTGGGTCATTGTCATGCTGAAAAGACCCTGCCACGTTGCATCTTCAATGCTCTTACTGAGGGAACAAGGTTTTTCCCCAAAATGTCATGATACGTGGCCCCATTCATCCTCTCCATAATTTGGATCAGACGTCCTTTCCCCTTTGCAGAAAGCATCCCCAAAGCATGTTGTTTCCACCCCCATGCTACACAGTGGGTATGGTGTTTTTGGGATGCCACTCATCATTCTTCTCCCTCCAAACACGGCGTGTGGAGTTTATACCAAAAAGTTCTATTTTGGTTTCATCTGACCACATGACATTCTCCCAATCCTCCTCTGGATCATCCAGATGGTCACGGGCAAACTTTAGACGGGCCTGGATATGTGCTGGGTTGAGCAGGGCAACCTTTCGGGCGCTGCAGGATTTGAATCCATGACGACGTAGTGTGTTACTAATGGTAACCTTTGTGACTGTGGTCCCAGCTCTCGAGATCATTGACCAGGTCGAACCATGTAGTTCTGGGCTGATCCCTCACTGTTCTCAAGATCATTGATACCCCATGAGGTGAGATCTTGCATGGAGCCCCTGGTCAAGGGAGATTGTCAGTGATCTAGTATTTCTTCCATTTTTTTAATAATTGCTGTAACAGTTGATCTCTTCTCACCAAGCTGCTTTCCTATTATCGAGTAGCTCATCCCAGCCTTGTGCAGGTCTACAATTTTGTCCCTGGTGTCCTTAGACAGCTCTCTGGTCTTGGCCATGGTGGAGAGGTAGCAGTCGGACTGTTTGAGGGTGTGGACAGGTGTCTTTTATACAGTTAACCAGTTCAAACAGGTAACGAGTGGAGGATAGATGAGCTTCCTAAAGAAGAAGTAACAGGTCCGTGAAAGCCAGAATCCTTGCTGGTTGGTAGGTGTCCAAATTATTTTTTTTTTGTGCAAGAATATACAAATAAATTGTTTAAAAATCATACAATGTGATTTCTGGAATTTTTTGTTCTAATTCTGTCTCTCACAGTTAAAGTGTACCTATGATGGAAATTACAGACCTCTCTCATCTTTTAAAGTGCAACAACTTGCACAATAGGTGGCTGTCTAAATACTTTTTTGTCCCACTGTACTTAAAAACAATAAGTGCACTCTTGCGGCTTATTGTGTTTTTTTTTCCCACAGATCGGCAGAATTACTTGCCGTTATGTGGGCTGTGCTGAGGCGGCATTCATGGCAGCCCGTCTGTGCGTGAGATCTTGCGATATTTACGAAATCTAGCAGGTGCTCACTGGAGCTGACCAGGAGGCAAGATGCTGCCGGACTTGCAGCTATTGCCGGAAGGGGGAGTTTTCTCCTTCACTCAGGCGGCCAAGATGTTAATACATCTCTGTGTTATTGCTTCCTGCTTCACCTCGATAAGAAGTGAAGCAGGAAGACTAATGGTGTCATATGATAATTGTCGTTACAATACATCTGCCTGTAAGGCTTAAAAGCAGCAATAATAAGTCGCTTAGAAAGGAGAAGAGGACAAATAGAAATCAAAGAGACAGTACCCACAAAGCAGGCTAACAGACAGGATCAGAGTCACCGAAGGGTAGAATGGATACAGGGGAACAGTTGCACACTAAGTACAGGGATAGTGCTAGGAGGAGAGAGAGAGAGAGAGGAAAGGAGGCTAAAGCCACGTACACACAAGACAATAAGTTGGACGATATGAACTATAACCATATCGTTATTGTTCATGGCGTCCAATATCGTCCAGTGTGTATGCGGTAAACGACCAGAGGATAAGCCCAGAGGAAGGTTTTCCTAGTCTCGTAAAATTGCCTATGGTGTAGCTATTCACACCTGGTGCAGTGTGGTATGGGGGGAAAAGTGCAGAATTGTGTTGACATAACATTTTTTAATTTTATA
Source organism: Taudactylus pleione (assembly GCA_031769625.1). Classification (NCBI taxonomy): domain Eukaryota; kingdom Metazoa; phylum Chordata; class Amphibia; order Anura; family Myobatrachidae; genus Taudactylus; species Taudactylus pleione. The sequence continues at coordinate 17,857,724 of JAUIMM010000115.1, read as the reverse complement.
TAGTGCATTTCTGGTAAGAGTCAAGGCGACTTTTTTGTTTGAGGGTAACTACATAGTACAGTGGTACAGTGAGGCAGAGAGTTTGGGCGCACAATAGTTACACTATGGAAAAATACACATACACAGTACAATAAAAGAGGTAACAAGTACAAGGCAAAATACAAACACCATTTCCCCCTGTTGATCATCTTGTCCACATTGGGTAAGGTAGCCATCTTAGGAGAACTACATGGTCTAAATGGCAGGATAAACAATATGCAGAAATATATTACACTGTGGTAAAAACAAAAAAAATACAGAACAAATACCTAGATCATATTAAATAAATTTAATTACACTTTGTAAAATAAAAGACTTTTGCATGTATTACTAACATTAACCACTGATCCTATTCTCTCTAGTGTATATGACACCTTATTAAATTGCATTGTGTTCAAATTGAGTAATGTAACATTTAAATTTACTGTCATCTAGGCAAGTGTGCATTTTTTGCAACATTATTTCTCTTTAATCCATGGGGGCCACTGCAATACATTGGGATTAGGTGGAGCAGGAGGAGTATGGGCAAAAAAAAGGTTACGTTTTGCACAACCCAGGCTCCTCCTCCCATATACCCCACCCACTTGGCTGCAGTATTCAATTATTACAAAGGATAGAAAGTGGAAGAGGAGAAAAACCAGGCTCAACAAACATGGAAAGGGAGTGCAGAGGCCTAGATTTCCAATACTCTGGTAACACCCCTGAGCAAAGCCAGGAGCGTAAGGGTGATCGTCCAGTGTCCCCCATGGACTCCGAGAAAAGGATTTAACAGATTTTAATTTTAAAACTGCTACACCAAGGTGACACTGACACCTATGCCCAACGTATTCCAGTGTCCCTCTTGGATTTAAAGAAAATGTAGCAGGTAAGAACCAAAATACCAGTTGTTATGTTTTTGGTGCAGAAAATGTGACCAACTGTAAATAAGGCCTTTTTATAGTTTATATTTATTTTGATAATCTGAACATGGCTTACTTAGTTATAAGGTTTCTGCATTCTTAGTGCCATTTGTGAATTACGTATGTCTTTTTGCAGCTCAGCAGTCACATCTGGAAGAGTACAAATTAACGGCGTTAATCTGCATTATCAGCGCATGGGCTGTGGAGATCATGTGGTTCTGTTACTTCCTGGGGCTTTAGGTATGTAACTAACATCTACCTCAAAACCCATGAATGGCATGCTAGTATATAAGCATAGGCATGTGGCAATACAGACTGTGGCATTACTTCCTCACAGCACTGAGGTTGTGGGTTCAATTCCCACTTTGGCCCTAACTATGTGTAGATTGTATATTCTCCCTATGCTTGCGTGGGTTTCCTCCGGGTGCTCTGGTCTTCTCCCACACTCCAAAAATATACTGGTAGGTTAACTGTCCCCCAACAAAAATGTACCCTAGTGTGTGTGTACATGTGGTAGGGAACATAGACTGTAAGCTCCATTGGGGCAGGGACTAATGTGAATGGCCAAACATTCTCTGTAAAGCGCTGTGGAATGTGTGTGCATTATATAAATAACTGATAACTATACAATGCCTTTTATTATCATTATGCGATGAGGTACACAATCCCGCAAGTCTGTGTTTTTTACATTACAAGGACAAAATTAATAATTATCTAGTCCTAAAATTTGCTAAATATAATTTATGGCTAAAATCACATTACAGAATTTACTAACTACATTATTTCTTCAACCAAATGCCTGTGATATCTGAGGGTGTTTTGTTTATGCCTAGCATGACACAGCTTGTGGAATTCTATGCATATGTGGTTGAGGTCTTCATTTTGGTATGACCATTTCAAAGCTTCAATTATTTTATTTTAGGCATTCAGTTATTTATCTGCTTCTGTGCTTAGGATTATTATCATGTTGCATAATTTAATTGTCATGCCGATTACATCAGATATCCATCTAGAATGCAATATGGAAGAGTTTAAGGTGGAATAACTGATCGTGCTTCCAGGTGTATCACAACAACATAACTATCAAGCACCGTGTCAGAGACGGAGAAGGGATTGGTTTGTAGCCAAGGGGCTACAAACCAATCCCTTCTCCGTCTCTGACACGGTGCTTGATAGTTATGTTGTTGTGATACACCTTGTTAGGTTTTCAGCATTAACGTCAACTTTACTTTGGTCTCAGCAGTTCAGAAAACTGATTAATAAGTCTTGTGATTTGTCCAGAAACAACTTTGCGAACCTAAATGTTCTTTTTAAAGTTTTTTTTTTTGTTGCATTAAGGGTTCTCTCTCCTAGTTATCATATCGTAATGCCATACTTTTTTTTTTTTTACAAAATATTTTATATTAGTACTACCCAAATTGTACAAATAAAAAATAGAACAATGTAAATTAGAGCGTGTACATCAGTACACTTTTAACAACAATAGCAATCATTCTCACTGAAACAAATACAATGGTTAGGAGTGAGGGATCCACACACGCACTACTAACCTATGTGAGGGAATTAAAGCACCAATGTGGGATGAGCCTCTTAGCCAAATGTATCTCACACAGCTCTAGAGCAAAATTACTCAAAATGGAGGGTGCCCCAAAGTCAATAATTCTAAGTTGTACCAGAAAGTCAGATTAACTGCTACTCGAAGAGAACCTTTCACAGGCGAGGCAAGAGTGTGTATATATGGGAGCCAAGTGTCAAAGAACCTGTCTACTTTGCTTTCTTTGTTGGTTAATATTCCTAGTCAATCCATTTGAAACAGATGAGCCAGCCTAGGCATTAGTGGTGTTAGAGTGGGTGTGGTATAGAAGATCGACCGTGTCTAGACAGACCCTCAACAAATCCACAACAGATGGTAGACACAATAGGTTGACAGGTACATAGGGTCGACACACATATGGTCGTCAGTGCTAATGGTCAACACATTTTTTATTTTTCTTTACACCTTATCTTCACCCTAACCCTCCACCTGGTGCCTAACCCTCCCCCTGGTGCATCAACCTAACCTTAAAATGTTGAAAAAACGTGTGTCGACCCCCTGTGTTGACATTTTGCTCTGTCAACCAATTATCAGTCGTCCGTCTGTACCTATCAACCTTTTGTCCCTATTGGCCTATCGAGTGTTTCACTAGACACAGTCGATCTTTAATCCGGATCCCGTTAGAGTAAGGGTGTCTGATGATATCCTCTGCGATAGGATAGTTTTTTTATTTGCTGCCGCAATCTTGGCCAAACAATAATCTCACTCCATGAGGTAACCTATGTCTTGAAGGGGTAGAGTGTATATCCCATAAAGCCCATTCAGGGGTGACCTTAAATACAATCCCTAGTGTGTCAGTAATGTATGATATTATCAGTTAAAACCTGTGAACTCCTTCACAAGCCTTCATACAATGTAATAAATCTGCGTCAGGTTGTCTACACTTAAAGCAATAGGAATCTGAAAAGTCCCCCATGAGGAGATAAAATTTTGGTGTAATATTTCAGCGATACGCTAATTTATATTGCATCTCAACGTACAAAAGATTTGTGAATATCCTCCAGGGTTATATTTGAGAAATCAACCATCCATTTTGATAGACCGATAGTTAATGTTTCTAAATTAAGTTGACACCTGGCATGAGTGTAAATAATGGAAGTCGAACACTCCATCATAGGGCAGCGATGCAGTACACAGTCAATAATACATTCCTGACAACATCTGTAAATTTGGAGAGTATCATAGTTAGATAGCTAAGCACTTGGTAATAAGCGAATAGTGGGATAAGGAAGTGTGGGAATGCCTGCTTCAGTTGTTCATATAGTAGAATTTGTAAAGTATTGTGGTCTAAAAACTGATGAATTAAATGATGACCCCAGAGGTACCAAGAAAAACATATGTTGGATGCAAGCTCCTCCTAAATCCTAAACTATTGTTTAGGGGAGAGAATTGAATGGTAAGCAGACACACCCATCCTAGAACATAACCTCCAAGCAGTGCATGTAGTGGTTAACAATAAGTTTTGTGAGATACTGTATGCGTGGGAAATGTTGAGGGACACATATGTTAGAGGCTAGGGAGGGGTACAGTACGTCAGGGCTAAAAGCCTGCTTCATTGCTGTGTTAGCAAATTTATCTGTATCCCTGGGCCAGTCACCAGTAATCTGGTAATTTGCCATCAGTGCATAGGGTCGTAAACATGGCAAATTAACGCCACCTAATGTGGGAAGTTGGCTCAGTTTAAACAAGGACACCCTAGTCTTCTTGTCCGACCAGATAAACTTTCTATGGGCCCTATTCAATACTTTCAAATCTGAATCAGAAATCAACCAGGGCAACATTTGGAGTGGATATAATAATCTTGGGAAAGAAATCCTCTGAATCAGATGGCATCTACCCAAAATCAAACGCCTTATCCGTATCACAACTCACCAAAAGCAATTTGGTCATAACAGCTATTCTCCGTACACAACATTATGTTGTGTACTGAGGATTTGCCTCTAACAAAGCCCGTCTGTGAGGGGTGGAGCAATTGAGGAAGCAGCACTTGCAGTATCTGCACCACAATTTTAGACAGGATTTTAAGATCTTGATTCATTAAGTTTGTTGGGTGATACAATTGCACTAATGTAGGGTCTTTAGCCGTTTTTGGCAGAACTACAATACAGGCCTGGTTAAAGTTCCCTGGAGTCCCATTGCCTTCCAATATAGAATTATATAAATACATCAAATAGGAGGGAGTTATGTGTGGGGACAACAGTTTATAATACTCGACACTCAACTCATCAGGGCCTGGAGTTTTGCCATTAGCTAAAGTCTGGATTGTTTTCGAGATCTCTTACTCAGTGACAGGTGCTGTTAGTGAATCATGTTCAGAGTCTGTCAGTATAGGGGATTCCGCTCCTAAGAAACTGCATCCCGAAAGCTTGGGTTGTCTGAGGGTGCAGTATAGAGGGCCTTTTATATCCAGTATTCAAAAAGGAATTGGCTTTATCATAGGAGTTGCGTAGGTGACTAGATTATGATGTAATGTTCATGAGAACCCAGTGACATTTAACCACATTAGCTAGAACTGTGCTCGCTTTATTTCCCCATCTGAAGTATCAGTGACTTTTGGTAATCCTAAGTTATATTGAGCACTCTCAGGCCCTGATTCAGAGCCGGACGCTCTGACCAGAGCGCTCGCTCTGAATCAGGGCCATCCTATTTAAATGTGGAGCAGCCTTTTGGACGCTCGCATAGCTGTGGGTTACCACCCACAGCTTATGTGAGCGTCCATGATGATGGTCAAGACCATCGAGACCATCGGGCTTGCGACGAGACCCTGCGGTAGGGTCTCGTGGCCGCAAGCCCTGGAGTGATTTTGGCTCTATCAGAGCCAAAATCACTCCCACTGACTTCACTAGTGATGTCAGTGGGGCCGGACCCAGACGGTTGGCGTTCCCATGGGAACTCCTCCGTCTGGCAGCCACGCCCCCGGCATGCCCACCAAAGGGGGCGTGCTGTCTGTCACCATCGACAGCACGCCCCCTTTGGTGCGAGACCCGGAGCGACAACTTGGCTGTCGCTGTCCGGGTCTCGCGCATGCGCACGACTGAGCTCCCTCCGTCATGCGCATTGGGGTAACATCGACCCGCTTGCGAGCGTCCTGCGCTCACGAGCGGGTCTGAATGAGAGGTTAAGATGCTTCTGTTTACTAGTCACATAAACAATGATATGTCCTCTTAGCAGTGGCTTTGAAGCAGGCCAAAATAGATTAATATGCTCCGTGTGTTCTATTTTGTCCTTTTTCAGACTTTTGATTACATATGAACATTAGCTATTTGGGTACTGTGTTATCTGAGAATATTATATTGTCTGATATTTGGGTGAATTTACCACGGCCGGGAAAAGCGATTTTCCAGAATGGCACTCTTCAGGACCTCCAGAAGAGAAGAGAAGGGGGGGGGGGGGGGGGTGAAGTGTGGGTATTGCCAAGCTCAACCAACCACGCACAAATTTTAATCCCATGGGATGGGAGGGCGGATTGCAGTGTTCATTTATGTGCTATAGTAGATCTTTTACATGAAGATGGTGGTGAGGGACTCCGTTTCAAAACTGTGCAGGGCCCATTGCGTCCCGTAGGATTGGGCTGTCCAATCATTGGTATTATTATTATTACTAATACGAGGGAATGAAACTGACAAACCTAATTAGACTAATATAGCCAGTATATGAACACACACAGAAAGGTAGAAATGTAATTTAAAGTGTGAAGCTAGTATAATTTTGTGAGGATAAAGAGTAGAGGGCCCTGCTCATATGAGTTTATAATCTGTAGGGGATATGAATGACATAATGATGAGAAGAGGGCCGAGATTTAAGGGCATGCTTCAAGGCTGGACGAAAGTTTAATAGATTTGAGAGAGGGCATTCCAGAGAAGATCTGGAGAAATCCTGAATGTGAGTGTGATTTGTTGATCATGGAGGAGGTGAGGCGGCAATTATTAGCAGAGCAAAAAGGGCGGGAGGGAGTATGTGAGGAAATTAGGCTGAAGATTTAACTCTGAGTGGTATAGGTAGCTAGTTTAGTGACTGGCAGAGAGGGGAACTGAACCAACGTTTCAATATATTATCAGCCGAATGAAAATGTTGATAATACATTGTAACATCAGTTCAGTTCTGTCCTGTTTCATGTCGCTCATTCCCAAGAGATTGCAGTTGAGGAGGGATGTGGTCAAAATGCCGACGGCCGGGAAGCCATTTGACTAAGTCCCTGCGTCTAAATCCCGTTGCCGGACTAAAGACGGGCGTCAAAATCCTGACGCCAGAATCTCGACAGACTGCTTCCCAAACGAAGGGAAGACTGGCACTGTTAGTGCTTAGCCGCGGGGGGGGGGGGGGGACTAGGTTTAGGCACCCCCGGGGGGGATTTAGGATAAGGCATTCCCACCCCCTCCCCCTGGGAGGTTTAGGGTACGGGGAGGAAACTCAGGGGGAGGTTAGGGTTAGGCACCACTAAGGGAGGGTTAGGTTTGGGTGGGGGGTAGGGGAGGTTTAGGATGTGGGGATAGGGGGTGTGACCGGACGCCTTTCGTCTAGGTCTGCCCTGGTCACGGGTTAGCGCTTTTGGACTCCCAACTGTCACTGACTCCGCCCACTGCGCAGTGGGCATTTACTGAAGCTGCCACCACCAAGCTCCTTTCAGCGGCGCTTGGAACCGCTTTTTACGTACAATCGGGCTCCTACTTCGGCACCTGGAACCGCTTCTGCTGCGTATACGTTTGATTAGCTGCGGCCACACCCCCTCATTGGTGTTGGCTGATTCCTCCTGATCCCTCACAATGGACCAGGTCTGCACGGTAGCTTGGCAGAGGGCTTGTACTTGGAGACGCGGAGCTCTTACCCAGATCAGCCGGAGAACGGAATAGCGTTTGGCGCAATTCTGTTGGTCGCAGGGTACAGGTGTAATCGAAGTAAAGGCAAAAAGGTGTTTATTGCTCAAAGAAGACTCGTCCGTTTGGATTGAAGGGGAATAATTAGCATACAGTACAAGATGTTACAGCAATTCTTCTCCACACAAGATTTACAGGGATGTACAACATACAGGGCTCACAGGCCCTCTTTTTATATCATTCTTACACACAATATCACAGAGGGGGGGAAACCCGCCCTGTGTTCCCCTCAGCCAATCATGCGGTGTCACAAAATACAAATAACCACGTATTACATTTCAAAGGAGTCACCCTATTTCCTCCTTTCTAATCTACCACCCAAACTTAAACACAAACTGATTTATCATACATTATAACTGTCTCCTAAAATGTTGATCTAACATTTCACAGGAAATGCTAAATGACATTCATCCTTCCCAATGGAAGTACCAATCAGTTTGGCATTTCCAACCTGGTGACATCAAAAAGGGTCTTCTTAAGAACAACCAAATTGTCTTTATCAACCTTGCTGGCTATTGCCTTTTCAAAGGAAGTGCTGTAAATGAAAGGTTTAGCCATAGGACACTATTCACACTGAAAACTTCCAGTCAAGGCTTTCTATTCATCAGACCTCCTGCTAGGAAATGACAATTAGCATCTAGTTTCTAACAAGAATACCTATAAACCTGATGGCGCTAAAAATTCCAGTGTATCACATATAGTTCGATCAAAATCACCCACAGATTGCAGCAATAAAAGAGGTATCTGCAACCTCCAAAAAAAAAGGGGGGAAACCAAATATACAAATTTATGCGCTATACTTGAGGGTGTTAATTATCAAAAATTGCGGTCTGGTTTATAAACAATTTATTGGAAACACACAAAATAATAACTAAACTTTTAAATACACATAAAGAATATAATTAAAAATAAGTGGTTAAAATTTAAATGACTAAAATAAATACAATATACTCAGCAAAGGTATTTAGCTTCAATTAGTATTAGAAAAACACACCTGCTCTGTTTATATCAATTGTTGCACAGAGCTTGTGAATCGTGTCCACTCTGTGAAATTGTATCAACTTAGCTGTTATTTGGTAATCACATCAGCAGCTGAAGACTAAAAAAAGCTTATTATGTAATATGTTGTTGAAATGTTACAAAAAGACGGGGATAATTAATCAGTCTTGCTTCCCCGATAAGTAATTGTAGCGTTTATCACTGGCTGTGCACAAGCACAGTGATCATCACAATACAGTCAGTTAATAGCCACCAGAATAAACTGCGTTATTAAATAAGGTGGTTACTAATCGGGGGGCGAATCTCAGCCCTCAGTCCAACAGTGCCAGATCACTGAAAAGCAGATAAAGTCTAGCAATCCACAGTGAGTAATAAACTTACTGCGTCCTAACCGGACATGCCGTTTGTTCCAGCCTGATAGCGTGACGGAGAATATATTCCCTACAGCGGGGATATTTAACTTGCCTCAGCAAAATCCCTTTGAATAGGCATCTAGATGTGTCAGTGCCTGTAGTATGTCTGACCTGACAGTCAGTGTGCCGTGAGGGAGCAAGGGCTGCGTATCCAATCACGTCTCCATAAGTCCCGTCAGTGCCGGAATATGCGGCTAGTAGTTACCGGTGGTAATACCCATCAGTGCTGGAATATGCGGCTGATGATTGCCCACAGTCATGCAGAGCAGGTAGATAAGTAGAGCCCAGGTCAGGTCAGACATACTACAGGCACTGACACATTTAGATGCCTATTCAAAGGAATTTTGCTGAGGCAAGGTAAATATCCCCGCTTTAGGGAATATATTCTCCGTCACGCTATCAGGCTGGAACAAACGGCATGTCCGGTTAGGACGCAGTAAGTTTATTACTCACTGTGGATTGCTAGACTTTATCTGCTTTTCAGTGATCTGGCACTGTTGGACTGAGGGCTGAGATTCGCCCCCCGATTAGTAACCACCTTATTTAATAACGCAGTTTATTCTGGTGGCTATTAACTGACTGTATTGTGATGATCACTGTGCTTGTGCACAGCCAGTGATAAACGCTACAATTACTTATCGGGGAAGCAAGACTGATTAATTATCCCCGTCTTTTTGTAACATTTCAACAACATATTACATAATAAGCTTTTTTTATTCTTCAGCTGCTGATGTGATTACCAAATAACAGCTAAGTTGATACAATTTCACAGAGTGGACACGATTCACAAGCTCTGTGCAACAATTGATATAAACAGAGCAGGTGTGTTTTTCTAATACTAATTGAAGCTAAATACCTTTGCTGAGTATATTGTATTTATTTTATTCATTTAAATTTTAACCACTTATTTTTAATTATATTCTTTGTGTATTTAAATGTTTAGTTATTATTTTGTGTATGTTTCCAATAAATTGTTTATAAATCAGACCGCAATTTTTGATCATTAACACCCTCAAGTATAGCATCTAGTTTCTGCAGTCACAAGCTTGTCATGTCTTTTATACAGGCATATTCAAGAAGTGCATTTTCTCTACAAAATATACATTTAAAATCATAAATTTTAAATACCTTCCCATTTCATGCCTGTGCACAGCATCAGGCTTTGCACCCTTCAGCACTGTAGCCCAGGACCTGCTGTCCTGGCTCACTGCTGCACATACCATTTTAAATACGCTTTTATCTTTAAACACTTGGCGCCTAGCGCAGGGTACACATTTACAATGTGCGTCTGACGCCTTTTGTCCTTTTAAAAATGGCGCCGCAGCACAGGTGTTAACTCCTTCAGTGCCGAGCCCGCCATTATACTCGTGGGGCCGGCCTCCGGCCACAGGGTTAGGCACCGCTGGGGGGAGGTTTTAGGGTGCGGGGAGCGGTGGTTAGGGTTAGGCACCACTGGGGGGAGGTCAGGGTTAGGCATCATTAAGGGAGGGTTAGGGTTGGGGGGGGGGAGACGTTAGGGTACTTACCAGCCCCAGTCGGGATCTTCAGCATTCGGGCTTGCAGCGTCTGTATTTAGTCAGACGGCTTCCTGGCCGTCGGCATTTCATACCCAACCCGTTGAGGACCATCCGGTCAGACTATGTAGGGCAACTGGGTACAGTTATTTAAACCGTTTTCAGCTAGTACATGAGCTCAGAAACCACCTCATGTTGAAAATACAGACACTCCTATAAATCAACAAGTAACAACATCACAACAATATTCAACAAAAAATGTATAACAAGAAAGGGAAAAGGCACCCAGGGACGCATGGGCCACATAGTGAAAGAAAAAACACTCTTTAGAGGAAAAAAGTTGAGGACTCCCTAAAAAGTAAAATAGAAAAGAAAATGGGTATTGTTAAGATGACTCTATATAATAAAAATCAAGTACTGATCAGAGAAGAGGGGGAGAAACTGGATGAGAAAAAAAAGAATCCTTAAGAGAGAAAGAGAGCAAGAAAAAAAACAGGCAATGTTGGAAACAACATCTAGTATTTCCCTATTACCAGTCTCCATCCCATTTCCTCGTTCCTTCCCTCTGCCCTTTCTCTTACTATTACTGTCCTTTTTACTTAATATGTACAAAGTGGACAAGTGTGACCGGCTTAACTGCATGTCCAGTACTTAAACTAACCTTGCTTGTGTTTACCAAACAAAAATTAGAATGAAAATGTTAGTCACTTTTTTTAATATAATATAAAAAACAATTGTATTAAACCATCTATATAGTGTAATCTATGGTTTCTAAAAGTCAGTCGTTGGTGTATAACCTTTTTAGGAACAGATAAGTCAGTCCCATTGAATCATAAGGGTCAAGGAAGAAACCTCTGCAACAAACTATAACTTCACAAAGGTATTGTTTGATTCAGTGATTTCTTCCTTGACTTACAATTCAATAGGACTGGCTATCTCTTCCTAAAAAAAAAAAAAATTTTGTACTAGATGTGGACCATTGGATTAAGAGAACTTCCGACAGAGTTATGAAGACAGAGGGTGACAAAGTCATCATTTGCAGAGACTTATCTAACTTGCCTGGGACATTTGTTCCTTGGTCACTTCTACAACACCTGCAGGATTATACATTTTATATTAGAATATATATTAGTGTGGATATATTGATTTTTGTATTGATAATTCTAATGTATTATTTGAATATGAAACATGAGAAATCATTTCTATGATTTAAAGTTCTTATTATAATAGTTCTAATTTAGCCATTTTTGTGGACCGGACATTTTAGTACTGTATTTTGTTTTGCAGTTTTATTGCAATATTCGTGAAGAGTGCAGATGCCTATTACAGCTGCTGCTGTTTATGTAATACTAGCTGAAGTACCCGGTGTTTCCCAGATTTAAATCTTCAAGTTATTATGTTTTATTATGTAATGTCGTCCAGATCCAGCCAGTGGAAGGCCCAGAACAGGCTCCCTGGGTCAAAGTTCTACCCAGCGCACTCCGCTATGAGGTTCGACCGGGACTCCAACCACTCCATTAGGCATCCCAGACCAATTACCACCCCTCTGTGAAGTTTTCATCCAAATCCATCCAGTGGATGGCCCAGAAAAGGCTCCCCGTGTCAAAGTTCTGCCCTACGTACACCAACCGGAGGTCCAACCGGGACCTCAACCCCCCTAAAACCTGTATGTGTTCTGGGATCCAATGTTACCACTCTGTGAAGGTTTCGTCCAAATCCATCCAGTTGAAGGCTCCGAACAGGCTCCTCGGATCAAAATTCTGGCCAGCATACACCAATGGGAGGTCCGACCGGGACCTTAAGCCTCCTAAAACCTGGTCAGGATCCAACTGGACCACCTCAAGTAGGTTTTATCCCAATCGGTGAGAGGTGTCCGAATGCATAACAAAATCAAAAAAATATTCTATAAAGTGCTTTAATATTTTTTCTGGTTGTATTGGGGCCATATTCACACCTTTTAACATTGTACTCACTGACGAGACTACAATTTACTCTATGTTCATGATGATGGTGGGGCCTGGCTTTTTCTCCACCAGATTTATGTTTAAGCCTCATTCCTAACTCCTTTTTCACTTAGTTGTCGTCACCCCCCCCCCCCTCCCCCCCCCAAGCTGAATATGGCTCCAGGAGGATAGGCTGCATCTCGTTGAGCTTGGCAATGCTTCCTTGCTCCATGGGTCTTCCCATTCTTGGAATCCTGCAGTATAACTATCTTGTTGCTGTGCTCAGTCTTGACATGGTGTATGACCTGTGACATGAAACGGTCTTCCACAACCTCTCCTTTGTAGCAGAGTTTAGCTGTTGCTCACCCAGTTTTACCCTACCACCCCCCCTCCTCTTCCCGCTACAAATTCTCTGATTACCTCAAAAACACAGCTGGAGGTATGACGTTTTGGCTGCTGTAAGGCTCTGGCGGTAGTGCCAAATGCAGGGAAGGATGGAGGTTGCTAACATATTGAGGGAGGGGGCCGGAGAGTAGGTCTCATGGCCTGGCGTGCATGGGCTGCTGGTGGTAGCAGGCCGCAGTAGATAGGCTAAAGCAAAGCTGCAGAAGCTGCTGTCCGGCAGAGGAATAAAGCCTGAGCCAGGTACCGCTGCAAAATAAAAGCACAGACTGGGTCGGCGGCAGATCACAGAGTCGGTACAAATGGTGGGCATCATGTGCTGTCCGGCTGAATTACTGCAGATGATGATTTATTTCTTTACCCCCTTCTCTGCTGGACTGGGTACGAGAGCAGTGCGCTAGCCGGCAACCATTACAGACTACATAGGCTGGCAGCAGGAAGCTTAATCTGTAACAGGCCACCTTGCCTAGTGAATTGGAGGGGGGGGGGGGGTGGCTGTTTTCCAGGACAAAGGCCTCCTCTCAAAGTGATCAGTCCGGTGGCATTTGCCACATTCAGCCCCCGTAGACTGCTTTGTGAGGAGACGTTGCAAATAGAGCAGCATGTGCAGTACTGGTACGCTCCCTAGATTATACACAGTTACCAGCCATTACAGAGGACATTGGCTGGCTGCAGGAAGTGTGTCCAGACCAGTCAACCCTGCCTAATGAGAGGTTTGGTGACTGGATCTACAACAACGGTCTCCTCTTTCACCTTACTGAGAGGGTTAAAGTTGGAGTGGATGCACCCAGTGCCTTCCCGTAACTAAAAGAGTAATGCAGTGTGATAAGGTTGACCGGAGGAAGATGCAGCACATTGTACAGTCCTAATCCTGGGAGGAGGATGTTTGATGGCTGCTGTGAAGCTCCTCTCTTCCCACTCCTCTCAGGACTCTACGTTACTGGAAGTCTGGTATATACAAGTGTTATTTTCTATTTAGATATTTATGTATTTTCTCTGTATTGTGTAATACTCGTTAGCCTACTGCATTTTGTGAAATGTTCTCTTTATTGTGATATTTGATTAAAATATCTGAAAATGGAGTAATTCCAAGGCGAAGCCTGGAAGAGGTAAATGTAGTTGCATCTTTTTTGTACAGGATGTTAGGCTAAATTACCTACATATGTGTCCTAATACACTATTGCTGCAGTCGAACCTTCTTTGTGCGTTAGGTCCCATGTATTTCAGCTGCCGCCGAGTGCCATTTTTGCATGAAAATGCGTCTTAGTCGCAATGGGATGCGACAAGACAGCTTTATGAGACTGCAGTGATCAATTTGATGTGCAACAATTGTATATCTGTGTGCTACTGAATCTGTTTAAGAAGTGTTACGATGCAGTGGCCGTGATTTATACAGTTCAGATTCAGACCCAGTTGCACACCAGAAATTTTAAGTGTCTCATATCAAATCCAGTGAAGTCACATGAAGTAGTTTGTTGTAACCAATTTCAACGGATACAGTCATAAATTAAATGGAGGTAAACTTATTTTTTTGGCATGAATAGACATCAAAGATGCCTACCTTCACATACCCATTTGGAAGGCCATCAAGGTCTTTTAAGATTTGCAGTTAAAGGTAGACCTTTTTATTTTCAGGGTCTTCTTTTTGGTTTAGCACAGCCACTCAAACAATAGTCATGGCATGCCTTCTAAGATCTATGAGAATAAGGTTTATTCCCTATTTAGATGATTTGCTTTCAAAGCAGGTTCTTTGGCAGATCTGTCCTAGAGTTCCATGGCTGGGATATCAATTGACAAAAGTCCAAGATGATTCCCAGTCAGTGCATGAGATTTTTAGTCCATGGATTCATTACCAAACTAGCCAGAGACATTTGAAATCTAGCTCTCATTCGAAGCAGTCCACAGTATGCAAGGCTGCATTCCAGGATGTTCCAATTAAACATTTTAAAAGCTTGGTTGCTTTCAACCAGCTTTTGGCTCAATCCTCATCCAAGACAGTCTCTCCGATTATGAACTCTGTCAAAAAACTTGAACAAAGCCAGGAGTTATTACAATTGATGCCTGTCTCCAGGGATGGGAGTCCCATCATTTTCAGGGACTCAAGGGTTCCAGAAGACCTACAGCAACACCACACTGGACCTACAAAGACAAAACAAAATACAAAAAAGTATATAGTTCACTGCACTGGCGGACTTAACCCAAATAAATAAATATGTTATTAGTCATATGAAAATGGTAAATTGGAATGAGACTCAATACAATCTAAATAATTTATTTTTAATAATCAGGCAGATATGTCACAAAGCCATTATATAATACTTCATAAGAACAAGTACATTAAATATACAATCCTGATATGTATTTATTTAATAAGTGAACTCTAAAACAGATATTAAAATAGCATTTAGAACCATGCTGGCATCCCAGCATCAATAGTGATGGAACAATTTATGAAAAAATTACTAAAAAAAAATATGTATAACTAAAAATCATATCCAATATTGCAGTTCCAGCATATGGGTGGATGGCTTACTTGCAAGGTATGATTGTTTGGAAATATTCCAATTGGAGCACCTAATATATCATCTGGTGTGTCCACTTAGTGAATAGCTGTCCCTTATAGCTGTGGAACCTGCTTTCCTTGGAGAGGTATTGGGTACAGAGCCACACTGTAAATCTGGGGTCCACACAGTGTTCCGTTCCTGGTCACTGAGTCCTGACTCAGTAGAATACAGTGCAGCATTAGCTGGTATATAGCCGGAGACCACGAACAACAGTAAAATCCCGGTCTCTCTGTGTATGCTCAGGCGCCGGCTGGTGAGCTTTCTACAGATACAGATCTCTGCGGCTCAAAGTGATCTCGATCTCCATACCATTTAGCGCTGTGTAAATAAAATATTTACTAGCACCATCACATCAGTAAATTGCTTCCTGCTGTTGGTTTGGATGTATTGGGTACACACCGGTGATAGCTTAATAGTCAACGTGTTTCATTCCATATAAACAGGAACTTTTTCAAGACCACACTGGACCTGCCCAATCTCGTCTTGGAAGTCATGCTGAGTTTTGCCTGCAAGTGAAGTACTTCGATGGGACCATCTGGTGCTGTAGGTAGAAAACTAGGCTTCCAATCAGTGTGCTGGAACTGAGAGCGGTTGTAAGCCGATGGACTTGAAGAAAACACAATCTCCTTATTTAGGAAAGGCCTGAAATGATTCAATCAGACAATGCTACAGCAGTAGCATACATAATTCTTCATGAAGGGGCAAGTGTTCCCTGGCGATGAGTAAGTCTCTTCAGATCCTATTTTAAGCAGAGGTTCATGTTCCAGCGATATCCACAGTCTTTTTTTTTTTTTTTTTTCCCTGGAATAGACAATTGGAAGGTGGACATTCCAGACGCTAGTTCATTCTTCCAGTAGATTGGTTCCTGCATCCAGAAGCTTAAGCAGTCTCGTTATGAAGTGGGGTCAGCCAGAGATAGACCTAGTTGTGTCTCAGTTCTACAACAAGACGGACAATTTACAGAGTAGGCTTGGTTTTTCCTTGGAATTTTCATCTATCTTAATTTTTCCACTGGTACCCATGCTTCCAGTAGTATTAGAGGCACCAGACCGGTCACAAAGTGTTTGGTTATCAGGGGTACTAAACATGGCAATGGGTCCAGGGAATGGACTTCCACTTTAATAGGACTTGTTGTCTCGGGAGCTGATTGTTTGTCAGGACATCCATCGGTTTAATTTAATGGCAGGGCTCTTGAAGCCAGGATCGTAGAAAAAGTAGGATTTTTCAGATTCAGTAGTTCAAACTATGAGCATAGTCAGAAAAAAGATGTGTCCTCATACACTATTGCTGCAGCGCGCAAACAGCCCTTCTTGGCATGCCAGGTCTCATCAGACTTTTTCACCCAAAAATGCGTCTTAGTGACAAACTGATGCAACAAACTGCTTCACAAGACTGCACTGCTTAATTTGATGTGGGACACTTGTATATCCGTGTGTGTCTGAGTCTGAATCTGTATAAAAAGTGCTACGATGCCGTGGCCTAGGATTTTTCAACGGCAAGGTCTGTTGTGCTTCGTATAATGATTAAGAAGCACAGATATATGCAAGTGTTGCATATCAAATGAATCAGTGCAGTCTCGAGAAGCATCTGTTGCAAATAAGAGCCGTATTCAATTAGCTGCAAAAACA
The DNA here is from genome assembly GCA_031769625.1 of Taudactylus pleione. Classification (NCBI taxonomy): domain Eukaryota; kingdom Metazoa; phylum Chordata; class Amphibia; order Anura; family Myobatrachidae; genus Taudactylus; species Taudactylus pleione. Next base: position 17,840,855 of record JAUIMM010000115.1, on the reverse strand, counting down.
GCCGTTTTCACCAACAAAATGGCAAAATTTTCGCCAAAAAACAGGCGAAAAAAAAACTGGAGATAAATTTTCTCCATCCCAGAGCAGAAGGGAAAAAAAAAAGCAAAATCCCTATTTTTGGCTAAAAATGTGGGGATTTCTTTCAGAACCCTTTGGACAGCACCCCCCCCCCCCCCCCTAATGATGACTTACCGAAAAAGAGATGAAAAGTTATTTTTTTCCCCAGGAAATTAATGTACTATGTAACTTGGTGGTATGTTAAAATGGGTGCAAGTATATTTTAGTGTTGTAAAAGCGCAATTTTAAAAACCATTAAAAAACGGCCTGCTGCAACCGCGTGCAATGTTTAAAACACTTGACGCATCCATACCGCCCCTGAGATATCAGACCCAATACGTTAAAACCATATTTAAAATTTTTTGGGGGGGGTTTTCGGCCCAAATTTGCGTGGTCGTTTCTTCGCCAAAGTACACAACTTACAATTTTTTTTTCCCGGTAATTTATCATTAGGAAAGATGTTCAAAGGGTTCTGAAACAAATCCCCACATTTTTAGCCAAAAATAGGGATTTTGCATTTTTTTTTCTCCTTGTCTGGGATGGAGGAAACTTTTGTCCAGTTTTTTTTGGGGGGGAGGGGCAAAAACGTCCGTTTAAGACGATGGCAAAACAAAATGTCAGTTTTCGACAGTTATTGAATACGGCCCTAAGACGCAATTTCAGGCAAAAGGACAGCAGCTGGGGAAGCAATGTGCTTCTATGACCTGTTCCCCGTATTCAAAATGTTGGTCTTTAGTACTTTCCAGTCTTAAGTGCCCCGGGCCCCCAAAAGCGTTAATCCAGCTCTGCTTTGCATCCAGGGACATGAAAGTATTCAAATCTGCCAAGGCTGAACATACCCTCCCCTTTTTGGTACTTACGTTAATTCTCTTTCTCAGAGTCCATCTATGGGACACTTATATCCCTCCATTATTGGATTGTGCGTGTGAGAAAGATGCAGTCCAGTCCTTACTGTTTAACCTATGCTTGGGGCTTATTAAGTTTAAACCAAGGAAGGGAAGGGTCTGGAGGAAAGGAGCTTATATTCCCTAAAAAGTTAAACTATTAAGTGATAGCTCCTCAACCTTTACTCCACCCATGGTCAAGAGTCACCTTGATGTACTCGGGGAAAGAGATTTAGCGGTAAGTACCAATAATCTTGTTTTTTGGCATAAACATATAAGCCATATATAGAATTATACAACCTAAATACATGAGAGAGACTGAAATTACCAGTGATTGAACGGGCAAAGCCAGCAAAGGAACATACAAGTCCAGTGAATGGACAATGTATGAATGAGTCAGAGCATAAAATGAGACATTTGTTATAGTTGACTGAGAAATTTAAAGCTTGTTTTAATGCATTAAACCTGAAAATGTTCATTAACTAGTTGAATGCCAAAATTCAGAAGAGGGGAAGGTAGCACAACTCTACATTGATGGGCCAGATCGACACTGGATCACCAAGGATGGTGACAACCTGCCAGAACATCAGCGCTCCAGTCCACGTAATGGCAACAGAAGAGGCACTGTAACACTAATAATAACAATATGCACCCCATATCCACTGTAGCACCAGTATGAGTGTTAAATAAATTTCATGTATTAAACATTGGAAATATTTTTCTACTTGTGTCGCAATTATGTGAACATGACCTTAATATAAAATCTCTACGCTTGCGCACCGCCGCAAGCGATCGATAAATTTATGGATTTTGGTATGCATACACAGAATGGAAATGCATACAATTTGCATCACAATAAAGTATTGATGTCTTTTTTGTATATTTTTTTGTGTTATTGTGATATTTTTATTTTTTTTTAGTTGGTGAAAATTTTTGGCTAAAATATATTCAACTTTCATGCCCATGTTGTCATGGGGAATTGTCATTGTGATATCTTTGGTTATATCCATTAGATTTTCCATGTTTTTTCCCTTATAGTTATGATATAGGCCCATTTGTAATATACTGCGAATTCCAGGAACAGGGGGGATTTCAGGAATTTAGCCCGTAAACCAACCCGCTTTTACCTTTTACATTATTGCCTTTTTAAATCTACTGGCTATATCGACAGAATTGCTCCGAATCCTGCAACTTGCAGGCCATTACATTTATGCAATGGTGTTTATACAATTGAACCTATTCAATATCCCAGCAACATATTTCATATAGCATGGCTTGTTTTTTTATCCTAAATTGTTCATATTATATTTTGTACAATTATCTTTTTGTAATCTATAAGTAGAACATTTTTTTTTTTTTTAATTAAATTTTATTATGTTTTCAATTTGAATTTCTATTTTTGATGCAGGGAATAATTTAGAACAGTATGTACAGTCAGGTGCATAAATATTGGGACATTGACAGAATTTTCATATTTTGGCCTCTATTCACCACCACAATGGCTTTGAAATGAAACAACCAGGATGTGCTTTAACTGCAGACTTTCAGATTTAATTTGAGGGTAATGACATCCAAATCAGGTGAACGGTGTATGAATTACAACGGTTTCTATATGTGCCTCCCACTTTTTAAGGGGCCAAAAGTAATGGGACTATCAACTCAAAAGCTAATTCATGGACAGGTGTGGGCTATTCCCTTGTTATTTCATTATCAATTAACCAGGTAAAAGGTCTGGAGTTGATTCTAGGTGTGACATTTGCATTTGGAATCAGTTGCTGTCGACTCTCAATATGAGATCCAAAGAGCTGTCACTATAAGTGAAGCAAACCATCATTAGGCTGAAAAATCAAAACAAACCCATCAGAGAGATGGCAAAAACATTAGGTGTGGCCAAATCAACTGTTTGGAACATTCTTAAAAAGAAAGAACGTACCGGAGAGCTCAGCAACACCAAAAGACCCGGAAGACCACGGAAAACAACTGTGGTGGATGACAGAATAATTATTTCCCTGGTGAAGAAAAACCCCTTCACAACAGTTGGCCAAATCAAGAACACTCTCCAGGAGGTAGGTGTCTATGTGTCAGTCAACAATCAAGAGAAGACTTCACAAGAGTGAATATAGAGGGTTCACCACAAGATGTAAACCATTGGTGAGCCACAAAAACAGGAAGACCAGATTAGAGTTTGCCAAACAACATCTAAAAAAGCCATTACAGTTCTAGAACAACATCCTATGGGCAGATGAGACAAAGATCAACTTGTACCAGAGTGATGGGAAGAGAAGAGTATGGAGAAGGAAAGGAACTGCTCATGATCCAAAACATACCACCTCATCAGTGAAGCATGGTGGTGGTAGTGTCATTGCGTGGGCATGTATGGCTGCCAATGGAACTGATGATGTGACTGCTGATACAAGCAACATAATGAATTCTGAAGTGTTTTGGGCAATATTATATGCTCATATTCAGTCAAATGCTTCAGAACTCATTGGACGGCGCTTCACAGTGCAGATGGACAATGACCCGAAGCATACTGCAAAAGCAACCAAAGCGTTTTTTAAGGCTAAAAAGTGGAATGTTATGCAATGGCCAAGTCAATCTCCTGAACTGAATCCGATTGAGCATGCATTTCACTTGATTAAGACAAAACTGAAGGGAAAATGCCCCAAGAACAAGCAAGAACTGAAGACATTTGCAGTAGAGGCCTGGCAGAGCATCACCAGGGATGAAACCCAGCGTCTGGTGATGTCTATGCGTTCCAGACTTCAGGCTGTAATTGCCTGCAAAGGATTTGCAACAAAGTATTAAAAAGTGAAATTTAGATTTAGGATTGTTTAGTTTGTCCCATTACTTTTGGCCCCTTAAAAAGTGGGAGGCACATATAGAAACCGTTGTAATTCCTACACCGTTCACCTGATTTGGATGTAATTACCCTCAAATTAAATCTGAAAATCTGCAGTTAAAGCACATCTTGTTTGTTTCATTTCAAAGCCATTGTGGTGGTGAATAGAGGCCAAAATATGAAAATTCTGTCAATGTCCCAATATTTTTCCACCTGACTGTATGTATGTATGTATGAGCTTTCCTTCTGTTTCTCTTGCTTTTGGCAAAATAAACATATCCAAAACTTGCCAATATTTCCATAAATATGGCAAAATTGCTTTCTAAGCTGCAAATTTTCGCTCGATTTATCGCTACAAAATCCTGTGGTATTATAAGATATTTGTTTTGCTGACAAATATTGATGTATTTCTGTTTGAGGACATTTAAGAAATTCTTGCAGGGTTGTACTAAATGTTCATGTGTTTTGTTAATAGGAAGCAGTCAGACTGACTTTGGACCACAACTCAAGTATATGAATAAAGAAATTTTCACTGTCATTGGGTGGGATCCTCGGGGATATGGGCTCTCTATCCCACCAGCTCGAGACTACCACACAGACTTTTTTTCAAGAGATGCAAAAGATGCAGTCGATTTGATGCAGGTAAATACATACCTATTACAATGGGTAATAGGTATGGCACTAGTCATTACTTAAAACCATGTTTTTTCCTAGCACTGATATTAGATTCATTTATTTCAATTCTACTGCATTTAACGGTACAAACTATAATGTACATTCTAGTTTCTTACGCTAAAAGTAGTGGAATTGAAATAGATGAATCTGAGTGCAGATAATTTTTTTGTTTTTGTATGACCTTTGGAACTAACTTGGATAGTTTTGTTCTCCCCAGATGCAGTATAGAGCATCTTACCTTACACCATACCGTACTTTTGCGTAGTCTGTATACACTGAAGTGCCAAAAGTCATGGGATAGCAGTATGTAAAGGTATTTGTAGGTGGTGCTACCGTACTGTGACATCTTCTAAATTGTTAGACCTGCATCAGTTGTAATCTGACATATCATGAGTCAGTTTGAACAGCGGCTAGGCTGCTCATGGCAAGGCAACATAAATTATTGGTGTTCAAATGGGGCATGATAGTTAGTGCCCGACGGATGATATGTTCCATTTCCGAAGTTGTGTTGACACTCCACATTCTTCGATCTACAGTGTCACATGTGTACCGGGAATAATTCATGGAAGGCCTTACAATTCACCATGGACAGTGCAGTGGCTGCCCAAAGATGCTTAATGATCATGACCAGCAGCGTCTGGCCAGAATGCTCTATTGTAACAGACAAGTGACACTATTTCAAATGGCATTCAGTGCAGTAGGTACTAGACACATATCCAGCAGGTTAGTGCACCGTTCTTTAGCTTCTATGAGATATAGGAGCAGAAGACCCACCAGTGTGCCCCTGTTAACACTAAGACACCGGACAGAGCCCCTCACAGGGGCTCATGACTTTGCTAATTGGACCCTGGAGGACTGGCAACATGTAGCGTGGTCCTAAGACTCATGGTTCCAGTTGTTTCGGGCTGATGGTAGGGTTCAGGTGTGGCGCAGACCCCACAAGGCCATGGATCCAGTGTCAACAAGGCACCGTGCGGGCTGGTGGGGGTCCCATAATGGTGTGCGGTGTGTTCACGTGGCATGGGTTGGGTCCGCTGGTCCACCTGAACATGTCATTGACCAATAACCGCTACGTTGCGTTGCTTGATCACCATTTGCAGCCCTTCATGGACTTGCCCCCACAATGTGGAATATTTGAGCAGGATAATGCACCATGTCGTCTGTCCCAAGTTGTCCAGAATTGATTCGAGGAGCATTCTGGAGAGTTCCAACAAATGATGCAGCCACCACGTTACGCCCGACATGGACGCGATTGAGCATATTTGGGACATGGTGGAGAGGTCCATTCGCACCCAAGATCCTGCACCTACAATCTAGAGCTGTGGGAAGCTATCCAGACGGCATGGGTCAACATCTCTCAAGGGGGCTTCCACCTACTTGTGGAATCGTTGCACGTCGAGTTGCTGCACCTAGCAGAGCTAGAGGGGTCCTATACGATACTAGGCACCTATCCCAAGATTTTTGGCACTTCAGTGTACATCTGTCTTTGAGGCATAGGGACCAATTTGTTACCAGCCAGAACAAACCCTCCTCTAGCAAATACTTGTCAAATCTGGTACCGGGCTATTGTCAGTAAACTAGGGTTAAAAGTGTTACTTGATAATACCTATTTATAATTGAAAATGCATTTTTTCATCTGTCTACAGCAGCTGTTTTCAGACTGTGTAGGTACTGTAAAAGGCTTGTGTTTATCATTGTAAGTTGCATGAAGACTGGTGCACCCATAGTGATGTAAGTCAGATGCAGGATGGGAGATTTTTTTTGTATTTGTGTAAACAGTTTTGCAGGTTTAGTGATTTATTGTTTTATTTTTTTTTTTATGATACTGTTCTTTAGAATTTCTTTTTCCTATTGGATTGTCCTTATCACTCTCAGCAATAATGCCGAACCAATCTTTCTGCTCAGTCTGGATCTGTTGCATTTGTTCACACATATATGTTATATGCTGACCAGTGTTTTAGACCTAACCATTATACTTTCTTTACCGTTACACATATGTGGATATTGGGGCAGTTTGATTGTTTCTGGTTAGTTTACTACGTTAATGGTCAACATTACCCTCCCTTATAATTCCTTTAGCTGTTTGTTAGCTCTTCCACTGCTGTCTGCTCACCAAAGCAAGGCCATTCAATACTTCTGATTACTTAACAGCTTAGGGCCTGATTCAGGCCCGGACGCACTGGCGATATTGGCCACAAGAGGCCAGGGGTTTTTGATCTGTACATGCGCTGGAGCCGCACTGCATATATTGGGATTTATTCTTATTGGAGGAGCCTTGAAGGCTTCGCTGAAGCTGGCAAGGCTTTTGTTGGATCCTCATTGCTGTCAATGAAACATACCGCTAACACTATTTATAGGTTGTGTAAGTAGTACAAGTACTAACAGATTTAAACGGCGGTCATAACACCTTTAGCAAGTGCTTAAGCGGTTATGACTCATTCTTTAATGGAACCCAAAGTGTGATATCCAGGTTTTGATTTCATCCCATTAGTAAAATTGGTGAGGTCAGATCACAAAATAGGGACGTTTTCCTTGTAAAGCAGGACTGATAATAGTAATGACTATTCATTTCCTCCTGTGTTTTTACAACTAGGATATTGTATGTGTCATTTGCTACCATCACTTTTGAGAGATGATTTGTCCTGGAAATATAAGGTTTTGAGACATAAGATATATTTTATTTGCAAGCACTGAACTGTACATGTTTTAATGTTTAAGAAAATAAGAATGCTTGTGACCAATCAAGACATGATGTTGCATAATTATGTCAATTGATTTAAGTGAACATTTTTTCTCTTGTGGTCATAACACCACATATATCCAGTTTTCTATTGCTTGATGGTACGGAATTGCTTTTATTAATGGACACAGTAATTGAAATTGACAATTTGAAGGTCAATATGCTAAAGCTGTTTAACAAAAATGTATGACTGTATACGTACAATAATATTTACTAAAAATAAGGGGTGACGAGGCACATATTAAAAATAAGGGGTGACAAGCTGTCTCCCCTTATTTTTAATATGTGCCTTGTGCCTCCTTATTTTTAATATGTGCCTTGTCCCCCCTTATCTTTAGTATGTGCCTTGTGCCTCCTTATTTTTAATATTTGCCTTGTGCCCCCTAATTTTTAATATGTGCCTTGTGCCTCCTTATGTTTAATATGTGCCTTATGACGTGGCACATATTAAAAATAAGGGAGGTCAAGGCAAATATTAAAAATAAGGAGGCACAAGGCACATATTAAACATAAGGAGGCACAAAGCACACACTAAAGATAAGGGGGGACAAGGCACATATTTAAAATAAGGGGTGACATGGCACTTATTAAAAATAAGGGGGGACAAGTTGTCTCCTCTTATTTTTTATATGTGCCCTGTGCCTCCTTATTTTAATATGTGCCTTGTGCTTCCTTATTTTTAATATGTGCCTTGTGCCCCCTTTCTATAGTGTGTGCCTTGTGCCTCCTTATGTTTAATGTGTGTCTTGTCCCCACTTATTTTTAATATGTGCCACGTCATAAGGCACATATTAAAAATAAGGGAGGACAAGGCACATATTAAAAATTAGGGGGCATAAGGCAAATATTATAAATAGGGAGGCACAAGGCAAATATTAAAAATAAGGGGTAACATGGCACTTATTAAAAATAAGGGGGGACAAGTTGTCTCCCCTTATTTTTTATATGTGCCCTGTGCCTCCTTATTTTAATATGTGCCTTGTGCTTCCTTATTTTTAATATGTGCCTTGTGCCCCTTTATCTATAGTGTGTGACTTGTGCCTCCTTATGTTTAATATGTGCCTTGTCCCCACTTATTTTTAATATGTGCCACGTCATAAGGCACATATTAAAAATAAGGGAGGACAAGGCACATATTAAAAATTAGGTGGCACAAGGCAAATATAAAAAATAAGGAGGCACAAGGCACATATTAAACATAAGGAGGCACAAAGCACACACTAAAGATAAGGGGGGACAAGGCACATATTTAAAATAAGGGGTGACATGGCACTTATTAAAAATTAGGAGGGACAAGTTGTCCCCCTTATCTTTAGTATGTGCCTTGTGCCTCCTTATGTTTAATATGTGCCTTGTCCCCACTTATTTTTAATATGTGCCTTGTCCTCCCTTATTTTTAATATGTGCCTTATGACGTGGCACATATTAAAAATAAGGGAGGACAAGGCACATATTAAAAGTTAGGGGGCACAAGGCAAATATTAAAAATAGGAAGGCACATATTAAAAAATAAGGGGTGACATGGCACGTATTAAAAATAAGGGGGGACAAGTTGTCTCCCCTTATTTTTTATATGTGCCCTGTGCCTCCTTATGTTTAATTTGTGCCTCCTTATTTTTAATATTTGCCTTGTGCCCCCTAATTTTTAATATGTGCCTTGTCCTCCCTTATTTTTAATATTATTTATTTATTTTATTTATTACCAGTTATTTATATAGCGCACACATATTCCGCAGCGCTTTTACAGAGAATATTCGGCCATTCACATCAGTCCCTGCCCCAGTGGAGCTTACAATCTATATTCCCTACCACATGCACACACACATACACACAATAGGGGTAATTTTGTTAGGAGCCAATTAACCTACCAGTATATTTTTTGGAGTGTGGGAGGAAACCGGAGAACCCGGAGGAAACCCACGCAAGCACAGGGAGAATATACAAACTCCACACAGTTAGGGCCGTAGTGGGTATCGAACCAACGACCTCAGTGCTGTGAGGCAGTAATGCTACCATTACACCATCTGTGCTGCCCTAATATGTGCCTTATGACGTGGCACATATTAAAAATAAGTGGGGACAAGGCACACATTAAACATAAGGAGGCACAAGGCACACACTATAGATAAGGGGGCACAAGGGACATATTAAAAATAAGGGGGTACAAGTTGTCTCCCCTTATTTTTTATATGTGCCCTGTGCCTCCTTATTTTAATATGTGCTTTGTGCCTCCTTATCTTTAGTATGTACCTTGTGCCTCCTTATCTTTAATATGTGCCTTGTGCCTCCTTGTTTCAAATATGTACCTTGTGCCTCCTTGTTTCAAATATGTGCCTTGTGCCTCCTTGTTGCAAATATGTGCCTTGTGCCTCCTTGTTTCAATTATGTGCCTTGTGCCTCCTTGTTTTAAATATGTGCCTTGTGCCTCCTTATTTTTAATATGTGCCTTGTCCTCCCTTATTTTTAATATGTGCCTTATGACGTGGCACATATTAAAAATAAGGGAGGACAAGTCACATATTAAACATAAGGAGGCACAAGGCACACACTAAAGATAAGGGGGACAAGGCTCATTTTAAAAATAAGGGGTGACATGGCACTTATTAAAAATTAGGGGGGACAAGTTATTCCCCCTTATTTTTAATATGTGCTTTGTGCCTCCTTGTTTCAAATATGTGCCTTGTGCCTCCTTGTTTCAATTATGTGCCTTGTGCCTCCTTGTTGCAAATATGTGCCTTGTGCCTCCTTGTTTCAATTATGTGCCTTGTGCCTCCTTGTTTTAAATATGTGCCTTGTGCCTCCTTATTTTTAATATGTGCTTTGTGCCTCCTTTTCTTTAGTATGTGCCTTGTGCCTCCTTATTTTTAATATGTGCTTTGTGCCTCCTTATCTTTAGTATGTGCCTTGTGCCTCCTTGTTTTAAATATGTGCCTTGTGCCTCCTTATTTTTAATATGTGCCTTGTCCTCCCTTATTTTTAATATGTGCCTTATGACGTGGCACATATTAAAAATAAGTGGGGACAAGGCACACATTAAACATAAGGAGGCACAAGGCACACACTATAGATAAGGGGGCACAAGGCACATATTAAAAATAAGGGGTGACATGGCACTTATTAAAAATTAGGGGGACAAGTTATTCCCCCTTATTTTTAATATGTGCTTTGTGCCTCCTTATCTTTAGTATGTGCCTTGTGCCTCCTTGTTTTAAATATGTGCCTTGTGCCTCCTTGTTTTAAATATGTGCCTTGTGCCTCCTTGTTTTAAATATGTGCCTTGTGCCTCCTTGTTTTAAATATGTGCCTTGTGCCTCCTTGTTTCAAATATGTGCCTTGTGCCTCCTTGTTTCAATTATGTGCCTTGTGCCTCCTTATCTTTAGTATGTGCCTTGTGCCTCCTTATCTTTAGTATGTGCCTTGTGCCTCCTTATTTTTAATATGTGCATTGTGCCCCCTTATCTTAAATATGTGCCATCCTTATTTTTAGTATGTGCCTTTATATTTTAATATGTGCCTTGTGCCTCCTTATTTTTAATATGTGCTTTATGCCTCCTTGGGCTCGATTCTATTCAGCGCAATGTAAATAGCTCTGGGAGTGAGCTCCCGGAGCTATTCAATACACCGCGCTGACAAGTCCGACTAATGATTTCTTCTCTCATCCCTCCGGGGATGAGAGAAGAAATCCGACAAAAGTCCCGGCGCGAGGTGGTTTTCTGTCCTTCGCGCCTGGAAAACAGCCTCATGCCGGGAAGTTAGGTTGGGGAATGCCCGTTATCGCACCTAAACACCCTGTTTAAGGCGCGATAACGAGCCTTCCCCGACCTAACAGCGTGATGAATTGAATAGCTTCGGGAGCTATCTCCCGGCGCTATTTACATCGCGCTGAATTGAATCGTGCCCCTTGTTTTAAATATGTGCCTTCTGCCTCCTTGCTTTAATTATGTGCCTTGTGCCTCCTTGTTTTAAATATGTGCCTAGTGCCCCCTTATCTTTAGTATGTGCCTTGTCCCCCCTAATTTTTAAAATGTGCCTTGTGCCTTCTTATATTTAATTTTGTATAATTACATTTTTATTTTTGGTTGCTATGGGCAACATCAGTTCTAAAACTCACTTCTAAATACTCTCACTTTAGTAAATTTACCCCCTAGGGTTAACTTTTGTCAAGAGCAAACTAGGGCCCTGATTCAGAGCCGGACGCTATGACAGAACGCTCGCTCTGAATCAGGGCCTTCCATCTTGATTTTTAGAGCGGCTTCCTGGCCGTTCGTATAGCTGTGGGTGACCACCCACAGCTATAGTGAGCGGCCAGGAAGATGGTCACAATGGTCAAGACCATCGCGACCATTGGGCTTGCGACGAGACCCTTGTGTGGTAGGGTCTCGTTGCCGCAAGCCCTAGAGTGCTGTCGGCTCAAACAGAGCCGAAAAGCACTCCCACTGTCATCACTTGTGATGTCAGTGGGCCCGGCCCCAGACGGTAGGCGTTCACATGGGAACGCCTCCGTCTGGGCAGGCACGCCCACCAAAGGGGGCGTGCTGTCACTCAACATCGACAGCATGCCCCCTTCGGTACTAGACCAGGATTGATGGTTTGCCTGCTGCTATTTGGGGCTCGGGCATGCGCACTGGGCCAACATCGACCTGCTTGCGAGTGTTCAGCGCTCGCGAGTGGGTCTGAATCAGGCCCTAAATTTCTGGTTTGCTGGAGGCCAAACCGTAGTGCCAGTTTATATAAACTCCAGACATTAGGGCCAATATTCCAAAACTGTGCAGTGAATTAATATGTAATGTTAACCATTACATCATCCATGCTCGCCAAATTATTTGATGATCGATACACCATGTTATTAATGATTTGATCAACTGTTAAGTCAAGACAGCATGAAATATTATGACATAACTAATTTTATAAATTTCTCTTCTTTTTTTTGCACCTTGTTTAGTCATGAATGATTTATGAATTGTGGGCCAATAATGATTATGTTCAAAACTTCTGTATGTTATAATTGGAACACCTGGCCATAATCCTCTTTTAATCAGACAAAATAAATTCTCATTTGTTTATTTTAAAATTAATCCTTATTTTTTTTTTTTACATTTTTGTAGGAAACATTTTTAAAATTGTTAATTGTGAAACAATCCTTTCACATAATCCTGTTGATAGCAAAAGTACGCAGGCGTTTCTGCATACAAGTTTCTGAATGTGAGAATTACATCTGACCTCCTGGCGCTCCTCGGGCTTCACACCATAAGATCCAAAGCAGCGGTTCCTGGCTCCAACTACTTCTCTCCACAGCTGGGCTCCACGCAGTCTCCTCAACTCGTCTAAGGTGAGTACCAGGCGTGTACTGTGTCAGTGGTCAGTTGTTCTCAGGGTTAGCGGTCAGGGTGTATCCTAAAACTCTCTTCCCCATCTCCTTTACAGTAGAAAACATGCCTACTGTTAAAAGAAAACTTAAGGAACATAAAAAAAAAACCAATGAAATAGGACGGAAATGTTTGAAAATAAGTGATATGTTTTCAGGAATAAAGGTAAGAACACAGATTTTCGACACTACTAAACTTACTATATTTTAAAAGCTCTGTAAATGATTTCATGCTGAAATCAGAAAATAAGTAATCATCATTAATATATATATATATATATATTAATTGCAGAAAACAAATGCAGCAGAGCCAGATCCTGTACCCAGCACCTCCTGCAAACGCAGATGATGAAATCATTTCCACATCAAATTCATTGACCACAGTAAACACAAATATCAATCTGAATGATCCCATATTGATTTCATGTGAAATCAATGAAAGTGAGGATAATATAGATCCAGATGTGCCTTCTCAATCCACAGTTTTATTGGCCAACTGTGAACAGAATTTAGAGAACGACTCTTTGGTTGAGCTATTAGAAGAACGGTGCTCTTTTAGTGATGACACAGACACAATAAATGACCTTGTGTACAGCACTTCTCAAAAAAAAACAAACACAAAGTTGGATACCAAAAAAAATGGAAAAAAACATTCCCATGGCTTCTTTGTAAAAAAAATGGTGACAGAGAGAGTTTAATCTGCTAACTGTGCTCCAAACACCTAAGTAATGATAACAAATACAATAAATCTCCATGAATGAATAATGGTATGTGCACAGTAAGGCTTGACAAAATCAAGGGGCACTCTGTTTCTGAAATGCATAAAGTGGCAATGCAAACAGAAATGATCCCTTTAAGTGCAGAAGCCTCACAGAACCGAAAAAATAGACCAGAGTCTGAAGAATTTAAAGCTGTTGAATATGCTATGAAGTGTCTGCAGTTTCTTATTGAACATAATATACCACATACAACTATTTTTAAACCATTTATTGAATTTTGCATTGAAGAGTTAAAATCTCCTGTTTTAGCTCCCCTTAAAAAAGCTAAAAATGCATTATACACAAGCTACCAAACAGTTAATGAATTTGTTAACTCAATGGCCAGTGTTCAAAAACAGCAAGTTATGCTGTCTTTACAGAAGAGCCCATCCTATTCAATAATGATTGATGAAACCACAGACGTCAGCAACAGAAAGCACTTGGCTACTGCTGCAAAATATATTAAAGACGGAGAAGTTACAGTGTCCTTTATTTGCGATACTGAAATTCCAGATGGAAAATCTGAAACTATTTTCAATGCTCTTTCACAGACTGTAGAAGAATGTGGAGGGTATGAGAAATTAGTTGGATTTGGAAGTGATGGCGCCAGTTCAATGGTTGGTAAACGTGATGGTGTAGCTGCCAAAATAAAGACCAAAAATGATAAGGTTATATCAATCCATTGTCATAACCAACGTTTAGCTCTTGCAACTAAGAATACCTTTGAGTCTTTTGGAACCATTTGTCAAAATGGACGAGGTATTAACCAGCATTTACAAATATTACAAATACAGCTCTGTCAGAAGCAATAGCTTGGCTGAAATACAAAAAGTATTTAGTAAATGCAAAGGTACCAAAATAAAAAAGGCGAGCCACACAAGATGGCTATCACATGAAAATGCAATTAATTCAATACGAATTAATTATCAATCTATCATTGTGGATTTAGAAAATGCGGTTGTAAGTGGACAGTCAAAGACTGCAACGGTTTTGAATAGTCCAAATGCAGAAGGACTTCTGAAACATTTAAAACATTTTCTTTTTTTTCAACTTATTCATTTCCTGTGTGACGTCCTGAGCCTACTTTCTAAACTTGTGTTGATTTTTGAAAGACGAGATGTCGATCTAGCTACCATACATAGCAATGTTTCCACTACACTTGCTGCTTTAAAAAATTTAAAACGGAAGCCTGGGGGTCAGTTTTGTCGGAACCTTGAAAATAATGCAAGAAAAATTGGAATTGCGGCTCCTATATCGGCACCAAACTGTAATTTTGAGGAGCATGCAAGAAGTTTCATAGATCTTTTGGTTGAAAATATTTCTGAGAGGATGCAGAATGTTTCTACACTAAATTTGTTAAGTGTCTTAGATATGAGACATCTTAATACTGGAGAAGGTGTTGGTTTTTATGGTGTGGCTGAGATGGCAAAGCTTGCAGAATTTTATCACTTGGATGAAGACCTTTTATTATCAGAATGGGAAGATTTTAAGTCTGTGTTCCTGGAAAATGAAGACGACAATTCTGATGATGAAAGATTATCCATGGTCAACCTGTACAATACTTTGGAAAAATCTGAAGACACAGTTGGAGTAGCATTTCCTCACATCCAGAATCTTGTTGGAATTGGCTGTGTTCTTCCACTCTCAACTGCAGAAATAGAAAGGACTTTTTCACAAGTGAAGTTGATCTTAACTGAACACAGAAATCGTCTCAAGGTGGAAAATGTGAACAGTTTATTAGCCATAAAGCTGAATGGCAAGGTAAACTTGAGAGAGGCTGTGAGGCACTGGATGAAAAAAAAAAAGAAGAATCTTTTCTTCTACCCAGTCAACGCTGGCCACCCACCACTCTATATCACCAGAAACGCCTGTAATCTAGATTTCCTGCTAAAAGCGAACACAGTGTATCTGACCTGACCCACCCAAGCTACAAGGAGCCCAGCCTGTGGAGACTGCCATTTTCATGTTTACACTGGTGAGTATTGAGACAAAAAGTGGGGGGAAATTGCTAGATGGAGGATGTATGGGCCTAAATATGTCCTGAAATCATGTTATCAGAGTCCTTTTTGCACTTACTTCTTGATTCTTCAAAGCACACCTTCATTTTATGTGAAAGAATTATGAACAAAAAAGATCATGATCTTCTCAAAAGAATAAGCTGTGCTTTGAGGAACTGTGAATCGAGTACAAAAGGACTCTGGTAATATGCATTGAGTTAATGTATGATTCTCTTTTTCAGCTTTTGCGTTGCCCCTACAAGGGAAATAATGCCAGTGACACGGAGACATCCAGCTGACCCTGGATAAAGAGTTGGACCCTTCTGTGATAGACAGCTATCACTTCCTCTGCACTACAGATCCCATGCTGCAACATATTGTAGGACATTAGATGAGCAGCACAAACTACATGGAGATGGTGCTATTGCTTTATTTTGAAGAAAATTGTTAGTGGTACAGTAAGTAAAACTACATTGGTAATTTAAATCTCTAAATTATATCCTTTTATTATTGTATGCAAGTCTTCACTTTCAAAAACATGTGTGCTTTAAAATCAGTGAGCATTAAAAACAAAAGGATTGAAAGAATAAGCATCCGGGTGTCTATGTATACGACTGAAAAATGTGCCCTCCTCGGTAGTCTGCACCCTGCCCTAAAAAAATCCTAGAGTGAACACTATATATATATATATATATATATATATATATATATATATATATATATATATATATATATATATATTGTTCGCCTACCCTCTTTAATTGTATATTAGTAAAAGTCATGTTTTTCACATGCTATAATAGCCATTACTCTTCACCTACGAGTGTCCCCCCAAAAAGAGTCTGTTTTTTTTTTTGTTTGTTTGTTTATCTTTTCTCTTCTTTGTTTGTCACTAATATCCGTATGCTGACTCTGGGGAGCACCACTGACTCACCACACATAGGTCATTGTCCAAATCTAGTGGGAATATCGCTAAATTCCAATTTCAATTAGTAGTCATATATAGGTGGACAGAGGAATAAATTCATATCTCAATGTCCAACTTATTAACTGTAAATATCCAGTGCAGGATTCCCTATTCTTTCTTTTTTATGATTTTATACAATTTAAGGCAAAGTGACAAACAGGTGGCTAGTGTAAGCTCATGTGACCACTGAGGGCCAATCAGGAGACTGTATTTATACTCTGACGCTACTTTGAGATCAATTTCAGCATGTTCCCACCACTATACAAGATATTCACATTCATTACATCCTTCATGGTCATAAATTGTGGCATTCCACATATCCACTCTGCTGTATGTCTACTTTGAGTACATTGTGGTTTTCACATAAAGCATAAAGGCACTTTTCTGTGTATCCTGAACTGTCATTGTCTCGCTACTTTACAGTTTATTTGTTGTTCCTATGTGTTGATGTTATGCCATGTGTGCGTATATTAATTGTTCTATAAGTTAGACAAGTTATACTTAAATGTTGCCAGGTGCAGTGTTTATTCATAGATAAGAGAGAACAAGAGGTCTGGGTTAAACAATTAACGTTTGCATATATAATACTTCAACCTTTTCATGCTTAGCCAACAAGGTCATTGTTTGCTAGTGCACCTTCTCCACAGGGAGCCAACGGTCCCCAACGGCCATGGGGGAGGATACACAGAGTTATGTCTTATAATTTTTCCACCTATCACGATCTGGCTATCACTCCTAATCAGTCCACCATTAGCTCCAACACCGTGGGTATGATGAAGGGGACAATCAGTGTTAACCACTGTATTGGTGTGTTCATGGATTGGTGATTAGGAACTACACTTCCATCACTTGTGTATGCTGTACCCGCAAAGAATCGCAACTGCCTGGTGCCGCCTAACCCCAAGTCCCTGTCATTTAAACCTTGCTGGGATTAGACAGTCGGGAAGCCGGCTGTATGTCTGTATTGCCATGTACAGAATAAACTGTGTTTTGGTTACAACAATATGCCAAGGCGATTTAAAAGAACCCATTAGGGCGTACGGTCCTCACACCTTGTTTTTGGGAACGTAGGTGAATAGCTTCTATTCTTATACTGTCCATAATTTTTTTATTATTTTAATGCCAAAAAACAAACTTTCATGTTCACCAGTATTTCATTTTTGATGCAACATCCAGGGTCCCACAACCTTTGTAAACAGTAAGACAATTTCTCTAGTGCATATGGATACCAACTGCAAAATCAAGGTAGATTTTTTTTATTTTTTTTATATTTTCTCAAACTAATAATGCCACTTAAAAGTAATCACTGAATTATATACTTGAGGCACATGTGCGCCAATCTGATCATACGTAATCGGGTCAGGAGTGAAAATTAGGTGGTTGCATCACATACATTACAATTCTCATCTGATAGAGCCGCCAGCTGCACTATGCAGAATGGTGACGCAGAACAGGAACTGGAAGATTGTATTATCTGTAACAAGGAGTGAGACGTCAGACTCGCAGGACCCTGCATGGGGCTCTACAGGGATATCTGGCACATGCTATAAGTCTGTGTCACTACTTCACTATATGAATTTTATTTTTTATTATACTAAGGGGGGAATTCAATTAGCCGCGATAATGCGATAACTTAACGCAGGTTTTTACTGCTTATCGCGGGTATGCGCATCCCTGTTTTTTGCGCAATCCTATTACAAAAGTCCGTAAAGCGTCATTTGCGCAATAGTTTTTCGTGTATTTTGCTGCCATAAGTAATGGTAAAAATTGGGAATTCTGCCTGTACCCCCCCAAAAAAAACCAGTGATATAGGATAACAATATAAAAGTGTATTAGTGACCATAATAAAATTATTTGGGGGTCATTAAAATGTGTCAAATGACTGCTATATGCATGTTTCTAAAACCGTGAAATAATAATCGAAAGCAGGTGTTGTTTTTAGCAAAATAAATGTTCTTTTTAAATTGGGGGGGGGGTGCAGAAAAATGCCTGCAAGTAAATATTTGTGTCATTAAAAGACAATTTAAAGAAAACCTTCAACATACGCCTTTAAAACCCACCTGTAATCTTAAAAACACCTGTCCCACTTGTATATCCTAACCATATATTTATCCCAAATCAATGAACCCATTTTCTAGCATATTGTACATTTTCACCCCAAAAACATGTTATTATTGGCCAAAGTAAGCTAACTTAAAAAATATATATTTTTGGATAATTGGTCATTAAGGAGTATGTCCCAGTTATTCTAAACCAAGTCCTGACCTTTTAACCAAAAATAGGGCTTTTGCACAACTACTAAGGAGGTGGTGAAAATTTTTTGCTGCAAATGGTATGGAGAATTTGCACCCGAAAAAAGTCACGGATAATAGGGTTGCGCGTTAAGGGCCTGATTCAGATTTGGGAATAGAGTAAGAAAGAGCAAGTTACTGTGCCTCTTGCTAAAACCATGCTGCACTGCAGATGGGGCAGATTTAAAATGTGCAGAGAGATTTAAATTTGGGAAGGACATGTCCAAACTAAAATCTACTTTGCAGTGTAAAAATAAAGCTGTCCAGCATTTGTGGGCTACATGCAACAGCAGCCAGTATTTACCCCACATGCAAATAATGTTTTATGTATTGCAGTGCAACATGGTTTGTTCAGTTGCACAGTTACTTGCTCTATCATACTCTATTCCAAAATCGAAATCAGGCCCTAATTAGAAAATTTGCGTAATAAGACCTTTTTCGCGAAAAAGCGGCTTATTGCGGCTAATTGAATTTTCCCCTAATAACACCTAGCAGGTTCATGTAATTCTACCATATTGCAGTGTCAAATCCATTCGCGACGCCATCTTGCGAATGGCAGCTAGACTCCATTTTAGAAACAAGAATCTGCAAGACTCCATTTTGCGACCAGCGTCACTTTAAGTTACAACTCACGAGCTAAGAACATATGGCAATGTTTTTGATAATCTAAATAGAATAGACAATGCACCAGAAACTGTGAGTGTTTTACGTACAAATTAGGAATCCCTGTTGGCAATTGTAATATAATCCAGACATTGATCTACACAATTGGATTTGTCTGAATCCAAACAGGTTTTAGTTTCATACACAGACAGGATGGTTTAGTTTCACAGTTGGAGGTCACATTTGCATTGCAGTCTGAAACGGTGAGTGAGGAATGATATGTGTGTGTGTGTGTATGTGTATATATATATATATATATATATATATATATATATATATAATGTTAAGTCCATCATAGATGGAATCTCATGCATAAACACCGCACATTACGCACAATTGAGCGCTGCTAAAATGACGCCCAGTAGCGAATGCACAATTATTAGCATCATGCGATTGCATCTTTCACCATTTCACATACACACATTATGCTTAAGACCCCGAATGAAAATACAGTTTAGTAGCTAAATGCGCTCGCATCAGTCCCCAGTTAACTAGCGTCTTCATATCAAACCCCGAATACTCACACATTACATATTCACACATAAGGTTTAATAAGCTTTAAAGTATATGATTTAAGTTGGTTCAGTTAGTTTAAATGCTGAGAAATAAAGATATTTGATAACTAAGGTTTTATACATGCTAAACAAGTTGTGTTTGGTTTCGTACTGATGCGTACTCTTTTTACAGTATTCCGGTGTTATCGGTGGGGAGGTCGCATCATGCATTCTCGAGTTATGGATTGCAGAGGCTACAAGCAACAAAATGTATATTTCATGAACAACTGTTAGGATGTTACAGGGGGCGGGAAGGGAAAGACACCCAGCTGTTAGAGGCAGGGAGAGTCTATTTGAACCAGCCTGTTAAATGCTTTGTAACAGATGCTTCTCCCCTGGGAACCAATGACATCAGCAGCAAACTTCTCTATTGTCCTGTCTATTCTGGGGGGGTATAAATATGTGTGCTCCAACACTGGGTCTTTAGTCTTCTTGCTGAATGCTGACTGAGGGGTTTCTTGCTGATGCCTAACATCTGGTACCGGAAGCGCTGCATATGTATGCTGTACTTGGGTCTGTATAATTCCTTTGCGCCTAAATTGTGTCTGGATCAATTGCGTGTAACTGACTGTACTTTTAGTTGAATAATACTTGTGCTTTGGAACCACAGATTCCAGGTCTAAGTCTTTATTTACTGTATGACTGCGTACGCAAATTAGCGTCATCCTTAGATGGTATAGGCAGGATATTAGAAGGTACAGGCAGGGATATATAGAGGTTCATTTTAATATCATCAGCAGGTACATGCATTAAGTGTATCCTGTGCATCCACTCTACCAGAATCACAGGGCAATGTTACACTATTGGCAAAAATCTCATTATTAAGCCTGCGGATAAAGGTGGGAGTGTAGTGGTAATGAACACCTCAGACTACAATCAGGAATCACTCAGAATCCTTAATGACAGATCCACCTACGAATTATTGGATAGGGATCCCACAACACAATTCCAGAAAACCCTAAGGGATTTACTTAAAGTTGGTCACGATACAGGAATCCTGACAAAAATAGAACATGAATACCTTGATATATAGTGTTCACTCTAGGATTTTTTTAGGGCAGGGTGCAGACTACCGAGGAGGGCACATTTATCAGTCGGGAGGGCACACTTTTCAGTCTGGAGGGCACTTTTTAAATGACAAAGGTAACGTTTTCTACATAATGCTTAAGCAGAAAGTGTTGACATACCAAATGTGTACAAAGACACCTGGATGCTTATTCTTTCAATCCTTTTGTTTTTAATGCTCACTGATTTTAAAGCACACATGTTTTTGAAAGTGAAGACTTGCATACAATAATAAAAGGATATAATTTAGAGATTTAAATTACCAATGTAGTTTTACTTACTGTACCACTAACAATTTTCTTCAAAATAAAGCAATAGCACCATCTCCATGTAGTTTGTGCTGCTCATCTAATGTCCTACAGTATGTTGCAGCATGGGATCTGTAGTGCAGAGGAAGTGATGGCTGTTTATCACAGAAGGGTCCAACTCTTTATCCAGGGTCAGCTGGATGTGTCACTGGCATTATTTCCCTTGTAGGGGCAACGCAGAAGCTGAAAAAGAGAATCATACATTAACTCAATGCATATTACCAGAATCCTTTTGTACTCGATTCACAGTTCCTCAAAGCACAGCTTATTCTTTTGAGAAGATCTTGATCTTTTTTGTTCATAATTCTTTTACATAAAATGAAGGTGTGCTTTGAAGAACCAAGAAGCAAGTGCAAAAAGGACTCCGATAACATGATTTCAGGACATATTTAGGGCCATACATCCTCTATCTAGCAATTTTCCCCCACTTTAGTCTCAATACTCACCAGTGCAAACATGAAAATGGGAGTCTCCACAGGCTGGGCTCCTTGTAGCTTGGGTGGGTCAGGTCAGATGCACTGTGTTCGCTTTTAGCAGGGAATCTAGATTACAGGCGTTTCTGGTGATATAGAGTGGTGGGTGGCCAGCGTTGATTGGGTAGAAGAAAAGATTCTTCTTTTTTTTTTCATCCAGTGCCTCACAGCCTCTTTCAAGTTTACCTTGCCATTCAGCTTTATGGCTAATAAACTATTCACAT
Source organism: Taudactylus pleione (assembly GCA_031769625.1). Lineage (NCBI taxonomy): Eukaryota > Metazoa > Chordata > Amphibia > Anura > Myobatrachidae > Taudactylus > Taudactylus pleione. The sequence continues at coordinate 17,818,992 of JAUIMM010000115.1, read as the reverse complement.
TTTCCACCTTGAGACGATTTCTGTGTTCAGTTAAGATCAACTTCACTTGTGAAAAAGTCCTTTCTATTTCTGCAGTTGAGAGTGGAAGAACACTGTGTCTTCAGATTTTTCCAAAGTGTTGTACAGGTTGACCAAGGATAATCTTTCATCATCAGAACTGTCGTCTTCATTTTCCAGGAACACAGACTTAAAATCTTCCCATTCTGATAATAAAAGGTCTTCATCCAAGTGATAAAATTCTGCAAGCTGTGCCATCTCAGCCACACCATAAAATCCAACACCTTCTCCAGTATTAAGATGTCTCATATCTAAGACACTTAACAAATTAAGTGTAGAAACATTCTGCATCCTCTCAGAAATATTTTCAACCAAGAGATCTATGAAACATCTTGCATGCTCCTCAAAATTACAGTTTGGTGCCGATATAGGAGCCTCAATTCCAATTTTTCTTGCATTATTTTCAAGGTTCCGACAAAACTGACCCCCAGGCTTCCGTTTTAAATTTTTTAAAGCAGCAAGCGTAGTGCAAACATTGCTATGTATGGTAGCTAGATCGACATCTCGTCTTTCAAAAATCAACACAAGTTTAGAAAGTAGGCTCAGGACGTCACACAGGAAATGAATAAGTTGAAAAAAAAGAAAATGTTTTAAATGTTTCAGAAGTCCTTCTGCAGTAGTACCATTCAAAACCGTTGCAGTCTTTGACTGTCCACTTACAACCGCATTTTCTAAATCCACAATGATAGATAATTAATTCGTATTGAATTAATTGCATTTTCATGTGATAGCCATCTTGTGTGGCTCGCCTTTTTTATTTTGGTACCTTTGCATTTACTAAATACTTTTTGTATTTCAGCCAAGCTATTGCTTCTGACAGAGCTGTATTTGTAATATTTGTAAATGCTGGTTAATACCTCGTCCATTTTGACAAATGGTTCCAAAAGACTCAAAGGTATTCTTAGTTGCAAGAGCTAAACGTTGGTTATGACAATGGATTGATATAACCTTATCATTTTTGGTCTTTATTTTGGCAGCTACACCATCACGTTTACCAACCATTGAACTGGCGCCATCACTTCCAAATCCAACTAATTTCTCATACCCTCCACATTCTTCTACAGTCTGTGAAAGAGCATTGAAAATGGTTTCAGATTTTCCATCTGGAATTTCAGTATCGCAAATAAAGGACACTGTAACTTCTCCGTCTTTAATATATTTTGCAGCAGTAGCCAAGTGCTTTCTGTTGCTGACGTCTGTGGTTTCATCAATCATTATTGAATAGGATGGGCTCTTCTGTAAAGACAGCATAACTTGCTGTTTTTGAACACTGGCCATTGAGTTAACAAATTCATTAACTGTTTGGTAACTTGTGTATAATGCATTTTTAGCTTTTTTAAGGGGAGCTAAAACAGGAGATTTTAACTCTTCAATGCAAAATTCAATAAATGGTTTAAAAATAGTTGTATGTGGTATATTATGTTCAATAAGAAACTGCAGACACTTAATAGCATATTCAACAGCTTTAAATTCTTCAGACTCTGGTCTATTTTTTCGGTTCTGTGAGGCTTCTGCACTTAAAGGGATCATTTCTGTTTGCATTGCCACTTTATGCATTTCAGAAACAGAGTGCCCCTTGATTTTGTCAAGCCTTACTGTGCACATACCATTATTCATCCATGGAGATTTATTGTATTTGTTATCATTACTTAGGTGTTTGGAGCACAGTTGGCAGATTAAACTCTCTCTGTCACCATTTTTTTTACAAAGAAGCCATGGGAATGTTTTTTTCCATTTTTTTTGGTATCCAACTTTGTTTTTGTTTTTTTTGAGAAGTGCTGTCCACAAGGTCATTTATTGTGTCTGTGTCATCACTAAAAGAGCACCGTTCTTCTAATAGCTCAACCAAAGAGTCGTTCTCTAAATTCTGTTCACAGTTGGCCAATAAAACTGTGGATTGAGAAGGCACATCTGGATCTATATTATCCTCACTTTCATTGATTTCACATGAAATCAATATGGGATCATTCAGATTGATATTTGTGTTTACTGTGGTCAATGAATTTGATGTGGAAATGATTTCATCATCTGCGTTTACAGAGGTGCTGGGTACAGGATCTGGCTCTGCTGCATTTGTTTTCTGCAATTAATATATATATATATATTAATGATGATTACTTATTTTCTGATTTCAGCATGAAATCATTTACAGAGCTTTTAAAATATAGTAAGTTTAGTAGTGTCGAAAATCTGTGTTCTTACCTTTATTCCTGAAAACATATCACTTATTTTCAAACATTTCCGTCCTATTTCATTGGGTTTTTTTTTATGTTCCTTAAGTTTTCTTTTAACAGTAGGCATGTTTTCTACTATAAAGGAGATGGGGAAGAGAGTTTTAGGATACACCCTGACCACTAACCTTGAGAACAACTGACCACTGACACAGTACACGCCTGGTACTCACCTTAGACGAGTTGAGGAGACTGCGTGGAGCCCAGCTGTGGAGAGAAGTAGTTGGAGCCAGGAGCCGCTGCTTTGGATCTTATGGTGTGAAGCCTGAGGAGCGCCAGGAGGTCAGAGATGCAAGGACGGAAGTTCCAGTTCAATTGGTTGGTAAACGTGATGGTGTACAGGTGAGCTTGGAGTTGTGCCTTCTCTAGAATAAAAAGAAATATTTAAGAACATACCCTGACCACTTACTCTGAGCCCAACTGATCACTCACAGTACATGCGTACTCACCTTAGGCAAGTTGAGGTGTAGAACAAAGTAGGAGCCGCTGCTTTGGATCTTATGGTGTGAAGCCTGAGGAGCGCCAGGAGTCAGAGATGCAAAGACAGATGCACCAGTTCAATGGTTGGTGAACGTGATGGTGTACAGGTGAGCTTGGAGTTGTACCTTCTCTACAATAAAAAAAAGAGCTCAACACACCCTGACCACTAACCCTGAGAACAATTGAATACTGACACAGTACACGCCTGGTACTCACCTTAGGCGAGTTGAGGTGACTGCGTGGAGCCCAGCTGTGGAGAGAAGTAGTTGGAGCCAGGAGCCGCTGCTTTGGATCTTATGGTGTGAAGCCTGAGGAGCGCCAGGAGGTCAGCGATGCAAGGACGGAAGTGCCAGTTCAATTGGTTGGTAAACGTGATGGTGTACAGGTGAGAATAGGAGTTGCGCCTTGTGTAGAATAAAAAATAAAAAAAGCTCAACACACCCTGACCACTAACCGTGAGAACAACTGACCACTGACACAGTACACGCCTGGTACTCACCTTAGACGAGTTGAGGAGACTGCGTGGAGCCCAGCTGTGGAGAGAAGTAGTTGGAGCCAGGGGCTGCTGCTTTGGATCTTATGGTGTGAAGCCTGAGGAGCGCCAGGAGTCAGATGTAATTCTCACATTCAGAAACTTGTATGCAGAAACGCCTGCGTACTTTTGCTCTCAACAGGATTATGTGAAAGGATTGTTTCACAATGAACAATTTTAAAAATGTTTCCTACAAAAAAATTTAAAAAATAATAGGATTAATTTTAAAATAACAAACAATTGAGAATTTATTAAGTATGATTAAAAGAGGATTATGGCCAGGTGTTCCAATTATAACATACAGAAGTTTTGAACATAATCATTATTGGCCCACAATTCATAAATCATTCATGACTAAACAAGGTGCAATAAAAAGAAGAGAAATTTATAAAATTAGTTATGTCATAATATTTCATGCTGTCTTGACTTAACAGTTGATCAAATCATTAATAGCATGATGTATCGATCATCAAATAATTTGGCGAGCATGGATGATGTAATGGTTAACATTACATACTAATTCACTGCACAGTTTTGGAATATTGGCCCTAATGTCTGGAGTTTATATATTCTCCCCATGCCTTGCATGGGTTTCCGAACTGGCACTACGGTTTGGCCTCCAGCAAACCAGAAATTTAGGGCCTGATTCAGACCCACTCGCGAGCTCTGAACGCTCGCAAGCAGGTCGATGTTGGCCCTTTGCACATGCGCGAGCCCCGGGTAGCAACGGCAAACCATCGATCCTGGTCTAGTACCGAAGGGGGCATGCTGTCGATGTTGAGTGACAGCACGCCCCCTTTGGTGGGCATGCATGCCCAGATGGAGGCGTTCCCATGTGAACGCCTACCGTCTGGGGCCGGGCCCACTGACATCACAAGTGATGACAGTGGGAGTGCTTTCGGCTCTGTTTGAGCCGACAGCTCTCTAGGGCTTGCGGCAACGAGACCCTACCACAAGGATCTCGTCGCAAGCTCGATGGTCGCGATGGTCTTGACCATCGCGACCATCTTCCTGGCCGCTCGCTATAGCTGTGGGTGGTCACCCACAGCTATACGAACGGCCAGGAAGCCGCTCTAAAAATCAAGATGGAAGGCCCTGATTCAGAGCGAGCATTCTGTCATAGCGTCCGGCTCTGAATCAGGGCCCTAGTTTTGCTCTTGACAAAAGTTTACCCTAGGGGGTAAATTTACTAAAGTGAGAGTATTTAGAAGTGAGTTTTAGAAGTGATGTTGCCCATAGCAACCAAAAATAAAAATTAAATTATACAAAATTAAATATAAGGAGGCACAAGGCACATACTAAAGATAAGGAGGCACAAGGCACATACTAAAGATAAGGAGGCACAAGGCACATACTAAAGATAAGGAGGCACAAGGCACATACTAAAGATAAGGGAGCACAAGGCACATACTAAAGATAAGAGGGCACAAGGCACATATTTAAAACAAGGAGGCACAAGGCACATATTTAAAACAAGGAGGCACAAGGCACATATTTAAAACAAGGAGGCACAAGGCACATATTTAAAACAAGGAGGCACAAGGCACATATTTAAAACAAGGAGGCACAAGGCACATATTTAAAACTAAGGAGGCACAAGGCACATATTTAAAACTAAGGAGGCACAAGGCACATATTAAAATTAAGGGGGCACAAGGCACATTAAAATTAAGGGGGCACAAGGCACATATTTAAAACAAGGAGGCACATATTAAAATTAAGGGGGCGCAAGGCACATATTTAAAACAAGGCACATATTTAAAACAAGGAGGCACATATTAAAATTAAGGGGGCGCAAGGCACATATTTAAAACAAGAAGGCACATATTTAAAACAAGTAGGCACAAGGCACATATTAAAATAAGGAGGCACAAGGCACATATTAAAAATAAGGGGGGACAACTTGTCCCCCCTTATTTTTAATAAGTGCCTTGTCACCCCTTATTTTTAATATGTGCCTTGTGCCTCCTTATCTTTAATATGTGCCTTGTGCCTCCTTATTTTTAAAATGAGCCTTGTCCCCCTTATCTTTAATGTGTGCCTTGTGCCTCCTTATCTTTAATATGTGACTTGTCTTCCCTTATTTTTAATATGTGCCACGTCATAAGGCACTTATTAAAAATAAGGGGGGACAAGGCACATATTAAACATAAGGAGGCACAAGGCACACAATAAAGATAAGGGGGGACAAGGCGCATTGATAAGACAACTTGTCCCCCCTTTTTTTTTTATATGTGCCTTGTCACCCCTTATTTTTAATATGTGCCTCCTTCATTTTAATGTGCCTTGTGCCCCCTTATCTTTAGTGTGTACCTTGTGACTCCTTATGTTTAATATGGGCCTTGTCCGCCCATATTTTTAATATGTGCCTTGTCCCCTCTTATTTTTAATATGTGCCTTGTCACAAGGCATATATTAAAAATAAGGGGGGACAAGGCCCATATTAAATATAAGGGGGCACAAGGAGCATATTAAAGATAAGGGAGCACCGGGCACTTTATATAGTAAACATAGTGCTCATTCTGGCAGCACTAAATTTTAAAGGTATACCTAGATAAGTTAACATTTACCACTGGATAAAAGAGGCTGGTCCGTTGAGTGAAGCAGCAGCTTTAGCTGAACTGCTCATGCCGCTGCGGAGCTGATCCTAAAATGGCCACCAAAAGGGTGAGGTCCTCGCTGGCGTCTCCTTTTAGTATTTCAATAAGACAGGAGGGCTGGGTCTGCTTCGGCGGGAGAGGCAAACCCAGCCCTCCTGTCTCTCCCCAGATACAACAGCATCCAATCGGCTACGCACGGGGAGCGAGCGGCAGCCGGAGATAGCTGACAGCTATGTGAGCTGTAACAGCTCAGCAGCCTGTCAGCGCGGGAAACGAGGTAAGAGAGGTCACTGAGAGGACAGCAGGGCGCTGGGGTGCCATAAAAGGGGCAGGGCGCTTTTGGCTATAAAAAAAAGGGGCAGGGCGCGGCGCCCCGCTATAGAAGCCTAGCGTGAAAGCTAGATATAGCACACCCAGTGCCACCGGTCTTTTTATTTTTTGCCGAAAGTACATAAAAACATGGCAAAACCGCCAGGACGCCCCATTATATCTGGAATTGACTCTATTTCTGCAAATTTGTCCAGATATATCGATACATATTTACAACCTTACGTGAAACAACAATGATCCTTCACAAGAGACACCACAGACATACTGAAGTCTCTACAGGAGGTGGAGTGGAAAGATGGTCTATGGCTGTGCACAAGTGACGTTACATCACTGTACACAGTCATAGACCATACGCAAGGATTAGAAGCAACAAAACATTACCTTACACAAGACTGCACCCTACAAGTAGAACAAACCCACTTTATCATTGGTGCAATTGACTACATTCTTCACCACAATTATTTTTAGATGATGTCTTTTTCATTTGGGAAGGTGATGAAGACTCACTTAATAAATCTCTTGAACACATTAACAACAACACATATAATTTGCTATTTACAACTAACTATAGTCGAAGTAGTGTAAATTTTCTGGACATAACAATATATATAGAAAATCATCTGCTATATACAAAAACATACAATAAACCGGTAGATGTGAATAGCTATATTCTTTCCAGTAGCGGACACCATCAGAATTGGCTTAAGAGCATACCTATTAGCCAATTCACCAGAATTAGACGCAACTGTACCAAAATACAAGACTATAAGATACAAAGCCAGAATCTGAAGGAAAAATTCCTTACAAAACAATATGATGCACGAGTAGTGGAGGAAGCATATCAAAATATAGAGCACACGGAGAGACAAACATTACTTTCGTATAAAAATAAAAACACAGATCAATGCAACCCATTTAAGACCGCCTTTATTACTAGAGTCAGTAAAGATACTCGTCAACTCCAGAAAATTTTGCATAGACACTGGCACATCCTTAAAGAAGACGACATTCTGTCAGACCTTTTACCAGCCAGACCACAGATAATTTACAAAAAAGCTCCTGATTTGAAACAGAAACTGGTAAAAAATCATATAAAAACTAACTCCTTGAGACAAACAACTCTAGGTACTGCTGCAGTCACGACAGGGTTCTATTTTTGTGGATTATGTAAAAACTGCAAAGAGGGACACAACACCACAAAGAGAATAGAGAATTTTACGTCAAATACCACCAAGAAGACATACAATATACAACAACACATCAACTGTAACAGCACTGGGGTCGTTTACTTGATTGTATGCCTCTGTGGTTTACAGTATGTTGGACGTACCAAACGCAGTTTGAAGATGCGTATTTCGGAACACCGCTGTAATATTAGAAAAGGATTGGCAACCCATAGCCTATCCTTACACTTCAAAGAGAAACATAATCAGGATCCCAGAGGGATGAAATACATAGGGATCGCCCATATAGAAAAAAACTGGACAGGAGGCAATTTTGAGGATAAATTAAATAGGGAAGAATTAAAATGGATATATACCCTCAAAACATTCCAACCACAGGGACTTAACGTGGATAATGAGGTGAAATCAGTTATAACATCGTAAATACACCCAATGGGAGTTCTACCCCAATTGGGATGACCTCATTTACCCCGGTTACACATGGGACTATTCCAGTATTCTGATTACTATTGAGACTGTTTTTTTTGTGGCGAACAAGCATTTGTTGAATAGTCACATGTGGTTAGACAGATGATATACACAATACTGTGCTCCCCCTTAATCCCCTAGCTGTTGGACGCCTCATAACACATATAATGTATAGGGTCAATACCATACATTCTCATTCTATATGCCCCTATCCAAGATGGCTATTGCAGACGCATGACTCGCTGAGACCTCTACCAGAATGGCGACTGCTAGGAACTCCACTATAATCCTGGACAATGCTGTATATTCCATCTATATGCCCATATCAAAGATGGCCATCGCAGTTGTATGACTCTCCAGAGACCTCAACCAAGATGGCGACCATTAAAGACTGTATAAATAGCCACACAGAAGATGAACTCCACAAATCCCTGAGGAAGGCTTAATAGCCGATACGCGTTGGAGACACTACAGACCTACCATCTCCACAATCTACATTGCTGCACTCCACCTCTCAAGTCTCCTCGCGGCGCCGAGTCGAGCCACCGCGTCATACCTGTTTGAGCCCGGAGAGCTGTGCTATCTCGCGAGAGCACAGCCACCCGGAAGTCTCGCAGGGCACCGGTGTGGTCTCTGCATCCCAGACAGCACGCGGCTATCACCACGCACTGTCAGGAATAGCGGAGCGGAAGACCGGGACCCAGGACGAGGACGGAGAAAAGTACCACGGTCACCTGGAGGTGACCGGCCAAGGACGCCGAGTGTAAGTCTGTGCACCTGGGGGATACGGGACGCCGCCCCGCCAGACACAACTTACACACCCCGCGTAAGCACATCCTGTTCTTCACCATACCACAACGATTTATTGGTGCAATACATCAAGAGACCTATTAGCACTACAGTGCTGACTACATTGTTTACCTTCATTTTTTTAACCTTCAATTTCTTATTGACTTTGCCAATACCTACTTACTATTAGTATTGGCATATATACCTTAATAGGTATCCCCATTTTCACTCACTCACCCCATTTCCTCCCATTGGGGTAGATGTATTATAGCGGCACTTACCGTGACGCTATAACGCTTCCCCCTTCGCCTCTTTACCGAGGCGAAGCAGGAAGCACTACCGATGAGAAGTATAAACATCTCATCGGCCGGAGAGGGGGAGCGTTAACTCCCCCCTCCGGCGCTACCCGCTAGAGACCGCAGCGCATCAGCCTAGTGCTGATGCGCTGTGTCTCTTCCCGGCCGGCTCCACTGAGCATGCGCGGGATCTCGCAAGTATCGCGAGATCCCCGCGTGGAGTCCTGGAGCCGGTAGCCGCCGCAGCAGAGACAGCGCTGTCCCTGCTGTGGGGATAGGCTAGCGCCAGGCTGTAGCTGTTGATAATGACAGCTACAGCCGGCCGAACGGTCTGACCGTTCGTACATAGCCCAGGCTATCAGCGCTGCTATCTTGTAGATAGCAGCGCCGATAATGACAGGGGCACATAGCGCCCCTGTCATTTACCGCCCAGACCCCCGATCATACATTGGGGAGAAGCGGTATCAGCGCACATAACGTGTGCTGATACCGCTTCTGGGCTTTGTACATCTACCCCATTGTTTTATAGGGGCACTGTGACCCTTTATATGTACATTCTAATAAATAGAGTTATAACACAATTATCTGTATCCCTTTGGTTTAATAATCATTAGATGCAGCGCTGACCCCTACTATTTATCACTATTGGCAGCTTACCAGAGAGTGTACTGCAGAGTGGGAGGGAGCTGTCGGGCGTCCTCAGCAGGGGGGCGTGGCGTATCAAAAGGGGGTGTGGCCCGGAACATGACTCGTCAATGGGGGGGCATGGGCGTGGCGACGATCGCGTCATCGCAGCCCCGTCCCCTCTTCTCAATGCCGATATAAATGGCATTGTGAAGCAGGGGGCGGGGCCACGATGACGCGATTCAGAGCGAAACGCATCACCTGCCCCCCCTCTGCCGAAGATTATACTGTATTCGCGGGAGTGGGCCAGATGGATCGCCGGTGACCGGGAGGCTTGCCTACCTTTCCAGGGGGTCGGGGGCGGCACACGATTTTTGGGAGGCTCCCGACCAGATCGGGAGGGTAGGCAAGTATGGTACTGCAGCAACTCAGGTCTCCAGGAACAAGTGGGTTCTAGTACTAAACTGTGGACAGACCTCTATTTCTGGCTGCCAGAAGAGATAAGGAAGCTTACCAGAAAACGTGTTTATAAGAAGGGGGTATATAGGCTGCGCTTATCACATGCAATGTTCTCTTAGTAGCAGCTAGGAAATACACTGGGATATACTCCTTTCCCTGATGTGAATTGCAGTACAACAAATAGATTAGATTTCCACCTCTCACCTGAGACCTACACAACACGTAATGCAAATAATCACACGTTGCTTCTCGATTAAATGCCCTGCCAGGCCAGGCACTTCTGCGGAGCAACTAGCCAACAAACAGGATATTTGCAAAAGAGCTTGCATAATGCTTCCTACGCCATGCTACTCTAGACCACGCCACCTAGGTTCTTGTGTGTTTAAAGTACTCTGGAAATGAACTTCCAAAATATAATGTTACCCGTTACTGAGTGCTAAAATGTTCTAAAGTCAGAGGATTATTGAGCTAAAAAAACTGCCAGTGACATATACTGTAGAGGTGTTTTTACTTAGTAACGTCCATCCAACATGATATGTGTGACATCCATTTGCTGAGGTAACGTGTATGGGTTGCAGTGGCTGTGATTGGACAAAGCTTTTTTTTTTTCTTTCCAAAGATCAGATTGGTTACCTCAGAGCATGTTATCTATGTTGTCCTGCACAAAACTCTAAACGTCAAACATCTCAGTATATAATCTCAGTTATATGGTGTCCCTACCCTATCATACCCTAGGTATAAATGACACGGTAACAGTGGTTGGGATGAGGGGTGCTACCTCACATATCTCATAATCATATAAACCTCACAAAATGAAAAAGGGAGCATGTAGCACCGAAAAACAAAATAGTACATATACCGTCCCTAGCTGCTTATAATTAATACACGTCTTTTATTAAGTATGCAGTAGAACAGGGCTTGACAATTTTTTCTAAAATCTAGGAGCCAGGATGAAAGTGTAGCAGCCAGACCACCGCCACCCCCAAAACAATTATAGTAGTGAGTAAGGAGCACAGCTCTGTGTTATGCAACCTTTATACACACTATACTAGTCCACAAAATGGTCACAGTTGAATGGATACAGTAAAATGGAGGCTCCCTCACTGCTTTGCACAGCTCCCCTGCTCTACCCTCCAGTAATAACAGACCACATTTCACATAAAACAATGGTGCCAGAAAGTACAACAAAACGGCCCTCCCCTCATGGTCACACCACTATCCCTCTGAAGCCGATCCGCAATCCTTGGCCACGCATAGATCTTTCTACCGGAGAGCTCTATGCAACCGGAGATAGAAGACAGTAGACAGCCGGGGACGTACAGGAGGATCAGCGTAGACTGGGACAGACAACAGGGATCAGAGCAGGCCAGGATGGATAGGAGTAGTCAGCGCAGGCCGGGACGGACACAGGCACAGCAGTCACCGCAGGCGACATTTAGCACATGCTCTCCTGTGCATGATATAAACAACGCAATACTATAGGCACGAATCACCGCCAGAGCTGATGAGGATCTGCTTCCTCCCTCACTGCAAAATCTGGTAGCCATGGCGACCTGGCCCCTGGGATTTGTCGAGCCCGGCAGTAGAAGGGTATACGTTGACACATGAAATAGAATTTTAGTATAATAAGGATAAATAAGGGAAGAATATTGTGTATATAGATAGAATTGTGATTAGATAGGACTCAACGGGCCAAATGTAATAGGGTGAGAGTTTAGAAAAGTGAGAGTTTCTGACACTTTTTAAACTTTGCCAATGTAATAGAGTCCAAAAACAAAGTAACAGAGCGAACTTGCATGTTTTTTTAGACTTAAAAAACTCTCAAGATTTAAAATCTCATTCAGATGTTTTCCCATTTTGAAGATAAAACTCAACCAATGTGAGAGTTTACTGCTAAACTCTCACATTTTCTAAACTCACACCCTTTTACATTTGGCCCTACGTTTCTTTCAGCAGATGGTGTTGGGCGGCTATTGGGGCTAAACTCCGGAATGCATTGTAAATCCAGCTGTATAGCAGCCCCCATAGACTGCTATAGGGGCTACATCTGCAGTCGGTTATGGATGGACGGCGGCAGATATTGGAGATATGTGCTGCAATTCCAATCCTTACATATGCAAATATTCCCAATGGCTGTTTTCGGGGGATATCCCACAAATATTGATTAATAAATATGCCCCTTATTCTTACACTGTAATTTAGATTTCATTTTCGCCATGTCCTCTCAAATCTAACTTTCTCTGTAAATCTGCTCCCACCCCTGCAGAGCAACATAGTTTTACCAAGGTGCAATTACTTTGTCTTCGCATTTTGCTCCCTACTCAGCCCCTATATACCCATATACAGTATTTGAAATGTGCACCTGCCAAGAGTCTTGATTTTCACAGATGTGTCTTGTGTCTTGCCTACTTTACAAAGATGTGCAACCCAGTAGGTAACAGATGTATAATAGGCGTGTAAGGGCAAGGTTTGACAGATTGTAATAAAGGTGAAGTAGAATAAATTTAATATCAAAGTTTTTTTTTTTTTTTTGTTTTTACTGAAATTTCAAGAAAGTGAACCAAAAGCAAATGTTTTATATAAAAACAAAATAAAAATGTTCTGGATCTTGCAAAATTGCAACCAGCAGGATTGTATGTGTAGGTTATCACAAAAAAGAGCATACTTTTTTTTTCTTTCTGCTATTTGTATTTTATGACTTAGGGTAATGGTGGTACCCAGTGCCACCATAAGCTGGCATTCTGGGCACTGGCACCTTTGAAAATTATTTTATTGAAAATAATAATTTTTTTCCCCACACACTGTATTTCTTCCATTAATTAGTAACAGAGCCGTAACTAGACATTTTGGTGCCCTGTGCCAGAAAGAATTGGTGCCCACCCCTACCTATTCAAAAGATATAGGGGCATGGCCAAAGAATAGTACCAATTAACATTACACTGCACAGTAGCAGTGATCGCACTGAGCAAAAACATTGGGGGTTCCCAGGGACCCCTCACTTAAACAAATTGGGATACCATCACATATGAGGGGTGAGGACAGGCAGCAGTTGGGACAGTGCTGGAGTAAAGGGAGTTAAGGGCAAGCAGCAGGTGGGGAAGAGCTGGTGGTAAAGGCAGGGAGAAGTTGGGGTAGAGGAGTAATGGCAGGCTAGGGACGGGGCAGGGGTAGATAGCTGACACAGTACTGAGGGACAAGGAAGGGGTTAGGGTCTTTCACTGGCATTGTACCGAATGGTCCCACCACACACTGGCAGCACTGCTCAGGCGTGTTCCGGCAAACACTGGCACTGGCACTGCACAGTAGGGTCACATCGGGCAGGGATGATATGACTTCAGGGCGGCACGGGTAAGTGATTACATTGTGGTGGAGGGGCATGATGATACGATGTTGTGTGGAGGGGAGCGGTACAGGGCAAGATATCGCTTGTGGGAGGAGCCCAAGCCACTTGTCTCTCCAAGTTGCCGGGGTTGGAGAAGTAATCCTTGAGCAAGTTTCCAGCAACTGTGTGCACTTTCAGAGCAGTACAGCTGCAGGACGCGGTGTCACTCCAGAGGCCGAGGAGGTTTCCCTACCTATATCATCCCCCGGGCGGGAGTCGCCTGGTTCCATTGTCGTCTCGTGATCATTTCACCGCAGCAGGAAACTCTGCCATATCCACCTCCAGCATCGGAAGCCGGCCCAGAAGGAACTTCGCTGCCAAGCCGATATACCACAGCCACGCCCACCTCCATGTGTCACTGCATCCTACGTTACCCAGGTTGACTTCCCTGCCGGTAAACTGGGCTGGTGTCTGGCACTCGCTGTGTCATCCATCAGATTGGCTGCCAGCTGGGGACAGGGGACGGGGCGTCTAATGGGGACACATCTTCGTCCTCATTGGACGTGGAGACGCTGCTGTTCATGCTGATTGGATCGGGAAACATTTGGGAAGTTACTGGGCTGGCTGTTGAGGCGCGCAAACAGCGCGTCTTGCAAGACCTGCTCATTTTTCAAGAGTGAGTCCCTACTTTGCTATAGCACGTATTTTGCGATCACTGCAGTAGTGTTCGTTAGTTACAATACACTACCCAGTGTCCGTTATTCACATTACACCACACACTATTGCCTTTATACACGTTACGCCACAAAGTAGTACCTCTTATACACATTACACCACAATAGAGCAGCTTATACACATTATTCCACAGTAGAGGACCTTCTACACATTATGCCATGGTAGTAGAGCCCCTTATAAATGTTACGCCAAGGTTGAGTCCCTTATACATGTTACACCACAGTAGAGCCGCTTATACACATTATGCCACAGCAGTGGTGTCACAAGGGGGGGTGGACCGCACCCGAGTGTCACCCACCTAGGGGTGACACCAAAGTGCTGACTCCTCATTGACATCAGCACTCGGCTCCTGACATAGCGAGGGAGCTGGAAGTGCAAACAGACCAGTCCCTGAGGGCAGTCTGCATTTTCGGGACCTCTGGAGTGACAAAAACGGGTTTGAGCTGTGAGGCCACGCCCCCTACCAGCAACTCCACACCCACTTCAGAGAGGCCATGTCCCCTTTATTGCCAGCCGCGCGTACTACAAGCCCGCCCCCACCTTGTGTCACCAGAGGAAGGGACGCCACAGTAGAGCCCCTTACACACACATTAAGGTAGAGCCCCTCATCATTCCTCCTTTTCATTGTCGTCGTCGCCCCCACCTTCCTCCCAGGAGCAGCTATGCCGATTACCTTTGTTGTGTGGCTATGCCCTGCAGCAGCTACGGAAAGGATCTTGACTGTGCCTGGCAGAAGTCCAGTCCCTGTAGACATCGCAGGAGACGGGGAGTGGGAGTGGAGCGCATGGGGCAGGCAGCTGCAGAGCTTAATGCTGTAATGCTTTTTAGCAGTGGTGCGTCCAGCAGAGTAGGAGCCTGGTGCAATGCTACTATTATAAATTGCGGTGGCAAATCAGTGGTGGCGACGCAAACATGGGCGGAGGACGCTGGTTCCTCCCACAGGGCATGAGCGAACTGGCCGCAACACCCTTGTTACGGCTGTAAATAGTAACCCATGTTCTGGGGGTGGGTGGTCAACACAGTCTGGGCCGTAACTAGGGGGACTACATGCAGTGTTAACGCACTGGCTCTGTGGGCAACAACATCGCTGTTCCACGGCCCTTGCTTCTAGCTAGCAGGGTGCCTGGAATGGCACCAGCCAGTATTGCTGTAGCAGTCCTTTGGATGCTTCGGGCATGCATCCATGCTGTCTGCACAGTCTCTCAGCATGTCCTCAGGACGCTCCGGCCAGCGCTGCTCTTCCCGCTGCTGCCAGCCCCACCCCTTCTGCACGATGTCTTGACATCATGTATTTGGGGGGTGGGGGTGGCACAGGGCGTTCCGGAGCCTTGTTGCGGCACTGCACACAGCTCACTCATGTCCACACCACCATTTGCTCCCATACATTACCAGGTTTTCATTCCAACCAGCGAGATTGGACAGATATCTGACAGAAAATTGTATAGTGTGCCTTGAGGACCGTGGTTGGGAACCTTGCAATAGGTCCTTGCTAATTATCAGCTGAGTACCGTTGTTATTGGTTACAATTACTGTGTGCTACAGCTCTATAGTTTCTTCTATATTCCCTTTTTTTAATACCTAACTCCCAACATTTAAAAAAAATAATAATAATTAAAGCCCCTCCCATTATCGACTAAACCACCAAAACTATTCCCAGATCCACATAACTACAAAAGATGCCAGGAATGGACAACTATTTACCATGGACAACTAATTGTCCAGTTGTGAGGAGTCAGGGGGTAATTTAGATAAAGAATGGTTATTTAATTTTACCAGGGACAACTTACTTTGGGTGCAACTTTGACTCTGTTATTACTAAAGTTAAAAATGCCTTCCTTCCTTATTTATTTCTTCTAGTGACATCACAGAGACACAAGGCGGATGTCATTAGTCCCTAACGCATTGATAGGCCGCATTGCCAGAGGTAGTTCTACCTGCATAACTTCTAATCCTTACACAGCTGACTTATTATTTAGGTGCAGTTTCCCTTTAAACAACCAAAAAAAGACTGGTATTATGACATCACAAACTATGTATTATGACACCACAATGTCATTATTAGTGCCACACAAAAGTCCCCTCCCAGGCACAGGATTTTCAGAGAAGTGGATAAAAGGTATAGTATATTGCCTATACTGTGAGTATTCTAATAATCTCTAGCACTCTGTGCATTTAACATTGTATATTACAGTCAGGTCCATAAATATTGGGACATTGACAGAATTTTCAGATTTTGGCCTCTATTCACCACCACAATGGTTTTGAAATGATACAAACAAGATGTGCTTTAACTGCAGACTTTCAGATTTAATTTGAGGGTAATTACATCCAAATCGGGTGAACGGTGTAGGAATTACAACAGTTTCAGTATGTGCCTCCCACTTTTTAAGGGGCCAAAAGTAATGGGACTATCAACTCAAAAGCTATTTAATGGACAGGTGTGGGCTATTCCCTCGTTATTTCATTATCAATTAAGCAGGTAAAAGGTCTGGAGTTGATTCTAGGTGTGACATTTGCATTTGGAATCAGTTGCTGTCAACTCTCAATATGAGATCCAAAGAGCTGTCACTATCAGTGAAGCAAGCCATCATTAGGCTGAAAAAACAAACCCATCAGAGAGATAGCAAACACATTAGGTGTGGCCAAATCAACTGTTTGGAACATTCTTAAAAAGAAAGAATGCATCGGAGAGCTTAGCAACACCAAAAGACTCGGAAGACCACGGAAAACAACTGTGGTGGATGACCGAATAATTATTTCCCTGGTGAAGAAAAACCCCTTCACAACAATTGGCCAAATCAAGAACACTCTCCAGGAGGTAGATGTATATGTGTCAAAGTCAACAATCAAGAGAAGACTTCACAAGAGTGAATATAGAGGGTTCACCACAAGGTGCAAACCATTGGTGAGCCACAAAAACAGGAAGACCAGATTAGAGTTTGCCAAACAACATCTAAAAAAGCCATCACAGTTCTGGAACAACATCCTATTGACAGATGAGACAAAGATCAACTTGTACCAGAGTGATGGGAAGAGAAGGAAAGGAACTGCTCATGATCCAAAACATACCACCTCATCAGTGAAGCATGGTGGTGGTAGTGTTATGGCGTGGGCATGTATGGCTGCCAATGGAACGGGTTCCCTTGTATTTATTGATGATGTGACTGCTGACAAAAGCAGCAGAATTAATTCTGAAGTGCTTTGGGCAATATTATATGGTCATATTCAGTCAAATGCTTCAGAACTCATTGGACTGCGCTTCACAGTGCAGATGGACAATGACCCGAAGCATACTGCAAAAGCAACCAAAGAGTTTTTTAAAAGTGGAATGTTATGCAATGGCCAAGTCAATCCCCTGACCTGAATCCGATTGAGCATGCATTTCACTTGATGAAGACAAAATTGAAGCCATTGTAGAAACCATTGTAATTCCTACACCGTTCACCTGATTTGGATGTAATTACCCTCAAATTAAATCTGAAAGTCTGCAGTTAAATCACATCTTGCTTGTTTAATTTCAAAGCCATTGTGGTGGTGAATAGAGGACAAAATCTGAAAATTCTGTCAATGTCCCAATATTTATGGACCTGACTATATTTATTTAGTTACATGTAACCAGAGGGGATTCAGGTACTTTTCTCACATTAGGGCTGGTGGTGTTCCCTGTGACCGCATAGTACTTTTCTCCTTATAAAAGGACTAGATTTGTCCATCTGGAGGTAGCTAACAGGGCCGGCTCCAGGGTTAGCCGCGTCCTGTGCGAGACAGGGACCCGTTGTCACTTAGCCACGTGAGACCGAAAATGGGGCATGGCCTAATTACCATAGGTCACGCTTCCTAAATTAAGAAATTTGCTGGGGTCAGGCTGGGGCCAAGCCCAGCACTACATGGCTGCAGCGGTGGTGGTGCCCAACCACCCGACTACCCGCGGGACACTGCCCCGTGGGAGGAACAGCGGGGCAGTGCCCGAAGAACTGGACTATCACCGCTGAAATTGGGAGTGGTTGAGAGGGATGTGCCCTGTATGGGGTGGCACCCCTGTTCGACCGCACTGCCTCGAGCCTGCCCTGCTGGCTAATATAGCAGCACTACTTTCCACTGGGAGACATACAGTAAATGAAGCTAAACTGAGCAGTATTTTAGGAAGAAACCTAAAAATAGCAGATGTGGGAAAGTCATACATTTTGGTGCATTACTGTATTGTAATGTAACTTTCTGTGCACCCTGTACTGTATGTTACTGTATGTACGGAGCTGCAGACCACTTGTGGCGCCCTATAAATAAAATGTAATAATAAGAAGAATTATCCATCAGGTGTAATTCCGTCTCCACTGAAATGAGCATTATTTGGTCTGTTTCTGATGGAAATTGCCCTGCCCTTGGACATATTAGTCCCCCAGGTAGAAGGTATACATTTAAGGCACTGGCAGAATCATAGGTGCTAGCATATGACTGCCGTGGCTTCAGCATTTATATGCGTGATAGACAAGCGTGCAGTTTATCAGATGATGGCTGTGCTGGCATCCTCCTTGATAAAAGTACTCGTGAGACTGCTGGCAGCATCTTGGATAATATTTGTGGCCACAGCTTTGGCATTTTTGTAGCGGCCACAGGCAGCCTCTCCAAAGGTTGAATGGCTGGTGGCATGTCAGATAGTGCTAAGGGCAATGGCAGCCTCTGTGATGGTTTCAGGGTACTAGTTTCCTCAGAGGGCCTGAATCATTACGGATTGCTTATACACGCAGACCCACTGCGAAAATATGCTAATGTTTGCAATCGCTATGCCGTCGCAGCACAACATAAGGACGCCCACTTCCCCTTACTCATATCCGTAATACCTTGCAAGTCTGCAAAACCATCAGTAACATTGAGTACCATCTGAGCCTCGCGCACAACTTCAACAGGTCTGACCTTACTCAGAATTTGCTAACCTCATCGCATGGAGTGAAAGCTCAAGCTGCGTATGCCATTACAGTGGGTAATTTATGCACACCCCTGTAGCGGCCTTAAAATGCACTGACACACCAGTTTGCCAACCACTCCCCCATCAACACCCCCAAAACGGTCACTTCCTGTCAATCACTCTGTGATGGGTCTGCGTTGTCACTGCGATGCATAGGCATGCACAGTACGTAAGAATTGGCCGCCTGCGTGCGTAATCGCACTTGCGATCCGTAATGAATCAGGCCCAGAGTGTGTAAGGGGAGACTATACAAATAAAGACCAGAAATCTAACGCTGTGACACAGCTATAAAGGTAAAAAAAACCTGATCATGACTTTAAGGAGTTATGAGGAAAATCTGCATAATAAGCACAATCACTGATTAATTAATAGGTAGCCAATAGTGAAAACCCCTGCTGTGCATCTAGGATATAATGGTGGCATTTATGGCAACTCACATCCACCCTACTCCCATCTCTACTACCCACACTAGTACACCCTCACACATACTAGAGATGAGCGGGTCCGGTTCTCAGAGAACCAGACCCACCAGAATTTCGGGGATCCAGGGAGATCCAAGCCACAGCTCTGATCTCCCTGCCTGCCCCCGGATCCCTCTCCAAGGCAAAACCTTGCGATCCCGCTGTCGGATCGCGAGGTTTTGCATTGAGCAGGCTTAACGCTTATTAGCTGAGAGAGACGTCTGTCACGGCTCTCAGCCAATCAGCGTTAAGCCCATGAGGAGGAAGTAAGGAAGATGCTGCCCGCTCATCCCCCGCTGGCCGAACACAACCAGCACCACTGGCAACATCCCCCACTGCCAACATCCCTGCTGCTGACACTGCATTTAGGACACCACTGGCACCCATGCACTGCCAACACCTCCGGACCCCCACACTGAGGACACCGCTGGCACCCTGCACTAAGAACACGGCCAGCACTCCTGCACTGCTGCCCCACATACTGAGGACACAGTCAGCGACCCCACACTGCCGGCACCCCTGCACTGCCGACACTGTTGGCACCCCCGCTTTGCCGACACCCTGCACTGAGAACTTCCAGCACCTCCGCACTTCCCACGTACTGAGGACACTGTCAGCAACCCCACACTGCCGACACTGTCAGCACACATGCACCGAGGACACCACTGGCACCCCTGCTTTGCCGACACCACCAGCATCCTGCACGAAGGAGCTCATTCAGACCCGCTCGCTAAGATGCAACGCTTTCTGCTGGCGATGGTATGCATTGTGCGTATGCATCGCAGTGCACATACCTTAGCGAAAGTTCACAATGTGTTCGCTCGCTGCTCATAGACAGGCCAGCAGGGTGAGTGACAGGGAAAGCCGTTTGTAGGTGGTAACAGGCTGGCCATCATGTGTAAAGGCTGGGCATGGCTGTGTGGCAAAATGTGTAAAGGGCATTAATGTGCGGCATAATGTGTAAAGACCGGGCATTTATCCTTTGATAAATATGCCTATTATTACCTAAAGCGTTATTCATAGTCTAACCATACTATCGCTTTAAAACGAGACACTCATGAATTAATTACAAAGGTTCTGTGACTGGCTGACTTCATGCCTGGATTTCACCTGGTTTTAATGAGCCACAGAACCTGTGTAATCCACGAGTGTCCCAGTTTAAAGGGAATATATTGTAAGCCTACTTATTCACTATGGGTTTTGTGAACAGACAAGTCATATTACCTAAAAGATCGTGGAGGCATTAAAACATGCATTTAAGGGTCATGTGGGGATATCTGATGCTGTTGGGGGTATCAGATGGGCATTTTAGGGGCATGTGGGGATGTGTGGTGGCATGTGGGGAGGTCTGAGAGGCATATAGGGAGCTCTAAAGCATAAATTATGATGGGACCAGACATGGTAAGGAAGGACCCCATTTTTTAAAAGTGGTGTGTCCCTGGGACCCACATATTTTGTCACTCACCGCGATCACTGCCTACCCTACTTCCACTTATATTACTCACACTGGTACACCCTCACACCTACCCTACTCCCATCTGTACTACCCACACTGGTACACACTCACACCTACCCTACTCCCATCTGTACTACCCACACTGGTACACCCTCACACCTACACTACTCCCATCTGTACTACCCACACTGATACACCCTCACACCTATACCACTTCCACCTATACTAGCCACAGTGGTACACCCTCACACCTACCCTATTTCCATCTATTCTACCCACACTGGTACACCCTCTCATCTACCCTACTCCTAACCATGCTACCCACACTAGTACACCCTCACATCTACCCTACTCCTATCCATGCTACCCACACTGGTACACCCTCTCATCTACTCTATTACTATCAATGCTACCCATACTGGTACACCCTCACATCTATCCTACTCCCATCTGTACTAATCACACTGGTACAACCTCACACCTACCCTACTCCCACCTATACTACCCGCACTGATACACCCTCACACCTACCCTACTTCCACCTATACTAGCCACAGTGGTACACCCTCACATCTACCCTACTCCTATCCATGCTACCCACACTGGTACACCCTCTCATCTACTCTACTCCTATCCATGCTACCCATACTGGTACACAGTCACATCTACCCCACTCCTATCCATACTACCCACACTGGTACACCCTCTCATCTACTCTACTCCTATCCATGCTACCCATACTGGTACACAGTCACATCTACCCCACTCCTATCCATACTACCCACACTGGTACACCCTCTCATCTACTCTACTCCTATCCATGCTACCCATACTGGTACACCCTCACATCTGTCCTACTCCCATCTGTACTAATTACACTGGTACAACCTCACACCTACTATTGATACCCCTTAATCGCTATACCTGAATGTCGCTATTTAGCACTACAAGTCGATAAGAAATAATTGCTTTCCAATCCAATTGTGGTTCCAAAGCACAAAAAGTTATATTATTCAATGAAAAGTATAACGCGCTGTGATCTAAACAATTAGCGCAAAAAGTAAGTAAATACAAAGGTACAAGCCAATACATACGCCTGCGCACTTGCCCCAGTATCCAGTCATCAATCCAGAAGCCTGTGGTCATGCAAGGAGAATGGCTGCATACTATAATCAGTACTCAGGTTATATACCTTACAGAGTTCAGCTCTAGCAAAGAAACTAGTTGACAGATTTCCATTGGTTCTTGCTCCTGGACATTCTGGTACGATGCAGGTCATAGGTCAGTTCATACAGTGTCACTAGGTTTATGTCCCAGCTCCTCAAAAGTTTCTTTGTGTTGTTTTCCCGCCGAAGAACTGGTTTAAACTAGCCAAAAGACACTACATACAGAGGTATTCATTCTAATCACTAATTCCCTATAATTCAGAACTTGCGGACGCATGATGCGATCTCCTTGCCGATAGAACCGGAGATCTGCGAATAAACAGGGATTTAGAATGGTACCAAACATGACTTGTCTACTAGTTTCTGCACCTTAAATATCATATATTACATTTCACAACATAAGCATTTGCTAATAAAACTTCTAATATTAAGCTTAATATGAAGGAACCTTTTTATAATTGCGTGCATGTGTGAGTGTGAGAATTTTGTGTACTTTCGCTAGTATGCGTTGTGCGTCTTGTATATTTTATATGTATTATCTAATGTGCATATAGGTTTTGATTGGACTTTCAACAATATGCAGTAGTGAAGCAGACGCACAACGCTAATAACTAAGTATAGCGTCGTACCCGATGGTATTGTGCTGACGACACAAAATGGGGTCGTCAGAGGCGACGCAAAATTGCGTCGCCAGATATTAATTTAAAAGATTTGGTCTCAGCCAATCATCCGGCTTCAACAGTCCACTCTTTGATAGCAACCAAAGCGCTATCACACTCTTAGGGCCTGATTCAGACCCACTCGCAAGCGGCTGTCCGCTCGCAAGTGGGTGGATGTTGTGCTCTGCGCATGCGCACGACGGCGGGAGCTCCGTCGTGCGCATGCGCCAGACGCGACGATCGAAGTACTTTCCTTCGCTCGTTGTGTCTGATCAAAGGGGGCGTGCTGTCGATGTTGATTGACAGCACGCCCCCTTTGGTGGGTGTGCCGGGGGCGTGCCTCCCTGACTAGTGATGTCAGTGGGAGTGATTTTGGCTCTGATAGAGCCAAAATCACTCCGGGGCTTGCTGTTGAAAACCTCAACTGCAGGCTCCGGCTCGCAGTTTCGATGGTCACGACCATCGCGGCCATCAAACTGCACGTTCGTATAGGCTGTGGGTGGTGACCCACAGCTATACGAGCGTCCAGGAGGACGCTCCATTTTAATGGAGGGCGGCCCTCATTCAGAGCGTGCGCTCTGCTCAGAGCGTACGGCTCTGAATGAGGGCCTTAGTCTTAATCTATTCAGTCATACACTATAAAATATTATTTAATGTTAACTTATGGGATGGCACAATTCGGTCATCAAACCATTAATAATGCGCCCCTGGGAGGAACATAAAACTACCCTTATACGCATACCACGGATCTCTGAAGATCATGGGAAAGATGTGGGGATGCACCTAACCTATAAAGGAAGTCTTGAAGGGGATAGGGACTTCATTATTTAAGATGTTTAAAGTAACATTTTAATAATACATTTCATGTATGGCTAAATCTATCCACCTTTCATCATCTGATGGTACATTCTAGTTCAGGATTGTAATGCAACTCTTCATTTACCTTGGTATCCATACTATTACTACTAACCACCATCATAATTTAATTCTCCCGGTTTGCCTTAGCATTACATTTTCCACACATCAACACAGTAGGAACACATCTGACACATAAGCCAATTACTAAGATGACAACCAATATGAGGATCAGGAGCTTACCTACACTAGCAACCATTTCCTGGACCCACTCTCGTAGACCGGAGAACCATTTTACAGGGTTCAACCATGAGAACCACTCTTCTACCTTTTCCTCCACCTCAGTCAATGAGGTATTATGGTTCTTTCGAAATTCCCATTTCAGCTGCAGAATCTCATCCATCTTCCAGTCTATCACCTCCTTGGGATCACTAGTATTATTTGTGATGTACATGCAACACTTAACACCAATTTGGGTGGCCAGAGTCACACAGTATCCACCAGTACCAGCTGTTAAATAGCTTAACACTAGTCTATGTTGCACAAGTTCTTTCTTATAGGCCAGTAGCTCCTTACCTGTGTACCTGAACGTGTCATCATACATCTCGGTGATATTATCTATTAATTTAGCAAGGTCTTGGATGTATCTGAAATTTAAAGTACCCCGAGTGATCCTGGTGGGATCTATTGCTACCAAAATTTGGAAACCAGTTTCACTAATCAACTGTGTGGCTGTATGTACTTCACCAGGTATTATGTTTCTATTGTCTCTGTGTTCATACTGTGTATGAAGATATGGGGTTAGTGTGGTTTTATGGATACCCAGTATTTCACCATGTGTAAGGGTCATAACCTCTGGAAGTACCCTTCCTAGATAACACAAACCTTCAGAACTCGGAGTGAGCCACTTGTATGCTTTCTTTCCACATATAAAATACACATCGTCTGGGAGTACATAAGGAATAGAATGCATCATTACCATTAAACACTTGTCTCTGGCAAAGTATCCCTATCCCAGGTTCTCCCATTTGACTGGTACATGTCTCCGGTTGTATAATATCTGCACAGTACCCTACTGGTACTCTGCCAACCATTTCCTTGATGGGACTACGAGTATACCTATACCAGAAATATCTCCCACTGGTAATAATGTCGCGTACAAGTTTGTCATCTAGTGGTTCGTTATCAGCTCTGTATGAAAATATGAAAAGGTCATTGTCTGGTGTTCCCGGTCACCGCCCAACTTCCTGGTTTATTGAAATTGGTGATGTTTAAACATAAGGGAGATCTATCTACTTGATACTGGTGGAGCTTAAAATTTGGAGGTTTGGACTTAATGAATTTCCCGTCCAGCGTTTTCCCCTTATGTAATCCAAGAACCTCAGACATTTAACGGGAATG
The DNA here is from genome assembly GCA_031769625.1 of Taudactylus pleione. Taxonomy (NCBI): domain Eukaryota; kingdom Metazoa; phylum Chordata; class Amphibia; order Anura; family Myobatrachidae; genus Taudactylus; species Taudactylus pleione. Next base: position 17,793,924 of record JAUIMM010000115.1, on the reverse strand, counting down.
GTACTAAACCTACATTATGTTGTCCCTGAGGCACATGAGTGCAAACCCCAACATTCAGTCTGGTTTAAGACCTTACCCACTAAGGAATGGTAATCCTCTAAAGGATGCTCTTCCAAATACAGATTATTCTTGGACTGGCATCGTTGGATGCACTTTTCATCAATTAGGGATCCACAGTTCGCACACATACAGTATTCTTCAGACAATAGACCTTCACACTGACTCCGAGTTTCTAGGATAACAGATCTCTTAACAATTACTGTACTGAGTTTGGCCATATACCGCCATTATTGTTTTATCGCTATTTCTCTTGACCCCATTCCATCGATATCACCATCAACCTCCCTCTCCGTCATCTGTCCTCCGTCACAGAAACAGAAAATCCCAAAACAAATGAGTATGATGAGAACCCTGGAAGGAAACACAAACACCAACCCAGCCCGCCACTCCATTGCTGGAATAGTGGTCTGCAAATTTCCCTAGCTCAGGTGTTCCACTGCAGTCTCTAACTCTCCCGGAACAAGCTCGCAATCGACAGGTCCACGTTGTCTGTCTCGACTCTGCCTCTTATTTCCTCCGAGTGATTGACCTTTCTGCAGTGAGTGGAATGGACCCAGGTATCTCTCTCTGCTACTTTCGACGATGTCGTACTTATCAGTAACACTTGATACGGACCTTCCCAACGATCTTTCAAACAACCTGAACATAAGAAATTTCGAATCATAACATATTTCCAGGTTCAACATCATGACAGTTTGTTTCAGGCATGTCTGGTAAAAACATTTTCAATTTCTGTTGCTGCTGTTTCAACTATTTACTCATTTTTATAAGATATTTCACAGTAACCTCATTATTGCTCTTCAAATCATCCTGTGGACTTATATTCAAGTGAGGTTCTCTCCCAAACAGTATCTTGAAGGGAGACAGATTAAGAGGAGGTCTAGGAGTGGTCCTGATGCTATGGAGGACTAGCGGTAAGGCTTCTGGCCATCCTAATCCAGTTTCAGCCATGATTTTGCTCAGTTTGTTCTTAATAGTACCGTTCACTCTCTCCACCTTCGCGCTGGCTTGCGGTCGGTAGGGGGTGTGAAGTCTACTATTAATACCCATTAACTTGTTAACACATGTTCTGGAAAACATCTCCAGTGAAATGAGTACCCCTATCACTTTCTATGATTCTAGAGATACCGTATCTGCATACAAATTCCTGAACAATCTTTTTAGCAGTAAAAACAGCAGCATTAGTGGCAGCTGGATATGCCTCTACCCAATTAGAAAACACATCGGTACAAACTAATACATACTATAGATCCCTGCAGGGTGGTAATTGGATTAAATCAATTTGTAATACCTGAAAACTACCGTCTGTCGGAGGGATATGAGATGGCTCAGTTGGTATTGTCTTCCCAACGTTTTTCCTCAAGCAGGTTAGGCAGGACATTGCCCTTTTTTCAGCTTGGGAAGAAAATCCTGGGGCACACCAATATGCTCTGACCAACTTGCACATACCTTGTTTTCCCAGATGAGACCATGCGCTGCCTCAGCCAGGCTTGGGTAATATGCCCTGGGAGCAACAGGCTTACCTTGTCCATCTCTCCAGAGGACTCCTGACCACAACCCTTTGATCTCCAGACTGCCTTTTCCTGTATGGAACACAAATTTTGCATCTCAATTAATTTCTGGGTGTCAATCATTTGAAAAACCATCATTTTATCAATTTGCATGTTTACTTTTAACCCTGCTGCCCATTTGGCAGCTTCGTCTGCTCTGTTATTGCCCAGTGACACCGGATCTTCTTCGCATGTATGGGCTTTACATTTGATGACAGCTACTGCCTTTGGTAGCTGGATCGCTGTGAAGAGTCCTTTTAAGTGGTGTGAGTGTGAAACTGGTGTGCCTGCTGCTGTCATAAAATTTTGAAGACGCCAAAGAGCCCCAAAATCGTGTACTACCCCGAAGGCATACCTAGAGTCAGTGTAGATATTAGCTCACTTACCTTCTGCCAGCTCTCACGGTCTCCTTAATGCCACCAGTTCAGCCACCTGTGCTGAGTGAGGCAGACCAAGTGGTTTGGCATCTACAACAGCATAACCTGTGCATAATTCTGTGTCAGTTTGTCTATGACAACTCCCATCCCTGTAAAATGTCACATCTACATTTTCTAATGACGTATGTCAGGTCTTGCAGTAAAGGTCTTATTCAAATATTCCATACAATCATGTGTATCAGTATACCTGCAAAACTCACCTTCAACCAGCAACTCCCCTCTCTCCACCCTTTGTGCATTCTGAGGCACATATGGTAAGTACGTTGCTGGGTTTGACGTACTGCACCGTTTAATGGTGATATTTGCAGATGCCATTAGAGCTAGTTCCCATTTTTTGAACATAGCTGAAGAAACATGTCTGGTTTGGGCAGAATTCAGCAACGCAGATACAGCATGTGGTGTATAAACAATCATATCATGACCTAATACTACATCCTTGCTCTTACTGACCAGAAGAGCGGTTGCTGCTACACTTCTTAAACACGTTGGGAGTGATCTTGCTACAGTGTTCAATTGTGCACTGTAGTATGATACAGGTTTATTAGCGTCGCCATGTTTTTGTGTGAGGACACCGGCCGCGCAGCCATCAGCCTCCGTACAATATAAATCAAAATGTTTTTCATAATCTGGTATTCACAATGCAGGTGCTCTTGTCAGACTGTCCTTAAGGTTAAGGAAAGCCTGCTCTGTTTCCTCAGTGTGTGTGACACGTTGGGTTTTGAGGATGACACCAATTCCTGCAAAGGTAATGCCAAAATAGAAAAACCTGGGATCCACGTCCTGCAGTATCCACACATGCCCAAGCAGGTACGGATTTGCTGCTGGTTTTGCGGCAGTGTCATGGTCTGTATGGCCTGTATTCTGTCAGTTGTCAAATGTCGTAGCCCCTGGGTTAGACTGTGTCCCAAGTATTTAACCTTAGTCTGACATGGCTGTAATTTGTCCTTAGCAACCTTGTGTCCTGTCTGTGAGAGATGAAGCAACAATAGTTTAGTATTTAAACATGACATAAACGAATCAGAGCACAACAACAAATCTTCTACATATTGAATTACAACAGATCCATTGATTGCAAACAGTCGTGTAAGGCTTGAGAGAAAATACTGGGGCTATCTATGAAGCCCTGGGGAAATCGTGTCCATGTATATTGTACCCCCCTGTAGGTGAATGCAAAGATATATTGATAGTCAGGATGAAGAGGGACAGAGAAGAAGGCAGAACATAGGTCAATGACAGTGAAATGGGTTGCAGATGGTGGAATTTGCATGAGGATGACAGTTGGATTGGGCACTACGGGGAAGTGGCTCTCAACTACTTTGTTTACACCCCTAAGGTCCTGTACTAACCTATAATCCCTCCCCCCAGCCTTCTTCACTGGAAAAGTGGGACTATTAGCTGGGCTAGCTGTGCGAATTAAAATCCTCTGTTGTAACAACCTCTCAATTATTGGATAAACTCCTAGCTCTACCTTTGGTTTTAAAGGGTATTGGGGGATTTTTATAGCTTGCCTATTACTTTTTAAATTTACCATTACAGGAGATAAATTTGCCATCAATCCAGTGTCCTGTCCATCCTTAGTCCAAAGTGAACTCAGTATTTGAGATAACATCTCTTTTACTTGGGATGGGCTTTGTTCTAAAACGGTAGAGTGAAGCATTAACCTTTGTGGAGTATCCAATATATCCCTTACCTCATACGCAACATTCTCTGGGATATCTAGGAATATACCATCGGGTACAGTAAATGACACATCCCATTTTACACAACAAATCCCTTCCCAGTAGGTTATTAAGAGCCGCTGCCGCCAGAAGAAAGGAATGCTTAGTTTGCAGCGGCCCGATAGTAACCTCTGCAGATTTGGTTAAAGGATAATGCTGCACTTTACCAGTTACTCCCATTGCTGGTACTGTCTTGTTGGTCACCTGGTAATTTGATGGAGAATTTAACACTGATCTGGTCGCCCCTGTGTCTACAAAAAAAGAGTGTTTAGTACTAGCTATATCTACTGTCATTGTAGGTTCTTCCCTAGTACTCTCAGTTAACCTGACTGGCTGTAGACTACAAGTATGACCTGATCCCTAGAGCTGACTATCATTCTCCAGTAAAGCATTCACGGCCACTATGTGGGCTGGCGACTGCTGAGAATTTCCTACATTCTGCTGATATCCTTTTGGTGTGAACCTATGTATTTTCTTATTATTTGTCCCCCATTTTTCTCTTGGCAGTATCTACTTATGTGTCCTTTCTGGTTACATTTGTAACATCTTATATTGGAAGGCTGTCGCTGTGTAGGTTGTTGAGCGTGAATAGTTTGTGGTTGTGTGTGGCATGAGTTTTGTGGCTGGGTATGTTGATATGTGTTTTGTTGTTGCGTTTAGTATGAGTCTGGTGGCTGTGTGTACATTCCATCTAAAGCTTGAATGCTAACAGCCATTAGCTTCTCATTTTGTATTTCTCTCTTCCTGAGGAAGTTTTTATCATGTTCTATAGCTGTCTCCCTGAGGGCATCTACAGTAATTCCTCTTCAGTTAGGCTGAGAGGTTTGAACCCTGATTTTTAGATTGTCTTTAAGACCATCCATAAGTACTGTGACAGCTACTTCCCTGTGGTGTGTGTTGTCTTTTATATTCTCTATACCAGTATATTGGGTGATTGTCTGCAGCGCTCGGGTGAAATAATCTTCTGCAGACTCACTATCCTTCTGCCTTATGGTAAAAATTTTACTCCAGTTCACTACCACTGGAAAATATACGACCAATTGGGTGACTATGCGTGTAATGTTATCCTGATTATTCTCATCAGTTAAGGGACCATCTCCATCCAATACACAATCCGTGATAAACTTCTTCACATCGGTATTGGATGGAAGACATGCCCGTAATACCACTCTCCAATCTTTGTTGGTTGGCTCATGAGCATTACCTAAATCTTTTACAATTTTTTGGCACTTTAGCTAATTCTTTTCTAGGGTCGGGGAAATCTGTCATTATTGAATGTAATTCTGCTCTCGTCCATGGACAATGCATTGCTACTTCCCTTGTGGGCACTACACCATTTCCATCCGGATTCCCATTGGGAACTGTTATTGTCCGGACAGTATGGACGCCTACCACTTTGCTGTTTTTAAGATTACCTATGGGAACTTTTACCTTCGTACTCTGGGGGTTCAATCTGTTGCTACAACGCACTGTACTACCTTCATCAATTTCTACTGCTGGTACAACTGATGGGATCCCTTCTCCTGATACAGGTGGTGGGATCACTTCCCTTTCTGGGTTCAGTGCAATGGTTGACATTTCAACAGGTTCATCATCTACACACATATTTTCCTTATGATTACTCAGGATAGGGTACAAATTACTTGTTACATTATTATAATTGTTAGTATCGGCTGTGCCGTCACCTTCAGCTGCATAACGCGGTGGAGGTGTGCATGCGCTAATACCTATATCTTTGGCACCGCTACCTAGCTGTGCGTGTATGCTCTTTTGCGGCGCGCACCCGATGCTAACTAGCGTCGCGTGTGCGCTTCCTTGTGGTGCGTGTGCAACTCTGTTTTGCGTTGCGTGCACACTCTTTTGCGTAGTGCTCGTGGCGCTACTTAGCGGCGTGAGCATGCCACTCAACCACGTGTTCCCCTCATGCTGCCATAATTTCAAACAATCATTATACTTTACTAGTTTCTTTAGAGATTTCACCACACAGATGCTATCTCACACATCTTTTGGTCATCTTAACCCATACATCACAGTACGCAGTTGCACACGCACCATACTTTGTATACATTATATGCCTTGCCGAACCTGTCGGCCCTCCCACAAGCAGCGCATCGTCGACCATTCCCAGCATCTGCTTAGCACCCATCTGGGAAAACGCTAAGCAGCTTATCACAAGAGAATGTGGACCGGCGAACGATTCCAATGGAACTACGTTCACACACTCCTTTCCCGTTGTGCACAACCGGCCCGCTAACCATTGTGGACAGCGTGCACAACGTGGAATAGAAGAACTATGCGATTATAACGTCTTTCCGGACACCTTTAACACAAGCCCTTGTCCGGTAGCTTATCCCTTTTTGAGTACTCTCCCCTGTTAGCATTTAAGTGTTCCAATAACACTTACCCTTTCCAGTGATTTCCTCCACTACACCCCAAGTCACAATCACAGTCTACCCAACTGTGCGGTCCAGTCGCAGTGTCCAGAGAACCTAACTGATCAATGGGCTCTGCGACTACTATTTGGGGCCGAAAGCCCCTTGTTTTCTTCGAGGTACAAAATCCCTTTCCTCGCTGCAATACACCTGCTATGTGTACACACTCAGTAGCTTTCTGCCTAGTCAGACACCTACCGAATCTTTAGGTCCGACACACTGTACCTAGCATAGGCCCCACACACAGTAGTACCTATTCACATTACAATCACACGTTTGCTTTCATACACCTTTAGTTTTCTGCGCAGAAAATAGACTTTTTGCTTGTATGGCAGTATGATTCAGAGGTTTTAAACAATGTAATCACACTATCAATACAACAATACTATCAGAACGATTGTTTGAACACGTGGCAGCAATACAGGAAACACGCATACGCTATTGTGCAACTCGCACTCTAGCACCAAGACAGATAATGAAAGAAATTAACTTTTCTCTCCCATCCCCAGGTCCTAGTCAGCACTCCTTGAAATCACACAATAACGGATATCGGTTTCACAACACTAGATGCTACAGGTTTTGAACACAGTGCGTTCATTCCTGCATATGGCGCCTTCTTCCACCCTTTGTTGAGAAATCGAGATCCGTACGCTATCGTGCGAATCTTGTTGCGTGACCTCCAAAACTACGAGCCCCCAACTATTGATACCCCTTAATCGCTATACCTAAATGTCGCTATTTAGCGCTACAAGTCGATAAGAAATAATTGCTTTCCAATCCAATTGTGGTTCCAAAGTGCACAAAGTTATATTATTCAATGAAAAGTATAACGCGCTGTGATCTAAACAATTAGTGCAAAAAGTAAGTAAATACAAAGGTACAAGCCAATACATACGCCTGCGCACTTGCCCCAGTATCCAGTCATCAATCCAGAAGCCTGTGGTCATCCAAGGAGAATGGCTGCATACTATAATCAGTACTCAGGTTATATACCTTACAGAGTTCAGCTCTAGCAAAGAAACTAGTTGACAGATTTCCATTGGTTCTTGATCCTGGACATTCTGGTACGATGCAGATCATAGGTCAGTTCATACAGTGTCAGTAGGGGTATGTCCCAGCTCCTCAGAAGTTTCTTTGTGTGGTTTTCTCGCCGAAGAACTGGTTTAAACTAGCCAAAAGACACTACATACAGAGGTATTCATTCTAATCACTAATTCCCTATAATTCAGAACTTGCGGACGGATGATGCAATCTCCTTGCCGATAGAACCGGAGATCTGTGAATAAACAGGGATTTAGAATGGTACCAAACATGACTTGTCTACTAGTTTCTGCACCTTAAATATCATATACATTACATTTCACAACATGAGCATTTGCTAATAAAACTTCTAATATTAAGCTTAATATGAAGGAACCTTTTTATAAGTTCGTGCATGTGTGAGTGTGAGAATATTGTGTACTTTCGCTAGTATGCGTTGTGCGTTTGTATATTTTATATGTATTATCTAATGTGCGTATAGGTTTTGATTGGACTTTCAACAATATGCAGTAGGTAAGTAGAAGCACGACGCTAATAACCAAGTATAGCGTCGCACAACCCGATGGTATTGTGCTGACGACGCAAAATTGGGTCGTCAGAGGCGACGCAAAATGGCATCGCCAGATATTAATTTAAAGGACTTGGTCTCAGCTAATCATCCGGCTTCGACACTACCCTACTCCCACCTATACTACTCGCACTGATACACCCTCACACCTACCTACTTCCACCTAAGCTACCCACACTGGTACACCCTCACACCTACCCTACTCCCATCTGTACTACTCACACTGGTACACCCTCACACCTACACTACTCCCACCTATACTACTCGCACTGATACACCCTCACACCTACCCTACTCCCACCTATACTACTCGCACTGATACACCCTCACACCTACCCTACTCCCACCTATACTACGCGCACTGATACACCCTCACACCTACCCTACTCCCATCTATACTACCCACACTGGTACACCCTCACACGTACCCTACTCCCACCTATACTACTCACACTGGTACACCCTCACACCTACCCTACTTCCACCTATACTACTCGCACTGATACACCCTCACACCTACCCTACTCCCACCTATACTACTCGCACTGATACACCATTACACCTACCCTACTCCCACCTATACTACTCGCACTGATACACCCTCACACCTACCCTACTCCTAACCATGCTACCCACACTGGTACACCCTCACATCTACCCTACTCACACTGGTACAGCTTCACTGCTACTGCCACACTCAGCTATTCCATTTTCCACATTAGCTTGTAAGCTTTCTCATTAGCAATGCCCTCTCTACCATATGTTTTCATGTCTGCCTTTATTTGATCTTTCTTGTATGTCCCAGTTGTACAGTTGTCCTCATACACTATTGCCACAGTCGTGGCATACAGCCCTTCTCAGGGCGCCATATCTCATGCAACTTAGCATGCACCAGAGCATCTTTTCACCTGAAAATGCATCTTAAGCACAATGTGATGCGACAGAAGCATTTAAAGAGTGCACTGATTAATTTGATATGCGACACTTGTACATTGGTGTGCTAATGAGTCTGAATCTGCATACGACGTGCTACAGTGCCTTGCTAAAGTATTCACCCCCCCCTTTGCATTTTTCATGTTTTGTTGCCTCACAACCTGGAATTAATATGCATTGTTTGAAGATGTGCATCGTTTCATTCACAGAACATGCCTACAACTGTGAAGTTGTTTTTTTTTTTTTATATTGTGAATCAAACAACATTTAGGACAACATAACAGAAAACTTCAGCGTGCATAACTATTCACCCCCCAAAAGTCTGTAGCGTTCCCGCAGGGGCTGTTTTATCGGGGCGCGGCGCCCTGCCCTCCTTCTGGAGGGCAAAAAGCGCCCTGCCCTCACAGCCTGTGGGTGCCGTCTTCACCCGCGGGTTGCAGTGTCCCGCGGGTGGAGAAATATGCGGTGACCCGGTCACCGCTGGAGAATAGACGCCTGGCGCATGCGCCCGGCATCTATTCTCCCTGTCTGTAGTGCTTGGGGGCTGCCCGGCGTGTCCGTAAGTGCCGGGCACGCCCCCAAGAGTGACAAAAAGGGGACGGGTTTTATAGACACGCCCCCTTGTCAATGGGCACGCCCCTTTTTGGGTGCGCATGCGCCTTCCGTGCGCACACAAAGGTGCCCTTTCTGGCTCCGGCGCCCTGCCTGCCGCTGGAGTTAGAGTGAATACTAGTTAGTACTTTGTCCAGCCACCTTTTGCACCTTTTTTCTTCCCCTTGCAAGCACCTGTGAAATACCATTAAGTTGATATGAGCAACCACTATTTTGCATTGCAACTGAATGACGGACTTCTATCTGAGCCCCTGTCTCTGCATGTACAGTGCCTTGAAAAAGTATTCAACCCCCTTTGCATTTTTCATGTTTTGTTGCCTCACAACCTGGAATTAAAATGGATTGTTTGAAGGTGCGCATCATTTCATTCACAGAACATGCCTACAACTGTGAAGTTGTGTTTTTTCTTATATTGCGTATCAAACAACATTAGGACAACATAACAGAAAACTATTCACCCCCCTAAAGTCAGTACTTTGTCGAGTCCACCTTTTGCGGCAATTACAGCTGCAAGTCGCTTTGGATAAGTCTCTATGAGCTTGCCACATCTTGCCCCTGGGATTTTTGCCCATTCCTCAAGGCACAACTGCTTCAGCTCCTTTCAGACTGAAACAGGTTTTGCTCAAGAATATACCTGTATTTAGCACCATCCATCTTTCGCTCGACTCAAATCAGTTTCCCAGTCCCTGCTGCTGAAACACGTCCCCACAGCATGATGCTGCCACCACCATGTTTCACTGTGGGGATGGTGTTCTTTGGGTGATGGGATGTGTTGAGTTTGCGCCAGACATAGCGTTTTCCTTGGTGGCCGAAAAGTTCAATTTTAGTCTCATCTGACCAGAGCACCTTCCTCCATACATTTGAGGAGTCGCCCACATGTCTTTTGGCAAACTCAAATCGTGTCGTCTTAGTGATAAAAATAAGTAATGGCTTTTTTCTGGCCACTCTTCCATAAAACCCAGCTCTGTGGAGTGTACCGTTTATTGTGGTCACCAGTCTCTGCTGTGGAACTCTGCAGCTCCTTCAGGGTTACCTTTTGGTCTATGTGCTGCCTCTCTGATGAATACCCTCCTTGCCCGGTCTGTGAGTTTTGCTGGGCGGCCCTCTCTTGGCATGTTTGTTGTGGTGCCTTGTTCTTTCCATTTCATGATGATGGATTTGATGGTGCTCCGGGGGATCATCAAAGATTTGGATATTTATTTTTTTTTTATAACCCAACCCAGAATTGTACTTCTCAACAACTTTGTCCCTGACTTGTTTGGAGAGCTCCTTGGTCTTCATGGTGTGATGCCTCTTGCTTAGTGGTGTTGCAGCCTCTGGGACCTTTCAGAAAAGGTGTGTTTATACTGACAGATCATGTGACACTTAGATTTCACACAGGTGGACTTCATTTCACTAATTATGTGACTTCTGAAGGTAATTGGTTGCACCAGAACTTTTGAGGGGCTTCATAGCAAAGGGAGTGATTGCATATGCACATGCCAATTTTCAGAATTTTATTTATAAAGATAATTTTTTATATATATTTTTCTCATTTCACTTCACAAAATTAGAGTATTTTGTGCAGATCCATCACAAAAACTTCAGATAAAAAAAAATAAAAAATTACAGGTTGTAATGTAACAAAAAAGGTAAAAAGCCAATGGGTGTGAATACTTTTGCAAGGCACTGTACATTGCAGTGGCCATAGCTTTTTTTCATATCAAGTTCCGTTGTGCTTCATCTGCGACTTTGTACGTATTTGAAACTAATTCCTGTGCAGTTAGTCACAGCCTAGCATCTGGTACAGATTGAGTGGTGTCTGCGGTGCAAATAAGACGCACATTTAAAGAGTGTGCGATATGCTACATTGCTCAGCATGCCTCACATTTGACCCACATACAGATGTGTCGTCCTACATCTACACCCAATTCGCCATGTGGTGGGAGTGAGTCGCCAGGTCCCATGTGACTCTGCTAGCGCCTGAAAATGCATCGTATTTGCAATGTGATGCGAACTAGGATGCATCAGGAGACTGATGATAATGCGACTTGTTTGTGTGCGACTGAGTCTGTATACCAAGCAAAACAGAACAAAGCTGTGGGCGCTGCATTAAACATTTTGTATACAGATACATACTCAGTCGCACACAGTTTTACACATGTCGTATATCAAAATAAGTGGCACAGTCTCCTAAAAAATGCCCGGTGCTAACAGTGTTGCACGTGACATGGCACACCAAGAAGGGCTGTCTGGCGCGACTGCAGCAAGAATGTATGAGGACACCTGTGTATATCACAAATTTGTTAGTTTAGTATACTGTATGTGAACAAAGAAAGTGTCATACACTCACATTATCTCCATGATTTGCAAACATAGAGGGGGAATTCAATTGAATGCAATGTTGAATAGCGCCTGTAATTACTGCAACGAGCTATTCAATTGACTGCACTTTAAACCCCCGACTAGAGGATTTCTGCTTGCACCCTCCTGAGGGATTGGGTATGAAATCCCGGCAGTCGGGATGGCGCTGGTCAGAATACCGACAGCTGCATACCGACAGTCAGAATCCCGACACCCATAAGGAAAGAAAGTAAGTCTAACCCTTACCCCTAACCTTCCCTCCACAGTGCCTAACCCTATTCCCCCCCCCATTGCCTAAACCTAACATCCCCACACCCTAAACCCAACACTCCCTCCCCGGTGCCTAAACCTAACCCCCCCACCCAGTGACTAAACCTAACCTCCCCTTCCCCGCACCCTAAACCTAACCCTCCCCTCTAGTGCATAACCCTAACCCCCCCCCCTAACGCCCAATACTTCCCTTCGGACCACGTCGCTGTCGGGATTCTGTCACCGGTATTTTTGCCGTCGACATCTCGCACGCCGTGATGCTGACTACATCCCCTCTTGAGGTGCGAGCAGGAATCCGACTAAGCTAGTGCCGCAATGCTAGTTGTGGGCTTACCTCGTGTGCTAACAGCATCGTGCCCGGCACTTAAGTCGGAGAATGCCATTTACAGCGACTAAACCCCTGGTGTTAGGCTTGGTAAACTACATTCCCCGACTTAAGTGCCAGACGCGATGCGGACAATTGAATAGCTAAGGGCACTCATTCCCGACACTATTCAACATCGTGTTCAATTTAATTCCCCCTATAATTCAGGAAGAGTTGCAAAGACTGTAAATACAAAAAGTAACAGTAGAGAGAATCACTGTGCACTCAAGGAGAAGCACTAAAGTAACCTCAACAATGTGTCACCTAACACATCAAATATACAATAACAGTCCATATGATGTTTCTCATATGTGCGCTCACATAAAATGTGGTAGACGTAATTGCTAAGTTACAAACGTATGATAACTCATTGATAAATGCACCCCTCTACGTAAACGCACATATAAGAAACCTCATAAGAACTGTTTTACAGTAAATACAGACAACAAAAGTTTAGTTGTTAGGCCAATAGTTATATTTTAGTATGTTTGTGTGTGTGTGTGTGTGTGTATACAAGTATGTAAACACTGTACATGCAGGGGCGAAACTACCAGCGGTGCAGCTGGTTCCGTTACATCATTGCCCCTGGGAAATAAGAGGCCCGCTGGGGCCTCCAGCACAGCTTGGGTCATCATGGTTGTGTAGGCAGCAAGGGGGGATTTGGCCATAGGCTGACGTTTTTTATACTCTATATAGTATGGGCAGCCAGGGACAATTCATTAATGAGCCGGCCCGACAAAAATATGCATCCTGGTGATTGGCCCCTCCTCCTGACCAGCCACCTTACAATGAGTAGCACAGATCAGCCTGATCCATCCCGCCTTCTTTAGCCCCAGCACCCAGCGTGGTTCACTACTCGGACTCCTCTCCTTCGTAACAGGCGGCAGTGAGGGGCCCTGCAGCGCTTTATGGCATGCCGTACCCACATGTAGGGGCGCAAGTGAGGAGGAGTGGATATTAGGACAAGCTAATGAGCGAAGGGGCTACTTAGTCAGCCCGATTCAGTTACTGTAGAACTAGAGGTTGCAGCATGCTCGGCCAGCCTGTTATATCTGGAAATCATGTTGGGACTTGTAGTTCCACAACAGAATGACAAGCGCATTAGTCAGATTACACAGCTGAGACGGCATGGGGGGGTCACTGAGAGACAGACGGGATTGTGGGGGGGGCGGGGTTCGGGACTATAGATAGACAGTAAAGAGGTTGACAATGTCTAGATAGACACCAGATGTTAGACAGTCAATAGGTCGACTGGGACAAAAGGTTGACACACTAAAGGTCTACGTGTAGGAAGGTCGATAGGTACAAATGGTCGACACGATCAAAAGGTTGTTGCAAAAAAAAATGTTCCACGTGTTTGTTTGTTTTTAGTCCCTGAGACGGAGGGGAATATGGAAGGTATCACTTAAAGGCAGGGGGATCGTTGAGAGGGGGGACTGTTTTGAGAATGACACAAGTATTGGTTTTCACAAAGTTTGCTGCTTCAGTGTTTTTAGACCTTTTTGTCAGATGTTACTATGGTATACTGAAGTAAAATTACAAGCATTTCATAAGTGTCAAAGGATTTTATTGACAATTACATTAAGTTTATGCAAAGAGTCAATATTTGTAGTGTTGACCCTTCTTTTTCAAGACCTTTGCAATTCACCCTGGCATGCTGTCAATCAACTTCTGGGCCACATACTGACTGATGGCCGCCCATTCTTGCCTAAACAATGCTTGGAGTGTGTCAGAATTTGTGGGTTTTTGTTTGTCCACCTGCCTCTTGAGGATTGACCACAAGTTCTCAATGGGATTAAGGTCTGGGGAGTTTCCTGGCCATGGATTTAAAATTTCGATGTTTTTTTTTACCAAGCCACGTAGTTATCACTTTTGCCTTATGGCAAGGTGCTCCATCATGCTGGAAAAGGCATTCTTGCTTAATCAATGCTATTCATTACACACAATTTATGAATTTGAGGATTAAGTGGTTGAATAGGATGGTTGACATTACTTACAATTTTATATTGGACAACATTATTTTAAGTGGTCATAATTAAAAGTTATATTTTATTTGTGACAATTTTTTCTCATCTTTTTAATTAAATAAGAGTGCCCCAACAAAAAGTCTTTCTATTTTTCATAAGAGTGTAGGTATGCATACCTCACAATCCTGAGCAAAACATTACTCCTTTGCAAAAAGTGATCACTTAATGTATACAGTACTTCCTACCTGGGGGACTATCATGTACAAGGACAAGACAATTTCCATCAGGAACATAAACCAAATAATGCTCATTAGTACTTGGAGACGGAACTACACAATGCACCAAAATGTATGGCTTTCCCACATCTGCTATTTTTCTGTTTCCTCCTACAATACTAGCTTAGTTTAACTTCATTTACTGTATGTTTCCCAATGGAAAGTAGAGGTCCTATATTAGCAACCTCCAGACATGGATGAATCTACAGTAGCCCTTTTTAGAAGGAGAAAAATACTGGAACACCTCCAGCCCTAGAATCTCATTTAAATAATGCGCTTCCATAAGTGATCTTTACCGTCTTCCACTATAAACAAGTACAGAGCATAAACCAGCGGTTTCTCATTTATTGTTCTGCACTCATCATGACTTTGAAAGAGGAAAGGAGAGCAGCAACATTTCCAAAGCCCAACCCTTCAAATGAGGATTTGTCACGGGAATAGGCGGCATCTATGTAAAGAAATGTACTTGCATCCCTCTGGTAAATGCATAGAGTGTTAGAGATTATTAGAATACTCACAGCATAGGGGCAGCATCTTTGTAAAGAAATGTCATCTAATAGGTGAAGAGAGCCCGCACCGAAATTACAAATATATTCGCTATACAGAAAACCAAAATAATGGTCATTCATACAATATGTTATTTATTTGATGACCTTCTCGTTGGTGGTGCACCCAAAGAATTTGTGTAATACACATACAAAGATTGTTGCAAGAGACAACACAAGACAAAAACTTGCTTTTTGGGGCACTCTTAAGGAAATAATAATTATCGGAAAATGAATAATAGATGTTAGATAAATAAAATTTAACCTTTATTATATTCCCTCTAAAAAGAGTGATATTAGTACACTCTAATAATTAGACGAATGACAATACATATAACAATAAGACATCACAGCTGATGTATAAAGAAGGCAAATTTTTTTTTCAAATACTTGCTTAAATAGAACCTGAGGTAAAGGATAAATACATATATTAAATTTGAATGTGCTATAATCCTCAGGATTAAACCACTCCACAAACACTAATGGAAAACCTCTTAAATATGACACAATAAGTATTATGATAGAAATAAGTGTATATAGATGTGTCAAAACAGTATACTGAAACCAAAATACCCTCTCTTTAGAGCATAAATAGATGAATAAATGGATGAATGAGACATCCAAATCACATATAGGACTGCAATAGCATCAAATAACCTCATTCGTCAGGGGACCCTGGCTAGAGATGAGGATACACTTAAGATACCAGTACCATGTATATAGAAAAAATAATAAAGATATGTCATTGGACAAATATTGAATTTTGATATTTTGAATCAATAGTACCTATCCTCAAAGGGATTCCTAATGTACACATGCATATGTAAATCTAATGCATATAGAAACTGAAAACTAAACAAATAATAAGGCAGCAGAAATGCAATGATAACCTAATGGGAGAAATGTATGATATAATCGCTCATCTCCATTATAGCAGATCTGTAAAATCAACAATATATACAAAGGATATTGAAACACATGGTCACATATGAGATGTAATATAAGAAAAGTTCCTGGAAATAAATCCTGAGTATCTGTGTCAGTGAATGAAAAAAGTAAGGTCCTGGGTGACAAGAGAAGCGACTGACCAATTCTGCTGTCCCTTGTCAGTAATCAAACAAGGGAGGAGAGAGAGGAAAGGACGCTGACCCTGGAAGAAACAACAGAAGCACTTCTGCTTTCTGGGAATTCAGCCGTGTCTTGTTCCTGTTACCAGAGCGGCATTGCAGGAAAAGTCACTGGTATCCAGCCAAATGAGAGAGCGCTATGAGGGAGAGTAAAGGAGGGTACCTGTGACAAGTAATCCCTGTTGAGGAGGTTTGCTGGAGTGGTGTGTGTGTGTGTGTGTCAGCTGCTGGCCATGCAGCTGATCGGGAGGACGCGCGTTTCGCCTGTGGCTTGGTCACCATAGCTATGGCGATCAGGTGACCAACTTCAACAGGGATTACTGGTCACAGGTACCTTTATACATCAGCTGTGATATCTTATTGTTATATGTATTGTCATTCTTCTAATTATTAGAGTGTACTAATATCACTCTTTTTAGAGGGAATATAATAAAGGTTAAATTTTATTTATCTAACATCTATTATTCATTTTCCGATAATTATTATTTTCTTGAGAGTGCCCCAAAAAGCAAGTTTTTGTCTTGTGCAACAATCTTTGTATATGTAAAGAAATGTACCTGCATCCCTCTGGTAAATGCATAGAGTGTTAGACATTATTAGAATACTCACAGCATAGGCTTTATACTATACCTTTCATCCTCTTTGCAAATCAATAGCCTGTGCCTGGGAGGGTACTTTTATGTGGCATTAATAATGACATTGTGCTGTCATAATTGTTCTCAGTGGAACAAAATAAGGTCCTTGGATACAATGAGTTAATTAAGCTACACAAACAAATATCTTAGAAAAATGTTATTTATTACGAAATAACAACATATCAAAATAATACTTTACGTACCTTGGGGATATGGAGCATGATTCAGTACGGATTGTAACTGCAATTGCAATAGCGATTACGCACACAGTCTCACTGCGAAAATATGCTAATCCACTGTGATCGCGATGCCGTCGCAGCACAACATGAGGACGCCTACCTTACATTACACACATCTGTAATACTTAGCAAGACTGCGAAACCATCGGTAACATCGAGAACAATCACAGCCTCACGCATACTTGTACAAGCTCTGAATGATTATTCTATATATAAGCCGTATACAGTCATATATATTTGATATATTTATCTGTCTAAGGGAAATTGATTTTGAAAACAAAAGTTGCTAATTAACATGCACTTTTGCTTAGTAAACAGTTTGATATATTGGTGGTTGTGATATATTGTCTACATTTGGACATTTCTTTTAGCGCGGTTCATCTCCTTATTGTAAACATTTTGTTTGGTTTGGAGCTTGACACATTCCTTTGAACCAGCAGCTTATTTGACTGCGCCATTCTGTTTGATCTCTGTGTTTTTTATTTTATCAACCCCCTAGTATGTCTTCTGGGATCCAGTGTTACCTCTGTGAAGTTTTCATCCAAATCTATCCAGTGGAAGGCTCAGAACAGGCTTCCTGGGTCAAAGTTCTGCCCAGTGTACACGACCGGGACCCTAACCCCCCTAAAACCTGGCCAGGATCCAACTGGACCATCTCGCGTTGGTTTCATCTCAATTGGTGCAGGGGTGTCCGAATGCATAACCGGACAGACAAACAAACGGACCAATGAATTTTATATATAATTTTATTTTTTATTTTTTTTAATTCAGCATGGTATTATCAGCATCACCATCATCTGAATTGCATTGTGCGCATTGAAATTAGATAGCCATTAGCCAAGTGTGCCTGATAGTAGGTCAGTGAATATATTGTAAAGTCAAAATGGCCTAGGGCAGGGCTGGACTGGGACTAAAAATAGGTCCTGGCATTTAAAGCACACAGACCCACCTCGCATCAGCATCTGGCTCCTGGCATAGACTCCTCCCCTTACTATTCCTGACTCCTCACATTTTTAAGTCTATACTGTTACAAATATAATTCATATTAGAACAACATACAAGTGTGCATCTTACTCTGTATTAAAATTCACCCATCCTGCAGGAGATTCAAACATGTGCCATTGTCAGACATTTGGTATTGTTTGGTTCTATTAGGTAAAGCTGACATTGGTGTAGATCACACACAATGAAAAGGGAAGGAATTTTTCTAAATGACCAAACCCTGGCTTAGCAGTTGTAGAGGATTAGACCGTGTTCACTGTAGGAATTTTTTAGGGCAGGGGGTGCTGAACACAGAGGAGGACACATCTGTGCACAACAAAGCAGAGCGGTTACTACATATTTTGGCGGTGCCGCCACCTGCAACTGTAACAGGGAGAGCAGGTGCCGAAAAAAAACAGGTGTGGTCTCGCTGGGCTGGACGTCGCACAGTAGTGCCTCTTATTCACATTACACTACACAGTAGAGCCCATTCATGTTATGCCATACAGTATTACTCCATTATGCCACAAAGTAACAGTACCCCTTCTAATACATTATGCCATACAGTAATGCCCCTTCTAACACATTGTGCCACACACCGTAATGCCCCTTATAACACCTTATACCACACACAGCAATGCCCCGAACACATTATGCCATACACATTAATGCCCCTTATAACACCTTATGCCACACACCGTTATACCCCATGCACATTAAACCACGCATAGTAATGCCTTTTATAATATAATCCCCACAAAGTAACATTATGCTCCTTCCTCGGTATCCCGCCTGCAGCCTCTTACCTCTCTCTTTGTGCTCCCAGCAGCCTCAGTCTGTGCTCCCCCTGTGTGCTAGATCAACAGGTGTCAGGTCACCCACCAGCTCCCCAACATGCAGAGTGAGTCCAGGCGCGTTGCAGCCAGATTATAATGTAGGCTGTGCTGTGTATAAAGGGCTGCGGCTGCATGTCCACTAAATTTGTGCTGATCCGGACTATGTACTGAATTGTACATCATTACTCTATTAGAGGGTTAGTTACCTGATGGAGCTGGACCACTAATAAACACTGTTTCTTGGTTTGTTTCTATAGAAAACACACCAAGATTTGCCTTATGATTAGTCAAGCAACTGTGGTGGCTGGTTGGTGGTTGACCACACCCCTTAAGCTTCGGCCCTTAAGCTTCATTCCCCTGGTGGGCCCTTTATGCCCCAGTCTGACACTGCACACAGGGCACGGGACTGTCACTGTCCTGCACTAGTAAGTACTCTGTCACGATTGCGACCGCACACCTGGGGGGGAGGGAGCGACACTGGAACCGGAGATCTCTGCGGTGACAGGTCGTTTCAGCTTTTTACTGTGGGCTAGGTAAAATCCGCCCCTCACCCGAGTTATTCCCCATCCCTAAGAAACCCTCACTTGGCTTTGATGTCTAACTGATGTATAACTGCAGCAAATTTGTTGCAAATTCAAGATGGAGGTTGCTATAGATGATTTTTATTGAACTCAGTGACAAACCTGATATCGCTAAAGTCTCCATCTATGAAGCACATAAATGTGTACTGAGGGTTAAGTGCATCCAACTGACCCTTGCATGAAAAAAAAACAGGGTTGGTACAAATGGATGCTCTATCACATAAAATAAATTCATTGCAGTCCTCTCTGTCGGGTGACCTGTATCTTCAGTTTGTGGAGGCGAGAGCAGACCTTAACAAATTGCAAAATTAAAATTAAAGCTATCCTTCTGCAGGTACTGCAAGTGCTTTTACCAATGGAACAATAAACTGGGCACATGGCTCAGCAGGATTTATTTATTACCAGTTATTTATGTAGCGCACACATATTCCGCAGCACTTTACAGAGAATATTTGGCTATTCACATCAGTCCCAGCCCCAGTGGAGTTTACAATCAATCTATACTCCCTATCACATGCGCGCACACACACACACTAGGGTTAACTTTGTTGGGAGCCAGTTAATCTACCAGTATATTTTTGGAGTGTTTGAGGAAACCCACGCAAGCATAGGGAGAATATACAAACTCCACACAGTTAAGCCCCCATACATGGGGCGATTTTGTATCAGATCCGATCTCGCATACGATTCTCTTGGAAGATTCTTCCCTTGATATTCTGTACTATTTGTATTCAGAAAAGGTACGATTATACAAACGTGTGTCACATCGTATTGTTCCTTTGAAATCTTTCTGTAAAACCATCTGATCTATGATGCCGATACACTACTGTGGGGACGTGCATCGCATCGTAATTGTGTCTGAAAACACTGCTTTACACACAATTGCTCGTTATGATCAGTCGAAAACGACCAGATCGTGTGAAAAATTGCCCAGTGTATATGGGGGCCTTTAGAGCTGTAAACCATTACACCATCTGTGCTATGATAGATGTTTATCTATTTAATTAAAACCAACAAAGGAGACACTTGTTTTGGAACAAATATAGCTGAGGTCTTTATTTACTGTATGACTGAGTACGCAAAATGGCATCATCCTTACAGGTTTATAGGAAGGATATTAGAAGGTATAGGCAGGAGCGTATAGAGGTTCAAATTCAGTATCCTTAGTGAAATCACGTACCTAATCACATGATACATACAGTTATCGATATCTCACCAAAGGGTGGATAGTGGCCACACGCAGTTTTCCCTGCAACCACTCGGTGCTGAGAGATCACTATCCGTTATCGTGTGAATCAAGGTACGCTGACTAGAATCCTCAAGGTACGCTGACTAGAATCCAGGGACAAGAGAGGAAAAAGTTTGTTTTCCTTTGTTGATAGTATTTTATGTTAAAAGTGGGCGCCGCAGTATTGTGCACGCGGCTGAGTCGCAGTTTTGCGCGCACGGTAAAGACGCACTTTTGCGTACGCAGCTAAGTGTAAGTCATACGGTGTAGTAGTCGCATTATTGTGTACGCGACTAGTCGCACAATAGCGTATACGTATTTCCGGTTGTGCTGCCACGTGTTTAAACAAAACCGTTGAGGTTTACATTTTTCAATTGTTGCCAATAACTGGGTTAACGTGTATTTTTCTGCGCAGGAAAAAAGTGTGTAACTGTGAGTGTTTGTCTAGGGTGTAACACGGGACCTAAATGTTAAGGGTATCGTAGGACCCTTAAGTGCTAGGCGCAGGAAGGTGGCCTAGTGACTCGGTAGCAGCATACCGTTTACTTTTACACAGAGCAGGTGTATGGTTTGTTATTTTTGTTAGGGTTCGGCTCCCAGCGTGATTATAGTGTTCAGTAATCAATGTGTGTGATCTGTTAGGCTTATTTAAACATTATAATTGAACCGCATAATCTTGGCTAGATTTTGATTGTGAGCTGGTGAGAGGGTGGACGAAATCAACTGGAACAAAAAGGGTACTTAGCTGCCCCCTAGCAGTTGAAACGTAGTCAAAAAGGGATTTTATTGTATGGGAGCATCTTCCTTCCATAGGTGAGTGAAGGCATCTAGAGGTCCTTCATAGGGTTTGGTGGATACACCCTTTTTCAAAGGCGTCCGCAGGTAAGTGAAAGTATCTTGACTGTCTTTTACCAGTTTAAATCTTTATTGAAAAACGTAGGACTTGTCTCAAGATGGGAGCCACGCAAACAATAGAGATGTTAGACAATGATGTACTGCTAATGGAGGCGCCGCTTGGATTGGCCAGTTGTATTATGCATACTAAGTACGGTACTTATGCAATAAGGTATTGTGACGTATGGTTCAAAATAACGATGAAGAGTGTTAGACCGTTTCCCGGAATTGGTAGTTTTCATAAAGATGTATTGGATAATGTCTGGGACCACATCAGTCTGATGCGGTCTCGAGGTAAGAAGGTAAAATATTATGAATGTTTAAAATTGTGCCAGCATGAAGGGGATGCGTGGCTTAAAAACGTGCAAGCGAAACAAACTAGCGTCGCGAACGCATTGCCAGAAAATACACCCGCAGCGCTGGATTGCTATGCGTGCTAGCCGCAAAATGGCGCGCACGTGCAGCAAGGAACTGTTGCGGAAGGTATTGCCAGCAGTTCACGTGCACCACCGCGACCTTATGTGGATGGGGTGCAAGTACAGTTATAGAAAAAAAACCATAAAAATGTAACATGCAATTTGCACCCTCTCCTAAGCAACCATAAAAAAAAATGTTCATGATGTGGATGATGAGCCTATTGTAATGTCTGCCATTTCCCATGCTGTACAAATGATAGATGCTGTACCACGACAATCACGAGTGGTGCCGCCATCTCCATCGGTAACAGCAAGGGAAATGCTAACACCCTCTGCACCCGTAGAGGAAGTTGTTAATACCATACGTAGCAGCAACAGATTAAACCCCCAGCCAGGTAACAAGGTCAAAGGTAGCAGCGCTGCCGGTCTGCATCCCATTCGGACAATAACTGTTCCGAATGGAAATGCAGATGCGAACGGTGTAGTGCCCACGAGGGAAGTAGTAATGCATTGTCCTTGGACAAGGGCAGAACTAAATTCCATCATAAATGATTTCCCCGATCCCAAAAAGGAACTAGCCAAATGTCAAAGATTTTTGAGGAATTTGAGTAGTTCTCATGAGCCAACTAATAAAGATTGGCGGGTGGTGTTAAGGACCTGTCTACCACGCAATATCGACGTGACAAAGTTTATCACTGATTGTGTATTGGATGGTGACGTTCCCTTAACAGACCAAGTAAACCAAGGTAACATTTCCCGCATTCTAACTCAATGGGGTATATATATTTTCCAGTAGTAGTTACCTGGAACAAAATTTTCACCATAAAGCAAAAGGAGAGTGAATCTGCAGAAGAATATTGCGACCGGGCTCTGCAGGCTATCAGCACTCACCACAGGGGAATGATAGTCACCATACTCATGGACGGTCTTAAAGAGAACCTAAAGACCCGGGTTCAGACCTCACAGCCTGGCTGGAGGGAAGTCACAATAGATACCCTCATAGAATCTGCCATAGAACATAATAAAAACATCTCAAAGAAGAGAGAGACCCAGAGCGAAAAACTAATGGCTGTCAGTATCCAAGCTCTGGAAGGAATGACGGTAACATCACAGCCAGCAGACACGCTTGCACCCACACATACACTTTCGCCTGAACAGTTATACGCCCTCACTAATCCCACGCAACAGCAAACACAGCTCTATCCCACATATCCTACACAACCACAAGTCCCATACTAACCACAAGCTCCATACCTCCCACAATATCCTTTTCCTCAATATCCTTGCCCATACCCACCACCTTTCTCTCCTGCTCAACCCACACAACAATCCTTCCCACGGAAGTGTTTTAATTGCAACCAGCCAGGACACATAAGTAAGAGCTGCACGGCAAAGAGGGTCGGAACCCCAAACCAGGGAGTACCTGGATATCCCCATAAGGGATATGCACAGTGACCAGCAAATGTCCAAAAGGCACTAGCTCCAATTGTGGCCGTTAATGCTTTATTGGAGAGTGAGAGCCAACGCTAGGAGTCGGGTCATACTTGTGGTCTGCAGTTAGACAGGTTGACGGGAAGTACTAGTGAAAAACTGGTAATGGTAATTGATGTAACTGATACCCAATCTCTGTTCTGCTTTCTTCCCTGTGCCCTAAAACCCTGACTGTCAGTATTTTTCTTTTCCCACCTAGGGAGAGGTGTACACTACACATGGACATGAGTGTCCCATGGGTTCATAGACAACCCCAGTATCTTCTCCCAGGCCTTATATGACTGTTTACAATCTTTTCAACCTGCCAATGGATCTGTTCTAATGTAAAATGTGGACGATTTATTGTTGTATTTAGGTCATGTTTAAATGATATTAAACTGTTGTGCTTTATCTCTCACACACAGGACGCTAAGGACAAACGGCAGCCATGCCAGGCTAAGGTCAAATACTCGGAATACTGTCCAACCCAGGGGCCTAGGCAATATTTAGAGCAGTAGATATTGATAACAGAATTTAAATTGCAGGAATTTGTGTACAAATACAGTATCCCTAGAATAATTGAATATAGGAGGGATACTCATTTCACAAGTAATGTCTTCTATAACCTGTGTAAGGTGATGGGTATTAATATCAAGATCATCCAAGACCATCTGTCTACCTGTCCCCCTTTGAGATACTGTTTAACAGGCAGCCTCATGTGAAAATATGATAATGAGGTTACTGTGCAGTGTCTCACGAAGATGAGTAAGAACAACTGAAATTGAAAATTTTATTAACTAACATGACTGAAGCAAACTTTCATGATGTTAGACCTGGAGAATTTGTTATGATCCGAATTTTTTTTAGCTCAGGTTGTTTGACTGATCGGCGGAAAGGTCCGTATCTGACGTTGTTGACAAAGTACCACATTCTCAAAGGGTGGCCGGGGAAGAGATGTGGGTCCATTCCACTCACTATAGGGAGGTTAACCAACCGGTGGAGATACAAGGCGGAGACGAGGCCGATAACGTGGACCCGTCGATTGCGAGCTTGTGCCGGGAGGATTAAAAAGGTGACAGTGAGAAACCTGAGCTAAAAGAAAACTGTAGATCAGTGTCTCAGCAAGGGATTGTTCTGCTGTGTTCATTTTTGTATTCTTCTTCCAGAGTTTCCGTCATCTTGGTTTGTTTGGGGATACCTAGTTTCTGTGATGGAGGACCGATAGAGGAGATGGGAGCTGATGGCAGTGCTGATGGAGTGGAGTCAGGAGGAGTGCAATGCCAATCAGGGGAGTGTCTGACCAATCTTAGTACTGTTATTGTTAAGAGAGCTATAATTCCGGGTACTCGGGGACGGTGTGGAGGTTTATCGTCTGAAGATTCCTGTATTTGTGAGCTTTGTGGGTCCCTAGTTGATGAGAACTGTATTCAACGGTGCCAGCCTAAATATAACCCGTACTGGGGTGGGTATCCTTTAGAGGATTATCATAGCATGGTAGGCAAAGTGTTAAATCAAACTGATTGCTGGGTGTGTTCACATGTGCCACAGGGACAGCATAACGTAGGGCTGGTGCCATTTCCGCTGAATATCACGGAAATTTTAGAATTACAAAAAGGGAAAACATTGGATGGAAAATTCCTCTCATCCAAACCACCTCATTTCAAACTCTATCAATTCCAAGTAGATAGATCACTTTTGTGTTTAAACATAACCAACCCCAATAAACCCGGGAGTTGGGAAGTGACGGGGAATAATCAGACGATGATCTTCTCACAGAGAGCTGATAATGAGTCCATAAACCATGATCTGTTACGCTCAATTAAATCTTGTGGGAAACATTTTAGGTACCAGTACACATTGAGTGCCACCAAAGAAATTATTGGTAAGGTACCAGATGGTTATATTGCTAAAATAATACAACCAAAGACTTGCATGTACCAGATGGAAAACCCTGAGATAGGATTGTTTGCAAGGGAAATGTGTTTAATGATAATGATGCATACTATTCCTTATGTTCTCCCCGATAAAGTGTATTTTATATGTGGAAGAAAGGCGTATAAGTGGCTCTCCCCGAGTTCCGAAGGTTTGTGTTACCTGGGAAGAGTAGTCCCAGAAGTTATGACCCTCACACATGTTGTAATGCTCGGTATCCATAAAAACACACCATCACCATATCTTCACACGCAGTATGAACACAGAGGCAATCGAAATATGATACCTGGTGACGTGCATAAAGCCACTCAGTTAATTAGTGAGACACCTGGCTTCCAAGTTTTAGTCGCACTGGATCCCACCAGAATCGCTCGGGGTACATTAAATTTTAGATATATTCAGGAACTTGCTAAATTAATAGATAATATAACCGAGATGTATGATGACACATTCAGGTATACAGTGAGAGAATTGCAAGCATACAAGAAAGAACTGGTGCAACACAGACTAGTGTTAAATTATTTAACTGCTGTTACTGGAGGGTATTGCGTAACTTTGGCCACCCAATTTGGAGTAAAGTGTTGCACCTATGTCACCAATGATACCAGTGACCCCAAAGAGGTTATAGACCAGAAGATGGACGAAATTCTACAGCTAAAATGGGAGTTTCGTAAGAACCATAATGCTTCAGTGGCTGAAGTAGGGGAGAAAATAGAAGGATGGGTCTCATGGTTGAACCCAGTGAAATGGTTCTCAGGCCTAGGGGAATGGGTCCAGGAAGTGATCGCCAGCATAGGCAAATTCTTGATCCTTATACTGATTGTCATCATAGTAATTGACCTATGTGTCCGGTATGTTCCTATTGCGTTGAAGTGTGGAAAATGTAAAAATAGAGTAAGACGAAAGAACAAAATTATGATGGTGGTCAGTAATGGCAATATGAATAATGAGGTAAATATAGAACTGCATTACAACCCTGAACTAGAAATACCATCATATAATGTATTATATTTAGATGTGCATAAAAAGTATTATCAAAATGTTATTAATAACAAATAATGTAAGTCCCTAATTCCCCATCAAAACTTCCTTTATAGGACTGGTGCATCCCCACATCTTTCACATGTTCTCCCAAGGTCCGCGGTGTGCGTATAATGGTAGTTTTATGTCCCCTCCTAGAGACACATTATTGATGGATTAAGAACCACCTTGTGCCATCCCCTAATAACATTAAGTAATATATATAAATGTATGCCTAAATTAATTTTAAATCAGAGTGTGATAGCATGTTGTTTGCTATCAAAGGGTGGACTGTCGAAGCTGGATTAGTGGCTGAGACGGAATCAGCGTAAAAATTAGCGTGCGCGATGCCATCTTCGAATGACAGCAAGACTCCATCTTTAAAATAAGAAACTGCAAGAGGCCATTTTGCGACCAGCGCCATTTTAAGTTACAACTCACGAGCTAAGTACAGATGGCAATGTTTTTGATAATCTACCAAAAACAACTAGAAAAACAGCCTCCTGAGAAAAGTAAATAGAGTACACAATACACCAGAATACTGTGAGTGTTTTACATACAAATTGGGAATCCCTGTATATAGACAAGTATAGTTGTGGTAATTGTAATATAACCCAGACATTGATCTACACAATTGAATTGTCTGAATCCTAAACAGGTTTTAGTCCCACACCCAGACAGAATGGCCCTGGCTTCACAGCTGGGGGTAACACATTTGCATTGCAGTTTTGAAACTGTAAGTAAGGAATGAGATATGTGTGTGTATATATATATATATATATATATATATATATATGTTAAGTCCATCATAGATAGAATCTCATGCATAAACACCGCACATTACGCACAGTTGCGCTGCTAACATGACGCTCAGTAGCGAATGCACAATATCCTGCATGCGAACACTGTTTATTAGCTGCATGCGTGCACATGTGCCCCAAATAAGATAAACCTAGCTAGCGTCTTTTCCCATATCCCTAATACTTACATAATGCACACTTACACAAAAGGTTCCATAGCTATAAAGTAAAAGATCCAAGTTTTATTCATTTATTACAAATGCTGTGAAATAAAGACTATTTTGGTATCTAAGGTTTAATACATGATAAGTAAGCCGTGTTTGATATTATACTGATCCGCACTTTATCCACAGCTTTCCGGTATCAACGGTGTGAAGATCGGAACATGCGTTCGCAACTTATGGACCGTAAAGACATAAAGAACCAAAATGTATTTTTGTGCATGCAGGGGAAATAGAGGAGGCAACAAGCTGTTAGAGGCTGTTCTGTGTCCATTTGAACCAACCTGTTAAATGCCCTGTAACAAATGCACCCGCACTGGGAACCAATGGGATCAGCAACAAACTCCTCTATTGTGTTGTCTATTTCTGGGGGGGTATAAATATGTGTGCTCTGACCCTGGGTTGCTAGTCTTCTTGCTGATTGCTGATGCCGGGATCTGGTCCAGAGCGCTTGCGTATGTATAACTGTACTTGGGTCTGTATAATTTCTTTGCGCTAAATTGTACTTGGATCATAGCGTGTAACTGACTGTACTTTTACTTGAATAATACTTTGCTTTGGAACCACAGGTTCAAGGTCTGGAGTCTTTATTTACTGTATGACTGCGTACGCAAAATGGCATCATCCTTAGAGGTTTATAGGAAGGATATTAGAAGGTATAGGCAGGAGTGTATAGAGGTTCAAATTCAGTATTCTTACATCTCTGAGGTGACAAAATTCTTTCAGCAATCACTGGAGCCGCATATAACCATTCTCCCTTTTTGTGCCCCAGCTATAGACCAATCTCCCTTTTAAACATTTAATGATACCTTGGCATAAAGTTTTATTTCTAACTGATTAAAACCATGCCCTCCCAGGACTCATTCACGGAGACCAGGTTGGGTTTATTTTTGACAGAGATCCTTGTGACAATATAACTAATGTCATAGACATCATATACTTTTTCCTACTCTAGCTCAATCTATATCATATACATGGAAACACAAGATCCTGACAAGGTTGTATTTCAGATATAGTGAACAACATACATGAGCTATTTTTTCAATAAATTAAATAACTAAGCATATGGGGGGGTCAGTAGAGGGGGTGGGAGGGTAATGGGGGAATGGGAACAGGACTATCAAGAGAAACAAAATATCATAGGAAATGCCAATTGCTGGGAAAAATGTATTATAAGGCAGAAAGAAAAAAAAGTGCCATTTGGATAACAGGAGAGGAGAATATTTAGTTAGGGAGGTTTGCATAGAGAAATCAGATTGGGGGGGGGCAGACTCAACCATCGCGCATGAATCACATATGGGTAGTGAGCAGAGGCAGCGAAGCGTTGTCGTATGAGAGCCATGGAGCCCATACTTGTGAGATCATATGGCCTCTATCATGAAGATAGTAGGTAATATTTTCCATTTTTGCTATATGCCGGATTTGTGATTTTAGGGCAGAGGGTTGGTGGAAGAGGGTTTTCCCAGTTACAAGCAATCAAGCTTCTAGCAGCAACTCAGATGTGGGACAACAATTTAACAGAGCGGGTGCTGAGATCAGGAGGGGGGTAACTTAAAAGGAAGGTCCATGGGTCTTTTGGAATCAGGTCTCCAAGGATAGTATTCAGAAGAGCAAGAACTGAGTTCCAAAAGGGCTCAAGAGCCGGGCAGGTCCACCAAATATGGGTTAGGATACCCCGGAGGCCGCAATTTCTCAAGCAGAGGGGTGAAGCAGAAGGGAACATATGGGAGAGCCGTGCTGGGGTATAGTACTAATGGTAATACAATTTGTAATAGGTTTCTTTAAGGTGGGTAGAGATAGAGGTTTTAGCAATTGCCAGTCTCATGTCATCCCAAGCCTCTTCGTCAGGTGGAGGGCCAAGATCTATCTCCCAGGAGGATTCATGGGAATTATTAGTAGGCAGAGCAGCATCAATAAGGATGCCGAATATTTGAGAGATCATCCCTGTGGACAGAGGGCAATATTTACAGAGTCTTTCAAAAGGAGTGAGGTCGCGAAGAAGAGGGGTCTGTGGTAGGGAGCCTAAAAAATTTCGTATTTGCAAATATTCAAAGGGATTTAGGGATTGAGTTGGACATTGTAGTTGTAGATCTGAGAGAGAGAGCCAGAGCCCTTGTGAAGTACAATCAACAGGAAATTTAAGGGACACTGTTGTCCACGACTTCATGCGGGTTGTATGCAAACCTGGGGGGAAATTGGGGTTACACCATATGGGGGTAAGAGGAGATATAGGAGTGCTAATATTAAATTTAAGTGATTTGAGTGCTGGAGGAAGGTTAGAGGGAGGAGGGCGGTGTTTCTTTTGTAGGCCCCATATCGAAGATAGGTCTGGAGAATTGATATAGCTAGATTCAATATCAAGCCAGGAGGATGTTCTGTGGGGGGAGTAGGAGGAAACTATTTGGGAAAAGAACTCATTTTATTTTGTTCACATTTTGCAACAGTTTATTGACAATATCCTGTTATTTATATTATTTAGTCTTGTCTTTCTTTGTTCATATTGATCTCATGACATTTTGGTATTGTTAGTGTTTTATTGTGTAAGTCATGTTTTGCAATACTTCTTTAGTAAAAAACAATGCACTGAAAGGAAAAGAAACTCCCACTTGACCCAGACACTACTGCCCTATCGCCCTGCTTCCCTTTGCCGATAAAAGCCTTTAAAAAGATTGTCTATCTCCACCTCCATCTCACTTTTCAACCCTCTTCAATCTGGTTTCCATACCACTGTGTCTGCCTCCCCTCTTTGCAGCATGCTTCACTGGCTCCCCGTGCCAAGTAGAATCTAGTTTAAACTATTCGCCCTCACTCACAAAACCTTAAACCACTCTTCCCCTCCTTACAACTCTAACCACATCTCTTTCCACATTCCCTCTGGCCCTCTTGGCTCCTGCTCAGACCAACACCTCTTCTCCACATTGATCACTCATGCTCAGCCTTTTGTTCACTGTGTTCTCTGGTCTCCCCTTTGGACTCTCTCAACCAATCAGACTTTCAGCTGGTCTCCCCAGTTTTAAACCTGCCCTTGTAATGGGATCCAGTCAAGATGCCGGCGGACGTGCTGCCGGATGTCAGGCTACCGATGCCGGCATCCTGAAAGGATCAATATACCGATGTCTGCATCACGACCGCCGGCATCCCGAAGATAAGTATGCGGGTTAGGGTTAGGCCGGGGATGGGGATGGGGGAGTTAGTTTTAGGGATCGACCGTGCAAGGTTAGGGTTAGGCTGTGGGGAGGGGTGGTTAGGTTTAGGCACCACCGGGGGAAGGTTAGGGTTAGGCACAACATTGGGAGGGTTAGGGGGGGGAGAGGACGAGCGTTAAGCTAATTACCGGCCCTTGTCAGGATTTTCAACATCCCGCCCGCCGGTAAATCATATCGATTCCCTTAAGACATACCTTTTTTTTAGTAAAGTGTACCAGCAATCCTGATTACTTGATGCTCCTCTCTTCCAAAACTCTGCTATATTTCCTTCCCAGTTCACGCTCCATCTGTTCACCCCTTCCCCTTATTATGTATACTTTTATGAGCAGAAGGGCTGATTCAGACCCGGACGCTAAACCGCGATTGCACGCTGTAGCCGATAGTCGCCTGTCTGCGCATGCGTAAAAGTTGCAGTGCGCGTGTGCAAGCAAGTCACAGCGATCAGGAATTCTGCGCTCGTAGCACAAAGACTGAGCGCTACTATGAGTGACAGACAGTGCCATTTCTGGATGGTAACGGGAAGGTGCTTGTGGACGGGGGAGTGGTGCTGCGAACGCAGGCGTGTCTAGGTGTCAAAACGGTGTTTAATGAGCGTCCATAATTAGCATGTAGGCGTCGTTGTACACGTCACTTGGTTGAATTTCAGCCTGCAGTGATCGCAGTGCTTGCGGTGGGGTAGGGTCTACCTCAAGCGCTGCGTGCAGCTCCGATGGCACTCGATGTTACTGATTAATTATACACTTCCTGGAGATGTGTGCTAAGAAAGAAAAGTGGGCGTCATTACACCGGCGTATGCTCAATCTGCCGTAAAACATAGAGAGCATCCATAAGCCAGACAGTGCGATTGCGGAATTTGCATACCCGGCCCCTGACTGCTGCGAGAGAGCGCAGCTTAGTGTCCGGGTCTGAATCGACCACAGAGTCCTCTACCTTCTTGTTCTTTCCTTGCATTATCCAGGTCACCATTGCTCTGCTCCCTTATCTCTCTGACTGTGTTTGCTCGCCCATTCAGGGTAGAGGATCACTGAGCACTGAATCAACTTCAGCAAGTTCCCTACCCAAACCCCTTTCAATGTATCTGATTATATGTTTGGTTCTTATGCTGTGTGCTTATGATATGGTCTGCCTATGTGTACTCTATTTATGCTCTGTTACCCTGTTACTGATTCTGAGTTGGACGCCTCTGTGATTTTATGCTAATACCGCTATAAGCCCTTCCATGGTGTACAGCTATGTGTCTGCAAGGTGCAAGGACTGAGTCGCCCACTTTGAGCATCTTTAAACACTCAAATACACTCAAATACCACTTGACTCATCTTTAGACACAACTATAAGTCGTACCATCGAAACTTGCACTAGACTCATGTTATATGTAGATTCTACATCAGAGTATGGCCTCCAATGTGATCGATTATGAGTCTGAGTTTGCAACTACTTCAGTGACATGCCTACAATCCTCCCATAAGACAGACCATCTTTGTGCGTCCGCATAGTCACCGCCAAGGTACGCATAATACATTTTCAAGATATTGTTGAGACGGTGTGCGTCTTGATCACAACTGCAACTCTGTGCACACAAGCTCTGGATGCATAGGTTGTATAAAAATCATTCAACTGTGTCTAACATTGACATTGCGTGCGACTTGAAAGCAGACCTTTTATGTTTACCCTACACGGCACTGCATACATTACTATTCTGTTTAGATCTGAACTTTGATAAGACCACTCCAATATTTTGCTTTTTTTCAGCTATTTTGATGTGTACTCTCTTTATGATTTGGCATGACTCACCTACTGTTCATCTCACGTACAGATCTTAAGAATGTTTGTGATACAGCGCAGAATTCATGGTTCCAATTATGGCAAGTCATCGAAATGAGATGCCAGTATTTCTGTTGGTTAGCAGTGGTTTCCACCTGGCTACTCTCCTAGTCTGTTTGGCACATGCTTTCTGATTATGGACTCATGAACACTGACCTTATCCAAGGCAATGTGGGTTTAGGGTTCTTTGAGACTATGTGCATGATTTTACGCTGCGCCCTTGGAACAGATTCACTAATCCAAGTGTTTTCTAAGTGGAGGTTATGAGTCTGTGGAGACCCAGTACTTTAGAAATAGATTTGTAGCCTTTTCCAAATTGATGGATTTCAATAACTCATTCTGATCTCTTCAGGAAGATATTGTTAAATCTTTGCACTGGCAACTTGTCTTGATGTTTATTGTAAAATTACTTCATTGTATATTTTGAGAGGCTTGCTGTAATGAGGTCTGGCTACGCTAAATCATCTGGCTTTAGTGGGAAATTATAGTTTTACACAGTGACAGTTGTTATTGGGTAACTTTGTTCATTAAATAAATTGAAAAAGAGTTTTTTGTGTTTTTAAAAAAGTTGTCTTCACTAAAGTCGCGTATCCACTAGACGATATATTGGACAATTTGAACGTTAACATTATCGTTCATTGTCCACAATATCGTCCAGTGGCTATGCAGTCAACGACCAGCTATGCGCGCTCCCGCAGTACTTGCAGGGCAATCTGACGACATCGTCAGGTTCTGCAAGTACGGGGATGATAGAGAGTGATCTCACTGAACAGTATCGTTCAGTGTGGGTGCTCAATGTTGTTAACGACATTGAGCCCGGCACTGCAGGGCAAACCCTAGACGATATCGCACATGGAGCATATCGTCTTGTGGTTCGCTTTAACATTAGGTTTTGTCTATAGATCTGAAACTAAGCAATGTGCCAATTTTGCAATAATAGAGGCAATCAGGTCGGGACAAATTTTTATCAACACTGTTTAGGTGATACTTTGTATTGAGTTGTGGAAACAATAGGTTTAATAATTGACTCTCTGGGAAATATATATTCATAACATTTCTCTTTGTTGTAGGCTCTAAATTTCAAGAAATTCTCCTTACTAGGATGGAGTGATGGGGGTATAACTGCACTCATAGCAGCTGGGTCTTACACATCCCTTATTCATAAGCTTGTTGTATGGGGAGCCAATGCTTCTGTGACTGAAGAGGATCTAGAGCTTTATAATGGTAATAATATTTAACAGCTTTAAAGTGCAGTTGCAGCCATGAATTAACATGTTTTTAGTAATTTAAAAAAGTGCTGGATGTACATGTTTAGTATCACACACAGATGTATTACAAATTAAATTGTCAGTGGAAAGACATACTTATTTGGAGAACAAAACATATAGCGACCTTGCCAAGAGGCAGAAGATAGTTAAAAAAAAAAAAAAAAAAGCTATTGCTGGCTAATGCTAATTCATCAGTTCTCTTATACCGGAGGTTGAGAGGCTGGATAGAGTGCTGGATGCATTTGTGTACAAAGTGCAGGCGTAAAATGTGTGCCATCAAAAAGCTGCGTTTGCAGGTTTATTTTGAGTGACGCATAGCTTACGATACATACTACTTAAAATACAAAAGTAAATGGGTCTGCATTAAGGTAAGTTTTAAGCAATCCAGGTACTTTTTATGCATATCACGATGCAGCCACATCAATGAGTTTGTTTTTTCTTCTTCCCATTGGATTCAAGGAAAGAAGAGAGTTCCCTCAGATTTAGGTGAATGATACATTGCTGAAAAAGAAAATTGTGTCCTCGTTTTAATAAAGTAATTTTTCACTGTTTTTTATAATGTAAACTTTTGTTTCTCTGTGGCACTGCAGTTTCCAGTGGGCATTAGATGCCAGGGCATGCTGATGCTTACTGTATATACTAGTGCCACCATGCTCTGGAAACCATTAATATGCTGACACTTGTAGTTCTAAAAATGTCAGCATACCCAAGCAGTTTATAGTTCCCAGGCTGGTTGGAATCTGTACTATATAATTATTTTTTTGACATTGCAATGGTCCATTCTGATGATCAACGGATACACCACCTGGCAGGCAAATCTGTGGCTGTGCCTACCTTACTTTAGAGCAGGCCTGGCCAACCTGTGGCTCTTCAGCTATGTGAAACTACAAGTCCCAGCATGCTCTGCCACAGTTTTGCTATTGGGGAATGCTATAACTGTCAGGGCATGCTGGGACTTTTCACAACAGCTGGAGAGCCACAGGTTGGTCAGGCCTGCTTTAGAGTGATTTCACTAACATATCTTTACTGTACTTGACCTAACCTTACACTCCACTTCTATAGCCTATTCAACCTCTCTAGATGGTGTTTTTTTGTTGTTTTTGGTGTTTATGCTCAAAACCTGTTTGCATCCAACTCTAAATGACCCTAAATGCCTATATTACTGATGAGGCATTCTCATGGCGAAGTCTTTATTATTCTTATCAGGGCCTTTCACCACATTCCCACACATAACCTAACTTTTTCTCACTTTACGGCACTTTATAGGTTTCTGTGAATCGGCAAGTACTTGCTTGATGGGGTTTTCGGATGTCGAAACAATTTACCCCACCCCAGAGAGCAAGATTTGATACTCTTCCTCTTCATCACTTTCTGCGAGGACTATGATTACAGAGGCAACGTTAAAATTATGGTTCCTCTTGCTTAAACCATTCACAGTCAAATCCTTTGGCCAACTTCTGTTTGCAACATCTTTCCCTTGTCAGCCTTGAAGCATGATATTGACTATTGGCTATGATATTGACTATTGGCATACTTCATTGGTAAATAATTTTCTTTCAAAGTGCCATCCTCATCCTGAGAGTCATTAGCATCACAGTTTTCAAGCTGTATGTCATCAGAGCATGTACTGGCACTGCCACCCTCAGATTCGGACTCTCATGTCCTCGTAAAATACTTGAATCTTTGCTCCATTGACTCACAAACTTTATCTCACGGCTTTGATGGCTACCTGCCACTTCAAAAAAGCTTATATCACTTGGATTTTCTTGTGCATCTGCTTTTTGGGACCTGAAAATATGATGAACAACTTCCAAATGTTCCACCAGCACAGGTTGTAGTTCATTCTCCACAGAGGTCTTTTTTAAATTCTGTTTAGCTGGACTTTTTGCTTCAATCTTTGTAATTTGAGACCACTCCACTTCCACACAAATTCAGCAGCATTTCAAGCATTGTTTCACATACATGAGCATTACTCTTCACCAGACTGTCAGTATAAACTTTCTTTAAGGCTCTGCTTTCCACAAAAAAACGGTGTGATTGGGTCACATTCAAATCACATGGTGACAATCGAGTCTCATATGTGGAAGCCATGTGCATCTCTGTAGACTTCTGTACATCCTTTACATTTGCTTCACAGGAATGCGATCATCATCTGTATATGTCACTTCTTTATCATCAAATTAAGACCGTTTTGCAATCTGGACCTGTTCCCCTTTGGGAGGACTTCAAACCCTCAGCTATCACTGTAAGCTGAAAGACACTAAAGGTACTTCACCCCCTTTTTCAAGACAGTCTTTCAGAAAATTTCCCAACTTTGATGCTTTTGTCCCTTCTTGGACACGTGACATTTAATGAGGACATCTTCATTGTCAAATTGCTGATGACAAACATCACTCTTCTGAAACATTACTTTGTTCAAGCATCTCACTGCTCGTCCGCTGCTCATCACACAAGACACTGCACCGATAGCATATCACTCTGCACACCAGCCTTTTTAGGATCAAGCTGTAGCAATTGCACCTGTGTTTATGCACTTCTGTCACACTAGGCTCAGTGGAGATATTGAACGACATTTTGATTAGAATCTTAGACTGCTATTCAGCTTCCCCTGCTTTTCCAACTACCATGTGGAATTTTTTCTGAGCCGCAGACAGCTGCTCTTCCAGCTGGGCAATTTTCGTCATGGCACTTTCCAACTTGCTCTCCGACTGCAGAAGATTGCTCTCCACAACTCAAATTCAGCAAGTGTCAACTTTTGTACAGCCATTTGAGACTCTGCCACGTTTAATTCACATTGCAACTCCAGTTCTTCGGTATTTCTTTCCATTTCTGCAACTGGCTATGTGTACTTAGCAGACATTTCTCAAGGTTCTCACTTGCAATTTCCTAGCCACGCCATGTGCCTGGTTAAGTTTTTTATTCCAATGATTCACTTTGCTCTGCAGTTTTATGCAGACTTTCCTCCAGAAATAAGTTCCTTTCTGTCAGACATTCTGAAACTGCTTTGGCTGCAGCCAAGTTGTATTGGAGTGTCTGTTCTTGTTCCTTAAAGCTTGCCTCAAGATGGACTACCTCCATGTCCTTTGCATCACGCTCTTTCTGCAGCATCTGGAGACATTTCTCCCTTTCTTCCGAACATTCACAGAGCTTCTCAGAGAATTTATTTCTAAATCACACTCTGCAAGTCTTACTTTCTAGTGAATTCCACAAAAGTATCTTCCTTCTAACATCAGTTAGATCTGCCACTTTTCTTTGAGCGAGCTGCGTCAATCTGGTGTCCCTTGACACATTCTTTTAATTCTTCCACTTTCTGCTGAAGTGTCACACTTTTGATGCAATTCAACCATGTCTCGCTCTAATACTTTATTCTTTGCTAGCAGCACATCACACTTTATCATAGACTTTAATGCTGCAGCCTCCTCAAAGCGTTCAGACATAACCACTAATTTGAGGTCTGTCTCTTTAAGAGCTTTACGTCTTTATATTTCCTCCTGCTCAAATGCTATTTTCAAAGAGGACAACTCACTTTGTAACGTCTTTTCAGTTTGCGCATGCAAAAGCTTTTCTTTCGTTTACTTTTCCTCTAAGTCACTCATCTGGTCACAATAGCGTAAAAGTGTTTCACTCCAAACTTCACACAGAGAGTAAAATTTTTCTATGCTGATTTAGTCCTCTCCTGGTGACCTTGCACCTCATTACACATACTGACCGTTTTACTCTGTTTAGTCAAATTAAATGTCTTTCTCTGGAACATTACCCGGAGCCACAGCATTTTGAAGAGAGTCACCACAGAGGATTTCAAACTACTTTTAAATCACTTCATTGTAACAGACTTTTACTTTCAAACTGGACACTCCAGTCCTGGACTTTCATCTCTACAGATTGAGACTGAACCTTTGTAGCAGGCCTTCTGCCTTTAACATATTTCTGTTTATTTCCCATAATTCTTGACACACAACACACAGGAATAACTTGCTTTTGTTTTCACTATATTACACTTTGCCTTCAAAAGTATTTTTAATACAGCAAAACATTTTTCTTCATGTAGCACTACAATTACCAGCATGAATCAAGCACTGTATCTTTAACAGCCTTTCTAAAGGAATCTCTGTTCTACACCACACTTGATTAGCCACGCCTTGACTTAACGAGCTTGAACATTTCAGCAGGATAAAACACAAATTTTCCTTTAACCCTTCCAGTGCTGCAACACTTTAAATACTCATGTGTCATAACTGTTTTCCATATGCAGACAACTTTTCTGTTCAAACAGACTGATCTTCACTCACCACCTTGACGAGTATTCACCATGCAGGTGCAGTGAGCATCCATATCTCCATTTAGCTGCAGTAATCCATTTTCTGCGTAGATCGAATTGTGTAGACCTGTATTGCCCACATTTTCCACCATATTCTGATAACTTGGGGTAATTAGGGGTAATTTGCTGGTAGATGGGTGTCAGTGGTGCAGTATCTAAGGTGCTCAATCAGGGTCCACACATCTTTTCAGGTATAAATAAAAGATAAGTGCTTTACTGTCAGCATACTGTAGAAAGAAAACAGCAAACGCCTAGCCCCCATTTAGGGCACTCACTCACTACTTCACCCCTGACTACCTTTGGGTAGCTAGTCTGCAAATAAAGTCTCTTCATGATTCGCTCCAGCCTGGCTTGGCTTGGCTGCCACAGCTA
Organism: Taudactylus pleione; assembly: GCA_031769625.1. Lineage (NCBI taxonomy): Eukaryota > Metazoa > Chordata > Amphibia > Anura > Myobatrachidae > Taudactylus > Taudactylus pleione. Next base: position 17,755,444 of record JAUIMM010000115.1, on the reverse strand, counting down.
CACAAAACACAGTCAGTCTTGGTGTCTTTCCCGGTCTCCTACAGGTTTAGGCTCTGGCTTCCTCAGCCTGCAGCTTAGCTGCTTCAATGTCTTTAAATGTACAGTCTGAGATTTGCAGTACTCCCTGCCTCCTGCTGGTCTGGACTCAGGTCCCCCTGGCCCCCAATGGCTTGGCTTAGCTTCACTGGGCTCTCTGGCTGCCACAGTCCCGCTTAGACTGTCTCCAACGGCAGCCTGCCTGGTCTGCCTTCTCATCAGCCCACACCTGGACTCTCTTCACAAGGCAGCCCCTAGGTGTGGCAAAACTTAGTTTAACTACCCTGTGTGGGTAGATTCCATGGTTCACCATCGCCATCTCTGTTGATCCTGTCTATATATATATATATATATATATATATATATGATTGTTTGTTTGCACTGCCAGTGACTTATCCTGAAGAATAAATCTGAGGACCATTAAATATGTATATAGTGTGTTTTTTTGCCACAATGATGAATTGAATACAGTTTTTTTTTTCTACTGTGATTTGGAGTGCTGCCTTGTTCTTATTTCTAAGGACCCTGGAGATTGCATGTTTAATTTAGGAAGGCACCCTACTATTGTTCATGGTATCCAGAGTGCCAGGCTATCTTGGAATATATATATATATATATATATATACAGTCAGGTACATAAATATTGGGACATTGACAGAATTTTCATATTTTGGCCTCTATTCACCACCACAATGGCTTTGAAATGAAACAAACAATGTGTGCTTTAACTGCAGACTTTCAGATTTAATTTGAGGGTAATTACATCCAAATCAGGAGAACGGTGTAGGAATTACAACGGTTTCTATATGTGCCTCCCACTTTTTAAGGGGCCAAAAGTAATGGGACTATCAACTCAAAAGCTATTTCATGGACAGGTGTGGGCTATTCTCTCGTTATTTCATTATCAATTAAGCAGGTAAAAGGTCTGGAGTTGATTCTAGGTGTGACATTTGCATTTGGAATCAGTTGCTATCGACTCTCAATATGAGATCCAAAGAGCTGTCACTATCAGTGAAGCAAGCCATCATTAGGCTGAAAAATCAAAACAAACCCATCAGAGAGATAGCAACAACATTATGTGTGGCCAAATCAACTGTTTGGAACATTCTTAAAAAGAAAGAACGCATCGGAGAGCTCAGCAACACCGGAAGACCACGGAAAACAACTGTGGTGGATGACAGAAGAATTATTTCCCTGGTGAAGAAAAACCCCTTCATAACAGTTGGCCAAATCAAGAACACTCTCCAGGAGGTAGGTGTATATGTGTCAAAGTCAACAATCAAGAGAAGACTTCACAAGAGTGAATATAGAGGGTTTACCACAAGATGTAAACCATTGGTGAGCCACAAAACCAGGAAGACCAGATTACAGTTTGACAAACAACATCTAAAAAAGCCATTACAGTTCTGGAACAACATCCTATGGACACATGCGACAAAGATCAACTTGTACCAGAGTGATGGGAAGAGAAGAGTATGGAGAAGTAAAGGAACTGCTCATGATCCAAAACATACCACCTCATCAGTGAAGCATGGTGGTGGTAGTGTCATGGCGTGGGCATGTATGGCTGCCAATGGAACTGGTTCCCTTGTATTTATTGATGATGTGACTGCTGACAAAAGCAGCAGAATGAATTCTGAAGTGTTTTGGGCAATATTATATGCTCATATTCAGTCAAATGCTTCAGAACTCATTGGACGGCGCTTCACAGTGCAGATGGACAATGACCAGAAGCATACTGCAAAAGCAACCAAAGAGTTTTTTAAGGCTATGCAATGGCCAAGTCAATCCCCTGACCTGAATCCGATTGAGCATGCATTTCACTTGATGAAGCCAAAACTGAAGGGAAAATACCCAAAGAACAAGTAGGAACTGAAGATATTTGCAGTAGAGACCTGGCAGAGCATCACCAGGGATAAAACCCAGCGTCTGGTGATGTCTATGCGTTCCAGACTGCAGGCCGTAATTGCCTGCAAAGGATTTGCAACAAAGTATTAAAAAGTGAAATTTAGATTTAGGATTGTTTAGTCTGTCCCATTACTTTTGGCCCCTTAAAAAGTGGGAGGCACATACAGAAACCGTTGTAATTCCTACATCGTTCACTTGATTTGGATGTAATTACCCTCAAATTAAATCTGAAAGTCTGCAGTTAAAGCACATCTTGTTTGTTTCATTTCAAAGCCATTGTGGTGGTGAATAGAGGCCAAAATATGAAAATTCTGTCAATGTCCCAATATTTATGCACCTGACTGTGTGTGTATATATATATATATATATATATATAATTTTTTTTTTCATATATCACTTGTCATTTACAAAACCAAAAATGATTATCTTTCTAAACAAGAATTTGTCTAACAGTCTAAAAACGTCACTATCAGTAAGCTAGTGTGAAGGTAGATTAAAATACCTAATAGAGACTGACTCTACAATTCTACTAATTAGTTTTTTGTTCTGTCTTTTGTTTCTATTGATTTTATCTGTCAAATGAATCATACTGTACTTTTTACATTACATTGTATATGTGCTTTGTTGCCATCTAGTGACTAGAGTTATTTACTTTTAGATTATATTTGTATGATGTGAAATAAAGTTATGGTCATTTTTTTCTCAAAATTCTTAATATATTGAAATGATTGCATGAATTGAAATGTAGAACCAGTGACAAATGCACTCCCTTTTTTTTTTTTATTTTCTAAGCTGTAAAAGATGTAGCCAATTGGAGTCCAAGGATGAGAGAGCCTATGGAGAAGCTATATGGAAAGGAGTATTTTGCCAAGACCTTTTTAGCATGGGTTGATGCTATGAGTAATTTCCTCAGGAAGTCTGATGGTAAATAGAATTGTGAAAAAATATTTTTTTACTTCTCATTCAGTACTCTCATTTTGTTACAATTAGTATGACAAAATGACATGATTATGCTTTAATAAATTGTAGTGTAATACAGAATGTTAGTGATAAATGTAAGGCATTACACTATGGTTGTTTTACTACGATACATCAGTTTCTTTGCCAGTACAATCCTAGATAGTGCTAAATGGCTTTAGTAGAGATTGCAGTTCATGAGCCTCATTTACTAAATACAAAACTACTGAGATGCAACAGAAAAAGCTGCTATAAAGCTTCCATGTTTGTCAATGTCACAACTTTGTGTACAGTAGCAAGATGACAGCATTTGCAGAAGAGGAAATGTTTGCGCTGCCCATCTAGATTATAGAACAGGGCAAAAAAATATTTTGGATTACAATATTCTCTTCCATAAGCCTCATCTTTTTTACATGTTTAAGCAGGAAATTAAAAAAGATAATACTATTCAAAGCAAAACACAACATAAATTTACCCTTTGGTGTCTGCACCAGCTCTGAGCTGGTGGATATCAGGTTTTAGTCTATACTTTTAATAAGATGCATCTTGCATCTTCCGGTTGCACAAATGGCAGCATTGTTAATTTTAGTCCCATTGTAAATCCTAGCTTCAAATGAAAAGGAGTTTGGCTATTAAGGTACATGGAGGTGCGCCAGTCGTTGGCAACTGAAAAGGATTGCAGTGAGCACGTTCCACAGCAAAATGAGGGGAGAAAGCAACCCAGGCCACAAGCCAATCTTCAAGGAATTTCTCAGAGACCGAACCCTCCACCTTCTCCGGCAGCCCCACAAAACGGAGATTGTTATTCTGAAGCCGGCCCTCAAGATCAGATATTCTTGGCTAACAAGAATCTGATGAGACGTCGGGCTGGAAATTTGCTTCATGTGCCGGTTAATACATCTGGCCACTATGATCGCATTTTGCAATGCGATTATGGGCAGTACTGCATGCCCTGATCGCATTTCAAAATGTGATCATTAATAAATGGGCCTCTTCTGTTGGTTTACTGCTCTGGAGCCTCAGAGTTACTGTGTAGGATTTTATTATTTTCTTTTTTTGTTATACTTGTAATATAATTTTATTGATCGACATTATAGAATATCAAATGTCCAAGATCCATTGCAAAGGAAAAATACATCATAGTATACGGGTACAGTTTCCGAGAGTATACATTCCGTCACGTGAGGATTAGGAATACAATTTATTATGTCTAACACAGAAAAGAGCACTAGACGCTAAATGAGTAAGTTACGCTCATATGTAGGTGCAATATATTATATATAGTCCCATCCAAGGTCATATAGCATAGAGAACAGTGGTGAAATGCAATTCAGATATTCATAGGCTCAGATAGGAACACCATTTGTAAGAACCTCCAAATTGTACCATGAAGTGAGGTGAGAACATTTTCTCAAGGTGACAAAGTGTGTATATATGGAAGCCAGGTGTCAAATGTTTCCACTAACAAATCCTTGTGGATTGATGCCTTCATCCAATCCATCATAAATAAGAATGATATTCTAGGAAACAATATGTCATTGGATAAGGGTCTGTAGCTATCCCTTGAGATACGATTGTTTTTTTTTTTAGTAGCAGCTGCCAATTCGGTGAGTAAAATGCGTTTGCCTTTAGAGTGGGTCAAGGTGTCAGCCTTGGAATAGATATTCCAAAATGCCCATAACTTAGAAATCCGGAAGTCTATTTTCAAGATATTAATAAAATAGGATATTTAGAAATACTGTAGTTACAATTTATACCATTTACAGTCATACTTGCTTTAGAGGTCCACACACACAACAGATGCATTTTTTGCATTTATGAATAAAAACAGTTCACAGCCTTTTTTTTTTTTTATATTTTGTTTATTCACATAATATTTTTCTTATCACTTTATTATTTTGACACTATTTGGTTTTATATTTCACTTTAAACATTATGAGATTATATATTAATATTTGGTACATATATTTCATGTATAATATAAATAAATAAGCTGTTTTGATACCTGTTTTAGAGCATATCTAATAAAAAGATTGGTTTTAGATTTAGACGAAAGGAAATATTGTGCACCCTACTGTAAACTAATTTTTTCTTCTCTTCTAGTTTAGTATATCTGTATTTGAATCAGTGGGTAGCACCTTTTTTGTTTTTGTAAGATAAATTTCTAATGTGAATTGTTACGGATATATTATACTTAGGGGGGTATTCAATTAGGCTGCAAAAAGTCGGAATCATTTTCGCCTATTTCAATTATCCCCGTATTCAATTTCAAAGACTTTTCGTATGTTCGAAAAGTCTTTAAAAAAAACGGGGATAACTTTTCTCCATGTTTTACATGGCGAAAAAAAGTACAGAATTTGGGTTTAGGGGTGTAGGCTTAAATAAAATAGCCTGAACCCCTGGGAATGTCATTTAAAATTAAACTGTGTAAAAAAAAAGTTTAAAAATATATAGGGACACCCCAAAAAAATTAATAAAAAATTTGGTGTGAAAAAAAAAAAAGTGGAAACAGTGTTTAAAAATAGGGAAATAGGTTCAGGGGTTTTCTGCAAATATGCGGCAGGTGTTTTCTAGAATAGGCTATTAGTGGCAGGTGCATTTTTGCAGAATTTTAAAAAAATGACTTTAGGGACTTAAAAATATGCTAGTACCCATTTTCATGTACCCCAAATTTGAAGGGACCACTTAAAAAAAAAAAACTCTTCTGCATCACTTCTTCAATGACCCAACTGTCTTTTGCAGGCATAAACGGGGGGCACTCATAGTGATCCCCCATGTCTGGACATCTTTAGGGGGGTCCTACAATTATTGAAAATTCCCGTTTTTTTTCGTAGAACCCAATTCGCCGGGTCCCGTTTTCGCTGATTTTAAATTGAATATGGGGATAAAGCGGGCATGCGCCCAATACTTTATCCCAGGAAAAGCTCCGATGTGGAGCAAAAAGTCCAGCACGGACTTTTTGCTCCCAAATTGAATACAGGCCTTAGTGCAGGATTCTTTCCTATTGTTGTTGTTGTTATTAATAATATATGCCTGAAGGTTACTCTATAGACATGTGCTGCTGATATAGTGTATGCCATAAATGAGATTTTCTGTAAATACTTAGATTTGGTATGGTAAGGCATAGCTAACTCATTGGTATAAATTGAAAGTACATGAGTTTAGTTGTTAAATGCTGTATTAATTTAGGAATGATGAAAGAAGCAAAAGTAAAATGTAAAATTGTTATGTAAAACTACTATTGTTATTCTATAATACAACAATCAGTGTTTTAAACCATGTTTTTACAATTTCGGCAGGTAACATTTGTCGACATTTGCTTCCCCTTATTGATTGTCCTACATTAATTGTTCATGGTATGAAGGATGCTATGGTCCCACTATTTCACCCACAATTTATTCATCAGCAGATAAAGAATTCAAGGTGAGCCATATGTATATTATGTGTTGTTATTATATTACATGTGTGTGTTAGAAATTTCAGCCTTGTTGATATCGCTTGTAAATAACCATTCATCATACAGTATATACATTTCCATAAATAGGAAAATTTATTTATTTTAAGAATCTTGCCTTATTTTTTGGTTGGTTAAAAAAAAATGTAGTAAATAAAAAATAATTTTTATTTTATGGCCTCATTTTCATACATATGGGCAGCACAATTGGCATAGTGGTTAGCATTACTACCTTACAGCTATGAGGTTTCAGATTTGATACTAGCCACGGCCCGATCTGTGTTTGTATGTTCTCCCCGTATTTCCTCTGGGTGTTCCGGTTTCCTTCCACAATCCCTAAACATACTAGTAGGTTTAATGGATTCTGACAAATAAATGAACCCTAGTGTGTATATGTGTGTACATGTGGTAGGAAATATAGATTGTAAGCTCCACTGGGACAGGGACTGATGTAAATGACTAAATATTCTCTGTAAAGCGCTGCAAAATGTGTGCTATATAAATAACTGTTAGTAAATAAATTATCTTCTAAGAATGAAAAGTTGTCTTTTCTTCTTGAAAGTAGTCCTTTGCCCCTACATATTGGAATTTACTTTATTTACCTGGAATCTATTCAGACAGTAGCATAATGAATGCTATTGCTGAATTGTGTTCAGCACTGAAAGAACTAGATGAAGGCAGAGCTTCCTGCACATGTCCTGCTGGCTCAGTATCTAGTGAGCTTTTGCTGAACAGGATGACTATGCAAACACTACAGCTTGGTACACACCTATATAATCCTCCGCCCGATATAGGGTGATCAGGCTGGCATGCCTATATTCTGTGTGTGACTGCGGGTATATTTGCATGCGGTATACTACGTAACACTATCAAAGCCATTGACACTGTAACGTAGCATTTTGCATGCAGATATAACCACAGTCATACAAACAATATAGGCATGCTGCATATCATTTTAATCAGCATAAGCTTCTTGTGCATCCTATTCCCATCACTTTGCGAATGGGATGCATTTGAAATTAAAGTCACACAAAAAGATGCTCGTCTCTACCCAGTAGCGCCACAGCATGGTGCGACTAGAAGGGCTGTTTAACGCGCAAGGAAGTAAGATGTATGTGGACACATCCCTATAAAAAATGAGAACCGAGAATACTGCAGGTTTAGCAGATAAACATTGTGCTTCAAATTCCCAGTGCAAAAAGTTGTACTCTGTAGGTTGACAACACTAACAGTGTGTGTATATAATGTCCCCTGGAATTTGAAACAGTCGTGCATTATATTTACACTACCAGTGATAGAAGACAAGTAGGGCATACTTGCCTACCCTCTTGGAGGCTCCGAATCTCTCCTGACTCCCTGGAAGAGCATTCAAGTGCCCCGGTCCCGGATTGTTCCTGCCCATATCCTGTGTAAAGTGTTCTTTCTGAATCACGTCATCGTGATTTGTTTGCGTCGCTGCTCCCCCTATACCCCTCCACCATGCTGCTTGCTGTGTCGACCTGGTGGAGGCAGCCAGAAAGGCAGCAAATATGAAGTAGGGTATTTCATTAGTAAAAATGGTGCTTAATAATAATTAGTTATGTTATCTCCATTTTTTAGGAATGAAATAAAAGCTAACGTTCAATAATTCATATTGTTGTTGGTTTAATAAATTAGATATAACAGCACTTTTTATTTCAAATCCAAAAAGTATTTTCCATTTTATTTTGGAATTTTAATACCATGTACCATATTTTCATGTACCTTAAATGGATACTTTGTACAGGGTAACTTAATTTTAGTGCTCTAAATACATGGTAATTTGAATCTCTCTGTACGGGTATGAATAATGAATGTCTGCATATCAACATTCCAACAATGACTACACACTTGTGTTAAAAGCATACTGACAATATCAGAAAATTCTATTACTAAGGAAGTAGTATTGAATGTGGAGTAAAATTTAAAGCATTTAAGTGATCATTTTCATTAAAGAAAGTAGCCTTTACAGTGAGATTTGAAATAGGAATACTCTTCGTATTTCATAACTACAAGGAAAAAAAAAAGGTTTCCCCCCAGCACACTGCAAAAAAACAGCAGAAAAACTTGAATACTAGATGATAATAGAAATTCATAGGTATTCGTTGCATACATTTGCAAATATATGGTTAAGCTCCAGGCCAGCATCAAGGCTCCTCTATACTGGCGTCCCTAACGCTACATGATAATAGCCCCACTCTGCAATTATATGACTCATACTGTTGTGCTACATGATAACAGCACATACATAAATATATATAAGCTGAGAGCCAACTCACCTGGGAGGTACCCCAGAAACTTCCAAATTGCAATACAGGAACCAGCATACCCTCCTAATGTTGGTTCAATCCATGCCTCTCAGAACAGCAATAAAATAGTGGTTGCTCGTATCAACTAAATGGTATTTCACAGGCGTACCTCCTAGGTGAGGTGGCTCTCAGCTTTTATATATTTATGTATGTGCTGTTATCATGTAGCACAACAGTATGCAGTTATATGACCCAGAGTGGGTGCTATTATCATGTAGCGTTAGGGACGCCAGTAATAGAGGAGCCTTGACGCTGGCCTGGCGCTTAACCATATATTTGCAAATGTATGCAACAAATACCCCTGAATTTCTATTATTATCTAGTATTCAAGTTTTTCAGCTGTTTTTTTGCAGTGTGCTGGAGGGGAAACCTTTTTTTTTTTTGTTCCTTGTAGTTCAGAGTAAACCCCCTCCCCTTGCAAGCACCTGTGAAATACCATTAAGTTGATATGAGCAACCACTATTTTGCATTGCTGTTCTGAAACTGAATGACGGACTTCTATCTGAGCCCCTGTCTCTGCATGTATAGCGCCTTGAAAAAGTGTTCACCCCCCTTTGCATTTTTCATGTTTTGTTGCCTCACAACCTGGAATTAAAATGGATTGTTTTTTGAAGGTGCGCATCATTTCATTCACAGAACATGCCTACAACTGTGAAGTTTTTTCTTATATTGCGTATCAAACAACATTTAGGACAACATAACAGAAAACTTCAGCGTGCATAACTATTCACCCCCCTAAAGTCAGTACTTTGTTGAATCCACCTTTTGCGGCAATTACAGCTGCAAGTCGCTTTGGATAAGTCTCTATGAGCTTGCCACATCTTACCCTTGGGATTTTTGCCCATTCCTCAAGGCAAAACTGCTCAAGCTCCTTCATGTTGGATGGTTTCCGCTTGTGAACAGCAATCTTCAAGTCTGACCACAGATTCTCAATTGTATTGAGATCTTGGCTTTGACTAGGCCATTCCGACACATTCAAATGTTTCCCCTTAAACCACTCGAGTGTTGCTTTAGCAGTATACTTCGGGTCATTGCCCTTCTGGAAGGTGAACCTCCATCCCAGTCTCAAATCGCAGATTGAAACAAGTTTTGCTCAAGAATATCCCTGTATATAGCACCATCCATCTTTCCCTAGACTCAAATCAGTTTCCCAGTCCCTGTTGCTGAAATACATCCCCACAGCATGATGCTGTCACCACCATGTTTCACTGTGGGGATGGTGTTCTTGGGGTGATGTGTTGGGTTTGCGCCAGACATAGCGTTTTCCTTGGTGGATTTGGGGAGTCCAGACACTTGGGGAGTTGCCCACATGCCTTTTGGCAAACTCAAATCGTGTCTTCTTATTTTTATCACTAAGTAATAGCTTTTTTCTGGCCACTCCTCCAAAAAGCCCAGCTCTATGGAGTGTACTGCTTACTGTCACATGCACAGATATACCAGTCTCTGCTGTGGAACTCTGCAGCTCCTTCAGGGTTACCTTTGGTCTCTGTGCTGCCTCTCTGATTAATGCCCTCCTTGCCCGGTCTGTGAGTTTTGGTGGGCATCCCTCTCTTGGCAGGTTTGTTGTGGTACCATGTTCTTTCCATTTGATGATGATGGATTTGATGGTGCTCTGGGGGGGATCATCAAAGATTTGGATATATTTTTATAACCCAACCCAGAATTGTACTTCTCAACAACTTTGTCCCTGACTTGTTTGTAGAGCTCCTTGGTCTTCATGGTGTGATGCCTCTTGCTTAGTGGTGTTGCAGCCTCTGGGGCCTTTCAGAAAAGGTGTGTATATACTGACATATCATGTGACACTTAGATTTCACACAGGTGGACTTCATTTCACTAATTATGTGACTTCTGAAGGTAATTGGTTACACCAGAACTTTTGAGGGGCTTCATAGCAGAGGGGGTGATTACATATGCACATGCCAATTTTCAGAATTTTATTTATAAAGATTATTTTTTATATATATTTTTCTCATTTCACTAAACCAAATTACACTATTTTGTGCAGATCCATCACATAAAATTTATATATATATAAAAATAAAAAAATTACAGGTTGTAATGTAACAAAAAAGGTAAAAAGTCAAGGGTGTGAATACTTTTGCAAGGTACTGTATATTTTAATATATCCTGGTGGTACATTTTCTTATTGCCCCAAAAAGAAATGTTAATTATTAGGTCTAAAGCCTAGTAATTAATAAATGGGCCCCTCAGAGAGAAAGATAAATAGACAGAAGTAGGGGAGAGGGGGAGAAAGATAGGAGAGAACAAAGAGGGTGGGGTAATGCTAAAGAGAGAGGAAAGGAAAAGTAGTGCCTGAGATTACAGCTATATATCAGCGATGGCTTCTACCTTTTTACTGCAGGGTGTCTGCCCAGGCAGCAGTCCAAACCCCTTGTTGTGGCGGCTGTCTTTGCGGCACGTGGTCCTCATTCATTAAGCATAAACATAAAATAAAATCCCCCCCCCCCCGAAAAAAAAACCCAGCACATGTGCAGAGATAAGTAATCAGCTAGAGGCTTCTCGTTGGAAGCACTGCCTAATGACAGTCTGGGCTGGCAGTCCTCCTGTCAGTCAATAGCAGAAAGTGCTTCCAATGAGAAGCCACTGCTGCTAATTCACATCACTGGGGGATCACAGGGGAGTAGCAGAGTTTATTGGGATCTGCAGCCCTTAGGTACAATTTGCCACAGCTAATTATTATATTTGGCTATCTTTATTTTATAAAATGCCAACTTATGGGTGTGGGGAACATTTACAACATATAAACTCAGAGAAGACCGTTAAGGCACTATTAGAAGATTTTGTTGGCTGAGGAGTGTCCTCATAGGGTCAGTTTAGAGGGGACATGTAAATGGCAGATGCATTAAAAGTGTATCAGTCATACATGAAATAAGGTTATAAAAGGGGAATATATTTGAAGGTCAGAACAGCGTAACTGGGAAACAAAGGGTGAGATTAGAAACTTAGGGGTGTCAGGCATAATTGATGGACTTGTAGACAAGGTTAGGCCCTTTTAAATTGAATTCTAAGGTTTATTGGAAGTCAATAAAGGAATTGATGAATAGGGTGCAGCAGATGATGGAGGATGGTAAGTGTAGACATACAGGATTGCAGAGGGATGCCATAAAGTGTTAGGTCATAAACAAGAAATTGGGAGTCAAAGCAAGAGATTATGAGGGCATGGATGAGTTGTTTGGCGGCTTCTTACGTGAGGGAAGGAATTCATTTTTTGTTAGATATTGTGCTGCTAGAAGCAGAATGATTTGTGTATCTGAATGTTAAAGAGAAACCTGACAGAGAGCCTGATTCAGATGTGGACACAATGGCGATATTGACTACGCATGTGTCACGGTTGCATATCACATGCACCAAGGTACCTTTGCGATGCCGCTCGCAGTGGGGATTTCTTTACAAAGTGATTGACATTCAGGGACCATCTGGAGGCGGTTACGGGGTGTGGCGGCTAAAACACAGGCGTGTCAGGGCCATTTTTGGGGCGTTTCTCAGCATACTACTGTCATTTTTTACACAGAAAATTTGGCGCCAGTGTCTCAGTTCCCAAGGCCATTCTGTGCAATCATAGGGTTACTCAGATGGTCCATTATATTATCCAAGCATCTGCGACCACTGCTGTGTATGTAAGCACTTGCTTGGATCTGTGAAGCCGCCTGTGGGCGTCTCAATACATTTCCAAGTGGCTGCAGACATTAGCATATTTTCGCACAGCAGCTGCTTACAGGATGGCAGCTGCGATTGCATTAGTGTACATATCTGAATCAGGCCCATTTAACGTTAAATGGCAATAGCAGATGACTTAGAGATAGTTTGAGCTGTTGCCTAATGAATAAGGAGCTCAGAGCTAGAGATGCAAAAATCTGGGTATTATCTGTTTATACAGGATGCAGGAGACCATATATGGATAACAGTTTAGCAAGAGGTGGTGAGAATAGTATGACTGATGACCAATTATGGGGTATTCCAACAGAGAAGATAGGAGAGGTAGTGGTTTAATTGAAGGAAATAATTTATGGTTGAATAATAAAAACCCAAAAGTGGGCAGTATCCTGGTTTACAAAGAAATGGTGCTTTCACAAATCTGTCTCTGGTCATCTTAATGTAGGTGTTTTCTGTGTACCTGCTCATGCCTATCTACAAGTACCTCTCTTTAAACACATCTTAACAGTTTGTGGGGGCATCTCATTGCTGGGGGATTGCGCCATTGACTTGCCCTACTATTTAGTACCACTGGGCATGTCTTACTGTACTTAAGCAAAAAGTTGTGTACTGTTAGTATATATAGATAATCAAATCACTCTCTCGTTGTGTACCAGTCAGGCAAGTTGTCTTATTGTATCACCCTGGTTGCATTAATGAACATGTGGTGTCTGCCCCTAAACTTTGGCTAGGTACTATTTTTGACACACTGCTGCCATGACAAAAAAATTTAGCCTTTTTCTGACCATCTTCTTTTTTTTTTTTCTCAAAATCAAATTATTTTTTATTGCCATTTTTGTAAGATAGACAAATACAAAAATTGAAAAACACATCAATACAATGTAGATTCTTCAAGCATTCAATAGATGTAATATTGCACATTTTGTATCATGAATGGTGTGCAAAAGACAAATGCAAGGTAAGTATATATATAAAAAAAAGTTAGAAATACATGCCAGAGTTTCCCAAACTCCACCATTACAGTCCAGGTTTTAAGGATATCCATGCTTGAGTCCAGATGTTTAAATCAAATTGTCTGAGGTACTAAGTAAGTCTCCTGTGCTCAAGCATGGATATCCTTAAAACTTAGACTGTAATGGCGGAGTTTGGGAACCTCTGACATATGCAACAACTGCAAGTGTATACATAGAGCGCTAATCCAATGCTCTACACTAACAAACCATCAACTTTGGCATGCAGGACCAAGCACCCAAAACATAATAAATACATAATATACAGACTGTAGCTCCTAAAAGTATGACCACTAAAAGTGGAGCCATAAGAGATGCCACTATCCCAGTTCTGGAGGTGGCCATATCTAGACTGACACCAGCGATCTCAAACCTTATGATTTATGGACCGTATTCGTAGAGGCGTACAAGTATCTTTCATTGTCAGCTATGTCATTGACGAGAGCCTTCCAAGAATGTAGGGTAGAGCGATCTGGCGCAAGACAGATTATAGCTATTACAACTTTTGCCAAATTGGTCAGAAACAATGTATTTATAATATAAACCTTATTAAAAGTCTCCTCAAGTGCAATACCAAAACGGGAAACACTGGGTTGTAGTGGGGAGACAACAGGAGCAGTATCTCCAAAACAGTCTCAAATTTTAATTTAGAATTGAGAGACGCAAGGGAACTTCCATAGCATATACCAGAAGGCAAATCAGTGGAGCAACACATGGGATAAGTCATGCTTACACAGAGACCAATGGTATATAGAGACGTGGGCGATTTCGCAATCCTAATAAGAAAGGACACCAGTATCTACCTCCCATTTTGAGTTCAGGATAGTAACCCTAAACATATAGAAAAATGATCTTACAAGTCCGCGCTTATGAGATGTTCCAGATAATGAACCTTTTTCACAGACTCCAAATGTATTTCAATAAGTCCATATGAAAAAACATTGTAAAAGAGAAACAGCTCTTTTACCATACAGTTCATGCCATAAATATTGTACACCTCAGGTGTCAGAAATGGATGGAGAGGTGATGACAGTCCCAATCCACAACAGAAGTAGATCTTGAGAGAATATCCAAAATGTCCATTGAGATGCACCCACACCGTGATATAAACAAATGGTGCTTACATGTAAGCTTACATGAATAAAGTATGATACAGGTACGTAGCATTTTCTTTTGTGGTCCTGCTACGTACCTGTATTATACTTTATTCATGTAAGCTTACATGTAAGCACCATTTGTTCATATCACGGTGTGGGTGCATCTCAATGGACATTTTGGATATTCTCTCAAGATCTACTTCTGTTGTGGATTGGGACTGTCATCACCTCTCCATCCATTTCTGACACCTGAGGTGTACAATATTTATGGCATGAACTGTATGGTAAAAGAGCTGTTTCTCTTTTTCAATGTTTTTTCATATGGACTTATTGAAATACGTTTAAAGTCTGTGAAAAAGGTTCATTATCTGGAACATCTCATAAGCGCGGACTTGTAAGATCATTTTTCTATATGGTTATGATTGTATCTGTAAGTTGGTGACTTATATTTTGATCTTTTTCTGCTGCTATATGAGGCAGCGCCAAAATGTTGTGAAAGTTTTCTCTTTTTTGTTATATTTTATCAGGATAGTAACCCGTCTGGGAGGAATTGAGTATTAAGACTACAATGTAAAGGGGATATTAACTCGGCATAACCCAGCTTCTGCAAAGTAGTCTTAATCGGGGAATTACATACCTTTGACTGAAGTATAACAATGTTTGAGATATTGACCAAATGCAGTATGAGGGAGCCCAAAATCCTTGTGGTGCTGTTCGAACGATTTGAGATTAACATGATGGTACGTCTGCCAAATGGTAACTACACCATACTTAGGCCAAATGTTACCATTCCCCAGTTTGCATAGCTAGGTGAAGGCCCCATTGAAACACAATGGAGTGTCCTGATCAACTTCGATACCACCAAGGAGAGAATGTGTGAACTGCCATAAAATAAGGCCTGCCTAACCAGGAGAGCGGCAGTGGTCGATCCATTTGCTGCCAATATAACCTGTAGAGAAGAAAGGGGACGGAACCCTGTCAATGCACTATCCCAAGATTTGCACCCCCAGTCATGTAAATTAGATAGAGTACAAAAACTGCACTCACTGATTAAAGTTGGATCCAAAGCCATATTTACAGTGTACTTCCCAATGATAGGCCCCAAAGGCCTTGTCAACATCTAAGAACATTGCCACAGCCCCCTCCTCAGCTTTGTGAGACATCTGTAAGTGGTAAAGCAACTTACAGAGATTTTGAGTTGTAGATTTACCAGGCAGCTTGGTCAGGGTGCACTATTTGCCCAATAACAGTATTCACTCTACAGGCCAGGATTTTAACATCGGTAGATAATAAGGAAATAGGTTTATATGACTCCATCAAAGGAGGGTCTTTACTAGGCTTAAGGAGAACAACAATCAAGCCTCAGAATTGAGAGGGAGCAGCATAAAGACCATTAAGAGTCCAGTTGGCATAGGACAAAGTAACTTTTAGTCCTCTTACAAACGTCTATGGGGATCCCGTCCACCCCAGGCGCTTTAGAGTTAGGGGATGAGTTCAGGGCCATATCTAACTCCTCCAGAAAATGGAGGAGTTAGTGAGGGTGCTGAGAAAGTAAACTGAGTCCTGTGATAAAGTTGGAAGGGCTACCTCTGTAAGTTGAGATAGACGTGTGTATAGGTCACCCTAGAGGCATAAAACTATTTGTAGTACAGTAAACAAGTATCAGCTATTTATTACCAGAAAAATGTTGTACATTCTAGGAGTCCAAAATAGCAGGAATAATGTTACAGGAATGGTACCCTCTAGCCAAGTGCTCAGAGAAGAGCAATCTAATCTACTGTAGGATTAAGGTTATGAGATCATTCCCCCTGTCATAGGCAATCGTCCCTGTCGACACTCGTCATGATTTGGAGGTTCTATACTTAATATCATGCAATCTACTCTTCCTCCTCCAGCTGCCAAATGAATTGTTTCATTTTGGACACTCTTTATAAAAGTACCCCTAAGAAATGTCTTGAAGGAGTCCCAAAGAACCAATATGTTGAGCCACCCGTATTTTCAGAGAAGTAATTATCCCATAATCAGGGTAAACAAACAATTATCAAACTTGAGTGGGCCATGCAGTTTTGCAAGTCTAAGAACCATGTCACGATCGTTGAAGTGAAGTATCTTTTCTATGAAAGTGTGGGAGCTCCAGGTCGCAGTGGCTGGGGGGCATACGATGTACATGTTCCACAGAAAAGTGAGGAGAAAAGGTATCTCTGCCATACTGCCAAATAAGCCATACTTTTAAGAACTTCTCCAGCTCTTGAGTCCTCTCAGGCCGACTGACAAATCTCAAATTGTTTATGCGCAGCCTACCCTCCAAGTTGGACAACTTTAATTTAACAATGTCCATCTACGCAGTCTAGTCAGCAGTTTGACCCTTTTTTTTGGAATTCATGGCTGATGAAAAAAAAGGTCCACCTGAACCTCCCCAATTTTATCATTGACCACCTTACCGGAAGCTGGAGAAGGGTAGGCTCGTCCACAGACCCAGAGTCAGTAGTAACAGGGGATGGCAGCATCCCTGAACCTCTGAGTGTCACTTAAAAATAGAGACAGCAAGTAGGTAACATGCAGGTGACCACACAAAAAATGTAGTTGAAACATCAGGGAAAGAAGCGATTAATGAGGACCCCAATGGAGGCACAGAGTCAAGGATGGATGGAAGTAATGAGATGACGCTGATCCCAAGAGATTAAATTAAGTTGCCCTATCAAAGATACTGGCACAGGGGTACTCATTCAGTAACAGAGTGTGGATCTGCACTGCAGAGTTTAATCATGATGGACTGCAGATCGCTGTCACCAATCATGCAACCGAGATGGCTCCTGCAGCAGTTCCACACCTGTGACTGGGAGACACACTGCCTGACCCACTACCAGAGCATAGATGAGAATAGTGGGGAAACAGGTGACCCAGAGTGGCAGCAGCAATCCCTCCTTCCAACACCAGGAGCCCACCGCAGGGAAGCTGGCCAGCAGCAAGAGGACCACTGGCATCTACTGGAGGCCGAGAGGCTGTGACAGGAGGGTGGTGCCAGATCCACGACCAATCCCCAGTAGCATCCAAAGCAGGTAAGAGGTCCTGAGCAAGCAGCCAGAAGTAGACTACATGGGTTAAACAGAAACCTTAAGGATATTGGCAGGAGAGTGTGCAACTTGGATGGTGTAATGGTTAGCATTATTACCTCACAGCACTGAGGTCATGGATTTAATTCCCACCACTCCCAGTGTTTTCATGGGTTTCCTCAGGGTACTCCGGTTTTCTCCCGCAATCCCAAAAATATACAGTCTGTTTATTGGCTCCCAACAAAAATACAAAAAAATAACCCTAGTATGCATGTGTGCGAGCATGTGGTAGGGAATATAGATTGTAAACTCCACTGGGGCACTGATTCTCGGTACACATATTTGCTGTGGAATATGCATGCGCTATATAATTAACTGGTAATAAATGAATACTCCATACCGAGCCAAGTCACACTCCCTGACCTTTCTCTTCCTAATGGTTGCCTAGCCTGGAGACCATGACCTGTGAGTTCCGTATAGCCATGTAATCTCTCTTGTGGGTATCCCTGGTGAATACTGGGACGCCATGCCTCAGTTTAGCCAATGCAAATTGCTAATAGTACAGTGTGTCCAGAAGTGGGAGGGAAGATTCACATGTTGATTTGTTGCAAAGAGATAATTGGTTACTTTTTGAGTGCAGTTTTTGAGAAGTATATTAGATAAGAGCTACAGCAGATTGGTGCTGTAAACTGTCAGTGCCTTACACTGCATGCCTATGTATTTAGCTGTTTCCATGGAGATATTAAAACTTATGCATCTAATTGGCCAGGCTTTTACATGTTACCTATGTCCTCTATTATGTCAGCATGAAACAACTGAAGCTACAGTACTTTGAGTAATAAACAGTGGGGACCACCAGAAGTAAGATGCATTTGTGGAGGCAGGACATAAAGCAATGAAGTAAAATTTTTGCAGACGAGCAACAAAAAAATAAATAAATATATATATATACATATATATATATATATATATATATATATATATATACATACATACATACATACATACAGGTTGAGTCTCCCATATCCAAATATTCCGTGATACAGAATAATTTTGGCATGACTGAGATATTGAAACCTTTGACTTTTGCTGGTTCAATGTACACAAACTTTGTCTAAGGCACAAATTATTAAAAATATTGTATAAAATTACCTTCAGGCTGTGTGTATAAGGTGTATATGAAACATGAAAGAATTTCATTTCTGTGCACAAACTTTGCTTGAGCCACAAATTATTGAAAATATTGTATAAAATGACCTGCAGGCTGTGTGTATAAGGTGTATATAACACATAAATGCATTCTGTGTGTATATTGGGGTCCCATTCCAAAGATATTTAATTATTATATGCAAATATTCCAAAATACGGAATATTCCTTTATCCAAAATACCCCATGTCCTATATTTAAAGAAACCAAAGAGGGCACTCACCGGCAATAGTACGCTTAAACAGTAATTTGCAGACAGGTTGTACTCATCGCCAACGTTTCAATCCCGAAGGACCTTTGTCAAGACTTGAATAAAACAACCATAATCAACTTGCATGTTCACCAAATTACATTACCGTCACCAACAGCATAAACAGCATATGTATCAAGGGCCCAATTTATACCATTCTTACCTGTTTCACGCACCAAAAACCACTTACACCGGAGATCGACGTCCGGAAGTAGCCATTACAGCGTTGCTTTACCAAGAGCTACACTTGCTGCTCGTCCGAGCACGAGACCTTAAGTGACAGGTACGATGACGCGACACCCGGAAACAACCAGCGCTCTGCCAGCGATATGTAACCAATTATCATTAATCTCAAATACAGCATATAGCGGCAATGTGGTGGAGAAATCCATCCTAAACCTCACAGTTTGCTCAAAGGATATAACAGTACATTACAGATAGGGATAGTAGTAACAACATAATAGCCATTAGATAATAGAAAAATGTATAATATTTATCATCCGTGTAAATAATAGGCATTATTAAAAACCATATTCATAGGCAAATAGATATTGTTACCAATATCAGGTAAGATACCTGATAACTACATAAACAATAAAAATAATTATAGTTAACAAAACTCCATGATGACCCAGAAGATGTCACAAAGACAGCCAAAAATGGACACATATCTTCTATTTCAAAAAAATATTAATTGGATTAGACTCATTAAGGCCTGTTGGTGTCATAATACCCAGTCTACTAATCCAATATAATCCAAAAATTCTCCATTTCTACTTCAGGGTCCATAGGGGTCCACAGGGTGACCTTGGGGTATAGCTGGATCCTGGATCCTCGGGCACCACGGAGTTAAAGCTTTCAGCTGCTCCCAGGATGCACTTGGGTCCAACCTTCCCTATACCCCGCCCCCGAGCCACAGGCACCTCAGTTTAAGATGGTGCCCGGCCGGAGTCGGGTCACCCTGCGGGGGGGGGCTGCAGGAGCAGGAGCAGCCCCCTAAAGCTTTTTTTAACTTAGTTAAATTTATTTATTTTTTTGACTAGAGTTTTTTTCTCCAGAGCGGCAGCGCTGGGCTGTCTGTACAGACGCACACGCTGCCGCTCCTTCTCCCTGCTGGCGCCGCGACGCCAGCACTGAACTGGGGATCGCGGCGGGGGAAGCCAGAGTCTGTACTAGCCAGACTCTGGCTTCCCCCGGGACTGCTGCCGGAAGATGCCGGGGAGATTAAGGTAAGCCGCGCACCGCTGATTAGCGGCGGTGCGCGGGTTCCTTGTAAATGCAGTCCCATGCCCCCGGTCTAGGGGACAGACCGGGGGCGCTAGTGGTGGCGGCGGGCCCCCACCACCAGCGGAGGCATACCCCGCCAGACCACTAGACCACCAGGGTAAATTATGCGGCAAACGGGATGCCGGCAACCCGGGGGTTAAATTTGCTAGCCAGGGGAGGAAGCCTTCCCTGTCTAGCGGCTCCTCCCCTCAGCTCAGCGCGCCTTTCAGCACGGAGTCTGGCGTTGCTGAGCTGCAGTTACTCGGCCACTCCTCCTCTGAGGTCTCCAGCGGCCATTTTCTTACTGGCAGCGCAGATCTTCAGGGACCACGCGGACCGGTCCCCCTGTGTACCTCTCCCCTGCAAAAGGACAGTGTACACAGCACTATAGCCCTCCCAGACACTGAATCTGGGAGGTTGATTGTAGTGGAAAGGTGCAGTGAGTATATCTTCTCTGCATGGTATGTGACTTTTGCTAGTGCTGCCTGTCTGTGTCTTTTTTCTACTTACTGTCAGCTTATACCTATCCCTTTCCTTCTCCTACAAGCCCTACAGGTGTGCGGGGGAAGGGTGTTTCTACTGACCTCACCTAAATAGATCACGTATTTGTGAGGTACGTCACATACAGTTGTGTGCTACACAGTACCATATTGTGGGCTGTTGTTCAGCACACTGGTGAGTGCGCACGTTTTCTTCCTAAGTCATGTCTGAGGAGGAGATTGAGCACTCCGGGGCTCCGGTATTGTTCTCCTGCAGGCGTTGTTCTGCAGGAGTGGATAGGGAAGATTTGTCACAGGACGGCCTGTGCGGACGGTGCCAGGCGCTCCCTGGTATGTCTAAACCTCCCATGTCGCAGGAGCCACCATGGGCGATGTTTTCCCAGGTGCTGGTGTCCATCGCGGACCGTCTGTCGGTCCCGACTGCCGCCCCTACTAGGGCGTTGCCTCTGCCTGCCATCCCCCATTCCCCGGGTGCCCCACAATTATTGCAGACTCCCCCGGGGTCTCAGCCTGTTGGTCCCTATGCGGGGTTGCCAATGTATATTCAGTCCACCCCTGTGGCACAGCAGGCTGTGGTGCCGTTTCAGGGTCCTGTGGCAGCTCCTCCACCCTGGGTGGATGCGCTTTCCCACACTGTCCAAGATTTGGCGGCAGCATCTTCGGCTTTTCAGTCGATGTTGCGCAGTGACGTGCCCTCCAGGGCGTCTAAACGCTCAGTCATGGCGCAGGCTGCGCATCTTTAGGATTCTGAGGGGTCCTCGGATGATGGTGAGGTGCAGGATGACTCAGCCTCAGATGCCTCAGTCCAGGAGGTAGACACTAAGTCTTCCATCAATGTGCGGGCTCTGGTTAAGGCGGTGCGGGCCATTCTTCTGATTGAGGATGAGGCACCCGCTCCCAAGTCGAGGTATCCTAGTTTTAAAACAGCTAAGGTTACTTCTGCAGCGTTCCCCTTGTCTGATCAGTTGACTGATCACATGGCGGTGGCCTGGCAGTCACCCAGTAAGCGTTTCCTGCCACAGAAACGCTTGGCGTCCAATTATCCATTCCCGGAAGCGCATTGTAAGAAATGGGAAACTCCGCCTGCAGTCGATTCCCATGTAACACGCCTCATCAGGAGTGCTACTTTGCCATTGCCGTCTATATCCTCGCTGAAGGATCCTACTGACAGGAAGGTGGAGACTTGTCTAAAGTCTATTTATTCTCTCTCAGGGGCTGTAGCCCGGCCGTCCATGGCCATCTCCTGGGTGGCCAAGGCCATTGAGGGGTGGGCCAACGCCTTGGAGGACATGTTTACGGATGAAGCTCCGGACGTCCAGAGGGCGTTGTTAGGACAGATGAGAGATGCCGCCTCCTACATTGGAGAAGCATCGTTGGATGCTAGCCTGTTGACCTCTAGGGTTTCGGCGGCAGCAGTGTCTGCTCGTAGATCCTTGTGGTTGCGGTCTTGGAGAGCAGATGCAGATTCAAAGAAAGGCTTGGAGGCCTTACCTTTTAATGGAGAATTACTATTTGGTCTGGACCTGGACAAAATAGTAGATACCCTGGCAAAATCCAAGTCAGCCTTCCTCCCTTCAGCTACTACACCTGCTAAGGTCCGGAGCTTGGCCTTTCGTTCCTTTCGGGTTCAGGGCAAGGCAAAGGGTCAGTCCTTCCCGAGGCAGTCCGCTCCCAAGACCGCCTCAAAGCCAAAGAAGCAAGCCTGGAGTGCTAGGCGCCCTTCTTCCAAGCAAGAAGATAAGCCTTCTGCGTGATGGGACGGGCCTCCCTCTGGGGGACCCCAGAGTGGAAGGCTGACTTCTTCAATTCGCCCAGTGCTGGCACAATACCACCACGGATGCCTGGGTGCGAGAAGTGGTCTCCCAGGGGTACGCCCTGTCTTTTCGGCACAGGCCACCTGGCCAGTTTTTTTGCACAAGTCCTTCTCAGGACAAAACCAAGGCCTTGCAGGTTCAGGAAGCCATAGAGGCCTTGCTGACGGCGGGGGTCATTATACCCGTGCCACAGTCTCAACGTGGGATGGGGTATTACTCTACGCTGTTTCTGGTGCAGAAACCCAATGGCTCTCATCGCCCCATCCTCAATTTGAAGTCCCTGAACAGGTTTCTCAGGGTTCCCAAATTCAGGATGGAAACTTTGCGTTCCATCATTCTGGCGATGGAACCGGGGGACTATATGGTCTCCCTGGATATCCAGGACGCCTACCTCCATGTGCCTATAGCAACATCGCACCAACGGTTTCTGCGGTTTGCTATTCTCCACAACCACTACCAATTCAGGGCTCTACCCTTTTGGTCTCTCCACGGCACCATCATCTTCGGAGCCAGGGTATACGGTTGCTACCGTATCTAGACGACCTCCTCTTGCTGGCAAGCTCCCCGGAGGTACTGATCCAGCATCTCCATCTGATGGTCGCTTGTCTACAGGCGCACGGCTGGTTGATCAACTGGAAGAAGTCCTCCCTCATCCCATCACAGCGGATGGTTCATTTGGGGGCCCTGCTTGACTCTCGTCAGCAACGGATTTTTCTGACTCCAGAGAAGGTCTCCTCCTTACAGCTGCGGATTCACAGTTGTCTGAGCAGTGGCAGAGTGTCGGTGCACTCAGCGATGAGAGTTTTGGGGTCCATGGTGTCGGCATTCGACATGGTGGAGTTTGCCCAGTTCCATTCCAGGCCCCTGCAGAGGCTGATTCTTTCGGAATGGAACGGATTGCCACACAGGATCCGCTCTCAGATGCTGGTGTTGTCCTCGGAGGTGCGTCTGTCCCTAGCCTGGTGGCTGCAGACGGCTCATCTCCTAGAGGGGCGCCCCTTTTGGATCTCGGAATGGGTTCTGCTCACAACAGATGCCAGTCTCCGGGGTTGGGGGGCGGTGACAGGCTCCTTGTCACTTCAGGGTCGTTGGTCGGCGGAGGAAGCGCTTCTTCCCATCAACATCCTGGAACTACGGGCAGTATACAGAGCCCTGCAGTTATCCGGCACCGCTCTTCACGGAAGGGCCGTTCAGGTGCAGTCAGACAACGCCACCACGGTGGCGTACATCAATCACCAGGGAGGGACTCGCAGTCGAGCTGCGATGTCGGAGGTGTCCCGCTTCCTGGCTTGGGCGGAGCGCTATCTTCCAGCTCTCTTGGCAGTTTTCATCCCAGGAGTCCTCAATTGGGAGGCAGACTTCCTCAGCCGTTACGACGTGCATCCCAGGGAATGGTCGCTTCATCCAGAGGTATTCCAACTACTCGTGGACAAGTGGGGGCTGCCAGAGCTGGACCTGATGGCGTCCCATCATAATCACAAGCTGCCTGTGTACGGGTCAAGGACAAGGGACGCAGGCGCAAGTCTGATAGACGCGCTGTCGGTGAAATGGCTGTTTCAACTGGCTTACTTGTTCCCTCCGATGTCTCTGCTGCCTCGGGTCCTGCGCAAGTTCAAACAGGACGGAGGCACAATGATCCTGGTGGCCCCTTGCGTGGCCCAGAAGGCCGTGGTACTCCGATCTGCGGAGCCTGTCCATCGACGCTCCGTACCTCCTACCTCAACGGCGGGACCTGTTGTCTCAGGGGCCTGTCTTCACCCGGATCTGGGTCGACTATCTTTGACGGCGTGGCTCTTGAGACAGCCGTCCTGAGGTCTCAGGGCTTTTCTAGCTCCGTTATTACCACCATGCTGAGGGCGCGCAAGCCTGCTTCCGCGAGGATCTATCACAGAGTGTGGCACACTTTCTTTCAGTGGTGCGAGGCCAGAAACTATGATCCCCAGGTGTTCCGGGTTTCGCGTATTCTGGCTTTCCTTCAGTCGGGTTTGGACTTAGGATTACGTCTTTCTTCGCTGAAGGTGCACGTGTCTGCTCTGTCGGTGTGGTTCCAGCGCAGGATCGCTGCTATGCCGGACGTACACACCTTTTTCCAGGGAGTTTTGAGAATCCAGCCTCCCTTTGTGCCACCTGTGGCCCCGTGGGATTTGGCGGTGGTTCTTCGGGCCTTACAGGGTCCGTCTTTTGAGCCCTTGGAGTCAGTGGAGCTCAAGTGGCTAACTTTTAAAACTGTTTTCCTCTTGGCAATTGCTCCTGCGAGGAGGGTTTCAGATTTGGGGGCGCTTTCTTGTCGTCCTCCTTTTCTGATTTTTCATCAGGACAGAGCGGTGCTTCGCACTCGTCCTGAGTTCCTGCCTAAGGTGGTTTCCAGGTTCCACATTAATCAGGAAATTGTTGTACCAGCCTTTCAGTCGCCTGATCTTTCAGCTGGGGAGGCTTCCTTAGACGTTGTCCGTGCACTCCAGGTTTATGTGGACCGGACTAGTTCTGTGAGGAAGTCGGATTCTTTGTTTATCCTCTTTGGTTTTCACAAGAGGGGTTGGCCTGCCAACAAACAGACTCTAGCCCGTTGGCTTCGTTCCGTTATTATTGAGGCTTATATGCAGGAGGATTTACCTGTTCTAGCCTCTGTTAAGGCTCATTCCACTCGGTCTGTGGGCCCTTTTTGGGCTGCTAGCCGTGGCGCCTCTGCTGTTCAGCTCTGTAAGGCGGCCACCTGGTCTTCCATTCAGACCTTTTTGAGGTTCTATGCGTTTGACACCTTTGCCTCTCAGGATGCATCCTTTGGGCGCCGGGTTCTCCTATCAGCACAGGAGCGTCCCCGCCCTTAGTTGGACTGCTTTGGGACATCCCCAAGGTCACCCTGTGGACCCCTATGGACCCTGAAGTAGAAAACAAGAGATATGGTAATAACTTACCTTTGTTATCTCTGTTTCTACGAAGTCCATAGGGTCCACAGGGCACCCGCCCTGACGCACCTGGCTTCATATGGGCTCTGTGACTGGTCACCGGTTTTCCGTCTCCCATTTCTGTGAGTATGGTTCTTGTGTGTTCCAGTCTTCCTTCTCTCTGTTTCGTCTCCTCCTCCGGCCTGGACTGCTTACCAACTGAGGTGCCTGTGGCTCGGGGGCGGGGTATAGGGGAGGTTGGACCCAAGTGCATCCTGGGAGCAGCTGAAAGCTTTAACTCTGTGGTGCCCGAGGATCCAGGATCCAGCTATACCCCAAGGTCACCCTGTGGACCCTATGGACTTCGTAGAAACAGAGATAACAAAGGTAAGTTCTTACCATATCTCTTGTTTTTACGTAATTTCAGAGTTCTATCACCCCCCCCCTAACAGTTACAGCCTACATTTCAATGTGGCAACCTGGTGACGCATTTTCAGAAAATTTAAGGCTACTGGTCTATCAGTAGTACCAGTTATGAGAGCTTGGCAAATAGTCTGTGATTTGCCATCCTCCCCCTGAAGCAACGTGTGGTCATCCCTATGTAGGCGAGTCCACAGGGACGGGAAAGCATGTAAATTACAGAGTCCATTGTACAGACCAATTTGTATCTGTATTTTGCGACCCATCAATGGGTGTGCATTTGTAACCCGTTTTTTGACTGTGTAGCCAGGTCTGTGTCTGATCCAGTGTTGCTCTTGTCATTGGTCTCCTCAATAATTGTTTAAGATTAGGACCTTTTTTGTAAGCCATCAAGTTGTTTTATTCAAGTCTTGACAAAGGTCCTTCAGGATTGAAATGTTGGTGATGACTACAACCGGTCTGCAAATTACTGTTTGCAATAAATGAAATAAACGTATTATTCTGGTGAGTGCCCTCTTTGGTTTCTTTAAATATAAGGAGCTCTTCTGGATATATTAGGACCACCGATAAAAGGTATTCTTGGAGGCTGCACCCCGCTGTTGACATTGAGAAGAGAGTGCGGGACATTGGTTTGTTATATTAAGGCTGAATTAATTTTCTGATGGCTTTTTAGCTTATCCTGTACCCATCATTTGGATTGGATCTTTTGAAGTCTTCCAACAGTGATTCTATATATGTATTTTAGATTCTAAAAAAGGTGTTATATGAACATCATTTTTAAATAATTTTGTTTGTTCTCCTCAAGGTGTCACTCCATATGAATATTGTCTGTGATTTCATTGTTGTATCTACCTGAGATCTGCTACTATAGGATGTCTCAGGGTGCATCTAATTTTCTTGATGAGGATTATTGACAAGTCTTGACAAAGGTCCTTCAGGATTGAAATGTTGGTGATGACTACAACCGGTCTGCAAATTACTGTTTGCAATAAATGAAATAAACGTATTATTTCTGGTGAGTGCCCTCTTTGGTTTCTTTAAATATAAGGAGCTCTTCTGGATATATTAGGACCACCGATAAAAGGTATTCTTGGAGGCTGCACCCCGCTGTTGACATTGAGAAGAGAGTGCGGGACATTGGTTTGTTATATTAAGGCTGGATTCATTTTCTGATGGCTTTTTAGCTTATCCTGTACCCATCATTTGGATTGGATCTTTTGAAGTCTTCCAACAGTGATTCTATATATGTATTTTAGATTCTAAAAAAGGTGTTATATGAACATCATTTTTAAATAATTTTGTTTGTTCTCCTCAAGGTGTCACTCCATATGAATATTGTCTGTGATTTCATTGTTGTATCTACCTGAGATCTGCTACTATAGGATGTCTCAGGGTGCATCTAATTTTCTTGATGAGGATTATTGACACAGGCTGAGTGTGGGGTTTTGTCTCTTACTGACGATGCTGAGAAATGTTTGTCTGACCATTTGACTTCCAAGGGTTACCAGATGAGACCACGATTGATTTGTACTACAGATGATTAAAATTAAAACGTAAGGGTTCGGACAATTTTTGTCTGAATATTTCAGAACAAAACAAATCCCACGAGGTTTCACCATTGGCTGTAATAATCCTTTTTTTTTGCAGCCTATGGTGTGCTGTTTTGAACATGTGTTCCCTCGACCTCATCTTACTTGTTGTTGAGGAAGTGGGCTCTGAGCTCAAAAAAACTAAAGGTGAAATTGGACAATTTAATAGTACCCATGAGAATACACTTGTTAATGACAGATCTGAGAAGTGGTTAGACAAACTTACAGTTCTTGTAGAAACCTATAAAGAGGATGTAGTAGCTTTTTAAAAGAAATATATTAGCCACAGTTAACAACGAAAAGAACCATACCGTACACCGGTGGCTTACTGGTAAACAGGGATCTCGAAGATCTCAGAGATTCCTAGGTTCTTTGGTTTCTTTAAATATAAGGAGCTCTTTTGGATATATTAGGACCACCTAAGGTGTTCTTGGAGGCACAACCACACTGTTGACATAATGAGACGAGAGTGCGGGACATTGGTTTGTGTATGTGTGTATATATATAATATGTATATACAAATTTAAAACAAATACAGGGGGGCGCCACATAGTACATTAAAAGTAAAAAAATCTATTACCGCAATCGACCAGGAAAAAAAGATTGACTTGCGTACCAACAGTGGCGGTATGACCACCGTGAGTGTGTCTCACATAAATCAAACAGTGTCCAGTGTCGCGTCTCTCCGGGCACTCTCACACACGGACCATCGTCTCTTCAAGCCACGTCCCTACGCGTTTCAACATAAAGTCTTCGTCAGAGGGCTGGCTTGTTGTGCAGAAGTCTATATTTTTATATATCTTTATATTTATTATAATAACTTGTAGTTTAAAACTACGATATATCTAGCGTGGTGTTATCACATGTGAATGTATTTAAGGAAATGCAAAATAATGATTAAGGGGCATATGTATCAAAGCTTGATGTGAGATAAAATTGTGAAATATATATCACCAACCAATCAGCTCCAAACTATAATTTCTTAAACACAGCCTGCAAAATGTAAGTTAGAAGCTGATTGGTTGGTGATATATATCTCACAATTTTATCTCACATCAAGATTTGATACATATACCCCTAAGTGTATAATGTTGTTGCTATTAGTATATAGAGGAACTGTGCAATATAGAATGTGTCTTTTTATTGTAAATTATTTATGATAAATAAGTATTTATTAAGAAGAGGAGAGAGTATAATGCCATGAAGCTAGGTTATTTGGATCTGATATACGGATTAAGAAAGCTGTATGGTGGTTAATTAAACCAGCTGAGAAAGACTGTCAACGAGTTTAGAAGATTTGTGATTGGCCGCAGGAAAGTATTTAGAGGCTCTCGCAAAGACAACAAGCCAGCCCTCTGACGAAGACTTTATGTTGAAACGCGTAGGGAAGTGGCTTGATGAGACGATGGTCCGTGCGTGAGAGTGCCCGGAGAGAGATACTGGACGCAACACTGGACACTGATTTATGTGAGACATACTCGTGGTGGTCATACCGCCACCGTTGGTACGCAAGTCAATCTGTTTTTTCCTGTTAAATGCACTATGTGGTGCCCCCTAGATATAATATCTTATACTAGATATTCGCTCCCGACTGGATTCGGGTAATGATGCCGACACAGAGTATAGAGTGTGTGCAAGTGGACTATTGATTTGGACTGGTTTTATCTAGTCCATTATACAGAGCAAGTGGTTCTGGGACTTGTTCCACAAAGACATTCGTGAGATATTACTTTTTTTGTGACTTCACATACCTTTATCATATATATAACATTTTTTTTCTAATTTGGGTACAATGGATGTAGATATCATGGTTATAACCTTTTTTTTCTTTTTGAGAGCAGTCTCTCATCTAATTCCAGTCTTGGGACCAGCTTGCCCCTGTCCATATTCCTACAGTGTGCTTGCTTCTTATCTCATCCTCCTCCCTCCCAATATATATTGTAAGCACATGCGAGCATATCTGTTCCTACCTTGTCTGCCTGTGTGTCCATTTTAGTTTGTCTCTTGCACGTTCTGTATGACACTTCATTATATACCTTACCATTTATGTTGTGTGTACAGCATTAAGCTTCATTTCTTATCGTGACTGCATTTTTTCTTCTTAAATGTCTTATGGTTTGCTTTTGCTTGTTTTGTATTTTGCCTGTTGGCCATCATTGTTTTCCTTCTGCATAATTTAGTGGCTCCATATAAATAAATTCTTAGGATAAATAAAAAATAAAAATCTCTAAAATAACCATGAGGACTCTGAAGTAGGTACATATTTGTCCTACAGTGGTGCATGTATAATGCTGTGTGTCAAATAATGACAAACAAACATTGACCACTGATATTAGCAGCCAAACAGTAAAGATTCTAAAGGTAGGGCATGGGCTTAAATGCTGAACTCTGGGGTAGTTGCAATGCCAATAAATTGTTCACTTGAATCTAAATGATAGAACCTTCATTGCAACTGCTCTTTTCCAAATAGAAACAAGGCTCAATGTCACATGCGGATAGCTGTGTGATTTTGTTGTTGGTATGAAATGTAGAGAGTTTGGTGATGTTACATTGTTTCATGACACTGAAACAAGTGTCTCAGCTGTTTTATAGTTACATTATGGACATCCACAGCTTATCTGACAATAAGGTTATTGTTCTCTATAGTAATTAAGGTGTTTATGTTTCTGTGTTTTGCAGGTTGCATCTGATGCCAGAGGGCAAGCATAATCTCCATCTAAAATACGCTGAAGAGTTTAACAAATTAGTTGAAGATTTCTTATGCTCAGCATAACTTTGTCAGTAACTTCAA
Source organism: Taudactylus pleione (assembly GCA_031769625.1). NCBI lineage: Eukaryota > Metazoa > Chordata > Amphibia > Anura > Myobatrachidae > Taudactylus > Taudactylus pleione. The sequence goes on along the minus strand of JAUIMM010000115.1, from coordinate 17,725,205 downwards.
TAATGTGAAGAATCATTATGAACAAAACTCTTTTGTTTGTACATGGCGTGTAATAGGAAAAAACAAGAAATCCAAACAAGGACTTAATTGAAAAAACAGTGGTCATTTGCAGAAAAAAATCATTTGATTACCACTGAGGAGCATAATACTGTCCAAGTATCTCTGCTTTCTGTGCCAATTATACGGTGCTTTTCTAAGGATCTCTATAGATTACTATGGTCAGCATATGAAAAGTCGATTTATAAATCTATTAAAAGTGACACATTGTTATATCAAAACCTGACCCAGTTGCATAATATTGATCTGTGTTAATATTACAAACTGCAAATTGGATTGGAGAAGCCACAACATTACCTGCAGAAATGTTGTGCACTGTTCTGTAACATACCCATACTGTTTAATCAATGTCTGCAATTTTTGAGAGGCTAGGAATTTAGGCCCTGATTCAGAGGCGGACGCTCTGACCAGAGCGCTCGCTCTGAATCAGGGCCCACCTCCATTAAAATGGAGCGTCCTCCTGGACGCTCGTATAGCTGTGGGTCACCACCCACAGCATATACGAGCGTCCAACAAGATGGTCGCGATGGTCTTGACCATCGGACTTGCGAGTGAAACCCTGTGGTCGGGTTTCTCAACCGCAAAACCAGGAGTGATTTTGGCTCTATCAGAGCCAAAATCACTTCCACTGACATCACTAGTGATGTCAGTGGGGCCGGCTTCCGAACGGTAGGCGTTCCCATAGGAACGCCTCCGTCTGGCAGGCACGCTCCCGGAACACCCACCAAAGGGGGCGTGCTGTCAATCAACATCGACAACACGCCTCCTTTGGTGCGAGACCCAGAGCGATGGAAAGTCCTTCGCTCGCCGGGTCTCGCGCATGCGCACGACGGAGCTCCCTCCGTCGTGCGCATGCGCAGTGGGGAACATCGACCCACTTGCGAGCATATTGCCGCTCGCGAGTGGGTCTGAATGACCCCCTTAGTATGTCAGGGAAATGGAAGAAGGTTGAGCACACAGAAACTGCACCCTGCATTAGCCACACAGACTGAGCTTAGGTAATTGATCTTTAAAAGGTAAAACAATTGTGTGTGGAACCAGCCTTATCAGTTCTCTATCAACCAGTGATATGAGACACTTCAGGAGCAATTATTCATTAGGAACTTTAATATTGGTTCAGTCTACATATCTGCTGCTTAAACTGTATGCGATAGCTGCACTTCAATAAGATCAGCTGTGTAAATGCTTCAGAATACAGGCTACTTTGATTTTAATTTGTTTTTAGTAGGTAGAATTCAAGTTATTACATAAAAAGAAAATAATTCTCCCTAGAACAAAATGAATAAAAAGACAACACAAAGCGCACGAATACTTTGTTTTATGTTCTTATCCAGTGCAAAACAACATCTAAGAGCAGTCAAATCACTTCTACAGCCTCCTAAACGTAGTGTAGGCCTTCTCATGAATTAGAAGAGTCTAAAACAACACCTGTTACTTTTGACATTGTTAAGGTAACAAAAACTGATCCTGACATCTTTGACAATAGAAATAAAACACATGCTTGGACACACATTTTGCAGCAGACATACTCTGTTCCTTTTCTTTGTTGTCTAAAACCATAAGCCTTTCTCCTCATCAAGCCTCATCCTCTCCTTCTTCCTCTTCAAATTCTCCTTGCTCATCTGCGGTGGCATCTTGATACTGTTGGTACTCTGACACCAGGTCGTTCATGTTGCTTTCAGCTTCAGTGAATTCCATCTCGTCCATTCCTTCACCTGTGTACCAGTGCAAGAAGGCTTTTCGGCGGAACATAGCAGTAAACTGCTCCGAGATTCTCTTAAACAGCTCTTGAATGGCTGTGCTGTTGCCAATAAATGTGGCAGACATTTTGAGGCCTCGTGGTGGAATGTCGCACACTGCAGTTTTCACATTGTTGGGGATCCATTCAACAAAATAGCTGCTATTTTTATTTTGGACATTAAGCATTTGCTCATCAACCTCCTTCATGGACATTCTTCCTCGGAAAATAGCAGCTACTGTGAGGTAGCGACCATGACGGGGGTCACAAGCTGCCATCATGTTTTTGGAGTCGAACATTTGCTGTGTAAGTTCTGGCACCGTCAGTGCACGATATTGCTGGCTACCACGGCTTGTTAGTGGGGCAAACCCAGGCATAAAAAAGTGCAGTCGTGGGAAAGGCACCATGTTGACAGCTAGTTTTCGTAAGTCTGCATTCAGCTGGCCAGGGAAGCGAAGGCAGGTTGTTACTCCACTCATTGTAGCAGATACCAGGTGATTGAGGTCACCATAAGTTGGTGTTGTTAACTTTAAAGTGCGGAAGCAGATATCATAGAGGGCTTCATTGTCTATGCAGTAGGTTTCATCTGTGTTTTCCACCAACTGGTGCACAGAGAGGGTGGCATTGTAAGGTTCAACCACAGTGTCTGAGACTTTGGGTGATGGCATCACACTAAATGTATTCATGATTCGGTCTGGGTACTCTTCCCTAATCTTGCTGATGAGCAGTGTACCCATACCGGAGCCAGTACCACCACCCAGTGAGTGGGTCAGCTGAAAACCCTGCAGACAATCACAGCTTTCAGATTCTTTCCTCACCACATCTAGAACAGAATCCACCAACTCAGCCCCTTCTGTGTAATGACCTTTGGCCCAGTTGTTTCCTGCACCACTCTGTCCTAAAATAAAGAAATGAAATGCCTTATTTACCAACCTGTGACCCATATTTAATGGAGTTGGCACCTTTTTTTGTTTCAAAAGTCCTTTATTAAATATGATGCATGTAAATCCATTTGAGTATGTTTAAAGTGGGTGTTCGTCCTAAACAGGGATTAAGGCTCACTGTACTTTATTCATAGTAAATGTTTCTACTTAGTTATTTGAAGCAAGCGTGAGTACACTGGCACACACAAGTAATTTAAAAAGGTAGCCAGTTAGAAATGTTATGATTTATATAATTTTATCTATCCAAGGTGTGAACAATGGAGCATTTTCTTACATTGAGGACATAGCATTCAGCCATAACATTAACTGACAAGTGAAGCGAATAACATTTATTATCTTGTCACAATGGCGCTTGTCAAGGGGTGGGATATAATATATATATAAATATATATATATATATATAGCAGCAAGTTGATGTGTTGGAAGCAGGAAATCTTGGCAAGCGTAAGGCTGGGTACACACCTAAAGACTTTCTGTCCAACTAGTTGATTGTTTTGAATGAAAATCTGGTAAGGTATGAAAGCAAATGACAATCAGCAATTTGCTCCCAAACGCCGGAAAATGGACAAAAACTGGTGTTTGAACAAATTGTTTGCATCAAACATTTAACAAACTTGTCTGACGACCATTTTCATCTGTTTTCTGGCATTTAGGAGCAAATTGCTGATCATCAGTTACTCCCATACGTTACCAGATTTTCATTCCAATCAATCAACTAGTTGGATGGTTGGACAGAAAATCTTTAGGTGTGTACCCAGCTTTAGGAGCGGAGCGACTTTGACAAGGGCTAAATTATGATGATTAGATAACTGGGTCAGAGGATCTCTAAAACTGCAGATCTTGTGGGGGTATTCCTGCTATGCAGTGATTAGTACCTAGCAAAAATGGTCCAAGGAAGAACAACTAGCGACAGGGTCATGGACGCACAAGGCTCATTAATGCACGTGGGGAGTGAAGGCTAGCCCGTCTGGTCCTATCCCACAGAAGAGCTACTGTAGCACCACTTGCTGCATATGGGGCTGTGTAGCCGCAGACCAGACACAGTCCCCATGCTGACCCCTGTCCGCAACTGAATGCACCTACAATGGACACATACATGTCAGAACTGGACAATGGGGCAAAGGTGACCTTGTCTGTGTGAATTACGTTTTCTTTTACATCACTTGGATGGGTGGGTGGGTGCGTGTGATTGTTTACCTGGAAAAGAGATGACATCAGGATGAACTATGAGAAGAGGGCAAGCTGGCAGAGGCAGTGTGATGCTCTCGACATACTTCCTACCTAACCATTATTGCAGACCAAGTACACCTCCCTTCATGGCAATGGTATTCCCTGATGACAGTGGCCTCTTTCAAGAGCATAATGCTCCATGCCACACTGCAACAATTGTTTATGATTTGTTTAAAGAACATTGTAAAGAGTTCAAGGTGTTGACTTGGCCTACAATTTCCCCAGATCTCAATTCCATCGAGCATCTGTGGGATGTCATGGAAAAAATATGTTTGAACCATGGAGGCTCCACCCCGCAACTTACAGGGCATAAGGTGTCTGCTGCTAACCTCTTAGTGTCAGATATAACAGGGATAACAGGGCACCTTCATCGGTTTTGTTGAGTCCATGCCTCGACGGGTCATAGATGTTTTGGGGGCACAAGGGAGATCTATACAATATTAGGCAGGTGGTTTTAATGTTATGGCTGATCAGTGAATGCTTTTGTGATTGCAGTGTATACACAAAGTAGGCATGATCTGTACATTAGCAGGGGTAGTGTTATCACTGGTTAAACTGAGGCAACTGTCTTGGGAAGCAGGTTATTGGGAGCAGCAATATGACAGGGCCCTAATAGCATATATCAGAGGTTCCCAAACACAGTCCTCAAGGATCCCCAAAAGTCCAGGTTTTAGAGATATCCGTGGTTGAGCACAGGTGGTAAATCAAATTGACTGAGATGCTAATTAATACCCCTTTTCCACCTAAATTCTGGGTCTGACCCGGAGTTGGAACAAAGTTCCTATCCGGATCAGACCCGGAATTTTGCTGGTGCCGACTCGGGATATTCCCGAGTCGGCGCCGCTCACACCGGAGTCTGGTCTGCATAGACCCGGCTTTTCCGGAGTGAAAGTGGACGCTTGGAGATGACGTCATCTCCAAGCGCCACTGAAGCCGGACCAATCGGCCGGCTGCTCTGGAGTGCACTGTTCTCACAGCAGGGTTTCACGGGATACACCCGTGTTAAACCCTGCTAGTTACCTGGGTCGGATTGCCGGGTCACTCGACCTGGCGATCCAACCCTCTCCCCTTTTACACCAGGGAGCTGCCCGGGTTAACCTTTCAAAAATCCGGGTTTTAGCTCCGGTGTAAAAGGGGTATAACCATAGATATCTCTATAGCTGGGCATCCACTACACAATTTTCTGTCAGATATCTGTCCAATCTGGCTGGTTGGAATGAAAACCTGGTAATGTATAGGAGTAAATGACAGTCGATCATATGGTTTTACGCACTGAAAAAAGGACAAAAAAAAATGTTCAAATTGGTTAAATTTGTGTGTTTTAACCAATTTGTCTGAACAACCATTTTTGGCTATTTTCCAGTGTTTGTGAGCAAATGGACAATTGTAATTCTCCCATACATTACCAGGTTTTCATTCCAACCAGCCAGATTGGACAGATATCTGACAGAAAATTGTATAGTAGATGCCCATCTTTACACCTGAACTGTTGGGGAGTCTTTAGGACCACGTTTGGAACCTCTGTTATATGGATTAACTGGATATATTATGTTTTGTAACACGAGCACAAAAGCCTGACACTAATGCATATTTTCTATGATGCTGGTGCTTATAATACTGAGCATATTTTTTAGCATACCTGTTTTAGTTTATATTTTCAATTGAGACAACCCAAATATTTACCAAATACAAAGTTGTCGGGTCTAAATATCTGTCCAAATGGTCCTGATCTCACAGAGTCCATTGTTCCGGGTTCCAAATCCACAAGGATTGCGCGTGGTACAAATTTATTACCTGTGGATGATAACGAAAAATTCACAATTACCAATATACATTCATACTGTAAGTGATAAACAAATTGTCATGCAAGTACCAAGTCTTATCACCAGCCATAAATGTTAATTTTAGTTTTAATGCTTGAAATAAATACATTTAAAATACACTTACATTACAATAATCAGCATAAATAATAATCAATAGATTTACCAGATGCTTCATTATAATATACATTGATTCTTTCCAGTTGCAGGTCACTGTCTCCATGGTAACTACCGGTAGGATCAATGCCGTGTTCATCACTGATAACTTCCCAGAACTGTCAAAAAAAATATAACATTGTCATTGTTACCAAGCCTAATTAAATATGGTAAGACATCTGATATATGCCTGCAAAGTTACATTACATGAAAAACATTTAAATAGTGGAAATTGGACTAGTGGATTAAGGGAGAAGGATTATGGAATAATATTTTTAAAATATTTATTACAAATGCATAACACTTTTAATGCATTAGATTGATGATGTATATAAATCTTATGAAATATTAATTACTATAATTACAATTAGTAAATAAAGCCATTAAAGAATTTATCTTTGAAAACTGATGCAAGTAAACCTTTCATAATGTGCGTACAACCTGGTGATACCACACCCAAAGTAATAGTCTGCAGAGAGCTGTTGCCAATGGTAGGAAATTACATGTAGTCCCTATAGTTTCCTATGTAATGAAAAATACAAATGAATTGGGGAATAATATAATTATTATAATATATATATAATAATATATAATATATTATAATATATATATATATATACACAATATGCATTGTTTGCACGTTACATGCTCCTTTATTGCACATTAGATGTACTGTATATGTATGCTCATGTTTTGAGTTATCAGTGCAGACAATTGCAAATGTAGAAATGACTTTGATCATGAAATGTGTGACAATGTGACAACACATATTGCTAGTTTTCTAAGCCTAGCGTTACATTCATTCCGTTGGCAAGACAACACCCTGAATAATCTCATTTCAATGCACCGCACAAAAGGCAATGCCTCAGCCCCACAAAGAGCTGGCACACCTCCCCCACAGCGAGTGATGAAGGTGGCTGTCAGGGGACCCCACCCAGCAAGATCAACGTATAGTATAACAAAGGGACCGTATAGCGAGAGAAATATACTGTCCCTATAGGTAGGTGAGTGTGTCTGTACCAAAATGTATTGCTCAGAGGAGCAGACAGGATTCCATACATAATGCCGGCATTAGGGACTCTCCCTGCTAGGTGGCTAATTTGGGGAACAGAGGAGGAGGGGGTGCTGGTTCCATCCTGCTGAATGAAATCATTGCTGTACTGTGAACGACCAACTACGTGCAGCAGCATGGGGATGAAAAATGCATAGGACCTGTCACTAATACGTCTGCTTACAGCGAGTTACATGGCAGCAGTCGGGTCCCCTCCATCATGGAGATCAGTGCTATGCGATGTGATCTTACCTTTGCACCGATCTGGTTCCCGCATTGGCCGGCTTGGAGGTGCACGATCTCACGCATAGCGGGGGCTGTGTCTGGCTGATGCAGGGAAGCTCGGGGTCTATGTGCTGTTTCCTTATGTGGATGTTACAGCCCTGTCTTGTGTCCTGGCTCCTCGGTCCTGTGCACTGCCGCAGTGTGATGGTGTCTGGGCTGGCGCAGGTCCCTCGTCTTCGTCCTTATATATGCGGGATGGGAAGTATACTGATCCCTCCCTCTGCTACTCTCCTGGGGACACGACTAGGATCATCTCTCTATTCCATTCACTTCCACTTGTTCCTGGGCTGGATGATGTAATGGGGACGGGGCAAAAGGAGTGGTTAGAGTGGGGAGCTGGCACCAATCAGGGCGTTGGACTGTGTAAGTATGGATAGTAAGTATGGGGCTCTGCATTGTCTGCCCATCAAAGATGAGGGAATAAGGGGGGCAGCAGCAGAAGTGTCTCAGCAATGGGAAATGTCTACTACTCTACCAATATGCTGCTGTGTGATCTGAGCGAATGGTGCCCAAGGTTGTATCACATCACGGTTCTCACACAGCATCCTCCCTCCATCACTCACTGCGCTGTGGGCTGGACCGGCCAGGAGGGACTGCAAGGTTCCTGCCATTCTGCTGAGGAAATATATGAATGATCCAGCGCCTGTTCCACTGCAGCTGAGTCAGAACAGTCACAGCCCATTACCCACATACCGCATTCTGCTGCCCGTTCCCTTTTACATCAACTACCAGGGACATATATACATGAGCACTGGCAGATTTGTTAGTAAGGCAAACGCCAATTAATGGCATTTTGTTTAAATACATTTCCTTTTGTTTGCCACCACCATTACCAAAACGTGATAGCAGACATTACAATAGACAGCTGTCTCATGCTGCCCGATTACCAGTCAGTTTCCCCATAGTCAAATTTTGTGTAATGCATGTTTCTTTAAGGCTATGTAATATGGGCATAAGTCCCTTTGACAGCAGCAGGTTTAAATAGAAAATGATTAGAATGTGCTTCTCCTTACTTATCGTCTACTCCTTACTCCCCACTAGGGCACCTAACTCTTGGTTGCTGAAACCCTGCTGTTATTTGAGTGTTATAGGGGCCCATTTATTAATGATCGCATTTTGCAATGCGATCAGGGCATGCAGTACCGTCCATGATCGCATTGCAAAATGCGATCATAGCGGCCGAATGTATGATTCGGCACATGCAGGGTGACAGGCTCCGAAAGGATCCCGTTCCTGCAATGTGGCTGGAGGTTGCTGCGCATGCGCAGTCCCGCGAACTGCACATGAGCGGCGGCCATTGCCAGTGGAGGGATCTGGGAGATCCCTCCGCCGGCTGAAATGCGGTAAGTCCCCATAGGCTAAAGCAGCTAACGCTATCTTCAGATAGTGTTAGTTGCTGGGGCCAATATGATACATTTGGCAGCATCGCATCCCCCATAGAAACCTATGGGGGAGGCGGCTGTGGGCGGCAATGGAGGGATCGCAGCAAGTATCGGAGATACCTGCTGCGGTCTCTCCTTCATACATCCGGGGGATACTTGGTATTTGAGGTAAAGCCCGAAAACAGGCGTTTTCGGGGAATTTACCTCAACTTCCCTTTGATAAATGGGCCCCATAATCTCTAATGCAGCAATGTCTATATATATAGTGCACACATATTCCGCAGCGCTTTACAGAGAATATTTGTCCATTCACATCATTCCTTCCCTCACTCATATGATTATCTACTCAAAACTCTCCACAAGGGCACTTAACTCTTGGTAGCTGATGCCCTACTGCTTTTTTGAGTGTTATGATCGCTGCAGCAATGTTTATATACCATGTTCCTATTCTTTATTGTCTTGTACTGTAAGTCGCTGTTTTACGAGTTTACTAATTTGTTAATGTACTTTGTGAGACGCTGCGGAACCCTTGTGGTGCCATATAAATAAAGGAAAATAATAATAATAATATGCACCTTAATGCAGTGCCCCCAGTAGTAGTTACCCTTATGCAGGGTTCCATTAGTGCTCCTTATACAGTGCCCCCAGTAGTGGTCCCCCTTATGCAGGCCCCCATTAGTGCCTCCTATAAAGTGCCCCCAGTAGTGCCTCTTATACAGTGCCCCCAGTAGTGGTCCCCCTTATGCAGGCCCCCAGTAGTGCCTCCTATACAGTGTCCCCAGTAGTGCCTCTTATACAGTGCCCCCAGTAGTGCCTCTTATACAGTGCCCTCAGTAGTGGTCCCCCTTATGCAGGCCCCCATTAGTGCCTCCTATAAAGTGCCCCCAGTAGTGCCTCTTATACAGTGCCCCCAGTAGTGGTCCCCCTTATGCAGGCCCCCATTAGTGCCTCCTATACAGTGCCCCCAGTAGTGCCTCTTATACAGTGCCCCCCAGTAGTGCCTCTTATACAGTGCCCCCAGTAGTGGTCCCCCTTATGCAGGCCCCCATTAGTGCCTCCTATAAATTGCCCCCAGTAGTGCCTCTTATACAGTGCCCCCAGTAGTGGTCCTACCTATTCAGTGCCTCCTGTAGTGATATAGTGCTAGTAGTGCCCCTTATATGACAGAAGTGTCTCAGCAATGGGAAATGTCTACTACTCTACCATACGCTGCTGTGAGTTCTGCGTGAATGGTGTCCAAGGTTGTATCACATCACGGTTCTCACACACAGCATCCTCCCTCCATCGCTCACTGCGCTGTGGGCTGGAGCGGCGAGGAGGGTTTGCAAGGTTCCTGCCATTTTGCTGAGGAAATATATGAATGATCCAGCGCCTGTTCCACTGCAGTCAGAACAGTCGCAGCCCATTACCCACATACCGCATTCTGCTGCGGTATGTGGGTATCAGAAAATACTGACGCTGACTTACATGAATCCCCGCTCCTGCCGCGCCCGCTGTTGTCTGCTCCTCCATCCTCCCATTCGGTCCCGCTCTGTACTATGGGAGAGACGTCATGACGTCTCCCATCACCCACTGCAGGAGCCGGAAGGCAGCGCTCATGACAGGGCTGTAACTAGGGTAGTGCCGGCATGTGCCATGGCACAGGGCACCACAGAACAAGGGGCACTGTTCAGCCTGTCAATTTTCTGTTTATTATCATTCTCACTTGTAGCTTCTTCTTATTTCATCCCCAGCATCTCCTGGCCTCTCCTATATCTTCCCTCGCCCTTCCCCATGAGGCCATTCCCCTTTTTTGGGTGCGTTATGTCCCTATTTGAAAAATGGGGGTGGCGCCAATGCTCTTTCTGGCACAGGGCACCAAAAAGTCTAGTTAGGGCTCTGGCTCATGAGTGCAACACCATCACTTTTAATTTTTAGAAGCTTTAATAAATCTACCCCATACTAACTTCACATTTTCATAGATGAATATGGCTTCTGTTATGCTGTGGAATTGTTACACTTGTAGGATATTGGTTACAGCTTTTGAAGTATCCAGAGGTTCATTTCTGGTCACTGTATTGCTGGTTATCCTTCAGTATTTACCCATTATAACAACACCAAGTCACATTCTGAAAACAACAGGCATTTTAGGTGGAACATTCCCATTCAACATTAAGGGGCCTATGTATCATTAATTTGCAGCATATTCCCCGTAAACATCCATTTTCGGGGGATACCGCAAATATTTAATATCACTTCAGTGTATGAAGTAGGGAACACATCTGATGTCTCCAGTATGTTCTGCGGTCCCTCCTTTTCCGACATCAGACGGAGCCACCATAGGTTCCTATAGCTGTAGCCTGTGGAGTACACTTCACATTCTGGAGTTTGGTTCCCGCAGCTGTAGCCTGTAGGCTACACTTTGCAAAAACTACCCTCCCCCAGCAATTGCCGCCACACATGCATGGTCTGTACACGGCGCAGGTACAGGAGTCCCAACATACACTTCGCATTCTGGAGTTTGGCCCCTGCAGCTGTAGCCTGTGGACTACACTTCGCATTCTGGAGTTTGGTCCCCGCAGCTTTAGCCTGTGGACTACACTTCGTATTCTGGAGTTTGGCCCCTGCAGCTGTAGCCTGTGGACTACACTTCGCATTCTGGAGTTTGGCCCCTGCAGCTTTAGCCTGTAGGCTACACTTTGCAAAAACTACCCTCCCCAGCAATTTCTGCCACACATGCATGGTCTGTAGACTGCGCAGGTGCAGGAGTCCAAACATAGGAGTGAAGAAATGCTGATGCGGTCACTTCCGTCTCCTTTTGGATACCTTGTCCCTTTGTGTGCTATTTAATACATCTGCCTGGTATAATCACATCCTGCAATGCAATTTTGGGCCCTAATATCATTCCCAGATTGCATTGCAAATGCGATTATTGATAAATGGTGCGCTTACTCACAATTACACACCAGAAAGGTGCAGGGAGATCGTTCAGCGATATCGTTATCAATGACGACCATCCCATGTGTTTGCACCAAAAGCGAACGGAGAAAAGGTACCAGCCAATCAGCTCCTGTCATTTTTCAAACACAGCCTGTAACATGACTGTTAGGAGCTGATTGGCTGGTACTTTACCTCTGTACGCTTTATCTCCTAACAAAGCTTAGTAAATAGACCCCTAGTCTCTAATCAGCAGGTATCACACCTGCTAAATGAAATAAGAAGCTGCGTGTGTAAGTGGTTATTAGCAGAGGCTGCCCGTGTATTAGTATCTAGTCTGAAAACATATAGTAAATCAAATCAGCGTTTTGTCTATAAAATACTGACATGCTCATTGGAATAAACAGACAGTTCTTAAAATGGGTATATTCAATTAAAGCAATTTACTATGTGTTTTCAGACTAGATACTAATACATGGGCTGCCTCTGTTAATAACCACTTACTGACAATAGGGAAATGATACTGGCTGTTGTTTCCAAGAGTTACTGTGGAACGCATGTCTCTCACTCCCCATGGGGAGCAGCAGAACAAAGGGTATTAAAGACCTGTGTTACACTGACTATCACTCTTCCTTACTGTATGGTAAAACAAGGTGCATACTGATGTGATTTATTGCATTGAATAATATTAATACAGAGCAACTTTTATTCATGAAAGTAGTGATAGCAACACTGTTATACCTTCTTCCTGGGTGTATTTTATAATTGTCTTTGTGTTATATGTATATGTAATTATCTATATGTTTGTAGAGTGTATCATCTTTGTCATATTTCGCCGCCCCTAGAGGTACAACCTCTTACACCCCCTATTGTATACATCACACACCTTATCCTATTGTTTCTGGTGTCTGTCTTGTAAGTCAATTTTAATAAGATTTTTGAAACATTAAAAGTTATGTTTTAGTGATTGAATAATCATTTTTGGCTACAAGAGTGCTCTATAAACACAGTCTTGTAGGTCATTTAAGGTGCCCATACAGGGTGCGATAAAGCAGCCCTTCCAACGGATTGGTACGATTTGGCTACTGTATCATACCGTGTATGGGCATGATATTGGACAGAGTGCGCACCCGTGGGGTCAAACATCGCACCCCCAGATTGTACTGCAGGTTGTCGATTTGGGGATGCAATGTGCGATCCCATGCAGCTGCGGGTGGGAAAGGGGGGAAGCCGGTATATCTGGCGGTCGGCCACTCGATCGCACCGTGTGTGGGGACCGCCCGATAAGGCGGAGAACTGACACAGACCTCCGTCGCGTCACACGGTGCATATCGCACACTGTATGGCCAGCTTTAGACCTTCTTTTTCTTCAGACCATGTGTTAAGCCCGTGCAAGTGTTTATTGCTTTGTCTGATTCAGAAAGTGTGTTTATTATTTTACTGATGCTTAGCTAATATTGTTATGGGAGATTCTGATGATGGGTCACAATTTTATTTAAGGACAGACAAGCTTTTCACTTAGCCTAACATGTCATTTTTATGTCTCTATGTAAGTATGTATGTACAGTATATTATTGTACACCAGTTGCCTTACCGTACACACATCCGTAATACTTTGCAAAACTGCAAAAACATCGGTAACATCGAGTACCATCGGCCCCTTACGCACACTTGCACAAGGTCTGACCTTACTCAGGAATTGCTAACCTCTGTGGAGCCCAAGCCGCATATGGCATCACAGTGGATAATTTATGCACGCCCCTGTAATGGCGTTCAAACGCACTGGCACGCCTGCATTTCTCTGACCACCCCCCATCACCTCCCCCAAACAGTACTTCCTGTCAATCACTCTGCGATAGGTCTGCATCGGCAGTCCCGATCGCAGTGGCTGGTTCACACACGCGCAGTGCGATGCATGAGCAGAACGCAACAATCGGCCGATTGCGTGCGTAATCGCAGTTGTGATCCTTGCTGAATCCGGTCCATAGTGTTCTGTATGGTCGATTCATGATCATCTAAATGCTGACAAATATCGAACATGACACTGAGCTGACCAGTCAACTACACAAATTGCATGTAACTTCACCCATTATTTTACATTATGGTATTATTCTGTGTAGTAGGCAAGTTGTTGGTTCAGATCAGCTCATTTGGTCTGAGCATACCAATGTTCCAGAGCTGGTCAGGAGCTGCCCACCAAGCTAAGTCCAGGTCTTTGTAAAGAGTAAGGAATCCTACTTTGAAGCATGCAGTGTTTCCCTTTTTCCTAGTACTGCAATAGAGGAGGGGGCTGTACACCAGCGGCCTCACACAAAGCCAGATGAGGGGATAATGAGATGCTGAGACTAGGTTCACTCACTGCAGGAATGAGAAAGAAGCTTTTCTTGGATACAGCTATACAATGAGTAGTGTCACTCTCAAGGAACATGTATATCACAGGAGTGGCGGTGTAAGGTCCGTTCTGCACTGTTACAATCAATCAATAAATAGATACAGTCAATGGAAATGGATGAACTGGGATTTAGCTATACAGATTTTGGGATGTTCTATTTCTGCTGTCTACAGATTGAAGTTGGTTGTATATCCAATTTAATTAAAAAAAAAACAACAACACATATTATACTACTACAATAATAATAATCTAATGCTCATATTGTAAACCACAGAGGAATAATGAATTCATACCAGATATGTCACTTAGCATACACCGTGGAAGGCGGACCAGCATTCCTATCATTAGGGCAGATAGTCCGTCAATAGTATGATTAAAGGATAAAGTATGATAATCTAACCACAAAGTCTTCCTGAATATTCCTCCAGTATCTATTTCTCTGGCATAGCACTGGGCTGCTAACATTGTCTGTGCCCTGACATAGCACATGTGTGTACTTCTGCATACTACAGATTTATTTGTATTCTTGTAAACAAGGATTTTTCTTATATAGAAAAATGAAGGTAAGAAATCACAGGGCAATAAATCACATATATTTTAGATGAAGAGTTGTACTGGGATGTGCACAAGTTTTTTTTTTTTCTAACCTAAATAAAAAAATGGTTTCTATCAAAGATGTGAATGTTATTATTCTGAACGTAACCTCAGAGGTCTGCAGCAGGCGTATGCTGGCCAGGAAATGATTCATTCGTATGAGAAGCCTGCAGCAGGTCCAGGAATTACACAATAGATGAGATGAGACAATTGCTCTGCTAAAATCTTTTTTAACTACAGTGTAATGGTTGACATACTGTATATTGAGTCATTAATGAAGAGCAACACATTAAATACAATTCTTACTACTCTTCTAGGTCAGCACATACAGTACATGGGCACACTGAGCGTGGTCCTAGGCCAGCGGATGTTCATGGATACTGCGGTTTGCAGTGTTTGTCTTACACAACTCAAACCATTATAACTAAGTGCATCATTTTTTTTCACATTTACTATTTCTACATGATTAAAGTCTTACATTTTTTATGAAAGTGGCTTTTTATTGGCCTCCTTTAACAGGCAAATAAAAACTAGGTGGCATATTTACTAAAGATTTTAACCTTCCATGAACCCGGTGGAAAAAATCACCATAACGAACTATATGGGGTATCTCATATACCCAATGCTATACTTCACCATTCATATACTAATTTGTTACAGCAGTCGAAATTAATATCGTACTAATGATTCTTATCCCTTATGGTACAAAAATAAAACAAAATAATAAAAGGGAATACACTTAACATTTTTTAAAAGAAAAATATATTTTTTTTATGAACTTTCTTGCAAAAGCGTTGCATGTATGTCTTCATTCTGAAATCAAAAAGACATTTCAAAGTCTATGTACCTAAAACCAAGCATAAAACAGTAAAAATAACAAATTATGTATCAAAAAAGTACTAAAAACCAAAATACTTTTTCGCTACGTGCCAAACCAGATGGGGTATGAGATGCCTACACACACTTTACACATGTGTACTTGCAACACTGGCGCTCACCGTGCTAACCCGCCGTCATGACGCAAACTGGTAGCGTCGCAACTCCAGCTACACAAAAAAGTTATAGGCATTATTGCTGGGGTATGTCACACCTCACCTAGTTCACTGAAGGTTAAATCAATCAAACTCGATGCATTTCTGGGGCTAAATCACACATTTACTAACAGACAATTTATGATTTGTTTTTGAAGTATCAGTAATTGTGTGATTTAGCCCCAGAAACACATCATCGATGTTGATCAATTTAATGCGTAGACACAGTCTCCTCTTTTATGGTTCATGTATATTTGTCCATAAGTTGCGGACTGAGGGCCTGATTCAGCAAGGATCGCTATTGCTAAAGCGTACACAGACGGACGATTGTTGTATATGGCGCATGCATTGCAGTGCGCATGCGCGAATGCCTCACTGCGATCACGTAGACCATGCAGAGCAATAGCAGAGGGAGTGACAACCCGAGAGCGTTTGGGGGTAGTGATAGTGGGTAGTCAGAGAAACGCAGGCGTGCCGGTACGTTTGAATGCTGGTTACAGGGGCGTGCATAAATTAGCCACTACGATGGTATATGCAGCTTGTGTACTCACTGTGTGCTGAAAGGTTAGCAATTCATAAGTAAGGTCAGACCTGCTGTAATTGTGCGAGAGGCTCCGATGTACTACAATGGTACCGATATTTTGAATGGGTTGCAAGATATCACGGTTGTAAGATAAGGGAAGTGGGCGTCTTCATGTTGTCCGTGCGAGGTCTTTGCGTTTGGAAACAGCATACTTTCTCAGTAGACCTGCGTGCGCGATTGCAGCCACGATTCAATCAGCGATCCTTGCTGAATCAGGCTCTGAGGAATGAAGATAAGTTCTGAGAAACAAGGAGTTTATTGACGAATCACTGTCACAAAACATTTACACTGAAGATAAGCAGTTACCATACCTGGTATCGCAGAGGTCAGTTCATTTCTTAAGGGAGGACCTTGATTCTTAACCTTATTTCAGAGTTTCCCAAACTCCACCATCACAGTCCAGGTTTTAAGGATATCCATGCTTGAGCACAGGTGACTTAATTAGTACCTCATTTAATTTGATTTAACCATCTGGACTCAAACATGAATATCTTTAAAACCTGGACTGTAATGGCAGAGTTTGGTAACTCTGCCCTATTTAAAGGCAAAATAACGTTACATCATACTTTGATGGGTTGGGTGCAGTATCCCGGCGGTCGGGATGCCAGTGGTCAGAATACCCACAGAATTTTGTTAGTATTCATTTCTAACCCTAACACACCTTTCCCGCTGCCTATTGCTGGCCATACACGATTGATCACACGATTTGTTTAGTTTCTACAGGTTGGACAGACCAATCATTTGAAAATAGTTGTATTTTGAGTCTTTTGCGACCCCGATGTGCGTCCCCACCGTCGTCTAGTTGGATCGCAGATCAGATGGTTTTGCAGAGAGATCTCAACTGATCGTGTAGGAATTGACACACGTTATGTGATGTGATTGATGTAATTGTATAGTCTTATGTGAAATAGTTGCATTTTTAATACAAATCGTCCTGTATCTGAAGGGAAGAATTTTCAAGGGAAATTGTACAACTGATCTGACCACCTTAACTCTCCCCTCCCGCAGCCTAACCCTAGAGCACCCCCACCCCCTAACTCTCCCCCTAGTGCCTAAACCTTAACCCTAATACTTACTGTTGGGATGTCAGCAGTCAGGATTCCGTGCCAGGGTGCAGACTACATCCCCTCTTTGATAAAGCCTCTGGGAATAAGGCAAAACCGGCCAGAGGTCTTTCCCTATTTTTTGCCCATGCATTGAGTTCTCTACATGGTTTATGTTCTCCATACCCCACAGCCATTGTTTAGTAAGGTTCTGGCAGTTGCTGCTGCTGTTACTCTGAAATCAGGATCATCTGTCATGGCATTTCCCTCCATACAGCAGATCACAACACTGAGAGTGGATGCGGTCGGCAGCTGCACCCTACCCTGCACAGTGGCCACCATTTACTTATTGCACTACGGGACCCCAATGACTACAGCACAAATGGGCAATTTCAATTAGCGACCAGCCGGATTGTGCTGTTCTGAAAAGGCACATTGTAACCAGAACAATCGCTAGTTTTACCTCGCAGCCAATAAAGGAGTGCTGGAATATTAGCAATGTTGAGTCTACTGTAATAGGTGGATGTGTGTGCAGCTGGCAGATTGCAGAATGTACAGTGACACATTCCTGCTAATTTAATTGACCTCTTATGACTCATGTAAAACTTTGGTAGTGCCAATTCTGTACACCTGTTGCCCTCATTGGTGCCACAATATACCTCTGCACATTTGGGGGCCCATTTATTAATGATCGCATTTGCAATGTGATCTGGGCATTACATTACCATCCATGATCGCATTGCAATACACGATCATAGTGCTGGAATGTATCATCCGGCACACACAGTGAGATGGGCTCGGAAATGAGCCCGTCCCTGCAATGTGCTCGGAGTGCCGCCAGGGCTGCTGCGCATGCGCAGTCCCGCTGACACACACGCATGGCCGCCATTGCGGAGGAGGGTTCTGTGGGAACACTCTGCTAGCTAATTATGCGAAGTGTAGCCCATAGGGTACAACAGCTAACGGCATCTTCAGATGGCATTAGCAGCGGGGTCCAATCTCCAGAATGCAATGTATTCCAGATGTTGGTAAATTTGGCAATATCGCATTCCTCATAGAAACCTATTCAGGAGGTGGCTGCCAGCAGGAATGGAGGGATCACAGCAGGTATTGGAGATAACCTGCTGTGGTCTCTCCTTTATACATATCCGGGGGAAAGTTGAAACTTGCAGTTAAACCCCAAAAACGGGAGTTTTTGGGGATTAAGCTGCAAATATATAATGATAAATGAGCCCCATAGTCTCCACCTGAACGGAATGGTGAGTGGCACTGCACATATCGGAAGATGCTTCCAACTGAAACATGAAAGTATTTCTCTGTCAGGTATACAGTTCTGTCCATCGCTACTACTGTCCTTGTTACATACTTGCCTACCCTCCCGATTTGTCCTGGAGCATCCCGAACATCTGGTGCCGCTCCCGACCCCGGGAAAGGCAGGCATGCCTCCCGGCGACCCGTCCACACTCTCTCCCAAAGCCCCGCCCCCCCAGTGTTACAGTATATATCCCGGCAGCATGGGGGAGTGGTGAAGCGATTCGCGCTGAATCGCGTCATCGTGGCTCCGCCCCCTGCTTCACAATGTCATTGATATCGGCATTGTGAAGAGGGTGCCGGGCCACGATGACGCGGTCGCACTTACGCCCCCAATGATGTGTCATCTGCCGGGCCACATCTCCTTTTACAGCGACACGCTCCCCCTGCTGTGAAAGCCCGACAGCTCCCATCTGGAAGGAGGGAGCTAAATCTCACAAGCATGCCTTGTTACTATTTTCATGGCTGTGGACCCAGTTTATCATTAACCAACTTAAGTAGGTTGCTTGCAGTAAAAGAGATGTCATTCATTCCAGTATGTAGAAGCTTTCATTGTTTATGAGAAAACAGACTGTATAACCAGACATTACATATAACAGGAATGCAATCATGGAAAGATTGTGCTTCCAGGAAGCGGTGGCCATTGATAGGACAGCAGATACTCTAGCAGCACCGCAATTCAACATGATTTGGTTTTTGTTTTCAGTAACCAGACTAAGGTGGGCTAAACATGAAAATCAAAATGTTAATAACTGAAGGCAATTACCTTTTGCCATGTTAATGCTGAATCTTTAATTTTCTATGATTAGCTTTACAGTCTCTGCTCTACAATTGAGGCACTAGTAAGTTTTTCTTCAGCCTGTTCACAGAATAACCTTACGCTTCAGAGACTGAAACTGCTTGTAGTCGTGCTCACACAATACACACTAGGATCAGAGGCACACATGAGGTGGAGTCCAATGCTGAATACTGCCCATCGGGATCAATGTCCAAGTAGGCGGCCATGCACATTGGTGGCCAAATTGGACGGTAGGTAAATGGGTCAAAAAACGGACTATAACTTGGGGCCTGTTGGTGTTGTTGGAAGATGACACCATACAGGCCGGAAGTTATCTGCATTTACCATGCTGTCCAACACAGATTTATAGGACTGTCTTTCTGCTCAGTTTAGGGCTTGACATGCAAAACAGGGTCAAATACCCAATATAGGCTCATGTGTAGGCAGCTTTGTTATGTGTCAGCTGCAGTTTGTGTTGTTTCTAGTTAGATACAATCCATTAACAGGTCCATTAAGAAAGTACAGTTGAATATTCCGCTGTATTTTGAGTGTACTGAATAGCATGCGGGAATTTAGCCCTGCACAACCCCAAATGTAACACAATAGAAACAAATTAAACAGATTGTATAAAAAGAAGTAGACTATGGGTTGGGTTCAGGACGCTGGTGCTCGGGATCCCGGAGGTCAGAATCCCAACGCCAACACCGACAGGGTTAGGAAACCAACACCTGTCGGTAAGTATCATAATCCTTTCCCTAAACCTAACCTTCCCCCCTGCAGCATAATAATAACCCTCCCCCTAGTGCCTAACTCTCACCCCTAACCCTCCCCCTCCCCCCACTACTTACCGTCAGCACCGGCATCACGACAGCCAGGATTTGATCTTCAGCCCGCTGCTGTATTATTATAGAAAATATCAGCAGAAAAATAATTTAAAACCACCATCTCTTTAAGTAAAAAAATAGTTTTCATATAAATACTATATGCAAATGAAAATATTAATATTATAAAAGGTTTGTTAATGTATAATTCCACCCAAAGCAGAAATCTCAGATTTAGGTGGAAGAACCTGTACACTTTGCTCCTGCTAAGACAAAGTGCTGCTTATCTGGGGGAAAAGAACAGAGCAGCTGAGCAGGAGCCAGGAGAGGGGCAGACATTACAGGACTCCCTTCCTCCTGACAATCTGCTCCTTTTATTCAATCATTTGGGATTACATTATGTTTACTATATTCCACCCAAATCTAAACATATTCAGTTATTTGTGGCTTTCACAGTGGATAAGAATGGTTTCATTCTGACCATGGCACTGTCTGTGTGGAGTCTCTATGTCCTCCCTGCATTTGAGTGGTTACTTTCCACAGTGCAAAAACATACTGGTAGGTTGTTTGACTCGTCACAAAAATAGACCTCGATGTGTGTATGTGTGGTAATGGTTATCTAGTAGGGCCAGGGAACCCATTGCACTTCACTAAAATGGCTACTACAGCACCAAGGGATAAAGGGGCATATTTAGAGCAAATAATAATTTCATATCACCTCTATAACTCTGCAATAAGAAAGCTGCAATAAGAAATTATGATTTGCCCAAATGTATTAAAATTAGGGGTGAGCGGGTTTGGTTTTACTCGGATCTTTTTATTGGCTATCGCCGAACACGTGTTTTGGATAGCGAATAAAATCGAGCCGAATTTGCGGTAAAGTGGCGATAAGAACCGAGTAAAACCGAACCCGCTCACCCCTAATTAAAATAAACTCACAGGGACAGGAGCATTTGCGTTCCCTTCCCTTTGGTAGCAGGGCGCACTACTGCGGTGAGTGTTGTGCAGGGTCTTGGTGCTTTTAGTGAAATGTAGCCTATAGACTACAATGGGCTGATGCCATCTTCAGATGGTGTTATCTACCCGGGCCAAGCTTCGGAATGCATTGCTTGGTAAATTCTGCAAAAAAAGCAGTCCCCATATAAACCTATGAGGCCCATATAAACCTATGAGGGCTGCCTTTGCAGGCGAAAACAGGAGACTGCAGCAGATTACTCCAAAATCTGCTGCAGTCACCGACTACATACATTCAGTGGATACTTATTTGCAGGTACCCCCTGATGTCACACAAATAATAATTAATAGGCCCCTTAATCGATACTTGCCTACTTTTGAAAAAGCATTTCAGGGAGAATGTGAAAGCAGCACCTATGAGCGCACGGTAAAGTGGGCGTGTACTGCTACATCTGAGAGGCGTGTCATAAATTTGACTTACATCTAAATGAAAATGAGCCCCAAAGCAGTTAGTAAGATCTAATTATTGATGAAAACACACTAAAACTTTTCAGAGAATGCATGTTGCCATAGGGTTCATGGTGCATTATAATCAATGCAGGGAAATGATACTAATGATCCCATTTGAATGTACTGTACATACCTCTGTTTTTTCTTTTATATAACCACTTCATAATGGGGGTAAGGTGCAATCAGGGATATTGCTACACTCTTCAGGGAGACAGGGAGATTGCTACTATTTCAGGGAGTTGGCAGTATGCCTTAATCCCCATGCTGTGGCTCTATAAACCACAATAAAATGTGAATTTAAGAAACAAAATATTTTGTTTTCCTGCACTGCGCCACAGCACCAGGTTGGGACCAGTAGTTGTGATGTTCAGCACTGCAGGTTATTAGATAACTGTAAATTACAGGCCGTGTGTGTGCTGCAGCACCGGATTAGACTCCAGGTCGCTGTGGCGTAGGTAGTGGCTCACCGCCGACTGTACATGTATTTTATCTCGTCGGGAATGTAAAACAATACAGCTGCTTGAGCTTAGATCTCGTGCTGCATTGTAGAGGTGTCAGGGCATTGTGTACTAAAATAAGCTGGGAACCGGTCAGGGTAGATCTCCGTACTGCCAGCACTGTGGGGGTTAAAGTTACCAAAACTGAGACAAGTGTACATGAATGTATAAAACATACTGTACTTCACAGTATTTAACATGCATTTTACATGTACTTTGAAGCACTGCAGTTGGGGAATTGGGTCCCGGGCCCCCCAACCTCAGCAGCTGCATTCAGTGAGCTGTTTTGAGGTACATCTTGCAGGCTCCTGAATCAGAGTGACCTCAGCAGATGCAGGGAGAGCTAGAGGTCACAGCCAGCTGCTAGAATTAAGGCCGGTGCAGGGTGTTCGGGACCCCCCTGCAAAATTATAAATTTGCATCCTCCCATTTTTTTTTATAAAAGGGATAGCGTGTGCGCAAAAAGGGGCTTGGTCCCACAAGGATGGGGTGTGGACACACAATAGTACCCCAACTCAAATTACGCCACTCAGTAGTGCAATATCATTCACAGTACACCGCACATAGTGCCCCTGATTCACATTGCACTACAAAGCAGTGTCTTTTAGTCACGTCACTTATTCCTGTTATGTCACACAGTAGTGCCCCTAATTCACGTTACACCACACAGTAGTACTGCCCCTTATACTCACAATGTCACAGTGGTAGTGCCCCTTATACTCACAATGTCACAGTGGTAGTGCACCTTATACAAATATAGCCCAAAGTACTGCCACTTATAAACAACCCCACAGTACTGCCCTTATACGCAATGCTCACAGTAGTAGTGCCCCTTATACACATAATGCCCATGGCAGTAGCACCCTTTACACATTATACCACACAGACACACAGCACTGTACTTGCCTGAAGCCCAACTCCTGCGCCCGCCGCCATCTGACAGCTCCTTGTGCTCAGGACTATGGCAGAGACGTCATGACGTCTCTCCCTACACTTCCGGCATCAGGGAAGAAGCTGCGCGATCGCCCACTGGCAACAAAATCTCAGCGCGCTCCCAGCAAATGGAGAAGGCGCCGAGCCAGCTTACCGCATCGCACCGGCTCTGGCTACAATGTAGGTGTCGGTAGTAGGGCGACTGTATGTTATTGTATGCTTGTCTCTGAACCCTATTTTTGGCTAGAAGTGTAGCATTATCTGGTGCAGAAACCCTGGAAGTCAGTTTTGGAAGGAGATGGAGATATAACAACCCCCTCTAGAGACTTCCAGGCACCAGAGAAGTGGTCATCTCCCAAGGTGCCACTCCCCTCTGTCATTAGGCACAAACATCCCCATTAAGTGCACATGCACAGCGCCTGCACATAGCTTGATTGGCTCAAGACACCAGGGCAGGATTACTCCCTGTACCAGGGCTGTAATAGGGCTCTAAGGACACTCCGGAGAGCTACATATGCTGCAGGGTGCCTGCCCTGAGCATCCCTTGGACGCTCCATCCGGCTCTGCAACAGTCCCGTGAGGCAGTGATGGTATCGCCCCCAGGGCCCTCTGTGACAACATGTCCTCTGGAATTGTGTGTTGGAACTAGGGGTGTGCACCGGCCACTTTTCGTGTTTTGGTTTTGGATCTGGATCTTTCTTCGTGTTTTCGATCTGGATTGGTTTTGCCAAAACCACCCTTCCGTGTTTTGGGTTCTGGGTTTTGTGTTTTGGATCTGTATTTTTTTTTTAAAAAAAGCATAAAAACAGCTAAAATCACAGAATTTGTGGGTTTTTCTGCTCCTATGCTATTATTAACCTCAATAACCTTAACTTCCACTCATTTCCAGTCTATTCTGAACACCTCACACCGCACAATAGTGTTTTTATGTCCAAAAGGTTGCACCGAGGTAGCTGGATGACTATGCTAAGCGACACGAGTGGGCGGCACAAACACGTGGCCCATCTAGGAGTGACACTGCAGTGGCAGACAGGATGGCAGTTTGAAAAACTAGGCCCCAAACAGTACATAATGCAAAGGAAAAAAAAGAGGTGCAAGATGGAATTGTCCTTGGGCCCTCCCACCCACCATTGTGTTGTATAAACAGGACATGCACACTTTAACAAACCAATCATTTCAGCGCCAGGGTCTGCCACACGACTGTGGCTGAAATGATTGGTTCGTTTGGGCCCCCACAAAACAAGCTGGCAATTAATCTGTCCCTGCACAAACTGGCTCTACGGAGGCAATATGTCGTCCTCATTCACCGATTCCTCACCCTCTTCAGTGTTGTGTACATCCTCATCCTTACAGAGTATTAATTCGTCCCCGCTGGAATCCACCACCACAGGTCCCTCTGTACGTTATGGAGGCTGGTCTCCCTGGAAGAGTTGATAATTCATTTTTATGAACATCATCTTCTACACATTTTGTGGAAGCAACCACCTACGCCTTTCGCTAACAAGGTTCCCGGCTGCACTAAACACTCTTTCGGAGTGCACACTGGAGGGGGGGGCAACTCAGGTAAAATAGAGCCAGTTTGTACAGGGGCCTCCAAATTGCCTCTTTTTCCTGCCAGTACATGTACGGACTGTCTGACATGCCTACTTGGATGCTGTCACCGATGTAATCCTTTAACAGACAGACGCACGCTTGTCGCTGCTGCTTTGAGGATGCAGGTGCGGCTACAGCCCACACAATTCACAAAGACAGAAAAAAAAGAAGACTGTTTTTATTGTTTGTGGAGCGCACTTTGAGGGTTACACCACCCTTTAACAGACAGACGCACGCTTGTCGCTGCTGCTTTGAGGGTGCAGGTGGAATCTAGACGGGATTTGGAACCGGGGACACACTACCTCCATCAATTGTCTAAATCCCACTGCACTAATAGCAGATACCGGACGCACGTCTAACACCAACATAGCAGTTAAGGCCTCAGTTATACGTTTTGCTTCAGGATGACTGCTGTCGTACTTCATCCTCCTCGCTAAGTACTGTTGGAGGGTCAATTGTTTAGTAAAAGTAGTGGTGTTCCTACTTCCTCTCTGGGATGATGAACAACTCCCAGCAGCAGCAACAGCACTAGGAGGAAGTGGTTCTTGATCTTTCCCTATTTTATTTTTATCGGAGAACGTTTGGTCCTCCATTTATGTTATATTGATATATACATGCGGCTAAGGCGCACACAAACACAGAAAATATTTTTTTATTTTTGTTGGAGACTAGTGCACTTTGTGGGTTACACCACCCTTTAAGAAATGAGCCAGCCGGCCCTTTACTTATGGGACACAGGCGCATGCTTGGCGCTGCTCCTTTGTTGATGCACATGCGGCTACAGTGCACACAATTCACAAACACAGAAAATATATATATTTTTTTGTTTGGAGTGTACTTTGGGGGTTACAGCACCCTTTAACTTACAAGCCAGCCGGCCCTTTACTAGTGGGACACAGGCGCTGCTCCTTTGTTGATGCACGTGCAGCCACAGTGCACACAATTCACAAACACAGAAAATATTTTTTATTTTGTTTGGAGTGCACTTTGGGGGTTACAGCACCCTTTAACGGTCAAGCCAGCTGGCCCTTTACTTATGACACAGGCGCACGCTTGGCACTACTTTGTTGATGCACGTGCGGCTACTGTGCACACAATTCACAAACACAGAAAAAATATTTAATTTTTTTTTTGCACTTGGGGGGAGCACCCCTGATGGACAGAGCACCCCCTGGACAACACTACAGCACCCCTTTAGGACTGGGACACTGCACAGGACTTTGGAGTGGACACAGCCCCTATGGACAACTGACTGCACAACACAGTCCAGCCAGCCCCTATGGACTTTGGAGGAGTGGACACAGCCCCTATGGACAACAGCAGCACAGCGCAGCGCAGCACAGCACAGCACAACACTGCACTGCACTACACTACACAGCCCAGCCAGCCCTAACTCCCACCCTCCCTCTTCACTGTCCACAGCCGAGTGAGAAAATGGCACCGACGCGGGTACGTTATATAGGATCCAAAACCCGCGAGACCCGGAAGGCGGGATGATGACGTTTTGCCTCTATTTCAGATCCGAGTCAGGCAGGAAAAGTCGAGCCTGACTCGGAATCGGGGGGGCTCGGATTTCAGAAATCCGAACCCGCTCACCCCTAGTTGGAACGCAGTAAAAGAAACTCTGCGCACCCTATAGTGTATGTATCCTCTGACCATCTTGACAGGAGTATGCTTCTGTATCATCATCCTTTAGCTATGGAATGAATGGTCTGTGTAAAGACTGTTCATTGGAGCAATAAACATTTCTTGCTTTCTAGAAACTGTCTCCTTGTATCATGTGACAACCAGAATAGTGCAAAATGTTTTCTATACTCCAGCTATCTTGTGGTTGAATCTAGCGTCTCTAAGCTCCACCCCCTGCCTGCCATCATGAGCAGACTAGTCATTAGTAAGTGGCCAGTAGGAGATTTACAGACACCAACCAGGTTGGAGACCATTGTCTAACCCTGCCTGCAAAACAGCCAGTATCCTGGAAATCCTGAACACCTTAGGATCATATTTCTTATGAGAACACCATTGACCAAAAGAATGCCAAACTCTGTAATCGATGCGGGCAGAAGCAGGCTTCCGTGCTCCAAGCATCATTTGAATTACATAACTTGAAAATCGCTTCGCTTTTAAAGTGGAAGATTCAAGAGCCACGCCGTCAAAGCCAGACGGGGCAAGTCCAGATGTCAGCAGGGACCCTGCGTTAGCAGATCCTGCCACAGAGGGAGAGTTTTACTGTTTCGCCTTCCTTCTTGATTTTCCTGAGAACTCTTGGGAGCAGGGAAATTGGAGGAAAGAGATACGCCAACTTGAAGTCCCATCTTACTGCCAGTGCATCCACGAAGGCTGCTGATGGGTCTCTGGACCTGGCCTCGTACCTGGGTACCTTGTGGTTGTGGCATGATCCCATGAGATCTATCTCTGGTAGACCCCATTTGTTTACCAGGAGCTGAAACACTCTCAGATGGAGAGATCACTCTCCGGCATGTATGTCCTGGCGAGACTTAGGAAGTCTGGTTCCCAATTGAGTACTCCTGGAATTAATATTGCCGAGATGGGCCGAAGATGACGTTCTGCCCAAATGAGAACCTTTGTCACTTCCTTCATGGCCGCATAATTTCTTGTGCCTCCCTGATGATTGAGGAAGGCCACTGTAGTCACGTTGTCGGACTGGATCTGAACAGGCCTGCCCTGGAGCAGGTCCTGTGCCCTGACAAGTGCTTTGTATA
Source organism: Taudactylus pleione (assembly GCA_031769625.1). Classification (NCBI taxonomy): domain Eukaryota; kingdom Metazoa; phylum Chordata; class Amphibia; order Anura; family Myobatrachidae; genus Taudactylus; species Taudactylus pleione. Next base: position 17,697,866 of record JAUIMM010000115.1, on the reverse strand, counting down.
CTGCTCTCAGTTCTAGAATGTTTATTGGCAAATCGCTTTCTTGATTTGTCCATCTCCCTTGGAAGGTGTGATGACCGGTCACTGCCCCCCATCCGCGAAGACTGGCGTCTGTGGTGAGAAGCATCCAATTTGGAATCCAGAGCGGGCGCCTTTTGTTTAGATGCTCCTTTTTTAGCCACCACAGGAGGGAGTGACAATCCTCTGGAGTGAGAAAGATCATCTGGGACCGTATTAAATGGGACCGTATCACCTGGAGAGAATCTGCAGGAGCCTGGAATGGAACTGAGCATACCCCACCATGTCGAAAGTTGATACCATTGATCCCAGCACCTGCATTGCTGACAGAATGGGTACTTTTCGCTTGCGTAGCAGCATGTGTATCCATTTTGATAAGGCCACAATCTTGTCCTCTGGCAGAAACACCCTTTGTGCCTAAGAACCTAGAAATGCTCCCAGATGTAGCATCTGCTGTGTTGGAGATATACAAAATTATGGTATAAAGTACCTTTAATAATTATTTATCTTCAAGGTCCATAGGAATTACCATCGGGGCATGTAGTTGGATCGCATCCAATGCACCAAACAGCAAAGATTTGGAGCTCCCAGCATACATTGGTCCTCCTCCCTATATACCCCGCCCCCAGCCACAGGCATTCAGTTTGTAACCAAGCCTAACAGCAAGAGACAAAGTGGAGAAGGAAATACAATGTACCCAAGAAACACTCTCAAAATACGAAGAGGGAATCAGTGATACACAAAAGCTAAGAACAGATCCCAACTGAGGCCAGGTGCTTCAGGGAGGGTGCTATGTGTACCCTATGGACCTCTAAGAAAAAGAGTTATCTAAGGCAGAGGTTCCCAAACGCTGTCCTCAAGTCTCCCCAATAGTTCAGGTTTTAGAGAAATTGCATAAGAAACACTCAATCATGCGAAGAGGGAATCTGTGAACAAAAAAGCTTAAAGAACAGATCCCAACTGAGGCCAGGTGCGTCAGGGTGGGTGCCCTGTGGACCCTATGGACGTCGAATAAAAAGAATTATCAAAAAGGTATATTATACCATAATTCTGTATTTCTTCTTTGGGTTACATAGGTCCACAGGAATTATCATGGGAAAAGGGTGGGGACGCTCCTGTACAGAGAGAATCCGCCATCAAAAAAAAGCATCCTGGAAGGCAAACGTATCAAAAGAATAGAATTTGATAAACATATTCACAGAAGACCAAGTGGCTGCCTTACAAAGCTGTTCAGCCGAGGCGCCATGTCTTACAGCCCACGATGGTCCCACTGACCAAGTGAAATGTGAGGCTGCTCTCCCTGTTCCTAAAACAGTAACCAGAGTATAGACTTGCAAAATTGTCATACGAAGTCAGCGAGCCAACGTCTGTTTGTTCACTGGCCAGCCTCTTTTGTGAAATCCATATAACACAAAAGAGACTCAGATTTCCTGATGGAGCTGGTCCGGTCCACGTAAATACGAAGAGCCCGAACCACATCCAGGGAAGCTTCACCTATAGACAGGTCTGAAGACTGAAAGGCCGGTACTATAATTTCCTCATTTATGTGAAAACGGGAAACCACCTTAGGGAGGTATCCTGCCTTGGTACAGAGGACAGCTCTATCTTGATGAAAAATCAGATATAGCGAGCGACATGACAATGCCGCCAAGTCAGAAACTCTGCGAGCTATAGAGATGGTGAGGAGAAAAAGTGTCTTCGCCGTCAGCCATCTCAAGTCCACCCTATCCAAGGGTTCAAAAGAATGTGCCTGCAGTGCCCTGAGAACCAACGATAAATTCCATGGTGCCACCGGTGGGAGAAATGGAGGTTGCAGCCGAAGAACCCCCTGAAAGAATGTCCTAATATCCGGCAGAGGGGCAATCTTATGCTGAAACCAAACTGTCAAAACCGAAACTTGGACTCTCAAGATAGCCAGGCAAAGAACTAAGTCTAATCCTGCCTGCAAAAAAGCAAGTACCCTAGTTAACCTTGAACACGTTAGGGTCATATTTTCTGTGGAAGCACCAAAGAAATAATGAGTGCCAAATTCTGTGATAGATGCAAGCAGAAGCAGGCTTCCTCGCTCTCAGCATCATCTGAATTACAGAAGCAGAGAAACCCCTGGCCTTTAAGATGGATGACTCAAAGGACATGCCATAAAAGCCAGCCGAGGTAAACCCTGGTAAAGACAAGGACCCTGCATTAGCAGATCCTGCTGTAGAGGCAGTGGAAGTGGACTGTCTACTGACAGATGCATCAGATCGGAGAACCAATGCCTCCTGGGACAGGCACGGGCTATTAGTATCATCCTGCCGGCCTCCTGCTTGAACTTTCTGACGACTCTTGGGAGGAGGGATATTGGAGGAAACAGGAACACAAATTTGAAGTTCCATCTCAACGCCAGAGCGTCCACGAAGGCGGCTGAGGGGTCCCATTTTCTGGACCTGTACCTGGGGACCTTGTGGTTGTGACATGACACCATAAGGTCTACGTCTGGTAACCCCCACCTATCCACCAGGAGTTGGAACACCTCCGGATGAAGAGCCCATTCTCCGGCGTGTATGTCCTAGCGACTTAGGAAGTCCACTTCCCAGTTGAGAACACCTGGGGTGAATATTGCTTACATTGCTGGAAGATGGCCTTCTGCCCACAGCAGAATCTTTGCCACTTCCTTCATGGCCGTTGGACTTCGTGTGCCTCCTTGATGGTTTATGTAGGCCACTCCTGTCGCTTTGAATCTGGACAGGCCTGCCCTGAAGAAGGTCCTGCGCCAATATGAATGCCTTGTGAACTGCCCGAAGCTCCAATATATTTATTGGTAGATGACTTTCGTGGTCTGTCCACCTTCCCTGAAAGGTGTGACGACCCATCACTGCTCACCATCCTGGCAGACTTGCGTCCGTGGTGAGGAGTACCCATTCCGGGATCCATAACGGATGACCCTTGTCTAAATGAGTTGTCTCCAGCCACCAAGCAAGGGAGAGCCGAACCTCTCGTGAAATACGAATCACCTGATGCTTTATCCGATGATACTGACCATCCCACTGGGCCAGGATCCACCGCTGTAGGGGCCTGGAGTGTAACTGGGCATAAGCCACCATGTCGAATGTGACCCCCATGGAGCCCAGTATATGCATAGCAAAGTGACACTGACACTGTTTGCTTGCACAGTAGATTGTGAACACAAGACTGTAGTGCTACAATCTTGTCCTCTGGCAGAAAGATCCTCTGTTCCAGAGAGTCCAGCTATGCCCCCAAGTGTACCATCTGCTGAGTTGGTGAAAGAGAACACTTCTTCCAGTTGATCACCCAGCCATGCTCCTGTAAGCAAATAATGGTCACCTTTAGATGACATTGTAACATCTCCTGAGACTGAGCCAATATCAGGAGGTCGTCTAGATATGGCAGTATCCTGACTCCTTGTCGCCTGAGATGAGCCATCATGACTGCCATTATCTTTGTATATACTCGACGGTCTGTGGCCAGATCGAAGGGTAGAGCCTGAAACTGATAATGTTGCCGATCCACCGCAAACCTGAGAAAGGTCTGGTAGTATCTTGCAATCGGGACATGCAGATATGCATCCTGACTGTCCAGCGAGACCATGAGTATCCTGGCTCCATCGCCAGCATAATGGACCGTAGAGTTTCCATACAGAACTTTGGCACCCTGACAAATCTGTTGAAAGATTTTAGATTCAGGATAGGGCGGTGCGACCCATTAGGCTTTAGAATCAAAAATAAATTTGAGTAGTAACCCTTTCCCTGTTGCGTCACAGGAACAGGCACTATGACTCCTGAGTCCAAGGGGGTAAATTTACTAAGAGTTGAGTTTGGGTGAGTTTGCAATCTCATGTGAGTTTAGGCATGTTTTTCATCTCGCAAATTTACTAAAGCCAGTAGGTAAGTATGTGTGAGTGCGGTAGGTGTGTAATAAACTTTTACTTAATACGGTGTGTGTGTTGTGTCTTTATTTAACTCTTTATTTTACAGTGGAGGTACGGGTGCCGGTCGCCTGCTGGCACTTGTAATTCTACAAGTGCCAAAGGGCAGGCATGCTGGCACCTGTAGTCCCACTGTAAAATACAATAGTTTACTACAATTTAACCCTTTATTACCCCCGTACCCACAGCCCAGGGGTGCGGGGAAGAGCCCCGCACTTCAGACCAAGCCTGGGGTTTCAGGAGAGGGGAACTCCTTTTTTGGGGGGTCTCCACCTCCCCTGAGATCCCCAGCTTGGCCTGACCGGCTTGGGGTGAGAATGCTTTGGCCACGGAGCCCTGGTGAAAGGGTCTCCGGGCTGTGGCATTAAATCCTGGTCGGTTTTGGTCCGGTGCTGGTTTTAAATATAATTTTTCCCCCCTATATTTAAAAGTAGGACTGGCCCAGCAACCTGGTGCTGGTTTCTAAATTACGGTGGAACACTACTCGTTTTGTTCCTCGTAATTTTTGGAACCAGGACTGGCTGACAAGTCCGGGACTGGTTATGCTTTTGGAGGGGACTCTACTGAATTTTTTTTTTAAAGATTTAACCCTTCTTTAACAGGTAGAGTACACAAGTAGCCTTCACATATCTCATTGATATGAGCAGGCTGCTTGCTCGGGTGAGTTTTGCAGAGAGAAATCACTGCAATCTCGGGTGAGTAATATAAACTCGCAATTTGGGGGAGAAATCTCAATCTGCTTCACCATCGGAAAACTCACTTTCAGCTAAACTCACTTCTTAGTAAATTTGCGAGTTGTTAAAGGGTAAACTCACCCGAGTTTCGGTGAAGCAAAGAGAGTTTAAAAAAAAAACTCGACCAAACTCTATTATTAGTAAATTTACCCCCAGGAGGGCCCCCACAGATTCCCGGTAGGCTGACACTCTGACCAGGTCTGCAGGAAGGTTTGTAAGAACAAACCTCTGAGGGGGATACCTTCGGAATGTAATGGCAAAACCCTGAGAGACCTGTTGTCATGCCCAGGCATTCGTAGTGGTCTGCTGCCAGGCCTGGGAGAACTGTAACAGTTGGCCTCCAATCCTGACATCCTCAGACAGTAGGCTTACCATCTGGCTTGGAGGCCAGGCGCTTGGTTGACCAAGACCTCTTGGGCTGCTTTCTATGAGACTGACCCTGTCTGGCTGAGAACTGTTTTTTGTCCTATTCTGTGGCAGAAAGGACTGAGATGACGACTGCCTTTTAAAAGCAGACATAGATAGTAATTCAGCAGACCTGGGTGTTGCCAATGAGGTCATTATGTCATCTAATCCTTGTCCAAACAGTACTTTGCTTGTGAAAGGCAAAGATTCTAGAGCCTTTTTAGATCCTGGATCTGCCTGCATCAATACCAGCTTCCCCCAAATTACATAGCTGTTTCCTGCATCTGGCCCAGAAGAGACTGCTGCTCTTTTGTTGGATCAACTATAGCCTCCCCTAGAGACTTCGTCCAATCCTCCATAGCCTTGGCCACCCAAGCTACAGCCGTGGCCGGCCTGGTAATGGCTCCAGATAGTGAAAACATTGATTTCAGATGACTTTCAAGCCTTCTATCCGTAACCTCCTTTAAAGAGGATGCTGCAGGAATAGGCAACGTAGCGCTCCTGATTAATCTCGTGACATGAGCGTCTATCGTTGGGGGAATTTCCCATTTATTACACGCACCTGGGGCCTGATTCAGACTTGGGAATAGAGAGAGATATCTCTCTCAACTGATCTTCTTGGTGAAACCATGCTGCACTGCAGGTGGGGCAGATTTAAAATGTGCAGAGAGATTTAGATTTGGGAGGAGTGTTTCCAAACTGACATCTAAATTGTAGAGTAATAATAAATCTGTGCAGTATTTGTGGGCTACATGCAAAAGCAGCCAGTATTTACCCCACATTTAAAAAAAATTATGTATTTACACCCCTTGCATTGCAATATGGTTTGTTCAGATTCACAGTTGAGAGAGATATCTCACTCTATTCCCAAGTCTGAATCAGGCCCCTGGTGCGAATGGGTACCGAGAAGTTACATTCCTAGTGGCCTGAAAATGCTTGCTAGGAGTATCCCATGCCTCAGACGAGATTTGTCAACTGCCCCAACTGTGTTAAATAATTCTTAGACACCTTTTGACGTCTAAAGACCACCTCCTTAAATGTCACCGTAACCTCCTCCACATCAATATTGAAGACAGACCTTACCACTCTTACTAGAGAGGGAACATCCACAAGGGATTGATGGTCCTCTTTTACTGAGACTGACCCAGAACTCTGAGAATCATCATCTGACGAGAAGGTTGAGTCAGACTCCTCTTTTATGCCCCTGTTATTTACTACCACTGGTCTTTCCACCTGTGGAGAGGCTGAAGATGGTAGTATACTCTGGCTAGAGTGAGCAGTGGCATTAACCCAACAGGGATTCATGGGGGGCAAACACATAGGATGTACATGCTGTGGGTACCCCATAGCCTGAGGCACCACCGCAGCTGGAGCCCTTACCTCCGTGGCCCTGCCTATTAAATAGGACAGAACCTCAGGTGCGATGGCCATCCAAGAAGGCTCCGGTCTTTGTGCAGGTGTATAAGTTATTTTCAGTAACTGTTTGCTACAGTTATTACAGAACCCATTCTAGTTAACATCCTGCTCAGACAGGCCTGTGGAACAGGACTTACAGGATATAAGCACCGGAGGATTCCCATCCTCATCTTTACCTTCAGACATAATATTAATGTATAAATGGTATAAAGGTATGAAAGTCTAAACGCAATGTGACTTTCTATCAATGACACACCCCACCCTCAGAAGGATAAGGAGAAAAAGTGATAGATGTACCCGACAGTTTTTTTAAAACATAGGCAGTGTACATACAGCAGCTAGCATACAGTCACATACAATGCATAAAAGACGCACAATTGCTACAACAATATTGACTCTGGATCAACTGACCGGTCCCCGGAGGGGGGTGGTAAGATATAGAGTGCGCTATATGCCAAACCCAAGGGAGAGGTATATAGGGAGACAGACCAAACCTCTGAGACCAACCGCTACAGCCATGGACAGACCAATGCTAAACTGCGTGCGTCTCACACACAAGGTGGTCAATTATAGCAAGACAGACGCGGGAATCCGTACCTGGAGGTTTGCGTCTGACAGGGAGGAGCGGCCAGGCGAGCACCTTATCTCCCCTAAGCTACCATTTTGACAGCTGGGTACGCTGAACTACAAGGTAGCAAGACGTTGACTAGTGCGTCTTACCACCCGGCCGCCTTAGTGAGGAAACGTTAGACGAGACCTTCACCTGCAGTGGCCTCTGATGCGTCTCAACACCAGAGGTAAGGGACTGCTTTACGCACAATTCCCCGAGAAGAATTGCTTACCTGACATCTCTGTTACCCGACCGCAGTCCCGAACCTCAGCATCTTTAGGCCACCAGCTCAGCCTCGCTGAGGCCTGCTAAGAACCTCAGGGCGTTAAGCTGTGCTGGAGTGTCGGCGGAGGTAGATGGAGTCACAGTACAGCGTCAATATTGGCACTGGTACCGCTAAACTCTGAAGTTTCATAAACTTAAGGTAAAACATAAAAGAAAAAAGCCTAGGACTGCCTAGCAGTGCCGCTGTTATAACAGGTGCGTCTTGCTGCGCACCAAACAAAATAACTGAATGCCTGTGGTTGGGGGCGGGGTATATAGTTAGGAGGACCAGTGCATGCTTGGAGCTCCAAAGCTTTGCTGTTTGGTGCATTGGAGGCGATCCAACTACATACCCCCATGGTAATTCCTGTGCACCCTATGGAACCCGAAGAAAAAAGTGGTGATTTCTTCCATTTGATGATCCAGCCGTGCCCTTGTAGGCAGGCTATAGTTAGTTGAAGACGGTGATGCAAAACCACCGGAGCCCGTGCCAATATCAGGTGGTCATCCAGATATGGCAGTATTCTGACTCCCTGACGCATGAGATAAGTCGTCATGACTGACATTACCTTGGTAAATACCCGTGGAACCGTAGAAAGGCCAAAGGTTAGAGCCTGAAATTGGTAATGTTGCTGAAGGACAGCAAACCGTAAAAATTGCTGGTGGGATGGAATAATTGGAATATCCAAAAGGAAACCATGTCATCTCCCGGCTCCATAGCCAAAATAATTGACCAGAGAGTTTCCATACGGAATTTGGGAACATGGACAATCCTGTTCAGGGTTTTTAAATTCAATATAGGACGATATGCCCCATTCGGTTTCTGGACCAGAAATAGATTTGAGTACTATCCCCTGTCCTTGTTGGGACACAGGAACTGGGACTATTACCTCTGCCTGTAGCAGGGAGTGAATGGCTTCCTGAAAAAACAAATGCACTGTCCACATCTGATGGAAGCTCTGTTTCAAAAAACTTTTGGTGGGGATGTCTCCTGAAAATGACGGCATACCCCTGAGAGATCACTGTTGGGTGAAGAGGTGTGAGGAAAAAGATATCTTTATATCCACAACATAATACTGATTTTTGTGAGTTTTGGTACGCCATCTTATGGAATATAGTATATTTTGGAAGTGAATTTTAATGGAACTTATACTATAAGTGTGTGAAGGAATGTGAGGAAAAGATACCTTTATATCCACAACACGATATAGATCTCTGTGAGTTTTGGTACGCCACCTCAAGGGATATAATAGAACTTGGGAGTGAAAATTAATTTTGATTGAATCTAAAACTCAAAGTATATATTGGTCCATGAACTTTTTGTTTTGATCTCTTCTTTTTCCGGTTTAAACTTACCTGAAAGAAAAATAGGAACAGAGGAATCTATAAGGAAAAGGTTATCCCTGCATCAGAACGGAAGGAACATAACGGATAAAAATCCATTATTTCTGGACACATGAACATTAAGTATATGTGATACGTTCAGAAAAGTCTCTATGAATATTGGTGTGACAAGTGATTCTCATTATTTTTATTTATATGTCTAGCGCTTTGTTTTCCACTTTAACCATCATTTTTTATATATTGAATCCCTAAGAGAAGATGCTGACAGAATAGGCAATGTAGCGTTGATTAAATGCATTAAATGAGCATCCACAGTAGAATGTACCTCTCACTTAGCACATACAAAAAGTGGGACTGGATACAATTATTTTATTCTCTCATCTACATAAAATCGCTTATCAGGGTTACCCCATGCCTCCTCAATAAGCTGTTCAGACACAGGAAACTCAGTTTTTGACCACCTTGTGGTGGTGATTAAACATTGGAGTCTTCTTACTATGAACCAGTTCATCTTCCTGAATATCTAGAACTGATTTAAGCGCCCTCACCATAGAAATATCATCCACAGTAGATTCTGGATAGGAATCCTGTGCATCATCAGATTCCTCTGATGAGTCTGATCCATATGTTGGGCCAGGGGCGGACTGGGATGAAACACAAGCCCGGGAAATTGATGGAAGCAGCCCAGAATGGGGGGGGGGTCAGAGATTTGACAAGTGGTGAGGTCTGTGCAGGGGGCAGGATCTGTCTTCTGGAAAGATGTATACTTTATACCAGTGGTTCCGAAACTGGGTGCTATGGGTTGATGGCCCAGAACCAAATAAAATTATTTATGGCCAATGTGATAGGCAAAACCAGTGTTGGGTCACGACTGGTAAGTGGCTATTCATGTGCATGTAGATGGTACTTCTTATGAACATGTTATCAGTGTCGTGGGTGTGTCAATGAAAGTGGCTGTGTACACAGACACTCACCATACATCACATTGGAGGCTATACTCGGATGGAGGCACTGCACCTACCATAAAGCTGGTGCAAGTTTCCATGGACCGATCAATGATGGTGGCATCTAAAGAAGCACCAGGTGGTATTACATCGTCTACAGATACTATAAATGGGTGTCCCTTTCCTTGCACATTTAAATGTATGGCCGTAGACCAGGGAAGGGCTATGTAATGGCATTTGCATAAAGTCGCAGACATGCGACCAGCAAAAGATGCAGACAAGGACGCAGCTGAGTCCGACTCAGAATCAGGCCCTAAATTCACCTCTACAATCTTCTTCTTATTAATGTGATGCAAGTTGTATGTATGTATGTACAGTGCACCAATGTTGATGCATCATTATGGATGAAAACACGCTTATAAGCAAATAGCTAGTCTAGAAGTACAAGTTCCAGCAAAGTGATTTCTGGAACCTAGTACAAACCATGACATTGTTAATATTTGGTATAAATAAATGCATATCATGTCCTCAACTGCCAACTGTTCTTTTTTGCCACTGTGAACCCTCCTGTCTCTCATTCAGAGATGGTCTGCCAGCAAAGCTGGATTAAGAGAACATGAGGCCCTAGGCAAGACACTTGCTTGAGACCCCTGTCTGTGTAAGTGTGTGTATGTGTAATTGTGCCCACGACACTCCAGATTATAATCGGTATCTTATGGGTCTATTCACTAAGCCTTGATGAGAGATAAAGTACCAATCAATCAGCTCCTGTCATTTTTCAAGCACAGCCTGTAAACTTGATTGGTTGGTACTTTATTTCTCTCCAAGACTTAGTGCATAGACCCCTTATCCCGCTGCCCTCACAAAGAGAGTCCATGAGTCGATGATAGTATACATCAAGCTCTGCACTCAGGTACTTCAAATAAATGAACAGCAGACTACCTTTACATTAAAGTTTCTATGTAATAAATTGTCATCAGGGATACAATAAAACACCAGAAAAATCTTACCTTCTATCCCCATACACCCAGTAAATTATCTGGTGTCATCCGGCGTCTCTTCCAGTATGCAAACGCTTCCAGATGACGTCAAAATTACACCATGTGACCCATCACCAACATACTATTGGACTGGAATTGACACCAAAATACATGACTTAATTCATGTAATTAACATATGAGAAATATCAAATACATATATAGTGTATAAAAAATGCCATAATATAACACACTACGGCACAATGGAGAGACTGTTACCACGGTAGCATCCAGATAGTGTTATATATAACCATGTATAACACAGAGCAGGATTCTAGGGATTAGGATATATATACAGTTATTTATATCTCAATCTAGATGGTGTGTATGTGTGTGTGTGTGGGGGTAATAGTAATACACTCCCACATGATATCACTACACAAACTACAATGTACCTCTCTGATAACACTAGAGTGCTCCCATGATATTAATACATCCCCCATCCACCTACAAGTTGCTTTAATAGACCCTTCCCCTTTCATATACTGACCTCAGCTGGCTGAAGGCTCCCTTGTCTCTGCTCACTGTGTGGAGCCCAGGACTGGAGAAGAGGGCCAGGGCCAGGCACTTTGGTAAGGAGAGAGAATGGGGCAGGGCCTCAAGGAGAGGAAATGATAGAGATAGGTTAAAAAAAAGGAATGGGGCGGAGCCTTAAAGAAGAAAAAGGGGCGGAGTCTGTGGGTGGAATAATAATGTAATTGACATTGGGGGATACTCACTGACACTGACTCAGCAGTGCACTTCAGCACACTGAGTACATCCAGAGCAGCACATCACAGTTATAAAAGGGTGGTCTTGTCAGACGAGCACCTGGGGAACTTGGTGTCCCATATGCTCGATCTGCACAAATAAGGCAGTGTCAGGAGTTCTGGAGCACTTCTCTAAGCCTGCACTGAAAACCTTTAACACTGAAGAGGGGGCGGAGCCAGCCAAGTGGCAGTTTTATAGTATCAGACTCATCCCCAGCTAAGAGGTGGAGCCGCACTGTCACAGACAGTGAGTGCAGGTCAGACTCGGCAGTCAGCATGACAAAACCGCAGCCCTGCTCCGCCTCTGCTCCAATCGGCAATACTGCTGATTGCAGGAGAAGGATAAAGCTAGCCTGCCCGTGGAAACTGCTCGCTCCCTGCCTCTTCTCAGCCTGTGGATCGGGCCAAAAGTGCCAAAAACAATCAGCCACACTGCATCCCTGGACCCTTGTTGGAGGGGGGGGCCAGGGCACCTCTGAACCGGCCCGGCGGGAAGTGTCCCGGTTTCCCGGCGGCCCAATCTGCTCGTGTGGGGCAGATTGAGATAAAGACAATTTGCGTTTAGGCGCCTTAGTCAATACCTGTCTGTTATCAACATTAGATGGTGTCATACTAAAATGACCATCAACATCCTTTATTGAGGAATGCATATGAGGTGTAAACATATGTGGACACCCCATCCAAGGAGGCATTGTCGGAGTAGCCAAACGATCCACCATTTGCATCATAACATGGGGAAAAAAGAGGCAACCCAAGATGGCTCTTGTCCAACAACAGGTAAACCGGACTGGTAAGGTGGCTCTTTATAACAGACAACACACAAAGCTTCTTTATGTCCTGTGAGGACACAAGTCGTACATGATTTACATGAAATCAGCACAGGTGGCTCCCCCTCCTGTTTCCCTTTATCTTTTGATATATTCAAAGTAAAGGCAAAAATAGCAAAGTTATGTGACAGCCTTCACATTACCTCAATGAAAGTGAAGAACTCAGAAAGAAATAACAGTGATAGTTATAATTGACAGATATAAAATAGTATCAGTCATCCCACTCACAAAATGAAAGGGGTGTCTATCCTATTTGTGCGACACCTTACCTTTACGCCCTTGGAAATAATTAAAGACCCTGAAGGCAGATACATGATTTTAGTTGGGACTTTGAATGGGATCCCATACATATTTGTGAATGTATATGCGCCCAACCAATCTCAAGCTCCTTTTTTCAATTCCCTCAATAGTTTACTGGCTCTTCATAGACGGGGCATAGTGGTTATGGGTGGGGACTTTAATGTGACCCTTGATTGCCACCTGGACAGGTCCAACCCGCTCCCTAGGGCCCTTCAACAATCTCATACTCGTAACTATGCCGCCCTAAATATCCTCTTATCACAACACCTTCTGTTTGATGCTTGGGGAGTAAAACAACCTAATGCCCGAGACCATACATATTACTCTCCCATATATGATGTATATACAAGATTGGACATGATTTTTTTCAGCACTGAACCGGCCCAATGTATTTTGGATACTTCCATCCATCCCAGTACATGGTCTGACCATGGGCCAGCTACAGGAATTGTTCCCGGTCCCCAAATACCCAACCACCAGCCCTCATGGCGCTTAAATGATAAACTCCTTCTTAATCCCTTGCTCAAGGCCCAACTAGCAGAGGAATTAACATTACTTTGACTGCAATAAGACTCCAACTATTACCCCTATGATCCTTTGGGACGCCCATAAGGCAGTTATGCAGGGTTATTTAATCAGAGCATCCGCCCATGCTACTAAGCGCGTTCAAGATCTTTTGGAGCGGATAAGATCCCTTTCTTTAAAACACACACACTCAGGTTCTCCCACGGATCTATCCGTTCTGTCGTCCGCTAGGGGCGAATTGAACTTTCTTTTGACTGCTAAGGCCGAGACTAGTCTAAAATGGCTCAAGCAATCCTCCTACGAAAAAGGGGGCAAGACTGACAGGCTTTAGCTTCTAGGCTACGGTCTAAGATCGCTCAAAGTAATGTGCTTTCTGTCCGTTCCCCCACAGGTCACATCTTCCGAGGCCCTAAACTCATCACTCAGGCTTTTTTTTAAATTTGATGACAAACTCTATAATGCATTTGGGCCCTCTCGGATTTCGCCTTCACTTGGGTCAGAGGGCCTGATTCAGAGCCGAACGCTCTGACCAGAGCACTCGCTCTGAATCAGGGCCCTCCTCCATGAAAATGGAGCTGCCTCCTGGCCGCTCGCATAGCTGTGGGTGACCACCCACAGCATATGCGAGCGTCCATGATGGTCGCAATGGTCTAGACCATCGGGCTTGCGACGGAGACCCTGCGGTAGGGTCTCGCTGCCGCAAGCCCTGGAGTGAGTTTGGCTCTATCAGATCCAAAATCACTCCCACTGACATCACTACTGATGTCAGTGGGGCCGGCTTCAGATGGTAGGCGTTCCCATGGGAACGCCTGCGTCTGGCAGGCACGCCCACCAAAGGGGGCGTGCTGTCAATCAACATCGACAGCACGCCCACTTTGGTGCGAGACCCGGAGCGATGGAGAGCCCGTCGCTCACCGGGTCTCGCGCATGTGCACGACGGAGCTCCCTCCGTCGTGCGCATGCGCAGTGGGGGAACATCAACCCGCTTGCGAGCGGGTCTGAATGACCGCCAGAGATCCCAAATTTTCTCTCACAATGCCACCTACCTCGCTTATTGTCAGAGGCAGCTTCTACACTAAATGCTGAGATATCTGAGGAAGTCGCTTCTGCTATTAAACTTCTAAAGAGCAATAAAGCGCCGGGCCCCGATGGCTTCACGGACATATACTACAAAACCTTTCAACGTCACCTTATACCCCACTTGTCAGTCTTATTTAATGATGTCCTACAGGGAGCCACCCTCTCTAAATCAGCTCTTGAGGCCAAAATTATCGTAATACCTAAAGAGGGTAAAGATACAACAAACTGTGCTAATTATCGTCCCATATCTTTATTTAATGTGGATATTAAGTTATATGATAAAATTCTGGTCCTATAATTGAACACTGTATTGTCTCAACTTATACATAATGACTAGGTGGGGTTTATCCCAGGTAGACAGGCACAGGATAATACAAGACGCATAATTAGCCTTACGCATTTAATAAACTTCCTGCACACTCCTGCTCTTATGCTTTCTCTGGACACAGAGAAATCATTCGATCGGATTAGCTGGCCCTTTATGTTTGAGACCTTGCAACATTTCGGACTTGGAGGCGACTTCCTCACTGGGATGCAGGCCTTGTACTCGGGCCCATCGGCCAAGGTGTTTGTAAATGGTCTTGCTTCTTGCCCATTGGAGATTACAAAAGGCACTAGGCAGGGGTGGACTCTGTCACCCCTGGTATTTGCCTTGAACATCGAACCCCTGGTGGCCTTTGTTCGTGCTTCAAGGGATATTACGGGGATTGTTGTAGGCGAGTCAGAGTACAAGATTTCGTTGTTTGCTGACGACGTTCTACTTTCCCTTTCTTCACCTCATACTTCTCTACCAAATTTATTCCGTATTCTCACTGCATATGGCCGTTTGTCGGGCTATAAAATCAATTGGCCCAAAACTGAAGCCTTGCCTTTTCATATTGATCCGGCCTGTTTGTCACTCTTACAAACCAACTACAAATTCTCTTGGCGGACTACTAAGATTTGTTACCTGGGCGTCTTTGTTACAAACCACTATAACACTCTGTATAACGAGAAATTTATACCTCTATTATCATCCAACAAAGCAGACTTGCACAGGTGGCAATCTCTCATCATCTCTTGGTTAGGTCGTATAGTGGTCCTTAAAATTAATATACTTCCACGTCTCCTATACCTGTTTCAAACCTTACAGGTTAAAGTTCCAGAGTCAACTTTGGCTCAATTACACACATGGTTTCTCCGCTTTGTATGGAGGAACAAAGTACCCAGAATGGGATTTTCGACTTTACGGAGACGTGTAATGGAGGGAGGGAGGGGTTTTCCAGACATCTATTTATACTACTACGCCTCTCATTTGGGTCAAGCTGTTGAATGGTTCACCCCAACCTCCACTCTTCGGTGGCTCCAATTAGAGATGGATTTAGATTGCGCAACCTCACTGGCCTCCCAACTACTATTACCCTCCAAATCCAGACTTCTTTAGATTAGTTTACATACTGTCCTTAATTTTACTTGTCAGATTTGGGATAACTGTACCCACCACTTTAAACTTCACTAGTCTCCCTCTTCCCTTACCCCTATATGGGACAACCCTGCCTTCCCACCAGGTCAATCCATGATCCATGCTTGCCCTTGGGTAAATAGGAATATCCGCTTTGTTATAGATATTTTGGATAATGATGTATGTATTTTGTTACCGGATATTATAACTAAATATAAGTTCCCTGAAGTGAACCCTTTTCTATGCTTTCTATTGAGGCACTTTGTATCCTCTCTGCTTAGCCCTATACCACTTTGCTCTCTGTCAACACTTGAATCTCTGTGTTATCGTAGTCCCCTGACTCAGGGAATTGTATCCGCCACTTACTCTCTCCTCCTATCATGTGGGCATTCTCCTTCTCCATCATTTGAACTACAGTGGGAGAGAGACCTAGGTCCACCACCAGATGAGCAGACTTGGTCTGATATATATACCTCGATTTCAAAGACATCTATTTTGACCCTGGTGAAGGAGAATGCCTACAAAATCTTTTACAGGTAGTACCTGGTCCCTACTAGATAATGTAAAATGTTTCCCCTCGGTGCTGGAGAGGTTGCGGTGCCCTAGGTTCTTTCATTCATATTTGGTGGACTTGCCCCAAAATAGCGCGTTATTTGGACATGATTGCAAATTTATTAAATAAGGTAGTTAATACTCCCATAATTAATCATCCTTGGTCTTTTCTCTTGGGCTTGCCAATAGCAACATTAGACACAATCTCTAGTAAGTTGGTGGTTCAAATATTGAACGCTGCCAAATGCCTCGTTGCATTATATTGGAAACGTTTACACGCCTCCTCTCCACCTAGTTACCGATAGAATTTGGCACTTGGAGAGTATGGAGAAGATCATGGCGTATCTTAATAATAGATCATCTAATTTCATACAGGTTTGGAACCCTTGGTATAATTATCAAAACCCCTCACATAGCTCCCACTTGCTGGGTGGTCTTTCGGCCCTTCTGTTCTGATCAACTGCTTCTATATACACTATCGTTCAAAAGTTTGGGGTCACCCAGACAATTTCGGGTTTTACATGTAAACTGATTTTTATTTATCAAATGAGTTGCAAAATGAATAGAACATATAGTCAAGACTTTGGCAAGGTTAGAAATAATGATTTTTATTTGAAATAATAATTTTGTCCTTCAAACTTTGCTTTCATCAAAGAATGCTCCTTTTGCAGCAATTACAGCATTGCAGACCTTTGGCATTCTAGCTGTTAATTTGTTGAGGTAATCTGAAGAAATTTCACCCCACGCTTCCTAAAGCACCTCCCACAAGTTGGATAGACTTGATGGGCACTTCTTGTATACCATATGGTCAAGCTGCTCCCACAACAGCTCAATGGGGTTGAGATCTGGCGACTGCGCTGGCCACTCCATTACAGACAGAATACCAGCTGCCTGCTTCTTTCCTAAATAGTTCTTGCATAATTTGGAGGTGAGCTTTGGGTCATTGTCTTGTTGGAGGAGGAAATTGGTTTAAATCAAGCGCTGTCCACAGGGTATGGCATGGCGTTGCAAAATGGAGTGATAGCCTTCCTTATTCAAAACCCCTTTTACCTTGTACAAATCTCCCACTTTACCAGCATCAAAGCAGCCCCAGATCGACACATTAACTCCACCATGCTTGACAGATGGCGTCAGGCACTCTTCCAGCATCTTTTCACTTGTTCAGTGTCTCACAAATGTTCTTCTGTGTGATCCAAACTCCTCAAACTTCGATTTGTCTTCGATTTGACACCTTTTTCCAATCTTCCTCTGTCCAATGTCTGTGTTCTTTTGCCCATATTAATCTTTTCCTTTTATTGGCCAGTCTCAGATATGGCTTTTTCTTTGCCTATCTGCCTAGAAGGCCAGCATCCCGGAGTCACCTCTTCAGTGTAGACGTTGACACTGGCGTTTTGCGGGTACCATTTAATGAAGCTGCCAGTTGAGGACTTGTGAGGCATCTATTTCTCAAACTAGAGACTCTAATGTACTTCTCTTCTTGCACATTTGTGCACCGGGGGCCTCCCACTTCTCTTTCTACTCTGGTTAGAGCCTGTTTGTGCTGTTCTCTGAAGGTAGTACACACCGTTGTAGGAAATGTTCAATTTCTCGCATGAAATAGCCTTCATTTCTAAGAACAAGAATAGACTGTCGAGTTTCACATGAAAGTTCTCTTTTTCTGGCCATTTGGAGGGTATAATCGAACCCACAAATGTGATGCTCCAGATACTCAACTAGCTCAAAGGAAGGCCAGTTTTATAGCTTCTCTAACAAGCAAATCCGTTTTCAGCTGTGCTAACATAATTGCACAAGGGTTTTCTAATCATCCATTAGTCTTCTAACGCACTCAGCAAACACAATGTACCATTAGAACACTGGAGTGATGGTTGCTGGAAATGGGCTGCTATATACCTATGTAGATATTCCTTTAAAAACCAGACATTTGCAGCTAGTATAGTCATTTACGTGTATTTCTGATTAATTTAATGTTATCTTCATTGAAAAAAGTGCTTTTCTTTCAACAATAAGGACATTTCTAAGTGACCCAAAACTTTTGAAAGTTAGTGTATTCACTTACCTTCTCTCTTTTTACTTTATAGATGTTTCCTACAGACTCTTTTGATTCTATTTTAGCACTGTTTGCTCACACTACAATCGTGTTTGCGATGTTGTACCAGCGAGGCCTCCTACCCCACTCCCCACCCCTTCTCCCTCTTTTTTCTCTCCCCATCTCATTCTCTACTCTTTTCTTCTTTTCTCGTGTCTTTTTCTTCTCCTACCTTTGTTTTTGTAGCTAATGTTGTACAATTGTAAAAAAGATCGTTATACCATATGATTTCCTATGATTAACATATCCTTGAATGTCTATTTTGACTCACAAGGTTTTCCCTTTTTTCACCTGAAGGCTTATGTTATGTATGTCTAATATATTTTAATAAAAAAATAAACTATTTAAAAAAAATAGTATCAGTCAGCAGCTGGCAACAGCCACATAAAATGCACATGTAATATAATTACACTTGGCTCTAAATCAAACTACAGCAACGCAAAGGAATGGTAGGACATAGAGCACCGTATACCTTAACCAAAGGAGAGGTATACAAGGAGACTGACCGAGACCCTCCTGAGACCAACAGCTACCGGGCGCACTGAGCGTTTCAGACAAGTGGAGGTTAGGCGGATCAACCCAGACGTGCAAAACCCTTCTAGAGACTGCATCTGGGTCGGAGCTGCAGTGGGAGCGCCTACCTCCCCTAAGCTGCATTAACCAGTCGGGTACGCTGGCCTCGTGGCAGCAGATTGCGTCTGCTGCCGATCCCCAGCGTCAGACAATAGGGCCCCGGTTGGTGTAGCAAGGATGCGGACAATCCCTGGTCCTTACAGCAGCGGCTTCTGATGAGTCTCTGACACCAGAAGCAAGGACTGCCGCGTGTGATTCCCCGTAAGCGAGGAATCACCTTACCTGATATCTCTGAGCATCTGGTGCAGTCCAGGTCGCCGCATCGCTGTTAGCTAAGGTCAGCCACGACCCCCCGAAATCACCAGCACAATTACTGATGTTGTAGCCCGGCGAAGGTAGATGGAGTCGCAGTACGTGCGTCTTAATACAGATGCTTGTTACTGCCAACTGAAAAACTTAAAAAAACTTAAAATAAAAGCTTGGGACTGCTCTAAGCAGTCTTCCTGTTACAAAGGTGCATCTGAATCCTGCCACACCAAACTGAAGTCCTATGGCTAGGGGCGGGGTATATATGGAGGAGGACCCAGGGCATTCTGGGAGCCAAAGCTTTAACTGTTTGGTGCCTGGTCTTCCAACCATAATATCCCCCATGGTATCCCTGTGGATCCCTATGGACCTCGAACAAGAAATTTTCATTGTTTTTATACAAATATGTAAAGTTAGACCACTTTCCTCTCATCTGCAAGCCCATCAAGCCATCACCTCCACATACCTGTCCCTCATCATTTACACCTCCACTAACATGTCCCACATCATTTACACCTCAACCTACCTGCCCCACATCATTTACACCTCCACCTACCTGTCCCTCATCATTTACACCTCCACATACCGGTCCCTCATTATTTACACCTCCACGTACCAGCACCTCATCATTTACACCTCCACGTACCGGTCCCTCATCATTTACACCTCCACGTACCGGTCCCTCATCATTTACACCTCCACGTACCGGTCCCTCATCATTTACACCTCTACACGCCTGTACCTCATCATTTACACCTCTACACGCCTGTCCCTCATCATTTACACCTATGCACGCCTGTCCCTCATCACTTACACCTCCACGTACCTGTCGCTCATCATTTACACCTCCACACGCCTGTCCCACATCATTTACACCTCTGCGTACCTGTCCATCATCATTTACACCTCCACACACATACCTGTCCCACATCGTTTACACCTTTACATGCCTGTCCCTCATCATTTACACCTCCACCTACCTATCCCTCATCATTTACACCTCTACATACCTGTTCCATATAATTTACACCTCCACCTACCTATCCCTCATCATTTACACCTTTACCTAGCTGTCCCACAATATTTACACCTCCACATACCTGTCCCACATCATTTACACCTCCACTAACCTGTCCCACATCATTTACACCTCTACATACCTGTTCCATATAATTTACACCTCCACCTACCTATCCCTCATCATTTACACCTTTACCTAGCTGTCCCACAATATTTACACCTCCACATACCTGTCCCACATCATTTAACCCATATTTGAGCTTTTTTGGGGAAAATTCATCTGAAAATTGATGTCTTTATTAGCCACATTATGCTACTGAAACCCCTCCAAGTACATGTATTATTCATTGGGAGGGGTGTACCAGAGGTTCTGCACTGTGTCCTGAAGAGTTTTCTTACCTTTCACCTGCTCAGAGGGGTGTGCACAAAAAAAAAAAACAGCTCGCAGGACCCAACTCAGACCTGATTGATTTGAGTTTTGACCCCTTATTTATTTAAACCTATCACACACAACGTACTTACGTAAAATAGCTGCTTATAATATTTACTCAAATAATTGTAAATTTTTTAAACTTAAGATATTTAAAACTTGTAATCATGTGTTATTCTATTTCTGTATATTGTACCCGGCAGAATGACTGTTCAGTGAGGGACAGGGCAGACTTGTCTGAAATGACATATAATACAGTACAGATAATAACAGTTTGAATTCAGCTTTATAGCAAATTTAAATACAATGTAAAGCAACTCAAGTCCTGTCCATGTTGCTCTTCTCCATCACAAATGTGTAATTCCACTTCATGAACATATTTTTCTGCACAAACTAAACTGAGTGCATGAATAAAGTTAGAGAGTGTGGGACAATTCACTAAATTAGTACTTAAAGAATTCTACTTATCTCAAAAGAACAGCAGCTGCTGTATGAGGCAGGACCATGCTATGCTCATTTCAGTACGGCCTGGCTCTCTAGCTATTGGCTTATTAGTAGCTAACCCTAAGAAACTGCCAACAAAAAACTTTGCTTTAGTACTTTAAAGTAGTGTATCATGACACTGTGCTGAAAAAGTCACACGCATGTATAGGTTCAATATAAAGAAAAACATAAGACTTTGCATATAGCTAATAGGTATTACTTGTGGGCTTTAATTTTACTATATATTAGACAAATTATCACTACGTTGTTTTTTTTTAAAGGTAAGTAGGATAGCTTTAGGGTGTGCAATATAGACCCCAATAGTATATTTGGCTAATGTAACTCCTAACCTTTTTAAAATCATTTGCTATATACTGTACTCTCCATCTTTGGAGAAGCCACTGTGTGCAGTCACCACATAAACCAAATGTCACCATTTATGAATGGAACACAGCGACTAGCACTTCACACTGCTCATTCCTAGCCCCTGAAGGATGGGGCAGTTTGGGATTGCTGCAGGCAGAAGACGGCATCCCACGAAGATGGCACTGTGTTAAAACACCAAAAAGGTTGTCAGCACTGACTCACAGGCTATAACTACCTTCCAGGCTTTCCTATAGTTCTAAGATAAAAAGAAGGTTATGTACAGTACTTAATGGTTTATAAAGTGAAGTTGTACACAGCTACAAGGATCCAGTGTAACAAAATATACACATTTAGGGGTAAATTTACTAAAGTGAGAGTTTTTAGAAGTGAGTTGATGTTGCCCATAGCAACCTATCAGATTCTAGCTATTATCTTCTTGAAGGTGCTAGTTAAATGTTAAGTAGAATCTGATTGGTTGCTATGGGCAACATCTCTTCTAAAACTCACTTCTAAAAACTCTCACTTTAGTAAATTCACCCCTTAGAATCCTAAGTGTAAGCAGCATCTCCCTAATGTCACCTTCCATACATCTGTTAGTATAAAGCTGGCTGATGCACTTTGCTGCTGCTGATTTATATGTAAAACTCTGTCTGGCCTGCTGACTGCATACAATGAATATACTGTAATTGAGGCGCAAAGCAGTTGACATTACAGACAGCTAGGCCAGACACAATATCGGAGGTTCCCAATGGACGTATTTTAAGGAACACAAAAACACCTAAACTACAGATCGCTATTCATAGTGTGTGAAAATTTGCTTCCTGTGATTGGTGCGAGGGTAGTAGCTTCCCTGTTACATTTTAGATTGTGCACATCTAACACAAATTATTTGATTGGTATGATACAGCCACAATCTTTTTCAGCATACATCAGGTTTTACATAAAATCATATTTCAATTTTTAAAGTGTATTTTCCATTGTTATATGTAGTGTACATACACAAGCATGTTGTATTTCCAGTTATTCTGTTTTCATCCCCTCATGTACCGTAGTGGAGTCATATGTAAGACATTGGCAGAACAGAAGATAGCCTGCACTCTTTCCTTTACTCATGTGTGTGATGTAGGCAAGGTCCAGATACTGCAATAATAAATGCTGGTAAGTATACACTTCCACCAATCTCATATTACACATGCTCATCTGCTGTAAAGAAGTGACAAGTGAGCACAGTCCCCTCTGGGGAGAGAAAGTGATGAGCAGCAGATGGACAGCCGCACACATTCACTCCACTCTCCAGATGCTGCAGGCGAGTGAGCTGGGCACTTTATTCAGCAGCACAGGATGGAATGGATTTATGGTAATTCATTTTACTGACAATGTACTGTATAATCTAGAACACACATTTTTCTGCCATCTAAACATCTGTTTAAAAATCACAATGTTTCCCAATCCTGAAGTCTTAGCTTCCAAAGCATTGTATGAGACACCATTTTCTATGTAACCCACTTTGTAGATGTTAGAGATCCTACAAAAAAGCTGAATTTACGGAGCATAACTACACCTGCTTTATGTACCATGACAAGCCATGCCCTTCCCCATGCCTCTAGAAAACTATGGCCTATAATAACAGGGGATCGTGACCTACCTGTATTTAAAAATAAAAATATCATGCCCTGTTATAGACGTGGACGTAATCTTAGAGACATTTTGGTAAAATCTAGAATTGAATCTATACCTAAGAAGCAGACTATGACATTTCCATTTCAAACAAAAAAACCTGGGTGCTATAGATGTGCTTCATGTATTACATGCAGATATTTGGAGCCAGGGACTTATTTTAAACAACCGCATACGGGTCGTAAATATGATATCAAACATGTTTTGAGTTGCCAATCTCAATATATAATATACATCATTATATGTCCTTGTGGGCTCTTTTATGTGGGGCAAACCATACGTACCTTCAGGGAGCATATGGCACTCCATCGTTCCGCAATTAGGGCAGCCCTTGAAGGGTGCGACAATGAACAACCTGTCGCACGCCACTTTAAAAATGCACATCATACATTAGCTACCCTGAAATTTAAAATAATAGATCATGTCCGTAAGGATATTAGGGGTGGGGACCGAGGTAAAAAACTGAGTCAATGCGAGTCTCAATGGATCCATAGACTGGATACGGTTACGCCGAAGGGACTCAATAAGACGATAGCTTGAATATATATTTTTTAAAAGAATATATAGGGGAGGTAGCTTGTGTTTAAGAATTTTTCAATGTTCTTTATATGTTCTGGCTGAAAATGGCTATATTAATAATATCTCTTATTAATGAAAAATCCCTATAACAATGTTGATAAAAAATCCCTATAATAATGTTGATAGGTGATAGAGTAATATTAGTGCTAGTAATAAAATTAAGTAAGAATCTATATTTACATATGATTGTTATATTAAGCCTATGAGTAATTCACAGTATGTTTTTAAATGTTTATTTTTTTTGTATATAATAATAATTTTTGTACACTGTATGTCCATGAGATTCGTGGTCTTATATTTAACACATTGCGTTGTCTTTTTTCCGCTGGGCGCTGTGCCATAGGGAGGAGTGGTGAGCTTGGACATCGTGGGTTGCTTGGCAACAGAATGCTATTACATCTGCATTACTTCCGGTCCCAGGTGCAGGTCATGCTTGTTCCTGTTTCCTGGTGAGTAGTGACACTAGTGGTTGCTTGGCAACTACTTGGTCATCGTGTATGTCACTTCCGGTTGGAGACACGTGGGCATGTGCACCCCTCCTCCGTGGCTCGGCGCTCACCGGTGAGAGACTTTGGCGCCTTAATCATGTATTTAAGGTAGGACACTGGCACTAGTTTGTTTGTTTCACTCACTGTGACATATCCTGAAGAAAAAGTCTGTGGACTTTGAAACGTCGATAAGTATGTCTCTGATATTTCATTGAATACAACTTTTTTACACTGTGCATTGGAGTGCCGCCTGGTTCTTTTTAAGGACTGTCTGGGGAGTATACTTTTGAGGAAGGCACCCTATTGTTGAACTGCAGATCCGGAGTGCTAGGCTTCAGTTGTAATATAAATATATATATATATATATATATTATATACACACACACACACACACACACACACACCACCCAAACGGTGCAGCACTCCTGGCTTTTAATAAGATGCAGAGGCGGTGGGCTTTAAGTCATATATATTATATATATATTAGCAAAGGCTCGGCACTCCTCCTTCAATGTCAAAAATCTGGTGCCCATCGCAATAAATGTGTATATAAGAGCTGGGTAGCGGCGGCGCTCCAAAAGAAATAGACGTTTAAAGTTGGATGAAAGGACCACTCTTGCTTTACTTCAAAGTAAAGCAAGAGTGGTCCTTTCACCCAACTTTAAATGTCTATATCTTTTGGAGCGCCGCCGCTACCCAGCCTATATATATAATATGAGATATGGTAAGAACTTACCTTTGTTATCTCTATTTCTACGAAGTCCATAGGGTTCCACAGGATACCTTGGGGTATAGGTGATGATGTCAGGCATCGGGCACCATACAGTTAAGTTTTCAGCCTCCCAGGATGCACTAGGGTCCCCCTCCTATACCCCGCCCCCGAGCCAAGGCATCTCAGTTACGTACCAAGCCATAGGCCGGAGGAGGAGAAGGAAGAGAGAGAAAAAAGATCTGGACACACACAAGAATCACATTCTCACCAGAGGGAGACGGAAAAACCGGTGACCAGAGCAAAGCCCATCTGCAGCACAGGTGCGACAGGGCAGGAGTCCTGTGGAACCCTATGGACTTCGTAGAAATAGAGATAACAAAGGTAAATTCTTACCATATCTCATATTTTCTACTTCAGGGTCCAAAGGGTATCCACAGGATACCTTGGGGATGTCCCAAAGCAGTATCCTTCAAGGGTGGGGACGCTCCTGTGCTGAAAGGAGAATCCGCCGCCCGAAGGAAGCATCCTGAGAGGCAAAGGTGTCAAACGTGTAATACCTCACAAAGGTATGGACAGAGGACCACGTGGCCGCCTTGCAGATCTGGACTGCAGGGGCACCACGTCGAGCTGCCCACGAAGGACCCACAGACCTAGTGGAATGAGCCCTCACAGAAGATGGAACCGGCAGGCCTTCATGAAAGTAAGCTTCTGAAATGGCCATACGGATCCAACCTGCCAAAGTTTGCTTTGAAGCAGGCCAACCCTTTTTACAGAAGCCATAGAGGACAAACAAAGAAGTGCGGTCAACATAAATCCTTAAGGCCCGTACAACGTCCAAAGTGGCCTCACCTACTGAAAGGTCAGGTGAGTTAAAAGCCGGCACAACGATTTTCTCATTGATATGAAACCGGGAAACAACTTTGGGAAGGAAATCAGGACAAGTGTGCAGCACCGCCCTGTTCCCATGAAAAATCAAGAAAGGGGGTCTACAAGAGATAGCCCCTAAATCAGAAACACGTCTGGCCGAAGTGATGGCCAGAAGGAAAACTGTTTTGGCTGTCAGCCATTTAAGATCCACTGAGCCCAGTGGTTCAAACAGCGGTCCCTGGAGAGCCCTCAGGACCACAGCCAAATCCCAAGGCGCCACCGGTGGAACAAATGGCGGCTGGATTCGAAGAACACCTTGCATAAAGGTGCGCACAGAAAAAATGTCCCTACACAGACAGGTTAAGTGGACTCTTTTACTGGGGCACTCTTGAATAGTAGTTTGAAATGATATGATGAATAATTGATAAAATAACAATTTTAATTCACTCGTTAAAATATTGGTGCTAACAGCAATGGAAATACTGAATACCAAGACAAGACAAAAAGACGAACATAAACATATAACATATAATATAATAAATCCTGCCTGAAGTATCCAATCAATATTCTTATCGCAGGGAAAAAAGGTTAGGGCGAAAATATAGCCTCTCTCTTTGAAGAGATGTTGAAGGCTGGCAGCCGCAGACAAGGTAAGTGTGGAAAAACAATAAACACAAAGCAGGTATCCCTTACCAATGGTGACCACACATATCCCTGTTGTTTAACAATATGCTTAGGTAGGAATGTAATCACATAATAAATCCACTTATTTCTAAATGATGGATAATAGTGCCTCTGTGTCTAAATATCATAAACCACAGTCAGATATTTATCAGGCTACTAATTGAGGCCTAGCATGCAGTCTGCAATCAGTGTAAAATGATTCTAGGCTTGGCACAAATGGATAACAGCTTTAAAGATCATCATTTGCTAGGTTTGTAAAGTACACATATTATACAAGTCTCAACCATTGACATTGAGATCACATTTATGCATGTCATCAGTGTAAATAATAAACACAAAGCAGGTATCTCTTACCCCTCTGTGTCTAATTGTCACAAAACACAGTTTAGGTGTTAGACAGGCTCCCTGTTAAAGCCTAGCATGCAATCTACAGTCAGTGTAAGAATGGTGCAGGGCTTTACACAAATAGACAACAGTGTTGAAAATCATCAACTGCTTGTTCTGTGAGACACATATAATACACAAGTCTCAACCTTTGATATTGAAATCACATTTGTGTATAACATAAAAAAAAAAAAATATATATATATATATATATATATATAAGTAGCTGAAAGAAGGAAAGTAGGCACATAGAATAACTTCCCACTTCTGCTTTCACTCAGAATAAGTGCAGGCCGAGTGATGAGAGAGTGGAGAGTTTAGTGTCCATGGAAACAACAGGGTAGTGGTGTGTGTTAAGGACCTGTAGGGTGTTAGGTGGGCTCTGTTACATAAGCATTGCAGAACCTCAAATGCGCCCCAGATCAGTCACACTGCCACCAGAGGGGATTAGCACCAATATTTTAACGAGTGAATTAAAATTGTTATTTTATCAATTATTCATCATATCATTTCAAACTACTATTCAAGAGTGCCCCAGTAAAAGAGTCCACTTAACCTGCCTGTGTAGGGACATTTTTTCTGTTTATAATAATTGACTTTTGGGAGCACCACCAACAATCTCAATTCAACAGGAGGTTTTTCTCCAGTAATTTGTATCTATAGTTGGTTATCTATATTTCTATTCTACTTTTTCTCTTGTGCAGAATCCTTTTTCCCAAATTTCCCTTTTCCCCCCCATTCTAGAAATAAAGGTGCGCACATCAGGGATTGTAGCAATCCTACGATGGAACCAGACAGACAGGGCAGAAACCTGC
The DNA here is from genome assembly GCA_031769625.1 of Taudactylus pleione. Lineage (NCBI taxonomy): Eukaryota > Metazoa > Chordata > Amphibia > Anura > Myobatrachidae > Taudactylus > Taudactylus pleione. The sequence goes on along the minus strand of JAUIMM010000115.1, from coordinate 17,670,228 downwards.
ACCTTCAAAGAAGCAAGGCGAAGCCCATGGTCTAGTCCCGCCTGTAGGAAGGCTAGCACTCTAGACAGACGAAACTCCCGAGGTGCATAACCTCTTGGTCGACACCATTGGAAGAACGTATGCCACACACGATGGTATATTCTTGCAGAAGGCGGTTTCCGAGCTCTCAGCATAGTGCGTACTACAGAGCTGGAAAACCCCCTGGACCTTAACATGGCCGTCTCAACAGCCACGCCGTCAAAGACAGCCGAGTCAGGTCCGGGTGAAGACAAGGACCCTGCGACAGTAAGTCCGGTCGTAGCGGCAACCGCAGAGGAATGTCCACGGACAGACCCTGAAGGTCTGAGAACCAGTGCTGTCTGGGCCATGCGGGAGCTATCAACAGGAGCGTCCCTCCTTCCTGTTTGAATTTCCGGATTACCCGTGGAAGAAGGGAAAACGGAGGTAAGAGATAAGCAAACCGGAACGTCCACTGGACGGACAGAGCATCCACCAGAGACGCCTTTTCGTCTCTTGTGCGAGACCCGTACACCGTCAACTTGTTGTTGTGCCGTGACGCCATGAGGTCGATCTCTGGAAGACCCCACCTGTCCACCAGAAGTTGAAAGACGTCCTCTTGTAGAGACCATTCCCCCGGATGAACGTCCTGGCGACTGAGAAAGTCGGCCTCCCAGTTGAGGACTCCCGGGATGAATACCGCTGATATGGCCGGGAGATTGCGCTCTGCCCAGATCAGGATGCGGGACACCTCTACGAGTGCCGCCCGACTTCGGGTTCCTCCTTGCCGATTTATGTAGGCCACGGCGGTGGCGTTGTCCGACTGGACCTGCACGGGATGACCCTGGAGAACCCGATGGGCCTGCTGGAGAGCATTGAAAACGGCGTGGAGTTCCAAGATGTTTATCGGAAGCTCCATTTCCGCCTGAGTCCATCTGCCCCGGAACAAGTGTGGACCCGTGACCGCTCCCCAGCCCCGAAGACTGGCGTCCGTTGTCAATAGGACCCAGTTCGCCACCCAAAACGGACGACCCTTGTTGAGACTGGTCGTCTGCAACCACCAGGCAAGGGACAGGCGAACCTCTGGAGTGAGCACAATCGTCTGGGATTTGAGACTCTGAGGCAGTCCATTCCATTTGGACAGGATCAATTGCTGCAGAGGTCTGGAGTGAAACTGGACATATTCCACCATGTCGAATACGGACACCATGGAGCCCAGTAACCTCATTGCAGAGTGAAGAGACACCCGGCGACCCTGCAGACAATTGCGCACCCTCAACTGCAGGGCAGAGATCTTTTCCCCGTCACAAAGATCCGCTGCTGACTGGAGTCCAACAAGGCTCCGAGGTGCAGAATCCTCTGAGACGGGATCAGGGTGGACTTTTGCCAGTTTATCAACCAGCCGTGCCGTTGCAGTACTGCAATCGTCAGATCCAAATGGCGCAGAAGGAGCTCCGGAGATCCTGCTACCAACAGTAGGTCGTCTAGGTACGGCAACATGCGGACTCCCTGCAGCCGCAGGGAAGCTGCCATGACCGCCATAACCTTGGTGAACACACGCGGGTGCTGTCGCCAGGCCAAAAGGTAACGCCCGGAACTGGAAGTGATCGTTGCGGATTGCAAACCTGAGGAACTGTTGATGGCGCGAAAGAATAGGGACATGCAGGTAGGCGTCCTGTATGTCCAACGACACCATGTAATCCCCAGGTTCCAGCGCCAGAATGATGGACCATAGGGTCTCCATCCGAAACCTCGGCACCCGCAAGGACTTGTTGAGTGCTTTGAAGTTGAGGATCAGACGGTATGACCCATTGGGTTTCTGCACCAAAAACAGATTGGAATAGAAACCCAGGCCCCTCTGGGAGAAAGGAACAGTCACTATAACTCCAGCCTGGAGCATAGTGTGCAAAACCTTCTGCAGTTCCGTGGCTTTGTTCCGGTCTGATGGAAGACCCGTGGTGAAGAATCAGGATGGGGGCCTGTGCCGGAAGGAGAGGGGATACCCGTGAGACACCACCTCGTGAACCCAACTGTCTGTCGTGGTGACCGACCAACACTGGGCGAACCGTAGCAGGCGGCCTCCCACTTTGGGATCCCCCAAAGGGAGGCCCGGACCGTCAGGCAGCAGGTTTGTCATCGGACTTGGGGCCGGACGTCTGGTACTCCAAGCCTGCTTCCGGGGCTTGGCCGATTTCTTGGGGCCAGCCTGTCGGGGAAAGGACTGAGCCTTCGGTCTACCCTGGGCCCTGTGAGGCCGAAAGGACGAGGTACCTGAACTGGAAGGAACTGCAGCAGATGGAAGACATGCCGATTTGGCTGCCGCCAGCGTGGCTACAATTTTGTCCAGATCCGGAACAAATAGGACTTCTCCATTAAAAGGCAATGCTTCCAAGCCCTTTTTGGAATCAGCGTCTGCCTTCCAAGATCGCAACCATAAGGTGCGACGAGCAGCCACCGCTGCCGAAGAAATCCGAGAAGTCAGGGTACTGATATCCAAAGCCGCTTCATTAATGTAAGTGGCCGAATCCCGGAGATAGCCTATCAACTCGGTCTGTTCAGCCGAACAGTCGGAATCGAAAGACGCCTCTAAACTATCTGCCCAGTGCTCCATAGCTCTGGCTACCCAACAAATGGCCAACCCCCCCCCCCCCTCCCCTCGCGAGGGAATAAATGGACTTTAGGGAGATTTCCACCTTACGGTCCGTGGCATCTTTTAAGAAAGACATGGGAGGGCATGGGCAACATGGTACTTCGGACCAGGCGTGTCACATGGGAATCCACCTGTGGCGGGGATTCCCACTTAGCAAAATAATTGTCCACAAACAGATAAGCCACTGCTAAACGTCTTTGAGGCTGATACCGTTTGCCTGGATGCTTCCATGCCTCCTCTAAGTGGTCCACTAATTGACCCGAAAGAGGAAACACTGTGGCGTCACCCTTAACATCCTTGAAAAAGGCATATTTGGATTTTGATACCGGAGGCTCACCATCCTCAATAAGTAAAGCTGTGCGGACTGCACGAATAAGGCATATAAACCTTAGACTTAGCGTCCGACTCTTTAGTACGGGGAGGTTCTTGGTCAGAAAGATCCAGAATCTCCCCATCATCGGACGTCCCGTCGTCATCCTCATAAGGAGCAGACAGGGACGCCACCGGCCGCTTGTGAGGCCGCAACACAGACTTCCCTTGTAACACGTCCGACAAATGCTGTACAGAGCTCGTCAGCTAATTAACCCACGCAGGCTCCTGAGAGACCCGAGGAGGGGAAATAGGGAGATTGTGGGGTACCATAAATTGTCTCGGGAAACCCTGCATGGGTGACGACACCACTGACTGCTGGGACAATCCCATCTGTGGGAAGGCAGGCTGCGGAGCTAACTGGCCCACGAGGGTTGTAAGCGCTTTGGCGAAACAAGCCCAGGGCGGCTCCTGTACCGGAGCCATGACAGTAATTGGCCGCGCCAATAAATAACACTGCCGACATAGCCCCTCCGCGTTACCCTCCCCCTCCGCTATTGGTACCTTACACGTAGTACACAAAAGCTGGAGTGGAAAGTCACTCTCAGACATGATGGTAAGTATGTGACCCCTCTCACTGATACTTGTTAGTATAGTGGGAGAACCACCCTGCAAGCACCGCACCGCAAGGGCTTTAGCAGAAGAAGAACAGGGACAGTGAAAAAGCTGACAGTAGAAAGTGAAAGTACAGGCAGCAGACGCTAGCAGAAGTCACATACGATGCAAAGAAATCAATTCCTGCACTATCAGCGCTGATTCTCAACTACGCAGACACAGAGCCTGGTAGGACACAGCGCTGCATACACAGACCTGAACCAACGGAGGAGAGGTATGCCGGGGGACCCAGACCGCGATGCCACCGATTTTCAGCGTCCAGCAGCACTCCCCATGCTTCCAGCAAAAGATGGCCAACGAGGAGCAGAGAGGAGGCCGGCCTGGGGGAGGAGCGTTGCCACAGGGCCAGTCAGCAGAGCGGAGAGGACTGTGTGCAGCGGGGGAGGCGCCGGCTGTGTTGCAGGGAAGGCGCGCTCCCCAGGCATGCAATTAACCCCTGGGACGCCGCAGCGCTACCGCTCAGCCGCGGTCCGCTGTCCCAGGGGGGGTAGTGGAAGCGCAGGTTAGGTACCTGGCTCCACGCTGCAGCCAGTCCCCAGGGAGCCCCCTGCCTGGGGACTCTACCATGTGCTCAGCAGGGACCCACTGCGGGACCCGCTGCTTCCCTGCTGCCCCCTTGAGTCCGGCCATGGTCCCCAACATCTGGGGTCACCGCTAGCTGTGACCCCAGATGCCTACCAGCATCCCCGGATCAGTACCGGCGTTCTGGTACCGGCGGGGGTGTAGGGAAGACAGCATGGACGTCAGTACTGACTGTCCATGCTGTACATCCAGATGAGCAGCCACAGCTGCTTGTAGAAAACTTCAGGGGCTAATTCTAGCCCCCCTCTAAACAGGTGCATCCGACTCCGGCCAGGCACCAAACGAAACAGATGCCTTGGCTCGGGGGCGGGGTATAGGAGGGGGACCCTAGTGCAACCTGGGAGGCTGAAAACTTAACTCTATGGTGCCCGATGCCTGACGTCATTACCTATACCCCAAGGTATCCTGTGGATACCCTATGGACCCTGAAGTAGAAATATATATATATATATATATATATATATACACACACACACACACACACACATACAGTTCTAACTAAGGCTAAATGATCTTTATGCCTAACTCCAATTCAATGTTGGTAAAAATGCAGAGTGAAGCACACTACTTTTAAAATCAAGGTTACCACAGTGGCTACACTTACTGTGCACTCTTCTTCCTGTACTAGAGTAGGAACTACATGACAGCCCCATATCAGCACAGCCGTCAGTTTAACCAACTCCCTGTATTTAGGGACATTACTAAGGCCAATGTTGCCCTCACTGGAGACCTCAGTGATGTAATAACCAGGGTTTCCTACAGGAGTGAGAGGTGAACACTGCCTGGGAAGGCTACATATTAGGGCCCAGTTGCACGGCTTCCCAGCAGGTGCAATGAGATACAGTGGCACTAGGGCAGATTTCAACCTAGAGCTTGTTCTTGCTTTGACTACCACACGCTGCCAAAGCTTGCCCTATTTTTTATTTCACTATCTCTAAGCATCAATTTGCACATCTATAAACAATCTGCATTTCCAGATACAAGTCCTTTTTGCAGAGGTAAAGAACGAATATATTATACCTATTGATTTAGATAAATTTAGTTTAAAACTGAAGAACGCTTAAATATTTTATTAGATACAGTTTAGCATTTTTATCTGGAAAACTTAAAATCATTAATTAAAAATGTTCAGTAACTTTTGTATAAAAATATATAATTTATGTAGCTCAACTGCTTCTTGACACACTTGAAAAGTAAAATATATAAAGTACAAATCCAAACATGGTGCCAAATTACTCGGGTCTTTGTGTCACTGGTCCTACATTATGCTTCTCAAAGATCAGGTCGAAAAATACAGCTACAATCAGTTCCCTGGTTAATAAATCACTAATCTGTGCTTGTTGTGCTTCCTGACAGTCTATAGCTGAGACTTGCTTACATAAAATAGTTGGAGTATCTATGGAACTTTCTCCTCGTGATCTGAAAGAATCTTTAGAGCCCACTCACACAGGTCTGCCGGCATCCTGCGTAGAGAAAGACAAAGCCATAATGTTACACTAAAAAGTATATATAAGACTAACAACCAGTACTCATTTAAAAGCATTTGCAAAAAATACCACAGCAACAAATCAGAGACTAACTTCAATGTCTAACATGCAAAAGAATAAAGGGCCTGATTCAGCAAGGAACGCAGTTGCTTATACGCAAGCTATCGGACGATTGTTGCATTCTGCGCATACATCGCAGTGCGCAAACTGGCCACTGCGATCGAGATTGCGATTGCAGTGACTACACAGACCAACCGCAGAGTGATTGACAGGAAGTGCCGTTTGTGGGTGGGGACGGGGGGGGGGGGGGGGGGGTTGGTCGGCCGCACGCAGGCGTCCCAGTGGTTTTAACTACGTTGCAGGGGCGTGCATAAATTATCCACTGCAATGCCATACGCAATCTGAAGCCTCATAGCGTGCGCTGACGTAAGCAATTCCTTTGTAAGGTCTGACCTGACCTGACCTGCCGTATGGGTCCGATGGTACTTGACTGTACTGATGATTTCACAGTCTTGCTAAATATTACGGCTGTGCGTGTAGGTAAAGTGGTCGTCCTTATGTAGTGATATGGCGGCATTGCGATCGCTATGGATTAGCATAAATTCGTAGTAAAACTGTGCGCGTACGCTATATTGCGATCCTTGCTAAATCAGGCCCAAAGTTAATAGCGGATTCATTGCTGAGATTCAGTGCAAATTTTGCAGTGTTGATAAGTTAGTTCATATAAAATGTAAAAACCTCTTACATAAAATATGCTATTAGATAACCAGGAGACCACATAAATAATAAATCAAGAAGGTCCCCTATAGCAGTTTTTAGGGTTGAGTTGCACTGTATCTGTTAGGATGCTTGATGAAGATACCAGAATGGCAAATGTAAAAGGGGTTTTTAGATCTAGGTAAACTTTGGGTAGGACTGATTCTTATTAGAACGTATTTAGTGTGGACAGAGGACCAGGTGGCCACCTTGCATAGCTGTTCAGCTGAGGTGCCACGCCGGGCTGCCCATGAGGGACCCACAGAGCGAGTAGAATGAGCAGAGACTGTAGTCAGCACAGTATGGCCAGTCTGCGTGTAAGCCTGTGAGATAGTCATGCGAATCCATCTGGCCGAGGGCTGTTTGTTAGCTAGCTATCCCTTCTTATGGAATCCATATAGGACAAAGAAGGAGTCCGATTTCCTGATGGAAGTAGTACAGTCCACGTAGATCTTCAGAGCATCCAAAGAGATTTCACCTGGCGAGAGGTCTGGTGAATTAAAGGCTAGAACCACAATTTCCTTATTCAGGTGGAAGAGAGTAACCACCTTAGTAAGGAAGCCTGGGCGTGTTCGAAGAACAGCCCTGTTGTGATGAAATATTAAAAGGGGGGAGGCGACATGAAAGCGCACCTAAATCCGATACCCTACGGACAGATGCTTTTGCCAGAAGAAACAGTCTTCGCAGTGAGCCATTTGACATCCACTGATTCCAGGGGTTCGAATGGAGGTTCCTGAAGTGCTTTGAGCCCCACTGGCAAATCCCATGGAGCCACAAGAGGAACAAAGGGAGTTTGTATACGTAGAACACCTTGCATGAAGGTGTGAACATCCGGTACAGGAGCAATTCTGCACTGAAAGCAGAGTCCTAGGCCAACCTGAAGAAAGGCAATACGAGAAACTTTAAAGACTTGAGGGTCACAGTTTCTTGGAACACACCACTGGAAATATTTATGCCAAATTCTGTGGTAAAACCTGTCTGAGGCCGGTTTACGTGCCCTGAGCATGGTCTGGACTACAGAGCTGGAGAAACCTTTAGCCGTTAAGAGGGAAGTCTCAAGAGCCAAGCAGTTACAGACAGAAGGGCTGTAGACATAGACCCTGAGACAACAGGTCAACTCGTAGAGGAAGTTGAAGAGGAACGTCTATGGGGAGCCTGCAAAGATTGGAGTACCAATGACGTCTGGGCCAAGCTGGAGCTATTAACATGACTGTGCCCCCCTCCTGTCTGAACTTCCGAAGCAGTCAAGGAATCATTGGATATTGGAGGGAAGAGATATGCCAAATGGAAGTTTCATTTCACCGACAAGGCGTCTATGAAGGCCGCATCGGGGTCCTTTGTTCTGGCTCCATAAACTGGAAGTTTGTTGTTGTGACTTAAGGCCATGAGATCCACCTCTGGAAGACCCTATTTGTCCACCAAAAGCTGAAAGACTCATGATGTAGGGACCATTCATGTGCGTGCACGTCGTGACGGCTGAGGAAATCCTCTTCCCAATTGAGAATCCCTGGGATGAACACTGCGGAGATGGCTGGGAGATTGCATTAGGCCCATGTGAGAATGCGGGACACTTCTGTCATTGCTGACTGACTGAGTGCCCCCTTGGCGATTGAGATAGGCCACAGCCGTTGCGTTGTCGGACTGTACTTGTACTGGCCTGTTTTTCAGAATATGCTGAGCCAAAGTGAGAGCTCTGTAGATGGCTCAAAGTTCCAAGATATTGATTGGCACTGCCTCAACTGGGGACCATCGGCCGATGAAAAAGTGCTGCGTCCCACCGTCAGAGGCCATTGATCCCAAGGCCTGAATTGCAGAGTGAATCGCCACTCAGAGATTGTGGAGCAGTCTGCACTGTAGTGCTGAAATCTTGTCCGTCGTTAGGAAGATTCTCTGAACTCGAAAATCCAGGAGGGCTCCTAAATGTACCATCCTTTGAGAGAGTGTCAGGTAGGCCTTTTTCCAGTTGATCAGCCAATTGTGCTGTTGTAGAAAAGCAATGGTTATCTGCAGATGGCGGTGAAGATTCTCTGGGGAGCTGTCAAACAGCAAGAGGTTAGTCTGATCCCTTGACCACAAAGAGAGGCCGACATTACTGCCATGATCTCGGTAAAGACTCGAGGGGCCGTTGAGAGACCAAATGGCAAAGCCTAAAATTGGTAATGCTGCTGCAGTGTTGCAAACCGGAGATATTGTTGATGAGAAGGCGCTATAGGTACATGTAGGTAAGCGTCCTGAATGTCTAGGGATACTATAAAATCTCCAGGCTCCATAGCTAGGATAATAGAATGGAGGGTTTCCATATGAAACCTGGGCACCCTGATAAACTTGTTCAGAGATTTGAGGTTTAGGACAGGCCGATGAGACCCATTGGGCTTCTGACCTAAGAAAAGGGTAGAAAAATAACCCTTGCCCTGCTGTGAGGAGGGGACCAGAATTATTACCCCTGAATTCAGTTTTTGCAGTGGACTGAATGGCATTTTGGAACAGCAAGGCCTTGGCTGAGTCCGATGGAGGCCCTGTGCAAATAGTTGGGGGGGAGGGGATCGCCTCAGGAAGGAGAGGGCGATCCCCTGTGGGAGACCACTTCTCTTATCCAAGCATCTGACGTGGTCTGATGCGAAAACTGGTTGAATTGAAGAAGTCTGCCCCCCACCCAGGGAGAGTCCCGCCCAGTCAGGCTGCCAGCTTGTCTTCATACTTGGCCAGTGTTCGTCTAGTAGCCAAAGCTTGTTTGGCCTTAGGCTTGGAAGCCTTGACTGATGTCTGTTGCCGTGGAAAGGACTGACCCTTGGCCTTGCCTTGAGGACAAAAGAACCGAAAAGATGATGTCCTAGGTTTAGCATTATATGTAGAGGGCAGGAATGCAGTCTTGGAAGCCGCCAAAGCAGTCACAATTTTATCTAATTCTGGACCAAATAAGACCAAATAAGATGTCTCCCGAATAAGGTAGAGACTCCAGAACCCACTTTGAGTATCTGCTTTCCAGGAACGGAGCCAAACAATTAGCTAATCTGATTAAGGGAATTCTGGTAAAACCAACTTTTGTCTTTTAAAAAGTGCATTCTTTTTCTTAGGAGCAGGTTCATCCTCTTCTATTTGTAAAACAGATTTTACCGCTTTCACAAGAGCAGGTATATTTAGTTTAGAGGGTGGCTCCTCTTCTCCTGAGACATAGTCAGAGTGAGAGAGGTCTGCGTCTTCTGCTTCCCCAGATGACATGTCCGAGTCGGATAACTGAGTGGACTGGGAAGAGAACAGAGCACGTTAACTAGATTTAGTAAGTAAAGGCTTTTCCTTTTGCAGAATTTGCAGAAAACCATAGAGGTATTAGCCAAGCTCTGTACTGAAGTAGATAGTATGTCTACCCATGGGGGAGGCACAGAATTTTCAGGGAGTACCTGCTGTGGCCATCCCATAGGAAGAGCCACTTCGGGGACTGCTATGTGGTCCGTAAGTTTTGTCATCATTTGTGAAAAACTTGCCTAGGGTGGGTCCTTGGGGTGAGACACCAGGGCTGAGGAGCATGCGGCTGTGTAGCAATTAATACAAAGACCATCCTGAATGAGGTCCTCTAGGGCGAAGCCTGCTGACCAGGACTTACATGACAACAGAGTAGGGGCAGCCATCTCACACTGCTAGTTATTCTTTCCTCTGCCAGACATAATCATAGCAATAGCATACACAGTAGTATACAGTGCAGTGAACACCCTGCAATATGTGTATTATGGCACAATGTAGTGTGCAACAGCGCTATATATGGCACAGTGTAGTGTGCAACTGCGCTATATAGTATGTGATAGTCTTCACACTTATATAGAAAAAGTGAGGTACAATGAACCCCCTATACCTTAGTATGTCATGATATATAGAATAAATGGACAGTTATAAACTGACAGTATAGAAAATAGAGAATAGCGCTAGCACAAGTCACATACAAACAGAAAAAAACATTACATGTCTGCAATGGGCACTAAAATCAACTACACAGACCCCAGTGGCTGGTAGGATATAGCGCTGTATAACCTGGCCCATGGGAGAGCTATACAGGGAGACTGGACCCAGCGTTTCCTGGAGACCTGCTTGCAGAAAATGGCTTTCGCGTGTCTCTGAGGGGGTGGAGGGTGAGGGAGGAGCAACTCAGGGATCCCCAAGACTGCAGTGGAAAGGAGCCCTGAGTTGGGGAGGGGCTGCAGGGAGAGCGCCTTTACCCCTGGCTGATGTTAACCATCGGGTCCTCTTGCCATAACTGCCTCTGTACCAGTATATTGTGCCCCGGTGGTGTAGTGGAGTAGTGGGCGAGCCAGTGTCCACATCCACGCCTCCGGTCTGCGGAGGCAAGACTGCACTAAACCGAGGGTCCCCGCGAACCTGGTTCTGCCTTACCTGTCCCCTGGATTCCGGGCTGCAGTCTTGAAACTGGGGAGCCTGCTAGCTAGTCTCCCTCGGCGCCCCGCCGGGAGTACCTAGCACAGGCTTGGTGTCACAGCGCCGCGGAGGGGTGATGGGGCAGCAGCACAGACGTCCAGAGGACAGTCTGGTGCTGCTCGCCCGCTAGCAAAAAATAGAAAATAAATTAAATCATAAAATGAAAGCTTAGGTTACTTAATGCAACCAACTGTTATAATGGTGGCCCAGCTCCTGCCGGACACCAACGAAACTGAAGTGCCCTCAGGCTGTGGGCAGGGTATAGGGGGAAGGACCGGAGCATCCTGGGATTGAAAAGCTTTGCTGTTGGTGTCCTGTCGTCCAGGTCCTACCTACACCCCAATGTCTCCCTGTGGAACCCTATGGACCGTGAAGAAGAAATGTTAAAACAGTCGGTTCACAAGCTCCCAGTGTTTGATTTGTTGGAGTCCTCTGTTATCCTAACACAGGAATTCTCCCAAAATGTTTGATTTTGGACTAACAAAATGAATCCTAATGTGTGTTTGTTTGTGTGACAAATAATTATCATCAATCCCTGACCCATTAGAGCTCAGTCACAATTCTCTAACAGTCTGTAAAGTGCTCCATAATAAATAGATGCTATATAAAAGGATACAACTCATTAACACAAACTCAAAATAAGGAAAGTATATTGTTCATGAATGTGTTGCTAAAAATAATAAACACAACTATGTATTTCTTTGATACTTTGTTAACTTATATTCTTTAACGGTTTCCCATTTTATTCTGCCATTTTACTTTAATAAAGAGTATATATGGATCTTTTAAAGTATTTACTTGTGTTATTTGTCAGGTATTTTCTATTTTTAGAGGATAGCAGTAAAATGGACCCACCATATGCTGGGTTACCTCAGCCCATCCCCGCTGTGCCCCTTCCCACTACAGCTATAGGTCCTCTTGTCCTCTCCTGGACAAATCCCTTCTCCGTCGCTGTAATGTGAGCTCTGTATTGGAAGGGGATAAGGAGTGTACAGTGCCGCTCTCACTGTGCATGACAGAGATGGGACATATTACGCTCGATTATTATATAGATTTATATGCAGAGTATCAGATGGGTAATAATTATTGTGTTAGATCTTTGCTTTATCAGGGCACACACTGCTGATTGCTCAATGCATGTAAAGCTGTTTAAATGCATAACTGAAATGAATGTACATGGACACTGATGACATAGAGAAATGATTACAATATATAATGACACACTATTTTAGACCTGGTAACTGGAAGTCAGAAAAATCAAGTAAAAAACTCTGTCAGAGTTGCTAGAATTATAGGATACAACCCACCGTATAGAATTCACACGAGCACAGAGGTCAGCAGTAGGCGGCTTGTACTTATACTGAAAAGGTGTCCCGTCATTGTGAGTCTGCGCAGAAAGAAAGAACATCACAATCATACGTTTAAGTGCTTATAGCATCTCTGATTCTTTACAGACACAGGAAATCAATAAAATATACCAATGTTGTGCCCAATGCAATAAACAGTTACCTATTTCACATAAATCATTTAAGGATAAACCTCAATAAAATATACATTCCAATTGTAAGCCATGGAAATATATTAAAAACAGGCATTAGAACTGCAAAGCATTGACTGGCTGGATATACTATGACTGGGTTTACTCATTCAAACCTAAAAAAAACTATCAAGAGAAAATATATATATTTTAAAAGGGTGATTCTTGTATTTGTAATAGATTGTAACAAGGATCACAACTAGAGAGAGCTACTGTCAAATACATTACTGTATGCTGCAAATACTTCAGCCTACTGAGGTTTGCAAACATGTGTGACACAAGCATGTGATTGCCAATGAATGACCATGTCATCATATCTTAATAGTAAAACATGGCATTTGGATGCTGCCTCCCCAGTAGGCACATTAAAGATTAATTATGAACATCAGCTTCATTGCTTAAAAAATAGGAATTTCATACAAGTTTTACTAAGAAAATGCTGCTCAATCAAGAAGAGTACTAGAGCGTGAGATGAGCTAATGTCCTAGACTTGTCCAGACATGAGCTTACATACAGTATACGACACATGGTACAGAGCACAGCTTATTATATAGGCTATAGTTTCTTTAAGCCACAGTTGGATTAACAGTACAACATCCCCCCTGTATACATTATTAAAAGAACATACAATATGTCACAATAAATGTAATTAGTCAGTGGGGACAAATCAATTCATGGCGACAGAATTATGGTACTCCAACATCCTACACTTTCCTGCACACATCTATGGTGTACAAGAGAAAATGTGCAATGTTGGTGGCCACAAGCAACAGAACACTGGCACCTTGCCACAGTCACTGCTAATTGAATTCTTTCCAGTAAATAAATACATATTGGGTAGCATGGTGCACAGTGTCTAGCATTGCTGTCACACCGCATGAGGTTGTGGGTTCGGTTCCAGTCAGGGTATTTCTGTGAGGAATTTGTTCTCTCCATGTTTGCATGGATTTCCTCCAGGTACTGCAGTTTCCTTCCAAAATTCAAAACCATAATGTTGTCTTCCGACAAATAAACCCCTCGTGTGTGTTTAGAAATGGTTTTGAATATAGATCATACTTGCCGACATTCAGCTCCCTCGTTCCGGGAGGGAGCTGAATGCCTGCATACAGCAAGAGGCGTGGCCGGGCAATGGCTCCGCATTGGGGGCATGGCCAGGGACGTGACCGCGCGATCGTGTCATCGTGGCCCCAACCCCTTTTCACAATGCTGAAAATAAAGGCATTGTGAAGCAGGGGGCAGAGCCACGATGCTGGGATTTCTAGTAGTAGTCCGGGGGGGGGGCAGGCGGCAGCCGGGAGGCTTGCCTACCTTTCGGGGAAGTCGGGAGCTGCACCCGATATTCGAGAGGCTCCCAACCAAATCGGGAGGGTAGGCAAGCCTGATATAGATTACAAGGTCCCCTGGGGCAAGGACTGATGTGAATGATTACATATTCCGTGTAATGGGGCTCATACATATGCAATATATTGCCCCAATTCCCGTTCTGACGATGCCGGGGAATTCCAACATGTTGGAAATGTTCGATTCAACGAACCCAATCAAAAAATTATAGGGACTGGCGACTTGGGGATTTTTAACATGCTATATTTCTCTGATCCAGCGATGGATTGCAGATCATCGATGTTGGTGGACCAGTGTTTTTGATCACCAAACGAGGGATAGGTAGCACAGGGAATTGGAGCCATAGATATATGGCCCGATTTAATCACTGCGTAATAGGTGGGTGTTATATACAGTAAATAATTAAAAATAAATAAAATATTGCTTTAACTAAACCCATCACCTACACATAGTGAAAGCCAAATACAAAATGGTGTTCCATAGATAAAAGTAACTTCGGATTAGCTGTGCATCTGTACCGCATAACATTACAGAGAAAGGTGATCACATTTGTGGAGGAGCAGCCCTTTGTATACACACAGGAACTGGGCAGATGTATGCATTCTTGCTGAACTATAGAACAAGGCTCTGGTAGTCTCATTATGGTTGGATAAGACTAATAGTTGGTGCATGGAATCACATTTTGTTTTTATCATAACATTGAGTATTTTTAAATAAGTATCAACTTTCCAGTATCACTTTACAGTATCCAGTAAACAACTGCAGGGAACCCATGGAGTCACACAACCATATAATAAACCAATCAAAATGGCAGGAACGCAGCGATGGGCTGGCGTCCAGTGTCCCCTGTGGAATCAGAGAAAGGGATTTATCAGTAAGTACCAAAATCCTGTCTTCTCCTTCATCCACTTGGGGACACTGGAGTTCAAGACAGTGGGGATGTCCCAAAGCTAACCTCCCGGGTTGGAAGCGATGAGAACTTACCGACCCCGCGGGCAAACCGAAACAGCGACCACCAAGAGCCGGAGGCCCAAGTGAAAAGCAAGGGCTGAGGACAAGCGACGTAGACCACAGGAGACAAGCAAAACTCCTCGCTGAACAAACACAGAAACTTCCCCACATACAGTGTATGTCGAATGGCACAAAACAGCTATCTAGTGAACAACAGCACGAGAAGTGTCAGAAAAACGTAATCTCAGCTGAAAACAGACCAACCAGGACCGTTGGTAGCAGAGAGTCCCAAAAAGTATCCAGAGAATAAGGGTGGTAACAAGAGAACACAGATACAGAGCTGAGCTGTCTACAGACTTCTCTAACAAAGAGTATACGTGGAGGCCAAGCCACGGCCGAACAGTCGACCCAGACTATTGTGGAGGCCCAACTAATTACAGGGTTGTCAACCAGTGGAAGGGTTAAATCATAGAAGTCTCCAAAGAGTGGAGATCCCACTGGGCATGAGGCAGATGTGGCGTTGAGAGAATACAACTCCTTTCAGAGGTTCAAACATCAGATAACCCATTCTGGAAACAGAGGGATAAAACAGCAACTGGAACCCTGCAGTTGAAAAGAAAACCACAGCAACAAACCTCAAACAAAATCAACTTCCAACGTGATGGGAGTGCGTAGTCAGTACCAGCTGTTGGCACGAACATAGCTGGAAAACAACTAAGATACCCTAGCAGTCAAAAATCACAGATGCAATAGCCATACAGGGAGAGCGAGCTACCAATATGGGGAAGCCCCCCAAAAGCAAGGCTAGAGCACTAGAACAACCCCTGAAGGTACCCTTAAGTACCTGACAGTGTAATTAAAGTATCAACAGATAGTACACAGGAAAACCAACCAGGCCTCCTGCGTGGAACATAGTGACTGTCACACCTTAATGTAAGGTTGTGCATTAGCCCATAGATGCACCACAGTCCAGAACCCCAACAGATTTTTGTAGAATATTGTCACTAATCTAAAGTGTAGGGCCAACTGATAGGAATGGGTACAAGAAAAGAGCGGATGGCTGCTAGGACTGCAGCTAGGGTGCAGAAGGGAGAATAACGGCTATGTAATGTCAGGTTGCATTAATAGGAGCATCGTCTATTTTGAAACAAACAATAAAATTGAACCGCAAAGTCAAGGATTTACTTGATGCCAACCAAGATAATACAACCCAGGCCTGACCGTGCCTTTATCGGCGGGCGGCCCTCCTGCCCATAGGAGCAGTACCTGTAGTCTGTTGGAAATTATGTTCTGATAGGAATGTACTGCTTTAGAGAGTCATCTTACTCCGATAACTTGGTCAGTCTGCGACAAATGATACCGGAATTTATACAGAGAAGGTTACCTGTACATAGACATAGAATGCGTTTGTTATCCCAATAAAAGAAGGGATAGATCTGTAGTCACAACCCCAGTTAGGGTGGAAACAGGTTTTCCCACTTATTAGAAAATATTCATACAAGGAATGGGAATATATTAGTATAGACACCCACGTACACACTGCATAAACATAGTTGCATGGGAAGTCAATCTCTTTGAAAGGAAGAGTTAGCGCCAACAGAGTAAGTCTACCTGTCACACTCCTGCACCAGGAGATAAGCATGATTATATAGAACTTAAAATATTGCATTCTTAGTGTCTTATATTTTGTGCATCGGTAATTGAAGTACTTACCGGGCGCTGTCAAGTGTGCCACTGGAGTGTAGTTATAAATAACAATATAAGTTGTATAACAGGACACTAGTCTATAGAGCCACCTAATAAATTGTATACTGGAAATTAGAACCCAGCTTTCCAAAGAAAACATTTTTGTGCTGCCGAAGCGAGCACCCAAGAATAAATATATAGGTACATAACCTATAACTCCTGGTCCCAGGTGGCATCCACTCCGAGTACTAACCAGTTATAATAAATTTTGGAATTATAGGTACACCTAAAGACTGTGGCATTATAGGTATACCTATAATGATACAATATATAGGGTAAGGACAAGAAGCGATACATTGTACATATATATCTATATATGCATACACCTACCCACATAAAAGAATAATAGGTGACGATAATAATTTCAAGTAGAACATGAGCAATAGTTAGCTAGCCATGGAAGGAACTGACCCAAGACCTTGTTTGAGGCAATGACAGAGGGCCTGATTCAGACCCGCTCGCGAGCGCTGAGCGCTCGCAAGCGTGTCGATGGTGCCCAAGTGCGCATGCCGGCTCCTAGCCGGCTCCGTCGTGCGCATGCGCGAGACCCGAATAACGACGGCCAAGCCGTCGTTATGGGTCTCGCACCAAAGGGGGCGTGCTGTCGATGGTGATTGACAGCACGCCCCTTTGGTGGGCGTGCCTACCCAGACGGAGACGTTCCCATGGGAACGCCTACCGTCTGGGGCCCGGCCCCACTGACATCACTAGAAACCCGCTCCGGGGACAGTGGCAGGTGGGGAGTTTGACTGGGGCAGTACACCTGTCAAACCGTAACGCAGGTGTCCTAAGGCGAGCTCAGGGAGGACAGAAACCTCCCGTGGAGCAGAAGGGCATCACTAGTGATGTCAGTGGGAGTGCTTTTGGCTCTGATAGAGCCAAAAGCACCCCTGGGCTTGCGGCAGCGAGACCCTACCGCAGGGTCTTGTCGCAAGCCTGATGGTCGCGATGGTCTTGACCATCATCATGGCCGCTCGCTATAGCTGTGGGTGGTCACCCACAGCTATGTGAGCGGCCAGGAGGTCGCTCCAAAATGAAGGAGGGACGGCCCTGATTCAGAGTTCACTCTGGACATGTATACAGTAAGTTATAAAGCAGAGCTTAGTTTAAAATACAAATATATACAGTATACACATGTGGCTTACCTCCACACAGAGAGACAGCTCATGTGCAGTGTGTGGACAGCTTTCTGCTACAGCATAGGGGCAGGAAATGAACCCGCATTTGAGGCTTTACCAGACGCATGACTAAGGCACGGGTTTTTCCACCATGCCAGCCTGCGACATATAAATAGCAAACAAGTTGGTATTTAATCCCACACAGTATGAGGCTAGTAGGGCTAACCACAGTGCTAACTATGTCCCTGTAGCGCTATCAACACCGGGTTGTAGAACATAGGCTTTAGCGCATATACTGAACTATTGTACACTGAGTTATATAACCCAGGAGACAAAAACAGCCTGTGCTGCTGCAGTGAGCACAAAAAATACACATATGCATACCTCCCAAGTTTATTAAAATACAGGATGCTCCCAAAGTCCACTGGAGCATGTGAAGCAGGGGAGGGAATCGAACCCGCAGCCTGGGCTGTCCCCGCGGCAGGACTTAACGGCACGTGCCATTGTACCATCCTTTTTGTATATGTGTTGCCGAAGCAAGCACATATATATATTACATAGTATATAAATATATATACCTATATTGGGGAGGATTACATATATATGCGCATACACACTGGAGGCTAATCGTTCCTATGTATTTAATTTCAGCACATTTGCTGCCAAAGCGGGCACATTAGATATTTTATATGGCATACATTGTATACACATTATATATATATATATATATATATATATATATATATATATACACATACACACACATATACATACACTGTATATATAGTCCAGTTTTTCTGGGACTGTCCCACTGTCCCGCCCGCGGGCCGCAGTGTCCCGCGGTGGGGGGGAAGTTGGGGGAAGCATACAGCATATGCAGAGCAGCGTGTATGCAGAGCGAGAATAGATGCTGTGCACACAGCATCTATTCACAGTACGGGTGAAGCCCGGGGGCATCCCAGCATCTCGGAGATTCTGGGCACGCCCCATTAGTGATGTAAACGGGGGGGGTGTCATCAAACCAGGCCCCCTTTACAATCAGGCCACACACCCTTTCGGGCGAGCGCAAGTCCTGACCCCTTGACTGCAAATGTTATACCAAATATACAAATATACCCATATATGCATAGAAGGGCAAAATCAGACCCCTGTACTGTAATATTTCATCTTTCTTAAAACACAGCAGGGCTGCTGACTCCCCCTATGGAGTGGGGCACCCTCCAGGTGCCGACTCCCCTCCTAAAGGGAAACCTGACAGGGCATCTGAACCGGCGACCTCATTGAGTAGGTGCAGGAACAAGTGCTGCGCGCGCTCTTTGGGAGATCAGTCTGCCGACTGACCTCGGGGAGCTCCATTAGTAAAGATGCCGCATGGACGGCTGCGTGTCAAGTTGTTAGCGGAACCCCCCGAATGCACCTGCGGGGCGATACCCTAGCATCCAGCCAGTGTGCTGTTTCTAACACTGGCTGGAAAAGGCAGACAGGTGCTTTTCCTGGCTGCTTGGGGGGAGCGAACACAAATAGTGATCCGGTTCCGGTGCTTCTCTTACAAGCACCGGCGCGGCAACCACAGCAGGCTCAGTGCATAAGCCGGCGAAGGTGCTTCTCTACACATGCATTGGCGCGGTAACAATAAGCCGCGCTTTCTCTTGGGGGGAGTGCAAAAACCGGCGACGGTGCTTCTTACAGGCAACAGCGCAGCAACAAATAGCTGCCAGTAACTACCCCCATGCTTGTTTATAAAAAAAAAAAAAAAAAAAAAAATTTAAAAATAAAATATATGAAAAGGCTGGAGACAGCCCGATGTGCTACCGGCTCTCTCGGGCACATTTACTAAACCGGGGCTGATGAGGCATAGAGGGGGAGGAGCCAATCACACTTCTAAATTATTTAAAGTGCTAGGCTCTACTCTACCACCATCTATACCCTGTCTTGAACTCCAGTGTCCCCTAGTGGATGAAGGAGAAATTGCAATTTAAAAAGGGCGTATAGACTTTGAATAATATTGCATCTTAGATAAGTCAGTACTGTAAAGCTAAATTTACCTGATTTTGCAGAATTTCTAGACATTTCCTTACTGAGAAGATGCAATCTAATTCAATATTTAAGAAATGCTTTGTTGAAAAGTTTACACCGTGCAAACAATCAGCCTGGCAGCCCACACACTAATAAGTGTAACTATAGAGAGAAGTGGCACTGAAATCTTACAACACAAAATGACTTTTGTAAAGCATTTAAGCTTTGCAACACTTTATAGACTGTGCTAGATAAATGACAGCTAGATGCTGACTAGTTGCTATGATAAACCTCCACTTTCTCTCTATTGAAGGATTGATACATCTCCCATTAAGTAATGGCTAGGACATGACATCTATAAGATATGATTAGTGTACCAGATTGCTGCAACTACACATCATTGCAGAATTTCTCACCATTTTATTTCTTCTGCGTTCTATGACAGTTACTGTGCTTTTCTCTTTGCCCTGGGAAGTAGAGGATTGGCCAAATGTTGCAATGGAAGATGCTTCTTTTGGTTTGGCCCTGCTTGTTGTTGGTCTCTCTGCTGAGGACAGAATACTCTCTGAGCCTTTGGTTGCCAGCACTTTTTGTTTGACCACAAACTCTAAACTAGGTTTGCTTGACATTACACACTTTTTGGCTGTAATTTTTCCACAGATTCTGGGACTTCCTGCGCCAGCCATGGTGACAACTTGCTCCTCTTCCAGATTAGAAATAGGCCCTGTTCTATGTCTGTCCTCTAATTGCTTATCGCGTGCAGTCTGCACTTGATTGTCCGTATCGGTCACTGTAGTAACACAATTTGTCCAGTCTACACATATAGGTATCTGTTGCTCCAAGTCAGAAAGTGTGCTCTCTGAATCATCAGAAGAATGCTTCCTCTTCAATACTTTCCTTCTTCTCAGTGAATACATTTCCAAGTTACTGTCATGGTTTGGTAAGATATGTTCTATCTTTATTCTAGATCTGTTCTCACTTTGTGAACTATGAGACAAAACTGGACATATCTGAGCTTTGCTGCCCATAGTAAAACTGCTCTGTGGGGAGCTGGATATCCGATTTGAGCAATCTGATTGTGAGTCCTGAGTAAGAGGTATCATGATGAGAGATGCCTGGTTGGTGTCTGAAAGTCTACTTTTGCTACACAGACCAGAGTTACTACTGGAATCGTTGCTTTGCGCTGTCTGTGCAGGGATTTTGGGCTCAGGTGGCTGAGGGTTCTTACAGGTTTCTGAAAAAGTCAGGGAAGAAATCTCATTCTGGCTTTCAGTGAAGTCAATTGCAGACACATCTAGGTGGGACATAAATATATCTGGAGTGCTGCTGTCTGGACTTGCAACAAGATCCTCCTCACCATTGCGCTGGGCAACTGGTCGTGAAATCCCTGGTTGGGAATCTGTAACAGCATGAAATCAGTAATACAATGATAATGTATACACAAAAAAACCCACCATAAACAATAATTTTAAATGTTAACATTAGTATTGTCCATTTTAAAGTGTTAACAAATGCATGGTATTAACTTCCAGGTCTTTGATTCCTACATTTACAGTTGTAAAATACAACAACTTGCTGCAAACATTCATACTGATCTAATATGACAATTGAATGTAATAATCATAAGTTCAAATATTACAAGATAGAATTATATGCAGCCTTGATAATTAGTCTTAATGCCATATCATAAGGGAGGTGCCAGTAGAAAAAGGGTCAGTACTGAAAGAAAGAATGGGTACGGGATGCCAGCGCCCGGAATCCCGGTGGTCAAAATCCTGACGCCGGCATCCCGACAGTGTGAGGATACAGATACTTGTCGGTAGGTATCCTAACCCTCTCCCTCTCATAACACTCCCTGATGCCTGAACCTAACCCTCCCCCCAACCCCGCTACTTATCTTGGAATGCCAGCGCCGGGATTCTGACAGGTGACGGGATGCCAGCACCGGTATTCTAAGCGCCGGCATCCCGTGTGTCAGGAAACTGAACGTGTCCTCTCAAACAGATGTGTTATTTACTAATCCATTGTTTTGCTTTTTATATCATCTTGATTATTTGTAACAATAATGATGGCACTTTTATGGTCACCCTTATGGTCATAAGAAGTTGGCTACCTGGTTTGTTTGTTTTTTGAGGATAAAAAAAAATAAACCTGTCTTATTGTTTGTAAAACAAGGTAACACAAGTTAACAAATATCAATATTTCATTAATATGTACAGTAAATTATTTTTTGTATCATGTAGCCAGAATCGAATTTGCATGTTTCTTTAAACTTTAAATACAGATATCTGTGTTTGTATTATGCGCAACAAACCACTAATGGTACGTGCAGTTTTATGTTAATGTACTTTACCAATGGTTACATTTTTACTAGATTTAAGAATAACATGATACTGTTTTTATGGTCAAAGCATCTTTTTGTATTTAATCTCCATTTTCTGCTTGTCTGCATGTCCCCAGGTATGAGGTGGGCTGGGATAAAACAAACAGTAGCCAATCAAATTATCAATATGCTCACAGCAGCACAAAGTATTTAGGAGGAGTGTATGTAGCATCCATATGGCAGAAAATCGGGTGTTCATGAAACTTTTTGTATATCTTAATGTAAACTAATTAAAGCTCTTCCATGTAAAGCAGCTGTTTATGACTGGTGTGCTCCTGTCTCTGACCTACTCACCAGAGCATGTGGCTACACTTATACAAAGTGGTTGCAGCTGGTTCCAGGGGTTTCCAGACTGGCTACTTGGACCATCATCCATCGGCTCCTCGGACACTGTTGATGTTGCTATGCTGTATGGTTGGGCTACAACCAGATGAAAGTGAATCAAAAGTAAAACAAAAATGAATGATAAAAAGTATAAAAAAAAAAAAGAAGTTCAGTGGTGTTTAATGCAAACATTGGATCAGCAAAATACATTACTATATACTAAAAGGGGTACAATTAACATTTCCATGGTGGAATGTGTGTAACCATCACCAGTGACATCACACTTTCTGTATAGCGCTCCCAGAGAGCAAATCCAAATGGGCTCACATTAGTAATACAGAGTACCGTAGCTTTTCTTCACGATGGACAGTGGTGTCTATGAATAATTGTGGTCCCGCTTTTTTTTCCATGTATTAGACACAGAGCAATTCATGATATAACCAGACACGGCAAGGCTTGTGAAGTTATGAAACATTGCAGCTAATAGTGTACTCCTTTTTCACAGTCATTTGATGAACTTGCAAAATCACATTTTACTGTTTAAAGGGACATGAGCATTAAACAAAATAAGTATGTAAGATGCTTTAAAGTTTAGCATGTTACAGAAACAATGTAACATGAACATATTTGCCTGTTGTATGAATAGAGTAGGTCATCTGGGTTTCTACAAACAGACTTACATAGCAGCTAGGTGACTGTCTCACTTTAATATACAATTTTCAATTTACCTAGGCTATGCACTAAACTGTTAGTGTTAGTATTAAGTGTCTAATGTTTGCAACAGAGAGAAAACGGACATATGTAGAGAAGCATCTCAGACAATAAAATAATCAAATATATATAATGTGCACAAGTGTGTCCACAATCTACTAATCAACTACATATTCTAAAAGTGTACATTTTATCCATACATTTAAACTATACTCAGATTTGATCACATTGTCTCCAAATACTAATGTATCCAAACCATCCCTCTGTTCCTTTTATTAGAACTTAAGTGATGGCTGTTACATACAGATGCAAGCGTAAATGTAATCAATTGTGATTTATGGGCACGGTGCGATGTTGGTGAGATAGCTGCAAGATTTAAAACAGCAATTCGCTTTAAGGCACAACCGACATGGTTTTGGTGCTTTAAACCCAACGCCTATGTTGCTATAAATGCGCCAGTGCCTCATAAGCTATTACGTTTGGGAAACAGCGATGTATCGTTCCTGCTCTGGAGATCAAATCATTAGTGATGGCTACTTGGTCACCTTAACGCTGATATACACTGCAAATGGTTAGGCTCTCAAGGAAGGGACCCCACCAACGTGCTATTGTAAGGAGGGGCACAATAATATTTAAAGGAGAAAAATCAGTTTGGCCAAAAATCATTACTGCATGAACAGTACCCAGCTCAGACATGACTGCTGCCACACTACAGATGGACGTGTCTATTTTACATCAGTATAAAAAAAAAAAAAATCTTTGGATAAATGTTTCTTCTAAAATAATCAGTATCTACTGTATTGTGCCTGTTTGGGCAACTGCACATGTACTGGTAGCATAGAGACAGAAAAATATAGAACATTGTGGATGTATATATAAACACAAACTAAGCTCAAGGGAACAGTGGATCCCTATGGATAGTTGCTCTATAAAAGCATGTTTTGAAAAAGTGTGTAACAAAAACAAATCTCCACAACAAAGATCTGCAGAAGCAAGTCCGAGTGAGACAGGGTCACAGAACAAATGTCAGAGGGAAACATCCAACATTGTCACACCCAGACCCATTGTCAATAAACACCAGCATTTAAAAGGCACATAACAAGTAGGGTCAGACAAAAATGGAAGGGCCTGTGTCAGAGTTGTACGCAATGCCAATGTTTTCGCAGATGAGCGATAATCGGCAAACTGTGCATGCCGCTAATTCGTACTGCGCTTGTGTCAAGGGCCATTACCGGAGTTGCCCACAGTAACTATTCACCCACAGTATGATTTACAGTCATGGAGCGTTTGGGTGAGATAGAGGGGAGTGGCAGCAAAAAACGCAGGCCTGTCGCAACAGTTTCGGGGGCTTGTCACAGCCTGCGAATGGCTCCGGTGTCTCACGCCCAATCTGCAGGACCATAGGCTTACTCAGTACTGTGACAATCGAATGAACCACGACCGATGCTGCGTCTTTGTGCACAGATGCTGCAACATTTTACACAGTTGCTTGGATTTGTAAAGCTGCAGGTTAGCATCTCAATACATCTCCAGATGCCTGCGACATTTGAAAATTTTCGCATAACAGCTGCATACACAAATGCGATGGCATTAACATACAACTCTTATGACATCTCTCCCATAGTGCAGAACGGCCAGGAGGATCGGACAGCAGCGGTCGTCGGCAGAAGCGTGGATCAGGTAAGTTGCGTTTTTTTTTTTTTTTTGTTAAGGGGCACTGCATAGGTGGGGTGGCCGCTACTGGGGACATTGTGGGGACACTGCATAGGTGGAAGTGGCCGCTACTGGGGCACTGTACAGGGTGGGGCCACTACTAGGGGCAATGCATAGTGGGGACTACTACAGGGGTCACTACATAAGGAGGATTACTACTGGGGGCACTGTATAGGGGGGACTACTACTGGGGGCAATGCATAGGGGGGACCACTTCTGGGGGCACTGATTAAAGGGGCACTACATTGGGGGACCACCAATGGGGCACTATATATGGGGACCACTACTGGGGGCACTGCATAGGGGGGTGGCCGCTACTGGGGAGAATGCATGGGTGGATGGCCGCTACTGGGGGCACTGTACGGTGGGGTGTGGACGCTACTGGGGCACTGTATAAGGGGGGGTGTTACTAGGGCACTGTATAGGAGGGTGCTACTAAGGGCAATGCATAGTGGGGACTACTACTGGGGGCACTGCAGAGGGGTGACTACTACTGGGGGCACTGCAGAGGGGTGACTACTACTGGGGGCATTGCATAGGGGGACCACTACTGGCGGAACTGCATAGGGGGACCACTACTGGGGGAACTGCATAGGGGTGCCCGAAGCATATTCTTGCATCTGGGCCCACCACTCTCTAGTTCGGCCACTGCCGGCGGTGGCTTTGCTTGGCCGGGGTTTTTTTGCTGCGGAGGGGTGGTCTTTCTGGGGGTTGGTTTCATAGAGAGGCGGATTAGCTGCTCAATAATGTGGCTGTGGGAGGGTGGTTTACCTGGGATACCCCGTTAGTGGTGTAGCCATGGAGGTTGGTTGCCTGGGGCGTAGGTGCTCAGTAATGCTGCCCCGGGGGAAGGGGGGGTCTGGCTCCTACACTTTCATCCTGGCTCCTAGGTTTCAGAAAAATATGTCAAGCCCTGCACTAAGTGCCAAAAGTCATGGGATATCGGTATATAAAGGTAATGGAAGGTGGCGTCACTGTATTGTAACGTCTTGAAAATGTCCAGATCTGCATCAGTTGTAATCGGAGTCAGTTTGAACACCGGCTAGGCTGCTCATGGCAAGGTGACTTGAATTATCGGAGCCTGAACGGGGCATGATAGTGTGTGCCTGACAGATGAGACATCCCATTTCCGAAGTTGTGCGGACATCAATATACTTCGATTTAAGGTGTAACGTATGTACCGGGAATACCTCATGGAAGGCATTACCACTCAACGTGGACAGCGCAGTGGCCGAGCATGGGTGCTTAACGGTCGTAACTAGTTGCGTATGGCTAGAATTTTCCCTGGTAACAGACAAGCAACACTGGCTCAAAATCACATCCACATTCAATGCAGGAGGTGCCAGACACACATCCAGCAGGTCAGTGCAACGTTAGCTTCCATGGGATATGGAAGCAGAAGACCTACCAGGGTGTCCCTGTTAACACTGAGACACCGGACACTGCACTTCATCTGGGCTCGTCACGGTACTAATTGGACCCTGGAAGACTGGCAACGTGGTGTAGTCCGATATGTCATGGTTCCAATTGTTTCGGACTGATAGTAGGGTACGGGTTTGGCGCAGATCCCATGAGGCCATGGACCCCAGTTATCATCAAGGCACCATGCAGTCTGGTGGTGATTCCATAATGGTGTGGGGTGTGTTGAAGTGGCATGGGTTGGGTCCGTCCGCTGGTCGGACTGAACACATCATTGACTAGTAACTTGGGTGTTGGTTTCATAGAGAGGCGGGTTAGCTGCTCAGTAATGTACCCTGCATTGTTGGATGACCATTTGCAGTCCTTCATTGACTTCAAGTACCTTTACAACGATGGAATATTCAGCAGGATAATGCAACATGCCATCGGTCCCAAGTTGTCCAGAATTGGTTTGAGGAACATTCTGGACGAATGTCGTGGCCGCCATATTCGACCGACATGAACTCAATTGAGAATTTATGGGACGTGATGGAGAGGTCCATTCGCACCCTGCGTGATCCTGCAACTACAAATATTAGGGAGCTATGGGAAGCTATTCAGACAGCATGGGTCAACATCTCCTATAGATTGTAAGCTTGCGAGCAGGGCCTTCCTACCTATATATCTGTCTGTTATTACCCAGTTTTGTTATATTAATGTTACAATAGTAAAGCGCAATGGAATATGCTGCGCTATAAAAGAAACTGTTAATAAATAAAAAAACAAATCTCTCCAGAGGTCTTACGTCTATTTGAGGAATCGATGCCACGTCGAGTTACTGCACACTTCACAGTGCTACAGGGGGTCCTACACGATACTAGGCATCTATCCCATGACTTTTGCCACTTCAGTGTATATAGAAGCAGGTCGCCTACCAATCATTCACAAAAGTGCCTACGTCAGTATGGCAGGGTGTGCTGCCATAGCAGGTGCAATAGTCGTCAAAACCTGGGAACTTGTGAGCGATTTGCTGGACATGCAGTAGTGTGGCCTGATACCACGTCATCTACAATAAAAGAAAGTAGTTCAACATTTTTTTCAAATGGGAAAGAAAAGGTGATAGTCCAAAGGGTCACTCATACACCTCAATCTGGCACAATTAATAAAAGACCTGACCTCAGCGTTTGTTTCAAGAGTAAATCATCAAACTGAAGTGCGAAGCTTTTTAATATTAAGCTATCCTGTTTTGATTCATGAGCCTCAGACAACCTGTTGAAGATTAGTATGAATATATAAAATGTTGTGTGTAATATTGGGTGAAGCCTAATAATCAACGAGTTTTGCTGAAAGATCAAAGTCAGGCAGGATTTGTTACCTGGGAATTATTGGAATAGAATCTAATTCCCTGCAACTGTATCCTTTGCATATAACAAAAGCAAACATATTAGGTGCTGTTCTTCCATAGACTCCTAGGGGTATATTTACGAAGGTGCATGTTTTTAGAAGTGGAGATTTTGCCCATAGCAACCAATCATATTCTAACTATTATCTTACAGAAGGTGCTAGATAAATTTTAAGTTCAAGCTGATTGGTTGCTATGGACAACATCTCCACTTCTAAAAACCCGCACTTCGTAAATATACCCCCTAGACACTGCAGGAAAAACTGAGCTCCACAATTCTACTTTTACACTGGTCAATGCCAATTGCAATAACATGCTACATTTTTTCTCATGCACCATACTGTGCAATGACGAAAATATACACATCTCCAAGTAAGAACTTACCGTTAAGCAGATCCTTTGCAGTTGGTGTCCCCATGAGGTGTTACCATAAAAGCATCACAAGCACATTAAATTTACTTCTAAGGTTACCAAAAATGCAATTTTAGTATACAGACAGCTAAGTGAACAATAATGTACATTGCAATGTGTGACAAACACTATAATTAGACTCTTGAGGATATGGCACAAAAGAGATCACTGAATTAGAACACAGTGTTCTCACTACATAATTTTAAAGGACTTTGGACATCTTAAATAAAACTTACACGAATGAATTCGGTCAGAAGAAGCACCGACATCACTGGTGAGATGAATGTCATTTCTGAACTCTGAAACACAGAGATACATTACTTATTATATCAGAGAGTGCCGACATTTTTCTACTTGAAAGACCAAAATATAGTGAGAAATGGCTTTAAGCTTTTGTGACAATAATGGACTAGTGACCAAAGCTTCACAGGAATTGTTTGGTACAGGTCTATTATTATTACAATGTGCATTCCTCAATAGTTTGATCAGGGTGTAAAAGCACCATACAGGAAACACATATAAACAATGTACATATTGCCATTACCACTAGGGCGGAAAACTACTGAAAGTTCTGGAAATTAGGATTACTTCAACTAGTCTACAAAACTCACATTTACAACTTACTCAACACTAAAAGCATCTTCAGTGGCGTAACTTCATCCCAGGTGCCCGGAGGCAAGATAAATGTTGGTGCCCCACACAAATTAAAATGTACCACGACCCCCAGCACCTATGCCAGCCCCAGCTGCTGCCCCCCTATACAGTTCCCCCAGTAGTGGTCCCCCTGTGCAGTGCCCTCTGTAGAGGTCCCCCTATGTAGTGCCGCCTATGTAGTGCCCCACAGTAATGTTCCCCCTATGCAGTACCTTCAGTAGTGGTCCCCCTTTGCAGTGCCCCAGTAGTAAGGGCCCCTGTAGTGCCCCCAATAGTAAAGGCCCCTGTAGTGCCCCCAGTAGTAAAGGCCCCTGTAGTGCCCCCAGTAGTAAAGGCCCCTGTATTGCCCCCAGTAGTAAGCCCCCTGTAGTGCCCCCAGTAGTAAGCCCCCTGTAGTAAGCTCCCAGTAGTAAGCCCCTATAATGCCCCCTGTAGTAAGCCCCCAGTAATGCCCCCTGTAGTAAGCCCCCAGTAATACCCCGTGTAGAAAGCCCCCGCAATGCTCCCTGTAGTAAGCCCCCATAATGCTCCCTGTAGTGCTCCCAGTAATGCCCCCTGTAGTGAGCCCCCAGTAATGCCCCCTGTAGTGAGCCCCCAGTAATGAGCCCCCAACAATGCTCCCTGTAGTGAGCCCTCCCCGCGAGCGCACACACATACAAAAATAACTCCAATACTTACCTGAAACCCCGCTCTAGTGCTGCTGCCTTCCGTCCCCGGCGCCCGCTCCTCGGAACTATGGACGTGACGTCATGACGTCACTCCCAAAGTGCATTGCGGGACCCGGAAGCGGAGCTCAGGAGTGAGCTCCGTTCCTCCGAGGGGAAAGAAGGAGCCGGGTGCCCGCTGGTAACACACTCAGCGGGCGCCCGGTAAATAGGGGGTGCACCCCCCCGTATTGACGCCGCTGGAGGTGGAGCGCCGATCAGTGGCGCTCCATCTCCATAGCAGTGCCCGTAACAGCCCGGGGGACAATGGAGCCAGGTGCCCCCTTAAGGGCTGGAGCCTGGCGGCAAATTACTCCATTGTCTCCGGGAGTTCCGCCACTGAGCATCTTCCATATGCCCATACCAGCCCTAATTCAGTGGTTTGTATATTTTATTACCATTGCTAACATATTCAGGTGCACTTCATGGTGAGAAAAATAAGAAAACAAAGCTACAATTTTGCTATTGCATATATTTTACATGCAATCCAATAGTTTAATGATTTTGTGCAAATTGTATTAATTAATTAATAACCACATTGAAGCAAAAGGTACTTTAAACTATTGCAGGTACTGCAGTAAATACGTAGCTAGCTCCTGCATAGCTTCAGCCCAATGTTACCCGATTATTAATAGCAGTTATTAAAAGCAAGTTGTTGGAAAAATAACAGTTCTTTATCAATGATGCTTCATACACTCATTTTAGATTGTTTTTTTTAGATGACTCATACAGTCATTTTAGATCTCGTTTGCACATTTACAATGTGATATATCGCATGTAATGGAATACATACTGTAGTAAGTACAGTAATGTGCTGAACAATAGAGGTTGATACATATTCATAAAGTATTTTCCTGAAAAATTCCAGAATAAGTGGGAGTGGGCTAGGAAGCCATTTATGAAAACAAACCATAAAAAGACTTGCCTTATCCATCTGCATATACAATATCACCAGCTTATAAGTGCTTCCTCCTTGTAAACATATGATCTAACACCAAGGGCACACTCTGCTGAGTGATGATACATGGAAGAGACCATGACCTCCAGCACATTATACGACCATTAGAATATATACATATATTCAGTAATTTCATCTATAGACAATGCTTTGCACAATGTACAGTACCTGTCATTTGCTCCAGAGCGGATTCTTCATGTGGAGGGATAAGCAACAAATGGATAGGAACAGAAAATGTATTTGCAATCTTCTGAAAAACATAATAAAAGCCGATTGTTTAGCATACGTAACACACAAGGGTATTGATGGACTCCAGTGGGATACATGACAATAAGGGAACACAGAATGTCTATTTGGTTTCACCAAACAATAACTTTTGAACTGTCAAGTGAAAGGTAATGTCTCCCGATATCAGTGAGTAACAAGTTATTTTTGTAAAATGTGATTTTGTCACTCTATACCCATAACTACACTATTTGGGGGTAATTCAATTGCTTTCACCGGCGGCTGTGACTAATGGGCGCCCGATGAAGCAATTCAATTGTTGCTTTGGTCGGGTGCGAATGTCGCGGGTGAACACATTTCTTCTTGCACTCTCCTGAGGTGGTGAATAGAATGTACGAAAAGCCCAGATTTTTTTTTTGGCACCCAAACTTCTGTTTGGGTACGCTAACCAGGACCTTAGTCGGATTTAGACATTTTACGCGGCTAGCCCTAGTCTACCGTATTTGGGCGCAACATGCGTAAAAAAGCATGGGCGCCCAAAAACAAGTAAATGGGCTCAATTCAATGCGAATTGAATAGCGCCAGGAAGCAGCTCCCGGAACTATTCAACTCAGCGCGCTGTTATGTTGGAGAATGCCTGTTCTCGCACCTTAAATATGGTGTTTAGTCGCGAGAATCGGCATGCTCCGACTTAAGTGCCTGCTGCGATGCTGTTTCCGCCACGCTAAGGGCAGAAAACAGCATTGTACCAGGAGTTTTGTCGGATTTCTGCTTGCACCCCAGAGAGAGAAGAAATCCTTCAGTCGGGTTTAACAGTGCGCTGAAATGAATAGCTCCTGGAGATCCTTCCCGGCGCTATTCAATTCACGTTGAATTGAGCCAAATATCTTACCCCAATCTCCCGTCATTTGACGAGACATCGGGCTCGATAGAAAAATTGAATGGTCCCCTATGCAAGAAATCCCAATTTTTTTTCTATGTGATTTGGTCACCTATGAAAAATTCTAGACGAAGTGTGTATGACGAACATATTAATTTAAGGCATATTCAAATGATATACCTACTTTAGCCCTGATCCCAATGCAGTGCTTGCACATAAGGTCACTTTATGTCAACCAATTTATGTTTTTGTTACCCTTAGCACTCACGTTAAAGAGTTTCAAAGTACTGGAATACTACAGACAAATTAAGGTAAAGCAAGAATGTCTGCTTGTTAAGTTGACGTGATATTAATCATACCATCATAAAATACTTGATAAGTTAATGTCAGAAAACAATTTACTTTTGCTGTATATGTTAACTTTACTTACAGTACATAACAAGAAAAGATTACCCTCAAGAAATGGTTCTCTCATATATTGCCAACACCAGTAGCTTACATTGTGGGCCTCATTTATTAACGAGTTATCACCAAAGAGGTGATACATTTCACTGTGTATGATAATGGTGCTCCAGCCAATCAGCCCCCAACTGTCATTTTTCTAACAGTTGACAGTTGGGAACTGATTGGCTGGAGCACCATTTATCATACACAGTGAAATTTATCACTCGTTTTGGTGAGAAAACTCGTTAATAAATGGGGGCCATAGCGGTAGTTAGAAAAACAAGTAAAAACATAAAAGGCCTCTTCTAAAGGTGCACAAGCATTGCAACTTTTCATTTTAAGTAACATTATGTGCACCACTTGAACTGCACTTTTGGCCCCTTGGTTGGGTATTGAGAGATGGGACTAGGGTGTTTATGCTGAAGTGTAGTACAGTAGAGCCCTAGAAATGTAAACTAGCCACACCCCTATCTTTTAATGTGCCTTTTAGGAGGTGTACCATTGTGCTTTATAAGACAGGTGTGACTTTACAAGTAGATAATTGCAATAAGTATGCTACAGATCTGGAGCCTGGAGGCAACAGACTTCCATTGACTCCTGTATTTCTGCCCCTGTTACAGATGCAACTATGTTTATACCTCAAAAACATATGCAACTCAAGATACACACTAATGGAAGTGTGCACATGCATCTTCACAGAAAATATAAAGTTATTTCCATGTTTGTACCTTATTGCCCCAATTTGTCCGGGCTTGTGCTGGGATCTCTTGCGTGTCAAATGGGTTAAGATCAAGACAATTTTCAGCAATGGATTTCAAGGCTCTGAATTTCTCTTCACTTTCAACCATAAGTAACTGGGTAAGAGACACATCTAATTAAATGAAAGACACATGATTACAAATGAAAATGCAATACATTAAAAGACTATTACATTTCTAGAAGGACAATATTTAAACAATATTATCTATACCATGTGTTATGGACTATAAGCAATGGTGAACAGCATCCAGGCATTGCCTGTATATAGAGAACTAGATACAGAGTGCCTACATCAGCTAGAAGATGCAATTTATGTTATCAAAATCATGTGCGCCTGTAGGGCTGGGAAGAGTCCTACAATTAGGAGGGGCGAATATCTTAGTCCAACTCTGAATATCAATGTACAGACAAAGCATCCAAGTATACAGCCATGGCCAAAAGTTTTGAGAATGACATAAGTATTGATTTTCACAAAGTTTGCTGCTTCAGTGTTTTTTTAGTCCTTTTTGTCAGATGTTACTATGGTATACTGAAGTAAAATTACAAGCATTTCATAACTGCCAAAGGCTTTTATTGACAATTACATTAAGTTTATGCAGAGAGTCAATATTTGCAGTGTTGACACTTCTTTTTCAAGACCTCTGCAATTCACCCTGGCATGCTGTCAATCAACTTCTGGGCCACATACTGACTGATGGCCGCCTATTCTTGCCTAATCAATGCTTGGAGTTTATCAGAATTTGTGGGTTTTTTGTTTGTCCACCCGCCTCTTGAGGATTGACCACAAGTTCTCAATGGGATTAAGATCTGGGGAGTTTCCTGGCCATGGACCCAAAATTTCGATGTTTTGTTCCCTGAGCCACTTAGTTATCATTTTTGCCTTATGGCAAGGTGCTCCATCATGCTGGAAAAGACATTGTTTGTCACTAAACTGTTCTTGGATGGTTGGGAGAAGTTGCTCTTGGAAGATGTTTTGGTACCATTCTTTATTCATGGCTGTGTTCTTAGGCAAAATTGTGAGTAAGCCTACTCCCTTGGCTGAGAAGCAACACCACACATGAATGATCTCAGGTTGCTTTACTGTTGGCATGACACAGGACTGATGGTATCGCTTACCTTTCCTTCTCCAGATGACCCAAACAATCTGAAAGGGGATTCATCAGAGAAAATAACTTTTCCCCAGTCTCCAATCCCTGAACTTTTGCAGAATAACAGTCTGTCCCTGATGTTTTTCCTGGAAAAAAGTGGCTTCTTTGCTACCCTTCTTGACACCAGACCATCCTCCAAAAGTTTTTGCCTCACTGTGCGTAAAGATGCACTCACACCTGCCTGCTGCCATTCCTGAGCAAGCTCTGCACTAGTGGTGCCCCGATGCCGCAACTGAATCAACTTTAAGAGACGGCCCTGGCGCTTGCTGGACGTTCTTGTGCGCCCTGAAGCCTTCTTCACAACTATTGAATCTCTCTCCTTCAAGTTCTTGATGATCCGATAAATGGTTGATTTAGGTGCAATCTTACTAGCAGCAGTATACTTGCCTGCGAAGCCCTTTTTGTGCAAAGCAATGATGACTGCACATGTTTCCTTGCAGGTACCCAAGGTTAACAGAGGAAGAACAATGATATCAAACTCAATCCTCCTTTTAAAGCTTCCAATTAGTTATTCTAACTCAATAAGAGTGATCTCCAAGCCTTGTCCTCGTCAACACTGTCACCTGTGTTAACGAGAGAATCACTGACAAGATGTCAGCTGGTCCTTTTGTGGCAAGGCTGAAATGCAGTGGAAATGTTGTTTTTGGGATTAAGTTCATGGTCATGGAAAAGAGGGACTTTGCAATTAATTGCAATTCATCTGATGGGTGTGATATGTATTACCGCCGGCCACAAATCTCGACAGCGGCTGCCCGACAAAGGAGGAAATCCCGATCATTCTAAAGGCAAGTATAAACTAATCTAATTCTACCCCCTAACCCTCCTTTAGGGTGCCTAACCCTAACCCCCCCTCTAAGTGCCTAAACCTAAGCCCCCCTTCCCCGCTGCCTAAACCTAACCTCCCCCCGGGGTGCCTAACCCTAACCTCCCCCCCGGGGGTGCCTAACCCTAACCCTCCCTCCCCCTAGCCTAACCCTAACCTCCCGGAGGGGTGCCTAACCCCAAGTCCCCCCCGGGAGCCCTAAACCTAACCCTCCACCCTCCCCCCCCGCGGCTGTCCGCTGCGGCGCCCGGCATCCGCTCGATCAGAATGCTGGGCGCGGGTCTCCCAACGTCGGTCAAATGACAGGCGTCTAGATTTAGCAGCCTGTCATTCGTCCCTAGTCGGGATTACAGTGTCTGGAAGCCGGCGGTCTGCATTTAGACCGTCGGCTTCCGGACTACATCCTCATCTGATCACTCATCATGACATTCTAGAGTATATGCAAATTGCCAATACTTGTGTCATTCTCAAAACTTTTGGCCATGCATGTACATGCAACAGTTGGCAGTATTTTCCAGGGGAATTTTAGAAGTTTAGTGGGGCATGAAATTAATACAGAATTACACGCTCAGCTACATCTCAGTCAGTTAAGCTAGGTACACACCTAACAGGTTTGTCGACAAAAAAGATCCTGATAACACCAGATGTAGATCGTACTATACAATAATTGCTTTGTACACACTACAAATCCCAAATTCACCTGTAGAAAGGTCTGAAGACTAAAAAGCCGGGATTACAATTTTTTTCATTCATATGAAAACTGGATACCACCTTCGGCATGTAACCCGCTCGTGTACGGAAGACAGCTCAATTCTGATGAAAAATCAAATATGGGGAGCGACATGAAAGCGCTGCCAAATCAGAAACTTTGAGTAGCTGAGGAGATAGCGAGGAGAAAAAGCGTCTTCGCTGTCAACCATTTCAGGTCCACTGTGTCAAAGGGCTCAAAAGGGAGGAGCCTGCAGCGCCCTGAGAACCAAGGATAATTCCCACTGTGCCACCAGAGGGTCAAACAGAGGTTGAAGATGGGGAACACCCTGCAAAAATGTTCTAACATCCGGCAGAGGAGAAATTCTGCGCTGAAACCAAACTGACAATGCAGAAACCTGAACTCTCAAGGTAGCCAGGCGAAGACCGAGGTCTAGTCCAGCCTGGAGAAGAGCAAGAACTCGAGAGAGCCTGAAAACTTTAGGGTCGTACTTTCTGTGGGAACACCATTGAAAAAAGGAATGCCAAATCCTGTAATAGATGCGGGCAGAGAAAGGCTTTCTTGCCCTAAGCATCATCTGAATCACAGAAGTAAAAAAATCCTTGGCTTTTAAGACGGAAGACTCAAGAGCCATGCCGTCAAAGCCAGACGAGGTAGGTCCGGATGTAGGCAGGGACCCTGCCCTAACAAATCCAGCCGTAGAGGAAATGGAAGTGGATTGTCTATGGATAGACATGTCAGATCGGTGAACTGATGTCGCCTGGGCCAAGCAGGAGCTATTAGTATCACCCTGCTGCCCTCTTGCTTGATTTTCTGAGGACCCTTGGTAGGAGGGAGAATGGAGGAAACCGGTATGGCAACCTGAAATCCCACCTGACCGCCAGAGTGTCCACGTAGGCGGCTGAGGGGTTTCTTGTCCTGGGCCTGTACCTGGGGACCTTGTGGTTGTGACGTGATGCAATGCGCTCTACGTCCGGTAATCCCGACTTGTCCACTAGGAGCTGAAAGATGTCCGGGTGGAGAGCCCATTTTCCGGCATGTATGTCCTGTAGACTTAGGAAGTCCGCTTCCCAGTTGAGGACTCCTGGGATGAATATTGCAGATTGCTGGAAGATGGCGTTATGGCCAAACCAGAATGTTCGCCGCTTCCCTCATGGCTGCCATACTTCGTGTGCCCCCTGATGGTTAATGTAGGCCACTGTGATCGTGTTGTCAGACTGAATCTGGACCGGCCTGCTCTGAAGGAGGTCCTGTGCCAGAATGAGCGCCTTGTGCACTGCACAAAGCTCCAAAATGTTTATGGGCAGGTGACCTTCCTGAGCTGTCCATCTTCCCTGAAAAGTGCGATGACCTGTCACCGCGCCCCATTACGTCCGTGGTGAGGAGAACCCAATTTGGGATCCATAATGGGCGACCCTTGTTTAGATGGGCTGTCTGTAGCCACCATGAGAGGGAGAGCTGAACCTCTGGCGAGATGAGGATCATTTGAGACCTTATCAGATTATACCGACCATCCCACTGAGACAGAATCTGTCGCTACAGGGGTCTGGAATGGAACTGGGCATTATGCCACCATGTCGAAGGTGGATACCATGGACCCCAGGACCTGCATTGCTGAGTGAACTGATACTCTTCGATTGTGGAGCAATTTGCACACCCGCAATTGCAGAGCAGAAATCTTGTCTCCTGGTAGAAAGACCCTTTGAGCCAGAGAATCCAGTGGCACCCCCAGATGTACCATCTGTAGAGTCGGAGAAAGAGAAGACTTTTTCCAATTGATTATCCAGCCGTGGTCCTGTAGACAGGCAAAGGTCAGCTGGAGATGACGTTGTAACATCTGCCGAGACTGCGCCAATATTAGGAGGTCATCCAAGTATGGCAGTATCCTGACTCCTTAACACCATGGCTAATTGACTCTGCCCCTAGAAACATTATGCATGTTATATTTATTACATAGCTACATCCACTCATCTATTAACCATTTCCTTCCAATATAGTTAACATTCCCCAGTTCCACATTATATGGTTTGCCAGAAAATATATTATATACATTTCCCAGTAAATGCAGTATATCCATCCCAGTTCATACATCTTAAGGCCTTGTGTTCTTAGCTCCCACTATTAATGAAGATAAGAGTTATAAATGGTGCTTGATTGTTACAGATGTAAACTTTAGCATTAGCCACTCTGACTCAACGTATAGGTTAGTCCATGTAAGAAATATAATGATATAGACAAGCTGCAGAGTTTCTGAGACAGAAATGGATGCATGAATATTTTAACTAAACACATTAATAAAATTGTTCAATACAAAAAAAAAAAGTATATTGCACATATAGATGTAACATCATTACAATGCATAAAATCATCTTAGTATAAGAAAATGAAATATCTGCAGCAAACTGACCTGATAAGTTCAGGACAGAAGTCTCCCTCATCTCAATTTCTTTCATGTAATTTCTGAAACACATACAGCATTTTACATTGTAAGGTAACAATGGGGATTATCTGTGGCACAGGAGATTTGTTAAAAAAAAATATATATCTTTATATATTTTTTTAAATACATACGTACACACACACGGTGAAACAAGTATTGAACACATCAACATTTTTCGTAAATATATTTGTAATGGGACTATTGTAATGAAATGTTCATCACATGTCAGCAACAACCCATGCAATCCACACATGCAAAGAAAGTCAAACCACAGATGTCCATAAATTAAGTTGTGTGTGATAATGTGAAATGACACAGGGAAAAAGTATTAAAGACGCTTACTAAAATTTATTTAATACTTCGTGCAAAAGCCTTTGTTGGTAATGACAGCTTCAAAGACGCCTCCTGTATGGAGAAACTAGTTGCATGCATTGCTCAGGTGTGATTTTGGTCCATTCTTTCGCACAGTCTAAAATCTTTAAGGTTTCGTGGCCTCTTCTATGAACTCTGATCTTTAGTTCTTTCTATAGATTTTCAATTGTCTTATGTCCCTATTTGAAAACTAAGGGGGGGTGCCAATGCTCTCTCTGGCGAGCACCGCCTGCACCACTGATTCCATTTTCCGGAATCAGTGGTGCCTGTGACGTCACGCACCCTCAGTGGGGGAAGGAGGCTGGAGCCCAGGCTGCTGCAGGAGCACAGTACAGCCTGAGACACCACGTGACACAGAGGAGTCTGGTCCATCTCGAGGAGGAAAAGAAAAGGAAGTGGATCCAGGGAGTCTCAGCTGCCCTCTCACAAACAGAGCATAGCAGGTACCCACAGCCTTCTGACTGCCACCACAACTAGCTGCATGACATCATGGGGGAAAGCTGATGGTGAAATCACCCATTATACATGTTACTTATGTGCACCTAAAGGTACAGACGTCACAGCCTGCCCCCAAGTCTGTATGCAGCCGCCTACATCCATCACTATCCCAACATCTCCATATTCACTACTACCACTGTACACTACCCCACGACCATTCCTTACTCACCATTACTTCTCTGCACTACCCTCCTGGCCCCTCCATTCTTACCACTACCTCTCTGCACTACCCCGTGACCCCTCTATAATCACCGATACCACTCTGCACTACCCCCTGACCCCTCTGTCATCACCGATACCACTCTGCACTACCCCCTGACCCCTCTATAATAACCGATACCACTCTGCACTACCCCCTGACCCCTCTATAATAACCGATACCACTCTGCACTACCCCCTGACCCCTCTATAATCACCGATACCACTCTGCACTACCCCGACCCCTCTATAATCACCGATACCACTCTGCACTACCCCCTGACCCCTCTATAATCACCGATACCACTCTGCACTACCCCCGACCCATCCATACTTGCAGATACCAGTCTGAACTACCCCTGATCCCTGCATACTCACCACTACCTCTCTGCTCTACCCCCTGACCCCTCTATAATCACCGATACCACTCTGCACTACCCCCTGACCCCTCTATAATCACCGATACCACTCTGCACTACCCCCGACCCATCCATACTTGCAGATACCAGTCTGAACTACCCCTGATCCCTGCATACTCACCACTACCTCTCTGCTCTACCCCCTGACCCCTCTATAATCACCGATACCACTCTGCACTACCCCCTGACCCCTCTATAATCACCGATACCACTCTGCACTAGTCCCCGGACCCCTCTATAATCACCGATACCACTCTGCACTACGCCCGACCCATCCATACTTGCAGATACCAGTCTGAACTACCCCCGACCCCTGCATACTCACCACTACCTCTCTGCTCTACCCCCTGACCCCTCTATAATCACCGATACCACTCTGCATTAGTCCCCGGTCCCTTCCATTCTCACCACTAACGCTCTACGCCACTTCTCTGACTGCTCCATACCCAACACTACCCATTCCTATAGCTGACAAATTATTGTTGCATTATAGGAAGGAGATACCAGCAGCTGAGTGACAGCAAGTTATTTTTGCAAGAGCCCATTAGGAAATATAGTGACCTAACACCACATAAGTGTATTTATATCTAATAAAATACTAACCTGTAACTATAATTGGAGCAAATTTATCTGCGGAATTATTTGAGTTTTAAGTATTTATGTAATTTTTAGTGTGTGTAAGTGCTATTAATTAGATCAACATTTTTGCCAGATCTAGTGGGCCACACCCCTCCAATGACCAGACATGCACCATTGTGGGCCTCTATTATTGCATTCCCCTGTGGCCCTTGGAGCCTCATTCCACCACTGCATGTGCACCATTTTCAAGGCAATTCACCCACAGACATATAAATAAACAGACTGAAGTTTGTGGGTGCAGTGCCTTGAAAACGGAGAACATGCTGCACAGAAACGCTGGAAATTGCATTATAACCATGATGTAGTCTTAATACATTATCTACTTGAAAGAAAAGACCTTGAATGCCGTCCTTTATTTTACATGTTTGGATTCATTATGAGCTGTGCACCTGGGCATTAAATATTTTTGGAGCTGGAGTGTAATAGTGGCTACAAATGAGCAGCATTATAGCGGTTTTAAAATGCCCAGTTTTCAGAGCATATATAAGGCTGTTTAAGAACAGACAGGGGAAAGGGGAAGGACTCATCCACCCCAGGGGAGAAGCCCTTCCTTGGACTGATAGGTAGACCACTGATGTATGTATACCAATGTGTCATAGCCCTCACAGGCTTCAGGTCTCCTGGCAACACCTGTCCTGTGCCTTTATGTGTGACTTTCTAACAAGTGAAAGAGTGGCACATTGCACTTAATCTCACTAATAAATTGAGACAAAACAATTAAGAAATAAAACTTGCTATTCGCCAGACCTAAAGCAAAAGAATAAGATTGGTCCAATAGGACATGAAGCAGTGAAAACTCCCAACTGAGCATATATTTGAGGGCCTCAAATGAACGCTCAGACACTAATACAATACAATGGACATTATTTACACATAAAGTTCAAATGTGAGTAGCCCATAGTAGCAAGCTAAACATTTGCTTTCATTGTGTACTGTAACTTCAAATAGATTTATCCAAGCTACTTGTCAATTGGTTTATATTTTAGTCACTAGCTTCACAAGGAGGGGTGCGGGCCGCACCTGGGTATTACCCACCGAGGGGTAACATCAAAGTGCTGACTCCTCCTCAGTGACAGGAGCTCGGTGCTGCACTGTAGCATTACGTACAGCACTCGGCTCCTGACACAGTGAGACAGCCATCACTGCACACAGAGTGGTCCCCGAGGGCAGTCCGCTCCTCCAATACCTTCGCAGTGACTAAAACGGGGGTTCAGCCCGCAAGGCTACACCCCCTACATGCGAGACCACACCCTCTTTTCCAGTGCGCAGGTTTGCCGCACGCACTACTACCCTCCCCACACCGGATATCACAGCGGGGAGGGACGCCACTAACTACAGTATGTTTGTACTTCTATAGTGCGTAACACAAAGTTTAAATCATGTTGAATAACTAATGGGAGCTCAGGGATGTCACATAAAACTTACTGCCACAGTTCCTTGATCTTCTTCCGCACTCCTGGCTCCATGTTACTGAAACAACAGACCATCTTTCTTTACATGTTATCTTGTCTAGGTATCTGGAGGAGATCTTACAGAATAAATAAAACAATGACATTTAACAGATGAAAACCTTGTGCAAAGCAGGTAATGCTGTGTATACACAGACAGATATATTGACCGATCAATTTATCGGCCAATATATCTGCTGCCCGTCGGCCAGTGTGTACATGCGATATGCCAGTGAACGTCGTCGTTCACCAACATATCGCATCGGCTGTGCCGCACAGCCGATGGACATATATGTCTGCAGACCGCCCACACACAGCGGCAGCTGCGGGGAAGGGGGCGAGACACGTCCCCCACCCACCGTGACACGCCCCCTGGTTGCCGGGACCCGCAGCCAGACACAGATGATGGCCATTCAGTGTGTATGAACGACCATCATCTGCAGATATATCTCTAAAGTGTGTTACCACCTTTAGACAGGAACCCACAGAGGACAGAAGAGGTAAATGGATTAAATTCAGTCTTAGTATATCTTAGGCTTTACCTACACAAACATTATGGCACAAATTGGATGCAAGTGCAGCTCGTGTCTTTTACTGCACACGTTCCCTGAAAAGGATCACACATCCATAGCCATGCTGACAGACATAATATGCATATACAAACCTCTTGCACTAAGTTATGGGACGTGGGATGGAAAGGGCATGGTAGTGCAGCCACAGTACAGTATGCTTGCGCTAAATGCGTCCCATGTTAATAACAAGACAGAGGCATACTACTGTATGTGCCCGTATGGAGGCAGATCACTTGTGGGTGCTTGACCCCTATAAAAATAGCAACTGATGATGGCAATCAGCAGCCACTTCTTATTGCCTGCATGCGCCTAAAACCCTCCCACTTATATAAATACACTAATGAAGCTCTATATTCTAACTATTTCCAGAGGTATAATTCAGTTTTAGCACATGCTTGGGATTGCACTAATCTTTCATAAATATAGTTCATGCACGGTTCAGTAACGTGACAGATTGTTATATACAGTGCATCCGGAAAGTATTCACAGCGCTTCACTTTCTCCACATTTTGTTATGTTACAGCCTTATTCCAAAATGGAATAAATTTATTTTTGTCTTCAAAATTCTACACACAATACCCCATAATGATAATGTGTAAAAAGTTTCTTTTTAGATTTTTGCAAATTTAATAATAAAAAAAAAAACCTAAGAAATGACATGTACATAAGTATTCATAGCCGTTGCTCAATGCTTTGTTGATGCACCTTTGGCAGCAATTACAGCCTCAAGTCTTTTTGAATATGATGCCACAAGCTTGGCACACCTATCTTTGGGCAGTTTTGCCCATTCCTCTTTGCAGCACCTCTCAAACTCCATCAGGTTGGATGGGAAGCGTCGGTGCACAGCCATTTTCAGATCTCTCCAGAGATGTTCAATCGAATTCAAGTCTGGGCCACTCAAGGACATTCACAGAGTTATCCTGAAGCCAATCCTTTGATATCTTGGCTGTGTGCTTAGGGTCGTTGTCCTGCTGAAAGATGAACAGTCGCCCCAGTCTGAGGTCAAGAGCGCTCTGGAACAGGTTTTCATCCAGGATGTCTCTGTATAGCGTTCCCGCTAGGCTGTTTTAGCAGGGTGTGGCGCCCTGCCCTCCTTCTGGAGGGCAAAAAGCGCCCTGCCCTCACAGCCTGCAGTCTTCACCCGCGGGTTGCAGTGTCCCGTGGGTGGGGAAATGTGCGGTGACCCGGTCACCGCTGGAGAATAGACGCCGGGCATCTATTCTCCATGTCTGCAGCGCTTGGGGATGCCCGGCGTGTCCGTAAGTGCTGGGCACGCCCCCAAGAGTGACGAAACGGGGATGCGCCTTATAGACACGCCCCTTCTTCAATGGCCCAGCGCCCCTTTTGGGAGCGTGCACAGAAGTGCCGTCTCTAGCTCCGGCGCCCTGCCCGCAGCCGGAGCGAGAGTGAACACTGTCTGTACATTGCTGCATTCATCTTTCCCTCTAGCCTGACTAGTCTCCCAGTTCCTGCCGCTGAAAAACATCCCCACAGCATTATGCTGCCACCACCATGCTTCACTGTAGGGATGGTATTGGCCTGGTGATGAGCGGTGCCTCGTTTCCTCCAAACATAACGCCTGGCATTCACGCCAAAGAGTTCACTCTCTCTCATCACACTAGAAAATTTTGTTTCTCATGGTCTGAGAGTCCTTCAGGTGCATTTTGGCAAACTCCAGACGGGCTGCCATGTGCTTTTTACTAAGGAGTGGCTTTAGTCTGGCCACTCTACCATACAGGCCTGATTGTGGATTGCTGCAGAGATGGTTGTCCTTCTAAAAGGTTCTCCTCTCTCCACAGAGGAATGCTGTAGCTCTGACAGAGTGACCATCGGGTTCTTGGTCACCTCCCTGACTAGGGCCCTTCTCCCCCGATCGCTCAGTTTAGATGGCCGGCCAACTCTAGGAAGAGTTCTGGTATTTCCGAACTTCTTCCATTTACGGATGATGGAGGCAACTGTGCTCATTGGGACCTTCAAAGCAGCAGATATTTTTCTGTACCCTTCCCCAGATTTGTGCCTCGAGACAATCCTGTCTCAAAGGTCTACAGACAATCCCTTGGACTTCATGCTTGAATTGTGCTCTGACATGCACTGGCAAGTGTGGGACCTTATATAGACAGGTGTATGCCTTTCAAAATCATGTCCAATCAACTGAATTTACCACAGGTGGACTCCAATGAAGCTGGAGGAATAGCTCAAGGATGATCAGTGGAAACAGGATGTACCTGAACTCAATTTTGAGCTTCATGGCACAGGCTGTGAATACTTATGTACATGTGATTTCTTAGCTTTTTTTTTTTAAATTAAATTAGCAAAAATCTCAAAAACACTTTTTACATGTTGTCATTATGGGGTATTGTGTGTAGAATTTTGAGGATAAAAATGAATTTATTCCATTTTGAAATAAGGCTGTAACATAACAAAATGTGGAAAAAGTGAAGCGCTGTAAATTCTTTTCGGATGCACTGTATATAGGGACGCAATAAGCTTTAAAACAAGAGATATGGTAAGAACTTACCTTTGTTATCTCTGTTTCTACGAAGTCCATAGGGTCCACAGGGTTGACCTTGGGGTATAGCTGGATCTGGATCCACGGGCACCACGCAGTTAAAGCTTTGCTGCTCCCAGGATGCACTTGGGTCCGTCCTCCTCTATACCCCGCCCCCGAGCCACAGGCACCTCAGTTGGTAAGCAGCCAAGGCCGATTTAGGAGACTAAATAGAGAGAAGGAAGACTGGAACACACAAGAAACCATACTCACAGAAATGGGAGACGGAAAACCGGTGACC
The DNA here is from genome assembly GCA_031769625.1 of Taudactylus pleione. Classification (NCBI taxonomy): domain Eukaryota; kingdom Metazoa; phylum Chordata; class Amphibia; order Anura; family Myobatrachidae; genus Taudactylus; species Taudactylus pleione. Next base: position 17,625,617 of record JAUIMM010000115.1, on the reverse strand, counting down.
AGCCACAAAGCCCATATGAAGCCAGGTGCGTCAGGGTGGGCGCCCTGTGGACCCTATGGACTTCGTAGAAACAGAGATAACAAATGTAAGTTCTTACCATATCTCTTGTTTTCTACTTCAGGGTCCATAGGGGGTCCTCAGGGTTGACCTTGGGGATGTCCCAAAGCAGTTCAACTAAGGGCGGGGACGCTCCTGTGCTGAAAGGAGCACCCGGCGCCCAAAGGATGCATCCTGAGAGGCGAAGGTGTCAAACGCATAAAACCTCAAAAACGTCTGAATTGAAGACCAAGTGGCCGCCTTATACAGCTCAACAGCAGAAGCGCCACGTCTAGCAGCCCAAGAGGGACCCACAGAACGAGTGGAATGAGCCTTAACAGAGGCTGGCACAGGCAAACCTTCCCATGCATAAGCCTCACAAACAACGGAACAAAGTCAATGGGCTAATGTTTGTTTGTTAGCAGGCCAACCCCTCTTGTGAAAACCGAAGAGGACAAATAAAGAATCAGACTTCCTAACCGAAGCAGTCCGGTCCACATAGATTCTGAGCGCCCGGACGACATCTAAGGAAGCCTCACCAGCAGAAAGATCAGGTGACAAACACTGGTACAACAAGTTCCTGATTAATGTGAAACTTTGAGACCACTTGGGGCAAAAAATTCAGGACGAGTGCGGAGCACCGCTCTGTCCTGGTGAAAAATCAGAAAAGGAGGGCGACAGGAAAGCGCCCCCAATTCTGACACCCTCCTGGCAGAAGCAATCGCCAGGAGAAAAACGGTCTTAAACGTCAGCCACTTGAGTTCCACTGACTCAAGAGGCTCAAAAGGGAGACCCTGCAGGACCCGTAGCACCACCCCCAAGTCCCAAGGAGCCACAGGAGGCACGAAGGGAGGCTGGATCCTGAGAACACCCTGGAAAAAGGTGTGAACATCTGGCAGTGTAGCAATCTGTCGTTGGAACCACACGGACAAAGCGGACACATGAACCTTCAGGGAGGCAAGGCGTAAGCCGAGGTCCAAACCTGATTGAAGAAATTCCAAGATCCTAGAAACTCGGAACACCTGAGGATCATAGCTTCTGGACTCACACCACTGAAAGTAAGTGCGCCACACCCTGTGATAAATCCATGCAGAAGCAGGCTTACATGCCCTGAGCATGGTACCAATAACCGAACTGGAGAAGCCCCGCGACCTCAAGACGGCTGTCTCAAGAGCCACGCCGTCAAAGACAGCCGACCCAGATCCGGGTAAAGGCAGGGCCCCTGAGAGAACAGGTCCCGATGCTGAGGAAGAAGGTACGGAGCGTCGATGGAGAGGCTCCTCAGATCGGAGTACCAAGGACGTCTGGGCCACGCTGGAGCCACCAGCACGAGCGTGCCGCCGTCCTGCTTGAATTTCCGCAGGACTCGATGAAGTAGGGATATCTGAGGAAACAGATACGCCAGGTGAAACATCCATTTCACCGACAGCGCGTCTACCAGACAGGCGCCTGCATCTCTTGTCCTTGACCCGTAAACGGGCAACTTGTGATTGTGACGGGAGGCCATCAAGTCCAGCTCCGGCAGCCCCCATCTGTCCACGAGTAGCTGAAGCGACCATCTGTCCACGAATGGTGAAGCGACCATTCCCCGGGATGCACGTCATGACGGCTGAGGAAGTCCGCCTCCCAATTGAGGACTCCGGGAATGAAGACTACCGAGATCGCTGGAATGTGACACTCCGCCCAAGCAAGAATGCGAGACACCTCCGACATCGCTGCCCGACTGCGAGTTCCTCCTTGGTGGTTGATAGACGCCACCGTGGTGGCGTTGTTGGACTGCACCTGAACCGCCCTTCCGTGAAGAGCGGGGCCGGACGACTGCAGGGCCTTGTATACTGCCCGCAGTTCCAGGATGTTGATGGGGAGAAGTGCTTCTTCCGCAGACCAACGACCCTGAAGCGACAATGAGCCGGTCACTGCCCCCCAACCCCGGGGACTGGCATCCGTCATGAGCAGGACCCAGTCCGGGATCCAAAAGGGGCGCCCCTCGCCCAGATGAGCTGTCTGAAGCCACCAAGCCAAAGACCGCCAAACCTCCGGGGACAACACCAGCATCTGAGAGCGGATCTGGTGAGGTAACCCATTCCATTCCGATAGAATCAGCCCCTGCAGGGTCCGGGAATGGAACTGGGCAAATTCCACCATGTCGAATGTCGACACCATGGACCCCAGAACTCTCATAGCCGAATGGACCGACAGTCGGCAACTGCTCAGGGAACTATGAATCCGCAGCTGTAGGGAGGAGACCTTCTCCGGGGTCAGAAAGATCCTTTGCTGACGAGAATCCAGCAGGGCTCCCAAATTAACCATCCACTGTGATGGAATCAGGGAGGACTTTCTCCAATTTATCAACCACCCGTGCGCTTGCAGGCAAGCGATCGCCAGGTGGAGATGTTGAAGCAGTACCTCCGGGGAGCTTGCCAGCAACAGGAGGTCGTCCAAATACGGCAGCATTCTGGTTCCGAAGATGTGCGGCCATGACCGCCATAATCTTTGTGAATATCCTCGGTGCCGTGGAGAGGCCAAAGGGTAGCGCCCGGAACTGATAATGATGTTGAAGGATAGCGAACCTCAGATACCGCTGGTGCGAAGGTGCTATCGGAACATGGAGGTAGGCGTCCTGGATATCCAGGGACACCATGTAATCCCCAGGTTCCATCGCCAGAATCATGGAACGTAACGTTTCCATCCTGAACTTGGGAACTCTGAGTAATTTGTTCAGAGACTTCAAGTTGAGGATAGGGCGATGAGAACCATTGGGTTTCTGCACCAGAAACAGAGAAGAATAGTACCCCGTCCCTCGTTGTAATTGAGGAACGGGAACAATGACCACTGCTTTCAGCAAGGACTCTATAGCTTCCTGAATCTGTAAAGTCTTGGTCTTGTCCTGAGAAGAACTTGTGCAGAAAAACTGGTGGGGCGGTCTGTGCCGAAAAGACAGGGCGTACCCCTGGGAGACCACTTCTCGAACCCAGGTATCCGTGGTGGTATTGTGCCAGCACTGGGCAAATAGAAGAGGTCGGCCCCCCACTCTGGGGTCCCCCAGAGAGAGGCCCGTCCCATCAGGCAGAAGGTTTATCTTCCTGCTTGGAAGAAGGGCACTCCAGGCCTGCTTCTTGGGCTTAGAGGCGGCCTTGGTCGCCGACTGCCTCGGGAAGGACTGACCTTTGGTTTTGCCCTGAACCCGAAAGGACCGAAAGGCAGAGCTCCGTACCTTGGTAGGTGCAGAAGCCGAAGGGAGGAAGGCTGATTTAGACTTAGCCAGAGTATCCACTATTTTGTCCAAGTCTGGACCAAAAAGCAACTCTCCATTAAAAGTTAAGGCCTCCAGGCCCTTTTTGGAGTCTGCGTCAGCTCTCCAAGATCTCAGCCACAAGGACCGATGCGCCGACACAGCTGCAGCCGACACCCTAGAGGTCAGCAGGCTTGCATCCAACGATGCTTCCCCAATGTAGGAAGCCGCATCCCTCATTTGTCCCATCAACGCTCTCTGGATCTCCGGAGCATCATCCGGAAAGGTATCCTCCAAAGCGTTGGCCCAGCTCTCAATGGCCTTAGCCACCCAAGAGATGGCCATGGACGGATGGGCCACCGCCCCCGAGAGAGAGTAGACAGACTTCAAACAAATCTCCACTTTCCTGTCCGTGGGATCTTTCAGGGAGGAGATCAACGGCAAAGGCAACGTAGCGCTTTTAATTAAGCGGGTGACATGGGAATCCACCGCAGGCGGAGTTTCCCATTTCCTGCAATGAGCCTCAGGAAAAGGATAGTTTGAAGCCAACCGTTTCTGTGGTTGGAATCTCTTGCTGGGCAACTGCCAGGCCCCCGCCATATGATCCGTCAACTGGTCGGACAGGGGAAAAACAGTCGAAGCTACTTTGGCCTTTTTAAAATTAGGGTACTTCGACCTGGGAGCCGGCGCATCCTCCTCTATATGAAGGATGGCCCGCACTGCCCTAACCAATGCTGGCACATTAATGGAGGACTTAGCCTCCACCTCCTGGGCCCCCGGCATCCGAGTCAGAGTCTTTATGGATCTCCCCGTCATCCGAAGACACGTCCGTGTCCGTGAACTGCGCCGCCAGTAAAGCCGAAACGGGTCGCTTGGACGCCTTTGGGGGCAAATCACTGTGCAACATAGATTGAAAAGCCGATGACGAAGCTGCCAGGCTCTGAACAGAGCTGGAGAGGACATCCACCCAGGGAGGGGGTGCCGTTTGAGGATACCCCTGAAAGGGTACCATCGACTGCTGCGGCACCGTGGGAGATTGCACGTATACAGGCAATCCCGCATAAGGACCCACAGTCTGAGACCCGGGAGGAGACTGCACCAGACGCGTCACACTCGGGGAATGGGGGATGGTAGGCTGGGGCAACGCCCTAGAAGGGACCGCAAGCCGGTCCGCGATCGACGCCAGCACTTGCGTAAACATTGCCCAGGGAGGATCCTGTGCCACCGGGGGTTTAGAGGGACCAGGTCCCAGCTGGCACCGCCCGCACAGACCGTCCTGAGACAAATCCGCCCCGTCAACCCCTGCCGAACAGCGTCGGCAGGAAAACAACACAGGAGCCACGGAGCGCTCATTCTCCTCATCAGACATGACACAAACTTTTGCAATAACAATGTAACACCGAAACGAGGTAAGGCGTATAACACCTGCGCACTCCCAAGTATGCAACACAAGCAGCCCACAATATGGTACTGAGTAGCACACCGCTGTATGTGACGGACCTCACAAATACGTAGATCTATATAAGCGAGGTATACAGAAAGAACACCCCTCCCCCACGCATAACACCTGCGCACTCCCAAGTATGCAACACAAGCAGCCCACAATATGGTACTGAGTAGCACACCGCTGTATGTGACGGACCTCACAAATACGTAGATCTATATAAGCGAGGTATACAGAAAGAACACCCCTCCCCCACGCACCTGCGGGCCGTAGGAGAAGGAAAGGGATAGGTATAAGCTGACAGTAAGTAGAAATAAGCATAGACAGGCAGCACTAGCAAAAGTCACATACCATGCAGAGAAGTTAGTACTCACTGCACCTTCAGCTACAATCAACCTCCCAGATTCAGTGTCTGGGAGGGCTATAGCGCTGCGAACACTGTCCTTTGTAGGGGAGAGGTACGCAGGGGGACCGGTCCACTGTATACCGCCTGGGAGCTCTGCGATGCTGCCTGGAGAAGATGGCCGCCGGAGAGCTCTGAGGAGGAGTGGCCAGGAGATAACAGCCCAGCGACGCCAGCACACATGAAAGAAGGCGCGCTGGGCTGAAGGGAGGAGCCGCTCAAGCAGAGATGGCTGCCTCCCCTGCTAGTAATAAACCCCCAGGGAAGCCGGTTCCCCGCCGGTACTAACACCCTGGTGGTCCAGCGGTCACGCGGGGTATGCCAGAGGGGGGGAGCCCGCCGCCGCTACTAGCGCCGCCGGTCTGTCCCCAGAGACCGGCGGCTAAAGACTGCCTTTTTCCCCCGCGGCTTACCTGGCCCCGTGTGTCCGGTAGCAGTCCTTGGGAGATCCCGGAGCCACGCTAGTACTGACTCCGGGGTCTCGCTGCGATCCCCAGATCAGTACTGGCGTTGCAGCGCCAGCGGGGCTGTTGGAGCAGCAGCGTGGACATCCAGATGGACAGTCTGATGCTGCCGCTCTGAAGATAGTAAAAAATAAAATAATAAAATCTTCTTTTAAAAATAAAAATAAAGCTTAGGGGCTGCTTATGCAGCCCCACTGCCCATGGTGACCCGACTCCACCGGGCACCAACTAAAACTGAGGTGCCTGTGGCTCGGGGATGGGGTATAGAGGAGGACGGACCCAAGTGCATCCTGGGAGCAGCGAAGCTTTAACTGCGTGGTGCCCGTGGATCCAGATCCAGCTATACCCCAAGGTCAACCCTGTGGACCCTGAAGTAGAAAGCTTATTTTTTAATTTTACTTTAAATTTACAGATGTTTGCTCAGCTCCCAACTCAGAATCAGCCCACAAATTCCTCTTTATATTTATTACACTACTAAACAGTGGAAGTGATTTATTAACATGGCACATATACCACATCCACACAGACACAGTAACCATTCAAATAACATTCAATTAGCCATCATTTGGTTAGGCTAAATTGTACAAAACCAATGAACTATACGCTAGTATCTCCTTTGATTGCTTTGAGTTACAGCACTCTCGTTAGTACGTTACCCCCAAATTATTGTTATCTTGTATGCAATTGTGTAAGACCAATAAAAGTGAATGCTAGGTAGGTAAGCAGTCACTCACCAGTTCAACAGGTCCACTGCATTGGTCTCCATGGCCATCACACTTACATGCTCAACACGCAGGTAAAATTCACAGTTTTTCTAGAATAAGAGACATATATGAGAAGTTGAAATCAAGAAACTCTATATTTTTTTACAATATTTATATATATTTAAATAATATATATATGGATATTTTGAGTTTTGCACAATGTCTGACATGTCCATGTTTTCTGATGTCCTTGTTGTTTGATTTTAATCAATACTGTGAGATATATCTATTTATGCACATATTTGTATTTTTATTTTCATATGTTCACATTTTATTATTAATGTACAACAGGAGTTCTATGCAAATTGTTTAATCATTGTTTATATTGGATCACTTTAACAGGTCAGTGCTTCTCCTTTCTCTCTCCTCCTTTTGTGCTGGATGTCACGGTGCTCTGACGAGTAGACGCTCCATGCCGGTTACCTAGACAACTCGGTCAGCCCAGCTGTGCTATGTTACCTTCTTTGATGACGTCATGGCACACGCGACCCACGCGCCGGCGGCGTGAGACAGAGAACAGACAGACCTTTTCTGGGAGTACATCCCCTTATATAAGGTATGACTTTTCACCATTTGCACTTTGTTCACCCTGACAAAAAGGCCTATGGAGCCTTGAAATGTTGGCAATAAACACACGTTTTTTCTACTGTATGAAGTCCGTGTGAGTGCCACCTGGTCCGTGATCCTGGACATCTGTTTGCTATACCACTTCTAAGGAAGGCACCCCGGGAATTAGCTGACTTGGATCCGAGAGTGCCCCTCTACATACATACATACATATATATATATATATATATAATATATATATATATATATATACATACATACACACACACACATGTATATATTCACACACACATATATATATATATATATATATACACACACATATACACACCACTGAATATGCTCTAATAGGGACAGTGTCTGCCTGCAATGCTTCACTGCTTCAATTATAAAAATACTAATCATTTTCCTATGGATAACATACTATACAGTACATAGGCAAATATTCTTTCCCCCTCAAAATACAGTAATTACCACAATCATCAACATAACCCCTTCATTCTCACCTCACCTCGTTTGACTTATTTATCCCATATCCTATTCTTTTTTACTGCTGATCTCTACCTCCCATCCTTGTTCTGTGCTAGTGACCCTCATCAGCATCATTATATATTCATCATAAATCAACTGCCTCCCATTTTACACTTCAGAAGATCATAACTCCCAATGTCAGGACACAGTGAGTCACACCCATGATCCATTCCTCAATGTCACTGACTCCACCTCATGACAGGACCACCAAGAGACCCATGTTGGGTGGTATGCCCTTTGCTCTGACTCTGAGTGTGGATTTGGCATCACTATATAAATGATAATGTGGCCCTTCCGTGGTTTCGAAAGCCAACAGAATTTTGTAGAACCTTTATTTAGCACCCTGTAATGTGTGTATTCAATGTTAGCTTGTGTTCTATTTGACTGACATTTATATGGGGTACGTGTACCATAAGATTGACCATTGAAACCCCAACATGGTAACTAGTCTTCATTGGTCTGCATCACCACAACAGTGTATTACTGGTTACCTACACACTGGTCATGAAGTTTATTGTGACACATCCTGTCTGCCATAAATATTCTGTGGTCATTTTCTCCATTATCTTACATAAAGTTAATTTTAGTCAATACTGTAGCACTGCAGAAATAAAATAAAAAAATTATCTGGATTAAAGCAGAGTTTTACTTTCTCCAATACCAGCTTGAGATTTCTGCAGTTATAACGGGGGAGGGACCTTGATCATTTTTTTTATCATACTGAACAGGTTAGGAAAGCTTCAGCTTTATTATTTTAAGACAACGCTGGACCCTAGTTGTGCGATTTGAAACAATAGGTTCTCAAACGCTATATGGTTTTATTTTTGTATTTTGCTATAGGATATATGCTTGAATGTAATATAATGAATACAGGTATAATGGATAATGATATTAATGAAGAAGAAAAAAAATTCTTTGACGACTAATCTGATCACTTAAAAAAAATGTAATACTGGTCAATGTCACAAAACTTAATAGGCTACAGCACTGAAAAAGTTAATGAATTATTTGTCTAAGGTATAATGTGACCATTTAATAGAAGTTTAGAAATCAAAGAATTTATTAAAGTACATATGTTATTTTAAATACAAACTATAAAAAAAAAACAGGATTTTGATACTTACCGGTAAATCGGTTTCTCAGATTCCACAGGGGACACTGGAGTTACAACACTGGGGTATAGACATGGGGACGAGAAGAGCCTGGCACTTAAAAAATTTCTAAAGATGTGACTGGCTCCTCCCCCTCTATATCCAATCAGCCCCAGTTAAAAAAACAGAGCCAGAGAGGAGACGGAGAAAACACATAAAGAAGAAACAGAGTACCAAAATCCTGTTTTCTCCTTCATCCACTAGGGGACACTGGAGTTGCAACACTGGGGACGTCCCAAAGCCCCCATCCTGGGAGGGGGAGCGCTATGAAACTTGTAACACCCTACGGCCAAAACTAGCAACTGAGGCCGCAAAGGTATCAAACCTGTAAAACCTTATAAAGGTATGAAGAGAGGACCAAGCAGCTGCTCTACAAAGTTGAGAAGCGGAGGCGCCCTGCGCACCACCCAAGAAGTACCCATCGAGCACGTAGAATGCGCAGAAATGGAAACGGATGGGGGCAAACAATTAGACAAATAAGCCTGATGAATAGTCAGGCGTATCCATCTTGCCAAAGTCTGCTTAGACTGTGGAATTAGAGGGAATGGAGGAAACAGGTACACCATATCGTATGGCCAGGGTAGAGACACAGCGTCTGCTCCTACAGACTTGGGATCCCTTGTCCTGGAGCAATCCAGAGGCAATTGGTGATTGTTCCTGGAGGCCATGAGATCTGTTAAACAAAAGTTGGGTAGGAACCGCACTAGTCAAACCAAACCATGAATACATATTATAAAAGATAGGGTTATAATTATAATTATAGAGACCAACATTATAGTCTTAACTGTACACAATTGTAGTAGGACTTATTGGTTGGTGGTGCACCAGATAATATTTGTGAAAGTCACAATTTTAACTATTTGCATCTCCTTCCTTGATCTTAGGATCTATAGAGGGATTGACAACTCAATACAGACTGAAATTTTTCGCAAAGAAACATCAACAAACAGTCTGCTACATAGCAGCAGCTCCCACTTTCCTCCTACCATCCTTAACATCCCAAAGGGCGAATTCTTGAGCGCTCTCTCATCCAAGCCGGACTGACACTCTACCTCTGCAATGCTTTTATAGTAACAGAGGAGAGATACAGTCAGGAGCGGGGACAGTAGAAGCGTATAACCTGTTGTTTCCCGGAGGATCTGATTTGCCCCTCTCTCATGCCTTGTCTGATATTCATAAGACAAGGGAAAGCAGAAGGTGTATAACACAGCTTATCCTCAGGCTTTTCACTATTTCTGGGGTATCTGAACTCTCTCCTTTATGGTATCCACATTAATGGTTAGTAGATATCGTTCATATCAGCCTGTTATCTCTTGTTAATGTTTATTACACAGGTATTAATCTATTTATGCCAGGTTCTTTATTTATCTATAGCTTGGATAATTATGTTGAAGGTGAGATATCTAACATCTATACACATTGGGATTAATGAACTGCGTAATTGACACAAGCTGATATTACTTTGATGTCTTTGAGCGCAACCTAGTTAGGGTGTACATTATTGATTGTGTCAAAATTTTGAGTTCAGTTTAACTATATGCTTTGTTCTGTCACTTCAGGGAACTCTTATTCCAACAACAATGTGATAGTGTCATTATGTATATACATGTATGACCAGGGACATCAGTGGTAATTATCTACCAATGGCTACTAAAAAATCATATAGGCACTAATTGATGAAACTACAGCTGCTTAGACCTTTGATGTATAATTAATGTATGAAACTTTATGAGGGAATACAATTTTTGCATCATACAAAGGTGGTGTATCTACTCGGGTCCTCTGACAATATTAAACAATATTTGTTTATATGATTACATAAGGGGACTTCTGAGAGACTAATATTTTCGCCATAACTTTACAATTATATTTTAATGTTTTATTACTGTTGATGATTCTGGACAGTAAGAAGCGTATCTGTAATGCGCTTAGGAGGATTTTCTATTTATTTTCATGTGCATTTTACTCAGTACAATAAAGGTTAAGTATTATTGTGTATATATAATTTCTCTAATTTTCTTCTATTATTTATTTACTGTTGATTCTGTAAGAGTGCACCAGAAAGACTTAATTTGTTCTTTTGCTTCAGTCCATGAGATCCATCTGAGGTATGCCCCCAACGGAACAACGGAACACCGGCTGACATCGACATTTGATAGTCTGGAAGAAGAAATCAAAATTATGTACCAAACTGTACAGCCATGGCCAAAAGTTTTGAGAATGAAACAAGTATTGGTTTTCACAAAGTTTGCTGCTTCAGTGTTTTTAGACCTTTTTGTCAGATGTTACTATGGTATACTGAAGTAAAATTACAAGCATTTCATAAGTGTCAAAGGCTTTTATTGACAATTACATTAAGTTTATGCAAAGAGTCAATATTTGCAGTGTAAGACCCTTATTTTTCAAGACCTCTACAATTCGCCCTGGCATGCTGTCAATGAACTTCTGGGCCACATACTGACTGATGGCCGGTCATTCTTGCCTAATCAATGCTTGGAGTTTGTCAGGATTTGTGGGTTTTTGTTTGTCCATCTGACTCTTGGAGGATTGACCACAAGTTCTCAATGGGATTAAGGCCTGGGGTGTTTCCTGGCCATGGACCCAAAATTTTGATGTTTTGTTCCCTGAGCCACTTAGTGATCACTTTTGCTTTATGACAAGGTGCTCCATCATGCTGGAAAAGGCATTGTTCGTCACCAAACTTTCTTAGATGGTTGGGAGAAGTTGCTCTTGGAAAATATTTGGGTACAATTCTTATTCATGGCTGTGAGCCCACTCTCTTGGCTGAGAAGCAACCCCACACATGAATGATCTCAGGATGCTTTACTGTTGGCATGACACAGGACTGATGGTAGCACTCACCTTTCCTTTTCCAGACAAGTGTTTTTCCAGATGCCCCAAACAATCTGAAAGGGGATTCGTCAGAGAAAATAACTTAACCCCAGTCCTCAGCAGTCAAATCCCTGTACCTTTTGCAAAATATCAGTCTGTCCCTGATGTTTTTCCTGGAGAGAAGTGGCTTCTTTTGCTACCCTTCTTGACAACAGGCCATCCTCCAAAAGTCTGTGTCTCACTGTGCGTGAAGATGCACTCACACCTGCCTGCTGCAATTCCTGAGCAAGCTCTGCACTGGTGGTGCCCCGATCCCGCAGCTGAATCAACTTTAGGAGACGGTCCTGGCGCTTGCTGGACGTTCTTGTGCGCCCTGAAGCCTTCTTCACAGCTATTGAACCTCTCTTCTTCAAGTTCTTGATGATCCGATAAATGGTTGATTTAGGTGCAATCTTACTAGCAGCAATATCGTTGCCTGTGAAGCCCTCTTTGTGCAAAGCAATGATGACTACATGTGTTTCCTTGCAGGTAATCATGATTAACAGAGGAAGAACAATGATTTTAAGCTCCACCTTCCTTTTAAAGCTTCCAGTCTGTTATCCTAACTCAATCAGCATGATATAGTGATCTCCAGATTTGTCCTCGTCAACACTCTCACCTGTGTTAACGAGAGAATCATGACATGATGTCAGCTGGTCCTTTTGTGGCAGGGCTGAAATGCAGTGGAAATGTTGTTTTTGGGATTAAGGGCCTGATTCAGACCCACTCTCGAGAGCACAGCGCTCGCAAGCAGGTCGATGCCGGGCAGTGCGCACGCTCAGCGTGCGCAAGCCTCGGATTGAGTGAGAAATGCGGGTCGTTTTGTAGGGGGGTCGTTGCACAAACGGAGGCGTTCCCAAAGGACCATTTGTGGGCGGCCCTACTGACATCACACGTGATGTCAGTAGTGAACTTCCTGCTCTATTAGAGCATGAAGTTCACTGGGGCATGCGGTGGACGAGACCCTACCACAAGGGTCTCGTCGCAAGCCCGATGGTCGCGATAATCGCGAGCATCGCCAGGCCGCCCACTAAAGCTGTGGGTGGTCACCCACAGCTTAGCGAGCGGCCTGGTGGCCGGGGAACAAAAAAAAAAAAAAAAAGGCCCACCCTGACTCAGAGCGAGCGCTCGCAAATAGCTAGCGCCTCTGAATCAGGGCCTAAGTTCATTGTCATGGCAAAGAGGGACTTTGCCATTAATTGCAGTTCATCTGATCACTCTTCATGACATTCTGTAGTGTATGCAAATTGCCATCATAAAAACTGAAGCAGCAGACTTTGTGAAAACCAATACTTGTGTCACTCTCAAAACTTTTGGCCATGGCTGTATACCGAACGGGATAAACCCTGTACCCATTCGGTGGTTGCAAAAGAGGGTTAAGAAGTACTGGGACCTACCCGAGCAGCTTCCCTTTCCTTTCTTGAGGTGGCTAACTCGGAAGTTAAATCCGCCATAACACCAGTAAAAGACTGCATCCAGGATAGAAGCATATTCACACCCTGCGGAGCAATAGAAGGTTCTGCATCACACACTTCACATAGAGTATTTCCCACTGAGCGTGCATGTGTGAATTTTTTCTTGCATTTATAGCAAGCAAATACTTTTTGTGGAGTCTTCTCTGCTGCCTTAGCTGCCATTTTGTGCATACAGCCAGACACATACACTGCACACCCACCAGCCTAAAGCACAGGACAGAATAGAAGGGAGATAGGAATAGAAGGAGAGGAGCAGGTCACAGACAAGCTCCCGCCTTATGGGGGCTTACAAACCCCTAATTTTGGACTGGCTCCCCAGCGACCGCGGCAACACAGCAGAGCCTGTAGCACCAGCGTCCCTCCTATGTAAAATGGCACCGTTCTTGTGCAGAGCTCGCTAGCAGAGAGGGAGAAGGCGACGTTAGCTACTTTGCAATAATGTCCGCCCGCATAAGCTCCGCCCCGGGTCTCCGGCAGGAACTCATGTGGGCTATACCGGCGCTATAACTCTCCCCACCGGTATCCTATACAGTACTGGACCATGGAGAGAAGCAGGGAGAGACACATGTACAAAGGCCATCCTCTTTCCTCCCCTTGTATCAGGAGGAGAGCTGTCGCTACCTATCAGTGCAGGCACCAAGTGCCGCACTGAGAGCCCAGACTTAACACTGCTCCTGCTAATCAAGAGCGGTGGGTATACTTGCAGTCTGCTGCGGCTGGGGTGCTGGGCTGAAGGGGAGTGAGGTCCGGCACAAGCTCAAGTTTCTGCTGTGGTGGGTCTCACTGAGACTGAGGTCCCACTTGGGGGGAGATGCATTAACCGCCGAAGCGGCATCAGCGCACGTTATGATACTGCTTCTCCCCCATGTATGATTGGGGGTGTGGGCGGTAAATGACAGGGGCGCTACGTATGACAGGATTATGTATGAACGGTCAATTCGCCTGACCGTTCCGTCCGCTGCAGCTGTCGCTATCGACAGCTACAGCCTGGCTATACCCTATCCCCACAGCAGGGACAGCGCTGTCCCTGCTGTGGTGGCTGCACGTGGGATGTCGTGATACTTGCGAGATCCCGCGCATGTTCAGTGGAGCCGGCCGGGACAGAGACAGCTGTGGACTCAAGCAGGGATCGGCGGAGGGGGTAGTTATCACTCCCCCGCTCCACCCGATGAGATGTTAATTCATCTCATCGTTAGTGCTTCCTGCTTCGCCTCGGTAAAGAGGCGAAGCAGGAAGCATTATAGTGCCGCTATAATACATCTGCCCCTTGATTCCTTATCAGGTCACCGGACGCTGGCAGCAGTAGCTGTGGCGGTGCCCTTCCTAGCGGCTCCCACATAGCAGGCAGGCTGTCGCAGAAAGCAGCCTGAAAGCCTCATCAAAACATGTAAAATAAAATCCAATAGGGCTGGACACAGCCCACAGTGCTCCGGCTTATCTCGGGCACATTTTAAAAAATAGGGCTGATGGGGTATAGAGGGGGTGGAGAAGGTCACATCTTTAGTCATTTTTAAAGTGCCAGGCTCTTTTCGACGCACTTCTATACCACAGTGTTGTAACTGCAGTGTCCCCTAGTGGATGAAGGAGAAATACTAAATTAAATGGCTCAGGCACAGTTCCTGAACAGCCATAGGGCCTGATTCAGACCCGTTCGCTAGAAGCGCTCGCTCACTCCCAGTGTATGGAAATTCTGCTAAGTGACGTCAAGGCAGCCGCTCGCAGGGCAAGTCATAAGCACGACCACTATGTCTTTGCGAGCGATCACTTTCTGTTTGTAGACGCCCACTTGCGTACATCATCTCCCGGAAGTGCATGAAACCATTGGTACATCGAGCACCATCGGATGCGATCGCAGCGCTTGAGGTTGACTATACCCTGCCGCAAGCACAGTGAGCACTTCAGTGTATATTTCAACCAAGTGATGTGTCCTATGACGCTGGCTGTTAATTTTGTACGCCTCTGAGACGGCGTTATTATTCTCAGGCACGCCTGCGTTCGCACCTCCACTCCCCCGTTTCCAGTGGCCTGCCCCTGTTACCACCCACAAACAGCTTGATCTGTCACTCATTCAGATGGACTGTCTATGCTTGGCGAGGAAGTGTTTCCAGATCGCTTGTTGCAGTTCGCGCAGGCGCAATACGAAGCGTACGCATGTGCACGTTGAAAAATATTGCTCGCTCCGAGCAGTTCTGAATCAGGCCCATAGTTACAGGAGGTTATACAAATGGGTCTAGCAATTGGGGCAAAAACATTCTTTTGAAATATTGCAGGATTGGTGCAATTCAACCTATTCAGGACTGTATTTATTTTCAACTATGACAATCTCATTGAGTGCATCCTAGCTAAACACTTACAAGCTCTTCCACTGCGGTAAAACACACACTAAATGTTTTCAGGATGATAAGTTTGTTCTTGATATCAGCAACTGTAAAGTGCTCATCTTCCCTGAAGAGAGGAAACAAACACTTGAGTGTGAGACATGTGCCAGCATTGCTGCGGGTCTCCCCATATTACATCCAGAACTACAGCATCTACATTACATATGCCAAAAAATCTGAGTTATGGTATAACATACCTTAGATAACTTTTTCTTCGAGGTCCATAGGGTCCACAGAATCTACCTTGGGGGATGTAGTTGGAGAGATCTATTGCACCAAACAGCTTACAGCTTTAATACTCCCAGTATGCACTGGTCCTACTCCCTATAAACCCCGCCTCCGGCCATAGGCATTCAGTTTGTAAACAAGCCTAACGGCAAGAGACAGAAAGTGGAGAAGGAAGTACAATGTACCCAAGAAACACTCTCAAAACACGAAGAGGAAATCAGTGATACAAAACAGGTCCCAACTGAGGCCAGGTGCGCCAGGGAGGGTGCTATGTGGACCCTATGGACCTCTAAGAAAAAGAGTTATCTAAGGCAGAGGTTCCCAAACGCTGTCCTCAAGTCTCCCCAATAGTTCAGATTTTAGATATCTATGGTTGAGCACAGGTAACTTAATTAGTACTTCAGCCAATTTGATTTAACCACCTGTGCTCAACCATGGATATCTCTAAAACCTGAACTGTTGGGGAGCCTTGAGGACCCGTTTGGGAACCTCTGATCTAAGGTATGTTATACCATTACTCTGATTTTCTTCTTCAGGGTCCATAGGATCCACAGAATCAACATTGGGGACGTCCTAAAGCAGTTCCCTTAAGGGTGGGGACACTCTCGAGTAGAGAGGACAATCCGCCGCCCAAAGGAATCATCCTGGGAGGCAAAAGTATCAAAAGCATAGAATTTGATAAACGTATGGATGGAAGACCAAGTGACTGCCTTGCACAGCTTTTCAGCCGAGGCGCCATGTCTAACAAACCCCGACGGTCAGACAGATCGAGTAGAATGTGCTGTCACCTTGTTAGGAACAGGGAGATCAGCCTGTATATAGACCTGAGCAATAGTCGTACGCAGCCAGCGAGCCAAAGTCTGTTTGTTTGATGGCCAGCCTCGTTTGTGAAACCCATATAACACAAAGAGTGAATCTGATTTCGTGATGGAGCTGGTACGATCCACGTATATACGAAGGGCTCGAACCACATCCAGGGAAGCTTTACCTATAGACAGGTTTGAAGACTGAAAAGCTGGGAATACAATTTCCTCATTCATATGGACGTGGGATACTACCTTCGGAAGGTAACCCTCCTTAGTACGTAGGGCAGCTCTACTTTGAAGAAAAATCGAATATGGAGAGCGACATGACAGTGCTGCCAAGTCAGAAACTCTATGAGCTGAGGAGATGGTGAGGAGAAAAAGGTGTCTTCGCTGTCAACCATCTTAAGTCCACCTTATCCAAGAGTTCAAAGGAGAACCAAGGATAAATCCCACAGAGCCACTGGATGGACTAATGGAGGTTGCAGTTGGAGAACCCCCTTCAGAAATGTCCTTACATCTGCCAGGGGCGCAATTCTGCGCTGGAACAAAACTGACTAAGCAAAAACCTGAACCCTCAAAGTAGCCAGACGCAGACCTAAGTCTAACCAAGCCTGCAGAAAAGCAAGTACTCTTGAAACCCTTAGGGTCATATTTTGTTTGGGAACACCAACGAAAATATGAATGCCAAATCCTGTGATAGATGCGGGCTGAAGCAGGCTTCCTTGCCCTCATCATCGTCTGGATCACAGAAGCAGGAAAACCTTTGGCCTTTAAGACGGAAGCCTCAATAGCCACGCCACCAAAGCCAGCCGAGGTAAATCCGGATATAGGCAGGGACCCTGCACTAGGCAGATACGGTCATAGAGGCAGTGGAAGTGGCCTGTCTATGGAAAGACATGTCAGATCGGTGAAGCAATGTCTCCTGGGCCAGGCAGGAGCTATTAGTATTAACCTGCTGCCTTCCTGCTTGAACTTTCTGACAACTCTTAGGAGGAGGGATATCGGTGGAACCAGGTATGCCAACCTGAAGTTCCACCTTATTGCCAGAGCGTCCAAGAAGGCTGCTGAGGGGTCCCTCGTTCTGGAGCCATAACTAGAGACCTTGTGGTTGTGGCGTGACGCCATGAGGTCTACCTCTGGTAGTCCCCACCTGTCCACCAGGAGTTGAAAGACGTCCAGATGAAGAGCCCATTCTCTGGAGTGTATGTCCTGACGACTTAGGAGGTCGGCTACCCAGCTGAGGACTCCTGGGATGAATATTGCCGAGATTGCATCCTGCCCACAGCAGAATATTCGCCACTTCCCTCATGGCTGCCGGACTTCGTGTGCCTCTATGATGATTGATATAGGCTACCGCCGTTTCGTTGTCCACCTGACTCTGGACAGGCCTGCTCTGAAGTGGGTCCTGTGCCAGAATAAGCGCTCTGTACAAGGTGTGACGCCCTGTCACCGCTCCCCATCCTCGCAGACTTGTATCCTTGGTGAGGAGTACCCATTCTGGGACCCATAACGGATGACCCTTGTCTAAATGAGTCATCTCCAGCCACCAAGCGAGGGTGAGCCGAACCTCTGGTGAGATGCGGATCATCTGAGACTTTAACAGGTGATACTAACAATCCCAATGAGACAGAATCCATTGCTGCAGGGACCTGGAGTGGAACTGGGCATACTGTACCATATTGAATGTGGATACCATTGAGCCCAGCACCTGCATTGCCAGGTGAACCGACACCCTTTGTTTGCAGAGTAGATTGCGCACACAATACTGTAGTGCCACAATCTTGTCCTCTTGTACGAGAATCCTCTGGCCCAGAGAGTCCAGTAGCGCCCCCAAGTGTACCATTTGCTGAGTTGTAGAAAGAGAGGACTTTTTCCAATTTACTATCCAGCCGTGCTCTTGTAGGCAGACAATGGTCATCTGGAGATGACATTGTAACATCTCCTGAGATTGTGCCAATATCAGGAGGTCGTCCAAATATGGCAGTATCCTGACCCCTTGTCGTCTGAGATGTGCCGTCATCACTGCCATTATCTTGGTAAATACCCGAGGAGCTGTGGCCAGCCCGAAGGGTAGAGCCTGAAATTGGTAATGTTGCTGGTCTACCGCCAGTCTTAGAAATCTTTAGTGGGATGGTGCAATAGGAACATGCAGATATGCATCCTGTATGACTAGGGAGACTATAAAATCTCCCGGCTCAATTGCCAGCATAATTGACTGCAGGGATTCCATACAGAATTTGGGCACATGGATGAATCTGTTTAGAGACTTCAGATTCAGGATAGGACGGTGTGACTCATTTGGTTTCTGAACCAAAAACATATTTGAATATACTCTTCCCTGTTGCTCCACAGGAACGGGGATTATGACTCCTGACCTCAGGAAGGCCACAATAGATTCCAGGAAGGCCAAGGACCTGACCGCATCTAAAAGTAGGGTTATACCAACAAACGTTTGAGGGGGATGCCTCAGGAACGTAATGGCGTATCCTTGAGAGACCATTTCTCGAACCCAGGCATCTGTCATGGTCTGATGCCAGGCCTGAAAAAACCGTAGGAGTCGGCCTCCAACCCTGAGACCCCCCCAGGGGAAGCCCGCCCCATCAGGCAGTGTGCTTACCGTCCGACTTGGAAGCAGGACGCTTGGTTGACCAGGATTTCTTGGTCTGATGTCTCCTGTCTAGAGGAAGACTGTCCCTTTGCCCTACTCTGTGGGCGAAAGGACCGATCTGACGACTGCCTATACTTACGGGTAGACGTAGATGGCAACCCCGCAGATTTAGATGTCGCCAGGGAAGACACTATGTCATCCAGCTCTGGTCCAAACAGTACCTCCCCAACAAAAGGCAAAGAATCCAGGGCTCTTTTGGAACCTGCATCCGCCTTCCAGGTTTTTAGCCAAAGGGTTCTTTGAGCTGCAACTGAAGTTGCCGATACCCTAGAAGCTAAGATACCTGCGTCAATGATCACTTCCCCCATATACATAGCTGCTTCTCACATCTGACAGAGGGAAGACAGCTGCTCTCTGGTAGCATTAGGCATGCTATCCTCCAGAGACTTTGTCCATTCTTCCATAGCCTTGGCTACCCAGGCTACAGCCATAGCTGGTCTGGTAATAGCTCCAGATAATGAAAACACTGATTTTAAATAGTTATCAAGTTTTCTATCTGTAACCCATTTTAATGAGGATGCTGCAGGAATGGGTAATGTGGAGCTCTTGATCAATCTAGCTACATGAGCATCTACCAATGGGGGAACTTCCCATTTGTTACACTCACCAAGTGCAAATGGCTATCAAGAGGTTAAATTCCTTGTAGTATGGAAATGCTTATTTGGAGTAGACCATGCTTCACACATGAGATTCGTCATCTGTTCTGAGAAAAATAATCTTAAGCCACCTTCTGACGCCTAAAGACCAGAGTCTTAGATTTCGGCGGAACCTCCTCTTCCTCTATAGTAAGGACAGATCTAACCACTCTCACCGGAGAGGGGACGTCCACAGAGGATTTATGGTCTTCTTCCACTGAGTAAGACTCAGAACTCTGAGTATCAGAGTGTGATGAGGAAATTGGGTCAGAATCCTGAGGCAATGTCTGAAGAGAACCTCTCTCATGTCCCTGCTTCTTTACTGCCACTGGTCTAATCGCCTGTACCACCTGCTGAGGGACCATAGACAGCAGCATACTCTGACTAGAGTGAGCAGAAGAATCAATAGGATGCAACTGCTGTGGGTATCCCACAGTAGGAGGCAATATAATGATAGGAGCACACGATGCTGCGACCTTATCCACCATACTCGACAAAACCTGTGACCAAGACGCCACCCAAGATGGCTCGTGTCGGTGCAGGTGTACCAGATAGGAAAGGTGGCTGTTTACAACAGGCACTACACAATCCATCTTGCACAAAATCCTGTTCAGACAGGCCTGCAAAACAGGATTTACATGACCTGAGCACGGGAGGGCTCACCTTTCTCACCTTTACCCTTAGACATGTGTGTGATCGGTATAAGGTGTACAGTATAAATGCAATGTGACGCACTTCACATATGAAAAACCCCACACACCTTTTCAGAGGGATGAGGAGGAAACACAGTGATAGATATAACTGACAGTGTATATACAGCAGCTAGCATGACAGTCACATACAATGCATAAATACCAATATTGCTATCGCAAATTGACTCTGAATCAACTGACCAGCCCCGCCGGGGTATTGCAGGATATAGAGCACTATATACCAGACCCAGAGGAGAGGTATACAGAGAGACAGTCCAAACCTCCGAGACAACCAGTTTGCCGCAGTACGCTCAAGTGCGCCTTTGTGCTCTGTGAGCGTCTCACAGACGAGGTGGTCAGAAATAGCAACCCAGAGACGGGAATCCGTAACCGGAAGTTGCGTCTGGGTCGGGAGAGGAGTTGCCGGGAGTATGCCTATCTCCCCTAAGCTGCAATTTTGACGGCGCGGGAATGCTGGTCTCACAGTAGTAGATGCTAACTAGTGCGTCTACTACCCATCCCCGACAACAGACGATATGGCCCTGGCCGTCTTAGTGAGTACACGTTATATGAGCCCTTCACCCGCAGCTGCCTCTGGTGCGTCTCCTACACCTGGACTACGTCGAGCAGGATTGCCCTCACGAGGAATCGCTTACCTGCCTGCCGAAATCCCCAGGGCATATAGCGGTACTGGAGTTTTGGCATCGGTGGAGGTAGATGGAATCGCAGTACCTGCGTCCTATTCGGCACTGGTACCGCTTAACTCAGATGTTTTTCAAAAAACGAAGGTAAAATATAAAAGAAAAAGCCTGGGACTGCCTTGGCAGTCCCGCTGTTAAACAGGTGCGTCTGGATACTTTCCGTGCACCAAACAAAAAAAAACTGAATGCCTGTGGCTGGAGGCGGGGTAAATAGGGAGGACCAGTGCATTCTGGGAGCATTAAAGCTGTAAGCTGCTTGGTGCAATGGATCTCTCCAACTACATCCCCCAAGGTTGATTCTGTGGACCCTATGGACCCTGAAGAAGAAATAAAGATACATTGTATCAGGTGTAAATTAGTCATATTGGGGCAGATGTACTGGAGCTCTGGAAAGTGAAATTGGATAGTGATAAACTACCTACCTAGGGGCCTATTCATCATACCTAAAGTTTCTCAGGAGGTAACTAGGTTTAGAACTCGCATGGAGTTCTACCTAATTACCAGAGGAATTCATCATTCCTCCTCCCCATAACTATCTATTCCGAAAAGCTGTCATTTTTACGATGACAGCTTTTCGGGAAATAGATAGTTATCCCTCTCTACACTACCTTACTGCAGCTGGAAACAGTAACAGCGCATGCGCAGCACATCTGTAAAACCAGCGCATGCGCAGCACTGCCTACACCTGCGGTAGGTTTGTGACCCCCCCCTCCGCTCACCTCCCCCAGTTTAGCACTTACCTGCCTGCGCAGCAGCCTCTGGCTCCTTCTGCTATGCTGACATTGTGTTCTCCCAGCAGAGCACAGTACTGTTTTTCTACATTTTATTGTGTTCTGCTGGGAGAACACAATGTCAGCATAGCAGACCGAGCCAGAGGAGAGACCAGAGCGCCGGAGGACCTGCCCAGCTGAAAGCAGGTGTTACCTACTATACGCCACCTCACAGTGGCGTATGGTAATACCATCAAATTCCGAAAATACAGAATTTTTGGAATTTGATGAATACCATAATTTCCATATCCCATACTAATGTATGGGGAGTGTGGAAATTAACGCAGGGGGACTTAGCAAGGAGATATCAGTGATATCTCCTGTGCTAAGTGTGTTCATGAATACTAAAATAACGGTACTTAAGGAAAATGTCCTTAAATACGTTATTTTAGTGTTGATGAATAGGCCCCCTAGTCTTCATTCTAGCACCCTGCAACTGTCACAGCCCATGCAGTTTCTCTATCCTGCCTGGGGTGGCGCTCTCTGCTCTTGGGCTTCTAGCATACTTAGATGATGCAACAAACTGCTGAGATTCAGTAATTTGCGTGCTAGAAGCACCAGTGCAAAAAGCGTCACCCAAGGCAGGAAAGAGGAACTGCACGGGTTTTAACAGATGCAGGGTGCTTGAATGAACAGTACAACCAATCAGCTCCTGTCATTTTTCAAACACAGCCTGTAAAGTGACAGTTAGGAGCTGATTGGTTAGTAGTCTATCACTTTCCAGAGCTTAGTACATCTCTCCCATAGGCTGTCCTAATCACTGCTTGTATGGACAGCTATACATAACTTAACACTTAAAGTAAGCATAAGATTAATGAGCAATAGTAAATACATGATAAGGCTATTTAGTACTACATACAGGAGACAGCTATAATGTAAGCTAAGAAAAGAAAGGTGCCAATACGTTAGTATCAGCAATCATAGGAACATGAGGTTATGGAATGATGAAGACACTATGGAGAGGGAAAGATTGGAGAAAAGAGATGGCGGACTAGTGTAGGAGAGAGACTACTACCTTTGATACATTTGTTCACCTACATAATATGTCTACATTATGAGGGAAGAGAAAAAAAAGCAGTTCTGTAAGTGCATAGACCTTTCTAACGTTTCCTGGGCCTCCCTGGTGAGGACTGCTCTAATATAGTACTTCTGGTCAGATAAATGCACCACAGCTTCCGGATACTGGGAGCCTTCTGCAGATAGCTTTGGCATCTTCACAAACTAATAGGAGAAGAAAAAAAAAAACGAATGAAAACATAAATAAACTGAACCTATCTGCATTGATAGACTACAAGGGTACGCTGCATCAGCACCGTTTTTCTTTTTCTGCTATAGTTTCCAGAACTAGCTATTCTTAGTTTTGGAAGCTGGAAGACATTTCTGAATTCCTTCTTTTCATCCCAACAATGATTATAATCTTGTGACTATGTGACGCTATAAAAAAATAATAATCATGAACTGCATGTGAAATATCAAATTCAGATTAAGAGAGTGAAAAAGTAGATTACACAATAGGGCCATAAATAAAGCATATGAAAAAGGTAATAACAGCAATTAATGTCTGATGTAGCCAGTGAAGGTTTGCAGAAAGACATCACCTGTCTGCAAAATAAGAGAGAACATGGAATGTGACTTGTGTAGTGAATGTGTTGGAACATGGCTATCTTATTATTATTATTAAATGTACACAATGTACGTGTTTAGCTTGGCTGGCCATATGGCAAATACAAATATATTTAACTACTGTGCAAAATGTTTTGTCTCCTTATGTTATGCTTGATAAAATATTATTACAATGAAAACAAACATTATATTCATAAATGACCTACCTCAACTACCTGGGCAAGGACAGATTTTTGTTTGACAATCCCTTGGCCATATTTAGAAAGGACATCCAGAATCCAAGGGTGACCAATGCAGAAATGATATGCAGCCATATCTTTTTTTATTTCCTATGTATAGATATAAAAAAGTAGTGTTCATAAATATGCCTATACAGGTTTCCATTCTTGTCACATCACCTGATTTCTGTAAAGTGGATGAGTTTTGTTGTGGTTAAGAAAAACATCCTTTTCTCTACGGAGTATAGTTGTAAGTAAAAATCTGTGAGACACCTTTATACAGATATCAGATAGTGCCGATCCAATAAACGCTCCGATCCCACAGAGCGATTATCGGATCGGTGCGCACCCATACAGACCAAGCTATTTTTCGCTCAGTGTGTACTTTCTTTTGATCTCTTCAACAATATTGGGAGGTCGGGAACATGAAATGTGGGCCGCCCAATCGGACCATTGCAGGAACAATTGAAGCAGTTTAATTGGATAACACTGCTACATACACACCGTCTAATTATCGGGCCGATCAACTATATATCATCTGATCGACCCGATAATTTAGTGTGTACCCGGCTTTACTTTAGATTGTAAATATATTAGGTCACAGATTATGAAAAATATTTAATAGAGCCCAAATGAAACAGTGTTATTATTGATATACGAATAATGATGTGTCTTTGGCCCTGATTCAGAGCCGGTCGCTATTTGCGGTCGTTCGTTCCAAAAAAAGGGGTGGCTATTCAAATGAACCGTTCGCTCATTGCGGTCTGGTCACGCCTCTATGTCTGAACGAGCGAACAAAACTTGCGGTCGTTTTTTGGATAACTACGCCCCCTGGCCGCTCGCATCCTACGTCATGTCCGCTATTTATTAGATTAATCGAGTACATCGACCAGCGTATGAACTGCTCGCTATTCTTGTGGTTGGTTTTTCCTACCACAAATTTGCGAGCAGTTCTGACTATAAAATAACCCAGTGACGTGGTCAGTGACGCTGCTGTATTAATTATGCACACCCATAAAACGCCCTTTTTGACCTTTAAGCACGCCTGCGTTCTGATCTCCACTCCCCGTTTTCAAGCACCTTGCCCTGTTACCACCCACATACGCCTCCTCCTGTCACTCATATTAGCAGGCATTCGCTATTTAGCGAACAAACGATTTTCGGCAGCACTGACTGGTTCGCGCATGCGTATTACGATCCGTAAGCATGCGCAGTTGGGCAAACATCGCTCGGAATGAACGAGCGGCCGCTTACGAGCGGCTCTGAATCAGGCCCTTTGTCCATATTTAGATATTTTTTCTTGTGTGGCTCTAATAGGTTTACATGATTCCTAATATACAGTAAGTTTTAATTTAACTATTTCTGTAAGAGGGCCCACGCAAGAGTATATATTTCTCCCCTGTATTTCTAATTTGTATTACAGTTCTCCGGGGGTGCACCACCAGTTCTTTGAAACACAGTAGAATAACAGTTATCATACCGGTCACCTTGAATGGACTAATGATTGTATAGGACCCAATGTGGGAACCTCTCCGCGTGTTCTTTCCATCTTTTGTGGCGTTGCCTTAATTCAGTATGCAAATTAGTACTTGTCCAGCCATGTTTTACATACATATTTCTCTTAAAACTATTGCTATTTTAGCTGAAGACTTATACCAGTAAAATAAATCTATACTAATAAGAACATTGGCCCTCATTCAGAGCCGCTCGCAAAAAGCGAGTGCTCGCTCTGAATGAGGGCGGATGCTTTTTTTTTTTTTTAAAGCCGGCCTCCTGGCCGCTCGCTAAGATGTGGGTGACCACCCACAGCTTTAGCGAGCGGCCAGGTGATGGTCGCGATTGTCTTGACCATCGCGACTTGCGACGAGACCCTTGTGGTAGGGTCTCGTCTGCCGCAAGCCCCAGTGAGCTTTCGGCTCTAATAGAGCCGGAAGCTCACTACTAACATCACTCGTGATGTCAGTAGGGCCGCCCCCAAACGGGAGGCGTTCCTTCGGGAACGCCACCGTTTGGTCAGCCACCCCCTCTTCCCGCCTACAAAACGGGACGAGCGGTCGATCAACATCGACAGCCACCCCGTTTGTGGCGAGCCCTGGAGCGAGAGAATTTCTCTCTCGCTCCGGGGCTTGCGCACGCGTGCGCAGTGCCCCACCATCGACCCGCTTGCGAGCGCATAGCACTTGCGAGCGGGTCTGAATGAGAGCCATTGTGTGTCTGTTCCAAGTTGATGCAAAAACTACTGAACTGATTTTAATGAAAACTGCATCATGTTGTATTGGAAACGCCTAGAAATAACATGCACTTTGTTTCATCTTGATTAGTCAAGAAAATGCTGAGCAATAAAAAAACTAAATTTATTGACATCAATGCAAGAGATAAGTGTGACACCATGCGCATGGCAGGTAAGGGATGGGGGGAGAGGTGCTTTGGGCCGGCGTTCACTTGAATAGGATAGGCTACATAGTAGTCTGTGCACAGGGCACACAGTGATATTGGTGTGAGTGGTGGGTAAAGGAGCTGCTGCTACCAGCCTGTATAGTGCTGCTGGTCACGTGGGCCACTCCCGTGACAGGGTCCCTGTGCAACGAAATACAACTTAAACACCTCAAATAAAAAGAAATGTTGCCAGAAGCGATTTCATCATGGCCGAAGCCACAGGCAACAGCTAGTAGTTTATAAATGTATAGATACTTTGCAGAAACAAACAAGGCTTTTTTTCCTACATTTGCCTTAGAGGCATATTTATTAATTACCGGATCCCAGACCTTACAATTATAATTTATCGCAGCTATTTGCAGCAATAAGAAATGTTCACCAGAATGTTTTAAAAACCACCCGCAAGGACAGGGGCTCCAAAGGGAGCCCAATCCTGCGATACATAAGAAGGGAAGTGATCGTAATGCGTTCACATCCCTTCTTTTTTTGGGATCCAGCACGCTACTGCGTCGGCCTGCTGACCACTCGTGCACGAGCAGTCCTTGTTGGTAAGTTGCCCATAGGCATTAGCTACCAGGGCAAAGTTTGGTAAAATCCGTAGTAAAGCACCCCCCCATAGAAACTATGGGGGGTGCTTTTGCGATCAAGTTAAGGAGAGACAGCTGTACAATAACAAACAAAATAAAACTTGCGCTCCCAAATCAACAGTGCTGCAGTGGCCGCCCTTCTTCAAAACCCAATAAAACACAGTACTTGCGGTCACTTGCGCTCCTCTGGAGTAAGTACCAACTCCTCTCTAATCAATTAATCATTTTGGCGTTGGTACTTACTCCAGAGTAGCGCAAGTGACCGCAAGTACTCTGTTATATAAGGAGAGACAGCTACCTGCTGCGATCCCTCCATCCCCACAGGCAGCTGCATCCCCCATAGATTTCCAAGGGGCATGTGATGCTGCCAGATTTACCAATATCTGAAATGCGATGTACTCCCGATATTGGCCCTCGCAGCTAACTCCATCTGAAGAAGGCATTAGTCGCTGTAGCCTATGGGCTACACACCGCATAATTAGCCGGCGGAGGCAATGGCCACCACACATATGCAGTCAGCGCGGCAGCCCCGGCAGCTCCCCGGCACATTGCAGGGAGGCAGCTCTTTGGCACATCCTTTCGGAGCCCCTCTCCCTGCATGAGCTGGATAATACATCCCGGCGCTATGATAGCATCTTGCAATGCGATCATTGCAAAGTACTGGCATGCCCAGATCACATTGCAAGTGCGATCATTAATAAATGGGGGCCATAGTGAGCTAGGGCGAATCCCTGCCAGGATAAAGAGAAAACCACATTTTGTTGAGCTAGTCTTGGTTCTATTATTAGTGTAAAGACAACTGTTCTATGTGCCGGGGTAAATGCCATCACAATATTCACAATTTCTCTCTTGAACATTAAGGAGTTATTTAAATTGAAATATGCACATCTCCCAGATTTGTTGCTAGCTCCTGAGCTCTATATTAATATGTATCCTGAATAAGCTTTGTATACTATTTAGCATAGCCACACCTATTATTGTGAATGATCATTTCCACTACTTTATTTAGAATGTGGTTTGGTCAATTCAGTATTCTCACTTTCACCAACTTTTGGTATAGGCGTGGCAATAGTTTTATTTCTGGATTGCACTGCCGATATTAGATAGTTATGTTAATTCCATTCTGTACTTATCCCATCTGGACAGAGACATACACCTTGGCCACATATAACACTCATGGTTCTACCTCTAACTTACATGTGATGTAACAATTTCAGGTCACATTGTTTATTTCAGTTTAAGAACTCACCCTGCTGACAGTTAGACTAGTCAGTCATAGGACATAAGAATTATATGAAGGAATAAATCCCTTATGTTACAAAACTATATGGTTAACGTTACTGCCTCACAGCCCTGGGGTCATGGGTTCGTTTCCCACTACGGTCCTGTGAGGAGTTTGTATATTCTCACTGTGCTTGCGTGGGTTTCCTCTGGGTACTCCGGTTTCCTCCCACAATCCAAAAATATACTGATATAATAATTGGCTCCCAACAAAAGTTAACCCTAGTTTGTGTGTACACGTGGTAGGGAACATAGACTTTAAAATCCACTGGGCAGGGACTGATGTGAATGGCCAAACATTCTCTGTAAATCGCTGCGGAATATGTGTGCACTATATAAATAACTGTTAATAATAATAATAATAATATATCAAGGACATACACTCCTGTACGGCATATAGAGCCCTACCCACTCCCACACTGACCTGTAAGCAACAGAGCCCAATCCACTCTCCCGCTGACCTGCAGGCAACACAGCCCAACCCATTCTCTCACTGACTTGCAGGCAACACAGCTCTACCACTTCCACACTGACCTGCAGGCAACAGAGCCCTACCAACTCCCACACGAGCCCTACCCACACTGACCTGCAGGCAACAGAGCCCTACCCACTCTCCCACTGACCTGCAGGCAACAGAGCCCTACCCACTCTCCCACTGACCTGCAGGCAACACCACTCTACCCACTCACACCACTGACCTGCATGCAACAGAGCCCTACCCACTCCCACCACTGACCTGCATGCAACAGAGCCCTACCCACTCCCACACTGAACCTGCAGGCAACACAGCCCTACCCACTGTCACAGACTTGCAGGCAAGCAAGCCCTAACCACTCTCACATTGAACTGCACTTAGGGCCTGATTCAGACCCACTCGCGAGCGGCTGTCCGCTCGCAAGTGGGTCGATGTTATGCACTGAGCATGCGCACGACGGAGGGAGCTCCGTCGTGCGCATGCGCCAGACGCGACGAGCGAAGGAAAGTCCTTCGCTCGTTGTGTCCGATCAAAGGGGGCGTGCTGTCAATGTTGATTGACAGCACGCCCCCTTTGGTGGGCGTGCCGGGGGCATGCCTCCCTGGCGGGGGCGTTCCCACGGGAACGCCTCCCGTCAGAAGCCGGCCCACTGACATCACTAGTGATGTCAGTGGGAGTGATTTTGGCTCTGATAGAGCCAAAATCACTCCGGAGCTTGCGGTTGAAAACCTCAACCGCAGGCTCCGGCTCGCAAATTCGATGGTCGCGATGGTCTCGACCATCACAAAGCACGCTCGTATAGCCTGTGGGTGGTGACCCACAGCTATACGAGCGTCCAGGAGGACGCTCCATGAAAATGGAGCCCGGCCCTCATTCAGAGCGTGCGCTCTGCTCAGAGCGTACGGCTCTGAATGAGGGCCTTAGATCCCTACCTACTCACTCACTGACCTGAAGGCAACAGAGGCAGAGCCCTTCCCACTCCCACTGGCCTGCAGGCAAGAGGACAGAGTACTCCCACACTGACCTGCAAGCAACAGAGCCCTACCCACTCCCACACTGACCTGCAGGCAATAGAGCCCTACCCACTCCCACAATGACCTGCAAGCAACAGAGCCCTACCCACTCTCCCACTGACCTGCAGGCAACACCACTCTACCCACTCACACCACTGACCTGCATGCAACAGAACCCTACCCACTCCCACACTGAACCTGCAGGCAACAGAACCCTACCCACTCCCACTGGCCTGCAGGCAAGAGGACAGAGTACTCCCACACTGACCTGCAAGCAACAGAGCCCTACCCACTCCCACACTGACCTGCAGGCAATAGAGCCCTACCCACTCCCACAATGACCTGCAAGCAACAGAGCCCTACCCACTCCCACACTGACCTGCAGGCAATAGAGCCCTACCCACTCCCACAATGACCTGCAGGCAATAGAGCCCTACCCACTCTCCCACTGACCTGCAGGCAACACCACTCTACCCACTCACACCACTGACCTGCATGCAACAGAACCCTACCCACTCCCACACTGAACCTGCAGGCAAGCAAGCCCTACCCACTGCCACTGACTTGCAGGCAAGCAAGCCCTAACCACTCTCACATTGAACTGCACGTAGAGCCCTACCTACTCACTCACTGACCTGAAGGCAACAGAGGCAGAGCCCTTCCCACTCCCACTGGCCTGCAGGCAACAGGACAGAGTACTCCCACACTGACCTGCAAGCAACACAACAGAATCCTCCCCTCTCAGACGAGCCTTTTGCCGAAGCACCTGCAGGAGGCGCTGTCACCAGGACACGTTACGCTGAGTGCATACGGGACCGTTCCTGTCGCTGCGAAGCCTACACCAGGACCGGAGGTCACCTCTAACGCGCCATGCCGGATCTCATGCGCTACAGGAACAGCTCTACAGACTGCGGAGGCACTTTTTTTTTTTTTCCTATTTAGGCGACCATGTTTATTTTGGGCAAAAAGTTTCTCATCTTGCAATCTTCCCGAATACAATATGGCCACACATAGCTCATGTAGGCGGGAGGATTGGCGATTACAGTATGACGCCGGCGGAAGTGGAGTGCCGGGCAGGTGGGTGTGCGCATTGCAAGCCATGAATTCCGCACATCGCCCCATCACTGTGCACAACTTCAGCGAGAAGATCTGCGATAAACTCATCCACTTCCATGTGATGGGCCTGGATGACTGCTTCTTCCTGTGGGTCGGGCTCTCCGCCAGTCTGTCCAATCTAGCTGTAGCCATGTGCAGCAGATTTGTGAGTGTCCCCCCTCTGTCGCTTTTATTTAGATGTAGAAACATGGATGACTAAACATATACATTGCATGAGTTATATGGTCCGTTCTTGCTGCTCTGTGTCACCCAAACTTTTTTCGGTGCTTAATACATTGGCCATTTGATACCTTGGGTCACATTTTATACGTACAAAAGCAGAAAAAGCAGGTAAAAAGGGACCTTTTCACCTACTTTTGGAGAAATTAAGTTTTGGGACCCTTCATCATAAAGGTAACACATGAAATATCTCCTGCTTACCTTTCTCTCCCGATGTGGCCCGCTGTGCCCATACACTTGTATCACATATCTCCTGCTTACCTTCCTCTGCCAGAATGGCCCGCTGTCCCCATACACTAGTATCACAGATATCTCCAGCTTACCTTTCTCTCCTGGAATGGCCCGCTGTCCCCATACACTAGTATCACATATCTCCAGCTTACCTTCCTCTCCTGGAATGGCCCGCTGTCCCCATACACTAGTATCACAGATATCTCCAGCTTACCTTTCTCTCCCGATGTGGCCCGCTGTCCCCATACACTAGTATCACATATCTCCTGCTTACCTTTCTCTCCCGATGTGGCCCGCTGTCCCCATACACTAGTATCACATATCTCCTGCTTACCTTCCTCTGCCAGAATGGCGCGCTGTCCCCATACACTAGTATCACATATATCCAGCTTACCTTTCTCTCCCGATGTGGCCCGCTGTCCCCATACACTAGT
This sequence comes from Taudactylus pleione, assembly GCA_031769625.1. Classification (NCBI taxonomy): domain Eukaryota; kingdom Metazoa; phylum Chordata; class Amphibia; order Anura; family Myobatrachidae; genus Taudactylus; species Taudactylus pleione. The sequence continues at coordinate 17,594,168 of JAUIMM010000115.1, read as the reverse complement.
ATCACATATCTCCAGCTTACCTTCCTCTCCTGGAATGGCGCGCTGTCCCCATACACTAGTATCACATATATCCAGCTTACCTTTCTCTCCCGATGTGGCCCGCTGTCCCCATACACTAGTATCACATATCTCCAGCTTACCTTCCTCTCCCGATGTGGCCTGCTGTCCCCACACACTAGTATCACATATCTCCAGCTTACCTTCCTCTCCTGGAATGGCGCGCTGTCCCCATACACTAGTATCACATATATCCAGCTTACCTTTCTCTCCCGATGTGGCCCGCTGTCCCCATACACTAGTATCGCATATCTCCAGCTTACCTTCCTCTCCCGATGTGGCCTGCTGTCCCCACACACTAGTATCACATATCTCCAGCTTACCTTCTTCTCCTGGAATGGCCGGTGTCCCCATACACTAGTATCACAGATATCTCCTGCCTACCTTTCTTTCCTGATGTGGCCCGCTGTCCCCATACACTAGTATCACAGATATCTCCAGCTTACCTTTCTCTCCCGATGTGGCCCGCTGTCCGCATACACTAGTATCACAGATATCTCCTGCTTACCTTTTGTCTCCCGATGTGGCCTGCTGTCTGCATACACTAGTATGGGACCTAAATTCATCAAGCTCCGAAAATACAATATATTCAGAGCTTGACTGCGGGAGCATTCGCACACATTTCGGATCCTTCTGCCGGACGCTAGGGCTTTGTACGCCTTTGTGAACTCTAGTTCACGCAGGCGCACTATCGCTGCAGAGTCAGACTCGGCAAAGATAAGTTTCACTGGCAGTTAAAATGTTTGGGGAGACCGCTTATTTTCAGATTAGCGCTCTCTGCCCGGACCTCAAAAATTAACATAATGAATAGACCACTTAATGTGGCAGACGTTTTCTGAGCATTAACCACAAAAAGAGCCCACCACGGCTAAGAGTAAAACTAGGTACACGCTATACAGTTTTGACAGTAATCGTGTGATCATCCTTATTAATTATCAACAAATTGAGCAGCTGTCAAAGACATGCAAACAATAGAAAATAGCACTGTACACTAGTCCTATTATAAAGATAAACCATGTATAGTAGACAGTAACCAGCATGATTGTATCTTCAATTTATTACACAATAAATTCAAGTTCTAAAAACGAAATAAAAATATACTATAAATCCCTAGAGGATAAGACAATAATTGCTGATATACAATACACGTTGAGTCTCCCATATCCAAAATGCTTGGGACCAAGGGTATTTCGGATATCGAAATATTCCGTATTTTGGAATAATTGCATACCATATTGAAATGTCTTCGGAATAGGGCCCAAATCTAAACACAGAATGCATTTATTATTCATATACACTTTCTACACACAGCCTGCAGGTAATTTTATACAATATTTTCAATAATTTTGAGGGCTCAAACAAAGTTTGTGTACATACATGAAATTAATTTGTTTCATATACACCTTATACACACAGCCTATACGTAATTTTATTATTTATTTTTAATAATTGTGTGCCTTAATAAACTTTGTGTTCATTGAACCATCAAAAATTAAAAGTTTCACTATCTCAGTCATGCAAAAAATATTCCGTATTTGGATATGGGAGACTCAACCTGTATATGTAAAATGATGAATACAATCACTAGCAGAGCTATCTTTCAGCAGGAACAATCAGGAACTCAGGCCTCTGAATCAGGACCGTCCCTCCTACTTTTTGGAGCGGCCTCTTGGCCGCTCGCATAGCTGTGGGTGACCACCCACAGCTATAGCGAGCGGCCAAAATGATGGTCGCGATGGTCAAGACCATTGCGACCATCGGGCTTACGACGAGACCCCCTTTGGTGCGAGACCCATAACGACGGCTTGGCCGTCGTTATTCGGGTCTCGCGCATGCGCACGACTGAGCCGCCTCCGTCATGCGCACTTGGGCAACATCGACCCGCTTGCGAGCGGGTCTGAATTAGGCCCTCAGTCCTGGGACAAAATGTATTCTCCATTAGATAAGTTTCATTTTAAAGGCCCTTTTGAGTGCCTTCTTTTCTAAATACTTTTTTATATATATATAAAATAATTTTTTCTACTTCAGGGTCCATATGGTATCCACAGGATACCTTGGGTATAGGTGTGACGTCAATCATCGGGCACCATAGAGTTAAGCTTTCAGCCTCCCAGGATGCACTAGGGTCCCCCTCCTATACCCCGCCCCCGAGCCAAGGCACCTCAGTTTAGTTTGGTGCCCGGCCGGAGTCGGGTGCACCTGTTGGAGTGGGGGCTAGAAGAGCCCCTGAAGCTTTTTCTTCATGCAGCTGTGGCTGCACATCTGGATGAATAGCATGTACAGTCAGTCCTGACGTCCATGCTGTCTTCCCTACACCCCCGCCGGTACCAGAACACCGGTACCGATCCGGGGATGCTGGTGAGCATCTGGGGTCACAGCTAGCGGTGACCCCAGATGTTCCGGACCATGGCCGGATTCAAGGGGGACAGCAGGTAAGCAGCGGGGTCCCGCGGTGGGTCCCCGCTGTCACATGGTCCAGAGTCCCCAGGCAGGGGGCTCCCTGGGGACTGGCTGCAGCGTGGAGCCAGGTATTGAACCTGCGCTTCCACTACCCCCTGGGACAGCGGACAGCAGCAGAGCGGTAGCGCTGCGGCGTCCCGGGGGTTAAATGCATGCCAGGGGACCGCGCCTTCCCTGTCTCACAGCCGACGCCTCCCCCGCTGCACACAGCCCTCTCTGCACACTGCCGACTGGTCCTGTGGCAGCGCTCCTCTCTGCTCCTCGGCGGCCATCTTTCCAACGCATGGTGAACGCTGCTGGAAGCGCTGGACGGAAGCATCGTGGTCTGGGTCCCCCCGCATACCTCTCCTCCGATTTGGGTCAGGTCTGTGTATGCTGTGCTGTGTCCTACCAGGCCCTGTGTCTGCGTAGTTGAGTGATCAGCGCTGTTAGTGCAGGAATTGATTTTTCTTTGCATTGTATGTGACTGTGCTAGCGCTGCTGCCTGTAACTTTTCTTCTAACTGTCAGCTTTATTACTGTCCCTGTCCTTTCTGCTAAGCCCTTGTGGTGCGGTGCTGCAGGGTGGTCTCTCGCCTATTTAATATATAATTGGTGAGAGGGGTCACATACTTAGTACCATCATGTCTGCACCGGTACAGGAGCCGCCCTGGGCTTGTTTTGCTCAGGCGCTTACAACCTTAGTGGGCCAGTTAGCTCCGCAGCCCGCGTTTACGCAGATGGGTTTGTCCCAGCAGTCAGTGGTGTCGTCACCCATGCAGGGTTTCCCACGACAATTGGTGGTACCCCACAGTCTCCCTATTTCCCCGCTCCCGGTTTCTCAGGAGCCGTCGTGGGTTAACTCCCTGACGAGTTCGGTACAGCACTTGTCGGATGTGTTGCAAGGGGAGTCTGTGATGCGGCCACATAAACGGCTGGTGGCGTCTCTGTCGGCTCCTTATGAGGATGACGAGGGGACGTCTGATGATGGGGAGATTCTGGATCCTTACGATCAGGAACCTCTCCATACTAAGGACGCTGACGCTAAGTCCAGGGTATATATTCCTGGACTTATTCGGGCAGTCCGCACAGCCTTGGTGATTGAGGACGAAGTTCCCCCAGCGGCTAAATCAAAGTATGCCTTTTTTAAAGATGTGAAGGGCGATGCCACAGTCTTTCCTCTTTCGGGTCAGTTAGCGGACCATTTAGAGGAGGCGTGGAAACAGCCTGGCAAAAGATACCAGCCGCAGAGGCGCCTGGCAGTGGCTTATCCGTTCGCGGATAATTATTTTGCAAAGTGGGAATCCCCTCCACAGGTGGATTCTCACGTGACCCGTCTTGTCCGTAGTGCCACATTGCCTATGCCATCCATGTCCTCCCTTAAGGATGCTACGGACCGCAAGGTGGAGATCTGCCTGAAGTCCGCTTATTCCCTTGCGGGGGGGGCAGCACGGCCGGCTATGGCCATTTGCTGGGTTGCCAGAGCGATGGAGCGCTGGGCGGATTCATTAGAGGCGTCTTTTGATTCCGACTGTCCGGCCGAACAGGCGGAGTTGATTGGTAATCTCCGTGATTCGGCCACTTATATCAAGGAGGCGGCCTTAGACATTAGTACTGTGGTGTCTAGAATTTCTTCAGCAACGGTGGCTGCTCGTCGCACTTTGTGGCTGCGATCCTGGAAGGCGGACGCTGACTCCAAAATGGGTTTGGAGGCGTTGCCATTTACTGGAGAAGTTCTCTTCGGTCTGGATCTGGACAAGATTGTGGCCACGCTGGCGGCAGCCAAATCGGCTTGTCTCCCGTCGGCCGCTGCTCCTTCTGGTTCTGGACCATCGTCCTTTCGGTCTTATAGGGCCCAGGGCAAGCCCAAACCACAGTCTTTTCCTCGACAGGCTGGCCCTAAGAAATCGGCCAAGCCCCGGAAGCAGGCTTGGAGTACCAGACGTCCGGCCCCTAAGCCAGATGACAAGCCTGCGGCCTGACGGTCCGGGCCTCCCTTTGGGGGATCCCAAAGTGGGAGGCCGCCTGCTGCAGTTCGCCCAGTGTTGGTCGGTCACTACGACGGACACTTGGGTTCTCGAGGTGGTCTCCCACGGGTACGCCCTCTCTTTCCGGCACAGACTCCCGGCTCGATTCTTCACCACGGGTCTACCATCAGACCGGAACAAGGCTACGGAGCTGCGGAAGGTATTGCACACTATGCTCCAGGCTGGAGTTATAGTGCCTGTTCCATTCTCCCAGAGGGGCCAGGGTTTCTATTCAAATCTTTTTTTGGTACAGAAACCCAATGGGTCGTATCGTCCGATTCTCAACCTCAAGGCTCTCAACAAGTCTTTGCGGGTTCCGAAGGTTCGGATGGAGACCCTACGGTCCATCATTCTGGCACTGGAACCTGGGGACTACATGGTGTCATTGGACATACAGGACGCTTACCTGCATGTCCCTATTCTTTTGCGCCATCAACAATTCCTCAGGTTTGCAATCCGCAGCGACCACTTCCAGTTTAGGGCGTTACCTTTTGGCCTGGCGACAGCACCACGTGTGTTCACCAAGGTGATGGCGGTCATGGCGGCTTCTCTGCGGCTGCAGGGAGTCCGCATGTTGCCGTACTTGGACGTCCTTTTATTGGTGGCAGGATCTCCAGAGCTCCTTCTACGCCACTTGGACCTGACCATTGCGCTACTGCAACGGCACGGCTGGCTAATCAACTGGCAGAAGTCCACTCTAATCCCGTCTCGGCGGATTCTGCACCTCGGAGCCTTATTGGACTCTGAACAGCAAAGGATCTTCGTGACGGGGGAAAAGATCTCTGCTTTACAGTCGGGGGTGCGCAGTTGTCTGCACAGCCGCCGGGTGTGTCTACACTCGGCGATGAGGTTACTGGGCTCCATGGTGTCGGTGTTCGACATGGTGGAATATGCCCAGTTTCACTCCAGACCTCTGCAGCACCTGATCCTGTCCACGTGGAACGGGCTGCCTCAGTCTCTGAAGTCCCAGACGATTGTGCTCACCCCGGAGGTTCGCCTGTCCCTTGCCTGGTGGTTACAGATGACCCATTTCAGCAAGGGACGTCCGTTCTGGGTTCCAAATTGGGTACTGTTGACAACGGACGCTAGTCTTCGGGGCTGGGGAGCAGTTTCGGGTCCACACTTGTTCCAGGGCAGGTGGACGCCGACAGAAGCGGAGCTTCCAATCAATATCTTGGAACTCCGTGCGGTCTTCAATGCTCTCCAGCAGGCACATCGGGTTCTCCAGGGTCGCCCGGTACAGGTCCAGTCGGACAACGCTACCACCGTGGCCTACATAAACAGGCAAGGAGGAACCCGAAGTCGGGCGGCTCTCGTGGAGGTCTCTCGGATCCTGGTATGGGCGGAGCGCAATCTTCCGGCCATATCAGCGGTCTTCATCCCGGGAGTGCTAAATTGGGAGGCGGACTTTCTAAGTCGCCAGGACGTTCATCCGGGGGAATGGTCCCTGCACCCGGACGTTTTTCAACTGCTGGTGGACAGATGGGGTCTTCCAGAGATCGACCTCATGGCGTCCCGGCACAACAACAAGTTGCCGGTGTACGGGTCTCGCACAAGAGACGAAGGGGCGTCTCTGGCGGATGCTCTGTCCGTCCGGTGGACGTTCCGGTTCGCATACCTGTTCCCTCCGGTCTCCCTTCTTCCACGGGTAATCGGAAATTCAAACAGGAAGGAGGGACGCTCCTGTTGATAGCTCCCGCGTGGCCCAGACGGCACTGGTTCTCAGACCTTCAGGGTCTGTCCGTGGACGGTCCTCTGCGGTTGCCGCTACGACCGGACCTTCTGTCACAGGGTCCTTGTCTTCACCCGGACCTGACTCGGCTGTCTTTGACGGCGTGGCTGTTGAGACAGCCATGCTGAGGTCCAGGGGGTTTTCCAGCTCTGTGGTGCGTACCATGTTACGAGCTCGGAAGCCGTTTTCCGCGAGGATATACCATCGCGTGTGGCATACGTTCTTCCAGTGGTGTTGACCGAGAGGTTATGCACCTCGGGAATTTCGTCTGTCTCGGATACTCGCCTTCCTACAAGTGGGACTAGATCATGAGCTTCGCCTTGCTTCTTTGAAGGTACAGGTTTTGGCCCTGTCTGTCTGGTTTCACCGTAGGATTGCTACAATCCCGGATGAGCGCACCTTTATGCAAGGTGTTCTCCGCATTCAGCCGCCCTTTGTTCCACCTGTGGCGCCTTGGGATTTGGTTGTGGTCCTGAGGGCTCTCCAGGGACCGCCGTTTGAACCACTAGGCTCAGTGGATCTTAAATGGCTAACAGCTAAGACTGTTTTCCTTCTGGCTATTGCTTCGGCCAGACGTGTTTCTGATTTAGGGGCTCTTTCTTGTAAACCCCCTTTCTTGGTTTTTCATGGGAACAGGGCAGTGCTCCGCACTCGGCCCGAGTTTCTTCCCAAAGTTGTTTCCCAGTTTCATGTTAACGAGGAAATCGTTGTTTTCCGGCCTTTAACTCACCTGGTCTGTCAGTGGGTGAGGCCTCTTTGGATGTCGTGCGGGCCTTAAGGACTTATGTTGACCGCACTTCTTCGTTTAGGAAGTCGGACGCCTTGTTTGTCCTCTATGGCTTCCGTAAAAAGGGTTGGCCTGCTTCATAGCAAACTTTGGCAGCCTGGATCCGTATGGCTATTTCTGAAGCTTATCTTCATGAAGGCCTGTCGGTTCCTCCTTCTGTGAAGGCTCATTCCACTAGGTCTGTGGGTCCCTCGTGGGCAGCTCGACGTGGTGCCTCTGCAGTCCAGATCTGCAAGGCTGCCACGTGGTCCTCTGTCCATACCTTCGTGAGGTATTACAGATTTGACACCTTCGCCTCTCAGGATGCTTCCTTCGGGCGGCGGATTCTCCTTTCTGCACAGGAGCGTCCCCACCCTTAAAGGATACTGCTTTGGGACATCCCCAAGGTATCCTGTGGATACCCTATGGACCCTGAAGTAGAAAATGAGATATGGTAAAAACTTACCCTTGTTATCTCTATTTCTACGAAGTCCATAGGGTTCCACAGGACTCCCGCCCTGTCGCATCTGTGCTGCAGATGGGCTTTGCTCTGGTCACCGGTTTTTCCGTCTCCCTCTGGTGAGAATGTGATTCTTGTGTGTGTCCAGATCTTTTTTCTCTCTCTTCCTTCTCCTCCTCCGGCCTTTGGCTTGGTAACTAACTGAGGTGCCTTGGCTCGGGGGTGGGGTATAGGAGGGGGACCCTAGTGCATCCTGGGAGGCTGAAAGCTTAACTCTATGGTGCCCGATGACTGACGTCACACCTATACCCAAGGTATCCTGTGGAACCCTATGGACTTCGTAGAAATAGAGATAACAAGGGTAAGTTCTTACCATATCTCATATTATTTGTTTTTATAGCTCCACCCATAGTTCCTGGAGCTATTTTTCCAGAGAGATGGCCCTTATCACTAGTAACTATGCTGTTACGCCCTAAGATTAATTTTAAACAGTCAACACTTCAGTTGGATCTTCAAATGTTCAGGTGGCCTCTTAGATTTGGCTGCCTGCATTTACATCATTTTGGACAGCTGTACAATAGATTACTGAAATAATTGGTCTTTGGCACCATCTTCTGGATTTTCCCAAAATGAATACTAACAATAGACATAATATTAACAATATTGTTACTACAGAAATAGATTCTTCAAGTTAGCACAGATTTCCGAGGCACTAGATTCTGTTATGTTCTCAAATATTTATTACCAGAATGTAGTGGTAGGGTGAGACAAAGCAAAGCATTAGGTGTAGCACAGGTCTTACAATTTAGTGTCTCATCTGAGGCCCTTTTAAAAAAGAAAATGTGTTTGTGGTACAACGTTCATCATTCTTGTGACTAATATATCTCATTTCTTCACTTGATGTGGTAACCGATTTGTTTTCGTGTGTTTATTCCAGGACTCTGTACCAATGTCTACATTGATTCTTGGTGACAAGTCTGACACAACTTCAAGTTCCTTTGCACAGAGACTAGGTCTGTATCAGTTACTCCCATGTATTAGTGCTGGCACACAGTTATGTCTTGTTTACCAACTTCATTCAATCCCTTTGTCTACATTTTCCACTAACATTAAAAGTGAACCCAAAATTGGAAATCCAGTCCCATTCCTTACCACTATAATTTTACTTCCCTGATTTAACAGAACAGCCAATGTCTGCAATAGGTCTGGAGATGCTCTCTTCAATCCTTCCATGGATCATATGTAACATGCTGCATTTTGCTGGCCCCAGTTGGATTTCAGCAAGATAGTTGCTACATTTAAAGCGGCTATTTTTTTTTTTTTTTTAAGCAGAACCAGGTTGTTGGTTAAAACTAATTGTTGATTAAATCTAGTAGCAAATTGCAGCCCATTACATATGGACCTATGTTAGTCAGCAGCACGGTACATTTAATGCTCATGACTCTATAAATCAAAGACTGAGTAAGTTTGTCTTTCGTAGAACGGTGCCTGAAAAAAAAATATCAGTTTGCAAAGTTGCATCTAAACAAGACACAAGTCATATGGAATATTCTGGCCGGAGAAGGGAAGTAGTGCAGTTTAATGCACAAAACCATATTTGACAAAAAAATGAACACAGCATAGCATCAGAAGTGCCACATACCAACTGTTAGGCGTGGTGGAGTGACTATTTGGGGTTGCTTTGTAACAAGTAATCCTGGATTTCACACATTCACTGAATCCACCATAAACTCATCTTGCCAGAGAACTCTAAAGGAAAATGTTAATGTGAATATCCACTACATGTGTAGAACTTCTGTAAGATTACAACATCGTAATAGTTCATCATACTGTGCAGTGGATAATGTGCCCACATTGAACGATATGTCGTTCAGTGCAGACACCCTCCCTCATCCCTGAACATTCACAACCTCTCTATCGGCAGCTTGGCCTGCATGTTCAGGCGGTGACAGATGCCGGCAACGACCAGTGGGAGCGCGCATCGCTGGTCGTTGCCGGCGTATTCACTACACGATTAATGAGCGATTGAACAATAACGATGATGTAATCGTTCAATCGCTCATTTTTCTTATGTAGTGGATATGTGCCTTTAGGCCGTCTGTCCGACAACTGAAGCTTGTCAAAATTGGATTTTGTAACAAGACAAGTATACCAGCAAATTTAGAACTGAATGGCTGTAATAGAATAATCATGACTTTGCCTTTTAAATGATTGTCACTTTAAAACAATGGGCAGACTCGCCAGGAACTCGCTGATGCCTGCATCCGTCAGGCTATTACATTTACCCTCTAATATCCATTCTGAATTTCCCTAGTTCCTACTGCTAAGTAATACTCTCATGAACAGGGCCCACACTACGTACCTCCTTAATTAAACTTGTATGTACTTCGTCATAATAATAAAACATATCTATAATAGACCGTCTGCTGCAGAGTTTTGTGGTCACATATAAACAAAGATTAGTTATTGCTGCAAAGAGAGAGTTCTACAAACTACTGAATCATGGGATGTACGGAAGTTTTCACACATGGCTTCTTCATGTTGGCCAACTTTTTCTTGAATAAACAAAAATAATAAAGTACAATCTGTTTGTGTTGTCACATGATGCGGACACTGCGCACTCCTCACAGGCTATACACTTTGCCCACAGCACTATTTTGTGTTTCCCAGGGGCAAATGTGGCCCACACTAGTTGGATATGCTAATACTACTAAATCTGCTCCCTTCTATTTATTTACAAAGTTTAGCACATGTTGGATGCAATGAAAAGTGATTTTTGTTGCAAGTAATCGATTTAGACAATATATTAATGTGCATCAAATAGATGGTCAGGGAGTGATCATTAGCAGATTATGTGGTAATAAAATAAACGTTATACATGACACAAACTGTAGTCTAACTTAACATGGCCTTAATGGGAAGATTCTAATAGCATGAGCTGCTTGTTTTACACTTAAGTAGACGATGCCTGTCCTCTACAGTTACACAACCCCATGTTGGAAACTCCCATTGGTAACACCTGTGTTCTACTTCCTTTCTTATAATCTTTAGTTTTCTGAAGTGATTCTCACACTTCTGTATAACTAAAGCTGGATACACACAAAATTTATTCCAGACATTGGGGTAGATGTATTAACCACCGATGCGGCATTGGGAGGGTTTGGGCGGTAAATGACAGGGGCAATATGCACCCGTCGTCATCGGCGCTGAGCCAATAGGCAGGGCTATGTATGAACGGTCGGTTCGAGGGACCGCTCTGCCAGCTGCAGCTATCGATATCGACAGCTGCAGCTTGGCGATGGCCTATAACCACAGCAGGGACAGAGCTGTCCCTGCTGCGGGGGTTGCTGGCTACAGAGCTGCACGTGGGATCTAGCGGTGCTTGCAAGATCCCGCGTATGCTCAGTGGAGCTGGCCGGGACTGAGACACAGCGCATCAGCACTAGGTTTAATGCGCTGTGGGGTATCGCCGGAGTGCTTCCTGCTTCGCCTCGGTTTAGATGAGAAGCAGGAAGCATTATAGCGGCACGATAAGTACAGTGTATGTTCTGACGACTGATTTCTGTGCAGCTTTTACAGGGACATGATCTTTCCTTCCAATCATTAGTAGGATTGGGAGAAACAATTGTATAGTGTGTACCCAGCTGAGAAATTGGACTCTATGATGGTTATTTGTGACCCTTCTGAATCTGATTTTCAACTTATTTGCAAGTTTAAATGAACAACAAACAAATGTGGATTTGGTTAGAGCAGATAAAAGTTGTTTTTTCTTTCTGACTTACAGCCATGAAAACCAAAAAACAAGTGTTTGCTAGCATCAACATCCCAAGCAGTGACAGCCAGCTTATGCTACTGATAGAGAAGAGAGTCAAGGAGGAGATGGAATCCTTTCCTGACAAGTTTTAAACAGACATGTTTCTGCTCTCTGAGGACTAGTAAGGCTGCGTGGGCAGGCCTGCAGCAGTTACTTTCAGACATGGTCACCGGAGACCAACAATGAGTAGCACCCGGGACATTATACTCCAAAGGAGTGCTTCCATATAAAGCAAGTGCAAGGTGATCTGATATTAAGACCCAACTGCATACCGTTTGCTTCTATTATCAGATTTCAGGGTAATTAAGAGTTTAATATTTTTTTTTTTTACTTTATGCAAAGAACTAATGCAATTAAATGTATGGATTCAATGTGGTATTTGTTTTATTGTTTCAGTTGCAGAATTAAACATATTTTTTTTGTTTGTTTATGTGATAAATGGACAAAAATGTGGCCTAGTTCTTAGGTAATCCATGGCAGCCCATATCATAGTACTCCCCAGATAGGGAAAGGACCTTTCCCTGTGTCCTAGCTACCAACCTATTTTACTTTTATACATTAATGTCAAACTCTTTGCCATATGTGTTAAACCATATCTACATGATTTAATACACAACAATCAGGCCCAATATAATACTATAAAGGTTATGGAATCTTCTCCAGCAGTGTTTCACAAACTCGGTCCTCAAGGTACCTTAATAGATCAGGTTTTCAGGATATCCATGCTTAAGCACAGGTTATACAATTATGTATGTCAGTCAGTTTGACTTAACAATGTGCGCAGGTGAGGATATCTTTCATACTTTGACTGTTCACATCTTGCGGACTGAAATTGGGTAACCCTTTCATACAGTATATCTGGGGATATAAAACTCAGACTGTTATATACTTATATACAGATGTAGAGAAGGCCTTCAATCGGGTAGATTGGTAATTCACAACGGACGTGCACATGGGATTGGGTCCTTCAAAATGAAGTCCTTCCATATTTAGGTACCCCCTGTCAGAATTAAGATCACTGGCAGTCTTTTGGAAAGTTATTGTATTGAATGGACTAGTGCTGCCAGTTGTCTTCATTAGATTTTGTACACTGTATGGTGGCCTTGGCTAGGACCGTTCGCCTCAGTTTAGTTACTATGAGCTTGCAATTGGGTGCAAAGCAGTTTAAACTGGCCTTATTCTTATGGAGGAATTCAAGAAATTTGGACAACACTCATTAAGATCAATCACAAAAATGCTCCACGCTGGGTGAATTAATATAATTAAGAATATGTATACTATGCTGGATTTTTTATGTACTTGTGACAGTGCCAATAAAGGTTAATAAAAGCCCCTCTAAAGTACATAGGCCCGAAGATAGAGGTGGACTACAATTATGTACATTGTTTGTAGGATATTACCGAGCAATAATGCTCAGCAGCACATTGGATTGGACCCCATTGGATGGTGAAAAACCATGGCCAAAACTTAAGAGTAAATACACTTAGACACCCATTCACATACTACCTTGGTTGACGAAGATTCCCGGACTCTTGCAATTTATGCCTGCTCCCCTCAATACTGTTATTCCTAATGAAGATTTCTTGCCAGGGCTCAGATCACAGACAGTGGAGTCATGGACTTGTGCAGGATTTCTCTGCGTGTCAACTTCTGGACAAGGTGGCAATTTGCTCTTTTCAGTAGATACCAAAGTCTTTAGTCACACCTACCTACTTTTTCTCAAGCACAGGTTGCTTATAGGTGCCTACACACTTGGCGATGTGGTAACGATGCGATATTGTGTCCAATTTCCCCTTGAACTCTCCCCGGCAGCTCCCCGGCAGTCGTGGGCACGATTTGGTGTTAAAAACTGTCCAATGTGACAAACGATCTATCGTGCCTCCTAACTATTCCAGTGCAGCGTGACTGCAAGTGTCAGATCTTGCCTACAGCACGGCAGATCTAAAGATGCAATGTACGACCTGCGGGGACGCGCATCGTGATCACGATTTGGGCATATTTTACACGATTTGTTGGCACGATGCCTCGGAATTGGGCAAATCGTGTAAAATATCGCTAAGTGTGTAGGCACCATAACACTTTGAGTAATCTCACATTGCAATACTATGCTTCTATTGTGGCTTTAACACATATTGGTCCTGATCCAGAGTTGGAAGCATTTGCTCCTTAACTGTATGCATGGAAAAAATTTATATAATGGCCATAAGTAGAGCTGTGCGTATCTTGCAATGAGCCCCCCCCCCCCGGCTATGCTTGGTTTGCTACTAAATATACGGTACTACAAAGAAAGAAAAACACGCCTATATCTAGAGGCACACCTCAGGATAATTTTAGGCAGTTTAAAATATAACTTTTAATTAATTTATAGCATAAAATCAAAAAGATGACAGACAACACGTATGAGCTGAGAAAATTCATTTGCATATGTCCTAGTTAACCACAGGAAATACAGCAATTAGTATCATAATAGAAAAACAGTGATGTAAAGAATGTTCATAATTAACTGAAAATAATGATTGGATAAGGTGAGAAAAATTCTTTGACAGTAATGATTAGTGATTATATTCATCACCTGGGTAAATATTGGTGAATATATGTGACAATACAAGAATAAAGTGTTAAACACACAGTTTAAAAACATATACACCTTCAACCAGACCAAAAATCCTTAATATGCAGATGGTTAATTGTTTAATGAGGCATCCCTCTAGCAACTGGGAATGTAGCTCTGTGTCAATACTAAGGTAGGTATTCTCAGGTAAAGTGCAAATTGATATTGGAGTGTAGATGATGAGTAAAGTAGTGTATTTGTATGCACTGGGATCTGCTTTCCCCAGTCTTGCCTTGCATCTGACTGGGGATGAGAGTCCCATGCAACGGCACAGTTAAGGAACTAAAGGGCTGTTTCTGCTGTCTACTGTGGTTCAGAGCTGAACCCTGTTGCTGTACATTGCAGGGTGTTGTCGTTAGAGCTGTGGCCGGTGAGAGAACTGCGGAAGAGAGCTAAAGTACCTGATAGGATTGTTGTAGTAAGTTCCCAGTTGGATATGGTCTGGTGGAGCGGGGGTCCTCTGTGCGCACAGAGGTACCACTGGAGTGGTGCCGATGCGCGTTTCGCCTGGGGCTTTTTCACAGGAAGCTCAGTGTTTGCTGGGTATAAATACTCCCAGCTGTGTATTCATTGGTCCTGCCTGTGTTGATTGATGGCTGCTTGGCCTGTTATATTCTATGTGGGCATAGTTCTATGCTGGGCTGGATAATCAGTGTTTGATGGAGCTATGGTTGTCTCATGCATAATATTATTATTATGGTTTAATACCAGATATTAAAATATGTCTTATTTGATATTTGCTTGCTACAGTAATCTAAAGTGTATAGATATGTCCTAAAGTCAACAAATTTATAAAATGGGTTACGGTTTGGTACATATTCTTTGTGCCCTGCTCATTTGTTTGAGCAGTTGCAGATGTATATGTGTGAAATGTAATGTCAGTTTTTAATAGATGAATTGTGTATCTCTCCAGTAAGGTACCTTCTTGATAATAGTAGTGCATATTTTCTGTATATTATTTATAGCCTGAGATGTGAATATAAATTGATAACATTAACGATTGGTGGAGCCCTACTCCATTACCTATATAGTAGAAGTTGCCCCAACGTTGCTGGCTCTAGTTATCTGGTCCCTCACTTTCCATCCCACCAGTATGTCACCTTTACAGTGTACTCAAAATTAGACTTGGATTTACTAGTTTAGACTTTCAACACCGCAATGCTGGGCATACACTACACAATTATCTGCCTGGTTGGAATGAAAACCTGGTAATGTATGGGAGCAAATGACAGTCGATCATATGGTCTTAAATACTGGAAAACGGACAAAGAAACAATTGTTCAAACTGGTTAAATTTGTGCGTTTTAACCAATTTGTCTGAACAACCATTTTTGTCTGTTTTCCAGTGTTTGTGAGCAAATGGTCGATTGTCATTTGCTCCCATACATTACCAGGTTTTCATCCCAACCAGCCAGATTGGACAGATATCTCGTCACCGTTAGTAATATAGCTGGTACTTCTGCAACTGCTTCAGTTCTCTTCCCGGCGCTTGTGTCTTAAATAGACAAGCTGCTGTGCAGTGTGCGTTCCGTCTTCGGCGTGATGGATGAGGTGGCATACAAAGAGTGTTCCCACTGCTCGGGCGATCTGTTTAGCACTGTGCTTTTCAGACCTGCCGGTGGCTTGGCGCTTGTGAATAGATGCAGGCTTTTTCCTTGAAGAGCGCACACTGTACAGCAGCTTGTCTATTTAAGGCACAAGTGCTGAGAAGAGAACCAAAGCAGTTGCAGAAGTACCAGCTATACTACAAACAGAGGCGAGAAGGCATCTATTGGGGTAGGGTAGGGATAGTCTCCTGAGGCATTGCACTACAGCAGCAGGAATCTCACCACCCCGCAAAAAGAGCTTTAACATTATTTCTACATCAGGGTCCATAGGGTATCCACAGGATACTTTGGGGTATAGGTGATGACGTCAGGCACCATAGAGTTAAGTTTTCAGACTCCCACAATGCACTAGGGTCCCCCTCCTATACCCCGCCCCAAGGCATGTCAGTTTCATTGGTGCCCGGCTCGGAGTCGGAGCACATTTTTAGAGGGCTAAGAATAGCCCCTGAAGTTTCTTCAAGGCAGCTGTGGCTGCACATTTGGGAGTACAACATGGACAGTCACTGCTGACGTCCATGCCGACTCCCCTACACCCCCGTCGGTACTGATCCGGGGATGCTGGTAAGTATCTGGGGTCATGGCTAGTGGTGACCCCAGATGCTTCGGACCATGGCCGGATTCAAGGGGAGCAGGTAAGCAGCGGGGGTCCCGCGGTGGGTCCCTGCTGAGAACATGGTCCACAGTCCCCAGGCAGGGGGCTCCCTGGGGACTGGCTGCAGCGTGGAGCCAGGTACTAACCTGCGCTTCCACTATCCCCCTGGGACAGCGGGCCGCAGCTGAGCGGCAAGCGCTGCGGCGTCCCAGCGGTTAATTGCATGCCAGGGGATCGCACCTTCCCTGTATACAGCCGGTGCCTCCCCCGCTGCACACAGCCCTCTCTGCGCTGCCGATTTGTCCTGTGGCAGCGGTCCTCCCCCAGGCCGGCCTCCTCTCTGCTCCTCGGTGGCCATCTTTGCATGGTGAACGCTGCTGGAGCTGCTGATCGGTGGCATAGTGGTCTGGGTCCCCCGGCATACCTCTCCTCCGTTGGTTTAAGGTGAGTGTATGTAGCGCTGTGTCCTACCAGACTCTGTGTAGTTGAAGAACAGCGCTGATAGTGCAGGGATTGATTTCTTCTGCATTGTATGTGACTTTTGCTGCCTATACTTTCACTTTCTACTGTCAGCCATTTTACTGTGCCTGCTCTTACTCTGCTAAAGCCCGTGCGGTGATTGCAGAGTGTTTCTCCCACTATACTAACAAGTATCAGTGAGAGGGGTCACATACTTACCATCATGTCTGAGAGTGAATTTCCTCTCCAGCTTATGTGTACTAAGTGCAAGGTACCAATAGCAGAGGGGGAGGGTAACGCGGAGGGGCTATGTTGGCAGTGTTATTTATTGGCGCGGCCAATTACTGTCACGGCTCTAGTACAGGAACCTCCCTGGGCTTGTTTCGCGAAGGTGCTTACAACCTTAGTGGGCGAGTTAGCTCCGCCACCTGCGTTTTCCCAGATGGGATTGTCCCGGCAGTCAGTGGTGTCGTCACCCATGCAGGGTTTCCCGAGACAACTGATGGTACCCCACAGTCTCCCTATTTCCCCTCCCCAGGTTTCACAGGAGCCTGCGTGGGTTAATTCTCTGACAAATTCAGTACAGCATTTGTCAGAGGTGTTACAAGGGCAGTCTGTGTTGTGGCCACATAAGCGGCCTGTGGCGTCTCTGTCTGCTCCTTATGAGGATGACGACGTGATGTCCGATGATGGGGAGATTCTGGATCTATCTGACCAGGAACCTCTTCGTACTAAAGAGTCGGACGCTAAGTCAAAGGTTTATATTCCTGGCCTTATTCGGACAGTCCGCACGGCTTTAGTTATTGAGGATGATGATCCTCAGGTGTCCAAATCCAAATATGCCTTTTTCAAGGATATTAAGGGTGACGCCACAGTGTTTCCTCTTTCTGGTCAGTTAGTAGACCATTTAGAGGAGGCGTGGAAACACCCCGGAAAACGGTATCAGCCTCAGAGGCGCTTAGCCGTGGCTTATCCGTTTGCTGACAATTATTTTTCTAAGTGGGAATCCCCTCCACAGGTGGATTCTCATGTGACACGCCTAGTCAGAAGTGCCACTTTGCCCATGCCTTCCATGTCCTCTTTGAGGGATGCTATGGACCGCAAGGTGGAAATCTGCCTAGAGTCCATTTATTCCCTTGTGTGGGGGGGGGGGGGGGGGCGCGTCCAGACCGGCTATGGCCGTGTGTTGGGTAGCCAGAGCTATGGAGCGCTGGGCTGATAGTTTGGAGGCGTCTTTGGACTCTGACTGTTCGGCTGAACAGGCCGAGTTGGTGGGCAATCTCCGGGATTCGGCCACTTACATCAATGAAGCGGCCTTGGATATCAGTATCCTCACCTCTAGGATTTCTTCTGCAGCTGTTGCTGCTTGTCGCACCTTATGGTTGCGATCTTGGAAAGCGGATGCTGATTCCAAAAAGGGCTTAGAAGGTTTGCCTTTTAATGGAGAAGTCCTATTTGGTCCGGATCTGGACAAAATTGTAGCTACGCTGGCAGCAGCCAAATCTGCATGTCTCCCGTCTGCTGCGGTCCCTTCAAGTTCTGGTACGTCGTCCTTTCGGCCTTACAGGGCACAGTCTTTTCCCCGACAGGCTGGGCCCAAGAAATCGGGCAAGCCCAGGGCACAGGCCTGGAGTACCAGACGTCCGGCCCCTAAGTCAGATGACAAACCTGCGGCCTGACGGTCCGGGCCTCCCTTTGGGGGATCCCAAAGTGGGAGGCCGCCTGCTTCACTTCGCCCAGTGTTGGTCGATAACTACGACAGACAATTGGGTTCACGAGGTGGTTTCTCACGGGTATGCCCTCTCCTTTCAACACAGGCCTTCCATTAGACCGGAACAAAGCCTTGGAACTGCGGAAGGTTTTGCACACTATGCTCCAGGCTGGAGTTATAGTGCCTGTTCCATTCTCCCAGAGGGGCCAGGGTTTCTATTATAATCTATTTTTGGTGCAGAAACCCAATTGGTCGTACTGTCCAATACTCAACCTCAAGGCCCTCAACAAGTCCTTGAGGGTGCCTCGGTTTCGGATGGAGACCCTATGGTCCATCATTCTGGCGCTGGAACCTGGGAATTACATGGTGTCATTGGACATCCAGGACGCTTACCTGCATGTCCCCTATTCTTTTGCGCCATCAGCAATTCCTCAGGTTTGCAATCCGCAACGATCACTTCCAGTTCCGGGTGCTGCCTTTTGGCATGGCGACAAGACCACGAGTGTTCACCAAGGTCATGGCGGCTCACCTGCGGATGCAGGGAGTCCGAATGTTACCGTATCTGGACGACCTGTTGTTGGCAGGGTCTCCAGAGTTCCTTCTACACCATCTGGACCTGACGATTGCAGTGCTGCAACGGCACGGCTGGTTGATAAACTGGCAGAAGTCCACCCTGACCCCGTCTGAGGATCCTGCACCTCGGGGCCTTATTGGACTCCAGGCAGCAGCAGATCTTTGTGACTGTGGAAAAGATGTCTGCTTTGCAGTTGAGGGTGCGCAGTTGTCTACAGTGTCGGCGAGTGTCTCTGCACTCGGCGATGAGGTTGCTGGGCTCCATGGTGTCAGTATTCGACATGGTGGAATATGCCCAGTTTCACTCCAGACCTCTGCAGCAATTGATCCTGTCCAAATGGAATGGACTGCCTCAGAGTCTAAGGTCCCAGATGATGGTGCTCACTCCGAAGGTTCGCCTGTCTCTAGCCTGGTGGTTGCAGATGACCCACCTCAACAAGGGTCCCCATTTTGGGTGGCGAACTGGGTCCTGTTGACAACGGACGCCAGTCTCTGGGGCTGGGGAGCTGTCACGGGTCCATACTTGTTCCAGGGCAGATGGACTCAGGCAGAAAAGGAACTTCCAATAAACATCTTGGAACTCTTCGCGGTTTTCAATGCTCTCCAGCGGGCACATCGGTTTCTCCAAGGTCACCCCGTGCAGGTCCAGTCGGACAACGCCACCACCGTGGCCTACATAAATCGACAAGGAGGAACCCGAAGTCGGGCGGCACTCGCAGAGGTGTCCCGCATCCTGGTCTGGGCGGAGCGCCATCTCCCGGCTATATCAGCAGTATTCATCCCGGGAGTCCTCAACTGAGAGGGGAATTTTTCGGCAGGACGTACATCCGGGAGAATGGTCTTTGCACCAGGACGTCTTTCAACTTCTGGTGGACAGATGGGGTCTTCCAGAGATAGACCTGATGGCGTCCCGGCACAACAACAAGTTGCCGGTGTACGGGTCTCGAACAAGAGACGAAAAGGCGTCTCTGGTGGATGCTCTGTCCGTCCAGTGGACGTTCCAGTTTGCCCATCTCTTTCCTCTGTTTTCCCTTCTTCCGCTGGTAATCCGGAAATTAAAACAGGAAGGGGATACACTCCTGTTGATAGCTCCAGAGTGGCCCAGGCGGCATTGGTTCTCGGACCTTCAGAGTCTGTCCGTGGACATTCCTCTGCGGTTGCCGCTGAGACCGGACCTGCTATCACAGGGTCCTTGTCTTCACCCGGACCTGACTCGGCTGTCTTTGACGGCGTGACTGTTGAGACGGCCATGTTGAAGTCCAGAGGGTTTTCCGACTCTGTGGTGCAAACCATTCTAAGAGCTCGGAAGCCATCCTCTGCAAGAATCTACTATCGTGTGTGGCATACGTTCTTCCACTGGTGTCGACCTAGTGATTATGCCCCTTGGGAGTTCTGCCCGTCTAGAGTGTTGGCTTTCCTACAGGCGGGCCTAGACGATGGGCTTCGCCTTGCTTCCCTGAAAGTGCAGGTGTCTGCCCTGTCAGTCTGGTTCCATCGTAGGATTGCTGCGCTCCCTGATGTGCGCACCTTTATGCAGGGTGTTCTTCGCATTCAGCCACCTTTTTGTTCCACCGGTGGCTCCTTGGGATTTGGCTGTGGTCCCGAGAGCTCTCCAGGGACCGCCGTTTGAACCACTGGGCTCAGTGGACCTTAAATGGCTTACAGCTAAAACAATATTCCTTCTGGCCATTGCTTCGGCCAGACGTGTTTCTGACTTAGGGGCTCTCTCTTGTAGACCCCCTTTTCTGATTTTTCATAGGAACAGGGCAGTGCTGCGCACTCGTCCTGGATTCCTTCCTAAAGTGGTTTCAAGTTTCCATATCAACGAGGAAATCGTTGTGCCGGCTTTTAACTCACCTGATCTTTCAGTGGGTGAGGCCACTTTGGACGGTGTGCGGGCCTTAAGGATTTATGTTGACCGCACTACTTCTTTTAGGAAGTCGGACGCCTTGTTTGTCCTCTATGGCTTCGGTAAAAAGGGTTGGCCTGCTTCAAAGCAAACTTTGGCAGGTTGGATTCGTATGGCTATTTCAGAAGCTTATCTTCATGAAGGCCTTCCGGTTCCATCCTCTGTGAGGGCACATTCCACTAGGTCTGTGGGTCCTTCGTGGGCAGCTCGACGTGGTGCCTCTGCAGTCCAGATCTGCAAGGCTGCTACGTGGTCCTCTGTCCATACCTTTGTGAGGTATTATGCTTTTGACACCTTTGCCTCTCAGGATGAATCCTTCGCGCGGCGGATTCTCCTTTCAGCACAGGAGCGTCCCCACCCTTAAAGGATACTGCTTTAGGACATCCCCAAGGTATCCTGTGGATACTCTATGGACCCTGATGTAGAAAATATGAGATATGGTAAGAACTTACCTTTGTTATCTCTATTTCTACGAAGTCCATAGGGTTCCACAGGACTCCCACCCTGTCGCACCTGTGCTGCAGAGGGGCTTTACTCTGGTCACCGTTTTTTTTCCGTCTCCCTCTGGTGAGAATGTGATTCTTGTGTGTGTCCAGATCTTTCTTCTCTCTCTTCCTTCTCCCTATGGCTTGGTACGTAACAGAGATGCCTTGGCTCGGGGGTGGGGTATAGGAGGGGGACCCTAGTGCATCCTGGGAGGCTGAAAACTTAACTGTATGGTGCCCGATGCCTGACGTCATCACCTATACCCCAAGGTATCCTGTGGAACCCTATGGACCGTAGAAATAGAGATAACAAAGGTAAGTTCTTACCATATCTCATATTATACCTATGGTACATTTCCTAGGAATCAAATTGCTGATTTTAACTGGTTTTATTACTTTTTTTTGCCTCCATTGGTTTTTTTTTTTTTTATACTTTCAGAAGTAGGTTTTAAGTTTAAAAAAAAAATAAGAAATATTTTCATATTGTATTTTTGATGACTGCCATTTCACTCATTACCCAATTTCTCTCACACATCTTTTTACACGCTTGAAATATCACATATATAAATTTTCATTAATTTTTTCAACCATTTTGGACATACTATTATAAGGTCACGTTAAACACACAGCGCTTCCTTCCTTATTACCTATTTTGTTCATTCTCAATCTCCATCCCGTCCTCGGCCACTGACCCCATTTGAACGCTTTTGCGTCTATTCCATAGGTCGTAAAGGTAATATCTGTTTCTTCTACAGGGTCCATAGGCTCCACAGGGAGACCTTGGGGTGTAGGTGATGGCTTGGACATTCCGGGCACCACGCACTTAAATTTTCACTCCCAGCATGCACCGGGCCACTCTCCTTATACCCCACCCCCGAGCCAGAGGCACCTCAGTTTCTTTTGGTGTCGGCTGGAGTCGGGTCGCAGGGGGACTGTTTACAGCCCCAGAATAATTTTTTATTTTTATTCAATATTCAGAGCGGGCAGCGCCGAACTGTCCATAGGACGTCCGCGCTGCCGCTCTGTCACCCCGCTGGCGCCATGACGACAGTACAGATCTGGGGATCTCGGTGGGACCCCGGGGTCTGTGCTAGCCGGACCTCGTGGGCTCCCAGGACTGCTGCAGGACGTACAGGTAAGGCGGATTACCGCTTGCCGTGACCCGCATGTTAGCAGTCCATTTCTCCGGTCTCGGGGACAGACCGGAGATGCTAGCGGTGGGGGCAGGCACTCCATACCCTGCGCTTCCACTAGACCACCAGGGACCAGAAGCTGCTGGGAACAGGCGTCCCGGGGGTTAATTGCTGGCCAGGGGGCTCCTCTCAGCTCAGCGCACCTTTCCGCTAAGAGCAGCTGCAGCAAAGCCAGACTGCCTCCCACGGACATGCCCCCTCTGAGGTCTCCGGCGGTCATTTTCTCACTCTGGCAAGTCGCAGCTCTCTCAGGTGGTCACGGAGTCCGGTCCCCCTACATACCTCTCCTCCTGATAAGTGTATGTAGCACTATAGCCTACCAGACACTGAGTCTACTTGTTGCATTGTAGTGCCATTGTGCAGGTATTTTCTGCATTGTATGTGACTTGTGCTAGCGCTGTCTGCCTGATTTCTTCTCACTCATTCTGTCAGCATATTACTTTGCCTTTACTTTTCTCATTCTGTCAGCATATTACTTTACCTTTACTTTTCTCATTCTGTCAGCATATTACTTTCCCTTTATTTTTCTCATTCTGTCAGCATATTACTTTACCTTTACTTTTTGCTCTTAAAGCCCTTACAGTACATGGTGTTGTCGGGGGTGGCTATTATACCTCACAGTTATAAAAACGTTTATCTGTGTGGTTGGTCACATACTATGGGCCATATTCAATTTGAGGCGAAAACCCGTTATGACGTCAATTTTGCCTATTGTTATTATCCCCGTATTCAATTACAAAGACTTTTCGCCGGTGCGAAAAGTCAATGTAAAAAAACGGGGACAACTTTTCGCCAGCCTGGCGAAAAAAAAGTGTAGAATTGGGGTTTAGGGGTGCAGGCTTAAAAAATATAGCCTGCACCCCTGGAAATGGTCCAAAAAATGTATGTCAAAAAAAGTTAATAAAAATAAAAATCGGGACACCCCAAAACTTTTTTTTTTTTTTTTACATTTTGGGGTTAAAAAAAATAAAATAGGGAAAAGACTTCTAAAATAGCTAAATGTAATCCAGAGGGGTTCCAAAGTATGCGGCAGGTGTTTTCTTCAATGCGGATGATAGCGGCAAGTGCATTTTTAAACCCCGCGGCTAATTGAATATGCCCTTAAGGGTCAGTCCTTTCCTTGGCAGTCAGTCACCAAACAGACTGCCAGACCCAAGAAGCAGGCCTGGAGTGCTAGACATCCGGCTTCCAAGCCCGAGGATAAGCCCTCAGCCTGATGGGACGGCCTCCCCCTGGGTAATCCGGTCCACCTGGAAAAGATCAGCTTCTGCAGAGGCCGGGAATGAAACTGGGCATATTCCACCATGTCGAATGTCGACACCATGGATCCCAGCCCCTGCATCGCTGTGTGGATTGACACCTGGCAATTGTGGAGGCATCTACATACTCGCGTCTGTAAATTGGAGATCTTTTCTGTGGTCAGAAAGATCCTCTGCTGCCATGAATCCAACAGAGCTCCGAGATGGAGATGAACTCTAAGTAAAGCATTGTAGCGTGCTTGCGGGCGACAGAGGGTTAAATATTGCTCGGTCGGGCATGCCGGATTGTCCAGCATGCCCGTCTAATACAATATTTAACAGGTAAACTGTCGGCCGCATCAGGCAGTGTATGCCTAGCCACGGCCAACAGACAGACATTTCCTGTGTTCCTACCCATGGAAGGAACAGGAAAGGTCTCCTCCCCCAGGGGTGGAGCACAGATGTCAGGGCTAATACACTGTGAGATATCTCACAATGTATGTCGCAGACATCTGCGGCTGGCATGCTGATAGATAAAATGTCTGTCGGTCTGACACGCATTTTATCTGGACATGTATGCCCAGCTTTAGTGGCACTCCAGGCATGGGTTAGTTTTGTGGCCTCAATGGAATACGTCACAAGTTTGCAAAATAACTCCTTGAGCACCTTTCCTAAGATTTGGTCCCTGTGATAGCTATACCAATCCTCTCCCTGTTCTCTGCTAACATTTTCTTTCATCCCCTTCCCTCCCATCCCCATTTTCTTTTTTATATGTTGATACCAATTGACTGGTGGGTCCTCAATTTTATCTACGGGTTACCGTCTGTTTATCCTTGTTTCACGAATTTATTATGTATTTTGTTTGCTTTGTTGTTCATACAATTTTGCTGTGCGGGTACTGTGTTTACTGTATTGTTTTTCAACTTATTAACAAAGAAAATATTCTGTCTTAAAATAAGAGTGTGCTCCTTCCATATATGAAGCAGCCATTTAGAAGCTAGTTGGGTGGTATAGAGGTCAAATGGTTTCCATATTCGAATAACCTTGTAAATTAAATTGTTTTCAGGGAGTATGTATTTCAGCTGCCTAATTCGATGTTGGCTTCAACTTAATATAAAGTCGAGGCAAATGTACCATGCAAACCCACTCTGACATTAATGTAGCACTGTGTACATTACTCAGTGACATCTGACTTCTCCAGGAACTAGGACAGCTTTCAGGTTCAACATGGAGGTAGAGATGTATCAAGCAGTGTAAAAAGTGGAGAAGTTGCCCATAGCAAAAAAAGCAACTTCTACATATTATTTTATAGAATGTACTTGATGAATGCTACCTCAAAGCTGTTTGGTTGCTATGGTCAACTTCTCCACTCTTTACACATCTCTCATAGCTCCAAACACATACCCATTCTAAATGTCTGCATTCACCCAGATATTAGTTTGGTCTACAGAATGTCTGATTCCAGTTCCTTAGGAACATTGATTTACACACAATGGCTGCCAACAACGTGGACAACAGTTGAGCTTTAAATGAAAAGTTCTCTTTTTTTTTTTCTTTTTAATAAATCAACTTTTACTTCTTCAAGACAAAAAAGGGAATACCAGCGCTAATCAAGAGATACAAAGCTATTGCCACAAATATCAATGGACAGTTGATATCACATTAAAAGTAATTTAATAAATAGCAACAATCCTCAAAAGGAATCAGAGATGCATAATACATAAAAATAATATAAAAAATTGCCACAAATGTTAGTATGAATGAACCATGAAATAAGTTCCTTAATAGGTACTCACATCTTGATTCACGCAGCACATGACTGTGTAATCCTTGGAGGGAGTACCTATTTAGGAATTTATTTCATGGTTCATTCATACTAACATTTGTGGCAATTTTTTATATTATTTTTATGTATTATGCATCTCTGATTCCTTTTGAGGATTGTTGCTATTTATTAAATTACTTTTAATGTGATATCAACTGTCAGAGAAATTTGTGGCAATAGCTTTGTATCTATTGATTAGCGCTGGTATTCCCCCTTTTTTGTCTTGTCCAAATTTACACTAGGGGCTTACATCCCCTTTATACCAGCAACTCTCTGACAGCGCTCAGGTTTTTTGTGTTTTTATATATAACTTTTACTTCTTCCTATTCTATGGCTGCAATTACAAGGGTAGGGGGTCCATTCTATATAGTTAGAGACAGTTTTAGAAACAGCAGCATATGGCGTACTATGGAGGTCCTCCTCTTTCCCGGTCTCTAGCTGTAAGTGTCCTGTATTAAGGGTAGCTCATCTTGACTGGAGGGTCCTGGAATGCACCGTTTTTTGCTGCATGTCCAAGGACAGAGCTGCCTACCCTGGGTTCTGCAGTCTGCTGCCCCTGGAGCAGTTCTCCTAGCTCAAATACTCATATATTGCTTGATAGTAGATAGTTGTTGGGAGCAAATATTAAAAAGCAAGTGGAATCAGTATGCAGTAATCCACACAGGGTTACTTACAATGCCAGGAGCCTTAAGCAGCAAGCACTTGTATCAAATCCGGATAGTATGGAGTAGTAAAAATATTTTATTTTTAGTATGTGACAGTAAGAAAATGCCTAAAAAAACAATAGGAATACTTCCCTAGACGAGAGGACATCTATGCACAATCTTCAGTTGGAATCTCAGACTTCACTGGATCAAAAAATAAAAAAAGTAAATAACAATCATACTGACCAAAAACACCAGGAAATGGCTGTTATGTTGACAAAAACCAACCATAAGCACACAGGAAAAATCCCTATCAGATCTAGGGGGCAATCCTATTCCGTGCGAGTCATCGCGGCAGTGGCCGCACTTTACGGCAGCCCGGATTTGCCAAATTTTGCTCGCAGCCCCATAGAACTGTGAGCAAAATTTAGCGAACTACGGACGGGTTGGGCTGCAAAGGGAGCGATGTGCCGGCCCGTTTCCGGCGTTTTAACGCCATTGCACCGGCACATCACACGGAATAGGATTGACCCCCTAGAGTGGTTGATATTAACCACAGGCTCTAGTACAACAGGATGGGGAGAACATATCTCAGAAATACAGTAGTTCAATGTAAGAGGTCAAAGAAAGAAATAAAAGCTAGTTGGTTGGTATAGAGGTATTTCCCTTATCTGTTCAGGAAGATAAAGAAAGAAAGTGCCAATAGCAATCCTTCCATTTTGCCCACAGTGCTCTTGGTTTCTGATGGCACGAGAAGTGCTTCAGGAGGTGCCTAGGCCATTTAGTCTGGAACTATTATGTTAAAGCTCAAACTGCACCCAAATATGAAAACAAGTTTTAATTGATGAAAAGGAAAATGAGCGGCGACTGCTTTGAGAAATAGGATTATCAGAGCCGGTAATAGATGCAGGCAAAAACAAAAAAACAGTAGCTCTTCCATAATACTGTACAGCTAAAAAATACTTTTCATTTGTTTCCTTTCTAAAAATAGTCATCCTTTACTAATTTGAGAAAAAAGCATATATGACTTGAATGTTATTAAAGTAGCTCTAGATTTTGATCTACACTACTTGTGCTATATGTACTTCAGTAATATAGTCCTAGTGAAAAGCTATTTTAAAATCTGATATTTCTTAAAACAACATAAATAAGTTATTCAATCGCAAATAGCACAAAACATACAGAAACCAAAGTAATATCTCAAATAGTGGCCTACTCATGAGAGCGCACTTTCTTTGCTTGTCGCTTGGACTCCCCTTCTGGGGCATCTCTAGTCACTGTCCAACAGTAGTCAGCAAGCACAGAAGCGTTCCACCTACCCCAATATCTTCCTTCCATTGGTGGAATTACTCACCATGCTCGTTACTCACTGCACCGTGGTTGTCAGGGAAGAAGTCCAGAGGAGAGTCGGGAAGGTGGATTTTGAGTGACATGTTGCAGCCTAATTGATGAGATTGTGAACAACCTTCTAAATAAGTATTAACCTAGTTTTCAGCTCTTCTGTTACCCAAGAAGCCATGCACAACACCTTTAAAGGCTTCCCAAGCAGATTTCTCATTAACCTGGAGGACTTGGCCGTAAATTTGTCAACTTAAGGAAGGAATCTTTGTTGGTCGAAGTTTTCATCCTTAACTTTAGCATCACTCAGAAGTGGTCATTTTCCTCTCAGGTACTGGGAAGCCTCTTCATTAGTCTTTATCCCCTTTACAAAGTTCTCCATAAGTCAGAGTTCGATGTGTAAAGCGGGCAGAAGAATTGTGCTTTATTAAACCAGAGAAATGTGATGGACAAAACCTGGCCTACAATGACTCAGCATTCCGGCATTTAGGTTTGCTATCCTAAATTTATATATTCTCTACAAGACAAAATTCCCTAGTATTCAACAAAATACTCCTACAGTACATAATCAGAAATGGGCTATATCTCGGAACCAAGAGCTTTACATGTCATATTTGTTGAAATGGATCAAGTTACTGTTTTCACGTCGGAAACATTTTCAATGTTGCACAGTGTGATCTACTACAGAGTTTGGAAAAATGTAATATATTGATGGAAGGTAAAGTGGATCCAACAGCAGTAACAGTGCTATTCACACAGTACTTCTTTTCCTAAATATGAAATAAGTATGGCTATTGCCTTATCTACACACAAAGCACTAAGGGCCTGATTCAGTGATGTGCGCTAATGAGATCGCAGCTGATTTTCCACGGTTCTCAATTGCGAAAACATGCTAAAGCTTACGCGAGAAGGGACGCCAACTGCTGCCTTCTCATATCTACCAGACGTCGCATACCAGGGTGAACATTGGTAACTGATGCAGATCGGCAGCCATGCAGCATCTGTGGAAAGTCTGACCTGTCTCAAACACAGCGTTTCTCCTGACCTGCAGAGAGCTCTCATGCTGCGAAGGAGATCGCTATAGCTAATTTATGCACACTCATGAAACGGTGTTTAAGTGGTTACACAAAACTGCGTTTGCCTAACAACCCCCACCCCCGTTAACTCCCCCAAATGCTAACTACCTGTCACTTTGCGAATGGATCCTCTGGACGTAATTGTAAGACAATCACTGCGTGTGCGCAGTGCGGCTTACACGCATGCACAATGGCAATCAATCGTTTGATCTGTGTAAAAATCAGCATTGCAGCCATCTCTGAATCAGGCCCATAGGGTCTGCTTTTGAGCTGGGAGCAAAGTAAAAAAGGGACTTTGTAGCTGGAACAAACCATATTGCACAACAAGGGGTCCAAATATAATTATAATTTTTGCATGCAGGGTAAATACTGGCTGCTTTTGCATGTTGTCCACAAATGCTGAACAGCTTTATTTTTGCACTGCAATTTAGATTTCAAGCTGGACACACCCCTCCCAAAACTAAATCTCTGCACTTGCACTTGTTTTTCCAAGGTGCAGTGTTTATTTTTTTTCTAAACGACGCTCCGGGCAGGCACCTTGCAGTATGTAACCACTTGGAGCGTCTGGGCAGCTCTACACTTTCTCCTGTAGTCAGCCCCGCCACCTCACATAACATTGCGTTTGGGGACGGGAATGGCACAGGGCGCTGGTGAGTCCTGTTCCGGCACTTACCTATCTAAAGTGGACTCCTACTAATTTTAATGGGTGCCATGGAGTATTAAGAAAAGGAATTATAGGCAAGTTAAAATTTGTGATTTTTCTTAAGATGTACTCTGCCTTAAAAATGTATTTTGTGCATCTATCAAAAACTACTTTCTTGTAACTGAAATGAACAGGAAAACAGTATACACAGACTTGAAATCTTTTGGATGGTTTTATTTTTGTATACATACAGTACCAAGAATCTTTGCGCAGATACAACTAGGTGACATGCACACATTTAGTTTGTAAGACATTTTCAGTACTTAATTTGAAAGCTTGTGCTATGGATGTGTACCACCAAACTACTCCTGAAGAGAAACAGTAAAATGAAACAAGTTTATATATTAAAACATAGGTAGGACCAAAAAATGTAACCAGACCAAAAAATTGCACTCTATGGGGCAGATGTACTAAGCTCTGGAAAGTGATAAATTGGAGAGTGATAAACTGCCAACCACAGCCTGTGACATGACAGGAGCTGATTGGTCGGGAGTGTATTAATTTATCACTCTCCAGAGTTTAGTACATCTCCCCCGTTATCTCTCAGAAAGATTAAAAAAAAAAAAGGCAACAGTTTTACAAAACCCTATGGCAGGAACAGAAGTTGCTTAGCCGGTTGAACACAAATTTCAGATACACCCAACATTTTTAACTTTTAGGCTGGAATTCATAGTTATAAAGGGCCCACATATTTCATAAAGCAATGCGTTTGAGTTACAGCCAAATATTACTTACCAATTTTCTTTAAAATTCCCACAAAAATACAATATTTCTCATTCATTATTAAGTTTGTAAATGTAAAATGAATTAAAAAAAAAAAAAGTCATACAGTGTAGCTTAATATGACTGAAGTATCAACCTATTGCATCAGCTTTTAGAATGGTGAACATGATAAAAGGATTAGTATTAGTGGTTTGAAGAGTGTACAGTACTATGTCTACAGTTCACAGATGATTGCTTCAAGATTACTGTACAAAGGACATTACATGTTATTACTTCCATGAGAGAAAACAAATAGATGGGATTTGTGTTTTAAACACTAAGAATAAAATAGGCAATTTTCCTTTGAAAACACTCACAGTACAATTCATAACATAAGGTGCATCATATCCCCACCTGTCCTAGAGGGGATGTCGTGCGCTTTAGGTCAACCCGACGGTAAAGTGGTCAATACTCTCAGTTCATTTAATGGCACTTCTTCCGATTAGGTGAACCTGTGATTTTGGCTCTACAACATTTAGCAACATTTATTAAAATACTAACATTGAATTTGCATCTGTACAAACCCCGATTTCCCTCCCTCCAATTCACAAAACTATACTTGCCACATGTCAGTTTGTTTTTTCTTATGCACGTTTTACTTTCTTGCTCATGATGTGCCTAAAACTCTACCAATTAGCATTGTTCACATTATGATTAACAGTATTAGACTAGAAAGCACTAATGTAACAGCTTACATTTATCACACTTTGATTGGCATGTGGTGTGGCTTTATACCTTACATCTATAGGCAAGTGTATGCAGGGCAGACCTTTGTAGGCTGAAATCACTTTGTTTTCATCATTTCTAGTACTTACACAGTAAAAAAAGTGGTGCAGCTGCAAATTGTTAAATTACCCAATGGTATCTTTGACAACTTGTCCATTAACCATAACAGTATTCATAAACTGTGCACCAAGCTAGAGATTAGGTTAACCCTGCATGAATATTGGCCTGCATCTGCCCAACAACATTTAGTAGCATACAGTCACACATACTATATTAAAACAAGACCCTTTCCTAATCGTTGTCGAATTTTAAGATCTCTGAATTAGTCAAGAATGCTGTCAAGCAATTTAAAACCATAATAGAAAGAAAATCACTGTTTATTAAGGATAAATGCATTTGGAAACCTACAGCCTGCTCTAAGACTTCAATCTGTATGATATAATTAAAATAAGGTGTTCAATGAGGTCTACAATTCTTTGTCTCTACTGGTAGGACTAAAATTTTCTTAAATTGCATGTAGGATTGCAACAGCCTTTCATATCATTCAGCACTGTCAATTCATGTGATCTGTCCAATTAATTAAGATTGCTAAGACATCCCAGAAGTTTTAGTCTCCATAGGTTTTCATTGGTGGAAAGCAAATCCTGACTACAAATCCGCAGGCAATGTTCTGTTCATACAGGAGGGAAGGATTCAGCAGAATTTGGCACATATTTACTGCACATCTCTCAAAGCCTGCTCCCACTTGTCTTCAATGTAAGATGTGAAACCTGAGGGGTAACGGTTAGGTACGCTCAGTAATGGCTGCATGTCATATATGGCAGCTAAAAGACTTCTTACAAGGTAGTGGTATTTCATTTCCAAGTTGGTCTGTATTGCTCAAGTATTTTAGCAAGCAAAAAATTCTAGGAGTCCATTAGCTCCGTCTTCCCTTATAGATTCATTAGGCTTATATTGATAAGTGTTCTTCACACTTAATGCAAAGTCTTTACCTCTGATCGGCAGAAACCTCCCATTGAAGCTGTGACAACTTGCCCCTACATGCTGTCAAAATGTTTCCAGGTTCTCTTCAACTTATGTCTTATTTTATTACTTACAGTTTGCTGCACATTTATTTCAAATTATTTCTGAGATTCAAATATAATGAAGGAAAAATGACAAAGGAAATATAGGATGGATATTGATCTTAATAAAGAATGAGTAATCCAGTCATTTAGATGTTGGAGTATGATTGTTTTCTTAAAACGTGTTGGTGACCAACTGGAGCATTATATGGTTATGCAGGTGAAAAAGGATGAGAAAAGAAATGTGGCCAGCAATTTATTATGGATCATTTTTAGCCTTCATACTTGGGAGTGTTACTAGAAGGCTAATTTCCTGTTGGTATTTTTTTGGTAAGAGTTGAAGGGGCTTAGCAGCTGTGTGGGAGGGTACCAGTATCAGATCATCCTATTGTTGGTCTGCAAGACCTGTGCAAAGGGGGACACAAATAATAAATACAAGAGATTTCCCTCCATGGGAGCTATCCGGCTATGTTGACTTTATACCGTTGACCGTGGTGTTTTCCAATACCCCATCCCCAATGGCTACAGAGTCATGGAGACCGGAGTAGTCTTTGAGTTCTGAGTTTGTTAACAAGAGGGGCTGCTCTCCCTTTTTGTGAGGTATGAGAGGCTGCCGGGTATAATGCTCTCCATCAGGGATATTTTCCGGTAGGTTTTGGTTCTTACTTTCAGGCAGTAGAAGAATGCAAATTATACAGATGAGAGTGCAGCAGGCAAAAATGATATGGTGTAAGAAGTACCCCTTCTGATTGTGCAGCTCCATGATAGGGGCAGTTAACATCCCAAATCCAGCACTGGCCAGGACCAGTCCCAAGCCACCACCCCTAATGGAGAGAGAAAAATATTCAATTAGACATTTGTTAGATTAGGGAGAACACAAATTAAATTGTATGAGCAAATAAATAGGTTTTTATATAAGTGAATAATGTAACTAGACCAGACATTAATCGAGATCATTTAAAAATTAATTTCAATGCCCAAGTCAAACTGTCCATTTCTATTTGTCATTTGATGATCTCCAGCTGCTGCCGAACATGGGAAACATGTTCTATCTGATGTGGCTTGGTTGCATCAGTCAGTGTCTATAGGGGATATTAAATTAATATATACACTAATTCAGACATATATGACAATAAAAAGCAACTTGTTATTTCTGTTGTTGCACCACAAAAATAAACCTATCCTTAAAATACATTTAACCTAAAATAACCAGACCGTGCAGCACTATACGGAATCTGAGTCTTCAAAATGTCATACATAAAATGTAATAGTTAAAGGAAGAAATAAAAGTGGGATTTGAATGCAAAGTACAGGACTTTTTCCTATTCACACTTATATTGCGTCTGTTCCATATTTTGGGACATAACCCTCCTCCCCTGCACCATTTTTTCTATGGTCTAGAACAGTGGTTCCCAAACTTATTTCAATCATGGCACCCTAGAGTGTCAGCATTGTTTTCACGGCACCCCTAACCCAAAACTTTGTTATTGAGAAATTCAGAAAAAATTTAGTAAAGTGAAGTAAATTGTGTTTACCTGTCATCCTTAGGCTCAGTCATGTGGTGGGGGACAGGTTTGCTTTTCTTTTTGTCCACATATTTAACATTACATTGACCATAAATTATTTGATTTAGTGTTGGACCACCAACCTGAGGCACCCCTGCAAATGTCCCGAGGCACCCCAGGGTGCCACGGCGCACAGTTTGGGAACCACTGGTATTGAAGATTAATGTTTTCTTTAGATTATTTTAACCCATTTTGCTGTTAGATTTTACTTTTGTCTTTACTAGTAGATTATCGGGCAGCTCCACCATCTTGGGGTCTGTACTATCTTTGTCTTTTGATTGCTATCAGTTATACAAAGTACCACCACCATCACGGTGATTTTCTTTAGGTCCAGTTTAGACTGATTGTTAGTAATGTAGTCTGATTATACACACTGTAACAGCCTCTGGACACCTTCTTACTCTTTATTTTTTTTTTTGTTCTAGTCCTCCGTTAAGCCAGGCTCAAAGAAAGGCAAAGCTATCATTTTTCTATTCAGCGTGGGACTGGCCCACAGGGGTATATTAGAAATCCTATGTGGGCTCCACCCCCTCCTTTAATGTCAGGTTCCAGACCATGTACTAAAAATTAATAAATGTATTTGAACACATTGTATTGCAGCATGATATGTCCAGTAGCTCTAAATGAGGTTCAAACTGATTTTACAAAATACTGGTGGAAAATGTATTATGTAATTTTTGTGGATGCCACTAGAGGGCAGGCATTGACAAACAAAAGAAAACCCACACTGACGCTCATCACTTTGCAGTTAATGATACAAGAGGGTATCCAGATGCAGTGGTCTAAATCTGTCACATGCCTAGTTCCTTCTGATCAGTCACTTCCTCTGTGCTAAATTATTTTATGGTGTGCAACTGTATGTCATTTCAGTCCATTACTCTGTGTAACCCTAACTATGCAGCCTGAGCTATCTGAAGAGTGTAAACTGGAGTTCCATGTGTAAAGCTGGGTACGCACTTTTACAATTGCAGGCTTATCGGGTAAAACTGTGCAGTCTGTCCCCAGTGTGAACCCGTCAGCTGCGTACACACTGTGCATACATAGCACAGTGTGTACGGGCTTCTATGGGATTGGGAGGTCGAACCGACGTATATTACACCGTACATAAGATGCGACCTCCCAATCCCGACCGTTTATCGGCTAACGCTGCTGCATCGGGACAGGGTACACACCTATACAATCCAATGGCCGTTCTCTCGATATTGGATGAACGGCCCGATGATTGTATAGGTGTGTATCCAGTTTAAGAGGGAAAGTACTACCTCTATACAGAAAAGGGCATTATTGTGGTAATCTGCCAAAGTGAATGATAGTTGCTCTACTGGTTGTTGTGAAAGGAAGAGAGGCCGACTGGGCTTCCTGCCTTCTTGGATAGCTAGGAGGACACTACGAGAAGACGTTGGGAAAAGCATAGTGTTATGAATAGGTTTGTTACAGATGCACGCATTTCTGAAGGATAACATTTATTAGTACATAGAACAAGGATCTATCATGCGAAGAAGTAGGATAGAAGTACGAAAAATACTCCTTTTAGGGGCACATTTATGAAAAATTATTTAAAACATACTATTTTTACATATATGTAAATAGGTAGTGTTGTTGTTACAGAATGACACTCTATACTACACAGTGTAAAACAAGTTTTAATTATACATATATCCGTAAGGCATATCAGTCCTTACAAATGACCGGAAAAGATGTTGAAATATTGATATGATTTTTTTAAACAGCACAAATGAGATTATGGTGGCATAACCCTACTCACAGTTGTCACATCATATCTGCTGGCAGAACACAAACCTCTAATATTGTATGTTTGTGTTACCTGGAAGCACATACATAAAGAGTAACAGGTACTCACATAGAAAAGAGGACACTTATTAGTAACTCTGATCACCTTAAACAAACTGAAACCCCTGAGGTGGTCTGTGTGCAGTATTTATGCAGCAGGTGTATAGTGTGAGGCTGGCCCTGGTCTCTCGCTCACAGATCAGTCCATTCATTGACTCCATTACCTCACACATTATCTCACACTTTTTCAACATGCCTGAAGCAGAAGTGTCAACATAGCCGCGGCAAGACCCAGGCCTCAATACCATTTTTATTGTTTTTGGTTTTAACTGGGGAGGGGGCATTTCTTGGCATTTTCTTTTAAAACTAAAAGTCCTAAATCAAATTCCATTGAGTAGCTTGAAGGAACCTGTGCGAGTGTCAGATGAATCGCCCACACTGCTTCCCGCACCAGCATAGCCAGATTTATACACCACTGACAAGCAGAAACTCTAATTATAATTAAATTGTGGTGAGGATTACAGCATTAGTACAACTACTGTATCATAAATATTTGCTTTTTTTGTTTACTTTTGTCCGTGCAATATGTACATGTTGTATAGATGAGATAAAATTGGTTGTGTATTTGGGGACCAGGTTTTTAGAGAAAATAGGCTTGGAACTCTAACTGACATTGGTAATCGGACGTCTCTCTCGGCACTCAATCACATTGACTGTGTCTCACACACATTGTGTCTCAGCCAATACCTGCTGGTCAGAGTAATTCTCTGTTCCACACACTAAAAGATGCAGCTGTGGATCCTTTTCCTACTCCAGGAAGCTCTTATAAACTGCTCTGGAAGGGCCATCATTGCACAAATGCTAGAGGTTATAAACAAATACGTACAGGAGGTAGATGAAACCGTAATATATTCCTACACACTTATTCAGGGCTATAATACAGTGTGCCACAATAGCATAGCCTATTTGGTCAATATACTGTATATACTTAGAAAGTAATGTTTTCCTACAGTGATCACCTGGAGAATGCAGTTATCTACATTGAGGGGTCTATTTACTAAGCTGTTAGGAGATCAAGTGAACGGTGATAAGGTACAGGGGCGTATCTACCCCTTGGCCAGGATGGCACTCGCCAGGGGCGCCAGCTGAGGGGGGTTCGCCACCCGGCATGCCACGCGCAGCCAGGTGATAGAAATCAGGGCCGCTGATTATTATTGTGGTGTGTGGTCTGGGACCGGGGAGCTGCTGGCAGCCCGGGGCGTAGTAAGCGCAGGTATCAGTGTAGGGCACTGTCCGGGCAGGGCTGGACCATACACACTGTGTGCTTCATGTCACCTGACTCCTCGGATCATTGGCTGAAAGATCCAAGATGTCATCAGGCAGCCCCGCCCCACCTATTCAGGCCCGCCCCCTGGCCACAGCAGCATCATCAACACAGCACAGGCAGGCAGCCTATGCTGTGGACAGAGCTGTAACTAGACTTTTTGGTGCCCTGTGCGAGAGAGAGCATTGGCACCCCCCCAGTTTTTAAATAGGGACATAAGATAGTGAACCTGAAAAAGGGCCATAGCTTCATGGGGAAGGGCCAGGGTAGAGATAGGGGTACTCCTGGGGCAGCTAGGAGAAGCTGGGGATAAAAGAAGGGGACGCTACAAGTGAGGATGAGTGGGATGTGGAGGGGGGAAGGGTAGCACAGTGTGGGATGTGGAGGGGGAAGGGGAGCAAAGTGTGGGATGTAAAGGGGGGCAGCGTGTGGGATGTAAAGGGGGGCAGTGTGTGGGATGTAAAGGGGGGGTAGAGTGTGGGATGTAAAGGGGGGGAAGAGTGTGGGATGTAAAGGGGGGGAAGAATGTGGGATGTAAAGGGGGGGAAGAGTGTGGGATGTAAAGGGGGGGAAGAGTGTGGGATGTGGAGGGGAGAAGGGGAGCACAGTGTGGGATGTGGAGAAGGGAAGGGGAGCACAGTATGGGGTGTGGAGGGAGAAGAGAAGCACAATGTGGGATGAGGAACCCCTAAGTGCGTATTAGTAAAAATTTGCGCAAATAAAATCGCGGTGATCCCGGCAGAAGCTGTTACGGTCTCTGACACTGGCTATCAGGATCGCAACTTTTGAGTGACGCACTAACACTGAGACAGAGACTGGGTAGCTAAGTGTTCTGTTTGTGACGACTATGGGGTAGCTTGCGGGCACAGCTCATCTCAGCAGGCAGTGGCACCCTGGGGCAGGGCAGCTGCTGACATCGGTCAGTGTGCCTTCCCCCCTAGGCAGAAACTAGTGGGTACTTTTTATATTAAATTAATCTTTATCTTAAGTATTTTTATTTTAAATTATATAAGTACAGCGTGTAATTATTCTAAAAAATATGGGGGGGCACCAGTCCCTTACATTGCCAGGGGCGCTCAGACCCCTAGATACACCCCTGATAAGGTACCAGCCAATCAGCTTGTAACTGTTATTTCACAGGCTGTGTTTGAAAAATGGCAGTTAGGAGCTGTTTAACTGGTACCTTAACACGGTTCACTCTATCTCCTAACACAGCTTAGTAAATAGACCCCATAATCATTTGTTGGCTAAACCAATACCCATGAGAATGCAGCCTATTAATTAACTAGGCATATAGTCACATATTGGTTATATACCAGCTTGCACTGTTTGTAGGTATTGGGAACATGTTCATCGACTTTGTGTAAAGGTAGAGACAACTCACTAGCCATCTTTATTTCTGCAATGCATGGGCTAAGACAGTGGTTCCCAAACTGGGGTGCCACAGGGTGGTTTTCCAGGACCAAATCCAATTATTTATGGTCAATGTGATAGGCAAAAGCAGTACTGCTGACTGCCAATCCCAAAATATGTGGACAAACAGAAGCACAACTTTGTCCAACACCACATAACTGACCCTAAGGATGACTGTAAGCACAGTTTACAAAGTCAATTTAAGATTTTTTTTCTGAATTTCTCAATTGAAACTTTTGGCCCTGGGGTGGCACAAAATAATGCGAATATTATAGGTCGCCATGATTCATGAAAATTTGGAAACCACTGGGTTAAAAGAAAAGGCAAAGCTCTCTAATCCACAAGGGATCCACTTACTTAACTCCAGGGATAAATAGATCCCCATAGTGGGAATATTTACCAGACGAGAGGAATCATGCAGGGGATTTCAGAAATAGGATCTCATTATGTGATGCAACAAGTCATATTATGTGAAATTTAGCATTAAGAACACATCCAGCTCTCATTGCATCTGGCGCACATAGTAAATTGCTAGAGTTAACATGGTTGCCCAATACCACACATAATATGACAGAAAATGAATATATGTATAATATAATCTAATACATAATTCCATTGTGTGATATTTATTAGTTGAACAAAGCCATCACCTCTGGGTCAGTTGCTGGCAATCCTGCTCAGCCTGCCACCCCTCCACAAAGTAAACACAGCTCATGTAGCACCCAACAAAGCAACTCAACAACCTTGGGTTTCTATTTACTAAGCAGTGTTAGGAGACAGAGTGAAAAGTGATAAGGTGCCAGCCAATCAGCTCCTAACTGCCATGTCACAGGCTGTGTTTGAAAAATGACAGTTGGGAGCTGATTGGCTGGTACCTTATCACTTTTCACTCTGTCTCCTAACACTGCTTAGTAAACAGACCCCTCACACTTCTTCATCTGCTGAGTGGAAGGGTCTATTGGAGGATGCTGGCTGTTAAATGCTTCTGGGGTCTGTTAGGTGGGAATTTGTACACCTAGGTTACACAGCTGTGGGAATTCACTGTGGGGAGAGAGCTCCAAGCAACTTAATATAAGATTATTTCATTACTGTCTAGGCACATGAGCTACACAATCGGTTGTAGTGAAAAACACACCCAGGGACGGACTGGCCCACAGGGGTACAGGGGAAAATCACCGGTGGACCCCACATCCTCCTCTAATGTTAGGTTTAAGAGAGAGAGATGGGGCCCTGTCTGGGTCTATAAAAAGAGAAATGGGTCTGATGCTGGAGTCAGCCAGAACTCCCAAGGACTCTATTGCTGCAGATAGCACAACAAAGAAGTTGGCAGAGGAACCCATCCATATCAGAGCACATGCTGCTCTCTTAATCTGATGCTGGGTACACACGGAACGAACGTCAGCGATAACGATATCGCTGAACAATCTCCCTTTAAAAATCCTGGTGTGCTGGATGATCGATATTGTTCATCCACACACCCAAACACCACCAACGATCAATGATCGCGGACCCCTATGGAGAGATAACAAAATCGTCAAGGTTGCATGCATTGGACGATGGTCAATTTCATTATCGTCCAGCGGGAGCGCGCATCGTTGGTCGTTCACTGCATACACATGGAACGATATCGTTATCGTTCATATCGTTGAAATATATTGTTCCCGTGTGTACGCACCCTTAAGCTGCACACAGCTCCTTACACTTCACCACCTCAGGTATTGCAAACACAAAATACATTGCATGTGGCCCCTTAGTTGTAACAATTGACCACCCATGTTCTAGACTGAGTTTCCCTGTCATTACTCCAGGTACAACTGCAGATGAATTGAAATCAAATCAAACCATTAAAGCTTAAAATTGAGAGTCTACATAAAGATAATGCAGCCAGATACTATGCTACTCAGTTGATGGATATTGGAGAGCAGAGTAACTCAGGATTTAAAGCCAACATTAAATAAAATAACACTCATGGAAGACTTTTGCAATTTGTAACCTAAGAATAAACCCAGGCAATGCCAGGAACAAAAACTAATATATTAAAATATATATTAGAATAAGTAAAGACTGATCAAGCTCACATTCAATTAATTTAATTAGCAGAAATTACAGCCAAAACATCTGGCAAAATATATATATATATATATATATATATATATATATATATATATAAAGTGAGCAGAGATAAATTATACAACAAAAGAAAAGAATAGGCCTTAAACAGCAGTATGCAGTAAGTGATTTTGTTTCTTTTTGCATTGCCAATAAAACCTTGAATCACAATACAAACAATGCCAAGGCTGGTTTACCTAATGTGAGTGCAGCCAGGCTTTCCATGCAGATTAGGACAATTAATAACTTTCAAATAATATCACTCTCAAAACAGTAACAATTGCACAATATATTAGTTTTTATTATCAGTCTTCACAACCAAGTGTGTACACTATGAATATAAAAATTGCAGATGACTCACAAATATCAAATTGTGACATCTAATTGTGTAGTAAACATGTTCAGAATTATCTGATCAATTGGATTCTTAGTTCATATGTAGAAGGAATTAGCTAAAGGGCCCTGCAAAATATGACTAAGAGCCCCCACATCCCACTTAAGATATCATCACCTACAAAACTTACCAGCTTATTTTATATACAGACCCATATATGCTATATTATCTCTGTGTATGGCCCAGTTTTCTTGCTTTCAATAAATAGCATAGCTCTTGTGAATCACTCACTGTGGCATGCGGAACGCATCGTGTTTGGAAAGCTAGGAGTGGTCAATAACATACTCCACCTGAACAATTTTCAGTTTACACTATAGCAAACCAGCATTCACTGAATGGGTACAACTGGAGGTCAAGTAACCATTTTGTGCCTCAGTGATTTCTCTTGTTCCTATAAAAATTCTTATGGGAAGTTTAATTCTCTGCGATGTGCAAGCACAATGTTTGCCTGCACACATTCCTGAGGATTACTGTAATCCAACAATGCTCCTATTACTGCGCACTCCTAAATGGTGCAAGGTAAAATAGGAGATGTTGGTGTTTATAAGGTGCTGGTATTCCAACTGTCCCCAGGTTACTGTGGTGCTTTGCTGACATGAATGAGAATCGAATTTCCCTCATAAGCTGCATTTTCAGTGTTAATTTTGACATAAACAGTGAATGTAATACATCTCGTCATTACATTTATTTGGTCAGTCTGAGTGCATACTAGACAAAAAACGGTATCTATGTTAAATGTTTGCTTAGTTGAGATGTTTCAAGTTCCCGTTCTGTACTGTGACCTAACAGGCTCTGTAGTTGCTGCTGATCTGCACGGCCATGACTCAGTAGTAGGGTGCACACTTAGACAACCTCTCACACAGTTTCACAATCCCTATCACGCTAATCTTTCTAATCCCTCTCCTTCTACAATGACTGTGGAGAAAATAGCAAATGTGCATGATTGACATACCAGCTGTGCACAACAGTTTAATCTGATAAGTAAAATGAGACCAATTAGCTGCTGATAGAAAGCACAAACAAACAATACAGTCATCAGAATACCATGCTACATGGAAACAGAACCGTGTGAAGTATCTTCGTAAAATGTGGCTACAATTGTAATTTAGACAGTCACAGCAATCGATAAAATCTAGAGAGAGGTGGATAAATGTGTTCTTCATATGTAACAGAATAGCTATAAACGATAAATAGAGAGGAGTGGAGATACAAATAAAATAAGATGTACATATATAGATATGGATCGCAGGCAAGGCTACAGAAGACCAAGACAGCGTCCAGTATATACTGAATCAATTATTGAATCTAACATCACTTCGAGTGATCTAGAAGACCCCACAACATCGTCCTAATCCCCCATGTTCCCTTTAGGGGTGGCTACCAGAGCCCTCACATCAAGACGAAGAGAAGGCACATACGTCGGGCCAAACAGAATCAGAGGCAGAGGTCGCAGACCACCGCTGCCTCACAAAGTCTAATATTTAATTTGTCTGATAAAATCTTGACACCGATTGAAGAGAAAGTTCTTAATCTAGGACTTTCGTTTGTTCCAACGACCAACTTCAATAGCTTTCAATGACAAATTGAAAACTACAAGCTAGACAGAACATTAAGACTAAAGGAGCATTTTTCCAAAAATCCAGCAACCTTCAAATCGCAGTCAGATCATACCTGACAAATTACGAGCACTACAACCAGGCTCACGTTTTGATCCATTGTCAGGCAACTATTCCATCAAACATTTACCAGAATGGTGTGAGAAACGGTACAGGAGGAATTAAGAGATACATCACTGGGACACTCCAATTTGAATACAGAAGAACGAAAAGCGCTACATAATGTTATGCACTATGAAGATATCGTAATATGTCCGTCGGATAAAGGCGGCTCAATCACTATACAGAAGTTAGACAGATCACAGGTGCACAACTCCAAATTACTGATATATATATATATATATATATATTAATATTATAATGCAATAAAATTTTGCAATAAATAGAGGTTTTTAGCATAATCATGGCCAAGGTTATGGGCCTACCCACCATATCCAGGTAACCTCTGTAGGGTATGTCCCTAACATACTAGGGTTCAAATCTAGAGCGCAGGACATCCCAAACCAGCTCAGCCGAGCCACCCCAGGGCATCGCTCTAATGAGAAAAGTGAAGTGTGAAGTAAGAAAGGTAAGAGCAGCTGTGGCTACATATATAGAATAGAAAAGTGAAAATACAAATATAATAAAAACAAACAGTAAAGTGTTAAAATGTGCAAATAAGGAAGAATGTGTTATAATGCGATGCCCTGAAGCAGACCAACCAAAGCAATCCAGGTGACCCACGCCCCAAAAATCAACCCAAAGTTGCACTACAGTATATAACTTGTAGGACTTACCTGAAATTGTGCTTATTACTAGTGTGCATATACAATACCAGACTGCTTTAAACCATCTTTCCTATACTATACAGAACTTGTCTGACTACAAAGAAGAAATTTACCATCAATTAAGCGATATTACCACATGCCAAAAATGACAAGGGAACCCAACGGCTTCCTTTAAAAAAACTTGCATCAGAACAGGGACTCATTTCTTCGGAAATTAAAAGAATGCTAACAACAGAGTATCCGATTACAACGTTACTCTACAGTGTCCCCAAGGTTCATAAATCGTTAAACCAAGCCCCCTGGCAGACCCATAATTTCTGCCAGGGGGTAATTATTTCAACCGGTATCTGTCTGTTTGGACAGGTTCCTCCAGCCTTGTGTACAAAATTATTTTTCATACCTTAAGGATACAACCTCATTATTAAAGAAACTAGATGACCTCACTGAGATTCCAGACAATCTCCTGTTATGCACAGTGGACTTAAGGAACTTGTACACCTGTATTGCCCATCAGGCCGGTTTGTCAGCAGTATGCCAACTTATAACAAATAACCTTGTGTACAAAAGCCCGGATGTTGACTTGTTTATTGCATTGTTAGAACTCACCCTAGCAAAAAATTATTTCTACTTTGACGGCGGGTTTTTCCTGCAGATAAGCCGGCTGTGCAATGGAACAAGATTTGTTCCTGTCTGATGAAACTATTTCGCATCACTTTTTTTTTTTTTTTTAGGTACATAGACGATCTGCTAATTTTGTGGTCGGGTCCAAGATCAATCATTGAGGTCTCTTGCATGTACAAAATAATACTCCCCATCCAGTGAAGCTTACCTTTGAGAATAGCAACACTCAGATAAATTATTTAGACGTTACAAATTCTTGTCTAAAAACAACTATTTTCTCTAAAACCACGGACCATAACAATCTGTTACACTATAGGAGTCATCACCCTCCTAGTTTGAAATCTAGCCTCTATTACAATTCCTTCGGTTATGTAGGATTAATAACGATCCTACTAGAATTAAGGAACAGTTAGACTAATGATTGTCAAAAGGTTACAAGTATAGCTCCCTAATTAAACAGCGTGATAAGGCATTAGCTATTCTCCTCGGACATTACTGTTAACTCCTAATGTGAAGAACCAAAAGACCAATAGAATCCCTTGGGTCAATCAGTTTAACTTGGGTAGCAGTACTATAAAACATACAGTAAGAAAGTATTGGCCACTCATTAAAAGAGATTCAGATCTTTCTGTCCTACATGACCAATCTATAATGCATTGTTACACTAAAGGAAAAAATTTGAAGGATGTATTGGTCAAAACAGACGTTACGTCCCAGGGTGAACATTCTGAAGGCCATTTTTTTACGGCACAAAAAGGCAGGGGTGCTTTAAATGCCCCAATTGCACCACATGCCGCTATATAGTCATTGGAGATAAATTCTATCATCCCCACACAGGGAAACAATATAAGATGAAACATCACGTTACATGTACCACAAAATTTGTGGTTTCACTAATTTCTTGTCCCTGTTGGAAATTATATGTGGGAAAGACAGATAGAATGTTTAAGGAACGTATGGCCTTACACAGAAGTGCCATCCGAGCAGCGCTACACAAAGGCCATAGTGACCAGCCGGTGGCCAAGTATTTTCTTACTTTAAAACATAAGTTATCCTCTCTTCGGTATAGAATCATAGACCATGTTCCTCTGCTGGTTAGAGGAGATCATTCACGACACTTGTTGCAATTGGAATCTCACTGGATTTATAAGCTCCCAAAGGCCTTAATGACCATTTAGGTCTACAGAATTTCTTATAACATCTACCACATAATATATGGACAATAGTAGCTCCTCTATGTCTTTTGTTATGAAATGAATTATCTTTGTGTCAATTCTACTTACTTAATTTAAGATCATGTCTGCCGTTACATGTTAACGTTTAGTAGTAGTGTAATTTTTACCAGTTAGGAACTTAGGCCCTGATTCAGACCCTTTTGCTAGGATGTGTTCGCATGCAGCCGTCAGCTGGCAAAGTAAGCAAATCCC
The DNA here is from genome assembly GCA_031769625.1 of Taudactylus pleione. Classification (NCBI taxonomy): domain Eukaryota; kingdom Metazoa; phylum Chordata; class Amphibia; order Anura; family Myobatrachidae; genus Taudactylus; species Taudactylus pleione. Next base: position 17,549,331 of record JAUIMM010000115.1, on the reverse strand, counting down.
GCGATCGCACAAGACATTAGCATGCCCACTATGTCTTGCCATGCGATCGCGGTGTGTATTTAGACGCCCACTTTCCCTTCGCAACATAAATCATCTCCAGGAAGTGTATTAAACAATCGGTAACATCGGACCCATACGCAGCACTTGTGGCTGACCATACCCTACTGCAAGCACTGCGAGTGCTGCTGTGTGTAATTCAGCCATGTGACGTGTACGCTGACGCTGCGTCTTATTTTTGCACGCCCCTGAAACGGCGTTAAGACACACAGACATGCCTGCGTTCGCACCACCACTCCCCAGTTTCCATCGACCACCCGTCACCACCCACAAACGGCTCGTCCTATCACTCATTCTAGTGAGGCGTCCATGTACAGGGTGCGAACGCTTCCAGATCGCATGGACTAGTTTGCGCACTTCATCTTATACGCATGCGCAGATTGCAAACATTGGCAGGCTACATGCAAATGCAGCCTAGTGAAGGGGACTGAATCAGGCCCTTAATTTAATATTGCTTCACTAAGTTGTTTTCCTATTGAATGAGGAAGGATTATATCTTTAAAATGAGTATGATGCTTAGGTTATTAATTATGTCACTTGAGTAGCAACAGATTTTTTCTGATGTCAAGGTCATTAAGTTATGTAATTTGTTTAAGCACAGACCTTTTTTTACAGTAATCTAGTAAGTTTTTTTCAGCCCAATATTTTGAGCAAAGCAGAATGTTTATGTGATCAACTCCTAGATTCATGTGCAGTTATGAGCAATTGACTTTATATGCTTTTAGCACTTAACAGGTCTCCGTAGATTTTTAATTCACGTATATATGTATGATGACGTCAATTAGCCGCGCCTGCGACGGGCTTCTGGGCGTTCACCTGTACGTGGTGTTTTTGAATAAAGGTTAGCCAGTTTTCATTGCTTAGTGTTATCCTGACAAAACAACAAATTAAAGTTCTGAAACGTTGATTTCTATTTCAGGACCCCATTGTCATTTATTGAAGTCGGTCTGAGTGATGCCCGCTATACTAGATAGATAGATAGATAGATAGATAGATAGATAGATAGATAGATAGATAGATAGATAGATAATTTTACTGAGCCTTTTAGGTTCTGAATCTGTTGTACATGTACCCCAAGAGGTACTGCCAAACAATGCTGTGGGTTAATTCAGTCAGTTAAACATTACTGATATTATTAGTAAAGAATAACATATACAAGACAAATGATAAGAATGATTTTAAAAGCATGTAAAAGCACAAGCACTGCTTGGTAAAAAATGAAAACATACTCAGATTAGGAGGTACTTTGAATAAACACACACAAAGGAAATTGTGTATCTTGAATATCGAACAGTTACAAATTGGATAACACGTACAGATGTGCCCACATACATCTATCCTTCTTGTGCTACAAGTCGCGCCACACAACGTGGGAGCTCAATGTGACTTGGAAGCGCCGAGCGTCTTTTTGTGCGTCTTTTTACCTTCAAATGTGTCTTATTTGTACAACTTTGTGACTAGATAGCACAAGCTGCTTCTGCTGATTACCATGATGTGCAGCATGCCTATGTTCTTGAGCGAGTGCGGGTGTATTTGCATGCAAAATGCTACGTTACAGTCACTGACACTGTAACATAGCGTGTCGCATGAAGATACACCCGCACTCACAGAACATAGGCATGCTGCACATCGTATTAATCAGCAGAAGCAGCTTGTGCTATCTAGTCACATAGTTGTACAAATAAGACACATTTGAAGGTAAAAAGACGCACAAAAGACGCACAAAAGACGCTCAGCGCTACTGAGTCACACAATGGCATGGCAAGACTAGAAGGGCTGTTTAACGCACAAGCAGGCTAGATGTATGTGGACACATCTGTAGGATTTCTTCAATCTCAGGTGTTTTCATTGGTTTCCCTCAACAGTGCCAAATCAGGCAAAGTGTGTATACAGACAAAGAGTTATTACTGACAGAATGATTTGTGTTAGGTATGTACCATAGGAAGCATATACAATTGGAAATCCTGATCATCTTACATTACAAACTGTAAGCACAAAACGACTGTGTTACATAAACTTGGTGTGTCTGTGTGTGACTTTGTTGTAAGTACACAGAACTTGCCAGTACCCATAGCATCATTATGTATGCATGTAGGTTTCTATTAATGGCAAAATCATGATCCCTGCACTGTGGTGGGCATGTTGCATTGCACCTCATCAACCCCACTACCTCCATTATATTTCAATGGTAATGGGACAAGGTTAAATGCATATAGGATCTTTTTTTTATTTTAAATGGTAGATGTTAAGACGAGTTGACAATGTAGCTCATTACATTCTTGCCTTTGACATTGGGAGGGATATACTATGCATCGCATCCCTAATGCGGTACATTCCACCTATTGGATCCCTCTCAGGGGGAAGTGCAGAAGAAGCCCATAGGCTTCTATTGAGTAATGCCATTTAAATCCCAACGCCAGAAGACCGGCACCACTGAAAATCCTGATCGGTAAGTACACTAACTAACCTAACCCTCTCTCCCCCCCCCCCCTAACCCTGACCCTCCCTTAGAGGTGCCTAACCCTAACCTCCCCCCTAGTGCCTAACCCTCCCCTAAGTGCCTAAACCTAACCCCCCGTCCCCGCAGCCTAAACCTAACCCTCCCAGGGGGTGCCTAACCCTAACTCCCCCCTGGGGGTGCCTAACCCTGACCCCCCCCCCTTCCCCTAGCTTAACCCTAACCCTACCAGGGGATTGCCTAACCCTAAGTGCCCCCCAGGAGTCCCTAACCTAACCCAACCCCCCGTGGCTTTCCGCGCCCGGCTTACCTTCGTTCGGTATGCCGGGCATCGGCTCCCGGTGTAGGGATAATGATAGCGCCTATCATTTGTCCCCTGACGGGATTGCACAGTCGGGAAGCCGATGGTCGGCATTTCGACTGTTGGCTTCCTGACTGCATACCATCTAAAGATGGTGTTAACCACAGGGTCCAAGCTCCAAAATGTATCGCATTCCGGAGCTTGGTACATATGGAAATGCGGCAAAAACTCAGAAAACTGGGCTTTTCTGAGTTTTGACCGCATTTCGGCCTGTAGTACATCCCGCCTGTTACAGCTTATGCAGAATATTACTTAACTTGAGGAGGATGTGCAATACTTTACACATCTTAATAGGTTTGCCAGAAGACATCACCCTAGTGACCGGTAAATACATACTGGGAGAATTATTGGCACTATGATCATAGAATAAAAATCAAAGCTGTTGGATGAGAAAGGTAACAAGACACATTGTTATTTCTGGACAAAAAAGAACCAGGAGCCATACCTGATAACAGTGGGTGTGATTTCAGCGCAGAAAAACACACTCAGACTTCCAACTGCGTGAGAGGAGAACATTCCGATGATGGAGAAGATAATGGAGAACTTATTTTTCACAGTTTCGCTCATACCTGAAAATAATGTAACACGCTCAGAAATGTAGTTGCCAATTCACTGAAGAATTGTTCTCTGATTTTTTTTATATGATAATGTCATACCTGCATCAGGATGCTGAGTGTATTTTCCAATCACTTGTTACAAACAAGATGGTGTTGAGAAAAGGGGGAAAACAAAAAAAATAAGTCAAAATTCAGATTTGTCAGCCACCTTTAGTCATATTGAACAATTTTAATTACATGCAGTTTAAAGGTCTTTGACAGAAGTGACTCTCTTAATTAATTTTTAAGCCAAAGACAGAATTTAAATAAGATAACACGCATACAGACAGTAGATTAAATATCTTACAAGTACATAGCTGAGTGTCATATTTAACAGGGGAATTGGCAGTTTTAGCCTCAAGAAATGAGTCGGCTGTTTAAAGAAAAATTCTTCCCACCAGCAGGATTAGGCAACAACACATCTCTTCCCCCAGCTAGCACAATAGTGGAATCTGCTGTACAGGACCCACATCTCCTAACTCCAGAAAGCCCATTTCCCTAGTGCAGGACTATTTTAAATTTCACAGCTTCTGACATCTAAAGCTGGCCATACACCTGCATGACCAGCATCAGATCCGATTCAGCATCCGACTCCCCGGAGCTCCCAGGCAGTCCCGGCAGATTATTTGTTGTTTTTCTTAGCACAGGATCTGTCGTATGATCGATCCTGTGCCTCACGCGCTCATTGAAATGACTTGAATTGCCGCACGATGGATCACATGAACAAAATAAACAGCACGATCTACACACAATAGGATGGAACACATGCGCTGCACATCTGATCATAAGATACGATTATAGGAGCTGCAGAAGTGCGCATCGGATCGTATCTTCCTAGAAAAATACACGATTTTCACAAGATCCATCATATGACTCGTTGAAAATCGGGCAATCGGCCCAAAATCGTGCAGGTGTATGGCCAGGGTTCTCCTCAAAAGCACTGAGTGGATGGCTATGGCGGCCGTCCAAACAGGGTTCTCAATATATGAGGGACAGAGGTACTCAAGTGCTGAAATTCATAATTGTCATGCCTTCTGTAGCTGGAGAATTGAGCATTGATGCCTAATCATACAGGTGGATGTAGTTATTCAACAAAGGAGAGCGGAAGTAAAATAGAAATTAAAATATAAAAATGTAATGTTGGAAGCATGAATTGTTATCTTGATAGGAATGAAAAATGGGATGTAGCGTGCTCACTGACAAGCACTATGGGGGCCTTGGAAGGCAGGCGCCGCAATGTCAGCAAGCGTAAAATGCACCGGTGTACAACTGTAAATATGATGAATTACTATAATGTTTTTAGTTGTACCGCCGGTGCTCGTAAACTGCTTAAATTAGCATTGCTGACATTGTGGCGTCTGCCTTCAGAGGTCCACATACTTCTTGTTTCAGATGTTGATTGTTGACAAGCCGTATGTATCCCATGAAAAATGTGTGAGCAATCATAGCAATTTGATAAAACTTAGACCACCATCGCATTGAGATAATTTAGTTTCTTTAAAAATGTCAATTTCTCTTTCCAGATTTTGTAATTTATACATTAGCCATAAAAATTAAATACAAACATCCAGTTCATACTGTAGCAAATCAAGTGTAACAGAATATGTTGCTGCATAGATTTCCCAATGAAACTCTCAAGCTCTCAAGAGTGCTCATTCGGACAGGACAATAGAGTGAACGGTCAGCTTCTGAAAGTCTAGTTAAGTGCTCATAATAAATAAAGTTGTGGAATGTTGTGTTTGGGGCGTCCTAGGGGGGATACAGTCAGGATGCCGGCACTGATATTACCGGCGCTGGAATCTGACTCCTATCACAATCCCGGCGCCGACATCCCGACCGCCGGGATACCGAAGGTAAGTAGCGGGGTGGGGGGGGAGGGTTAGGGTTCGGGGTTAGGCACTAGGGGGAGGGTTAGGGTTAAGCACTATGGGTGGAGAGTTAGGTTTAGGGTGCGGGGAGTGGGGGGTTAGGTTCAAGCACTAGGGGGGGAGGTTGGGGTTAGAAACCAAAGAGGGAGGGTGGTGGGGAGAGGGGCAGGGTTAGCATACCGACCAACAAGTATCGGTATGATAGCCCCGTCGGGATGTCAGTGTGGGGATTCTGACAACCGGCATACCATACCAATTCCTCCATGGGGATATTGTGATCTAATCAATGGTAAATCTTATCAATTTGCCGAAACCACTTTATAGTCAGAACAATTAGGCACATACCAAATATGAACAGGAATGAATGCATACATAAGTCACACATATACAGAATTTTCCAACATATGACCACTTGAAGATATGTTACTTACAGTTCAGAAGGCCAAGTTGAAGAAGGGAAGCCAGGGCAGTTAAGATCATAAATAGCAACAGTCCGCCTCTTCTCCCCAAAAATCCCACAGCGGGGCACATAGCCAGACATGATGCCAATGTAATGCCTGCCATTGCAAAGTAGTTGGCATAGAAGTTGTGCATGATGTTCATGTTTACTTCCGGGTCCATCAGACTTTTGGCAAAACAGTGGTGTATTCCATAACCAGTCAGTCTGTATACAATAACATTGAGAGAGCTTGGTGTAACTAAGCATCCATGAAGTGGTATACTAAATGAACCTGGCATACAAACAGTCAATTATGCGTTATGTTGGCTCCATGTATACAACGTGATTCTCCCTGTAACAGATACACTGGTGCCTTTGTTGTAAAAAGATTCAACTTTGTTAAATATAATACCAGTATTTACAGTGCTTCACTTTTTCCACATTTTGTTATGTTACAGCCTTATTCCAAAATGGAATAAATTAATTTTTGTCCTCAAAATTCTACATACAATAGCCCATAATGACAACGTGTAAAAAGTTTTTTTGAGAATTTTGCAAATTTAATTTAAAAAAAAAAACCTAAGAAATCACATGTACATAAGTATTTACAGCCTTTGCCATGAAGCTCAAAATTGAGCTCAAGTGCATCCGGTTTCCACTGATCATCCTTGAGATGTTCCTACAGCTTAATTGGAGTCCACCTGTGGTAAATTCAGCTGATTGGACATGATTTTGAAAGGCATACACCTATCTATATAAGGTCCCACACTTGACAGTGCATGTCAGAGCACAAACCAAGCATGAAGTCCAAGGAATTGTCTGTAGACCTCTGAGACATGATCGTCTCGAGGCACAAATCTGGGGAAGGGTACAGAAAAATATCTGCTGCTTTGAAGGTCCCAATGAGCACAGTGGCCTCCATCATCCGTAAATGGAAGAAGTTCGGAACCACCAGGACTATTCCTAGAGTTGGCCGGCCATCTAAACTAAGCGATCGGGGGAGAAGGGCCATAGTCAGGGAGGTGACCAAGAACCCGATGGTCACTCTGTCAGAGCTACAGCATTCCTCCAGAAGGACAACCATCTCTGCAGCAATCCACCAAACAGGCCTGTATGGTAGAGTGACCAGACGAAAGCCACTCCTTAGTAAAAAGCACATGGCAGCCCGCCTGGAGTTTGACAAAATGCACCTGAAGGACTCTCAGACCATGAGAAACAAAATTTTCTGGTCTGATGAGAGAAAGATTGAACTCTTAGGTGTGAATTCCAAGCGTTATGTTTGGAGGAAACCAGGCACCGTTCATCACCAGGCCAATATCATCCCTACAGTGAAGCATGGTGGTGGCAGCATCATGCTGTGGGTATGTTTTTCAGCAGCAGGAACTGGGAGACTAGTCAGGATAAAGGGAAAGATGAATACAGCAATGTACAAAGACATCCTGGATGAAAACGTGCTCCAGAGTGCTCTTGATCTCAGACTGGGGCGATGGTTCATCTTTGAGCATGGCAACGACCCTAAGCACACAGCCAAGATATCAAAGGAGTGGCTTCAGGACAACTCTGTGAATGTTCTTGAGTGGCCCAGCCAGAGCCCAGACTTCAATCCGATTGAACATCTCTGGTGAGATCTGAAAATGGCTGTGCACCGACGCTTCCCATCCAACCTGATGGAGCTTGAGAGGTGCTGCAAAGAGGAATGGGTGAAACTGCCCCAAAGATAGGTGTGCCAAGCTTGTGGCATCATGTTCAAAAAGACTTGAGGCTGTAATTGCTGCCAAAGGTGCATCAACAAAGTATTGAGCAAAGGCTGTGAATACTTATGTACATGTGATTTCTTAGTTTTTTTATTTAATTAAATTATCAAAAAAAAACTTTTTACACATTATCATTATGGGGTATTGTGTGTAGAATTTTGAGGACAAAAATTTATTTATTCCATTTTGGAATAAGGCTGTAACATAACAAAATGTGGAAAAAGTGAAGCGCTGTGAATACTTTCCAGATGCACTGTAACTAATTGATACAGTTATGGTTGTACTATTTTTTATTTATTTATGCAGACAGTGTGGTGATTGCTTCCCACTAATGATTTTACAAAGGTGTGTTTAGGCAGCAAATGAACGCAGATCTGACAGTTCATCAAAGCCATTTTATAAATAGAAGCGGCTCCTTAGAAATATCCCATTGTGGCTTATATAATTATGCAAATAAATTTGAAGTAGTGCTCTTTCATTGTCTATATTTTTCAATGGACCATGCGGCACCAATTACAGAAAATAAATTATATGCTTTAATAAGATACATTAACTTTTTCCTTTACACAACAGGCAATGTTTGTGTAGAGTTTGTTTATTTTAGGTATCTCCGTTTGATTTAACAACTGCTTTATCAGATTTTTCTCCTGAAAACCTATATATAAATTATATATATTAAATAGTGAAAGATCAGAGATTTTGTGATTAGTCAAATATGCATGAAGTAAAATATACAGTATTTATACATCTATCCAGTGACTGAAGTAGAAATTTACATGTGCTGATATGGAAAATCTAAAGTGAATGGAATTACATAGTATAACAATTGAAGCAGTAGAAGTAGCAGTATGTCATACAGCTATATATGGGCCCACCAAAACCACTTTATCTCTCTATAGTATCCTTATTTATATTAATATAGTATAGTTGTATGCATATAAATATAAACAGAACAGTAGCTGAGCAAAATGTTTATGAACATTAAAGATTAATGGTAACTTTAAATGTATAGAAATAATATCATTGTAAGAGCCAATTTAGGTGTTCTGAAGGATGAGGACTGGGTGTTTATATTTGAGTCCTCCTCGGTACACCACGTCCTCTACTAGATTTCAGCAGATCCAATTGTATCTTTTACATAAAGTTTACTGGACTCCGGTCAGACTGGTTATGCTGGGTAGACTGCACTACTCCAAAATGTGGGGTTTTGGATGTGGACTGGCACCTTCCTTGGTCCTGCTCTATTATCTTCTCATTTTGGGCTCAGGTGGTGCAATATATTGATAGGACTGGTATCCGTCAACCTTTACGGGCCACTTAAATTTACATTTTTTGTTTATATCTTAAATATTTCAGGAATAACTGTTTATTTTGAACATTATATTAAAAATCTCCTGACGCCAGCTAAGGCATGTATTGCCAGGCAGCGGGTGGCTGTTTAAGGCACAGACACAACAAATGTAGAGCTCACACACGTCTTAGCGGCCCCTGCCACATCCCGTACTAATGGCAAAATGCCACTGGCATTTGTAACTAAGCACCAGAATTGGCAGTCACCGATTCTGGTAGTCACAGTGTATCTAGAGGCAAAGCTGTGCAGCAGTGACATCGGTCAGTGGGCGCTCCAATCCAGCACCGCCAAGTCACCAGTCATTGAGCGATCCCTATCCAGCACCGCCAAGTCACCAGTCATTGAGCGCTCCAATCCAGCACCGCCAAGTCACCAGTCAGTGAGCGCTCCAATCCAGCACCACCAAGTCACCAGTCAGTGGGCGCTCCAATCCAGCACCACCAAGTCTCCGGCCAGCCCCTAGGAAGAGCAGCCGCAGCAGACAGAGCAGCCAAGAATTGAAGACTGCCCGCTGTCTGGTATGAGATGGGATTCCAAAGTCAGGTGAGTGGTGTATGTCCCAGCATGGCGAGCGGCCTTTGTCCCTGAGGAGGGGTATTTGTATGGGGTAGGGGGGGGGATGAGTGGTCTATGTCTCTGGTGGTGGTTTAAAAAGGAGCGCAAATCAAGCAGATTATGGATCAGCGTGTGCTTCTTTGAACATGAGTGACCGGTCATTTGTTTACACAGCTTGTGGCCCTGCAGTTCTGTCTTTGTTGGGAGGCTGTACTATGCAGTTGCTTGCCAGAAACTAAAGAACACCAATACAAAAAAAAATAAAAATTGAGTGTATAAATCTGTTCTCTTACTAGTAGTACAGAAACCATTCTTCCTTTTATCAGGAAATACTAAGGACCACAAATGGAATCATCTCTCCTAAGGACAATACTGATTTGAAATGTTGCTGTAACTATATTTTTATTATTAACATTTATTTACATAGTGCCAGCATATTCCGTAGTGCTTTACAATGGAAAAAATACTAAAAATTATTTTGGTAACAACATACAGACAGAGAAATAAGAGGTGGCTGCTCACAGGCTTAAAATCTATAGCACAACAGAAGGTGCATAAATGAGGTTAAGGGCCAAAGATTGCATATTGGTACATAGAGCAACAATGGTAGAAGAAGAAAAGTTGCTGTCTTATTACGATGCACAAATATTAGTAATAAACAAAATATAACTTTAATTAAACACAATTAAAATGTTTGCTGGAACTACAATAATAAAATAAGGACAAACATACATTTAACATACATAGAAAACTGAGTGTAATAAGAATGACAAAGTGCGATTGATTAAAGTAAGTGTATATTACTGGGTGTACCTCAATCAGTATCACAGTTTATTTATTCTAGTGACCAAATATCAACAAGTTGATTCAGTTGTGCATGTCCATGTATAGTGTTGGTAAGTATATGTGTCATATTGTTATTAATACATTCATTATACTTGTAATATGCCATCCAAGATAATATAAAAGTATCAAATTCCATTCATAGATACACAACAATAGCTAGGAATTGATATTCCTCCTCCATATACAGTAGTTGTGTGTTCATAAGTCTGTAAAACACAATGTATCCCTAGTGTCACTGTCTGTGATGTATTTATCAAATGTATTAAATATACAGCATGTAGTCTAGCAGGCCTGTTTTGGTCTCAACTAGTGTAAGAGCACTATGTTGTGAAAACTATAAATTGCATTGTCCACATACAGATATAGTAATGAAGATGTGTATGATGACCACAATTCAAGTTGCTTAGATAGTAATAAGTGCTCTTTATGAAGTCAAATGTCTCCAAATTGTTAGCGCATTAAAAAGTAGATATTAATCAGCACTCCTTAAGTAGTCTTTTCTTCTACAAATAGTGAGCAAATTGAAGATGTATTAATATAAAGGGCTCTTTAGCACTCTGAGGTATAAGCACGATACTTATTTGAACTACTGTTGTATATGTATAGTTAATATTTATTAGTAATCATCACAGTCAGGATAATTGCTATAAAGTCGCTCTAAATGCAGATCAAAATGATGGAATGAGGAGGAGTAGTTAAACATATATTGTGAATAAGTCTATAACCCAGATACAGTTTATTAGTATTCTGAGGGTGATTTTTATCTGACATTTGAGTCCCCTTTATTCAGCGGTGGTGAATCTATGATTTTAATTAGTATGGAATGCACATATAGTATTAAGGAAAATGGGAATACATTTCTCTTGTATACTCACTCTTGTTCTACAGACAGTTAGCTTCACATGTCAAAGAGGGAATGTTGTAACAATTGTATGTTCTCTGACACAATCACGACTACGAGATCTACCTACTTAATCGTCCATGCAAATTAAAATGTGTGGAGAAAACGCCAAGGCTGATTAAAAACGTAATTAGAGAGCACATTCTGAACATCAAAAAGGGCCTCGTCACCCACAGTATCTCTAAGCAATTTTTAGAGGCACATTGGCATTGATCGAATCCACCAAAGACCCAGAAGGGGCGACAGATCCAAGAGATTATCACAAAACGTATTGGATATATCAAATGTCGACACTGTCTCCCCTTGGACTGAATAATGATACAAACCTTGTCACCTTTCTTTAGTTGCATTTTAGTAATGCCGATTTTTAAAATGTTTGTATTTCCTTCTTAATATCTTATATATTATATGTTATACTTATTGTTAGTTCAATTTGTACTTTCCAGTTTGTTATATATATATTGCATTATATTTCTGATGGCATTAGTCTTATCTGTATCATGGCATTTTTTTCATATGATTCCCCTTTATAAGATCCCTTTTTGACTTGCCTTATTAGATACCTTCACTACTGGTCTTTCTTATTTACATTCTATTTTTATTATACTAAAGGTGCCCACACACATACCGACTTTTCATCCAATTTGGCCGATTTCGAGAAACGTGACGAAAGATCATGTAAAAAATGGCCAAATCGCGAGTTTCTACTCTTGATCACTATGCGCGTCTCCGCTCGTCGTACCTCGCATCTTCAGATCTGCTGTGCTGTAGGGCAGATTAGCCAATCTGGGATACAATGCATTGGCTGCAAGATAGTTCTTAAGTCAGATTGGACATTTTTAACTCCAAATCGTGACCACGACTGCCTGGGGAGAGTTCAGGGGAAATTGTGTACATTGGCTGATTGGGAGCCAGTCGGTATGTGTGTGGGCACCTTTACATATATAATACAAGGGTGGTTGAATAATTAAGGTATCTAGAACGCTCACCTGTGTAATGTTCTCTATTTCATTCTGATTTCCTGCCAGGCCAGAGCAGGTACACCTCTGCTTCCCCTCACGCCCATTATACTGAACCTCATATCAGTCATACTGTCCCAATATCAGCTGTAAGATTGCGGAACATGGTCAAATATTGAGGTGCATAGTGTGATCAGATTTCTGCGTCTAAAGGGCACATCAGCAGCTGAAGTTCATTGCCAACTTGTCGATGTGTACAGTTATAACGTCATGTCACAGAAACAGGTTTGGGTTTGGTGTTCTGCCTTTGATAACGGCTCAAGATGAGCAATGATACGGCCAGCCGAGCAAGTCCACCACAGATGACAATTTGTGCCACACTGAAGATCTGATTCAGGAGGATAGACGCATTTGAGTTAGTGATATTGCTGACTAACTGAACATCTCAGTGGGTACTGTGTACATCATCATTCATGAGCAACTGGGGTAGAGGAAAAAAAGTGTTCAAACTGGGTACTGAAGCAACTCATATAACCAATAGGATGGAATTGTCTCTTGTGCACTTGACGCGGTACCATGAGGAGGGAGTGTAATTCCTGCAGCAAATTGTTACAGGTGATTAAACGTGGGTGCATTATGTGACACTGGAGATGAAGCAAGCATCCATGACATGGTAACTCGCATCGTCCCCACCTTCAAAGAAATTCAAAACCACTCCATCAGCAAAGAAGGTCATGGCGACCGTGTTTTGGGACCACAAGTGCGTGCTTCTTGTTGATTTCCTCAACAAAGCAGATACTATGAATGTTGTCCACTATTGTGACACATTGAGCCGGTTGCGGAGGGGAATTTGTCGATGGTGCGAACAGGCATCATGCTGCTACACGATAATGCCAGGCCACATTCAGCCAACTGCACTCGTGAGTTGTTACGGTGCGACCATTGGGAGGTACTGCACCATCCTCCCTACAGCCCTGACTTGGCACTGAGTGTTTTCCACTCTTTGGACCATTGAAAAAGCACCTCGGTGGAAAGCAACTGACGTTGAAGTTCAACAAGGTGGCATGTTCTGTCTTCAGGGGCTTTACACAGATTTCTTCTATGTTGAGATAGATGCCTTTGTGTATTGGAACAAATGCTCAGACAAGTATAGGGACTATGTGGAAAAATAATTTGTACCAACGACAGGGCCGGCTCTAGGGTGTTCGACCAGTGCGGTCAAACAGGGGCGCCACCCATACAGGGTGCACCCCTCCCCAACATCCCGATTTGGCCTGCAGGTGGTCAAATCGGGAGGTTGGAGACCCCCACTGCTGCAGCTGTGCGGCGGTGCCGGACCCCCGAAGTGTGAATGGATGCTGCGCGCATGCGCGCGGCATCCATTCACTGACGGGAAAGGGCTGGGGGAAGCCCAGCCAGTGACAGAGGGCTGGGCTTTACCCCCAGCCGGATGTTATTTGGAGGCATGCCATGCGTGCACGCCTCCAAATAACGTCACTTTGAGGGTATGGCCTATGGTAATGAGGCCACGCCCCCCAATTTCGTCCACGTGCGGTTGCAAGGCGCAGCATACCGGGACGGCACAGGGTGCTCAGACCTCTGGAGCCAGCCCTGACCAATGACATACTATTGATTATACGTATATGTACGAGTTGAACAAATTTACGCAATGAGAGGTCTTGTTAACTTATTTATTGAACCATCCTCATATACTTATATTGCACATTATTCATTTTGAGATCCATTTTTTATTCAGTAATTCTGCTACTATAATCCCATATGTGATTAGAGCTCATGGTTACTCTGTTTTTTTTTTTACCTCTCCATGTCCCCCTTCTTCAATCTTTTGCACACTTCCACTATAAGCACTTTATATGAGCCCTGCAGCATAACCTTCTAGTCCCATCATCAAGCATTGCTCTCCCTTGTTTACATAAAAGTCACGGGGCCATTTCTGCACTGACAGCTCGCCGTGACACATACCAGCATTGGCTGGCAATACTTTTTTTTTTTTTTTTTTTTAACTGCAGCAGATATAGACCTCATGGGGGAGGTGTATCAAATCCTGGAGAGAGAAAGTCGTAACCAATCAGCTCCTGTCCTTTTACAGACTGCATTTGAAAAATGACAGTTAGAAGCGGATAGGTTGGTACTTTATCTCTCCCCATGTTATCTCTCACACACATTTGATAAATCTCCCAATGTCTGAGGTGTAAATCAGTTGCTTGGAGATCTCGATTTATTTTCACACACCTGCACAGCTACAGACTCCTTGTTTCACTTGCCGGCTTCCGCATGATGTATAAGTGAGCCTTTTTTTTTTTTTTTACTGTTTGCCTTGTGAAGTGAACTATTCACTTGTTTCTCCATATATCACACAAACTAGTGATACATATCACATCTTCTAGCATTTGCCCTTTTTTTGAATCATATATCATTCTAATTAATCCTGGTCACTGCCTCCCTCCCCAAATACTTGTTTTTCTAACATTTTATTCCTCTTTTCACTATAATTACTGTACATCACGTGAAGCAACATCCAACACATTATCATTAGATTATTTTAGTTTTCCTTCCTTCCAATATTAGTTGCTTGAGAAAAAAACGCACGAGGCCAGTGTAGACAAACTTCACATGAAGATGCAGCGGCACAGGAGCAGAGAGGGGAGACTGTAATCTTGGACATAGTTTGGATAAGAATTATTTTAGTTTTTTTCCAGAATAAGAGTAATCACTGCTTGCTTAAATAATGATGGAAAAATCCCATGGAGTGAGTACAGATTTTAGTAAGGGGTGGCATGAGCACAGGGCTTGGTCTTTTGATAGAATACACAACTTTATGAAATATCCTATGGATCTACAGTTAATTTGGGACCCAGAAAAGTGTAATTGAAATAACCTAAGGCCACTAAATCAACATTAAACCAATTATCTGCTGCCCTCCTGACTGAGGCAAGTGCCTTATTAAACCCATATGAAAGGCACTAACAGACCAGAATCAAAACTTCTAAATATCCAATAAACACCAGAAGATCTTTAAACAGTTATACTTTCTAGAGAGACTTACGAGTTCACACAAAGCACAAGAATATTCTTCCACAGGTTCCTTGTCCCAACAACTTTTACAATGCAAACTCTCTTAGGCCTTCTCAGGAGTTCTCGCTCCAATTCTGCAATACAACAACACAACTATATAAATAGCAGTTTGTACAATATACATGTATGGTAATGCACTGTAGACAGCAGTATAGATATATACTATAATAGTGGCATTTTCAGTTGTACACAAAGTAATTACAGTAGATGTACGTTGAAAAATGGATGTTTTGTTATACAACAGCACCAATACATTGTTCAACTTAATGGTCTCTTCTCAAGAACTCTTGTACACTAGTATGTAAATATCCTCATAAATAATAGGCTTGGAAACTGTGGCTGCAAATTGTAAATTGAATTCACACTGATATAATGGATATTTTTATGGTGTTTGCTATTTCTAGCTTTGGTAAGGGACCTATATATTATAATGTAACTAGTATATAAACGGGGATGTAGTCATACTTACACACTTGGCAAGAGCAGTGTCAAGAGATCACCTGCTCATTGTGTCCCCGACAATGGATACCACTGTAAGGTCTAATCAATATTTTAGCAGTCAATCTCTAAAGTCCCCCTATCACCCAGGTACAGATTTAGCAAAACTATCCGAAACAGCATTCTCACATCCATTATTACTAATCAATCTGCCAACAACTACTGATTCTGGGCAAAAAACACCCAACATTGCTATACACTGATACACACACTCTCATTTAAAGCACACCTCTAACATACTGTACACTAGAATCTCGAAATTAAAGGGTTCATTTTTTTCCCAGTTGTACTAATATGGGTTAGCGTCAAACAATCTTCTGCTTATGAGGCTTTTGGGTTTGTTTAGAGAAGTCAAAGACAAATTGATGATAGATTTATACATTTAAAATAAAATAAAATTTATACAGCGTGTACAAAAAAAGTACAGAACTATAGAAAACTATGCCAGGTAAATGGCATGAAAGGAAGGACAGCTTATCAATTTTATTCATTTCCCTTAAGTCTTACACAAGTTTTAGGTGACAAGAGGAAGGGGTATATTTACTAAGTCACATGTTTGCAATATCTGTTGCTTCCCGGAGTGTTTAAGCCATAAATTGAAAACAGCAATGATTTTAATAGCAAACCACTCATTATCACCTACCAGAGAGGTTGTGAGAGGATGTCTGAGACTGGTTACCTAGGCTGATGACAGAGCTTTTGAAATCTGGATTCTTAACTCCATTTTAAATCCCAAATGTTTAAATGCAACATTTTTCTATGATTGTTTATAAACTCAATTTTATCAATCACAAATACATTTATGTAGGTATAGACATCAGATATGATCATGTAACGTTGATTGGTTAAGCTGATACCCCATTTCTCCCATTATCTGTGCAATAACTAATTTTATTCAATAGCAACTTATCCATTTATGAATATGTGGTTGGTTACTCCTAATATTGATTATGTGATATATATTTGGGCTGAAATTACATTTTCCTATGTTAAGTTATGTGGAAGCTACATGGAACCACCATGTGCTGGCAAATCACGTGTGGACTGAAGCGCCCTTATGACAGACCCATGATGTTGTGTAGGGTGTCAAAAAGTTCCCCTATGACAGCACATAACTCACTGCAAGGTTCCTTTGAAGCTGTACACTTTCCCCACTTATTGTATATTTGAGGTATAATCCCCGAAAACACACGTTTTCAGGGTTTAACCTCAAATACTAAGTATACCCCGGATGTATGAAGGAGGGACCGCAGCAGGTATCTCCGATAACTACTGTGATCCCTCCATCCCTGCAGGCAGCCGCATCCCCCATAGGTTTCTATGGGGGGGATTCGGTGCTCTCAAATTTACTAACATCCGGAATGCGATGCATTCCGGGTATGGGCCCATGCAGTTAACCCGGAACCCACCCCGGCAATGCCAGCCAGCCCCCACCCCGGCAAGTTTTTGTCCCCTATATTTTGACAACCAGGACTGGCTCTGTAAAGCCCTGTGCTGGTTGGTGCTGGTTGTGTTAAATACAGGAGACCCCTATGTCATTTATCCCATGTATTTAGCACAACCAGTACTGGTTCTTTAAAGCCCAGGGTTGGCTGAGGTCTTTTTCTTTTTTTTAGGGGGGGGGGGGGGGGGGTATTAGAGTTGTTTTCTGTGTCTGATTTTTTTTTTTTGACACAGATGCATGCATCACGGATCTCCCTGATCCGTGCATGCATCTATCTACAATCGATCACAATCTAATGATATGCAAGTTATTAGGTTCTGCAAGATAGATCTTGTGACACATCGTACAGCTTTTGCTGCACATCGTGTCCTGGAGTGCCGTGGAGAGTTCAAGGTTGATTGTTCACGATGTTGCATCGTTGAGCACACTGTACCGTGTGTACCCACCTTTAGACCTAATCAACTAATATTGTTAAAAAGAAGTGATTATTTAAACCAGCGGTGGCCAGATAAAGAATTTAAGTATCTATTGGGCATATCTGTTCGGATATTAAGTGTTTAAACAGAGTTTTCCAATTGTTAAAAATAATTTATAAAAATATATGTCATCACAGTAAATTAATTCATATTTGTGTTTATCATATGTATGTAATGGTCTGAGAAAAAAACAAAATGTATTCAATAGTTTTAAAATTTGTGTCTTAACCTAATTGTATTGTGTGGTATACTGAGACTTATGAGACACCCATTTTTTTACTTTAAGACACCCCTGAAGAAGTCGATATTTGACGAAACGCGTTTGGTGATAATGCAAAAGTGTGCTAACTTGCTGTTAAAGAGCTCATACTCCTGAAGAGGAGGGACATCAAGTTATTAATATCTAGCCCATATAGGCCACTCTGCATGTGCTATGTAAGATTTTTAACCTTTTTAATTTATTTTTCATAATAACTATGAATCAAGTATACAGAAACTGACTATTGCATTTTTGGGTGAACTCTGGTGTGATGGTCTCATTGTAGAAACAATAAGAAGAATCTTATCCTCCAACTTCGACAACTAAACGAACACTGAAAGACTTAACAGGACAACTAAGGCGTTATTGAACTATGATAAACAAATTGTGTTGGCGCACCTTAAGACCCCCCAATCCACCTTTAGACCTGTTTACAATTTCTTTAGTGTTAAAAATGCTAGAAAAATACCCCATGTGCTAAATCCCAGGGGGAGTCTTAGGGGGCCTAAAGGTACAACCACACAGGACTCACCTGGCATTACACCCTTGATGTCAGTTTCCGTGTTCACTCTGTTCCTGTGAATGATTTGAAGAATTTGCTTCTTAGAAGTTTCAAAATGCATTGTGGCCATAAGCCATCTTAGAGACTCTGGAAAGATACTTCAGACAAAGAAGAAACACTTTAGTGTGTTATATAGTTTTATATATATATTTATTTATTTACACATATACACACTTTATTGCAGAAGAAACAGAAGTGAAAGAGGTTTGACCATTCACTATGTTTAGTAATCTGCTGGTAAAGTCATCATCACAGATGTTGTTCAGCATATACATGACAACTGAAAAGATGAAGGCATGGTTTTTTACACTCCAAGAATGAAGGGACAGACTGGGGCTCCAAATCAGCCCTTGCACCTCCCTCTGTGAGCATGCGCCCACATATAAAGTGGAGAGGTCTCACCTTAAGGGGCATGGTTAAATATCACAGGGGCATGCTGTAAGTCACGAGGCCTGGCCTTGCAGCACGCCCCCGTCTCTCAGTATCTCGGCCGTGCAGAGAGCTGCTCGACCAGGCATTCAGACCAGACCATCAGGCCAGTCTGGCCCTGCCAGAATGCATAGGAGGCTCCTGAGTAATGCTGGGTACACACTGGCAGATACATTGGCCGATCAATTGACGAGCCAATATATCGTATGCCCGTCGGCCAGTGTGTACCAGCGATATGTCTGAACGACGTTGTTCACAGACATATCGCATCGGCTGTGCTGCACAGCCGATAGCAGATATATCTGCAGATATATCTGTCCATTGTGCTGTGTGTACGGGCAATCGGCCAACCGCACGCGCACTTGCAGCCGCAGGGAGTGGATCGCGGCACCACCCCTGGCCAGTGGGACCCGCGCGCAGATGGAATATGATGGTTGTTCAGTGTGTATGAACAACCATCATCTGCAGAACACTCGATCTGCAGATATATCTGCTAGGTGTATGCCCAATTTAAGTATCAAGAGTAATTTCTTGCACAAGATCGTTGGGACAAATTTTTATTTAATATTCATGCCCTGGCCACCCCAGTAAACTAAAACGGGCAGGAAATGCAATGAGGTAGGTGGGGCTGTATAATGTGATTAGAAAAAGTTGGCAAAGACCTAAAGTACCACTAAACCCCTCAAACTTAGATATATATCATGCTGGTAGAATATAGTAAGGAGTGTTTAGCTGACGCTGCAGTGCAGGTTTGATGACACGTTATTACCTTTCCACATCACTACAGAGAGCTAAAGCTCCTCACACATCTTTAGAAGAGCTTCCAGATGACTCTGCTTAAGGTGAAACAGCTCATACTGCTGTCATGTGAGTTGATGTGACATAACTCTCCCTGTATCTATGTATGAATCCACACAGTGCATTTCTGCATAACAAGTTTCTCAAGCTCTCTCTCACAGTATAATGTCTGATCTGTTAGGGAAGCACTTCGATGCTAACTTGCAGCAGGCCAGCAAAGCGAGAGTGATGGATATATTTGATGTAGATTAGTGTGTACAGTGATACACAGCATTTGATATGCATTGCTTTCAAATGAATAAAAAAATAGCACTGTGTTAGATCTTCAAAGTAGCCTTGCAATAACAGAGGTCGAATGCTGTATCATATGTAATATAAAGCTATGGGTGCAGGAACATGTGGAAACAAAAGACTACAGGAAGTGTCGCATTTTCATCCTTAGACATAATCCTTCCCATTCCTATAAAACTAAAATCTATTTCCACATACATAATTGCTACAACAATTCCCTGTGCAGATTTAATTGCATGATAAAATCTCTTTTCAAGTTTAAAATATAATTCTGAACAAGCAACACACAGATTTTCCCAGGGTTAGCAACTGACAACAAAATGTAAATACCTGGTATATTTAGATATATCTCATAATGTAGTCACATATATTCAACTTGGATATCTGCAGATCTCCCTCTTTTCCATGAATATAACTAATACACTTACTACCAGTAGGACAGCATCAAGATGAAAGGGCAGATGATCACAGCCTGGAGGATCTGCCAGTCTCTGCATAGAGCTGCCAAACCTGGCAGAAGGAACTGTCCGGCCATTCCAATGAAACTGGCCACCATGGTGATCATGAATCTGTGGCCAGGAGGGCAGAGTTCTATTCCTGAAACAGAGAACAACACAGACATTTAATTCAATGTACCAAAGCTAATTTTACTAGAGTAATGGTGCATACATATGGTCAGATAAAAACAAAAAGTATGGTGGTCGCTCACATCAGCTTAATGACATCGCACAGGTGCTTGTAAAGGGCGGGGTTTACACTGAACTACAGAAAAAAAAAGGGATTTTCCCATGTTGGCCCGGCGCTTATTCATATATTTGCAAATGTATGCAACCAATGCCTCTGAATTTCTATTATGTAAGATTCAAGTATTTTTGTTAATATTGCTGCAGTGTGCGGTCAGATAATCAGGACGATATAAACTATATAATTTATCGTTCAATCGTTTATATTGCCCTGTTTATTAGCCCCTTTCAACGACCAAACGATGGTCGATGTGCGGGCATGGATGGTTGATATCGACGATCGCCCGTGCATGCAGGCCAACCTGGTCGATATCAACCAGGTTAGCCTGGTAACTATAGGGACTCTTGATCGTTGATTGAGGGTCGTTCTAGTAGTTGAGGGGTTGGTGCATGTGCTGGATATGTTCGATAATGGTCATCCAGCACATGTAGGACGATCAGACAACAATATCTGATCGTTGTCTGATCTGACAGTGTGTACGCAGGGCCGGCCGGCCCATTATGCCAGGTACGCCGGCACGTACAGCGCCAAGCTGCAAGGGCACCGTGTCCGGAGTCCCGCCGCTGTCCACCAAAGCAAAGCCGCTGCACTGCCAGCCGGCGCCGCCAGTGCTGCAGCAGCAGCCTGAACACTGTCGGTGATTACAGTGCAGCCTGTACTGTTAATCATCAACAGTGTTCAGGCTACGGCAAGTCCAGCGGCGCCATGATGACCACCGCCTCCTAGTTCCCACCGTCTCCCAGAATGCCTGTGCGGCGCACCGAGTGACGTCATCGCGGCTGCGCCTAGCATTCTGGGACGCAGGGGAGAGAACACGGAGCAGCCTGAAGAACCAAGACACGGAGGAGCTGCCTTTGCCTGGAGGGACACACTGCAGGTGAGCCACTGGGGAATGGGAGGATTAGGAGGCGGAGAGTTGCTGGGGGGGGGGGGGAGAAGGATTAGGAGGCAGTGAAATGCTGAGGAGAGGGGGGGAGGCATTACATATGTGTGAATAAACAGATATTAGTTCTACCTTAGCGCTCAGACCTATATATAATTTTCCTATAAATGATGTGATTAAAGTCAAGATTTCTTAAAGAAGTTTTGTATTTTTATTACAATCTTTGTATTATCATAGGGTTAGAAATGGTGTTTATATATTAGAAATCACTGGTAATAAAATAAAATGTATAAAAAAAAAGCATAAATGAAGTGTTCTCTGAATGTCAGCCGGCTTGCAGTATGTTAATCTTAGACGCTCATTAAACAGGACAATACTTGTGGACAAATGTGTAACAGAGGGAGGGGGTGGGTGTGTGGAAATGTGCAAGGAAATACAGGGACAACTGTGATTAAGTGTTGGGGTAGGAAGGGATGAGGGGGAAACGGGATCGGATGCTGTATTTGGTCCCGATACTTCAGTACACTATGTCCAAAGACAGTCCTTCAAATATGCAAGGGAAAGCTCTCTGATTGTAATAAAAATACGAAACTTCATTAAGATATCTTGACTTTAATCACATCATTTATAGGAAAATTATACATAGGTCTGAGCGCTAAGGTAGAACTAATCTGTTTATTAATACGTAATTGAGGGTGGTTACCTCCTATATCCTATACGGCATTATTAGATGACATCTTCAGCTGATATTGACTGAGAACTGACACAGATTTCTTCTTAATTGGCAGGTAACCTCATCATTGCTGCAGATCATCTAATTTTTAATTATTTGAAAAGTGAATAGATTACTTGACCTAGTTCTTCTTAGCTTTGTGGCATTCACTGTTTGTTTATGTTAGGACATTTATTGCTAGCCATATTAGTGGGAGGGTATTGGGGGATGATTGGATTCATTGCATACACATGCAAGCACTGACTATTTAAGTTCATAGGAAGGCTGAAGGCCCCTGGGCTGAGTAGGGCATAATTATAAGTGCATGATTAGTAAAAGTGCATTTCTTACCAAATTCGGCATTATACCAGCATTAAACTAAAGGAGACCACTCTAACCTTAAACTATTCTTTAACAAGAATATATGGACAAAGTATAATCAAGAAATGTAAGTTCACAATATCTACACTACAAGCAACTGCTGTCTTCATCACCGGCCTCTGTTTGCTCACTATAAGAACTTACACCTGCTATTATTTGTACTGACTCACTCGTTTCACAAACAACTCATAGCTTACTGTATTCAGTGCCAATTTTAGTATATGTCTTAGAAATTTTCTAATATCTTCCCACCTCTCTTCTTTTCCTAGCCTGTCATCTGTCTTCTAATTCAGTTTACTTTAATATTCCATTTCTCCTCTTTTCCTCTGCTCAATAATAGTTTGGAAATTTTGCAGGCACATTTTCCTCCATTGTACTATTACTTGCTTCTCTGCACTCATACTTTATTCCTACATCTAGTTTTCCTCCCCCTACCCAACTCTTCCACACCATTATCATGTGTACCTCCCCCTCCACTCACTGTCTACCTAATACTCTGCTCTACCCCCTTTTTCCACCTATATCATTTCCCCCTGGTCTCCTCCACCTCCTCCTTCCTTTATCTCCCCTCCTCTGTCTGCCGTCCTCCCTCTCCTCTCCTACTACTACACTTTCATTCTCTTCTACCCCTCCTTTTTCCTACTACCCCACTGATAATCCTTCCTCCAAGCCTCCTCTCCATGTAACCCCATACCACCCCCATCATATTAAACTCCCTCCCTGCCAGGTTCCCTTCCCAGCACTGGTCCCCGCATAATCTCTCCACTACATTCATCTCGGCCACCCATATTAAACTCACCTTCTCGCTACAGAACCCAAATAATCGAATTCACATTTCTCCCACAAACACTGTCCCTCTATCCTGTGCCCTCTGGAATGCCAGATCAGTATGTAACAAACTCGTACCCACCCATGACCTTTTCATCTCTAAAAACTTGCATCTCCTAGCCATTACTGAAACCTGGATTTCACCCTCTGACACCACTTCACCTGCTGCTCTCTCCTCTGGGGGCCTCATCTTCTCTCATACCCCTCGGCCTGGGGGTCGCCATGGTAGTGGTGTAGGGTGTCCTTCTATCCCCTGGTTACTCCTACCAACTCCTACCCTCTGAACCATCTCTTACTTTCTCTACATTTGAGGTTCATGCTATACGCCTCTTCCAACCAGTTCACCTTAGAGTAGCTGTCATTTACTGTCCCCATGGCCCTCCTTCCAAATTCATTGACAACTTCGCTTCCTGGCTTCCTCACTTTCTCTCCTCTGACCTTCCCTCTATTATCCTAAGTGACTTCAATATTCCTATTGATATCCCCACAGAAGCCTCTGCCTCCAAACTCCTCACCCTCATGTCTTCATTTGGTCTCTCCCAATGGACCTCCTCACCCTCCCATGTGAGTGGGCATTCGCTTGACCTGGTCTTCACTCACCGTTGTGATATTTCTGATTACTCCAATTCCCCATTCCCCCTCTCAGACCATCACCTTCTCTCTTTTAACCTATCCCTCTCTCCTTCCCTTCCTCTACCTCCTAAGGCCAAAGCATAACATTGACGCTATTGACACAGTTTCTTTTTCTTCCCAGCTTGACTCACTTCTCTCCCCTATCCTCTCTCTCTCCTGCCCTGAACAAGCCATTTCTCTATACAATACCTTCCTTACTTCTGCTCTGGACTCTGTTGCTCCGGCGATCACTATTCACCCTCGCATATTTACACCTCAACACTGGCATTCCAAATGCACCAGATACCTGCAAAAGTGTTCGCGAACTGCCGAGCGACAGTGGAGAAGATCACGCTCTAAGGCTTATTTTCTCCATTTCAAATTTATGCTCTCATCATACAGTGCTGCCCTTTCCCTCTCTAAGCAGTCATATTTCAAGAACCTCATCTCCTCTCAGTCCTCAAATCCCCAACATCTCTTCACCACCTTCAACTCCCTCCTCCGCCCACCCCCTCCTCGCTCTCTGCCCTTGATTTTACTACCTACTTTACATCTAAAATTGACTCCATACGTCAGTACATCATATCCAACCAGTCCCCATGCTATCCACCTCCTCTCTTCCCAGATCACCCCTCTCCTTCAATTTTACCGACTCTAACTTACTTCTCCCCTGTATCTGGAGAGGAAGTCATGTCCCTCATCCAGTCCTCCCCCCCTTCCACCTCCCCCCTTGACCCTATCCCTTCACGTCTCCTCCGCTACCTCTCTCCTTCTGCCTGCTCCCATCTTGCCCACCTCCTTAATCTCTCCCTATCATCAGGCACTGGCCTGTCTGCATTCAAACATGCCCTTGTCTCCCCCATACTAAAAAAAAACGACCCTTGATTCTAACACTCTCTCCAACTACCGTCCCATCTCTCTCCTCCCTTTTGCTTCAAAGCTCCTTGAGCGTGCTGTCTTCAAGTGCCTTACCACCTTTCTTTCCTCTCATTCCCTCCTTGACCCTTTTCAGTCTGACTTCTGTTCTCTCCACTCCACTGAAACTGCCCTCACAAAAGTCAGCAATGACCTCCTTGCTGCGAAATCCAAGGGCCACTACTCTCTGCTCATTCTCCTTGACCTTTCTGCTGCTTTTGACACTGTGGACCACCCTCTCCTTCTGCAAATCCTTCACTCCCTTGGTCTGCGTGACACTACCCTCTCCTGGCTATCCTCCTACCTCTCTGACCGATCCTTCTCTGTCTCCTCTCATGACTCCTCTTCTCCCCCACAGCCTCTTGCAGTGGGTGTTCCCCAAGGTTCTGTTCTTGGACCTCTCCTTTTCTCACTCTATACATCCTCACTAGGTGAACTCATCAGCTCTTTTGACCTCCAATATCATCTCTATGCTGATGATACTCAGATCTACCTTTCCTCCCTTGACCTCTCTCCCTCTCTCCTCACTCGTGTCTCCAACTGTCTCTCTGCCATTTCTTCCTGGATGTCCCAGCGATTTCTTAAATTTAATATGTCTAAGACTGAGCTAATCATCTTCCCTCCCCCCTACATAACCACATTTCCCACCATTTCTTTATCAATTGATGGCACAACTATATCCTCTAGCCCCAAAGTGCGCTGTCTTGGAGTTATCCTGGACTCCTCCCTCTCCTTCAAACCACATATCCAGAATCTCTCACAGTCCTGTCGCTTTCATCTTAAAAATATTTCCAAGATTAGACCCTTTCTCACCCAGGATGCACTAAAAATTGGTCATCTCCAGATTGGACTACTGTAACCTTCTCCTTTCTGGCCTCCCCAAATCCCTTCTCTCCCCTCTCCAGTCTGTCCTCAATGCTGCTGCTTGGCTCATCTTCCTCTCAAAACGCTCTGCATCTGCCTCCCCTCTCCTACAAGCCCTCCACTGACTCCCCTTCCCCTTTAGAACCCAATTTAAGGTTCTCACACTCACTTACAAAGCCCTCAGCCATTCCTCTCCCATTTACATCTCTGATCTCATCTCCCTTCACACTCCTGTCCGCCCTCTTCGTTCAACAAATGCACGCCGCCTCTCATGCCAATTAATTACTTCCTCCCACTCCCGCCTCCAAGATTTTGCCCGCGCTGCTCCCCACCTTTGGAACTCTCTCCCGCTTCCCATCAGACTCTCCACCTCTCTACAATCCTTCAAACGGGCTCTCAAGACCCACTATTTCATCAAAGCCTTCCAGTTCTCATCTTAACTTGCTGCTACATACTCCTTCCTCCCTGCCTACCCCATCTGTTTCACCCCTGTTTGTCTGTCCCTCCCCCTTAGAATGTAAGCTCCTATGAGCAGGGCCCTCTACCCTCTTGTGCATCTCCTTACTATACCTTCATCTACTTCTTACTCTCTAAACTGGTTCTAGAGCACTTGGGCATACAAATACGCTTTACTATTACATATGTGTGGCATAATGCATTATAAAGGGCACTACATGTGTGGCATAATGTATTAGGGCATTACATGTGTGGCATAATGCATTATAAAGGGCATTACATGTGTGGAATAATGTATTAGGGCATTACATGTGTGGCATAATGTATTAGGGCATTACATGTGTGGCATAATGTATTAGGGCATATGTGTGGCATAATGCATTATAAAGGGCATTACATGTGTGGCATAATGTATTAGGGAATTACATGTGTGGCATAATGTATTAGGGCATTACATGTGTGGCATCATGTATTAGGGCATTACATGTGTGGCATCATGTATTAGGGCATTACATGTGTGGCCTGATTTGTATATTAGTCATCCACTGGCTGTCACCCTTTCCCTGACACCGACTGCGGTCACCCTCGCCCTGTCACCCAGTGCTATCACCCTCTCCGTGCCACATAGTGCTATCACCCTTTCCCTGTCACCCTCTCCCTGTCACCCACTGCTGTCACCCTCTACCTGTTGTCAACGATTGCTGTCACCCTCACCCAGTGCTGTCACCCTTTCCCTGTAACCCAGTGCTATCACCCTCTCACTGTCATCACCCTCTCCCTGAATACGTATCTTTGGGTATAATTGTAGCCTAGCACCCAGGACTTCATACATATTCATGTGGGGACCTATGTGTGTGTTTAATTATTTTCACATGGGGGCTAATGTTTTTTTTTTGCAATGCGTAGCCTGTGGGGGGTATTCAATTAGGCGCAGGGTTTCCCCCGTGACTAATCACAGTCAATAATCCCCGCTGCATGGGGAAAGGCTGTACAATAAATAGCCTTTTTCTCGCACCGAAAAATCGGGATTATTTCACTAGGGGGCGCCAAAATCTATATCCGCTTGCCAAAAAAATTTGGCTCGGACCGGCCCTGTGTGTACGGGCCATAAGACGAATATCTACAATAGGATTATAATCATATATAGCAAAATAGACGTGTGCAAATAAAGAATGGTCAGTAGTTTCAAGTCTATTTGCATTAAATGTACATTGACAAATATAAACTGGAGATTATCTAGAAGTTTTGCATCTTCAGGCTGCGCTTCAACTTATTTGTTAACCATCACTGTTCCAGTGTAACGTAGAACGGTCATAACTTTTACATGCGTAGCACTATAATATGGCTGCAACGTTTAGGAGCAGATTTGTCAAAGTGCAAAAATTCCTGGTAAAAACAGTGTTTATTGGCGATGTCTGATAAGATTTGTCTTTCTACAGCATGTTACCAGCAACATACCTGTTCTGGTCTCAGGGAGTCAATAACAGCTTAACATGATTAAAAAGCTTTCATTATAGGTATAAAAATGTTTTAAAAGGAATAAAGATTTTCAAGTATTTTTAAATCAATGTACTGAAACTGAATAGCCCTTAGGAATAATCGGAATGAAATAGAAGTGTAATGTCCAGGATAGCATGGGAAGAAAAAAAAGGGTGTTTGGCCATTTACAATGTTGTATTGTACAATAGTGGTATTGTACAGACCATTCTGTAGCTTTACAAAAGGCATGTGTTTATATAGTCACGTGCATGCACCAGCACAGATGAAAATAAATCAATCTAACACACAGTTAGACACTTCAAAACAGTTAATATACAACATAAAGTAGCAAATTGTGCCATTTATTCATTCAGATATGTACACCAGACTCCAAAATGGACACATCTGGATTCAAGTGGTGCGGATTTTGGTTTAAGAGGGGTGATTGTAAATCATTCAACATGCATTCCAGTTCCACTGTATATACCAGACCATTCTACGCCGCAGCACACAGGACCAGATATCTAGGACATTTTAAAATCCTATTTAAAGGCAAAAGCAAAGGATCTTTTTGATATTCTCCAATGGCAAAATAGCTATTAGATTTATAGATGTATCTTTTTTTTTCTATTGAACTCAGGGCACTAGGAGTCAACAATCTCATCAATCAATATTGCATTTATTATGTATTTTACATTGGTTTCTTTTACAAGGTCTTTCTTTTACATACAAAACCCTATCCTGGAAATAAATTCATACAGACATACTGCATTTACAAATAAAATACACAACAGAATAGTAAAGTCACAGATGAACACAATAATGAACAGATAAGCCAATTGTTATCTCATAGGTTCTCAGATATGGCAATCCGTAAAACCTACTACTGGATTACTGCAGGAGAAGGTTAGGAAAACTAACACAATGCTATGATATACACAGAGACCTAACCACAGCTTGTTATCTCCCCATACATGAAAGTATCAGCTAAGAAGTCCCACACCCCTCTCAATAAAAGGCATATTACTAGCATCCTCCTAAACCATGTAGCAGAATAAACATATAGCAGCTGTAAAAGTGTACACTGGGAGAGCTGAATGTATTGCCGTTGTCTCTATTATAGAAACATTTGCTACATGTAACTGCAGGTCAACCATTATACAGTATAAATGATCTAATCAAGCACTGAAAGCTGCTACGTCAAGCACTACGCATTTCTGCTAATACATAAAAGCAGAGCTAAGCTGCTACCAAATCTATATACTCCTAGTACAATCCAGTAATATACTAATAATTTCTGTCACCTGAATATAACTTTCAATAAATTGGTAGTACTGTTCACTCATGTTTAGCTAAACACTAGTTATAAATTTCTGTATTACCATTCTAGTCAGCAATTCTTCATAAACATGCAGAGGCAGCAGACAGCATCTCTATTTGCACTCTAATGTTTTCTCCCACTTAAGTAATAAATCTTTAGGTTGATATTGGAAATGTATATTAAAATGACTTACAGCAGGTCTGACTTGCAAATGAATAGTTTGAATGAGAGCCAAGCTGCGCCAAAACTCACACTGAGCTATTACAGCCGACCATCCTCTACAGACCTAATCCTGGCGCACAATTTCTGGGATAAATGGAAAAACTGCACAAAAGTTTATGCTATTTCAAAACCCCATTTAGATGTTGCTGAACTAGGCCGTCTGATTAGTGTGTGTTCTATGAATGTATCTCTTGAGAACCGAGAAGGCCTTTCATGAATCACATCAAACAGATACGACAGGGCAACTGTGGTCAGGAAAGTTCATGCAATGCAAGAAGACAGACAGTAAAGTTGAAAGACACCTCAGATGTTAGGCAGCTTTATAAAACATAGTTATTTTGTTTATGAGAATAAAATGTTTTGAAAATTAGAGGCTTGGCTATTCTAGATTTAGCCTTGAGAAAAACAAAATGTGCAAAAATAATATCTAATGAGGGCTGATGATCATTCATTTTATAACTTGCAACAATTCAATAGAAGCGATGTTCTTACACAACGTTTCTTTACTGTATTATTTAAAGAATACATTTTCACTTGTGCATATAAAGCAAAACTATTTAAAACAGTTCAAGCTGTTCATCTTTTGTCTGAAAGACCTAACTAGACTTAGGTTTAGACACAGCACCTGATTCACAATGGATCGTAATTCTGCTTATACGCACGCAACGCAGTTGTGAATATCAGCGGTGAGATGTAAATGTTTGCATTCGCATTGCAATCACAGCCTGACAAAGACGCCCACTTCCCCTTACTCACATCTGTATACTTGGCCAACATGGAGAAACAATCGGTAACATCGGACAGTTCATGATGCCCAGACCTTACTCAGGAATTGCTTACTTTTGCGCAAGCTATGAATGACGTCACAGACGGCATATGGTATTGCAGTGGATAATTTGTGCACGCCCCTTCAACGGTGTTGAAACGTACTGGCAAGCCTGTGTTTTCCCGACTACCCCCCCCTCCCGTCACCACCCACAAATGGCACTACCTGTGACTCACTCTACCATGGGTCTGCGTAGCAGTTCCGATCGCAGTGTCTGGCTTGCGCACATGCAATGCATACGCATGCGCAGTGTGAATTAATCGACCGATTGCGGGCGTATAAGCAATTGCGTTCTTTGCTGAATCAGGCCCACAGTACACCAGAGCCTAGGGGTGGCAGTGCTAAAGACTTTGATAAAATAACCTCTCTGGATCCAATTACCAGGAGGTCCTTATCCCTTGCGATACGAAATAATACTAGCAGACTTCTATATTGCTTTTTTCTGCTTGTTTCTGTCACAAGTACTCCCAAACTCACCTTATTGGAAATTGCAAAACATTTTTAATTACGAATTCACATAAAATCTGCATAATAGTGCTGTGTGATGCTCCAAGGGCCGTCCATCACTGCTCTATTAATGATACGGTCTTATTAATAAAGTAATCTCGGCACCACAATGCAGATTTTATGTGAATTTCTACTAAGGACACTCAATGTCCTCCTGAAACAACATTTAGACTATTCCAACTGATACCCGCAAAATGAGTCATTTATTTATATTAGTGGAAACTCTAACCACTTTCATGAAACAAAGTCTACTCCAATATTGGAGAAGCAAATAAGAATTAAACTATTACAGTGTTGGAACACCAGTGTATGAGGACATGTACAGATGGGTCCACATACATCTAGCCTCCTGGCACGTTAAACAGCCCTTCTAGTCGCGCCATGCTGTGGTGTGACTCAGTAGCGCTGAGTGTCGTTTCGTGCATCTTTTTACCTTCAAATGAGTCTTATTTGCACAACGATGTGAGTAGATAACACAAACAGCTTCTGCTGATTAAAATATGGCTTTACATAGGTCTAGTATACGTGCAGCTTTAAAGGGTAAAAGCTCTGAGCACCCAGTGGCTCAACATTTTTTTGAACATAAGCACAATTTATCGGCTATCAGATATAAAATGATTGATTGGATACCACCCAATCCTAGAGGTGGGGATCGCAATCGCAGGTTGCTTCAGAGGGAGGCTTGGCGGATTCATACTTTGCAGACAGTGAATTCACATGGTCTTAACGAGATCTTGTCATGTTCTAATTTTTTGTCATTTTTTATTGCAAGTTGTTTACCTTCAGAGTGATACATGTATGTATTTTTATTGAGAACTTATTTTTTTCACATATAATGACAGCATGCATTATGATAGTTCTATCAGATATAGTGTGTGTAATTTGGCCTGACGTTATTAGACCATTTAGGGGTCCAGATTCACAGAGTTTTTTGACGCATGGCAGTTATGTGTTTTCC
Source organism: Taudactylus pleione (assembly GCA_031769625.1). Taxonomy (NCBI): domain Eukaryota; kingdom Metazoa; phylum Chordata; class Amphibia; order Anura; family Myobatrachidae; genus Taudactylus; species Taudactylus pleione. The sequence goes on along the minus strand of JAUIMM010000115.1, from coordinate 17,517,625 downwards.
GCTTTTTAAATGATGTTTGTTATTTACAGTCACCATGGTGAGGGGATGACACACGTCGGCCACCCCCCCTTGGAGATGCCGGGACGCCAGCGCTGCGGCGCATTCAGTGACGTCTTCCGGCTTCCGTCGGGACTCGTGACCAGGTGGAGGTGAGCACGGGTGATACACTATATAAGGTATGCATTGTACAGCTTTTTGTATCTTGATAAAAGGGTTGGTTCCCTGAAACGTTGATCTTATCTCAGTGTCCTGGAGATTTATTTTTCATACACAGAGGGCCTGATTCAGAGCCGGACGCTCCTGGCCGCTCGCATAGCTGTGGGTGACCACCCACAGCATATGCGAGCGGCCAAAAAGATGGTCGTGATGGTCTTGACCATCGGACTTGCGACGGAGACCCTGCGGTAGGGTCTCCCTGCCACAAGCCCTAGAGTGATTTTGGCTCTATCAGAGCCAAAATCACTCCCACTGACATCACTAGTGATGTCAGTGGGGCCGGCTTCAGACGGTAGGCGTTCCCATGGGAACGCCTCCGTCTGGCCGCCACGCCCCCGGCACGCCCACCAAAGGGGGCGTGCTGTCAATCAACATCGACAGCACGCTCCCTTTGGTGCGAGACCCGGAGCGATGGAAAGCCCGTCGCTCCTCGGGTCTCGCGCATGCGCACGACGGAGCTCCCTCCGTCATGCGCAGTGGGGAACATCGACCCACTTGCGAGCGTACTGCCGCTCGCGAGCGGGTCTGAATGACCCCCAGACTCAGAGTGCCGTTCAGTGCTGCTGCGAGGATATATATATATATATATATATATATATATACATACACACACACACTGTATATTATATATACATACACACAAGCCATGTGTTCTCCTTCTTGCTGTCACTACAGATACAGAGCAGCCCTATATAGATGATATATTTTGTGTGCACTGTAAATGTACGGTGCACTTTCCAGGATACAACTTTCTAAACATGGGGATTCATGCTAGCAATGTCCCAATAATCAATAATGTTCTCACTGCCCTCAAAGGTGGCATGATAAATTCTGCCTCTGGTGCTTATTCTCTACCACTTTCACTGACCTGAGGTAATGACTTGCACAGTGCAAGACCTGTATTTATCTTGGGCATGGAGCAGATGCCTGGTGCAGACATGAGCAGGGAACTAGCTTTTCTTGGTACAGGATGACAGAAACTCAGCAAGGGTTGTTTAACATGACATACTTACTGCATTTCCTCAGATGAACCTTCAACATTGCTTTGGAAATACTAGACACATTTTTGATTAGATGATTTAAACCCTTGCTGAGCAATTTGTTCTTATTTAGGAGTACATCGCTGGTTTTATGTATCCACATAAACATTATTTATATACATATATCTACTTGCAATAACATGAAGCAAAGAAGGAGCTAGAGTTACAGTCAGTCAACAATTTATAAATATTTATGATCTCAAAAAACGATTCTATGTATAAAATTTATACTTTAAAATACCTTTTTTTTTTTTTTTAAGCTGGAAACATTGCATTTTTATTAAAGTACAAATCCATAAAAGAAACATTTGCTTTCTATGAAGGCTACACAATTTACATTCATGTAAAATAGTCCTGGAAAATTAGCAAAATTTACATGAGATTTAAGTAAATTTTTATTTGTTTTCCTTAGAATTATTAAACATATATTTGTAGGTTGCCACAATACTCCATGGCGCATGACGGCAAGGAAAACAGTCTGTATAAAACATAACACAAGGACATACAAGGTCAACAAGTAGGTAAGAAGGTCCCTGCTAGTGAGAGATTACAATATAGGTTTGAGGAGGCTAAATCGGAGATAAAAGGAGAGCAGTGTAAGAGAACAGTCGATAAATACATACAAAAGTATGTGAACATCCCTTCTAATTACTGTGTTTCAGACACACCTATTGCTAATCGGAGCATAAAAGCGAGAAGTCAGTAATGCAATCATCATAGTTACACATTAGCAGTAGAAGGAGTGTTACTGAAGAGTTCAGTGACCTCCAACATGGTACTATTGGCTGGTGATACCACCTTTCAGGCATCAAATTACTGCCCTCCGCTGTCCTGATCAGCTCTAAGCGCTGCAGTTGTGAATTGGAAAGGTTTAGAAACAACTGATCGGCTATGAAATAGTATGCCACACAAGCTCACAGAATGGGACCAGCAAATGCTGAAGCATAGAAAAATCATCTGTCCTCACTACTGAGTTCCAATCTACCTCTGGGAGCAATGTCAGTACAAGAACTGTTTGTCGGGAGCTTCATGAATTGGATTTCCATGGCCAAACAGCTGTAGACACATCACAAAGATAAACCTTGGCAGCAGTGATGTAAAGCATACCTCCATTGGACTCTGGAACAGTAGTGGAACTGCGTTTTTTGGACTGATAAATCATGCTTCACCATCTGGCGTTCTGACGGACGAATCTGTATTTGGCAGATACAAGGAGAATGCCTCCTGACCATATGTGCAATGCTCTGTAAGGTTTGGTGTAAGAGAAATAATGGTCTATAGCGGTTTTTAATGGTTTAGCCTGGGTTCCTTAGTTCCAGTGAAGGGAAATTTTAATGCTAAAGCATTCTAGTTTAGAAATCTTTCATGTGTGGAGTAGCTTCTTAAGTATGTCATCTGAAGCATGGAGTTAGAACCGGAGTTTGAACTGGATTTGGACTATTGACTACTTTCTAACCAAAATTTAAACAATTTCACGAACACAGCAGCACAGGAATGCTGCCTCTCCACCTTCATTTACACTCCCCTGAGACTGGGTTTGGGTGCTGTCTCATGCTGCAGCCAAATCGAACTCCACAAACTGCTGGATGCGACAAACCCACACACTCGAGCGAAGTAGACACTGTGGCTTTTTGCAGATCACTTTATCATTTTTTAATTTCTGATTATGTTTAATATGGTTTTAACTTAAAATGCGGTCACCATTTATTCTTTAAAAAAAATGTTTCTCCACCTGGACGTTATACTTCCGCTACTTGCACACCCTGCCAGATGTAACCTACACAGTGCGCCCCAGATGGCTGCCTCGGATGGTTCATTCTTGGGCAGGATGTACAAACGCGTGGATGTATTCATTCAGTGCATTTCATATTTCAAATGTTTCAGTCACACGTATGTGTCATGCCGAACTGCAGCACTGCTTGCTGTATTTGCTATTCCCTGTTTTGTAAAATGTACTTCCACCCCACTATGATATACTGGTGTGCTATACATCCACTGTATGCTATGCTGGTGTGCTATACCTCCACTGAAGTGCATCCTCCATGGGCAGGATGTACTTCATGTGGATCTACTCACACAGGGTATATCATACTGCCACACATGTGCCACTTTTCCCATATATGCCTTGGGTCCTTGTATGGTTTATCACCCACAGTGCAACCTTAGTAGTGCGCCCACCATGGCTGCCTCACCTGGTACACTCGTGGATGGGATAAAAAATACATGGACCTGACTATTATGTTGGGACCCTACTCCCAGCATCAGGACGCTGCAACCACACCCATTTTATGTCATCTCTTCTATTCCACCCAGGGTAATCCTACGTAGTGCGCCAAGACGGCTGCCTCATTTGGTACCATTGTGGGTGGAATATATAACCCATGGAAGTTATTTCCCAAAATGTCTGCACCAACCCTGCAATATGCTTATTGTGCTCTCTAGGTTTTGATTTTAATTATCTCTGTGTGGTTTTCTATTCTTTTGCAACAACAAATCCTTGTACAATGTACCATGTTTTCTGATGTCTGTAAAGAGACTTTGAGTCCTATGGGAGAAAAGCGCTATATAAATAAAATTATTATTATTATTATATCTTCTCAGAAAAAAATTATTAACCATGCGGCTGGACAGATAGACATCAAGGGCCATTTAGAGGTCACCATGCTGGTCAATTTAAAGAAATACACTTAATAAACACAAAGTCCAAAATAATCTTGTGAGCCATAACAATCACAACATACATGTACACACACTTGAATTGAAAAAAAAAAAAAGCACAGCTATTGTCAAGTGTTATTAGAACTAGAAATGATCTGGAATAACTAATAAACTAAAAAAATATATATACATTTTCACATGATCACCTTTGGAATAAAATACCATAATGAAAAATACATTTCCTGAATCTATTCTAAAAATATGTTGCCGACCTACTTTCTAACACCTCAGTCCCACAATTTTCTTCCCAGGAAAGACAATTTTGTAGAAAAGCACAGCAACAGCATGCACCTGTTCCTTATAAACAGTATACTTAGTGCATTTTTCTTTACTGATTTTCACAAATAAGTTTATTCCTCTAAAGACTCAGATAAGCCGTAAAACGGCACAGCTAGTATGATAATTGCACCCATTTTGTAGTGCACTCTGAAAAGGTCAACATTTTTCTTTTCACTTTTGTTTCAGGCTACTGGGAATAAAGCTCTTAAAAACGACATTAACACATTGGAAATATTTTCCTAAGGTGGCCCCCATCTCCCTAAACAGAGCCCAGAAGGATGTTAATTGACAACTTTACCTGGGTTTGACAATTCTTATTTATTTATTACCAGTTATTTATATAGCGCACACATATTCCGCAGCGCTTTACAGAGAATATTTGGCCATTCACATCAGTCCCTGCCCCAGTAGAGCTTACAATCTATAGTCCATATCACATGCTCACACACATACACACTATGGTCAAATTTTGTGGGGAGCTAATTAGCCTACCAGTATATTTTTGGAGTGTGGGAGGAAACCGGTGTACCCGTAGGAAACCCACGCAAGCACAGGGAGAATATACAAACTCCACACAGTTAGGGCCGTGGTGGGAATCAAACCCACGACCTCAGTGCTGTGAGGCAGTAATGCTAACCATTACACACACATCTGGCAAGAAGCCAGGTAGTGGAAAGGGGTGAGATGGAGGGCCATTCACAAGCTGCAATCAGGAGACTATGGATATTGACTGTTCCTCCTGCTCACCTATCATCTCTCTACATAGAATTCTAGGTGGAGTTGCAGCTTTAAGCTGAGTTATCCTTCAAGTATTTTCCCCTAAAATCCAATTTTGCAGATTACATACAAGAAATAACATACCCTCTAGTTTTTAAGCCGGCCGTACAGTGTGTGATGGGCACCATGTGATGTGACGTCCGACATATTGGGCGGTCCCCAAACACTGTGCGATCGGGTGGCCGCCCGCCCGATATGTTGGCTCCCCTCTCTCCCACCCGCATAGCGCTGCATGGGATCGCACATCGTATCCCCTGATCCTGCAGTAAGATCAGGGGTGCAATATATGACCTCAAGCAAGGGTGCGCGCTCGGTCTGACATCATGCCCATGCACGGTGCAGCCAAATCGTACCAATCCGTCAGATCAGCTGCTTTATCGCACCGGGTATGGCCCGCTTTAGAATGTCTGATTTGTATGAAAGATGAAAGGTCATATGTTCTTGAAACTTTAATGGTGACCTCTAGAAACCTTATAATGTACAGTTAGTTACACCTTACTAGCAGGATTTTTTCTCAAGTGTGGCCACCACAAAACATTACCACATCTACCAACTGTGTTTGGCTTAGAGTTACTAAAAATGCAGACTGCAGCTTCTCTGTTAAACTCTAACAGCCATTTGGAAGTGAGAAAAAAATTTACTGCTGCATTTTAAGGGGGGACAGTTAACAGATCTTGGAGAGAGATAATGTACAAACCAACCAGCTTCTATAATTTTTCTAGCACAGCCTGTAAAATGACAGTTAAAAGATGATTGGTTGGTACTTTCACTCTTTCCTAGGCTTACTACAGCTCCCCATAAGAGAGTAAAAGGAAGGGAAGTTAGTATCATTGCATGTATCCGGTAGACAGCAGTATAAGTGGAAGTAGGAGTATGCATGGTTATAATGGCGGATCGGACGACATATCGGGCACATCAGCCAGTGTGTACCCACTATGTCGCTGACTATGTGCACTCCCGGGCGTCGTCAGCGACATTGCCCATAGGCCTTGCATGCAGGTCCGACTGGCGATATTGTCAGCAAGGGTCATGCTGCCGAATGAAGACCTCGGTGTCGATCCTGGCATCGGCAAATGTGTATGCACTTGCCGATGCCGTCACCCCGCCGGTTCCCGCCACATGCGACATCAGCACTGGGTACATATCACTAAGTGTATACCCAGCTTTACTCACAACACTTTTAACATATTAACCTAGCGGAATGGGCATGAAGTCCAGGCGGCTGAATAGCCGCCGGTTCATATTCCGACGCCGGCAGCCCGAAGGGAGAAGATCCCGACAGGGCAGGTAACCCTACACCTCTCCCCCCCCTAACCCTCCCTTAGTGGTGCCTAACCCTAACCTCCCCTCTAGTGCCTAACCCTAACCTCCCCCTGGGGGTACCTAACACCCCCCCCCTTACCGCACCCTAAACCTAACCCTCCCAGGGGGTGCCTAACCCTAACCTCCCCCCAAAACCCAACCCCGCTACGCTCCCTAAACCTAACCCCCAGCCCCCCCGTGGCTAACATTAGGGCACCCCGGACTTGCCTCATTCGGGCTGGTATCCTTCCGGCGTCGGGATTAAGATAGGTGTCGGTATTTCGACGCCTATCTTAAGTCCCGTGTCGGTATTGTGGTCACCGGTCTCATAACTACATCTCTAACCTAGCATATGTTCTACGCCTTAAGGTAAACTCAGACACAGTGATCCCTGACAAACTCTCAGAAAGATATCAAACAGAACGTGTATTTCATCACAACCATCATCATTCTGTCTGAACTCGTTTATAACTAATACAAACAACTATTTAAAATGAAAGAAAAAAAAAACAACAACATTTACTGTGGGTTCAAAACTCGACCACAATGATTCCTGAACTTAATTAACAACATGGGATCAATTAAAAAGTTAGAATGTTCTAGAATAATTAGCACTGTATATTAAAAATAACTTTGCTCCAAATGGGACTCCTCATTTAAAAAAAAAACAACAACAGTTTAGTTGATTCTTACCATACTGCATCAAGGTGAAAAACATTTCATAGTTGTGATAATTTGAGATATAGGGAATATTTGCACCTCAAATTAAAATTAGGGAAAAATGAAATGATATTGCCATCTCAGAGGAAACAATTTGTACCTGATGATTCGGGCTCCTGTTTAAAGTGTAAACAGGATAATGCTGCTCTCCATCACTGTTTTTGGGAATGCAGAAATATAGCTTGTTTATGGAATAAAGTCTTGGCATAAATAAACATGGTCACAAGGCTCAGTGTTTCGAAGGAGCCTATTTCCATGTTATACTGTAACTTTGATAATTGGATGGATTCAGTATGATTTACCGCCGACAGCGGCAGCCTGACAAGGAAGAAAATCCCAATCGTCCTAAGGTAAGTATTCCCTAACCTAACTCTCCCCCCCCCTAGCCCTCCCCTAGGGGTGCCTAACTCCAACCTCCCCCACCCCCAAAGTGCCTAAACCTAACCCCCCTTCCCCACCGCCTAATCCTAAATCCCCCGGAGGGGTGCCTAACCCTAACCTTCCCCCGGGGGTGCCTAACCGTAACCCCTCCTTCCCCTAACCTAAACCTAACCTCCCGGGGGGGTGCCTAATCCTAAATCCCCCCCCTCGGAAACTCTAAAGCTAAACACGGCTGTCCGCGCCCGTAGCTCTGCTTACCTTCGATCGGTAAGCCGGGTGTCGGGTTCCCGGCGTAGTTAAAATGACAGGCGTTGGGATTTCGATGCCTGTCATTTAACCCTTGCCGGGATTGTACAGTCGGGAAGCCGGCGGACGGCATTCAGGCCATCGGCTTCCCAACTGTTTCCCAATTGGATGCCTAAGATTGACACGTCCCTTAGTTTTTATATATGGTGACTATACTTAACCTTTTCAGTACATACTATTGTATTAGAGTGTATTCTCTTTTTGCTCAATGTCATTGTTGGATCCTCAAATGTTTGATTTCTCTTTTTTGAAACACAATAAAACAAAACAACATTTAATGCTTGACCTATCAAAAGATATATCCAATCAGAAGCTATGGTGCACTGCAGACAAATTGTTTAGATATATTTATTATACATGTACATGTCTAAAAAATGGAGGAACAGGGGAATATGTGTGTGACAATTTGGAAATAACTCCTAGCACCAGGAAAGTGGATTTGCAGAGCCTGATTAAGGGTTCTGGAAGCCCCTAGGGCAGTGGTTCTCAAACTCGGTCCTCAGGACCCCACACAGTTCATGTTTTGCAGGTCACCCAGCAGCAGCACAGGTGTAGTCTTTACTCACTGACACATTTTAAAAGATCCACAGGTGGAGCTAAATATTTCAATTGTGATTCTGTCAGGAGACCTGCAAAACATGCACTGTTTGGGGTCCTGAGGACAGAGTTTGAGAACCTGTGCCCTAGGGGAACACACACACACTCAGCTCGTCTAATGATGTTTGTGCAGTGTAAAGGAGACTTTGGTTTCTGGGGAAAGATGATCACATGTAGGTGGATTTGCTGTAGGTTTATTGTAGGAATACAAGAAACCCACAGCAAACCCAATGGCAGAGAGAAGGGAGAAGTAGAAGACGGGACTCTAAGGGGCACATTCAATTGGACGTAAAAAGTCGGAAAGGTTTTGCCTGCCATACTTTTCGCCGACTTTGCGTTTTTTGGACGCAAAAACTTTTAGTGCGCTGCCCCGCTATTCGTCCTATTCAATTCCAAAGACCACGAAAATAGAACCCGGTGATACTGAAACAGGCGAAAAGTGCTGTCAGTTTGGGGAAATCAGCCTGACACCCCCCAAAAGATGCACTAACATTGGGGATCATTGTAGTTGCCCCTGAATAGCCCCTACTGAAGCTATTTTGGGAACTTAAATGCTCTTATTAGCTGCTAATTTGAGTATTTGCACAAGTGGTGAAGAATAGCATTTAGCAGTTTTTTTGGGTGAAAATAAGTAGTCCCAGCAAATTTGGGGTACATGAAAATGGGTGGCTAAAATCTGCAAAAGTGAAGTTTTAAAAAACGCACCTTCAGCAAGCACCTGCAATCAAAAATACACCTCCCCCATACTTGCAGACCCCCTAAAAATTTATTTCACTACTTTTAAAGTTTGTACCCCAACTCTGTACTTTTTCGCCCCCTTTTTCAAAATCACTTTTTGGGGTGTTTATTTGGACGCAGTTAACCTTTGGGGGGCTGTCCCAAGGGTGCAGAGTGGTTTCCCAACCTTTGTACCCCAAAACCTCAATTCTGCACTTTTTTCCGCCTGTTTTCAAAGGCGAATCTTTTCCGCCTATTCCATTGCATTTACTTACGCGAAGTCTTTGGAATTGAATACGGGAATAAGTTTTCGCCTGGCGAAATGACGTCATCCTCGATACTTTCTGCATCTAATTGAATAAACCCCTAAGAGTAGTATGCACAAAGTACATAAAAAAAAGGTTTAGTTACATGGTCACATCAGCCTGGAAATCTGGCAGTTTGAGAACTACAGGTATTTCCCCTCAACACCACCAAAGCCTCCATTTTATTCCCCGGCTCCCATGTCCTGGCACCCTAGGCTGCAGCCCAATGAAAAATCAGGCATTGACCAATGAGTTGTTCTTTATGGAGCCCCCATCGCATATGAGAAATAAGTAGATTCCTATTTCTGTTTATACAGTGGAGTTTTTGCACAATCTGTGGTTTAGACCCACTGTAAAAAGCTGAAGTCATATGCTGCTAGCATATAATAATCTATTAAGTCCAGATCAATTACACCTCCATAGGCTGCAAGCAGAATCAGTCTTTCATGGCAGGAAAGCTACCAGAAGCCATTCGGGCAGCTTCAGCAACTAATAGAATCTGCCTTTAGTATATCTTACACAGTGTAAAACTACGAAAAATACACATTTTATATAATACGCAATCGCAGGCATCTTAAAATATACACATTATGTAAATCCATATTTTTTTTTATGGACACAACTTAGCCTATGAATGACCAACTCTACATGAACACCATATGGTTTTATTATTAGCCCTTACATCTAATGTGAGATTTATTATAGTTACATTTTCTTCTACATTGCATTGACGTAATAGGACTATATTAAAGTTGTCCCTGAACTATGTGTTTGTGGGCTGAACATTTCAGGGAACATGAAATGAGTTTGATACTAGACCAAATTCTCCCATGGCCTCCCTCCTCTGTTCACTTTGTGTGCTTTTCACTTATATTGTAGCTATAATTACCCATATATAATAAGGGAGGGGTGAGGGGGAGAGGGGAGAGAGAGAGATCACTCCATGAGTCCTATATGTGCTGGGAGGTCGAGAATTAGAATCATACAAAGACCAAATTCCACCACAGGAACAAATTAATCTCTCTCGCAGCGACCAGCCAGCCTGCAGGTCAGACAGATACACAGACTGCTGAGTCACCAGTACGCAGAGGACTCCTGCATTATCTGTATAATGGAGTATGAAATTGGGGACCAAGGGCCTGATTCAGCATGGATCGCAATTGCAACTGTGTAAACAGGTGGGTCGATTGTTGCGTACTGCGCATGCACCAAACTGCGATTACGGACGCACTGTGCAATCCATCGCAGAGTGAGTGACAGGCCGTGAGCATATGGAGGTGGTGAGGGAAGAGTGGTTGGAGAAATGCAAACGTGTCTGTCCATTTCAACGCGGTTGCATGGGTGTGCATAAATTAGCCACTGAGATTGCCTATACAGCTTGAATACTCACTGCGTACAACGAGACTTGCAATTTCTGAGACAGGTCAGACCTGCTGTAATTGTGCGTGACAGCCAGATGTGCTCCGATGTTACCGATGTATATGCAGGACTGCGAGGTATTACGGATGTGAGAAGGCAGTAGTGGGTGTCCCCATGCTGGCAGAGGGAGGATGCATTAGCATATTTTCACAGCTTCATTGCGTGCGAGTATGCAGCTGCGATCACAATTGTGATCCGTGCTGAATCAGGCCCCAAGCCTGTTAGCTGCCCTGTGTGCATGTATTCCATCAATCATACATGGTGCAGTGGATAGAAAGAACCCTCATTTGTCCTCTATGCCGCATCCCTTGCTTTCCACCACCCACATGGGGAACTTGCTGTCCTATACCCCAAGTGCTTTCCATAATGCACATAGGGACCTGGTTGTTCTCTCTCTTGTGCGCTTCCACCACACACATGGCAACCTGGCTGTCCTATCTCCTAAGTGCTTTCCACCACCCACATGGGGAACTTGCTGTCCTATCTCCTAAGTGCTTTGAACCACCACCCACATGGGGACCTGGCTGTCCTATCTCCTAAGTGCTTTGAACCACCACCCACATGGGGAACTTGCTGTCCTATCTCCTAAGTGCTTTCCACCACCCACATGGGGAACTTGCTGTCCTATCTTCTAAGTGCTTTCCACCACCCACATGGGAAACTTGCTGTCCTATCTCCTAAGTGCTTTCCACCACCCACAATGGGAACTTGCTGTCCTATAACCCAAGTGCTTTCCATAATGCACATAGGGACCTGGTTGTTCTCTCTCTTGTGCTGTCCTGTCTCCTGAGTGCTTACTACCATGCACATAATGTTTGTGTTTGAGATAAAGTGTGCAGCAATTGTCATTCTCCCACCAAGCAGATATCAATTAAGGCAAATTTGCATATGTATAATTTGTATTTTCCACGTTAATAGATTTGTGACTAAATAAAAGAGATAAGAAAACTTGATATGTTGGAATCATTACCATCCTATGACCAAGTAGAATCACCCTTTAAGTATTGTACAGTTTAATAGCGCAAACATACTCTGCAGGGTTGTACAGAGAACATCTTTCAGTCATGTCAGTCTGTGCACCAGTAGAACTTACTAAACTTATTTTACCTATTAGAGGCGCACAAACATTCACATCAAAGTTAATATATTCACAAAGCCATATGACAAATGATGTACATTGTCCAATATATTCAGCCATAATGCAGAAATGCAGCATCACTTTGGAACAATGCCTATGTCTCAATATAATTCCCCCTCCCTCCCTCCTCCACCCAAAATCCTGGCTCCCTAGGCTGAAGCCTTTCCAGTCTAATGGTAAATAAGGTACTGTGGGCTTGACCTGTATGTGGCCAGTACATTAGCTTTAGTTTTTGGCAGGTAGTGAAACACAAGTTATAGCATACCCAGTGGTTCACAAACTTTTTCGAATCACGGCGCCCTGGAGTATCAGAATTTTTTTTTTACGGAACCCCTGGCCCAAAAGTTTATTATTGAGAAACTCCTCAAAAATGAAATGAAGTAAATTGTGCTTATAGGTCACCCTTAGGTTCAGTTTTGTGGTGGATGACAGGGCTGTGCTTCTCTTTTTCCACATATTTTTGATTGGCAGCCATTAGCACTGGTTTTGCCTATCACACTGACAAAGTCATTCTATTTTTAAGTGAACCATTAACCCAAGGCAGCCCTGCAAGTGCTCTGAGGCACTCAGTTTGGAAACCACTGGCATACCCCCATATGTGGTATTAGGCCCCAGAAGAGCAGGTGGTAATAAACACAGACTACACTTAAGTCAGTATCTGCTGTAAATGAAAGTATTTATAGTGAAGGAAAGTATGTCAGATTTACATGAGCAACATCCTAGTGTGTGTGACTTTGCAGTCGAATAAATGGCTGGGAGTCATGAGGCAGAAATTAAGTCTATTCATTTTAAGTTTGTCGCTAAGCAAAATATAAGTCTCTCTCTTTTCACTATAGGTGTGTCCTGTATACTGGTATACTATATGCATAGAACTTGCAGTTTCCATGTACAATACTATTCATTTCCATATGACAAAGGTCTGTGTCTCAGTATACAGGCATGGGAAAAGATGGCTAATCTGAATACTCCATTCAAATTCTCCAGTGAAATCCAGCCAGGGATCAAACCAAGAAGACAATAAGCAAGCAGGCTGTTCATCTACATCCTTTCATCAAGCCATACCAGTACATGTGAAACATTTCAATTCAAGTATATTGGTGCGAATAACTGTGCCTAAAGAGTGGGCTGTGTGTTCCCCCTCTTTTCCTAACAAGAATACCCCTACAATCTCTATTGAATAATATGCACTCTTGGCACAACCTACGCAACTTCACTAACCAAAAACAACTCTAATACTGCAATGTGACTGGGAGGAGGAGGAGGATTCATTTCTGTGCAGTCTGACTGCAATAATACATGGCCAGGAAAGTGTAACTATCAGTAGTAAAAAACTATACAGCTGATAAAATTGTGTCACCTATTTAACCTGTGTACTGTACAGCAGATTCTCTCTCACAATTGAATTTCCAACTGCTCTCCAAGAGGCAGTATAATAAGAATGTGCTCAGTTCCCAATTACACAGCTGCTTCTCTATGAAAACTAAGGTCTGTAAGTGATTTATATTTTATTACAGACAAAAAAAAAGCAGCCATATAATGCCCTCTTCTATTTGTTTGTCTGATTGCGATAAATTCCAAAATCACTGAACCGATTGTGATGCGTTTTTTACCTCTGTGTAGGTAATATTCCTAGGAAGGTTTTAAGCTAAGGATCATCACGATCGGTCATGTGGTTGTGGGCAGCACACCGTGGGGAGGGGTCCCCTGCACTGCTCTTGGCAACTCTAAATTATTTTCAGCTCTTTGCTCTGAAGAGGAGCTTTTGCTGGAGGGGAGTACAGTGCCTGCAGTAAAGATGGCATTTGCTACCTGAGGAGACCCATTACAAAAGCGCTGGTGCAGTTACTGTTCAGGGACTGGTTATATGTGGTGATCGGTGGAGCTTCCATCATCTGGGGAAGCTGCAGCACTGTCCTCAGTGATGAGAATACCGGAGAACAGTCACTGAAGAGTCCAGAGGGGCTGGTTCAGTACAAGCTCAATAGAGGTGGTTCCTGTGCAGGAGACGCGGTTCAGTACAAGGGAGCTGGTGTCCAAGTGACAGAGATCACCAAAGTGCAGCCCACTGAGGGAGGGAGCCGGCTGCCTAGGGAGAGACATATCACCAACTTCCACCCGAGCTGAGCCGGGTACTGCAGCTAGCATTTTATAAATTAATTTTGCCTACAATTACGGCAAATGAGTTTTAATCTGAATGTCAGTTAACTTATAGACAAACTGTAGGCCTGTAAATAATATGCAGCAAACTATCATTTATACTGACCTCACTCAGACCTGCCTTGATGCCACTTCTTATATCCACCATGCCTTATTTTGCAGTTGTTGAGATTAGTACTGTTGTGGGCTATGCAAAACTGGGAAGACTTCAATTTAGAGAAATATGTAAGTTTGCTGCTTTTTCCCCCCCAAGTACTGTAATAAATATTACCCTCAAGTAGTTAATTTGATCAGTTATATTTTTAAAATGGATACATTTATATATGATATATAGATTTCATAGTGAAACAATTAAATATCATGAATTGTAAATAACCTTAGTAAAGTATAACATTTCCCATGGAGTGTCTAATTTTAATAGTCTATTTTTTATATTTAGTAGTGAAGAAATAGAATAACATTTGCAATAATATAACTGTGCAGAACATAAATTTTTTTTAACTACATTTTATTTAGCCATAAAACACATCATTACCCAGTTTCAAAAGGGGTTATTTCCATTAGGTCAAATCACAACAAAGTAAATACACAAACTAAAGAGATACTGGAACATGTGACACGGAATTGTACATGGGAATCTCCTTCTCAGTCTTTCCTTCCATGAAACAAACTGACTTGTAATTAATATCTTTCAGTCGCAGAAGAGACTTCCTGAAACCTAGCAATGACTAATCAAAGCACTGTGACTGTGACATACTACCGCAAGCCAGGAAATCCCCTCTTCCCAGCTATTTGCTGCAGATTTCTACAGCTCTCTGCAGACTGTCATAAAGGGACCATTCATTAACTGGGACTAAAATCCTCAGAGGATATTGGAACAATGGAGCATCCTTCCTTTTTCATCCTCTTTCCCTCATGCTCTTACAGACAGTGGTTGAAGCACCATAGTATTTCCTGTGCTGTACAAAAGCATTCCTGAATAAAGCATATACTGTATGTATGCAATTGCTCACAGTGCACCAGTGTCCGATTTAAAATGAACAATGCTTGAGAAAAACAGCTATATAAACGTCTAAGTACTTGTGTGCAAAGGCATATTCTTTGCAGAATTTGGAATGCAAGTCAAACAATACTCAGCAAAACATTTCAGCATGTTTTAATTAGAGAAAGGACTTCATTGAGAATATTCTAAATAAAATGATACATATCTGTTCTGCCCAGAACCTCCATCATATGCATCATATAAACATTTCAGGAGATCCTCTCTATGCTGCTCAGGCTAGGCTTTTTCTTAAGTAGTGTTAGAGGCTATGAGCCTGATTCTCAGTCGCAGACAAATCCAAAAAAGGACACATTGAACGATTTTTATCAAACTGAACACACGCTAGACACCTGGATACGTATCTTAACAGAGGCTACAAGCTCAGCCGGCTCTGTCCGTGAACCGGCATGTGCATGAGGAATGAGGCCTGTTTCAGACAGAACTTTTGCATTCAGCATGGGTAGGTGCAAGGGCAAATACTAACGATGACAGTTGTATCTGTAGGTGGAAAAACAGTGGGCAGCACGACTATACGCATGAAGCTGTGCATATACTTGCATTAGCATAAGGTAGTGTATCTGCCACTTACATCCATGCTTGCCAACTCTCCCTCGTTGTCAGGGAGACTCCCTGAATTAGCAGCAATCTCCCTGAATCCCTGAAGAGTCCACTAATCTCCCTGATTGCACCTTACCCCCATTATGAAGCATTATATTAAAAAAACAAACGGATATATATACATTCAAATGGAATCGTTCGTATAATTTCCCTGCATTTGTTATAAGGCACAATGATCCCCCTATGGCTACATGTATTTTCTGAGAAGTATCAGTGTGCTTTCATCAACACATAGATCTTACTAACTGCTTTGGGGCTCATTTACATTCGGATGCAAGTAAATTTTATGGCACGCCTCTCAGATGTAGCAGTAAAAGTCCACTGTAACGTGCGCTCATAGGTGTTGTTTTAACAATCTCCCTGAAATGCTTTTTCAAAAGTATGCTTATGACTGCTTTGAATGCACCTCAGAATCAGGCCTTATTAGTGTATGTATGTATATATATATATATTTTATGTGTTGTGAAAAAAAAATATAGTGTTTTTTCCCCGCCAAAAATTGGATCTTTGAAAGAGGCAAGACATCATCTTTCATGGACAAACATCATCTTTAATGGACAAGTCCATGAAAGATGTTTGTCCATGAAAGATGACATTTTGCCTCTTTCTAAAGCCAAGTATCCACTTGCTGATTAAAAAGAGCGATTGAATGATTACGACATCGTAATCATTGAATCGCTCATTAATCGTGCATAAATCGGCCAGTTTAACCAGCGATGCGCGCTCCCACTGGTCGTTTCCGACATCAATCATCGCCTGAACATGACGGACAATCTGCCAACAACAACAGATTGGCCATGTTCAGGGATGAGGGAGGGTGCCTGCACTGAAAAGACATATCGTTCAGTGTAGGCACTACAGGGGATGAGGAACGACTGTACGATTACAATGTTGTAATCGTATGGTCGTTCCAAAATCTACAAGTGGATATGCACCTTAAGACCCGATTTTTGACGGGAAAACTCAGAACTTGGCGGGAAAATCTGAACCGAACCTGCACATCTCTAGTTTTAATGAATCAGGGCATAACTATCAATCATCTAGTCCTAAATTGGATAAATGTAAGCTCATGTGATATCAATCAATAACAGATTTCACTTTGTCATTATTTAGTTAACAAAAAAATAAACCAACGTGAAAAAGCCATGTGTGAAAATGTACATGCCGTGGTTGTAGAACAACCTTTAGCTGCAATAAATTGAAGTAATCAATTCCTTTATGAGTTTATAAGTCTCTTACAACATACGGGTATTTGAGGGATTTTTAACTATTTCTTCTTATAACGGTGCTTAAGTTCATTGACATATGAGGGCATTTGCTTATACAATGCTCCCGTATGGGCTTGCCACAGCATCTAAATAGGGTTGAGGTCTTGATCTTAACTTTGCCATTAAAAAATCTCAATTAACAGTTATCGTCAATGTCCTCCTTTTGTAACGAATGGTCTATCCAGATCTTTTTTTCCTTGTCAAGAAGTAAAATTCATCTATAACCAAATTTGCTGCATGGTATATTGATTTTAACATTACAGTGATGCAAAAATTGCATTAGACCATGGGAGGAGATGGGCATATCGGAGGTGTAAAAGCACTAACAATTAGATTTAATTTGGGGTGTGGGATTATGTAAATATGACGAAGGAGAAATGTAGAGGGCACCCCTACAGAGTGATACAAAGCCTTTTTAATGCACAAAGGCATTCATCCCTTAAGCTGGCCACACACTAGACCAACTTGCATCCAACCAGCCAACTAGTTGATTGGTTGGAATGAAAATCTGGTAAGGAATACAATCAGCAATTTGCTCCCAAACGCTGGAAAATGGACCAAAACTGTTGTTTGAACAAATTGTTTTGATCAAACATTTAACAAACTTGTCTGAACGACCATTTTCATCTGTTTTCTGGCATTTAGGAGCAAATTGCTGATCATCATTTACTCCCATACGTTACCAGATTTTCATTCCAACCAATCAACAAGTTGGCTGGTTGGATGTAAGTTGGTCTAGTGTGTGGCCAGCTTTAGGGTGCTACAGGAAAGCACATTTGTTAGTGCACTTCAACTACTCGTCGTTGTGGTATGAACTTCTTCATGCCGAAATTTCAACCTGCTGCTCTGCGCAAATTCTGTGAGTTTAACTTCATTGTTTCAGCACAAAATTTGTGTAAAGACCGTTCTCTGCCTTGAAACGCCATTTTTAAAAACCACCGTTCTCCTCCTCCGTGTAACACTGCTCTCCTCCTCCTCCTCGTAAAGCTGGTTGCACATTCTTGGACAATATGGCATATTGGACTGACATATATTGTCCAGATCATCTAGTGTGTATGCACTATGCGCACTCCCGCACAGCGACATCAGGGTCATTCCATCGGCCGTACATGCATGGCAGATGGAGCGACCCAGCTGCCAACGACAGGAAGGTGAATGGCACAGGTAAACAATGTATCGGGCGGTTGGACACCGGATTGTCTAGTGTATAGTTACCCAGCTATACCTCTCCCTCATTGTAACAAAATGTCACTGGCACCATTTCTTCCCTAACTAAAGCCGTGTACACACTGTGACTGTGAGCACGATATGTCATTTCCATTCGAATCGGAGCGACCTATCGGCCGCATCTCTCAGTATTTACGGCAAATATGCGCGCTCCTGTGGCCGATTGCGACATTGTCCGGTTGGTCGTGCTGCACGTCAAACCGGACGATATCGAAGCGGCCCCGTCGCAGGTAATGAAAGACGGAACGAGGTATCATTCTGTCGTTCATTACCTCATTCTGATGAGTACCCAGGATACGATATGTCGGCCCATTGCTCCGTGTGTACCCAGCTTCACTGTCACTTTGCCTGACCAGTGACAACCCACATGACCCTGCCCATGTGACATGTGTTTCTCTTGTGACATGTGCTATGTGTTTCTCTCACTTGCCTACTGTATGCCATGTCATGGGTTTTTTCCCCCTAGGGTGTTGACATGCCTTACTAATACTTAAACACACGAAAACCTAATACATGTACTTTAAAACAGCCCAACTGCCCTCTCACTTAAGATAAAAGTAATGTAGAGGGTTGTACTTTAATAGATTTAGGGGCCAATTTATCAAGTTTTTCATTTTGTAGAAACTGCAGTCTTTGCATAGTTTTATTTATTGTTATGTACAATACCCTAATGCAGAAGATGTCACAGAAGTGAAGGACTCCTCCAATGTGTCCGGGATAAAACTAGGGACATTGGTTACTTTTAGTACACAGAGGGAAAAGTTTTGTTAAAAATGAAAAGGTCTGTTGTGATACGTACGGATAATAACTATAGACCTATAGGCTTAGAATAAACTTTGATGCAATTTTTTTTTCTTTTACTGTTTCCACCACACACGTTCAGTTTAATCCACAAACCAAGGCGGTTGATTGAAAGCCAACACAGTGGGAGTGATGGAGAGACATAAATAGGCACAATTGTGCACAAAGAAATATTATGGATATGCACAGTGCATGCTTTGTAAATAGTGTTTATCGAGTGATGTGCCAAATTTGTCCATAAAAAAAAATAAAAAATAGATAATCAGCACTTCCAGAATTGTACAGCACGCCAGAAACCCTGCTTGTTTTCACATAAACAATAAAAACTAAAGTTGTATGCATTTATTTAATTAGAACATACAATAAAACTATTTATATTACCAACATCAAGACAATGCATTCATTTGATTGGTATTTATTAGAGTTAGCTATGGTGTGGTTTCTATTTCTGCGCATCCAGAGATTGATTCATATATAAAAGCCAAATCAAGTCAGAAGACAGAAGTAAATCAAAGTGTTTAAATATTCCATCTAGGTAGTGCAGCCAAGCCATGAGTTCTAATCTAATGTTAGGATATGCTTATAAAATACAATCTACCCATTACTAGACAGGAACTAGGCATCAATTTAATGGAGTTGACAAATTACCGGTATCTCATACTTTTTCCCACTGTTGAAATGCTTACGAAGCAAGATTAACATGTTATTCAATTTGATGATTGGATGTGCTTTAGCACCAATCTGTGCCCACTCATCAAATGTTCCTGGCAGGTTTGGTGTAAGATTTTCTTGTGTGGGCAATTATGTTCACCAAGAGCGCATAACGTGGAAGAAGCATAAGGGTCCAGCCCATACAAATAATATCTAATTCCTTGCAACTAGTAGAACTAAACACATTTCTATTCCATAACTCTCCACCGCACCATATACTGAACCCCTGATGCATCAACAAGGGAAATGATTCTCAAATCCAGCCCACCTGACACACTAACAGTGCATGTTTGCCAGGTCTCCTCACAGAATAACTAAAACCACCTCTGGATCCTTTAAAATGTGTCAATGAGTAATGAATACACCTGTGCTCTAGAAAAGGAGATCTGGAAAACATGCACTGTTAAGGTGCCCATTCACGGTGCGATACAGCAGCCGATCTGACCGATTGGTACGATACTGCTGCTATATCGTACCATGTGTGGGCATGATATAGGCCAGTGCGCGCTCCCGTGATGTCGTACACGCACCTCCATATCTTACTGCATATGTTCACTTGATCTGGCAATGTGATGTACAATCCCATGCAGCGCTATGCGGGTGGGGGAGGGCTGTACCGGCATGTCGGGCAGTGGATCGCTCAGTGTGCGGGGACCGCCTGATATATCGTCCAACGGATTGGCCGTCGCCTCCCAAGATGCATATCGCACTGTGTGTGGGTAGCATTGGTCATACTTCCCTACACTCCCGGAAGTCGCTGGAGGCTCTTGATTTTTCGGGTAGCCCCCCCACATCCCCGGAAGAGTAGGCACTTCTCCGGCATCCCACCATCTTCCTAGTGAAGTGGACATAATGTGGAGAAACTTACCCGAAACCTGCGGTCTATCGTTAGAGGGCAGGGCTTAATGACAATTCTATGATAAACACTTCATTTTGCCCCACCCCTAATAAAATATGAGCAATTTGCGGGGCCTAATGACGACTGGATTTGAGAAGCACTGAACTAGGGAGACATTAGTACAGTTCCACTAGTAGGAGGAGGAGTATCAGTGAAAAGGCAAAAAGACACAAACCAACAAACTTAACAAATTATGCCTAGTTTCGTTATTGCGACTTCTGAATGAACTTTCATACATACCTACAATTTCTAACTGTTTAACATAAACCTTTCTTTAAAACATACTTGCCGACAATCAGCCTTCCGGGAGGGAGCTGATTGTCAGCTAACAGCAGGGGGGCGTGTCCGCATAGTTGTGTCATATTGGAGGCGGATCTGGGGCGGGGCCACGTGATCGCGTCATCGTGGCCCCGCCCCCTCTTCACAATGCCATTATTTTTGGCATTGTGAAGCAGGGAGCGGGGCCATGACGACGCGAAAATCAGGAGGGTAGGCAAGCCTGCTTTAAAAATATAACAATATACTGTATCTTATTCACACAGGGGAATAGCTGCCTAGATCATATTTAATGAAATAAAAAAATAAAACACCGGAAACTTTATACTGACCGCATGACTCGTTGTGCTTTTGTGCTTGAGTTGCCTGTGCTGATTACATCTGCTACAAATACTAAAAGGTGGTTTGATACTGACATTATCCTGGAAGAATGGACATGTTATGGAGCAATCACAAAAGAATGAAACACGCCAGCAGAAACTAAAAGCTTTTTGGAGAAATCTGTCATTTTTGCTTTATCAATATAATACTCTCCATCATTAAGGGAAAGGGGCTATTTTCCTTTTTCTCCTGTACCTCACTCTTCCTGCAGACTCAGACCACTGACAGTTCTAATAGACTTTTATTTTTATCCTGCGAGCAAACTGCTTTTCATCATGTTCACACTTATATTATCAACAAATAAGTTCTTATTAGTATTTTGTCTATAAAAAGCCATAACTACATTTCCAGTATGCGTTTGATGCTCTTGCTTTTTGTGTTTCTTGCATGTGTTGATATAGGATGAGAACCAAAATACTGCAATTATGTAAAATAATAAAATGTGTGTCTTCTACCTATCCTAATTGCTACAATGCCTGATATAGCCACCTGTCATTTACTACTACTTTATAATAATAATAACAACAACAAATAATAAAGAAGTGTTTCCAAGTGCATGTTGTCCATGTCTCTTCACAGAATCACAAGTGAAATCATTAGTGCCATCAATTGATCTTTCAAAACGGGTCAGTCAGTAATGAATACACCTGTGCTCCAGCAAACATATGGAAAATGGGATAGTGTCAGTATCGCGATGGCCGCGATACCGCCGCTGATATTACCAACGCCGGCATCCCATTTAGGCTTAGGCACTAGGGGGGAAGGGTTAGGTTTAGGGTTCGGGGAGGGGGAGGTTAGGTTCAAGCACATGGGGGAGGTGGTTAGGATTAGGCACCAAAGAGGGACGGTAAGGGCAGGGAGAGGGTTAGCATACCGAACAACAAGTGTTGGTATGCTAGTCCTGTCGGGATGCTGGTGTCTGGATTCTGACAGCTGAGATCCCAATTGCCGGCATCCCATACCCAACCATGTAAAACATGCCTTGTTAGTGTTCCCTGAGGACTGGAGTTGAGAAACACATAGTATAACCTAATTAGGATTCATCAGTCTTCAAGCCTCTAACGACGCTGTTAAACTTTCTGTATAACGAAACAGGAAGAGCGGTTGACGCTATTCCACCTTTCGTGCATGACTAATGCTGGACATACACTATACAATTATCTATCAGACATCTGTCCAATCTGGCTGGTTCGAATGGAAACCTCGTAGTGTATGGGAGCAAATGACAATCGACCATTTGCACAAAAACTCTGGAAAACAGACAAAAATGATCGATCAGGCAAATTGGTTAAATCAAACGAATTTAACCAATTTGAACAATCATTTTTGTCTATTTTTCAGTATCAAGAAAACACAGTCAGCTGCTTCATTAAAAGAAATCTCACCAACTAGCAGGTCAGTGTAAAATACAGATGCAAAATAAAACAAAACGCAGCGACATAATTCGACCAAAATAACACTCGTTGCTAATGGGCCCCTGAGAATCTTTCAGAGTGGACTGTGAACAGTATAAAGAAGCAGAGAAAAAAAAAAGTACGTAAGGTAAGTGAAGCAGAGAGAAGTATGAAGGATTGTCACATAAAGATGAGGAAGCCATCAATAACATGGAGAGTGATAAAGCTAGCAGCTCAGCAGCTGGACACAGGGGCAAATTCAATGGGATGTAGTTTGGAAGCCGACGGTCTAAATGCCGACCATTGGCTTCAGACTTTCCAATCCCGGCGTGGTACTAATGAAAGGCGTTGAAAACTCGACGCCTGTCATTAACCAGACGCTGGAAGACCGACGCCCGGCATACCAAACGAAGGTAAGCCGGGCGCCGGCAGCCACGCAGGGGGGAGGGTAAGGTTTAGGGCTCCGGGGGGGGGGGGGGGACCTAGGGTTACGCACCCCCCTGGGAGAGTTAGGTTTAGACAGCGGGGAAGGGGGGTTAGGTTTAGGCACTTAGAGGGGGGATTAGGGTTAGGCACTTGGGGGTGAGGTTAGGGTTAGGCACCCCTAAGGAAGGGTTAGGGTTAGAGGGTAGAATTAGGTTAGCGATACTTACCTTAGGGATTTTTCACCCTTGCCGGGCTACAGCTGTCAGGATTTGAACCGCCGGCCATGTGTCCGGCGGTAATACCTACTACCCCAATTCAATTAAGGTGGTACCAGTAGAAATGATTGTTAACTGCAGCCTCTAGGCTGATTGAGATTCTGTAAGTGAATAGCTCTGGGCACTTTACCATGCAAGTCAACCCATGTCTAAATTGATTCAGTAAGGAGGAAAAAAGTAACACGTGTTATAAATGCATGAGAAATATTGCATACCTGCCAATAAGCAAAGTGCAATTTAGACTATCAGATACTAAATGAGTACTGTAAAATTGAAAAAGTTTATTCAGCACTGCAAGCAAGTTAGAAGTTACCCAGCTATTATGAGACAATACTACTAGTGTACCCATAGTGTTCATTCTAGCACCCTGCACCTGTCACAACCCATGAAGCTCCTCTTTCCAGCCTGGAGTGTTGCTCTCTGCTCTGATGCTTCTAGCACACTCAGCTGATGCAACAAACTGCTGGAATACAGATCAGAGTATGGTAGAACCACCAGAGCAGAGCGCGACACCCCAGGTAGGAAAGAGGAACTCCAAGGTTTGTGACAGGTGCAGGGTGCTAGAATGAACAATATACCCAGTCTACATCAGTTAGAGTGCTCTTTGAAAAAGCCTCAGCTAAAGAGGAGAAACTAGTCAGTCAGAGTACCCCCTGATTGACGGCACCCCTATTGTGAGACAAGTGACCTTGGAGATTCTCACTAGGACCAAGCGGATTGGACATCTTGCAGTCAAATTACAACAAGATGGACTTTGCAAACTGTTCCGTCATTTGAATTACGGGCTCTACAACTGATAAGCACGGGACACAGATAGACTGCTGGTGCTGCGTGGCCCGGCTTACGGATGCCGCTGAAAGACATATCAGAAACTAAGGGGTCTATTTACTAAGCTGTGCTAGGAGACAGAGTGAAAAGTGATGATAAGGTGCCAGCCAATCAGCTCCCAACTGTCATCTCACAGGCTGTGTTTAAAAAATGACAGTTGGGAGCTGATTGGCTGGCACCTTATCACTTTTCACTCTGTCTCCTAACACTGCTTAGTAAATAGACCCCTTAATCCATCTTCTGGAGTCATTTGTCCAGGATCCGCTGACTACAGCGTCGCCGTCACCATTCTTTGTGACTTAATAGCCTGTTCTATTCATATGACAAATATGGACAGTGTGGCAGTATTTTACTAAATTGGACCCAACATCACCATATTGAAATCCTTTTAAGGGATTTTTCAGAGGAATATGCATTATACTGTTTTATAAATAACTAACTACTGATATTCAACAAATTATATTTTATTGCTTATATATACACAATGATGGTTTTTATGTGATTAAATACATATATATTTTTTCATGTACGGAGCTGTGACTTTCATTTTCTGCTACCTCACAATTTACAGTCAGATTATTATTAGCGCAGTTCCCTCCCTTTTTCTTATAGTATATTTTTGGATTTTTATTGGTGTTCACAGGCCCCAACAATAGGATCTGCAGCTGGTTAACAATTAAGTTAATTACACATGAGTGTTGGATTACCAGTATAGTGTGGTTTATTAGCGCCAAGGTTAATGATTTATTTTTGCAGGATGTATGTTATGAGCATGGGCTAAAGTACATGTAGCCTTTATATTTAAAACAACAATAATCAAAAATGCAAAACCAGGTTGGTTTTGCCTTTGATATTATTTCCACTTTAAATCTATGGGCTAAATTGCCGGAATCGCACTGGTTCCTATTACATATGACCCAAAGAGGGCCTTGCTCTCAAGCTTAGCATCCATAGTACATTACTATTTTGTTATATATCATGCATTTAGCTTCCTAACTGAAAGAAACGTGAAGAAATAAGAAAGATGGTCATAGTAATTGAATAAAGATAAACCTTGTTTTCTATGTATGTGTGCCGAGGATATGCATTGGTCTATTTTAGGTTTATAAATAAAGTGATCCACAGCCATCATTTCATTCACACAATAATGAGAGCATCCTAGCAACACATAAAAGATAGGGAGACCTCCACAGGGATAAGAAGCTGAAAATCCGATACTAAAAATAAAAATGTATTAATTTAAGTCTTATTTAGTCAGTTTCACCATATGTGCCCTGGATGCAACAGACAATATAAATATATCACAATCTAACAGACCTACTGGAGAATGTATGACCAATATGCAGTAGGGATTATATTTTAAAACTGGACACTATAGTCACATCCAACAACTAAATAAAATAAAAAATATAAGTGTATACAACGAAGATCTACTAGCTGATGCAGGAGGATGGAA
The DNA here is from genome assembly GCA_031769625.1 of Taudactylus pleione. NCBI lineage: Eukaryota > Metazoa > Chordata > Amphibia > Anura > Myobatrachidae > Taudactylus > Taudactylus pleione. The sequence goes on along the minus strand of JAUIMM010000115.1, from coordinate 17,491,952 downwards.
GGGGGGCCGCCTGCTGCTGAGAGGGAAGAAGGGGGAAGATCTGCCAGCTGATGCGGGAGGGTGGAAGGGCCCAGGGGACACACAAAAGACACCACTGGAGGGAGGGGCAGAGACTAGAAGACAGAGTTGGATGAAAGGGGCGGAGAGTTGGATGAAAGGGGCGGAGAGTTGGATGAAAGGGGCATAAAGGTAGCTGCAGCAGTGAATTGTGGGCAAGGACTTGGATGCTGCAGTCTCCAATACTCAGCGCTTGTGAGCGCTGTTTAACTCATAGCCAGAGGCTGGAGAAATTGATATCTTAAACGAGTGGTAAGTTTACTTTTCAGTTCGTTAGTAAAGGTTAACATATCTTCTCATGGTACAAGCGCTACTAAATAGCGCTTTTCTAAAAAGCAGGTAACTTTCTGTTACTGAATACCTGCAACTGTTAAATTTCTTCCCTAACGAGTTTGAAATGCTCAAACTCGTTAGTAAATGGAGCCCCTGGTCTGGGATGGAGAAAACGTATCTCCAGTTTTTTCTCCATTTTCACCTGTTGCAGTTTTCACTGTTTTTTTGTCGAAAATGTTGCCTTATTTTTTGGCAAAAAACGGGAGTTTGTCGATGGTGAAAAAAAAAGGCAGTTTTCACCGCTAATTGAATACAGCCCTTAATCAGTTCTCCTCCTCCCCCCCCTTACTGTTGCAGGCTACCGGAGATCAGCCATTCGACGGGGGGAGGGCAGGGGGTAAATCACCTACTGATTTAGGTGAGCCTGCAGCACATAAAGAGATTGGTGCGTCCATACTGCGGGCGTGGTGTGGGCGGGGACACAAGCGCCGCTCCGTCCACACCATGCCCCCGATCTGGAGGCACTATTCTCTTTATGTGTTTCACGCTCAGCAGGAGCCCTGCCCTTCACCAGATGGCTGATCTTTAGCACCCTGGCAGGAGCAGGCGTCTGGAGCAGGTGCTCCACTGGAGCCACCCTCGCTACACCGTGCCCTTAGGCAGCTGCCTAATGGTAGCACCGGCCCTCCATGTGATCCAGACACCAACAGCCACGGACTCCAGTGGAACAGGCGATATATCCATCAGTGTGTACCCTACTTAAGTCCAGACCTTTTGAAATTTACAATTCAGGACTGTCCTGCCCAAAATCAGGGCAGCTGGGAGATATGGCTACAGAGCCATTGATTTCCTACTTGCAATCCAACATCTCTAATCATAGGTTTGCTTTAAAATGAGAATAAAACAAAACATAAAACTAGTTTCCCCCATATAGCATTCAAATTTAGAGCATAATAACATAAATGGCCAATTCATTAAAAATGAAAACTTTTTTTATGTAAAAAAATTGGTAAATTTATTAAAACACAATTCGTTAGCTATTCTAGTGCACTGTAGGGCACCATTCAGCTGTCCACATAACAACTACCTATAGTCTTGGATCTTTAACACAAAAAGGAGCAAGGCAATCTGGAAAATGTGGGCAGTCAGGTACAGGGTATGGGCAACAAATTATCTTAGTAATAAATTTAAATAAATTTAAACAAAGAAAGATCACATGTATTCTAGAACAACCCTGAGATTCCCCACAAGCTGATCAAATGCCTCAATTTCCCCAAAATACTCTTAATACCTGGGGCCACTGGTGAAACTTAGCAGAAACTGAGGGGGCAAGAAAGGCATCATCACCATTCTGGTTAGGTTCTGTGAGAAACTGCATTTCCTCAGAAGGAATCTTGTTAAGTTTAAAATAATTGTCAGTTCAAGTGTGACCCTAGGTCAGGATTGTCAATAAAACCAGCTAATTGTAAAGTTTTAAAGTACAAGTTTTTTTTTTGTAACTGTTACTGGATTATACATAAGTGTCATTGTGAGAGACTGAACTTGTCCCAAATTGAAGGAAGTAGTGATAGGGTTAGGGGGGTTAGGTTAGGTTAGTGGATACTTACCTATCCACGATCGGGATTTCCAGCGCTGCCGGGCTTCCGCTGCGTTGCACTCTGCTTCTGTCGGGCTGCCGCTGACGGGAATCGAACCGCCGGCCATGCGGCCGACGGTATTTCATACCAATTCCGTTTACTTGAGATACATTATTCCCCACATGAGCCATGTTCTTTGCTTTTATAACACACTGACAAAATTGACTGCGGTGTACGATAATCTGCCCTCAATAAATATGGGCACTGCTGCATTCACACAATCATCATGCAGAAAGTAGTCACAACTTCTAATGTATTTAATGGAAAAGGAAACATATGTACCATTAAGGGCTCTATTCAACATCACTTAATTTCTACAAATACAGGTGAAAATTAAAATTTTCACCTGTAATTGTAAAAATGAAGTTTTTGGGCCATTCATCAAAAAGGTAAAGCAGGAAATATCACAGATATCTCCTGCTTCCCGGAATGGCCCCTTTCGGATCCCTCCTGCCCCTGTCCAGCTACTTCTCCAGGACATCGGAGCTCTTGTGCACATGCGTCACTTGTAGGTCACGCGTGCGCACTAGTTTCACTTTCACTGCTTGAAAGGAGCAATGAAAATCTTGGAGACAGCCGATTTTCGCATCAGCTGTCTATGCGCCGGAGCAATGATGAATTGCTCCAGCGCTCGCGTCGAGTAGGACCGTTAATTATCAGGGTCCACTCTGACTCCGATAATTAACATGTTGAATAGACCCCTATGTGGAGGCAAAATGGAAGCACAGAAATGAAAAGCATCCTGGGAAAATTTAGGAGGAGATTCCAGAGCCTGCAACTCGGTGCAGCGAAAACAAATAGTAGTCATGAAAACAATAGTCAGGAGCCAATGGGATAACTGCTAACCTGCATTTTTTTTACTTTCAGTAAGCATGGATTTAAATCCCACAGTGGTATTATCATCTGTTTACTCTCTTTGGGCCTGATTCTGACTCAGAGATGCAGATTCTTATACAGCCGCAAATAGCGAGTTTTAGCATACTGCACATGTGCAGCAGCGAAGTTAAGCATTTTTGTGCATCTCCGAACGATTCTGAATCGGAGGCATGTTGGCCAGATCACTCTTAAAATGGGCGTTTTAGGGTGGTAACACTGCAGTAGCATTCAAAGGAGTGTTGTGTGGAGTGTTGTGTGTGTGTAGATTGATTTCCGTGCTATTCTGAGGCAAGTGTATAGCAAAGGGATTCTGACTGACTTATTTTTGTACCCAGCATGGGCCTAACTACCACAGGAGCAAGGGGCCCAGAGCTGAGGGGGCCCCATCTTCCTTGTCAAAGTTACATGTATTATATACATTTTTCACCATTGGATGGTACATATGGGCCCGTACAAACTTTTGCTATGGGGCCTTCAAATACCAAGTTATGCCCCTGGTACCCAGCATGGGTCAGATGCAAGTATCAATATTAATAATGACAGTTGTGGCTGTGGATGGAATAAAAGTGGGCGGCGCGGCTTCCCGCTTGAAGCTGTATGGATACTTACATTAGCAGTATGGATTCTTGCATTAGCATAAGGCAGTTTATCTGTCTCCAGTAGCATCACACAAATACCGCCACTTTGTGTCAGACTCAGGATTAGACCCTTAGGGCGGGATGCCATACATACCGCCAATTATCAGGTATACACCAGCAATGTCATCGCCGGTATGTACCTAGAAAATCACAAAGGACAGCTCTCCCATTAAAAGATGTCCTCTGCAATAGAGGGACTTCCGGGTTTATGACCCATAAGTCCCTCTGGCATCTTTCTGCGCATGCGCAGAAAGACACGCACGCCGCGGGGGGAGTTGGGAGGGATGAGATGGATCCCTCACAGGGGGCGTCCCGAAAAGAAGCCCATAGGTGTCTATTCACCAGGTCGAAGTACCCTTAATGCATCGCATTCCGGTGCTTAGTACACATGAGAAATAACGTAAAATCCCTGAAAACTGCATTTTTCGGGGGTTTTACCACATTTCAGAGCTTAGTACATCACGCCCTTTGTGAGGAAACATAATTGTGCTGAACTAACCTATGGACATAAATTAATATGCAACAGGTTTAATCACAGAATTATTACACAGAGTTCCAGCAAGTGTTTTGCTACATAATTGCTACCTCAAAAGCAAGTTTAGGTTTCAGTAAAAGCTTAGAACATTTAATTTAAAAAAAAAAAAAAAAAAGATGCAAAGAAAAGTTGATCTTTAAAAGCAAAAAAAATTATAGTAATAAAACACAGATATAAATGATATGTAGTGTATTTCATTGTACAATCCCAGGCACTATAAATTGTGTTTTAAATAGTGACTAATCCTTATTACCCTGTGGAATGCCAGGCTCTGCCTCATGTACCACATGCTGGGTTACACTGAAACCATTTCCAATGATGACTTCATTGGTGTTCTGCAGCCATTCCAGGAGGCCGATGTTCTTTCTATCACTCTGTTCACTTTCAAATGAGTCAAACTGTATTTGCATATTCCATTCTAATAGCCTCAAACAGTGAGCAGTGAATTATTTAGCCCTACTTAAATCAACTTTGTCCCTTTGGAACAATTTCTCCAGCACTGCAGCTAAGCACATTTGTTAGTTGGAAAATATTTTAACCAGTGCCTAAATTGGCTATAACAGATTGTAAAACCGATAAACAAACGCATATTCCGTGTACTGTAACGTTGATGCACTCATTTGAGAAAAAAATTGGCTTGGAGCTTAAGGAGGTGCCGACTAGAAACTGACAACTAGAGACTGGTTAGGATAAATCCAAGTGTAAGCTTTTTGTGACTTTGGACAAGTCCTTGATGCAAAAAAAAAATCCACTGCAAAGTTAACTGAACAATGTTTTAATAACATTTTATTAATGCTAGTAAACGCATGGAAATGGGTAGATATGGCAACTGGATTCTATTACCGCGCCTTCACTGCAAGCAAACACTAGGAGTTCCACCTAACTTCCTCTGACCACAAGTACAATAGTCTGTTACTGCTGACATGGTGTTGCTTGTGTTTTCAAGGTCCTTTTTTGTTTTCTTTATAAATGTCAGCCGGTTACCAGTGTCTGGTGTTTAATAGTTCCCTAAATGGTTCCATGTTTTGGAGGGACACTTCACTTTTTGTTGCTTTTGAGTCTAATATACTTTATGAAAAGGAAAAACTTTCATAACCTATCAGTACTCATTCAATTAATGTTTTGCTAATGACATAACTATCTGCACTACACAGTAGTCAGCTATGCAGTGAATAACCAGCCGAAGTGTCAGCCATGGTCTAGTAGTCCAATTTATAGCCAGGAGCCATGGTAGTCCTATAGTCTGTGCATACAGCAGTAATACCAAACACTAGGCCTAATTCAGAGGTAGACGCTATTGCAGCTTCCTACTGGTGCATATTAAAGGCACCATTGGATTGCACCTACCCCCTTTGAGAGATGCAATTTATCTGTCTGAACATGGCCATCGGGGTCTGTGTCCTTGAATGCAGTTGCTGACAGCGACATGCCCGCGAGGTCTGGCTAGCCACCTCTGTTAACGTCTAGAAATGCCCACCAAACTTACATGGATCTGCATCTTTGTGCAGTAACCATCAGGACACATGTGCAGACTGAACATTGCCCGCTGGCGTGCTGCATCAAAAATACGTGCACCTCTGGATTAGGCCCAACGTGTTCACAATGCAGAAGAGCTTTGGCCCTCTGCCAGGAAACAAAAACATGTGATAAAACGAGAGGTTAAATAAATACAATACAAAGTTTCGAGGTGCAAAAAAGTCCTTTATGCAGCCACCTGAAAATTAGGACCATTAAATCCTACTCAAATACAAACATATGGAAACAAAAACAGGTATAGGGCGCTGAGTAAAGTTCCAAAATAATATTCACCTTAGGTCGCTTGAAAAGTCCAGAATCCTCTGTTAAGTGGGACTGGTTCTCACACAGTCTTTCGTGTCCTCCAACGGTAATCTTCATATAGTGAATGTGGGGTTAAAAGAAACACATCATAGTACAATCTATACTTTTTACAGACTATACTATGATGTGTGTACCCAGCATTGGTGAAAATAATATTTTAAACATATACTCTACTCCATAGTTTGCGATATTTGCATAAACAAGACCTCTGATCATGTATGATCTGGAAGTGTACCCTAAAAAGTCAAATGTCTAGTCCGGGGAAAGCTAGAAACTTTGTATATTATTATAGGTCCATGCCAGGTATAATCTAGCAGAGCAGTAACTAGACTTTTTGGTGCCCTGTACCAGAGAGCATTGACCTCCCCACCTCCAATTTTTTAAATAGGGACATAAGATAGTGCACCTGAAAAAAGGCCATCGTTTCATGGGGAAGGAACAGGGAAGAGATAGCGGAGGCCAGGACATGCTGGGGATAAAAGAAGAGGAAGCTACAAGTGAGGATGATAATAAACAGGAATATTGACAGGCCCAAACAGCGCCACCTGCCCTGCGTCGTGACCGCACCTCCCTAGTTACGGCCCTGTAATCTAGAGAGAGCTGGTGTGGGCGAAAGTGGAACTCAGGGTCTGGGTGTCAAAGTGGATTTCTTCATAAATAATTACCTATAAAACTTGGTTGCAAATTACCTCCATATAAACTGGATCTAATTTTAGCCGTTACTTGGTCTATTAGTGATGGCAATATACTAACTTTAGTGGCATGCAAAACTTTTCAATAAAATAATTCAGTATAACAAGTACCAGGTACATTTGTATCATTTTTGATTAGTGTATTTAAAACAAAAAAAAATGTATCCACAGGTTGCCTAAGGGACCCAATAATAACTTAGATCACTTTTATTGTACTTTGCAACATTAGGTTAACTATATATGCTAAAAATATATTCGTGGTAACAGAATGTGTATTATACTGTATATAGATACAGAGGTTCTGTCAGAGTGTAGTTAAATTAAAAGGATTAGTGTACGTTGAAAAGGAATCATTATCCTTTGATGATCAGTTTGCATAGAATGTGTATGCAAACTGGCCTGACCTTTTTTTCCCTTACAACATCTGCTTATCACCTGGTGTGTATGGAAATCTGCTATACTCACGGTACTACATTAGCAAATTCCAATACAAAGTTCAAGTTATTACATAAGTACAACATACTACCTAGACTAGTGATGGCAACAGTCTCCACCCTACAGCCACTGATACTGCCCCGAGGCACTAATTAGGGTGGAATTCTGCTCATAACTCAGTAGGATGTGAGCAGAAATATGCTAGTAATGGAATTACAGAGCAGGCAATTGAATTGCTCTGGATACTCATGCCGGGAGCTTAAACTCGCGCAGAATTGAATTCCCCCATAGTCATTTCTGAGGAACCAGCTTAAGCTTTCCTCCCATGTGCTTCTTAACATGGGAGGAAAAGCAACAGCCTGTGACTTGCAAGCATCGACAAGATCCCGGCCAGTCAGCCAATGTTTTAAAATGGCAATCATTTAAAAAGGCAAAACCAAACTGGTTTTGCATTTTAAATGATTACCACTTTATAACATTGAATAGAAGACAAGAAAAAAACAGTCTGCGCTAAAAGGGAGGGTGTGTAACCACTAGCTGCTCTTTCAGGAATTATCCACAATTCCTTAAACTAATATAACAAAAAATAGATAAGAGTGCTCCGTGGTATTTTGTTCTAATATAATATGATGGTTACTTCTAAATAGATCTAACTAACAGTCTAAATGATGTACTGGTGGGCAAGAACTTTGGGCTGATGTTCAGGACAAGAGTCCTATTATTATGGAAATAGTCCGGTATCCAAATGCAAAGTCACAAATAGTGAGATAGTGTATATTTGTCCCAAATGGAGATATTACAGTCTAATCGTACTGCCTCACTGGTATGCAATAACTTGAGGCTGGTTGTTGCCGGCAGAGGATATATATAAATCAGGTGGGCAACATCTGTCGGCAGAGTATTCGCACGTGTGAACTTTTACGTGTATAAGTTAGGTCAGCAAAAACTGTAGGGAGATTGTTGTTTTAAACGAAACGTAGTCTGGATATTTGTGAATGCAGTCTCCTTCTCCTCCACTTGCCTCACCACCTCAGAAGAGGAACGCAGTATCAGAGTGACAGGTATACCAGAATGCAGTATCATAAGGTAGGAATATGGTGACTTACCTGACCTTGAAGTCTGCTGGTCCTGTATCAATCTTTGTCCATAATCACTGCATATGAGTGTGTGTGGGGAGACTATGTTGTAAGGATGACTGAGTAATTAATAATAATACAATAACTGTTTATTCAACAGTATATCAAAGAAAGAAATACCCTTCAAACAGGGATTGATTGTTAAAAATCACAAATGGGTATAGGTGAATTACCCAACGCGTTTCATCTCATTATGAGACTTTTTCAAGGGCAAAATGGTGCTTGTGCTCTGGAGCAATCTTATATATACATGCATATGCAAACTAACTGATAATGACCCCTGTCCACCGGCGCCTAACTTCCGGTATTGTACTTCCGGGTTACAAGCGCCACGTGTGTGAGGAGGAGAGATAGTGTAGTCCTATAACCTGATCTTCCTCCACTGGTCATCATGTGTGCCGGCGCCGCACTTCCGGTGCTGAACTGCCGGGTATGCGTGCGCCGCGTGTACACATACTCCGAGCTGTGCAGGAGTATGTCATGTCACCTGACGCTCCTGTCCAATCCCTGTGCGAACAATAAACTCATTTGGATGTTTATCACGCCCTCCGGTTACATGAGATGAGGCTGAGGCTGAACTTTATAACATTGGGCAGACTCGCCTGGATATCGACTATGCCTTCAAGTCGCAGGCTGTTACATTTGCCCCAGGGTATGTTATCCTGCTTGAACTTTTCAACTGTCTTCACAACAAGAACCTTTTCACCATGTCTGCATGCTTTTATGCATTGAGCTGCTGCTATGTGATTGGCTGATTAGATATTTGCATTACAAAGCAGGTTTATCTTATTTACCTATTCATTATTCTTTTATGTGCATTTTTTGGTATATATGGTTATCCCTGCTTTGTACCATCATTCTTCCTAATAAAATTGTGTTAAAAAAACAAAACAAGCCTGGTTACCTAATAGAGTAGCACTCACATGCATGATAATACATAAGTGTTGAAATGTATACAAATTTTTTTTTTTTTCCAGATTAAAAATGTACGCTCAACACAAATACGAATATGTTTGCATACTTTAATTAGGCAGATTGTTACAATCAGATTTGTGCAAAGTTTGCACTTTCATTTCTAGAAAGTATATCACATGTTGAGCTTCACAAGGCTAGGCTGCATCAGTTATTACCAGATCCTGCTGTTAACAGTGATACAGTGATCTGATTAAATAGAACAGGGTATATACATCACAAAGGGCTGAAAACACCCTTGAGCAAGAAAAGTGTTCATCCACTAACTGTGAAGGTCACTTAGCAAGCTTCATCTGAGCGGCTGCAATTGGAAAGCATCAGCACAGTGTGCCACTAGGTAGTTTACTGTTAGTGGAAAGAGCTTAAATGATTGAATCTGGCAGCCAACACATTACATTAACATATCAAAAGGTGGGAATTAAGCTATACTATAATTAGGTAACGAGAAAGGTAGTATCAAACAAGTATGCTTTACTGCACAAGTTTACATAATGTACAACTGGCATACATAGGTTTTATTTTCCTTCCTTCTATAGTTAATAATTCATAACTCTAGAAGAAGGTACAAAACATATATGTCAGGCAATGTACATCACACTTACTTTGTTCTCATAGTGAAGGTATATAAAACATGTTCCCTTTGAAGCCGGCTCCTGCTTACAAGTGTGCCATGCAAACAGTGTCTGCATGTGAGTCATCATGTTTCTTTATGTTTTATATAAATGCTCCTTAATGTAAGACCAGAAATAGTAATGTAAAGGTGCGTACACACGGTACGATATCTATGAACAATAACGTTCAACGATAAATCATTCACATCGTACATTTTTATGCAGCGAACGACCAATGATGCGCATTCCCGCATAGATGATAACGATATCTATGGGCATCCATAGATCCAGGCCAACCTGGACGATATCATCAAGATTTGCCTGTTCAGAGATGTGGCAGGATGATTTCACTGAGACACATCATAGATATCTTTCAGTGTGTACACCCAATATCGTTTGTCCTGCACTACAGAAAGTTGAAGGGAAATCAGTCAATGATATCGTTCATTGAACAGATCGTACCAGGTGTATGCAGTTTAAGACTAACAGTCATCTCCAAAAGTTCAGTCCTGCAGTGCGAATACAGTTTCAGAATATTCCATGTCTATTTTTGTTAATTAATGCACCTGTTTTTACAGGCAAGATCTGCCGATCAAGATGGCGCCAACTGCACAGTGAAGCTGATCAATGCAAGGCTCATGAATGTCAATTATGGACTCACATGGAATATAAAAAATACTTGTTTTAATGAGACTCAAAGAGAGGAGGTGATTTTAGGGGGAGCACCAAGCATTTTGCTCTCATTAATAGAAACTTGTCGCAGGAAAAGGGGAATTGGGGGTGACGTGAGCTCAGAGATACAGATCATGGCCTATATTTTCAATGAGAGTTGAACTAAAACTATTTCTAGATACACTTCGATTAATTACATCCTAAAAAAAACAAAAAAAAACACACAAATTACACTATACATAAATTATGTAATTATTTCCTAATCTACGATTTATAGGTAGACAATAGTGGAGGGGGTCGTCCTAATATGGCATCGGGATGAACGCTGAATCTTTTCCACCATGTATATTTCCAAATGGACCCACAAAAAGTCACACAAAACTAACTTATGATGTGTGTTGGGAGAGGAGGCTATTTCCAAATAGCAGAATGCAAGTATGTTCCTTGTTATGCACAAAGTGGTCAATTATACAAAATTAAGTGCAAGACACATTTCTGCAAATAGAAATTAATACTTTGTGGTTAGAAAAAAACAAAAACAAAACAGTACTGCTGTCAATAGTGCAACTATAATAATACGTTTACATTTAACTTATACCAAAGTGCATGGCCCCAAACAATTCTAATTGACCACATTCAAAACTGTACATATTAGTCTTGGCTTGAACCAGGTGGATGTATGAACCAAAGTGTGACCAGCTTAAGTCATGACAATATCAGGTAATAGCTCTCATAGTGTATAATAAAAATATTAATACAAAGCCATAAACCATCTCTCATCTGGATCCTGACTATTATTTTTATATAAATTTGTTACTAAACAAACAAACAAAAACATTGTCAGTATAAATCCCTGGTGCCAAACTGGCATGCTGTATGTGTCCCTCCCGTAGCACTGAGCTAGGCAACAAAGGATTTATTTGTACGCCCCTTTAATTGAATTTTCCACAAATTCGCAGAAGTATGTGTGATCTCTGAAGTATGAAGTGTGTGGAAAAATGGTGGTGAAGAGTTTCAACAGCACTAATACAGACATTATGTGACATAACTGGGCGCATACACTACCGGGTTCTGATAGGCATCTAGATGTGACCAACTGCAAGACAGCAGTTCAACCCTCAAGTTGTGGCCAATGACATGGAAACCTCTGCATTGTGGTAGTTACAATTGCAGGAGTAAAGGGCTTATGTTGGTAACTGTGACAGCAACTGTGACTACCTAATTATTTCCAGCAGATATTTAATAAACCAGTCTGGGGTATTAATTGTAATAAATTAACCAGGGCCCCATGGTCCTTTTAAACCTAGAAACCACTGAGAACTGTCAGTCTATGTGTGTTAGCACCAGGATATCACAAATATAGTATACAACAGCAATTCATAAGAGTGCCAAACAGTGGCGTAAGTTCATCCCAGACGCCCGGGGGCAAGTTATGATTTGGTGCCCCCCGTCACAGCCTCTGACACTGTAATGTACTAATTTGCGTGCACACAGGCTATAGATAGAAGGCAGCAGCTGATGGTCTGACATGGAGCTCCTAGTATATTGTGGCTTCTCAGAAGCCAGGAAGGGGTTCCATGTATTGGGCAGCCGTGACGGTTCACTCCGGGTACATAGTTACAGCCATAAGTGGGGTGAATATGTTGTGGATAATGGAGGAGGTGCCCCCACAGAGCTGGAGCCTGGCGGCAGGCGCCTCCATTGTCTCCCATAGTTCTGCCCCTGGTGCCAAATGCAGATACTCAGCACTGCTGGTGGCATCTAGCAAGTCTCAAGCATTCTTGTAACACCTATATGAAGAAAGGTGAAAAGCTCTTAAGGTGCGTATCCACTAGGCGATCGGCCTAGGTGAGCAGCACAGCCGACGTGATGTGTCTGAATGACGTAGTTCACATACATATCGCTGGTACACAGTGGCCGACGCACCCACGATGTATTGGCCAATATCTTCCAGTAAGTATCCCACATAACTGTCATTTTTCTAGCACAGCCTGTAAAATGACAGTCAGGAGTTGATTGGTTGGTAAGTTATCTCTCTCCACTTTAGCGCTCTAAAAAATTTGAGAAATCTCCCCCTTAATCACTAATAATCATGTATGATCACCAGAGAATTACCTTTACATTGTAGAAATCATTATGAAGTCCAGGGATGTGGGGAGGATCTCCCCATCCTGGTTTCAATAAACTCTGGTGAGCCTCAATTGAAAGAGGATTGATCGCTGGACAGTATCACCTTGCACTGCATATATACTAGTAGAGACAGGGATGGGAAAGGGCACTTGAAGTGCCATATCTCCCCAATCTGGCATTACACACTCATTTAAAAGAGAGGTGTCCCCTCTTTGAAATGATGTGCCCTCTTAGTAGTTATTTTCTGGTCACCAGACAAGAACACCAAATATTTAATAAAACCTAAAGTCATCTAGAGATGGGGGTGCTCTAATGCCCAAATTTTCCCATCCTGGCTTCAATCAAACTCAGGAGAGCACTCATTTTATTCTGCAGGTTATGTTCTTTTCAAAACGGTATGGTTTAATGGGCTACAATATTATTCCTACACACTCTATGCGTGTCATTCAGACTAGTTGATAAACAAAGATGCATTACAATTTTGAAGTGCAGATTTTATTATTAAAAAAAAAAACACAAAAAGTGTTTCAGTTTACAGCAAATTCAATAAAAAATGGAATAAGCATATTGACTGTTTTCTGACAATCCAGTCTTATTTTAAAAAATAATGGTATTATTTGTGTTAAGTATCTCACAAAAAATGACGGATACTGATGTTGGAATGTGACCAGCTCAACACACGGCTCAGCACATGGGCGAGAAAAGACTGAGTGGCAAAGGGGGTTAATGGAACAGTTTCCAAACAAAATTGGAAAGAAAGAAAAATGATACAATACCTTTATAAGTTAATAAAAAAAATGTACTATTTTGCTACATTACATAGGAGATACTTGTATAAAACTTCCCTCAGCATTTTCAAAACTTCTTTCGCTTCCTAACTTATTTTTACATATACTGTAGGATCCTACTGTATGACTTTCAGTGTATAAACTTAAACTCTGAAATTACTGTTATCATTATAGGCTTAAAGCTAACAAACTACAGTATACAACAGGTCTGCTCTGCTGTAGTTTTCCCTTCATATGTACTTCTTAATTTACTCCATTAAAATAGCTGCATGTATGGAAATTGTTATACCAGGCAATTTTCACAGGAGCACGCAAAGCAATTGCTTCCAGTATACACTAATAAGAATGCTCTCTTAGACTCCTCTCAGAAATCTGCTGTGTTAGCTAAATATAGGTGTAATATTGGAAACGGTTGAAGAAAAAAAATGTAGCGACACTGACATTTGTATCATTAAGGAAATATACAATGTTTAATTTGCTATACTTTTTCTTAAAAATGTGATAATCCTAATATATTAAAGTGTGTTTAAGAGAGCGAAAAAATTGCTAGTAGCTTTCGCCAATATAAAAATATACAGGGGTCTATTCAGCAATGGTTTTTTTACATCAAAAATACGGAAACAATGATTTCCGTAATTATGTAAATCCCCTATTCAGCAATGGGAAAATGGAGAAGATAACGCAATTTTCTTCTCCATTAATTCCCATCTCGCTGAGTACCGCACTGTAGGGATCAGCCATTGATTTCTAAGTGCTTTATTTGCTTTTCAGCAAAGCAAAAAGTGTTAAATCACTCGAAAAATGTTTACTTTATATAAAGCCATCTCAGAATGAATGGCATTGTATGAAGAAAATACTTAAATATCCCGAAAACTGCAGGGACAGACGAATATATTCCCATAAGTCCCTGCAGCATCTTGTAAGTCCGCCCAGTCTCCATCCCTGGTTTCCGGTGACCGCCAACAGGTAAGTCCACCTAGAGTCTGTTAAACCTGCCGAAATTGATTGGCATATGTATACAGCCTGTATTAATTTCTATTTATGTGTGATTATATTTAACATTTATATATAAATGTTAAATATTAAAGCACATAAATATACATATATACCGACTAATATAAAGCCTGTATACACATGTCAATTTGGACAGGCTGGAGATGTACTTATCCCGTCATCGATCACCGAAAGCAGGGACGGATACTATTCCTGAGCACATGACTGAGCATGTGCAGAAGAACAAACAAAAGGTATTGTTATTGGAATCCCGAAAACAATGCCTTTTGTAACATCGCAGGGACAGTGTGTTACAGCAACTGCTGTCTCTGCACAAAATATTGCTGAATAGCAGCAATAAATCATAATTGATAAAAACTTGTGACGATGTTGCCCGATAATATTCTGGGCAACATCGTCACAACTGCTGAATAGACCCCAGAGAAATAAAGAAATTAGACTTGTGAGATAACACTTTGCTTTATACCAGACATCCTATAAGAAGCCTAGCACTAGGGAGTTATTTGTAAATTAAAATGGAGAATTACAGAAGGTAATAACTAGCTAGATATCGAGACCAGTTAAAATCATTTTACAGAATTTGATATTTATTAATGATTTAGTTATATATTATACAAGTTTGCATAATACAGGTTGGTTCTTTATTATACAGTAAATTCATAATTCAAGATTTAGGTTCATGCTCGATCCATTTATATTCTTTCAAATGTGTAAAACCATCTGCAATTTTGCATGTAATAGACAATAAAGCCATCACATATCCTATGCAAACTAATCTATACTAATATAATAAGAACGTTCTGTGCACCAACTGTTCCAAGCTGGTGCAAAAACGTGATCCATCAAGTTAAAGCTGAGCAATAACAAAAATAACATTTATTGACATCAATGCAAGAGATAGGTGTGGCACCATGGCTGGTAAGGGGTGCTTTGGGCGGGCAGTCACTTGAATATGACAGAATACATAGTCCGTGAACAGGGCACACAGTGACATTGGTGTGAGTGGTAGGTGAAGGCGCTGCTGCCATCAGTCTGTGTGGCGCTGCTGGTTATGTGGGCCACCACCACGACAGGATCCCTATGCAAAGCAATACAACTAGAACACCTCAAATAAAACAGCAGCTAGTATTGTATATACTGTAGTACTATGCCAATATCCGTAACATTTAATTGGATGACTTGCGGTACTGATTTAGGGTGAACTTAGTGTGATATTAAGGTGTTGCGTGTGACTCGCCTTTGCGTGCGCTATCACTTCCAGGGCGGCTGACAACCCTCTTGGCACATTTTACAGTTCTTGGGTGGAGGCAAATATAATGCGTGTTTGGTAGTTTGACAAGCCATCTTAGAAACCCCTAAATAGAGGTTAGGTATAGTCTAGCAGAAAATAACAGAAATACTGTTCGTAATGTATTCCTAAAGCTGGGTACACATCTGGCCATCCCGCTGACCTAGCTACTGGGTAGTGCATATACACTTTCCAATCGTTCGGGCGATATATATCTGCCAGCAGAGCTATTTGAGTATGACCACCCACTGGTAACATCATATTCAATTACTTCCGCTGCAGACATATCGAGCTGTTGGCGGATGGCCTACAGACAGCCAGATGAAACAATATATCTGCTAGATATATCCTCATCGGTTGTGCAGCAGGGCTGATCAGATATGTCTGAACGATGTAATTCACAGACATGCCGGGCATACATGCCCGCCAATGCACTACAGATATATCGCCCATTCAATGGAAAGGATTATATATCGGTTAGTGTGGAACCCAACTCAGGTTTAGGAGCATATTCAATTTGGAGCGAAAAGTCTGTTGCCGGACTTTTCACCATCATCGGAGGTTTTCAGGTAGAAAACTTATCGCACTCGTCCCCTCGTGTTCAATCCCAAATCAGCGAAGACGGGACCCGGCGAAAAACTAAATCGGCAAAAAGTCCTGTCATTTTTGTGGAAATCAGCCTGACACCCCCCAAAAGATGCTGACATTGGGGTTCACTATGGATACCCCGAATAGCCTTGCTAAAGGTATGTGGGGTCTTTAAAAGGTCTCAGTAGCTGCTGTTTAGCGTCTTTTATAACGTGATGAAGAGTAGCATATAGCAAGTTTTTTCTGAAAAATGACTATTCCCACCAAATTTGGGGTACTCGAAAATGGGTGCAAGCATATTGTAAAGTGGCTAATGTGATCTTTTAAAAAAATTAAAAAAATCCACCTGCCGCAAGCACCTGCAATCAAAAAGACACCTGACGCATACTTGGGGACCCCCCTGAGTCATTTTGCTAGTTTAAAAGTTTGTCCCCCAACTTTTTTTTTTTTTGCATCCAAAATGAAAGTACCTTTTTTTGGGGTGTCCTGTGGTACTTTTTAAAAAAATTTTTGACACAGAATACCTTGTCCAAGGGGTGCAGGGTGGTTTTTGGAAGTCTGCACCCCAAAACCCCAATTCTGCACTTTTTTACGCCACCTAATCATAGGTGATACTTTATCACAGGGTCTGATGCATTTACTTTTCGCACCGTCGAAAAGTCCGACAAATTGAATACGGGGATAACTCAAATCGGCGAAAATGACGTCATCGCCGAATAAAATTTCACCGTGAACGGCTTTTCACTCCAAATTGAATATGGCCCTTAGTGTGCTTTCAGTGTGATTAGTGAGGGAGTTTGTATACAATTTAATGCACAAATGTAACATTTGCAATAAACTGGATACATTCCAAATAGCTACCAAATCCTTTTCTGAGTAACTCAAAATTAAATAAATGTGATGCGAGGCCAGTTGCAGAAACACAAAACACATCCATAGTGTCTATAAGCCCCATGTCTTTGTTTTATACTGTATTTAAAAGCTGACAGCATATGGGCCACTCCTGTCATTTAGCCTAGTGTCTTTATGCCACACTGTAGTGCCCACACATTATGCTACACTGTAGTCCCCACACATCATGCCACCTATAGTGCCAACACAGCGTACTCACCAGCAGCATCCTCAGGCAGCCGGCAGAGCAGTAGTCACAATGAGTCACAACCATGAGGCTGCGCTGCTGCTGGGTCAGAGGAGCATGTGATGGGCTCCTCCAATCAGAGCTCAGCACATGCTCCTCTGACCCCACTGCAGACACTACTGGGATTTATTAGCCAGTAGTGCACTGCAGTGTGCTCCGGTCCCCTGCGTGTAGCTGCCGGCCGGGTCAGTCACAGCCTTGAAGACTGCCCAGCAAGCTGCTGCATTGCAGCCTGCCATACAGACAGTGTGGACCTCTATATTGCGGCGGGCCCTGGTGCAGTGCACCGACTGCACCACTGGTAGTTCCGCCCCTGCCACTGAGCCAAATGCCCGATATCAGCTACACTCTTGCAGCGAGTATAGACAGCTTTAGGGGGAGATTTAATAAAGCTTGGAGAGAGAGATAAAATTGGAGATAAATAGCACCAACCAATCAGCTCTTAGCTGTCATTTTTCAAACACAGCCTGTAAAGTGACAGTTAGGAGCTGATTGGTTGGTGCTATTTATCTCTAATTTTAATCTCTCTCCAAGCTTTATTAAATCTCCCCCTAAATCTTCCCAGAGTCCATATCCAGGTATGGTCAATGTCACACACCCATTTGTAGAAAACATTTTCAGCATTCACAATGTAAGCAGCAGCGCTAGTTGCGAATCTCTCCTAGCAGACCTACATAGTACATACACTTTTCTTTCAGTCCATTTTAGTTGCTTTTTACACATATTAGGCAAACATGGACAAGATTCTTATCACGAAAGACCAGACACTCAAAGTAACAATTCAATGTCCTTATATAGTACATACAAAAAATAAGTGTGAAACCGTTTTCAAGCAGAGGTAATAGAGAGTGAGAAAAACACATTTCCTGACAGGAATCAGGTCTCCAAAACACTGTGTATATAAATTGAATAACATTTCTTTTTGTAAAACAGCCAAGGCTCAATTACATTGTTTGCTAGATGGATATTACTACATGCCACATAAACAAGGAATAAGTAAACATTAATGTCCTAAGAGCCTACAAGCTTGTCTTTAGTCTCAAAATAAATCTGTAAACAGCTTGTGCAGATAAGACTCTCAACACTTGCACGTTTTTTTTTTCTTTTAAACAAAAACAAAGCAAATCAAAAATTAAAACTGCTCAATTGATGCCATAAATCCTCTCACTAATAAAACACCTCATAGGTACAAAAACATAACTGTGGGCTAAAGCAGTGGCCGGGGCTATTCAATTGCAGTCCACAGCCTGCACTTAACTTGTATTTTTGTTCAAGCATGAGGGAAACTCAAACAGAAATCCGCAGTAAGTGCCCTTATTGGGGGTGCTGCAAGCACGTTAACTTATAGCTTCTGGTACTTATCCCAGAATCTATGGATTAGCCGCAGATTTACTGTGCAAGTAAAATGGCTCCTAATTGAATAGCCTTGGGCATAAATGCCCGAGGCTACTAGCGCTTTTCCTTGTGCAGCTAATCACCGCAGCTAAATGAATCCGGCCCTTAATGTATGTGTCAAGTTTAAAATATTAAATGCAACAAACAAAGAAAAGAAAATGACCAACACCCAAGTAGATATATAAAACCAGTAGTGTGGCATACCTCAATATCTACTTTGTTCCACATGCCATAGTGTAGGCCAAGTACAGCGAGTTCTCAGAAATTCGACTTAGCCAGACCACAAATCAGGCGCATGTGTGTATTGCAGGAGGCATAAATCTTGTGTGTGCTCAACCTTGTTGCTAAACACACGATGACGACGACAAATTGGTGGCTGAGTACATCTTGACACTTCCCACAGCATATAAATCAGTGTGGCTCATACTTGCAAACTTTTAGAATCTCCTACTTGGGAGAAGCCTGGAATGGAGATGTTGGTGGCAACCGATGGAGGCGGGACTGAACTATTCACATAATTTGGCCCCGCATCCCATGTTAAAACGCTGGGTTTAGCCTGCCTAAGAAGAAGGGGCGCAATCATAGAATTGTGTCCCGCTCCACATAGAACAAAACTGGAGGATCCGGGTGAGTAAGGTGTGGCTGCTGCAGTCTGTTTGACAACAAAAGAGATTCCCATTTGATTTTTAAAGAGGAAGACAATGGATGTTTAGTGTCTATTAATAACTGCAGACACAGAGACTAATTCATGTATATGACACTTTAGTAAAGTACTATTTAGTAGTGTGACTTTAGCATTTATTACCAACTCAGTCAAGCATATCTTACCATTTCATTTTAATATCAACGTGTTGCATTAACTACCATTTTATTATAGCATGAATGTGACTCATACTACTGGTTTTGTAAAACGTGGCGCATATACTACTGTTTTCCCTTTGCATATACTACAGTTTTATTCCAGCATCAATTCTGGCTCTTTTACTACGTCTTCTCTTGTGGTAAAATACTGGCACATATACTACTGTTTTCTCCTGATGTCCATGCTACCCCTTTAGTATACCCAGTATACTGTACAAAATGCATCTTTTTCATGCATATTTTACGCTTGCGTTTATGAAAGAACATGCGTCCAACTCGACATCGATCCCAAAGTGTGTTGCAGACAGAATGTGTTGCTCGCTTTTCAGTTAGCTTATGATTAGTGTATAGAATTCAGTCTCACGGCTGTACTGTTCAAGCCACAGAAGGTATGTGCTCCAGTCATTCAGGACTGATCACTTTCACACAGTGAAAACACAATTCTTGTTGTATAATTGGCCACTAATTACTATGGAAAGCATGCAGTGGACAAGCAATTAGATTCAATCTTGAATAAATTGGCTTAATAAGTAACTCAGCTATTTTCTTTTGTGTCTGCACCGGCTTATAAGTCCCATAAGAATGTTAACAATGTTGCAGTGGTTTTCACTGCTACAAAGTCACAGCTACTGTACACAATATGTTAGGTTACATGGGTGACTATATTTTGTACCGCAAATAAGAATCTAAATTAACTTTTTAATCAAAAAGAGGGAATTGTTTGATGCTCCTTTATAACGTGCCTATTATAATGAGGGCTTGTGTGGATCTAAGCCAAGGTACTATGCATGTGAATGTGATGGAAAAAATCTCTAACGTAAGAAATATATTCATTTAGGTATTAGTCACACAATGGCACCTAAACCTAAGTCTTTAATTTTGCCAAAAGAGAATGGAAATGCAGCATGAAATCTCTAATAAAGAGAGGTCATCTCTAGTAAAGAGAGGTGTTTAAAACATATTAAACAGATTTGTGTCAATGTAATAAAGAAGATAGGACTTCATATGATTCTAGTAGACATGTTAAATGACCCATTTACTAGAACACCAAACAGAGGGCCTGATTCAGACCCGCTCGCGAGCGCTGAGCGCTCGCAAGCGGGTCGATGGTGCCCTAGTGCGCATGCGCACGACAGAGGGAGCTCAGTCGTGCGCATGCTCATGACCCGCATAGCGACGGGCAGCCGTCGCTATGGGTCTCGCACCAAAGGGGGCGTGCTGTCGATGGTGACAGCACGCCCCCTTTGGTGGGCGTGCCGGGGGCATTGCTGCCCAGACGGAGGCGTTCCCATGGGAACGCCTACCGTCTGGGTCCGGCCCCACTGACATCACTAGTGATGTCAGTGGGAGTGCTTTTGGCTCTGACAGAGCCAAAAGCACTCCTGGGCTTGCGGCAGCGAGACCCTACCGCAGGGTCTTGTCGCAAGCCCGATGGTCGCGATGGTCTTGACCATCGTGACCATCTTTTTGGCCGCTCGCATAAGCTGTGGGTGTGCGAGCGGCCAGGAGGCCGCTCCAATTTTAGGTAGGAGGACCCTGATTCAGAGCGAGCGCTCTTGTCAGAGCGTCCAACTCTGAATCAGGCCCAGAAATCATATGTATTAACAAGAAATACGCAGTATTTGCAAATAAAATGTAAGCCACAGGATTTTTAAGCAATATTTTGTGGACAGAGAGGAGTTTATGGAGCATTAATGTTATTATTGAGTTGAAGAGATTCAACATTGCAAAAAATAAACAACCATCACCCACCAACTATCGGAGTGAAGCTTTGTGTCTGAGGTGCTTTGCATGCTAGTCAGGTTGTTTATTATTATACGCTATATGGCGCCACAAGTGTTCCACAGCACCTTATAAAGTACATAAATAAGTGAACAAGATACCAGTGACTTACAGTACAATACAATGCAGGAAAAAGGACACGGTTTATATACATTGGTGCATTAGCGACCATAACACTCAAATAAGCATCAGGGCATAAGCAACCTAGTCATAGATGCTCAAGTGGGGCGTGAGGAGTAGATGAAGGCATAAGTAAGGAGCAACACAAGAGGGTAGAAGGCCCTGCTCGTGAGAGCTTACATTCTAATGGGGAGGGGCAGACAAACAGGCATGACATAGATGGTGTAGACAGGGAGGAAGGAGCATTTAGCAGCAGGTTAGGATCAGAGCTGGAAGGCTTTGATGAAGTAGTGGGTCTTGAGAGCCCGTTTGAAGATTCATAGAGAGGTGGAGAGTCTGATAGGGAGAGGGAGAGAGTTCCAAAGGTGGAAAGCAGCACGGGCAAAATCTTGGGAGGCAGGAGGAGGAAGTAATCAGTTGGCATGAGAGGCGGCGTACATTTGTTGAGCGAAGAGGGAAGATGGGAGTGTGAAGGAAGAGGAGATCAGAGATGTAAATGGGTGAGGGCTATGTAGGCGAGTGTAAGAACCTTGAATTGTGTTCTGTGGGGAAGGAGAGCCAGTGGAGGGCTTGTAGGAGAGGGGAGGCAGATGTAGAATGTTTGGAGAGGAAGTTGAGCCGCGCAGAAGAATCGAGGACAGATACGAGTGAAGGGAGGTGGGAGTCGGGGAGGCCAGATAGGAGGAGGTTATAGTAGTCCAATCTAGAGATGACAAGTGAGTGGATAAGGGTTTTAGTAGCATCCTGGGTGAGAAAGGGTCTGATCTTGGAAATATTTTTGAGATGGAAATGTCAGGACTGTGAGAAGAACTGCATGTGTGGTTTGAAGGAGAGGGAAGAGTCCAGAATAACTCCAAGACAGCGCACTTTGGGGCTAGAGGATATAATTGTGCCATCAACTGATAAAGAAGTAATGGGAAGTGAGGTTATTCGAGAGAGTGTGGAGATGATCAGCTCAGTCTTAGACATATTAAGTTTAAGAAAATGCATGTTTAGCATGTTAATCTACCCATATACTATGGTAAACAGTCTGGGAAGTAGGATACTGATTTTATAGGTTTGTATGCGGAATTATTGCAGAAGCATCAGCCGATTACGGGGGGGTCGCATCTTATGGCCTGACCTCGCGATCCCATAGAAGCCCGTACACGCTGAGCTATGTCTAGCACAGCGAGAACACGGCTACAGGCAGCTGACAGGGGGTCACGCTTGGGAAACACAGCTCAGCTTATCGAGAGCGTTTAACATGATCAGCCACGGATCGGAAAGGTGTGTACCCAGCTTAACAGTCTGTATGAGGAATAACTGAATTTATAACTTCTTATATTAATTTAGACATAGCTACAGCTGCAGCTTTTTGGCACATGTACTTGGAAGGGTATGTAGTTATTATGTAGTCAATAGGTCAACAGGACCTAAATGTTGACATGGATTATAATGTCGATATGAGCATAAGATCAACATTGTGAACGTTGACAGTCCATGTAGCATTAGGGTTAGGCTGCGGGTTAGGGTTAAAATAGCTGCAAAATGCTATGTCGACACTTTGGCGATGTTGACATTATGTATGTTGATATTTGACAAGTCAACTTAGCTTCTATTTCAACATCTGCATGAAAGTTTTCTGTCCCATAACCCTTGGAAGGACAAGTGACAAGACATTCTATTGTAAATTATTTACACATATGTAAATATTAAAAACAGAGCTGTAACAGGACACAGTTGCATAATTTTTTTCCAGATAAACATCTATGTTTTCATGCCTAGTAAATCCCAGTGTTGAATAATAAGCCTGAAATAAAGAGGTATAGATCATAAAAGATCAGATGCAGTGTAACTTGCCTGTGGATAACCTTTACCAATGCTAAAAAATGAAAACATATAATTACCCATGACTTTAGAAATCGATGGCCCACAAGTGTACATTATTCATGATGTAAACAAGCCCGTCTGGCATTTTGCTGCCGTCTGAGCCTGGAAAAGTGCATGTAGTCAGCTGCAACTCATGAGAACAGCTGAGACCATGACAATATTTTATTTTACAACATTTCATTGTACATGAGCTGTAAATGACATTAGATTTCAGGGTAATCTTCCTTTCCTGTAAATATAGCATAATGCATTTATCATGTGAGAAACATTTAGGCCGGGATGTACTTAACCTTGCGGTGTACATCCCGCCAGTCACCGCAAAATTACTAAATCACATATGTACTAACATATGCGACTAGTATCGCAATGGACAGCTCTTGCGATAAGAGCTGCCCTTTACGGACCTGCCGACGCCGGGTGAGGGGGTCTCCGTGTGTCTCCTCCCCCTCCTAGCCCCGGGAGCTTCCTGTTGGTGACCTCTGCAGGAAGTCCCGGCCTCCTTCTCCTCCTCCCTGCAAACGAACGAAGAATAGGAAGAGAAGGAGGTGGGGGACCCAGGAGGAGCACGGGCCAGCATGCAGGAGGCTAAGGTGAGTGAGGGCTGGTGCAGGGCGACGGCGAAGCGCCGGGAGCAGGATGCGATAAGAAGCCCATAGGCTTCTACAGGGTTTACCCTCTGCATCGAAAATCGGGCCGCTGAGTCTTAGTACATATGAAAAATGCAGTAAAAACCCCGAAAACAGGGTTTTTACAGCATTTTTCCTTTAGTACATCCCGGCCTTAGTCAATTACATTTATCAAACACTGATCGTGCTTACCATTTCATGTCTACAAATGTATTTATGGTAGAATCATACTATCATCATCATCACCCTTTATTTATATGGTGCCACAAGGGGCCCGCAGCACCAGACAAAGACAAACAGTATGAACAAGAAAGCACAGGAACGAAGGTGACATACAGTACAGAACATTGCAGAACATGGACACTGTTTATAAACATTGTCATAAAGCTCAAATAGGTAGCAGGGTGGCAGAACCCAAAGGTGGGGAGGATATGGTGGTAGAAGCAAGGGAAGGAAAAGCATATAAGGGAAGAGGGCCCTGCTCATGAGAGCTTACAGTCTATGTGGAAGTTTATTTGCTTACTATAAACTGTATTTACTCTTTTGTGGGATTATGGAAGGCTGAGATATGTACAAATAAAAGCTGATTTTATTTTCAATGTTACTCGCTCAATGGAATAATTTCAATGCAGAAAAAAACAGTTAAAAAGAAAAGAAGGGGATAAAAAAATAAACAGTATAAATCTGAAGGTACAATAAAGTCCCAATGAAAATTACTACCATTTGAAAACATTTAGCATCATCAATATGAATGATCAGTGGAATATCTATCATGGGTGCAGGGTGGGCAGTACACACGGGTCCAAACAATGTGCCTCCCGCATGGTGTGCCGGCCCCCTATGCATCTCCCGAGACACCGACTTTCTAGTGATGCATTCAGGAAGATGGCACCGCATAGGAGCTCACACAAACAGTCTATGCTCTCTTCTGCACATGCCCTATTTTTTCAAATTGCAGTGGAGGCAGTGTCATTGTGGACTGGACCAATATACAAACTATCAAAGTGCTTGAGAAAAAGGGCCAGAGCAGGGTGATATTCTGCCCTGTGCTGGAGCCGCTACTGAATATGTGACATAATGATGTCATGTTGAGCCACAAGGAAGAAGTTAAGCATCCTATGGACGTTCCAGATGGCTCTTCGGCAGCGACCAGACAGACAATCTAGGTGGCTTTCTAAGCTACAGGGTGACTTTCCAGGCACCCTGCAAGGCAAATGCTGGTACTGCTAGGGAACGATGGTGACGCACCCTAGGCTCTGCACTCAGGATGGCGGTACCAGTCGCCCATCACTAGTTATGATCCTAATGACATAACTTAGGCTTAAGGAACTTTGTACCTGATGCCTAAGTATTGTCACTAGTGTCTAGGGAATGAATAGGTAAGTCAACTTGGTACAGTCCATAAAATAGTCAACTCAAAAATAAGGAATAAAAACTTTTAAAATTCAAAAGTGTAGAAATTACATTAAATTTGCATATATTTTATTATTTTAATTATCATAGGAAGTTTAGGAATAACATACATAGTTTATACCTGGTCAAGAAAAGAGCAGGGTTAAGATATAGCAAACATTCTAAAGAGGACAAGTGAGAAGTTGCTCATAGTAACCAATCAGATTGTACCTATCATTTTATAAAATGTACAAGAGAAATGTTAGCTAGAAGCGGATTGGTTGCTATGGGCGACATCTCCACTTGTCTTTAGAATTTTTGATACATCTCTCCTCAAATGCATATACTCATTTTTACCTAGAGAAACAAATATTTCTGTATTGACTTATTTACATACAAGAATAAATGAAATGGCAAAGTTCAGCCTAAATGTCTATCTATTCAATGTTTTAATCATACTTACACACTCACCCGGAAGTCCCTCGCACCCCGGGAATAGTGGTTAGAACTCTTGCATCCTGCATACTCCCTAGTGAAGAGGGTGAGATGGGGAGATAATCACCAGGAATCGCGAATGTGTAGGGAAAAGACGGGGCTAATACGACGCCAACCTCGCCCGCTCCTCACGGACCTGTGAATAGCGGCATGTTGCCTCTATGGGGAAGGGGCCTAAGGATGTAAAGAGCCTGGCCCTGTCCTGTAAATGGTCAGCTGTATCTTCTCTCTGGGCTTTTCCCTGAGGAGAATTGGAAGGACGGCTGTATGACAGCTGTATTTTAAAAGATTTGTAGCTAGGAAAATGGTTTCCTGCCCATCAGTCTTGTGTTTATGCTTAGGATCTCAGGTCATGCTTTCCTTTCATAATCTATTTTACCACATTCTCCTTTACTGTCCTTACAGTGCTCTAAAAGCAATAGGATACACTTCACTGATAAATCTTTACAGGAAACATGGACATTAAGTGCAATGAAATATAGAACATTTCATTTCCTTTGCACAGAGCTGGCAGACGAATAATGGAGTTTGGCCTATTTAACTTAGTAATCTTGTACTGACAGTTTACAAATATTGTTATATGCAAACATACAAAACGGGATTTCCTTGTTATTCTCTGGCTAGCAAAGTAAGTTTTCCTAATTACCCAGCATATAAAAGCAGTCTAAATGGAGATTATGGACATCTGCCCCTGCAAACAACACACAATCATTGACAGAAAAAAAGAATAAGGCTCAGAAAACGAAACAGTAAAAAAAAAAATATCAAAATGCCGAATCTAAAAACATACCTGAAGAATTTTGCCATATAAAAAAATAATAATCCAATAAAGCAATGATTCTTTGACGAAGGACTATTACTTGTGTTAAATATGATAAAAATAGTCAAGAAATTAAACATTCACAGTGCCCCCCTCCCCCAATCGTAATTACAAACCATATGCTTCTTATATCAGTGCTTCTCAAACTGTGTGTCACACACCTAAGTGTATCGCGCACAATGACAGTGGAATGACAAAACAAAGCAAGGATCCCGCAGGATGCGCTCTGGCCAATCAGCATCTACCGCACGGGCTTGTCAAAACAAAGTCTCATCCACTTCATGCAGCATTAGATAGCCAGTCACCAGCTGTTGTATTTGGTAGCCTGGCAGAGATTCTGGAATTTCAATATAATATGAACTCTCAAACGTAGCACTCATACATTTACCAGATAGGAATAGAATTTTGAACAAGCATATCTTCCTTTCCAAAGGTTCCCACTGGACAAATATAGCTCCATACGTGTCCCCACAGCAGGGGCGTTTCAAGAGAGGAGGGGGCCCGTGTGCAGTCTCTGCCCGGGGCACCTTCCAGTCTCTCCGGCAGCCAGCAGCGTACTGAGCGCAGCACACCAGTTTGAGCCCAGAGCCTACAGCGCATGCGCTGGCTGCTTCGCTCTTTTCCCGGTGTCTTCCATACTGCGCATGCGTAAAACCCCGGAAAAATGGCCACAGCGGCCATTTTCCAAGCAATTTTACAGCGTTGACACCGGCGCCGGTATGGGACTCCGGAGTGGTAGTAAAAATATGGGTGCACCCATTATAAATACGCCCCTGCCCCACAGCCAATTATGGAACACAGCCATAGGAACCATTTCCCGGCAATAGCCGCAGCACACGAGTGGTCTGTAGACCACACATCTGCAGGATCCCCGGCACATGAGTGAAGAGACCACTGGCGTGGTCACTTCATTCCCAGCACATCACAGGGATGGGCTACTTTAGGAGCCCCTGTCCCTGCGGGGACCTCCTGCTAATATTGTGCCCAGTTCACATTGCAAATGCGATAAATAATAAATGGGCCTTTATGGGTGTAGATGTACTAAGGAGCAGTTTGTCAAAGCCACCGATCATTGGTGCTTTAATAGATAGTTTTTAGAACGGAATTAGAAATAAATGCTGAAGCATGCTTGTATAGCATTAATTTCTATTGTCTAATTCCTAAATCCATCGGCTTTGACAAACTCCTTCTTAGTAAGTCTACCCCTAATTCCTTACATTTACACAAACAGTACCTTCAAATACAGCAATAACAGAAAAGTGCATTGAAAATGGCAACAGAGGGGAGAAGTACTCACGTAGTGCATACAAACAGAGGAATATCCCAGCAAGGCAGAATCCTTCAAAAAACCTGAGTGTGCTGAACATTGTCACATTCACTGAAAGCGCCACAGTAAGTCCAAAAATCAAATTGAAAACTACAGAAAACAGCAGCACAAGACGTCGGCCGATCCTAGGAGACAGTGAGAAATAATTCATCATGACTTGATAGTGCTCATATACACTGGACATTTAGCAGCAAGGAAAACAAATTAGCATTTCACAAGGAAAATATGAAATGTAGAAAAAGGTTATAACAGAATTTACTTCAAATTCCTATCGCTAAAGTATCTTTCAGAGGTATAAAAACCTTCTTGTAGACAAAGTATAATAATTTCATTCCTTACATCAATAAAGATGGGTAAACAAAATAATATACAATTCAGGAGCCAGCAATCAAATCTAGGGGCCGGCAAGATCTTTTAAGTAGCAGGGAAGATGTGGCCTCACAGAAATGACTTCCAAATGTTAGGCGCTACCGGTAATTCTCAGATGTATTGGCTACCTGGCTCTTGGGTGTCTAGCCTGAGTATACATAAACTAATTTGCAGTGGTGCTTTTCTTCAAAGCAATTAGAACTGTGTGAATGGAACCCTTCACTTTAGTGAGATCTAAACATTAACCCCGTGTTGCTCACATTCCTCAATAAAATGACTAATACAGCCACTCCTGTAATATGGACCAATGACACGGATGTCCAGCTGTAGCATTACTCCATAGAAGTTAGGTTGGCAGTACTACAAAAGAACAAATAGCCTTCCGCAGTGAGTGGACAATACTGACACTTTACAAGTCATAATAGTTACACTATACAGACTGATTATTGTATAGTAGCAATAGTATTATGGTAGGGATGTAGTCAGGATCCCGGCAGTGACCATACTGATGGTCACAATACCAGCAGCAGAATCCAGACTCTAAATACCGACCAATCCAGACGATGAGTATTAGGGTTAGCATTAGGCTGCGGTAGGGGTTGGTTAGGGTTAGAATACTCTAACATTTGTTGGGATTTTGACTGGTGGGATTCTGCTGTCGGTATTGTGATCATCAGAATGGTCGCCGCCGGGATATCATACCCAGGGAGTGGGATGTACATCCCCCTGACTTCGGGTACACACTGCGGTTCATTACCGTGGTATGTACCAAGAATTTCGCAAAGGACAGCTCTCCCGATAAAAGCTGTTCTTTGCGATGCTGCCGGGCAGAGGGACTTCCGGGTTTTACACCCAGAAGTCCTTCTGCGCATGCGCAGAAGGCCGCGGGGGCTCATGGGAGGGATCTGATGGGATCCCTCCCAGTCAGGAGCGTCGCTATAAGAAGCCCATAGGCCTCTATTGGGTAACGTCACCTGAAGGTTACCTAAGGATGCGAAGCACCAGAATGCATCGCAAACGTTTTATGCGTTTGTTTGCTTGCTGGTTTGTTGGTTTGTTTTAATGAAAGAATGGAAGTGCCCACTTGTGGCCATTAGAAGTGGTGGATATTATGTATCAGAGTTAACAACACTACTAATATGCAATTATTTTTAATATATAAGGACACTATTGCCCAATTGGTTACTATATTTAAAGGTGTACCCCTGATAATTATTAATAAGCTCCAAATTCTGAAATTATGATCCCTCCAAATCCATTCTCAGCACTAATTTCCTACATATGTTTAAAATCAGAATACGGAATGAAAGCTGTAAGGGGAATAGAACGGCAGAATAGGGACCGCTGTTATATGTCCGGATGTCGTCATTAAGGAGATGCAAATGACAATGGACCTAAAATTATGCAAAGATGATGATTGGTAATCTACTTCATTTAGATGCATACTTCTTTGCATTTGTCTTTTCTTGGGGGGTGGGGCTCCGCCCCCGTTTAGGCACTTTTCAGACACAACTTTGGAGAATGTTCCGGCCAGTATGAAGAACACAACAGCCAGTGGCATCATAATGATGACAATTAATAGGTTTGCTTAGATGTGCAGTTGTCCTGTGGTAACGCAACCTCTGTAACGCTGCCCACTTCCATTCTGAGATTCCCATGCAGAAGTGGTAGTACATAAGCAATGGTGAGGTTAGAACATAAACATCCTTGATAACCATTACTGTAACTGCACCAACTGTGCATGTGAGTGGCCCATGCCAATCAGAACATGGTATTATGCACAAGTACTTTCTAATGAACACTATGTACCTGCATCAACATGGCCACCAAGGGGTCACATTGGGAAATATTGAAGTAGCATACTATTATGCTTTCTTGACATTTTCCTCTAACAGCAATGCCAGCCAAAAGTCACTTATTAGTTCCACAAGGCTACAGGCAAGAGCCCCCAAGCGAGAGCAGAAACATTATAGCTACAACAATTACCAGAGCTCAAAAGTAACATTTGGTGTTAGTCACTGGACTATAAATCGCAAGTTATCAGTCTTGAAGAGAGCTCCATATTTATTACAAGTTTAAGGCTGCCTACATGATGCATTACTGCAAAGGATATACTGTAAAAAAAAAAAAAGCCACATATAACAATCTGGCAATGCCATTACAAGTGAAAAGTAGTCTTAGCCTCCCATTATGTTCATTTTGTCCTTCTATACAATTACAATGTTTGAAGTTACAATTTTGAATTCAATTATCCGTTTCTTAGTAAAGAACCTGCAATCAGTTTGTTCTAGGGCAATGTTTGTACATTATTAAATGTGACTGTTCCTTTAAGCATTCTTTAGAAATCTAAAGTGATTATTTGCATTCCTAACTTAAATGATATTGTGTTCTTGCTGAATCCTGCGTATTTCCTCAGCAGAGTGATTTTCTGGTTGCTTAGTAACCAGATGAATACTGTACATGCGTAGTGGGGAATAACTGCAGTCTTGCTTCTCTTACTCTCCAGGCAGCAAAAAGATGGAAAACTATTTCATGTTAAGACTGTCTAGGACAACGTCAAGGTCAAACAGGGTAGTGATTATGACCTTCCCAGGGATAGAGAGAAAATTACCACATACAGTAGCCTCACATTGAAGTACTGTGCAGTCTGCAGATAGCACATGCAGCAGACACAATAACTATGCTTTGCAGCAGTGCTACTGACACAGTGGTTGTTGGGAATGCAGATTGTAGTGTGATATTACCGACTGAATTTGCATTGCGAATTCAGGCAATATCACAGGAATTTACTAAAAATCCCTCGCAATAAAGCTCTGTCCCTGTGAATCCCCTCCGCAGCCTTATAATGATATTTTCGCAAAAAATACCGTGACAAGTGACCGCCCGCCGCTGCTACCCCCCCCGACGCTAAGCCCCTCAGGTGCTAAGCCCCGCCTCTTGCGATCGCGGACCCCCCCCTCCCCTCCCGCGACCCCCCCTCCCTTGATTGCACTTACCTGCATGATCCAGGCTCCGGTGATGTCCTCCATGGCTCCGGTCAGCTGACATCCCATACTGCACTGGTACCCGGTCACCTGATGCCTGGGCCGCAGTGCAGTATGGGAGACCAGCTGACCGGAGGGGAAGACATCACAGGAGCCCCAAACTCAGGTAAGTTAATTTTTTTTTTTTTACAATTTTTTTTTTCTTTTGCAGTGCATCAGCATGTGGTCTGTTTAGACCACACAGCTGATCACTGGGGCCAGTTCCAGGCTCTGCTCTGCATGGCAGAGCGGAGCAGGAGTCCGGAAACCGGGGGAGACCCTGGATAACGCCACCTCCAGGTGATGTTATTATCACAGGGCCTCCCCAGGTATTTTTTTCACAATTTATGTTTAGTAACTTGCACACAGATCGCATTTCCCATTACAATTATGGGAAATGCGATCTGCTTACTAAAAATAAGTGATACTTAGGGGTTGGAGTAGAATTTTACGAATTCTACTCCAATTGCCCTGTAGTAACTTTAGGTGAAACGAAAATAATGTGAAAAGGGTGTAAAAATAATGATAGTAAAAATAATGATAATAAATAGAGCCCTTAGCCTCTAGGGTCTTTTTACAACAGAAAATGGTGTTGCACGAATATTTTCTCTATAACGCTTTACTTTATTGCATTTTGGAGGCTGCTTGGCTTTGA
Source organism: Taudactylus pleione (assembly GCA_031769625.1). NCBI lineage: Eukaryota > Metazoa > Chordata > Amphibia > Anura > Myobatrachidae > Taudactylus > Taudactylus pleione. The sequence goes on along the minus strand of JAUIMM010000115.1, from coordinate 17,459,896 downwards.
GGTACAGTATGCTGCAAGTCCATGTGGACATATTTTGGGCCTGATTCAGAGATGTACGCAATGCTGAACACGTGCAGCTATTGTTTTGCCATTACGCTCGCATAGAGGAATCATTCGCAAAGCGAGTGACAGGTAGTTAGTATTGGGGAGGTAGCGGGGCTAGGCACAGGCGTGTCTGACCATTTAAACGCTGTTTCATGGATGTGCATAAATTAGCTACTGCGATCTCCTTCACAGCATGAAACTTCTATGCATGTCAGGAGAGACGCTGAGACAGGTCACACTTACAGCATATACAGCATGGTTGCCCGATCAACATCGATGTTACCGATGTTTACAGCTAGTGCGCAACGTCGGTCAGATATGAGAAGGACGCAGTGAGTGTCCCTACGCTTGGGGAAGCTTTGGAAACATTAGCATATTTTCGCAGCTACGTTCCGTGCAAACTCACACTGCGATTGCGTTAGCATACATCTCTAAATCAGGCCCTTTGTCTAGAGTTCTGACTCTCCATAATATAGTATGTTAGTGCAGATCATGTGTTCCACCTGACAGAGCATAAGATGACCCAGGAGTAAATAGAGCTTTATAACTATATGTATGCATGCATGGATGGATGTGAAAACTAGATTACAATGAGACTGGGTTGGATGTATTAAGCTCTGGAAAGTGATGAAGTGGAGAGTGATAAACGACCAGCCACAGCAGCTCCTAACTGTCATGTTACAGGTTGTGTTTGAAATATGACAGGAGCTGATTGGTTGGTCGTTTATCACTCTCCACTTTATCACTTTCCAGAGCTTCATACATCTGCCCCAATATCCTTTATCGTGATGACATTTATAATGAATAGTCATCTTCAAGTTTTGGGCTTTGGTCACAAGCAAACAAAATCACTACCTGTAAAGTCTGAAAACAAAAAATGAACTTTAACTGCAAACAATCAGGTGCCATAGTTAGAAAATGAGTGTCCTGACCTTTTTCAGAATACTACATGCTTTGCAGGTTGGAGAATGTAACATTACACTAATAAAACATAACTACTTAAATAAATATCTCATAAGATTAAAATCTTACCAGTCAGCAATACATCCTGTTATCAAGTATCCAAATATTAATCCAACGACCAGGGAGAACTTGGCTATATGCACTTTCCAAGATGAGTCGCAAACTAGATCCCACTAGAAAACAAATACAGAAGGAGCACAAAATTAGTAAGGTCCACATATTGAACAGTGCAAAATTGTATACGGCGATAAGGCATTCTACCAGCGGGAACCAGAAATAAGGTAGTCTATTGGCCAGATCAAGATATTGTGCAGTGTGATAAGGTGTTGTAGTGTTCATTCTAGCACCCTGCACCTGTCAGTTCCTCTTTCCTGCCTGGGGTGTCGCTCACTGCTCTGGTGCTTGTTCTAGCACACTCTGGTCTGTATCTCAGTAGGTTGTTGCATTAGCTCAGTGTGCTAGAAGCACCAGAGCAGAGAGCGACACCCCAGACAGGAAAGAGGAACTGCATGGGTGGTGACAGATGCAGGGTGATAGAATGAACATTAGCATTCCACCCACAGGATCCAGGGGGTGTGGTATGAAATGTCAACATTCAGAATGTCAACACCCGATATCAAATAGTTTGAACGTCGTCATTAAGTATGCCATCTTGGACGTTGTATCGACAGGCACAATGTTGACATTGTGTAAATTGTCCATGTGCATGTCGTTCATTACATCGTTCTAATCTGTACCCAGAATCCAATATGTCGGCCAGATATATAGGATGGGTGAACATCGCTCAGTGTGAACCCGGACTAAGAATGCGATTGGAGCATTTAAAATCTTTTACCTAATCCACTGCTTTTAGACTGTTCTCAAACTGTTCTAATATATTCTCATGTATTTTTTAATTTAAGATAACTGTAATATCTAATAAATAACAGATTTCCTTAATCATATGGCATTTAGAAAGGATGGACTATATTACTGGACAGATATGCGAGTGCATGAAGCAACATCATATGACTACATAAATCAAAACAAAAATATTTTCAATGTTTAATATTACAATAGGAGATACAGGCATTTGAATAAAAACTCTGTTGCTGGACACAATTGTCTCAAAAGTGCATATACAGCACATGCCAGGAGGGGCCACCGTAGAAGTAGCTCAATTCTACTACAGGTTGAGTCTCCCATATCCAAAATGTTTGGGACCAGGAGTATTTTACATATCAGAGTATTCCGTATTTTGGAATATATGCATAAAATAATGAAATATCTTGGGAATGGGCCCCAAATCTAAACACAGAATGTATTTATGTTTTATATACACCTTATACACAAAGCCTGCCGGTAATTTTATACAAAATTTTCAACAATTTTGTGGCTCAAAGTTTTTGTACGTACCTGAAATTCATTTAGGTTTTATATACACCTTATACACAAAGCCTGAAGGTAATTGTATACAATAGATTTAATAATTTTGTGCCTTAAACAAAGTTTGCATTGATCCATCAAAAAGCAAAGGTTTCGCTATCTCAGTCATGTTTAAAAAAATTACGTATTTCGGAATATTTGGATATGGGAGACTCAACCTGTACTCAGAAGAGGCGCCCCCACCCCTGCTGCTTCGTACCTTAGCAGGTGGGATGTTGAGGCGGCATCTGCAGTGCTTCAAACTTGAGTGTGGTGCTTGACTTTTGCATCATAGCAAAGCACCACCCTCCCAGTTCAACAATGACATGCAGGACCACTAGCTTCTCCTGGCTGCTGGTTCCTTAGGTCAGAGGCCAGCACTTCCTGTGACAGCACCTTACAATTAAAGTCTAATAATCCCACACCTTTCCTATGTGGTACCTATACTGAAAAGGCCTTTATGCTCAGATCCTAATTGTGTGTACTAGTACTTTGCAGTGCAGCATTACTGGACCTACTAGAATCAGCACACAAACAATTTGAATACTTGAGCTGTTTTAACCTCAATACCAACTGGATGAAATCTTTCCAAAATGCATTTAAATAGATTTTTTGCAATGTTGTCAACCTATTTAGGAAAGGAATAGTAGAGAGCAATCTTTCCCAAATAGACTGAAAGGGGATTGAAACGTCTTCATAATAGTATTAGTCTACAGGTGAGATTCATGGTCTGCTCTTAAAAACAACAGCAGGAAGAAACAAATACATATTTCTCTCTCTATCAAAAATATATATTTACATACACACACTCATGCATATTAGATAGATCTATCTAAGTTAATGCTAGCTACGATTAAAAAAAAAGGTGTTAGAATACCCAGTGCATCACAGCTTGCTGTGTATGGGGCTGTGTAGCCGCAGACCAATCATGCAGACCTCTGTACACATCCGGAAGCGCCTACAATGGGGACGTGAGCGTTAGAAATGGATCATGGAGCAGTGAATGTGGCCTGTGGCCATGTTTTCTTTTACATGTAGACGGCTATGTGCATTGGGGAGATGGCACCAGGATGCACTAAAGGAAGAAGGCAAGCCAGAGGAGGTAGTGTGATGCTCTGGGCAATCTTATGCTGGGGAACTTTGTGTACTCCTGGCTTTCATGTGGATTTTCAGTACTCTGGGCTACCAACAACGGCTACGATTGGTTATCGTGATTATAAATAAGTAAATATTCCCTCACCTGGGATTTTGGAGGTGTGTGGAGACGATAAAAGTTTATCCTCTCCATAAATAGAATAACTCATCACTCCCCATTGAAACGTATAGGGGCTGTATCAGAATAGAAAAGAAAACTCTGTGAAATTGTCGACTTCACTTCAGTTTTCTCTTCTATAAATAAGGAGAAGAGAAAAAATGTTTTTATGAAAGAGGTTTTTATGTTCAGTAAATAGAGCCCTAAGGGGTGTACTAAGCTATGGAGAGAGAAAGTGCCAACCAATCTGCTCCTATCATTTTTCAAACGCCGCCTGTAAGATGGTATTTAGGAGCTGATTGATTGGTACTTTCTCTTTCTCCAAGGCTTATTACATCTTCCCCTACATCTCAAACCGTAGGATCTTCTACCAGGTGCTTTCTGGCAAAAACAAGTTTACAAAATGGCAGCTTTTCAGATCTGTAGAATATCTGCCTGCAGAAAAATAGCAATACTATTAACTAAGTGCAAAATAGGTGTGTTTTACACTTAATTGTATTGTCGTTTTAAATTCTGTGGACAAAAAAACACAGATAATCAGCGGCATTGAAAAGCTGCCATTCAGTAAATAAACTCCTAGGGGGGAAATGTAATGAGCAGCGATTTGTCGAAATTGACAATTATCATCGATATTTGTCATGAAATTTCAATTGAATTTTTTTTTCCATTTGTGACTATAAACAGAAAAAAATTTAATAAATCGCCGATTTCAATTCCAAGACATTTATTGCAGGAAATATGTTATTTTGACAAATCAAATTTGGATTTCTTTTTGTTGGCCTTCGATAAAGTAGAGGAAACTTCAAATCACATTCAAAGTATAACCATACACAGGAAATTAAACATTTTACAACATTTAAAAATTACATATACTTTTAATAAGCAACTGGAATGGAAAAAACCCACTAGAATATAATGAAAGCCCAGTTACCAATAATATCCACTTAATTATGATGTAGAATAATGGTAGTATGTTGGATTTGTTTTTTTTGTTTTTATCAATTATGCAACTGTGCAAAATATAGGATTGGGAGCCCTCCAACTCTGACCTATGAAATGACCAAGAAGCACATTGTCTTGGATCAGCAGCAATAAGATTATGTGCAACTGAAATCTAATTTTCTTTCTCTTGCCAGTGAATATTGATTAACAAAACTGCTGGTGCTAGAATAACTCTCAAACTAGGAAAGAGACAAAGTGCTATGATGGGATCCTTCTAAGTGGCTCTCTATTAAATATCCTGTGTCCAATGCAGAGTAGAAATTATTGAAAATATTGTATAAAATTACCTGGAGTCTGTGTATATAAGGTGAATATGAAACATAAGTGCATTCTGTGTTTAGATTTGTGTCCCGTTCCCAAGATTTCTCATTATGGTATGCAATTATTCCAAAATACGGATATTCCGATATCCAAAATACCCCTGGTCCCAAGCATTTTGGATATGGAAGACTCAACCCGTATTTCATTTTAAGTAGTTTTGTTGTCCAAGTTTTAAATATTTACCATAAGGCATGGGGATTGAAATTTTAATATTGACAATTTAATATTTGCTGGTACCTACCACTATAAATGTAATGTATACGTGATGAAAATCACTTGGATGATTGAAATGGCCGTAGGGTACGGAATGTATCTGTTCTATTAACCAGATGTAACAATAAAATCTCTGTTTACTTTATCTACCGACGTGAGTGCCGACCTATTCCTTATCCTGCTGGATTTGGCGTGTACAGATATGTCCTTGCTCATCTAGCCTCAATACATCATGCAGTGCATTATGCCTGGCGTGTGAGAGCAGAGCAACTCTGCTAATGTCGGATGCCTTTTTTTTTTTACATAAATGCGTCTAAGTCGCAATGCAATGCAGCTAGGACGCACCAGGAGACTGTGCTGATTAATTGATATGCAACACTTGTATACCTGAGTCTGTCGGTAAAAGGAAGTTGGCATGGAAAAGACCTGCGGCCGCTGCATCGTATCGCTCCACATGCTGATTGAGAGACTCAGTCGCACACAGATATACAAGTGTTGAATATCAGCACAGTGTAATGATTAGCGTTACTGCCTCACAGCACTGGTCATGGGTGCGATTCCCACTACGGCCCTAACTGTGTGGAGTTTGTATATTCTCCCTGTGCTTGCGTGGGTGGTTTCCTCCCACACTCCAAAAATATACTGGTAGGTTAATTGGCTCCCCATAAAATTGACCATAGTGTGTATGTTTGTGAGCATGTGGTAGGGAATATAGATTGTAAGCTCTACTGGGGCAGGGACAGATGTGCATGGTAAGATATTCTCTGTAAAGTGCTGCAGAATATGTGTGCGCTATATAAATAACTGGTAATAATAATAATAAATAATCAAAACAGTCTCCTGGTGAGTCCTAGTCGCAACGCGACTTAGATGCATTTTCGGAAAAAAAAAAAAGACTCTAGCGGTCTTACAGGACCAGGCACGCCGAGAGGGTCTGCTTGGTGTGAATGTAGCAGATGACTGAGGACACACACATCAGTAAACTCTACTTCATCACTGTGTGGACCTGGACTTGGCACCGGATTCTTACGGTTAATATATATATATATATATATATATATATATATATACACACATACACACACATACATACATACATACATATATACACACACACACTGTATATAAAACATTATATATATATATATATATATATATATATACACACACACACACACACTATGTACTGTATATATCTTGAGTTCTTACAAGACCGTTTACAAATATGTTATTAGTGAAATTTTTCTCCCGGTTGTTACCGAATTGCAATGGGCTTCTTTGCCACTGTATATCTATAGGTAGGCCATGTATAAGTACTCTGTTCACACTTTTTGTATTTTATTTACAATGATGTCTAGAATTGAAAGCAAAATATTTTAACAAATATATGAAAAGTAGCTTCACTGCTGTGGTTATACAGCATATAACCCAAAACTAAGTACTAAAACTATAATCAATAATAAATACACATGGCAAACTCTATGGTATTGATATGTAATGTCAATTGTACAATACAGCTTGGAACACACACAAGGTTTTTTTTCTGGTACATTTTGATCAAATTGTGGATGTCCACAAGTGATCACATCAGGATGGGTAGCATGGTGGGCAAAGGCAGGATAGAGCTAGTTTGCCATGTGTTCAGGATTCTTCACTAGAGAAAGACTCAACTGACGAGAAGGGCCAGTTAACCCAGTGTGTTCCCTGCAGGAAGTCTGGGAGGACAGCTCAGAGAGGAACTATAGATGCCACCACATGAAAAACTATGCGACGGAAAAGACAGAGGACTCAGTGAAGATAGGAGATTGTCCTGACCCAGAAGATAAAGATATTCCTTATCTAAGGAGGTAACTTCAGAGAGAAAAGGGTGGCATTATGAATGTGTTAAGCCACTACAAATAAAGTGCCATGTGGCCTAGCTGCCCATTTGATAGAGGGAGTCAGCACCTCCTATGGAGAGCAGGTTTATTTGGTTTCTGTGAGTGTGAGATATTGCAGCGCACAATACAGAGAATTACAATCTAATTTATATTCAGATGTCTGTCAATAGGCAAACCTTTCTATGTACAAAGCACTTCCTAAAATGTACCTACACTAAGATGTATTTCTATAACAGTATTGGAGCAAAAAGTGCTAATGTTGAATGTCTCTATTAACTAACTTTACAGGATTTCAAGCAAATATGTCCATTCCATTACAATCAAGTAAGGTTGGCCCTTAAAGAACTTTTGGAAGTTTCCTCCATTATTATTAATAAATGGGGTGGGATAGTTATGCAAAATAGGGACAACTATATTCTGAGGCACAACTCAATATTAAATTCATTTTAATCCCACCCCTTTTTTAATCTCAGAATTGAAATCATTGTTAGATCAAAATTTAACTGACAGGGTCATATTCAAGGAGGAATGGCGATCCCTATTTACACCTTTTCCTACTGTCCCCATCTACTCTCACTAATCCAGAAATCGCTCGCTTCATTATTTCAGGGATCAATTCCCTCACATCCTCTCTATGTAAATCAATTCCCATCTCCAACCCTGTGTTGCCTCTTTGAAGTCACATATTATGGACACAACTGATTTTATTAAGCAAATTTCTAACATCAAATGAAAGGAATTATATGCCTTCCTCACACTGGATGTATCTCATCTGTACACCAACATACCACATGATTTGGGTATACAAGTGATTGATCATATAACAGTTGGTTTCTTTACAAGGCAATACAGAACATTCCTCTTATGGTGCATACACACTAGATAATTCGCTGCATGAGCGATATTGTCTAGTGTTTCCCTGGCAGGTGTGTGCTCAATGTCGTTAACGACAATGAGCACACACACTGAACGATATCATGCACGATATCGTTCAGTGCCAGGCTCCCTCCCTCATCCCCAAACATGCAAAAACCTGACAATATCGTCAGGTTGGTCTGCATGTTCGGGCGATGATCGACAAGTCCAACGACCTGTTGGTCGTTATTGTTCATATTTTTTGCGTACAAACTGGATGATATAGTGAACGACTGAATGATAATGATATAGTTATCGTTCAAAATATCGTCTAGTGTGTACGCAGCTTTAGATTCGGTTTCATTCTTAAACATAGTTATTCATTTTTTTCTGATACTTTTTATATTCAGGTGATGGAACGGCCATGGAGACCAGGTTTGCACCGAGGTACGCAAACCTATATATGGGTGAGTTTGAAGCATGACATGTGGGGGAGCGAGTTCGGCGTGAGCCTGGTATACCATGGTGGTTATATAAATGATCTATTTATAATTTAGAATGGTAATCTTGACACAGCACTCAACACCAACCCTAATTTACATCTCACAACTACAAAAAGAATCAAATTACATTCTTGGATGTGACCCTAAAATAAAGAGGGAAGGGTATCATCTATTTTAAGGGCTGTTGGAACCGATTCCTATCGGCTCTACATAAGTCCACATCATTTACCATTTAAACAAAATATACCGAAATGGCAATTTATGAGGAACAGGAATAGTTCCTTATTGGAGACATGAGATGCAAGCTAAATAATTAGTTGTATTATTTCAACAAAGAGACTACCCTAGCTACTTAAAAAAAAAAAATAATTGATTATGAGGAAGTTAAGAAAATGGAACGTAGTTCACTCTTTAAACTGAAAAACAAAAAACGTAGTAGCCACTATGTGCAGGATAGCAGTATTGCCTTTATATTAAAATACAATACAATAGCTGTTCTTATGCAATTCAACAAAATTATAAATAAGAATTATGAAATTATCAAGAATTGTTCCGTTTGTCATTTAGAAAAACTATTCGTGCTCCAAGTTTCCTTTAATCCATTAAAAAAGAAGAAAAAAAAAAAACCTCCTGTGTGATCTCAGTTTACTAAAATGTGGAAAACAAATATGCACAACTTACATATATTACAGTAAAACAAAAAACTCAGTATCAAAAACTGGTAAAGTTACATGTGGTGGGATGCATGATGCATCGCATTCAGGATTCAATGCATCCCGCCACTTCACATGCATGCCGGCATGCATGAAGAAAATCACAAAGGACAACTCTCTCGGTAAGAGCTGTCCTTTACCAATGAGGGACTTCCGGGTCTATGATCCAGAAGTCCTTCCTGAGTCATTCTGCGCACGCGCAGAATGACACACGCTGCACTCTCCACACAGCACTCTCCGAATAGAAGCCCATAGGCTTCTATAGGGTAACACCATCAGGAGATGACGTTACCCACCGAATCCAATCCCCAGAGTGCATCGCATTCCGGGGCTTGGTGCATATGAGAAATGCGGTCAAACTCGTATTTTCGGGGGTTTGACCATATTTCTCATGTTGCTGCATTCTGCCCCTGAAATCTATACTTTTATCAACTGCGACTCCAGATACATTATATACATGCTCCAATGCGATTATTATTGTCCTTTATTTATATGGCGCCATAAGTGTTCCGCAGCGCCTTACAAAGTACATAAACAAATGATTTGACAACTGACTTACAGTACAAAATAGGACAAGGACATGGATAATATACATTGATACATAAGTGACCATAACATCTAGATATGCAACAGAACGTAAGCAACCAAGTGTTAGGTGCCCTGGTGGGGGGTAAGAAGTAGGTGAAAGTAAAGTAAGGAGAAGCACAAGAGGGTAGAGGCCCTGCTCATAAGAGCTGACATTCTAAAGGGGAGGGGCAGACAAACAGGTGTGACACAGATGGGTAAACGGAGTAAGGAGCATGTAGCAGCAAGTTAGGATGGGAGCTTGATTATGATCTGGTTTACATAGGGAATACCACTAGAGCAATGTGTTTCATGGTGCACCACAGAAACATTATTAATAGAGTTCAAAATCATAGCCTATTAGGACATTTTTGTGTAACACATAATGCAAATCCAGACTGGCTATAGTTGACCGGTCTAGAATCAATTCCAATAACACCACCGGTGGAGATCGTTATAAAAAAACTATGCGATCAAGATGTCCTCTGGGATCTTTACATCCAAAGGGCCTCAATGAATCAGTAGAAATAAACTGTATAATTCATATTCCTTGTTTGTGGATTCACACATTTCAAAATCAATAACCAAAATAATAGAATCTGTAACATAATTTAGTTTGTATCAAATTTGATATATTATTACTGTTTTAAATGTGCTATAATCATATAAAAAATTAAGAGATCGTCTCCATTATCTTAGAGTTCTTTTATTTGATCTGCGGACCAGATTGTAATTACATTCATATGTTTTTAATTAATGACTGCACAGGATTTAAACAGCATTTTGCAAACAGAATATTACACCTCTGATGAAGCTGCAGGGAAGCGCGTTAGGTTTATCAAGGTGAGGAGCTGACACTCAGCTGTGTTAAAATGGGCCTGATTCAGATTTGGGAACATGTACTACAGCAATAGGTTTCATCCAAGGCAGGATGCTTATCCAGTACCACAGCATTATCTTACATCACCAGCTAATGAGGAAGGATCCCTACATCCAGATCAATCAACCAAAGACTATAGGAGCCTACATCTACATATGGGACTCCACCTGGCCTAAAGGACTGGTAACACCTTCCATTTCCATTGCTGGGTTTACACAGGCTTCTTTCGTTTGGTACGATTTTCAGTTCCAACATTTTATATCCCCCTACTGGTAAGAGTGATTATTAAACATCGACAAGGAACATTACAACTGCGTGTCCCTGATATTTGCTCCTGTGTTTGAATATAAGTTATTAAAAGTTGTTAAATTATATTTAGTCCGCAGAAAGTTTATTTTTTCCAATTTAAATTCCTTCCTAGGGCTGAAATATTCCCTTTGTAGTTTCTACAACCTGATGGGGGTGTAATATACTACAACTAATACTGGTAGTAGCTTTGCTAAAAAAAAAAAAAAAAAACCACAAGAATTAAAGGGTTAGGTGCTAGGCCAAGAAGGTATCAATTGCAACCTTCAAAAGTAACTCAAAGGTGGGAATTAACAAATTTATGAAAAGGTGCTAAACTGCTGTGACTGACAATATAATATTCAATGAAAACAGGAACTACCACAATAGATTCAGATCAACAATCTCCAGTAATTTGATATATTGTTGAGTAGTATTGTGCTCGTTCATGGAATTTTTTAATACATAGTATCATGATACGACATGAGTTACTTGTGGTAAATTCAATTGAGCCAGTTAAGTAGTCAGCTGTAATCACATTGGAAACATGGACACTGTGTGTGCCTGTGGTACAACAATATAGCTTGCTCAGCAGAGACTGTCTATGTTCATTATAGTATAGTCTCTACTAGCGTTTGCCACATGTATACAGCTGAAGTGTAGCTACTTGAAAGTCATTACCCGGCATTCAGACATAATTAGCAGAGACGTTATTAAGTAGCATAGGTTAAGAGTAAACCCCTGGCATCGTTCCAATGCGCATTTCGCCTAAAGTTTAATCATGGAAACCTGGATACACATTTATATTATATCAGGACTATTAATAGATTATATGACAAACACTATTTAGATATTACGCGATCATAAGGAGACGTTTTGATGGTGTGATTAGACCCCTGGCATATCATTTTAATTCCTTATTTCTTTTCTCGATCTACAAATTTTAACACTTCGCCATCTTATGAAGGGGAGTTTAATTTTAAATAATACTTAATAAAAGTTACTTTTTATGTTCCAATTACACTATACCTTTTTCTTCTCAAATATAACATACAAACCAGGTTCAAAATTAAGTCACAATTAATCATCCAAAACATCTAAAAGGCCCCCCACACACGGTGCGATTAAACAATTTGTCGATTGATTGGAACGACAAATCAATGCCGATGCGTGCTCCTGCTGTCGCTGATCGTGGTCGCTCATCAATTGAACCTGCAGAAAGATATCGACCTATCTTTCACGATTTATCACACATCGTTTCGTGTGTGCGCACGATGAACGATTTGTCGTCACGGATCCTGGCCACTCCCCTCCACTATTTTTAAATGTTCAAGCAGATGAATTGTGAGGTTGTTTGCTGCCAAACGATATATCTTTAACGATTTGCAGTCATTAACGATCCATCTATATAGTTTGTACAATCGTTCCATGTGTAGGCACAATATCATTTTCCGGGAGTGTTCGGGAGTTCAAGGGAAATCGCAAACTGGATTGGATCGTTTGCAAATCGCACCATGTGTGGGGGCCTTAAGATAAGATGCCTGGTGCCATTTTATAGACATTGAAAGCTTTCTGAGAAGTATTTTAGCTCATCTGTTCATTTGTAAATGAGATCTAGAGATAACCAAACAATGGTAATCAGGGAATGTAGAGACTTGAATGCACAAATCTTAAACATATTATACTCATTGGAATATAAGGCTCAGTTTTTGATATGGCTATAAATATAGTAACAGCAATCCAGCCATTCGCCTAATAGACTGTGGGCTGTTCTGGAAGACATTATAGCTGTAATTGCAGTCAGTGGATAAATGAATATAGAAATTGTTAACAGCCATCTTCCAACACAATTACCAACATGCTACAGTAAAATATGAGATATGGTAAGAACTTACCCTTGTTATCTCTATTTCTACGAAGTCCATAGGGTTCCACAGGATACCTTGGGGGTATAGGTGTGACGTCAGTCATTGGGCACCAAAGAGTTAAGCTTTCAGCCTCCCAGGATGCACTAGGTCCCCTCCTATACCCCGCCCCCGAGCCAAGGCATCTCAGTTAGTTACCAAGCCATAGGCCGGAGGAGGAGAAGGAAGAGAGAGAACAAAGATCTGGACACATACAAGAATCACATTCTCACCAGAGGGAGACGGAAAACCGGTGACCAGAGCAAAGCCCATCTGCAGCAGAGGTGCGACAGGGCGGGAGTCCTGTGGAACCCTATGGACTTCGTAGAAATAGAGATAAGGGTAAGTTCTTACCATATCTCATATTTTCTACTTCAGGGTCCATAGGGTATCCACAGGATACCTTGGGGATGTCCCAAAGCAGTATCCTTTAAGGGTGGGGACGCTCCTGTGCAGAAAGGAGAATCCGCCGCCCGAAGGAAGCATCCTGAGAGGCGAAGGTGTCAAACCTGTAATACCTCACGAAGGTATGGACAGAGGACCACGTAGCAGCCTTGCAGATCTGGACTGCAGAGGCACCACGTCGAGCTGCCCACGAAGGACCCACAGACCTAGTGGAATGAGCCTTCACAGAAGGAGGAACCGGCAGGCCTTCATGAAGATAAGCTTCAGAAATAGCCATACGGATCCAGGCTGCCAAAGTTTGCTTTGAAGCAGGCCAACCCTTTTTACGGAAGCCATAGAGGACAAACAAGGCGTCCGACTTCCTAAACAAAGAAGTGCGGTCAACATAAGTCCTTAAGGCCCGCACAACATCCAAAGAGGCCTCACCCACGGAAAGACCCGGTGAGTTAAAGGCCGGAACAACGATTTCCTCGTTAACATGAAACTGGGAACCAACTTTGGGAAGAAAGTCGGGCCGAGTGCGGAGCACTGCCCTGTTCCCATGAAAAACCAAGAAAGGGGGTCTACAAGAAAGAGCCCCTAACTCAGAAACACGTCTGGCCGAAGCAATAGCCAGAAGGAAAACAGTCTTAGCTGTTAGCCATTTAAGATCCACTGAGCCCAGTGGTTCAAACGGCGGTCCTTGGAGAGCCCTCAGGACCACAGCCAAATCCCAAGGCGCCACAGGTGGAACAAAGGGCGGCTGAATGCGGACAACACCTTGCATAAAGGTGCGCACATCCGGGATTGTAGCAATCCTACGGTGAAACCAGACAGACAGGGCCGAAACCTGTACCTTCAAAGAAGCAAGGCGAAGGCCATGATCTAGTCCCGCTTGTAGGAAGGCGAGAATCCGAGACAGACAAACTTCCGCGGTGCATAACCTCTCGGTCGACACCACTGGAAGAACGTATGCCACACGCGATGGTATATCCTCGCGGAAGACGGTTTCCGAGCTCGCAACATGGTACGCACCACAGAGCTGGAAAATCCCCGGGACCTCAGCATGGCCGTCTCAACAGCCACGCCGTCAAAGACAGCCGAGTCAGGTCCGGGTGAAGACAAGGACCCTGAGACAGAAGGTCCGGTCGTAGCGGCAACCGCAGAGGACTGACCACGGACAGACCCTGAAGGTCTGAGAACCAGTGCCGTCTGGGCCACGCGGGAGCTATCAACAGGAGCGTCCCTCCTTCCTGTTTGAATTTCCGGATTACCCGTGGAAGAAGGGAGACCGGAGGGAACAGGTATGCGAACCGGAACGTCCACCGGACGGACAGAGCATCCACCAGAGACGCCCCTTCGTCTCTTGTGCGAGACCCGTAAACCGGCAACTTGCTGTTGTGCCGGGACGCCATGAGGTCGATCTCTGGAAGACCCCACCTGTCCACCAGCAGTTGAAAAATGTCCGGGTGCAGGGACCATTCCCCCGGATGAACGTCCTGGCGACTTAGAAAGTCTGCCTCCCAATTTAGCACTCCCGGGATGAAGACCGCTGATATGGCCGGAAGATTGCGCTCCGCCCAAACCAGGATTCGAGAGACCTCTACGAGAGCCGCCCGACTGCGATTTCCTCCTTGCCTGTTTATGTAGGCCACGGTGGTAGCGTTGTCCGACTGGACCTGTACCGGGTGACCCTGGAGAAACCGATGTGCCTGCTGGAGAGCATTGAAAACCGCACGGATTTCCAAGATATTTATGGGAAGCTCCGCTTCTGTCGGCGTCCACCTGCCCTGGAACAAGTGTGGACCCAAAACCGCTCCCCAGCCCCGAAGACTGGCGTCCGTTGTCAACAGGACCCAATTTGGAACCCAGAACGGACGTCCCTTGTTGAGGTGGGTCGTCTGTAACCACCAAGCAAGGGACAGGCGAACTTCCGGGGTGAGCACAATCGTATGGGACTTCAGAGACTGAGGCAGCCCGTTCCACTTGGACAGGATCAGGTGCTGCAGAGGTCTGGAGTGAAACTGGGCGTATTCCACCATGTCGAACACCGACACCATGGAGCCCAGTAACCTCATCGCCAAGTGTAGGGACACCCGGCGGCTGTGCAGACAACTGCGCACCCTTGACTGTAAAGCAGAGATCTTGTCCTCCGTCACGAAGATCCTTTGCTGTCCCGAGTCCAATAAGGCTCCAAGATGCAGAATCCTCCGAGACGGGATTAGAGTGGACTTCTGCCAGTTGATTAGCCAGCCATGCCGTTGCAGCAGTGCAATGGTCAGGTCCAAGTGGCGTAACAGGAGCTCTGGAGATCCTGCCACCAATAACAGGTCGTCCAAGTACGGCAACATGCGGACTCCCTGCAGCCGCAGAGAAGCCGCCATGACCGCCATCACCTTGGTGAAAACCCGTGGTGCTGTCGCCAGGCCAAAAGGTAACGCCCGAAACTGGAAGTGGTCGCTGCGGATTGCAAACCTGAGGAACTGTTGATGGCGCAAATGAATAGGGACATGCAGGTAAGCGTCCTGTATGTCCAATGACACCATGTAGTCCCCAGGTTCCAGCGCCAGAATGATGGACCGTAGGGTCTCCATCCGAAATTTCGGTACCCGCAAAGACCTGTTGAGAGCCTTGAGGTTGAGAATCGGACGATACGACCCATTGGGTTTCTGTACCAAAAAAAGATTTGAATAGAAACCCTGGCCCCTCTGGGAGAATGGAACAGGCACTATAACTCCAGCCTGGAGCATAGTGTGCAATACCTTCTGCAGCTCCGTAGCCTTGTTCCGGTCTGCAGGTAGACCCGTGGTGAAGAATCGAGCCGGGGGTCTGTGCCGGAAGGAGAGGGCGTACCCGTGGGAGACCACCTCCAGAACCCAAGTGTCTGTCGTAGTGGTCGACCAACACTGGGCGAACTGCAGCAGGCGGCCTCCCACCCTGGGATCCCCCAAAGGGAGGCCCGGACCGTCAGGCCGCAGGCTTGTCATCTGGCTTGGGGGCCGGACGTCTGGTACTCCATGTCTGCTTCCGGGGCTTGACCGATTTCTTAGGGCCAGCCTGTCGAGGAAACGACTGTGGTTTGGGCCTGCCCTGGGCCCTAGATGACCGAAAGGACGATGGTCCAGAACCAGAAGGAGCAGCGGCCGACGGGAGACAAGCCGATTTGGCTGCCGCCAGCGTGGCCACAATCTTATCCAGATCCGGACCGAAGAGAACTTCTCCGGTAAACGGCAACACCTCCAGACCCCTTTTTGGAATCTGCGTCCGCCTTCCAGGATCGCAGCCACAGGGTGCGACGAGCAGCTACCGCTGCTGAAGAAATCCTAGACACCAGAGTGCTAATGTCTAGGGCCGCCTCGTTGATGTAGGTGGCCGAATCACGGAGATTGCCAATCAACTCTGCCTGTTCGGCCGGACAGTTGGAATCAAAAGAAGCCTCTAATGAATCCGCCCAGCGCTCCATCGCTCTGGCAACCCAGAAAATGGCCATAGCCGGCCGTGCTGCCCCCCCCGCAAGGGAATAAGCGCACTTCAGGCAGATCTCCACCTTGCGGTCCGTAGCATCCTTAAGGGAGGACATGGATGGCATCGGCAATGTGGCACTACGGACAAGACGGGTCACGTGAGAATCCACCTGTGGAGGGGATTCCCACTTAGCAAAATAATTATCCGCGAACGGATAAGCCACCGCCAGGCGTCTCTGCGGCTGGTATCTTTTGCCAGGCTGTTTCCACGCCTCCTCTAAATGGTCCACCAACTGACCCGAAAGAGGAAAGACTGTGGCATCGCCCTTCACATCTTTGAAAAAGGCATACTTAGATTTAGCCGCTGGGGGAACTTCGTCCTCAATCACCAAGGCTGTGCGGACCGCCCGAATATGTCCAGGAATATATACTTTGGACTTAGCATCAGCGTCCTTAGCATGGAGAGGTTCCTGATCGTAAGGATCCAGAATCTCCCCATCATCAGACGTCCCCTCGTCATCCTCATAAGGAGCCGACAGACGCCACCGGCCGTTTATGCGACCGCATCACAGACTCCCCTTGCAACACATCCGACAAGTGCTGTACAGAACTCGTCAGGGAGTTAACCCACGCTGGCTCCTGAGAAACCGGGAGCGGGGAAATAGGGAGACTGTGGGGTACCACCAATCGTCGTGGGAAACCCTGCATGGGTGACGACACCACTGACTGCTGGGACAAACCCATCGGTGTAAACGCGGGCTGCGGAGCTAACTGGCCCACTAAGGCTGTAAGCGCTTCAGCGAAACAAGCCCAGGGCGGCTCCTGTACCGCTGCAGTAACCGTAAGAGGCCGCGCCATAGACAAACACTGCCGGCAGAGGCCCTCCGCGCTACCCTCCCCCTCCGCTAACGGTACTTTACACGTAGTACACTGTAGCCGGAGGGGAAAATCACTTTCAGACATGATGGCACCACGTATGTGACCCCTCTCACCAATTATATATTTAAGAGGCGAGAGACCACCCTGCAGCACCGCACCGCAAGGGCTTAGCAGAAAAAACAGGGACAGTATAAAGCTGACAGTTTAGAAAAAAAGTTACAGGCAGCAGTGCTAGCACAGTCACATACAATGCAGAGAAATAACAATTCCTGCACTAACAGCGCTGATCACTCAACTACACAGACACAGGGCCTGGTAGGACACAGCGCTGCATACACAGACCTGACCACAGCGGAGGAGAGGTATGCGGGGGGACCCAGACCACGATGCTTCCAATGCAGGCTTCCAGCAGCGTTCACCATGCTTCAGAAAAGATGGCCACCGAGGAGCAGAGAGAAGGCTGGCCTGGGGGAGGAGCGCTGACACAGGGCCAGTCAGCACAGTGCAGAGAGGGCTGTGTGCAGCGGGGGAGGCGCCGGCTGTGAGACAGGGAAGGCGCGCTCCCCTGGCATGCATTTAACCCCTGGGACGCCGCAGCGCTACCGCCCTGCTGCGGTCCGCTGTCCCAGGGGGTAGTGGAAGCGCAGGTTGGTCGCCTGGCTCCACGCTGCAGCCAGTTCCCAGGGAGCCCCCTGCTTGGGGACTTAGGACCATGTGATCAGCGGGGACCCCCGTGGGACCCCGCTGCTTACCTCTGTCCCCCTTGAATCCGGCCATGGTCCGGAACATCTGGGGTCACCGCTAGCTGTGACCCCAGATGTCCACCAGCATCCCCGGATCAGTACCGGCGTTCTGGTACTGGCGGGGTGTAGGGAAGACAGCATGGACGTCAGGACTGACTGTCCATGCTGTTCATCCAGATGTGCAGCCACAGCTGCATGAAGAAAAAGCTTCAGGGGCTCTTCTAAGCCCCCTCTAGCAGGTGCCTCCGACTACGGCCGGGCACCAAACGAAACTGAGATGCCTTGGCTCGGGGGCGGGGTATAGGAGGGGGACCTAGTGCATCCTGGGAGGCTGAAAGCTTAACTCTTTGGTGCCCGATGACTGACGTCACACCTATACCCCCAAGGTATCCTGTGGATACCCTATGGACCCTGAAGTAGAAATAGATTTTGATTGGATAATTAATGGGCTAGTTTTGGGGTCACATACGCTGCTGTATCAGGTCAACTGTCAATAACAGCAGGGGGAAGGTTTTACAAATATCACATTTAAAAATGTAATTTATCACCTTCAAAAGTTTCAACCAGACAAGGATGTCTAAATGGCTGTAATTAAATAAATAGTTTTCCCTGGCTAAATGCATGCCTACCAGCATTGGAGCAGAGGTTATAAATTATTCTTAATCTATCCAAGATGTTTATTATTCACAATGATTTAGGGGCATATTCAATTAGGAGCGAAAAGTCAGTTGCCGGACTTCTCGCCGTCATCGCAGGTGTTCAGAGTGGAAAAGCATCGTGCTCGTCCCCGTGTATCCCATATTCAATTCAACTTGGCGAAATCAGCCTGACACCCCCCAAAAGATGCTATGACAAGGGTGTTTACTATGGGTACCCCCGAATAGTCCTGCTGCAGGTATTTGGGGGTTTAAATTGTCTCAATAGATGTTATTTTGCGTATATAAATTAGTGGTGAAGAATAGCATTTAGCAGGTTTTTTGGGGAAAATAAGTAGTCCCATCAAATTTGGGGTACCTGAAAATGGGTGCAAGCATATTTGAAAATGGGTAATGTGAATTTTTAAAAAACTTGAAAAATCCACCTGCCGCAAACACCTGCAAACTAAAAAATACCTGGCGCATACTAGGGGACCCCCCCTGAGTCTATTTCATTAGTTTAGAAGTTTGTCCCCCAACTTTAGTTTTTTCACCCCCAAAATGAAAGTACTTTTTTGGGGTGTCCTGGGTAACTTTTTAAAACAATATTGACACAGTTTACCTTTGGGGGACAGTCCAAGTGGTGCTGGGTGGTTTCTGGAAGTTTGGACACCAAAACCCCAATTCTGCACTTTTTTTCGAGACCTATTTCATAGGTGATACTTTTTCGCAGGGTTCTATCCATTGACTTTCCGCACCAGCGAAAAGTCTTAAGTATTGAATACGGAGATAAGTCCAGATTGGTGAAAATTACATCATTGACGAAAAAGTATCGCCGATAACGGCTTTTCGCCGGCAATTGAATATGCCCCTTAGTTGGTATCATGATCTGTAAGAAGAGGCTACTAATGTGTGCCTCATCCAGTGTAACTGCTGATATGAAAATCATGCAAAGGAAGGATAACTATATCTGAATTATGTTCAAAATCATGATCTTTTAATTATGATATACATTTTGTATGGGGCACACTAACAAACACAGAAGCAGGGGCTTATCTACCCATTGGCCAGGATGGCACTCGCCAGGGGTGCCAGCTAAGGGGGGGGGGCGCCACCCGGGAGTGCCACCCGTGGCCAGGGGGTAGAATGAAAACAGGGCTGCCAAGACTGCAGTCCCGGGTATGCCCCTGTGGCTCCTCAGTGCAGCAGCAGCGATGAGTCGCACATGATGTTATGACGTCAAGCGCGCCTTATTAAAAAAAAACAAAAAACAACTTTATTTATTCTATTGTACCAGGCAGCCGCAGGCAAGCAATGGCGGCTGCCATCTAGTTCTTAGATGTCAAGGTCCGGGCAGCCGCCATCGCTTGCCGGCGGCTGCCTGGTACACTCAGGGGTGTAGGGAGGGCAAGCTCCAGTCGCGGTAAATGATAAAGGGTGTGCTGGAGCACGACTGCGCTTCAACTATACTGCCTGGTCTTAGACAGGTCACAGCTGTCAGCCTGAGCCACGTCAGCTTCCACCCTCCGCGCTCACAACGCGCACATGACTTCAGATGGGCGGAGACTGCAGTGCAGTGTACAGGAAATTGGACTGGAGAGGGGAGGTTCCTGGGACACACCTGCCCACCGTGGAGGGCGCCATCCATCAGGACCAAGTAATCCATAAGTTGGACATTGGACACTGCTGCACTACTGGAGCAGGTAAGCTGCATTCAACAGGCAGCTGGGAATTTAGCAAGGGGGAGGGGGTGCATAGAGAGGAATAATGGGTACAGATAGAAGCAGAAAGGTGCACATATAATGACAATGAGAGGAATATGGGGTACAGACAGGCTGAAGAGGGCACAGTTAAAGGCACAGAAAGAATAAGGGATACAGACAGACAGAAGGGGGTACAGAAAGAGGCACAGAGAGGCAGAATGGAGCACAGATAGAGGCACAGAGATGAATTGGGGATACATATAGAGGTACAGAGATGCAGAAGTGGGCACAGAGACGAATATGGGGTATAGAGTCAGTAGGGGGTACATAAAGAGACACAGAGAGGCAGAAGGAGGAAAAGATAGAAGCACGGACAGACACAAAGAAGTACAGATAGAAGTATTCAGAAAATATGGGGGGGAGGGGGCGCCAGTCCATTACTTTGCCAGGGGCGCTCGGACCCCTAGATACACCCCTGCACAGAAGAGTTCATATCAGAACAGTTTTTTGGGTCCCTATAAGAAAAACTTTGGCAAAGGCACTACTAACCTTCCCTTTGTCTAGCTTACATGTAGAGCCAAGTGTGTATCTCAAATGGAGGCAAGAGGCAGAAACATTTTTCTTTATATTTTGGGATCCACTTGCTAATTGTAGCTATTGTTTATTTCCACCAAATGTCATGTCAAGAGGGGTTGGATACAGGATCTCGGCGGTCACAATGTTGGCTCCGGAATCCAGATAGTGAAATTGTCAATGTAGGTTGTATTCTAACGTTTACCCTAACCCAGGGGTAGCCAACTTCGATCCTCAAGACCTACCAAGAGTTCACATTTTGCAGGTCACCCAGCAGGTGCACAGGTGTATTACTCACTGACACATTTTAAAAGATCCACAGGTGGAGCTAATTATTTCACTTGTAATTCTGTGAGGAGACCTGGAAAACATGCACTGTTGGTAGCTCTCGAGGACCAGGGTTGGCTACCCCTGTCCTAACCCACCCCTTCTGCAGCCTAACCCTAACTGTCCGTTCCAGCAGCCTAACCGTAACCCTCCCCTCCTGCTGCTTAACCGTCCCCTTTGGCATCCTAACCCTGATACTCACCATCAGAATTCTGACCGCCTGGTTTCTGGAGCTGGTATTTTGAGGATCGTCGGGATTCCGGAGCCGGTATTCCGACCGCCGGGATCCTGGCTATATCCCGTTAAGAGCTGTAACCGTTATTATATAACCAATGTGCTTTTCAATGAAAAAGTCATTTTCTTGATGCTAAAAACATCATGGATGGGATGCATCAAGCATCGCATATTGCATGCGATGTGTTCCGCCACCATACGCTGGAATGTATGAAGAAAATTGCAAAGGACAGCTCAACCGATAAAAGCGATCCTTTGCGGTAGAGGGATCCGATTGAATCCTTCTCAGTGAACTTTGCGAAGAAACGCCCATGGGCTTCTATAGGGCAACGTCATCTGAAGATGGCGCCGCCCACCTGCTCCAAGCTGCGTTTATGGAAAATGCAGTCAAACCCCCAAAAACTGCATTTTCAGGGGGTTTCACAGCATAATAGATCATAGTGCATCCCGCCCACTGAAAAGCAATTGTTTATAGATTATTAGAGGATAGCTACATTAGGCTTACTATTTTGTAAAATATTGTAAAAAAAAAAAGTTAAAGGAAATAACATGGCACAGAATACATATCCCACAACATCTATTGTTAGGAATCAGAGAGGAGATCACAATTTATCTATCTTTGTAACTAAGAAAATGCAAACTGAAATTCTATTGATATTTACCTTGTAACCATTTTTTGTCAATGCGGTGACAATGAATGCTACATTGTATACATGTATACTTTCTTGCCAGCAGGAGGCTACCAAAAATTGTCCCTTCAGGATTTTGGCTATTTTGTGCAAGTCAAGTTATTTCTGTAGTGTGAAATCACCCTGAGCAGTGAGTGATAAAATCCTGTAGATACACCCAGAGCATACATTATAGGAGTGTGGAAGCAAAATGGCCACTTCCTGAAATTTAGTAAAGGTTAGTTTATATCGCTTTTACACCTAAATTCCGGGTCTGACCCGGAGGTTAGAACAAGGTTCCAATCCGGATCAGACCCGGAATTTAGCCGGCACCGACCCAGGATTTTCCCGAGCCGGCGCCGTTCACACCGAAGCTGGGTCTGCATAGAACCAGCTTTTCCGGCGTTGAAGTGGACCCTTGGAGATGACGTCATCTCCAAGCACCACTGAAGCTGGCCAATCGGCCGGAATGCGGCGCAATTCAGGTCACCGTGACCCGGATCGTGTCATTTACACAGCAGGGTTTCATGGGTTATTCCCGTGTTAAACCCTTCTAGTTACCTGGGTTGGATTGCTGGGTCACTCGACCTGGCAATCCAACCCTTTCCCCTTTTACACCAAGGAGCTACCCGGGTTAACCCTGCAACAACCCGGGTTTTAGCTCTGGTGTAAAAGCGGTATTAGAAAGCTTGTTGATGAAAGCAACTATTATTTTTCTTCTGGGAATAACGCAATTGAGGAAACTTAACTGTAAATTGTAATAGGGAAGATAGGAATCTAAAAATAAAGTATAGAAATAGTGATGCATTATGACCATCCAATCAACACTAAGGGCGCCATCTAATAAGGAGTGATATGCTTGTTCTCACTCGATACTAATGTTAAAGGGTGCTCCAACCAATCAGCTCCTGTCATTTTTCAAACACAGCCTGTAAAATAACAGTTAGGAGCTGATTGGTTGGAGCACCATTTAAGATTAGTGACGAGTATTAATTAGTATATCACTGCCTGTTTATATCATGCATACTTACGTATGATCTGCTTAGTTAAAAGGACACTGAACAAAGTCTAACAATTCCATACAAGTATAAAACTGACTTTGCAGACAGGTTTATGCACTCTCTCATAGAACATGACTCGCCACCTGCACCTAACTCTGCAGATTAACAATTAGTCAGCACATTTAATAGCGTTTTAGAACCATAAATGTTGATGACAGACAACCACAGTACCTATTCTGCATGTCCTATCCAGCATACCATCCACACAAAATTAGCATGACATACAAAATACATGAACTAACCATGAGATTCCACATGGCTTAATTGACATTCCTGATCCCAGGATTGGATTCTCTACTGCACAAATAGTTGTGCAAAAAAGAGACCAAGTTAGGGCCCCCATACTTCAGTAATTGATTGCAGCAATCGTGCAATTTGCAATCGATTGAAAAAGGGAAAGATTTTTATACACAATCGATTGCAGAATTGCCACAATCGATTGAAAAAGGGGAAGATTTTTATACACCTGCTACATGCAGGTGGTCAGTCATCAGTGACAAATTATTACAGTGACGTTATACAAACTGATAAAACGGTTACATCGGTTTGGTTTTCAGGCGTTCACAAGATCACTTTAATTGAATGTAGTTTAAATAATTAGTATTACATACATGAAAAATGCAAAAAATCTCTGTAATCAATGAGCGGAATTCCAGCAGCCATGTTTGACTATTGAGTTTCAAAATAGCTACCTCGAGTATTTCATGAATACATACAAATACACAGCCAAAGCTGAAGTTAGATTCACACAAACTAAAGTCGGGTATCCACTACACGATTAAACAGAGCGACTGAACGATAACGACATCGTTATCGTTCAATAGCTCGGTAATCGGGCACAAATCAGGCATGCAAATGTCAGAAACGACCAGCGATGCGCGCTCCAGCGGGTAGTTTCCGACATCATCGCCCGAACATGCTGGTCAATCTGCCGATAACGACAGATTGACCATGTTCGGTGATGATGGAGGGTGCCTATACTGAACGACTGATCGTACAGTGTAGGCACAGCAGAGGATGGGGAATGACGGTACAATTACGAGGTCGTAATCGTACTGTCTTCCCAGGTTCGGGTAGTGGATGTGTGGCATGAGACCACAATGTACATTTTAAGATACACCATCATAACAAGTGGTAATGAATATTTAAAGCACAACATTACAGGCAGCAAACATTGAAAAATAACATGATTAAAACCTATATCATTGTTATAACCCAAAAACTGTTTTTGCATTGTAATGGAAGGCACAAGCTACTACAATGCCCTATGCCGGGAATATGCTACCAATTCTGGCAATTAATTCCAGGCACCTCTTCATGGCAGTAGAGTGTGTTGTACAGTATATAAATATATGCTGGTAAACTTGTGCTTCCTAAAACAGAAAAAAAATCAACAATTTTTACATAACAGCAGTTTTAAATGTTGTCGTGTAGCAGCCAGAAATAAAATGCATACTTTAAAATATGCGTTTCTTCAGTGCTTTGATATGATTTCTGCTTGAGGCCATTACGTTTTTGTTCTGCAACAATAAATGTAAAAGCAGAGAAAAGAGAAGTAAGACGTCTCTTGGCATATTGAAAGTTTGAGCTATTTACAAAGAAAACGTTCTAATTATATCAGTTAAATGCCTGGTAACTGTGCAACAGCAAGCAAATAAAAACAACCTACAGCTCTTGTTACATCATCAACTTTCAGAAACTCGTTTAGGTGCTAGGAATTGCACCTCGTTGCACTGGCAAAGAGAGCATGCTGGGAATTTAGTTCAACAATTGGAGAACCAAAGTTTCCTAATATGGTCATGCACATTCCCTGTGATACTGATGCAGGCAAGATCAAACATCTATTCTTCTTTTCGGCTATATTGTGTCACTTTGTGTTTTGTAAGACCTTCGTATGAATGCCAGTTAGCTGCTGCATAATTACAGTGACATTCCTTGTCTCACAGCGGTGAGCTCTGTTTCTCATTAATGTCCAACTGAACACTTTCTAAACATAAAAACCCTGCCATAAACTTGTCTCCAGTTATGAAAGGCTGCACACTTTCACAGAGTAACCACTTCACAAAATATTAACAAATCACTTTTATATGCAATGAAAAAGCACAGTAACTGGAATTACAAGCCGAACAACCAACCTCATATAACGCTATAATTAAATCCACAGTCTATAGTTAGTGGAATAATTTGCATGCAACATAGATAACGGCGTATTTGTTAAAGAATGTTCCTGAATATTTATTTTGCACTGAAAATAACAGACCTCTTAACCCTTTTATAGAGAGCGGATGGAATTAAAACCTACAAAGTACTGTGTGATAATAATGGATGTACTTTGTTAGGCAAGCAGAATTAAAAAAAAAAAAACCTCACCACACAACATACATAGTTTATGCTCAAGGACAGATCCTTCTAACGTCATTCAGCGTGACATGCATATTAAATCCTCTCAAGGCTATGCACGAGAAAGACTGCAAAACTACCAATGCACATACAAAAGGCTAAATCAGGGTTGCACAGTTTGCAGCACAATCTAGCAGTAGCTTAATTTAAGATATGATTACAGGGTTTTGTGTTTAATCTTCCTTGTTGTGCTTTCATCAATCTTCTCACCAGTCAAAGCAACTGAACATATTCAGTACATACTTCCAGGTCCAGTGTAAAGCAAAGAAATGTACCTAATATAATGTCAGTGACAGTCCATTGGAAAAAAAAAGGTTTGAATACTGTCACCCATAACCTGTCATAATTAAATACAAAAAGGATGTTCATTGAGTATATATTAGGGATGTGCAGGCTCGGTTCTACTCGGTTCCGTTCGGTTCTCTATCTCATGTGCTTCTCTTTACTTCCCATAAGGGCACCTAACACCAGACTGCCAACTCCCGGCTGCTTATTGTGAGTGCTTTAATCGCTATTGCAGCAATGTATATAAATCGTGTCCTTGTCCTGCACTGTAATGTACTTTAAGTCACTTGTTTCTTGTTCACCTATTAGTTCTATGTAAGGCGCTGTGGAACACTTGTTGCGCCATATAAATAAAGGATTTTATATATATATATATATATATATATATATATATACACACACACACACACACACACACACACACACCCAGTTGCAATATCAGGTTAGGGGTGCTGTCTCCTGGGTCAAGCTACAGCACTTCTCATGCAGCAGCCAGGTCAGTATAGCTGACATCTCCACTTCTAAAAACTCTCACTTTAGTAAATATACCCCTTAGAGTCAGTCCTGTCCTCATGGACAGAATGGGGTAAAGATACGTGGAGACTCCGCACATGCACAGTAGCACATATCATAAATTGGACCCCTTCTGACTGAATTCCAGTGGATCCTAGTGACCACCAGCTCAGTGTAACAAACAGGATGCTGGAGGGGGCAGCGCAGGAGCGCACTCCTTTCAACAAATTCCAGGTAAGGAGACCAGAGTTGCCAAGCTTAGTACAAGTAACAAAGTCACCACAGTGTCAAATCGCAGCGAGCTAAGTAACCCACAACAGAGAAGGAACACGAAAAACACTATCAAACAAGCAGCGGTAACAAAAACTGTAACCAACAATTTCAAAAACTGTGTAAAATTAAAGCTCAGTGGCAATCTGTCATGGATGACAAGTCAACAATGTTAGCAGCTATTAGAAAGTTAGTGCCACACTGCATAAAATATACATAATTATCCCACTTAGGGTTGGGTGTCATTAAGTCATATACAAATAGTGTTTATTCTAGCACCATGCACCTGTCACAACCCATTAAGTTCCTCTTTCCTGTCTGGGGCGTTGCTCTCTGCTCTGGTGCTTGAGGATACAGACCAGAATGCGCTAGAAGCACCAGAGCAGAAAGCGACACCCCAGACATGAAAGAGGAACTGCACGGGTTGTTACAGGTGCAGGGTGCTAGAATGAACACTATATAATTGTTAAAATCCACTCATTGTAGACCACGTCAACACACAGATAGGTGGGGGGAGCTATTGGAAGAATGAGCATCACAATCACAGATTAGAGTCCATGGCATAACAGCTTCCAATCTAGAAGTACAACTAGATAATATTCCTAAATATTTTGCCATGCTCTCCCCTAAAGCAATGGCAGGGGAGGAGGGTGGAAGTGATGAATAATACCATTTTACACCAGAGCAAAAACCAAGGTTTACCCGGGTCGCAGTTCAGTGTAAAAGGGTCCCTGAAAAATAACCCAGGTCAAGTGACCCAGCAATCCAACCCAGGTAGCTACCAGGGTTGGACCCAGGATGGACCCGGGTAATGGTGCAGTGTAAATGGTGCAACTCGGGTTATCTGACCTGGGTCATGCCTAAAATGAGCTGATTGGTGGTTGTGGAGCATTCACCTCCCACTTTTTATGACCTCACAGGTTTAGCAGGGCTGACCTGGGAGTAACCCAGATCGAAGGTGCAGTTTTTGGTGGAAAAGAGGTATAAGTAATAGCTTAATGCCGGGGGAAAGGAAGATTTACATTTTGGCACAAAAACAAACATCCAATAATTTGTGGCAAAAACAGTTTTTGTTTTCGTGTGTTTGAATATAGGCCATGAATGTGTTACCAGTGGCATCCCTCCACGTGGTGTCACCGGGTGCGGGAAGGGACGCTGTGTACGCAGCATAGTTGCGCGCCTCCGGAAAGGGGGCACGAGGTCAGGGGGACTTGGTAATGTGGTCCTGTGCTACTTACGGGGGGGGTGGGGGGGTGGAATAAGCTGTTTGGATTTACCTCGCATCTAGATTGCAATGCAGACTGAACATTTTAGCAACAAAGCAACTTCGATGAATCAGAGCTCTATTACATGCGACCTTCACTAAAATACTCTTAATTAAAGGACTTGTGTATGCATGGCTATTTTAAGTACAGCAGCCTCCTAAACCAGCATTTATTTTAAATACAGCACTTTTTTTTTGAGGACACAAGTCCTCTGTATTACATAGAAAAATCCCCGGTTTTTAGAAATAATGAAAACAGTTGTTTGCCATCTGCAGATATGGTAAGAAAACAAATCACTGTCTAATGGTCGCATTACTGAGGGAAATCATCTAGCAGTACTTTATGAAATGATCAGACAGCTTCAATAGACACAGGGTATTGTGCTCAATTACTTACATTTGGTTGAGGAAGACCGTATGTACTTTTTTTTTTATTATGTACTTGAAACATTGAGGGGGACAAAAAGATCCTACTGGACCCATAAGACTGATCCTTTAAGATATGGGGGTATAAATATGGCATATCTACTTGTTCGGGATAATCTCGAGAACCACTGGACGGATCTTGACACAGTTTTCACTATTCTATAGAGCCGACCTGGTCAAAACGTAGCCCGCCGGTAGATCACAACCAACTTCATTACAATCTGTAATTAGACGCTGATCGATTCAGAGGCCTCCCAGTGACGCAATGCGCGGGTGACATCATGCTTCTCATGATGTGAGAAGTATGTGTGCCAGTTTGATCCAGTCAGCAGCGGCGGGAAGCAGCCTGCAGGATCCCTGACAGTGTGACAGCAGGATTGAGAAGCAGCCTGCCCAGCGACCACTTGTCAGGTAAATTATGATCTCTGGGTCATGGTGCACAGGGGTGTGTGGGATGGGTTTCTGCACAGGGGGAGGGGGCTGTTATGCAAGGGGAGGGGGATGTGGGGAGGTGGATGGAGTATTCTGCACAGGGGAGGTTCTGCACAGAGGGGGGACTGCACAGGGGGGGAATCTATCGAAAAATAACCTTAATAGTTAATAATCATGACTACATTGTGTTCATTATTAATGCTTTTTTGTAATGTGGACATTATTATTGGTGTTAATTAATGTCATTATTATTAAAGCATTTTTTAAATGTGTGCTTTATTATTGATGCTGTTACTATAAATGCCAATTTCAAATGTGCGCGTTATTATTAGTGCAGTTATTTGATGTCATTATTAATGCTTTTTTAAATGTGACCGTTATTATTGGTGCTGTTATTTAATGTCTTTCTTAATGTTACTGTAATTTTAAATGTGCGCGTTATTATTGTTGGTCATTTGGTGCCATTATTATTGCCGTCAAAGCCTGCTGACGCCATGCAGTGCAAGTCATCTCATACATACATTTTGCATGAAGTTTCAACACATTGACGCTGGCAGATCAACGGTAAGTGAACAAAAAGTAGATTTCAGGTCACAAAAAAGTCTGGCCACCCCTGCTATAAAGCATTTGTCGTGGAAGGTTTAGGTGTATAAAACATCAATGTATGACAAAAGGGAGCTGAGCAGTGACGACTTCAGTGAAGCAAGTCAATGAAAAAGCGAACATCCAAGCACTTTCTTGGCTTACGCTGCCTAAACCGTTAATTATGGACTTTATTTTATACCATGTAGAGATTGAGACGTATTATCCGGTTGTGGCCGAAGGCAGGCCACACGTGGCTAATGGGGGCAGCGGCACTGAAGGGGTTAACCTCCCTGTGCTGCGACGCCATTTTTAAAGACAATAGGCGCTATGTGTTTTTTTTTTTTTTTAAATATGTAATCTTATTTGTATGCTGCCGCGGCTCGGACCCTCTTCAGTGGCCGCAGCAATGTTTTAACCCCTCAGTGCCCTGCACCGGTGGGATGGGTTCTAAGCAGCCGCTGAGTGCTTGAATGCTGGGGACAGGGAGCCTAGCTCCCAGCACCCCAGCCCTGGAATAGTTAGAGCCCAGCACTGAGCACGGTGTAAAAACAGTTAAAGTGTATTTATAAAATGTAATATAAAAAGGTGTGTGCAGCACTGAGCCATGAGAGCAGTCCAGTGCTGCTGTGTACAAGCATATAAGTACTGTGCACAAGCATATAAGTATTTAATGGGATTGTATGTGTATAATTTTAAAGTAAAAATGCACTTACCTTTCTCAGGTGGACTATCTACGGGCTCGGGCAAAGAGGGCGTGTCAACTTAATCAAAATGGTGTTACAACCTAAACTGTTATATGTATTCCATAATTCTCCGATTTTCCTCCCCCAAAAACTTTTCCATCAAATAAATAGTTTGATCTCCTCTCTAGTCTGGGTGGATCGCCGAGCTCGCATTCAATTGAATGTGGTTACTAGGCCTCGTACACAAGGGGGTCTGGCACTTCCCCAGTTTCGCATGTATTATTTTGCATCTCAATTGGCACATTTGTGGCATTGGATAAATTATACCGACCATCAGGCCTTACATGCTGTTATGATCTCCCAAATTACTCCAGGCCATACTCCTCTGCAGGCACTTCTTAGTGGTAATATGTCTAATACTATGTTACCTCTGCTTAAATCAAGCTGCCCGAATATGGGACTCAGTCTCAAAACTTCTGAAGACACAGGGCCTGGATCCGGCTACTCCCTTATGGTGCTCTCGAGCCTTGCCTGAACTTTTAGCATTGCAGACCAGGGGGAGTTGGGGCAGGCGGGGAGTGGTCTCCTTGGGGAAGCTGTACACTGCAGGTGTGCTTAAATCCTTTGGTCAGTTACAACTTGAATTTGGCCATCCCACAGTCACATTTCTTCAGATATCTGCAACTCAGACATACGCTAGCAACCCAATTCCCCGATGCTCCCCCAAACATTCAAGATTCCCCTGTCAAAAAATGTTTGATTACAGGCGGACCCAGTCGTTGTTTCCCACGCTTACTCCTTTGTAATGCAGGCTCACCACCATGATGATCTGCCAGCTCTCAGAGCTAAATGGGAAGTTAATCTGGGTGTAATACAGGATGATTCATGGCAGGATGCATTGGGATGTCCATGACTAGCTACTACCTCAATTAGTTTCCAACAAATCCAGCTATTTCTGTTGCACTGAGTTTATTTAATCCCAGATCGTCTGTTCAAGTTTAGATTCAAATTGACCTAAATGTAATGGCCCTTTGGTCACCTTTTGGCACTTGCTTTGGGAATGTCCTCGGATTATGTAGTTCTGGGAAAAATACTCAGGGTATATCTCATCTACAGGAGTCCTGCGGGCTGTTCTTACTCCTAATGTTTGCACGCTTGGAATTATAGACGAACACTTGATAGGCACACTGGTCAATATGTACTGAATGTCTGTATGCTGGCCAAAGTTTGCATTGCCCGTTCTTGGATGGCATCCACGGGCCCTGTGATTGGTTATCCTTAGTCTCCTCCACATTTGCACATGAGAAATATACCTATTTGGCTAGAAACGCTGAATCTAAATTTGACCGCATATGGGCCAAATGGCTTAATTCCGATTATGCTCAGACCTCACATGGCCGGCTCTCTGTCACTAATTCTACATCTAGGTCTGTTATGTAGCAGCACCTATGGGGGAAATAATGCTACACAATCACTTGTTAGTATGTGCATTTTTTTTGTTTGGTTTCTATTTTTCATTTCTTTGTAACTTGTTTCCCTAAGTAGATCTATACTGAAGTGTTATATATATATATATGCTAGACAATTGTTATATATAACGGTTATATGCTAGTCTGTTTGTCCATTGTAATGTAACATCAAACTACATCCTTTTATTTTTTTTTGCTATTCCATTCTCTAGCTGTTCTGGATTGAGCCCAGGTGTCTCCAAGCTCAAGCCCTCTGTCAGCTACCGTGCAGAGCCTGGTCTATTGCGAGGGATCAGTGGATATCAGCCGACACCAATCAGGAGGTGTGGATGCAGCTAGTCGACGCATACACTGCAGTAAGCGGTTCCAAACGCCGATTGAGGGAGTTTGGTGGTAGCAGCAACGTTACACGCCCACGGCGCAGTGGGTGGAGTCAGTAACAGGTGGGGACTGACGGTAAGAGGGCATCTCTGATACCCCAAGATCCAGTGTGGATCAAAACGCAATCTGTGATCGGCCAGCAAGTGAGGTTATCCGGTCACACCGGTTTCTCCAGAAATATTTATGTAAACCCTGTTTACTGATACAGCATTTCAGTTTTTCCCTTTTTTTACCGTTCCTATTTCATTTATGTGAAAAACTATTATTTAAATTCAAGCAAGTCCAAATCCTGGTGAGAGTCTACTTTGGCATGACAATAAATAAAGCACAGGGACAGACACTTAACGTGGTTGGCATTCACCTAAGTGGAGACTGTTTTCCTCGTGGACAACTTTTACGTGGCCCTTTTGCGTGTCACATCAAAACTAAATCTTTTTGTGTTGATATCAGGTGGAAAAACGACTAATGCAGTCTACAAGGCAATTTTAAAGACCTTAGTTAAACTTAAAATAAAAAAAAAGGACTATTGCCATAAAATCAAAATTGCTCCCGTGCGAAGCAGGGGCGGGATGCTAGTATATATCACATAAATACACACAAACAGCTTGTAGACAGCACTCAATCCCATTCCTTAGCAGCGTGCCTGGGTGCCCTCCATAAAGAGGTAATAATGATTATGTGTATGGCGGCACTCACCGGACTTATTAAAGCAGCGGACATTGATATAAACACCTACTGGACACACTGCAGTGAACGTTTCAGTTTTATTCAAACTTTCGTTAGGATATATCCTAGAAAATGAATTCTGTATTTTCAACAGCATTACCTTTTTTGCCTTTACATAACAAGGGTCATAACAAAACAGCAAAAGTATTTTAAAAATACAACAGAAAGGTGATCCAAACCATTTGAACTCAGAAGGGCCTTAGTAAACCTAAACCATAATCTAAATTGCACATTTATTCCGATTATTTAACTGAATGATATTATAGGTACACTTATGCCTAGTAACAAACATTGATTAGGACTGTACTAACTTAATTCTTCAAGGAGAAACCACACCTTAAACTACAGCTTCCTGTGTGTGTGTCTATTTACCTATCTATATACAGACACTACTATAAAAATATTGAGTATAGGGGGTAAATTTACTAAGATTCGAGTTTGGTCGAGATGACAATCTCGGGTGAGTTTAGGCATGTTTTTCATCTCGCAAGTTTACTAAAGACAAACTGGTGAGTTTGGGAAAGATTTCTTTATTCTCACTCATAAAACTCGGATGAGATCGCAAACTCGAAACAACTTGCCATCGGGCAAACTCAGAAGTACTTTTCATGTAAGAAATACAACTTTACCAAGATTACAAATTTACCAAGAATCGAGAACTCACAGAGAAATTTAAGTTTAAAACACTCCACCTCCTAAGCTGCAAGTTTGCCAGAAACAAACACAGATCAGTGTGATCTGTTTATGTTTCTGCATGTGTACTTAACGTAAAGTGTTTATTAAAAAAAAAGACATAACCAGCCCCGGACTGGTCAGCCAGTCCTGGTTCCAAAAATTACTGGGAACAAAAAGAGTAGGGTTCCACCGTAATTTCGGAACCAGTCCTGGTTTTAAATATAAGGGGGGAAAAAAACTGCGTAGGTGTCCCCCCTCTATTTAAAACCAGCACCGGAACCAAACTGACCAGGGTGCAATGCCACAGCCAGGAGACCCTATCACCGGGTCTCCATGGCCACTGCATTCGCATCCCAAGCCGGGGATCTAAGGGAAGGTGGGGACCCCCCCAAAAAGGGGCCCCCCCTCTCCCAAAACGCCAGGCTTGGTCTGAAGCCCGGGCTTTTCCCCACACCCCTGGGCTTGTGGGTACGGGGGTAATAATGTGTTAAATAGTTATAAACTATTGTATTTTACAGTGGAACTACAGGTGCCAACATGCCTGCCCATTTGAACTTGTGGAACTATAAGTGCCAGAAGGCGGCTAGCACTCGTACCTCTACTGTAAAATAAATAGTTAAAAAAACACAGTACACACACACCATCTAAAGTAAAACTTTATTACACACCTACCTCACTCACAGCTGTTGCCAGCTGGTCTGTCCCCTTGTCCCATGTAGAATCCATTTGGATGTACCTGGAATAAAGATCTGATACTCGCCTCCATCCTCGCACTGCTCTCCATAGCATCCAGGGGTCTTGGTTTGATGGAGAGTGTTTTCACCATCAATGGGAAGCCACAAATGATCCCCATTGGTGAATGCCAGCCCCGCAATGCACAGGCGCATAGACAAATCATCGGTTTATTACTGATGGTAAAAAACCATCAACCATCGATGGCAGAGTCATCAATGGTCATCCCTAATACAAATCTACTAACTGAGGGCCTGATTCAGCAAGGATCGCAATTGGAAAGCTGATCCTTGCAATCATGCAAATGCAGCAGGTGTATGACACCCCCGCTGCATTTGCGATCACATCACTGCGACCTTGGTGGTGGATGGTCACGATGGAGGACGGCCAGCTAAGCCTCAGCTTACTCAGGCTGGCCGGCTTGCGAGCCCAGCAGACTGCTGATATTTACCTAGATCGATGGTGGATTTGCCATAGAGCATGCATGTATTTCGCACTGTGCACATGTCTCGATTGCTTTGGGAGTATGTATACACAGAGGATACATTCACAAAGTGAGTGTCAGGTAGTCAGCGTTTGGGGAGGCAGCGGGGGTGGTTAGGTAAACACAGGCGTGCCTGACCGTTTAAACGTAGACATTAGCATATTTTCGCAGCTATGTAACGTGAGAAATCGCAGCTGTGATCGCATTAGCGTCCAATGCTGAATCAGGCCCTTACTTCGCATATGATGCACTAGGTACTCATGATTAGGTTTTTTTTTGTCACAAAGGAATTAGTATAAAGTCACAAATAAAGCATGATGGTGCATCTGCAGGTCACTCGTATCAGACCGGTCTTTTGCCTTTTTACACATGCAGCATACTTTTCTTCAATTGTGCACCTTACTTTGCCTATAGTCTACTAGGTACTTTGGATTAGTATTTTTGTAGCAAAGCAATTGGTATAAGGTCACAGACTAAGCATAACTATGTAGGACGGCGTGTTACACATTTCAGACCTGTCTTGTGCCTTTTCACCCTATGTTATGTACTTTTCCCCCAATTTTACTAGATTTTACCGCAGTTTTGTTAATTTTTCCATCTTCGTTTGCTTTTTGTCCACTAGAGTCCTAATTCAGCTTGGATCGCAATTGCAAACATCAGCACAGCCAAGCGATTTTTATCCTGTGCGCATGCAGAATAGCGCATGCGTGCGATTGCATTGCGATGACACTCGCAAGCCAGCAAAAACACAGAAATGATTGACGGCTAGCAAGCTTTTGAGAGAGGTGACGGAGGGTTGGTCTTAAAATCGCAGGCGTGTCTTACCATTTGGGCGCCGTTTAATGGGCGTCCATAATATAGCCAGTGCGATCACCCTTGCAGCACAAGAGCTCTCTGCATGTGCAGAGACTCGCCGAATTAGAGCAGGTCAGACTAGCCGCAAGTGGTCGATGTTCCCCTGGCCTGCGTGTTCGCACGCAGATGAGAATGCAGCAGTGGGCATCTCTATGCACGGATAAGGTTGTGGCTGCATCTGCATATATTAGCATCTGTGTTCTGTCAGGAATAGCAGATGCAATTGCGATCCAGGCTAAATTAGACCCTTAGGATTAGAGTTTTGGCACTGCTAAGTCACAAAATCAGTGGTGAGCTAACTGGGGCTATTTGGTGCTATTGAAGGATAGATGTATGTGGACACATCTGTAATATATCTTTCTGTACACAATTTCTGTCCCGAAGATCAAAGTGCAATAATTACATTTTTGCAATTCACATAAGTGTATTTAAATGTTCTATATAGGAGAGTGGACAATCCCTGATGAAGGATCTATCTGAGCACTGAATGTATAGAAAGCTGCCCACTTACACCAGAGTCTGTCACCTCCGCCTAGCGCGATAAACAGAGATGATGTCTGAGCCGTCTCCCTGATTACTGTTGTAACCCTCTCTCCCGTACCTTATAAAGAGACCCAAGGTTACCAGATACTATACTTAACAATATATGTGCCTCCACCTAAGCTGGGGTTATAGGGCTAGACTAGGAATGCCCTGTTTGAGTTATATGGTGTAATATGATGAATTTAATGTGACATGTAATTCATACAATACTGGTGAATTAACACTTTACTATAATGAATTGACCACCTGTTACTTTTCTCCACAGGTTTCCCTCAATGACGCTCTTCCAATTCCTAGAGGTAAGTATTGCACACTGCTTATAGTAGGGTAACACTTTGTATTTACATATGTCATAAATTCAGAGGAAAAACATATTGATACAAGATTCACTACATATATAACACCAATTTTACTTCCATATGCAAATGGAATACCTTTTACACTAATATAAACTATTATAAAATGTAATACCTTTACACATAAAATGTTGCTCAGTATTTTAGTCTCTGCCTATGAAGTTCATTAATGTAGCAGATAAAGTTCCTTAATATGTCCTAACCACCTGAGCATAAATCCTAGGGGTAAATTTACTAAAGTGAGAGTTTTTAGAAGTGAGTTTTAAAAGTGATGTTGCCCATAGCAACCAATCAGATTCTAGCTATTATCTTCTAGAAGGTGCTAGTTAAATATTAAGTAGAATCTGATTGGTAAGATTAGTAAATTTACCCCCTAGTATCACTTGGCAGCGCAAAAGGAAGTTCAAAGTCCATTAAAGTTCAACACAGTTTTCCTTAGTAATATTGCTGCAAATGTATATCCATATACACTGACAAATTTAGAAGAATTACATATAAAAGTCAGTAGAGGTAAGCCAGTGCTATACAGTCAGGTGCATAAATATTGGGACATTGACAGAATTCTAACATTTTGACCTCTATTCACCACCACAATGGCTTTGAAATGAAACAAACAAGATGTGCTTTAACTGCAGACTTTCAGATTTAATTTGAGAGTAATTACATCCAAATCAGGAGAACGGTGTAGGAATTACAACGGTTTCTATATGTGCCTCCCACTTTTTACGGGCCAAAAGTAATGGGACTATCAACTCAAAAGCTATTTCATGGACAGGTGTGGGCTATTCCCTCGTTATTTCATTATCAATTAAGCAGGTAAAAGGTCTGGAGTTGAGGTGTGACATTTGCATTTGGAATCAGTTGCTGTCGACTCTCAATATGAGATCCAAAGAGCTGTCACTATCAGTCAAGCAAGCCATCATTAGGCTGAAAAATCAAAAACAAACCCATCAAAGAGATAGCAAAAACATTAGGTGTGGCCAAATCAACTGGAACATTCTTAAAAAGAAAGAACGCACTAGAGAGCTCAGCAACACCAAAAGACCCGGAAGACCACGGAAAACAACTGTGGTGTATGACAGAAGAATTATTTCCCTGGTGAAGAAAAACCCCTTCACAACAGTTGGCCAAATCAAGAACACTCTCCAGGAGGTAGGTGTATATGTGTCAAAGTCAACAATCAAGAGTAGACTTCACAAGAGTGAATATAGAGGGTTCACCACAAGATGTAAACCAATGGTGAGCCACAAAAAACAGGAAGACCAGATTAGAGTTTGCCAAACAACATCTAAAAAAGCCATTACAGTTCTGGAACAACATCCTATGGACAGATGAGACAAAGATCAACTTGTACCAGAGTGATGGAAAGAGAAGAGTGGAGAAGGAAAGGAACTGCTTATGATCCAAAACATACCACCTCATCAGTGAAGCATGGTGGTGGTAGTGTCATGGCGTGGGCATGTATGGCTGCCAATGGAACTGGTTCCCTTATATTTATTGATGATGTGACTGCTGACAAAAGCAGGAAAATG
Source organism: Taudactylus pleione (assembly GCA_031769625.1). NCBI lineage: Eukaryota > Metazoa > Chordata > Amphibia > Anura > Myobatrachidae > Taudactylus > Taudactylus pleione. The sequence continues at coordinate 17,421,830 of JAUIMM010000115.1, read as the reverse complement.
AATTCTGAAGTGTTTCGGGCAATATTATATGCTCATATTCAGTCAAGTGCTTCAGAACTCATTGGACGGCGCTTCACAGTGTAGATGGACAATGACCCGAAGCATACTGCAAAAGCAACCAAAGAGTTTTTTAAGGCTAAAAAGTGGAATGTTATGCAATGGCCAAGTCAATCCCCTGACCTTTAATCCGATTGAGCATGCATTTCACAAGACAAAACTGAAGGGAAAATGCCCCAAGAACAAACAGGAACTGAAGACATTTGCAGTTGAGGCCTGGCAGAGCATCACCAGGGATGAAACCCAGCGTCTGGTGATGTCTATGCGTTCCAGACTTCAGGCTGTAATTGTCTGCAAAGGATATGCAACAAAGTATTAAAAAGTGAAAGTTAGATTTAGGATTATTTAGTTTGTCCCATTACTTTTGGCCCCTTAAAAAGTGGGAGGCACATATAGAAACCGTTGTAATTCCTACACCGTTCACCTGATTTGGATGTAATTACCCTCAAATTAAACCTGAAAGTCTGCAGTTAAAGCACATCTTGTTTGTTTCACTTCAAAGCCATTGTGGTGGTGAATAGAGGCCAAAATATGAGAATTCTGTCAATGTCCCAATATTTATGCACCTGACTGTATATACAGCTACATTATACTGTCTTTCTTTCTTATATAAGCAGGCTGAGAGCCAAAAGCAATCCTGAAGTGATTCTTCCTCAAACTACCTTTTCCTCCCCCGAATCCTCTATAAATGATAATGTAAGACCAATAATTAGCGTCTGTCTCCATACAACGACTGCATTAGTCTTCTAGTCTTATCCTTTCCTTTCCCTGTTAGTCTGAAACTCAGTGTCCACAGTATGGGTGTCAGCTTCTATACTATATATATATTTCTCTCTGAGTTCAGAGCAATTAGTGGACTACTGTGGTTACTTAATGCTGCTTGCAGGGCAGTGTACTTTTCTTTATCTACTCACTCGCTCCGTCCTGTGCTGCGACTCAGCTGATCATGAAGGGTGGGCTAGGGCTACAGTTGCCTGTAACTGCAACTCTGTTACACTGTGTAGCTGATGTACAGGGAGACAGAATGGAGGCCATGCCCACTGCCTCTGTAGCTGCCTGTCAGGCGACTCTCCGCTTCTTCACCCTTCTGATACGGCAGCCTGCTTACGACCACCATTCGGATCTTCCGGAATGGCCGCCGCCCCTTTTCACTGCTGCACTTCCGCAGATACAAAGTCCGTGGCCCGCCGGAGCTCAGCAGGTCCTGACTTCTCCCAGCTCACAGTAAGAGCCACCAACCGTCGCTAATAGACAAGCACTACCAGAGAGACTATCCAACCTGAGCACTCAAGGGGGAACTGCAGACTGACCTAACTGTCACCCCAGCGCCTATATATCCCCACTCTACAGTCATGCGACCAGTCCCTAACTGCCAGCAGCAGAAACCCTTCTCTCCTGTCCCTGCATTACTAATAGACTACCTAGCTGCACATGCCATTTCTAGCACTTTCCTAAGTAGTCTCATGCCACTGTTACTGGGTCTACCTTGAGGACCCTATATGCTTACAATGTTAATATACACAATACATATAATTCACTCCATTACATAGAGTTTACCTTATGCAGTTATATATTGTTATATATTCGATATATATTTCCTACCTATATTACAGTGACAATCTTTTCTGAATAAATAACATCTAAACACAAGAGTTTATCCATCTATACCTGGCAGTGGCGGGCTGGGCCGGGGAGCCAAGTGCCATGTGCCACCCGGGCCGCAGCGTCATACGGGCCGCGGGCCGTCTGTGTCACTGTGACACAGACTGCACCGCGTGTGTAGCGCTGACCGGACGGAGTTCGGTCAACGCTACACAGCACAAACACACAGCCGCCGAAGCCGGCAGCTGTGTGTTTGCTGTAATCAGCAGCCGCTGAGAGTCTGTCAGACTCTCATCGGCTGCTGCTGCTCCCACTGCGGGAGCCATCTTCCAGCTCCCGCAGTGGGTAATGGGAGAGACGTCATAAGTAATGACGTCTCTCCCATGCAAAGCGGCCGGAGGAGCTGTTAGCGGCGGGACCAGGAGCGGGAGTTTCAGGTAAGTGATTTTTTTTTATTTTTTTATTAAGTCTCTCTCTACTGAGGGGGGGGGGGGATGACTACTGGGGGCACTACCAGGGGGGATTACTACTGGGGGCACTACCAGGGGGGTGGATTACTACCGGGGGCACTACAGGGGGGGGACTACTACTACTGGGGGAACTACAAGGGGGGACTATTACTACTGGGGGCACTACAAGGGGGGGCTACTACTCGGGGCACTACAAAGGGGGGGGGACTACTACTACTGGGGGCACTACAGGGGGGGGACTACTACTACTGGGGGAACTACAAGGGGGGACTATTACTACTGGGGGCACTACAAGGGGGGGCTACTACTCGGGGCACTACAAAGGGGGGGCCTACTACTACTGGGGGCACTACAAAGGGGGGGACTACTACTACTGGTGGCACTACAAGGGGGGGACTACTACTACTGGTGGCACTACAAGGGGGGGCTACTACTGGGGGCACTACAAGGGGGTACTACTGGGGGCACTACAAGGGGGGGACTACTACTAGGGACACTACAAGGGGAGGGAACTACTACTAGGGACACTACATAGGGGGAGGGGACTACCACTGGGGGCACTGCATCGAGGGACCACTGCTGGGGGCTCTATATAAAGGGCAATACTGGGGGTACTGCATAGGGGGGAGACTACAACTGGGGCCACTATTTAAGGGGCATTGCATAAGGGTTACCACTATTGGGGACACTGTATGGGGGGTGGACTGCTACTGGGGGCACTATATAAGGGGCACTGCATAGGGGGTACCACTATTGGGGGCACTATATAAGGGGCTTACTACTGGGGGCACAAGGGACACTGCACAGGGGGGACCACTACTGGGGGCACTATATAAGGGGCTTACTACTGGGGGCACAAGGGGCACTGCATAGGGGGGGGATCACTACTGGGGCCACTACTGGAGGCCTGCATAAGGGTGTTCTCTCCTGTGGCACACGGGGGCACTACGACAGGGGGCTGCCCCTAATCTTTATTTTTACCTTACATTAATCCCATATGGACCCGCCTCCTCCCTGAAATATTTGAGGGGTGGGGCGCCGTAGCACGCACGTTCTTCGGGCTACACGCTACTCCTCTGCCAGGGTCGCCTGCATGCATTTGCCCCCCAGGCTAAAAGTTGCCAGCCAGCCCCTGATACCTGGAAGTATACACCAAACATACAGATATGTCCACATACACTTCCCTAAATATTAGCCATATATAAAATATGGCTACACTGTGGTTTTCACCACAGAGAGTAATTGTTTCTTCTTCTACACTTACATATACATTTGAGCCTTGGGGATTACTTATTCTTAATGGAAGTGTTTAATGTAGGTTGCATATTCGCTTTGGTTAAATAAATATTTCTATGCTATTCTATGAAAGATGTCTTTTCTGAACTACTGCAATGGACCATGTAAATTGAAATGACCAATTACTGGACAGATTGAGCATAGGCATGTGGAGAAAGAAGGTGGAGAGTAACATGCTGTGTGAGCACATTCTACAACTGGTCTGAGACATCCCAAAAGGGGACACCACACAACAAGGAGGTAGGAGGTAGAGATGAAAACTTGGTAACATACTTTTCCTTCTGGAAGATGCAGAAACAAGGTGAAAGGTGAGAGGTGCTAGACACATCCTTGATCTAATTTTTTCAAACCTGTGAGCATTAGTTCCTTTAGACCACAGGTTCTCAAACTCTGTCCTCAGGACCCCAAACGGTGCATGTTTAGCAGGTCTCCTCACAGAATTACAGGTGAAATAATTAGCTCCATCTGTGGATCTTTTAAAATTTGTCAGTGAGTAATGAATACACCTGTGCACCTGCTGGGTGACCTGTAAAACGTGACCTGTGTGCGATCCTGAGGACAGAGATGGAAAATCACTGGTTTAGACATCCTGTAACCCCCATTAGCCTTATTCCTCTGTCCTCCACCAGTGACTGTCTAATGCAGTGTTTCCCAAAGTTTCTAGAATCACAGCACCCTACAGTATCAGCAGTTTTTCCACTGCACCCCTGGACCAAAAGTTTTCTATTGAGAAATTCAGCAAAAATTAAATGAAATATATTGTGTTTGTATGTCACCCTTAGATTCAGTTATGTGGTGGTTGACAAGGCTGCACTTTTTTGTCCACATTTTTTAATTGGTAGCCATTAGCACTGATTTGCCTATCACACTGACTAAAAATTATTTTATTTAGTACTGGACCACCAACCCGAGGCACCCCTGCAAGTGCTCTGAGGCACCAAAGGGTGCCACGGTACCCAGTTTGGGAGCCACTGGTCTAATGTCATTCACCTCATAACCTCATACTATGTATGACTGCAAAGGTTCTCCTCTGCCATTCCCTTTCTATGGAACCCTATAGCTAGCCCTAGCAGATGCTTAAAATAGCCTGTGAAAACTCATTTCTTCAAAGAAGCCTTTCTTCCCCATCAACAGCTACACTATTTATTCCTGTTACCCTAGGATCAAGTGTTACCCACACCTCTCTGATTGTAAGCTTATGGGGCAACCTTACCTCATCATCAGTGGCGTAACTACCGCCCCCACAGACCCCGCGGTGGCTTGGGGGCGCGGAGGCTTGTGTGGCGCAGTGGCTGCAGATTCCATGCAGACTAGCCGTCCGCATGAAATCTGCAGAAAACGGCCCTCCAAAAATGGCCGCCGTCTAGGAGGAGACATATGATAGAGGTCCTACTGGACCTCCAGCATCTGTTAGTCACCCAGGCAGGGTGGTAGTGTGGACCGCACATAAGTGCAGTCCACACTACACTATTAGTATAGTGAACACACAGCCGCCGGCGCCGGCAGCTGTGTGTTTGTTTTAGCAGCTGATGAGTCAGACAGACTCTCATCGGCTGCTGCGCCCACTGCAGGAGCCGGGCTGCCATCTTCCGGCTCCCGCAATGGGTGATGGGAGAAACGTAGGGGCACGTTTTTAACTTTTGCAGTGGGAGCCAAATTGCGTGTAAATGGGGGGGGCGTCAAACATTTTTGGAAGGGGGGAGCAAAATTTATAGTTACACCACTGCTCATCATACTTCATTTGTTTGTATCATGAGCCCTTTATTGTTGTGCTGCATAAGAATAATGATATTATTTTGTGCTAAATCTGCTAGTTAATTTTGCATTACCAGGGAACCTTATAACAAATAATACTATAGTGAGAAAAAGATAAACTTTAATAAAGTACACTATGTACTACTGTGAGGGCAACAGGGTGCCAAGAGCTGCAAGTGGATCTCTTCTTCCCCTTAGCAGCATTATCACAGCAGCTTGCCTAGTCAGCCATGTGTCAGCCTACTGGTTTGGATATAGTCCATGTTGCTGCTCTGATCTCATAATACTAATAATATGCTTCTGGCAAAGGTAATTACAAAGTACGGACTAGCTTGTGTATCTTGGTGCCATTAGAACATGATAGCTAATGCTTCCATAAAACATTTCTATAATAGGAAAAAAAAAAAAACAGTGATGCAAACACAAGGGCTGATTCACTATGGATCGCTATTGCGATCGCAGCTGCGATTATGCACGCAGGTCTGTTGCAAAAATATGTTAATGATTGCAATAGCAAAGCTATTATAGACGCCCAAAGCCAGCATAGAGACGCCCAGTACCACTTTTGCACATCCGTGATACCTTGCAATCCTGCCTATACATCGGGAACATCGAGTAACATCATCACCTCACACACAATTACAACAGGTCTGACCTTACTCAGAAATTGCACTCTAGCTGCGTATGACGTCGCAGTGGCTAATTTATGCACGCCCATGCAACGGCATTCAAACAAACAGGCACACCTGCGTTTCTCCGACCACTTCCGTCACCATCCCCCAAATGCTGACGTCCTGTCCCTCTTACTGCGATGGCTTTGTATCTGCTATGCGATGGCAATGCTAACACACGCAGTGCGGTGCATATGCATGCACAGTACGCACCATTGACCGATTTGCGTACCTGGTTGCAATTGCGATCCATGATGAATAAGGCCCACAGTCTGCTACTAAAATTGTAACTGAAATCACAAAAGGTTTTTGTACAAAAAGAATGCCTGTAATAACCACTGTTACATCAAAGTGACACTCATTCCCTGTATTTATAGACTGAAACATAAATGATAAAGGGTTATGCAGGCAGCAGTCAGTCATCTCCCGATTTCAATTAAACATCTTTGTTTCATTGCATAACAAGTGTGTGTGTGTGCGTGTGTGTGTGTTGGAGAGATGGGGCAGGGGAAGGGATGGGATGAGGGAAAAAAAAAAAAAAAAAAAAAAAACACATGGAAAGTGATTATAAAGCAGAATATACAGGGGCGTAGTCAGGGCAGCGCCGGTGGAGCTTGTGCTCCAGGCACCTGCTCCGGCCAGGGCGCCACAGCAGCAGTCATCCAACACCTGATAGGCACTAGGTCCCGGCATAACCACCAACATGCGCCTTCTGCTCACCCACCGCGTATCTCTCAATGCCACACCGAGGAGCAGGAAGTGGAGCATGCACGCTGAAGAGAAGGTAAGTCGGGGGGGGGGGGGGGGGGGCTGGAGAAGGGGTTGGCTGGAGTGATGGGGCTGGTATGGAAGGGGGACTGGTGTGACAGGGGGCTGGGGTTGCTGAGAAACCACCATATATGTAAGGTGTATTTTTATTGCATACACACAATACTGGATTTTATTAGTGGAATTGGAATATATATCTATCCCCTCCATGCCCCAATTTGATACTGCCCCATATGTTTATTTTTATTTCCCTTTAATTTAAGCCCACATGCTGGACACGCCTCCTCCCTGGCATGTGCTCCGGGCACCCTGGCCACATGCTACACCTCTGCAATGCCTGCATACATATGATAAACTTGTTTCAGTAGTTTTCAGTTATACTTATTATGCCTCTCGGTTTTTATAGGGGCCAAAAAAATAAAAAAAATGTTTGAGATGAAGAACAAAATGTGGAGGTGGTACACAATCTCTCCATCCACATTTTGAATGTTTAATAAGCCATTTTTAGGAGGTGTGCTACAATAGTAATGGGCAATTTTTCCTCAGCAGTTTAAAAAAAAAAATATCGCCCAGACAAGCTAATGTTTTTAAAAATGTAGACCCTTTTTGCATTAATTTCAATAACTGAAAGCCCTGAAATGCATGGGTTAATGAAATTAATGGGGGTAAAGATTTGGTAAATATTTTTTCTTCTTTAAATTAAAATCTCCCTTACCCTGATTCCTCAACAGGCCCCCTTTGCCACTCACCCAGAGCTGTTTCTCGTGAAGAAAGGGCGACTAAATGAATGGAATCCTAACAAATTTTATTTTGAGCTACCATGTACCATTTTTGGTTAGCAGGCGGATATTTTTACTCAGAAGGAGGAGTCTACGCTACCCCTTCACTACTGAAAAAAAAAAAAAAGTTCTCTTTCAGCAAACAAGCTCCTCTATACCGGCGACCCTAACGCTACATGATAATAGCACCCACTCTGGGTCATAATTGCATACTGTTGTGCCACATGATAACAGCACATCCATAAATATATTTATATTGAGAGCCAACTCACCTAGGAGGTACCCCAAAAACCTCCAAATAGCACTACAGGAACCAGCACACCTCCCAATGCTGGTCCTATGCATGCCTTCCAGAATAGCAATACAAAATAGTGGTTGCTCATATCAACTTGATGGTTTTTCACAGGTGCTTGTAAAGGGAGGGTTTTCGCTGTATGCCAGAGTAAACCCCTTCTCTTTACAAGCACCTGTGAAAAACCATTAAGCTGATATGAGCAACCACTATTTTGTACACTACCCCTTCAGACAGAATAGTCCATTGACTTTCATAGAGATTTCACAATATCAGTGTAAGCAGAATTATCTAACACCTTTCCACACCTGGCCGAAGCTAGGCGGGTAAGGTAAACAGCAGCCGTTGCTAGGAGGACAAAGGGCAAAACAGCTAAAGGAAAAAAAAAAGTTGAATTCAAAGAATGTGCCAATAGATCAAAAACATATTGCAATATATACAGTAGTGCTTGAAAGTTTGTGAACCTTTCAGAATTTTCTATATTTCTGCTGAAATTTGGCCTAAAACTACCTCCGATTTTCACACAAGTCCTAAAAGTAGATAAAGAGAACCAAATCAAACAAATGAGGTGAAAAAATTAAACGTGCTGATTTTTATTTTATTTTTTAAGAGGAAAATTATCCATTATCACATATCTGTGAGTGTCAAAAGTATGTGAAGCTTCAGGCTTAGCAAATATTTTGAAGGTGAAATTAGAGTCAAGTATTTTCAATCTAGGAGATGACAGTCAGGTATGAGTGGACAACCTGTCTTTTTAAGAGAAGAGGAATCTATCAAAGTCGTATATTCACAACGCGTTTGTGGTAGTGTATCATGTCAAAAACAAAGGAGATTTCTGAGTTGTTGATGCTCATTAGGCAGGAAAAGGTTACAAAATCATCGGACTCCACCAATCAACAGTCAAACTGATTATGTATAAATGGAGGAAATTCCAGATCATGATTACCCTCCCCAGGAGTGGTTGACCAACAACGATCACACCAAGAGCAATAGTTTGCAAGGTCACAAAAGAACCCAAGTAACCTCTAAGCAACTGAAGGACTTTCTCACCTTAGCTAATGTTAATGTTCATGAGTCCACCATCAGGAAGACACTGAACACCAGTGGTGTGCATGGCAGGATTTGCAAGGAGAAAGCCACTGCTCTCCAAAAAGAACATTGCTGCCCATCTGCAGTTTGCTAAAGATCACCTGGATCAGCCAGAAAACTATTGGAACAAAGTGTAGTGTACAGATGAGTCCAAAATATAGCTTATTGGTTTAAATGAGAAGCATTATGTTTGGAGAAAGGAGAACACTGCATTCCAGCATAAAAACCTCATATCATCTGTGAAACACGGTGGTGGTATCATAATTTGGGCCTGTTTTGCTGCACCTGGCCCCTCGACAACTTGCCATCATTGATGGGACAATAGATTTTGAATACCAGAATATTCTAGAGGAAAATGTCAGGACATCTGTACATGAGCTGCATCTCAAGAGAACGTGGGTCATGCAGCAAGACAACAACCCAAAGCACACAAGTCATTTTATAGTTTTGGAATGGCTAAGTCAAAGTCCTGACCTTAATCCAATGGAAATGTTGTGGAAGGACCTGAAGCGAGCAGCTCATGGGAGGAAACCCACCAACGTAACAGAGCTGAAGCTGTTTTGTACGGAGGAATGGGATAAAATTCCTCCAAGCCGATTTTCAGGACTAATCAACAATTACCGGAAACGTTTAGAAGCAGTTATTGCTGCACAAGGGGGTCATACCAGAGATGTGATATTGGATCATTTTCCACATTTGTGACTGCAGTGCAAGAAAAAAATGGCTGCCCCACTTGTGATTTGCACGAAAGAGCAGCGTGCGGCTAATCGTTTTTTGTGGTCTGAGGGCGTGTCTGGTGCCGATATTTATCGAACACTTTGTGCACAGTATGGATAAAAGGGGTCTATTTACTAAGCTGTGTTAGGAGATAAAGTGAACGGTAATAAGGTACCAACCAATCAGCTCCTGAGTGCGGATAATTTTTGACTCACCCTCGTATATTCTAAAATGGTTCAAATTAACCCAATGCAGTCCATAGCTTGTTAACTTGTTTCTTACTTAAAATGTATATTATACATTATATCTTCATCCGAAAAAAAAAATAATTATTATTATTTGCGCTGATGCAAAGTTCAGTGGGGCAGTGGGCGGGATGCAGAAATGTAGGCACCTCCAAGACATTCCAGGAAGCAGGCTGCTGATTATAGATGCCATAAATAGATTTCCTTACTGTAGGGTATAGCTCAGAAAAAGGATGAAGGGGTCCTAAAGTTGTCCCTTTATTACCTACCCCCATAACGGTTATCTGGGCTTGTTTCCATTTAAAGATAGGCTTAGGGGTCTAATAATTATCAGGTTTTAGACCTGATAATTATAATTACTTATTGTGGCAATAACGACATTATAGATCTTCAGAGTGTATTAAAATATACATGTAGGCACCGAGTGCGAGCGGCTGTTCCCGTACAGGGATCCTACGGATATTCCTCCCGATTTCTACTGCAATCCATAGCCCAATGGCTAATGCCATCTAAAGATGACATTATGGGCAGTGCCAGATTAAGGTCCAAGTGGGCCTGGAGCTGACATTTAGAAAGGCCTATTGGGTATGACCAGCACTGCACATGGTAGGGGAGGGGGAACAACTAGTGATGTAAGGGTGTAGCCAGTATTGTCTGCAAAGGGGACGCGGCCTGTGCCTAATGCCTACCTTCAAAATCTTCAATCTCCCTCTCTCCCTGATTCAGACCCGCTCGTAAGCGGCCGCTCGTTCGCTCCGAGCGATGCTCGCACATCTGCGCATGCATATGGGTCGTAATGCGCATGTGCCAACCAGTCATTGCGGTCGGAAATCGAGCGCTCGCAAAATAGCGAGTGCCTGCTAATTTGAGTGGCAGGATGAGGCATTTGTGGGTGGTAACAGGGGAAGGTGCTTGAAAACGGGGAGTGGTGATCCGAACGCAGGCGTGCCAAACGGTCAAAACAGGCGTTTTAAGGGTGTGCATAATTAACAAAGCAGCGTCATCGACCACGTCACTTGGTTGTTTCTTAGCCTGAACTGTTCGCATGATTGCGGTAGGATAAACCTACCACAAGCACTGCAAGCAGTTCAGACGCCTTTCGATGTACTCGATCAAATAAATAGCGGAGATGACGTAGGATGCGAGCGGCCAGGGGGCGCTTTTACAAAATAGCGAGCGCATGTTTCGTTCGCTCGCTCAGGCATAGAGGCGTCAACAGACCGCAAAGAGCGAGCGCTCAATTTAAATAGCCGGCCCCTTTTTCTGAACGAGCGAGCGCAAATAGCGTCCGGCTCTGAATCAGGCCCTGAGAGTCTAGAAATGAGCAAAAGGGAAACACCCCTTGTGAGAGAGACCTTACCATAGTAATAGCTACGCTGAGATTTTATATCTAGACACTATAGTGAGATCCAATGTAAAAGAGTCACAAAGTGCGGCACACACACATATTGTGTGTGTGTGTGTGTGTGTGTGTGTGTGTATCTATATATATATATATATATATATATATATATATATATATATAAGCAAATATATACATATTTAGACACAAACTGCTGTCCAGCACTCAATATACAAAAAAAAAAAAGAACAATGTTCCCCATTGTCCTGTTCAGCTGAGCGTTCCATGCAATCTTGTATAAGAAGGGGACAGTTCTCTGGGACATTAAGAATCAAACATATATTTCTTGTAAGTTTACATAGCACAAAATCACTCCAACGTTTTGGTTACTGATACACCGTCATAAGGAATTGATGCATGCGGTTTCAGTTTATTATCAGTCCTTGATGACGGTGTTTCAGTACACCAAAAAGTTGTATTGATTTTTTGGTATGTAAACCTATAAAATATATTTTTCAAGTCCTGGAATGCCACCCCAACTAATTTATATATAAACATGCAGAGGGGCACTCTTGGATCAATGACGTAGTGCTGAGATGTCTTCCTTGTATTAATACAGAAATACAGGGTCCATATACACATAACAGATGGCACTCCAACTGACTTTATAGTGAGAAAATGTTACTTTATTGCTGATGTTCTAAGGTCTAAGTGGCCTTTTCATCAGGGTATAAATGATATACTAATTTATATATATATAGTATCTGGACCTCGGTCACTTCAGCTGCTCCGCCCCCACAGATGCCCTGCCTCCGATTACCACCCGGTATACTTATCCCCCTCGTACCTGATTCTCCGTCTTCATTCCCGTCATCACAGTCAGGTATTCACATGGCCTATCTGTGCGTATGTATGTATGCATATATATATATATGTACATTTTGGTGTACGAGTATAGAGTATAGATAGATATATATATATATATATATATATACACACAATATACGCGCACACACTATATCCTGGAACAGAAAAGGCACTCACAAGAGAGCATACCATTTTTAGAGCCACTGAGGCTCAGTTTGCAGGACATCTTGTCTCCGATGATCAGCAGAAGAGCAGTAGGACACTTCATATCACCCAGCGTGGCTGCCTTCACTGAGAGTAGGTCGGTGCATATAGCCTGCTTTTAGACTCAGTCTGTACTAGTGTAAGCAGTGCCGGCGGTCACATGACGCGGTGAAGGCGCCCAGACACTATACTGGAGGGATTGAATTGATGGTGGGATAGTGGAGGTCCGGCGGATTTTGAGTGGGTGGGGCCTTGGACAGCGCTTGCAGGCAGGCTGTGACGTGCCGCTGTAACAGTTAAAAAACCAATCCTGTCTACAATAAAGCTGCACAGCTTATCCTGTGGGCCTATTTTAATGGGGTGGCCTGGAGCTGCAGCTCCATCCACCCCATTGTTAAACCGGCCCGGATTATGGGACCTAGCTCCAGAATGCTTTGCTTTTAAGAGCTTGGTAAATTCAGCATTTAAACAGCTCCCATCCAAACCTGGGGGCTGTTTATGCAATATAAAATAGGGCGATCTTCGATATCTGCTATGGTCCCCCATATATTGGGGCATGCGTGCCAAAGTGCCCTGTCTCTAGGTCCAGCGCCAAAAGGTGCCCGTCCCTACGATGTGCCCGGAGAGCTTCTGTGCATGTGCAATCACGCTGACTGCACATACACGTCCGCTATAGCTGGGGAGGGTTATGGGGGAACCCTCCGCCAGCTAATTATGGGCGGTGTAGCCCATAGGCTACAGCGGCTAACACCATCTTCAGATGGCGTTAGCTGTGGGGGCCAATATCCGGAATGCATCGCATTCCAGTGTTGGTAAAATTGGAAGAATCGCATCCACCATAGAAACCTATTGGTAATGCGGCTGCCAGCTGGAATGGAGGGATCACAGCAGGTATCGGAGATACCTGCTGTGGTCGTTCCTTCATACATACGGGGGATACTAAATATTTGTGGTTAACCCACGAAAACGATAAGTGCAGTTTTAATTACTTTATCTTAAGGGGGAGAGGACGGTCCCGCAACTAAGACTTTTGTACCAATAGGAAGGGGGTTTGGAGGTATTGCAGTGCTGCACGCAGCATATGCAGCTGTCTCCATTGTATGCAGCAGAATAAAATTGTGTTTTTCTAGTAAAAACGCAGCGCCGTATTCTGTTGCACCTCCCAGATGTGGTCACTCCACTTGTAATGTAATCACACATCCCCCCTTCCCTATTTATGTTAGGGTAATGTTGGGAAGTATGATATCTATACATAGCATAAAATAAAGTCCCTTTTAGGCGTCTATATGTCTGTTTGGGCTAATCTCGAGAACCACTGGACAAATTTTGATGCAGTTTTCACTATTCTATAGAGCATTTGTCGAGGAAGGTTTAGGAAACATTAATGTATGACAAAAGGGAGCCGTGCCGTGACGATTTTAGTGAAGCAAGTCAATTAATCGGACGTCTGAGCACTTCCTTGCCTTACACTGCCTAAACCATTAAAGATATATCACAGCAAAGAACTTCATTTTATACCATTTAGAAATTGATACATTAATTTTTATGGAAAATTGATAATACATAAGCCCTGTTTACTAATACAGAATTTCAGTTTTTCCATTTTTCTACAGTTCCTATTTCATTTATTTAAAAAAAACGATTCTTTAATTTCAAACTATTCCAATTCCTGGTAAGAGTCTGCTTTGGCATGACAAAAAATAAAAGCACAGGGACAGACACTGTACGTGACTAGAGTTGACCTAGGTGGAGACTGTTTTTCTCATGGACATCTTTATGTGGCTCTTTCGAGTGTCACGTCAAAACGACTAATGTTGTCTACAAGGCAATATTATAAAACCTAGGCTAAAAAAAAAAAAAAAAAGACTATCACCGTAAATTCAAACTTGCTCCCGTGTGAGACTGGGCAGGTCACTATATGTAGTATATTATCATCATTTATTTATATGGCGCCACAAGTGTTCCGCAGCACCTTACAAAGTACATAAACAAATATGTAACCAGTGACTTACAATACAATACAAAGCAGGACATGGACATGTATAATAAACATTGCTATATTAGCAACCTTTACGCCCGCATAAGTAGCCAAGTGTTAGTTGCCCTAGTGGGGAGTAAGAGATGAATGAAATTACAGTAGAGAGAAGCACAAGAGGGTAGAGGGCCCTGCTCGAAAGAGCTTACAATCTTTAAGGTAGGGGCAGACAAACAGGAGTGACACAGATGGGGTATGCAGGGAGGAAGGAAGATGTAGCAGCAGGTTAGGATGAGAGCTGGAAGGCTTTAATGAAGTAGTGGGTCTTAAGAGCTTGTTTGAAAGATTGTAGAGAGGTGCAGAGTCTGATGGGGAGAGGGAGGGAGTCCCAAAGGTGGGGAGCAGCGCAGGCAAAATCTTGGAGGCGGGAGTGGGAGGAAGTAATCAATTGGTATGAAAGGCAGCATGTATTAAGTGAGCGAAGAGGGCGGACAGAAGAGTGAAGGGAGATTAGATCAGATATGTAAATGGGAGAGGAATGGGTGAGGGCTTTGTAAGTGAGTGTGAGAACCTTGAATTGGGTTCTAAAAGGGAAGGGGAGCCATGTGGAGGGCTTGTAAGAGAGGGGAGGCAGATGTAGAGCAATTGGAGTGGAAGATGAGTCGAGCAGCAGCATTGAGCACAGACTGGAGAAGAGAGAGAGATGGGATTTGGGGAGGCCAGATACGAGGAGGTTAGAGTAGTGCAATCTGGAGATGACCAGTGAATTTATGAGGGTTTTGGTGGCATCCTGGGTGAGAAAGGGTCTGATCTTGGAAATATTCTTGAGATGGAAACGACAGGACTGCGAGAGGTTCTGAATATGTGGTTTGAAGGAGAAGGAAGAGTCCAGGATGACTCCAAGGCAACGCACTTTGGGACTAGATGAGATGGTTATGCCATCTATTGATAAAGAAATAGTGTGACATGATGTTATGTTGGAGGGTGGGAAGACGATCAGCTCAGTCTTAGACATATTAAGTTTGAGAAATCGCTGGGACATCCAGGAAGAGATAGCTGAGAGACAGAGATATGAGTCAGTAGAGAGGGGTAAAGATCAGGTGAGGAAAGGTAGATCTGAGTATCATCAGCATAGAGGTGATAATGGAGGTCAAAAGAGCGGATGAGTTTACCTAGAGAGGAAATATAGAGGGAGAATAGGAGAGGTCCAAGAAAAGAAACTTGGGGAACACCTACTGTAAGAGGCTGTGGGGGGGGGGGGGGGAGGAGTCATCGTGAGAGGAAACAGAAGGAACGGTCAGAGAGGTAGGACGACAGCCAGGAGAAAGCGTCACGTAGACCAAGAGAGTGATAGATATGCAGCAGTAGAGGGTGTTCCACAGTGTCAAAAGCAGCAGAGAGGTCAAGGAGAGTAACCAGGGAGTAGTGGCCCTTGGATCTGGCAGCAAGGAGGTCGTTGCTGACTTTTGTGAGGGGAGTTTCGGTGGAGTGGATAGTACGGAAGCCAGACTGAAAAGGGTCAAGGAGGAAAGAAATGTGGTGAGGCGGTTGTAAACAATACGCTCAAGGAGTTTGGAGGCAAAAGGGAGGAGAGAGATTGGTCGGTAGTTAGAGAGAATGTTAGGATCAAGGTTAGGTTTTTTAAGAATGGGGGAGACAAGGGCATACTTGAATGCAGAAGAGAAGGAAAGATTAAGGAGGTGGCCAAGATGGGAGCAGGAAGAAAGAGAGGTAGCGGAGGAGGATGTCAGTCGCTAAAATGGATGGGGAGGGGTGATCCAGGAAAGGAGGAGGTGGAGAGCTGGGAGACTGGTTGGATATGATGTCCTGATGTATGGAATCAATTTTAGATGTAAAATAGTTAGCAAAGTCAGTGGCAGAGAGCAAGGAGTGAAGATGAGGAGGGGGTGGGCAGAGGAGGGAGTTGAAGATGGAAAAGAGACACTGGGGATTTGAGATTCTTGAAATATGACTGTTTAGAGAGGGAAAGGGCAGCACTGTAGGATGACAACATGAATTTGAAATGGAGAAAATCTGCCCGAGAATGTGATCTTCTCCACTGTCGCTCGGCGGTTCGTGAATATTTTTGCAGGTATCTGGTGCATTTGGAATGCCAGGGTTGAGGCGCGGTTTTGCCCCCCCCCCCGGTGGTCCAGGTGGTCAATGGTACGATTTGCGCTGAAGCTCATCATCGTGGCCCCGGCACTTCCCAAAGCCAGTAATCTTGGCATTGTACAATGGAGGGCAGAGCCATGATGACACGTTTGAAAGTTGGCAACTATGTATGTAATAGAACATTGTAGTCAACCAAGCACAATTATATACAGCACATTATAATGTTTTAAGAGGCATGAAATAATGCTTGGAAAGGCATACAAACATTACTTCCAGTTTATAACCTGCATACAGCACAAATGATAAGCAATTATTGGTTTTAAAAATGTTCCTACCATAAACACTTCTAGCTATAGCTTATTACTTATAAATTATCTATATATCCTAATATTCAAGACAGCTCTTTCTAGTGCAACATAATCCGTATTACATACATGGGTGTTATGACCCAATGTCACATGTAATCATGTCCACTTTAATAGTCCTGTCAAACATCCACAGCATGACTTAGTTAAATATTAACAAAAGGTGGTTATTATACCTATATAGTAGCAATGATAGGAGAGTACATACACGCACATTAATTATCATAGTGCATATGGTAGACACAAGACACAACCATATATAGCAAAATAAAATTATATATACATATACTGGTAAGTGATAAAACACAATAGGGAACTATTATAAAAGAGCTGCACATGTACACAATGTAACAACCATTCTAATATTTAGAAAATTAATGTACAGTTCTGAATGTTTTGTATGGGTTAGAGCACTTTTATAATCCGATGCCTTAGCACCAGTTTTCAGAAATGTCCCCAAATAAATAATAAAAGAAAAAAAATATCATCTCAAGGTGACAAATGCTCAAACCAGTGAGGTCACTACAAATTTGAAGAGGGCATATTACAGTACACTTCACAAGTAGAGAATTATGTACCCATTCAGTTGTGTTTTTTAGTAGCTGAGTCAGTTTTAGGTTGATCTTAGATTTATAATGGAGAACAGAAGTAGTATTTTACAGTTAAAGGTACTGTAATACTTTGTGCATCTCTGTGTTCTGGCTAGAAGCTCAGCCCAATAACATTACACATATTAGTTGCGGCTAAGCCATGCTCACAAGCTGTTGTATTGGTATGACACATCCGCAGGAGGCCATATATTGGTGCTTATATCTGTTTTCTATTTATTGCACAACACAATCAGAGTCAAAGTTGAAAAAGCTCCAGATTTTCATCACTAGGGCCATGTAGCGGGTTCTCTTGAGATCACAGTGGACAGTAATGGAGATGACAGCACCCACAACCCAATCGAGTTAACTGCAGACATCCTCTGACAACATTCGCCAACAAGCTGTTTACAAGTATTTTTAGGTAGGGGGCTTGCTGTAATATTGGTTCAATTGCTTAATAACAATGCAGATGCTACAGCATGTGGCCAGCATAAGACTAACCAAATCAGAGATCTGGAGGGCAATACATGGATTATGGGAATTTGAAGAAAACAGTTACATCTTTACTAAAAAAGGAAGCTCTGCAAATGCGATTTGCCAGAAACTAGGTAAAGTCTTAAAATAGAAATAAACTAAAATATCTATCTATTATATATATATATATATATATATATATATATATATATATATATATATTAATCATAATTATACACATCAATAAGAGGTCAGAACTACTGGCAAAATATCAAGCATAGCAATATTCGACACTGCAGTTTACATTCATGCTTAATATATGAAAAAGTAATGCTTTGGGATTAGTTGTGGGTTAACATTGTAAATGCTACTATCTTTATACTGGTAAAGCCTCTCATGTAAGAGCATTCCTGAAGCAAAGATTACAGAATAGCAAACGTTATGGCCCAGAAATAGAAAATGATTTAATTATTACTATATATAATCTAGATATGGTTTCGATAATTGGTAAATGGCATATTTGCCTCAACCCTAATCATTTTATCTTGGTCATTAATGTGTAAAAATGGTCATAATACCGACCACTTCAATTCCGGCACTCGGAATGCCGGTACCGGTCAGAATCCTGGCGCCGGCATCCCGGTAAGTAGCAGGGTTAGGTTTAAGCACCGGGGAGGGAGGGTTAGGGAGAGGGGGAAGGTTAGGATACCGACCGAAAAGGGAATGGGTATGATATACCGCCGGCATTGCAGATTCCCGTCAGCGTCAGCCCGACAGGAGCAGAGTGCGAAGCAGCGGAAGCCCGACAGCGCTGGAAATCCCGATCGTGGATAGGTAAGTATAGACTAACCTAACCCCCCTAACCCTAACTTCCTTAGGGGTGCCTAACCCTAACTTCCCCCCCCAAGTGCCTAACCCTAATCCCCCCTCTAAGTGCCTAACCCTAACCACCCCCTTCCCCGCTGCCTAAACCTAAGTCCCCCGGGGGGGTGCCTAACCCTAAGTCCCCCCCGGGGGGGTGCCTAACCCTAACCCTCCCTCCCCCTAGCCTAACCCTAACCCTCCCGGGGGGGTGCCTAACCCTAAGTCCCCCCCGGGAGCCCTAAACCTAACCCTCCCCCCCCACGGCTGTCCGCTCGCGGCGCCCGGCATCACTACGATCGTGATGCCGGGCGCCGGTCTCCCGGTGGCGGGGAAATGCGGGCGTCTACATCTAGACGCCCGGCATTTCACCCATGCCGGGATAAGACAGTCGGGAAGCCGGCTGCCGGTATTTAGGCAGTCGGCTTCCCGATTGCTTCCCCCGAAAAGGTGTCCGTATGCTAATCCTTTCGGGGTGCCGGGGTTGGGATACTGACTGCTGGAATCCCGAGCACCGGCATCCTGTACACAACATGTAAAAACAAAGGACTGACAGATTTGCAAAAGAAACAGGACAATGGCATTTCTACATTTTTAAGTACACATGTTGCTACACACAGTGTAACAGATGAGACTCCCATAGTTCAGTTACCTAGGAACCAGTCCTTCCTTCCTTAATATATGGCCTATAATAACAATAATTATTCATTATAAATAAGCAATAACAATGGCTCAGTGATGAATATGACATGTTGAATACTGGGTGGGTCACCACTCTATATAGGTTTAGTTCTCTTCATATTGTAAATAAATGAATAATCCATGTTGCCATATTTACAATAAAAAAAATATATAAAAAAAAAAAAATGAGGGGACAAAAAAAAAAAAAAAAAAACCTTCAAAAGCAAACTGAGCTTTAGGTTAAATAGAATTTCCCTATGTAGTCAGCACAATTTGGCAGAAGTGAATCTATACTACTACAGAGTGTTTTACTTGCTATTTGCCCCAAAGTAATTGACATAATTTAGTGAAATCTTGGTCTAGAAGAAACATAAGGAAGTTGTCTGGCCTGATAATGAATAGGCTCCCAAATGCGGAATGAGGTGAATATTTTGCTTAAAAGTTATTATTTTGCTCATCTCTGTTGTGTAACTGCTTTATTTTTTACACTATCTAACAACAAATACCAGGCTTCTACTTTAAGATTAAGGTCTCCATTTAACAATGAGACAGAAGACCTTTTAGCAATTGCTAAAGGCATTATGTCCTCCTGTCAGTATTCAACAAACAGTAGTAAACTAAGATTACCGATATTTGTCACTGTATCGCTTACGCCATCAATAGATGGAGAGAGAATGGGGACCCAACACAGCTTTTCCAGTTTCAGCGAAGCCTTCCTGGCATTGCAGAGTCCCCGCCAGGGAATAACATTCGTTATTAAATGGGGCCCTTAGAGTTTAAAAAGATACAACAAGCTTGTTTATGAACTTCATACCATAAAAGCTATATTGTATCAGAAAAATATTAGGCAAGTTATTTACTGCAATTATCCCTTGTTTAAGGTGGCGAGTAGGATAAACAGCAATGAGAACACATGGTGGTTCAGTGTTAAAGCTAGATCAGGTAGGAAGCCAGAAGAGCATTGTTACTGCTTAGCTAAATGCACATCAGCCCCATACACAAGCGCCAAATATAAAAATTAATTCTAAACACTCAGGCTAACTATTATACAAGTAGTATTAATTTATACAAGGCCGACATATCCCATGACATATTTTAAACAAATACTTGTAGCCCCATATAAAAATTAAATCTATGTTCAAAAAGTGAAGATATTTATAAATTCAAACTAAATAAGGAGGGAAAAAAAAAACACTAAACATAAAAAAGTATTTGAAGTCAAAGGTTTCAGAGCATATTGAATATCTCAGAATGAGAACAAGGCTACAAAGCTCTCTTTCTCTTTGGAAAATGAATGGGAGCACAGACAGTGGCAGGGAGACAATAGTCTGATGGCATTGGAAAAATACTTATTCTTTAAAAAACAAAAAAGGTCCAAAGCTTGAGAAGAAAAAAAGTAAAGGATGTATGAAGTGTAATACAATACGTTTGAGTCTTCAAAAGCTACCAACAAATGAGACTACCATTCTAATCGCTCAAGGAGCATGTTGGGAATAAAAAAAATTTAAAAAACATGTCATTCTTATACATTAAAAAAAAAAAATCACACAAAATACACAGTGTTTCCAAGGAGAATTATTTTTCGTTAATTCAGTTATGTGCAAAATATTAAAGCTGCTCTTAAAAGGCAATCTGTTATTTCTCATTGAGATAAATGTTGCAGGGTATTAAATAAAATGAGTTTAGTCATTTTTTGAGATAGGTATTCATTTCAGCAACTGGTAAAGTACTGGGAGTTACCAAAATAAGTGATAGAAAGGGGGTAGCAGACGGAACATCAGGCCACTTGGTGGAAACCTAATTTCTTCAGGGACTCCAACAGCACAGGGGACAGGCGTCTCTGACAAACACAGCCTCATGTGTAGATGAGCAAGAGTAAAAAAAAGAAAAATCAAAATAAGAGTTGTAAAGTGTATGTATCTCTCAATTGCATTGTTTCTGTTGTGAATGAAAGTAATCTATTCCTCCAAAAACATTTCAGCTGTGTTACAAAGAGTCACTTTAAGGCAGAGGTGGGGAACCTTTTTTCTGCAGAGGGCCATTTTGACATATATAACATTATTTGCAGGCTCGGAGCAGGCCCACCCACTATGTGTGATGTCACACGGGGGTGGGGTCACAATCGCCAGTGATTACAGCATCCTGAGGATGCTCTGGGGAGCTGTAAGGGCAGAATTGTTACCATCTGAAGCGTCCCAAAGATGCTCCAGGCGGCACTGCTGCAGAGATTCTGGCTGCAGGGTGCCATTCTAGGCACCCTGCTAGCCAGATGAGGCTAGCAGAAAAAAGCTCTGAGGGCCAGAAGAAATGCTTCTGCAGGCTTATATGGCCCCGGCCCTGAGGTTCCCTATCCCTGCTTTAAGGCATCAAACAGTGAAGCTACAACTTGAGTTTTCCTATTCTTTTTACATTTTCCCAAAAGCATGAGTTCAACATATGATTGGCAGATTCAGCTGGCGGCTCCAAACGCTTCCTATTGTACATTTCAATTCGGTAATAAGGAATCACAAATCGGATGAAGAATTTCAGTCATATTACAGCCTATTGCAGAGAATGGTTTAAATGGGCACAAACCCTACAAAGTTGTATTATACAAAAAAAGTTTGACAAACCCTAGACTCTTCATATTGTACTCACATAGTGCCAGCTATTGTTCACTGTTCTCTGCCATTCTTGCAGAAGGAGGCTGAGGCTCCTTGTAGTCTATTTCAATGCAATTACAGATAGACCATCTTCTGTGACCAGGAAAATAAATCCTCTGTGATGACAACTTTATCTCATACATCGCTCCTGAAACTTTTACATATATAGATAGACCTGTATAATTGGTCTAAAATGAGGCAACCTGTATTTTAGGGCCCTTTAATTTCATCAGAAAGTGTTTGTATTCTATAAAAACAAAAAACAATTAAAGATAGACATTTTCCTTAATAAGAAAAAAAAATAGATGTGGTTGTTGCTGTACTACACAACAAATTGACAATGTTGTTAGTAAAAATAAAAACTTTCCTTTCTTGAGACTATGGGCTCTATTTACTACAATCCGCATTGGTAATGCAGATTGTAGTGTGATATTACCGAGTGCATTCGCATTGCGAATTCAGGCAATATCACAGGGATTTACTACAAATCCCTTGCAGGGACAGAGCTTGCGATAAAGCTCTGTCCCTGCTAATCCCCTTCGGAGCCTTATCACGGTATTTTCGCAAAAAATACCGTGATTAAGTGCCCGCGCATGCGCCGACCGATTGCCGCAGCTACCCCCCCCCCCGGTGCTAAGCCCTCCCCCCCACGACCCCCCCCCCTTACTTACACTTACCTGCATGCTCCAGGCCTCCGGTGATGTTCTCCATTCCTCCGGTCAGGTGATCTCCCATACTGCACTGGGGCCCGATCACCTGATGACCGGGCAGCAGTGCACTGTGGGAGACTAGCTGACCGGAGGGGAGTCATCACCGGAGGCCCGATCACCGGTCCCTGGAGTCAGGTAAGTAATTTTTTTTTTTACTATTTTTTTTTCCTTTTTATTTACAGTAATCAGCTTGCGGTCTGTTTAGACCACACAGCTGATGACAGGGTCCGACTCCCGGCTCTGCTCTCCCCGTTAGAGCAGAGCAGGAGTCCGGTAACCGGGGGAGACCCTGGATAACGCCACCTCCAGGTGGCGTTATTATCACAAGGCTTTCCCCGGTATTTTTTTCACATTTATTTTTAGTAACTATGGTCAGATCACATTTCCCATTACAGTTATGGGAAATGCGATCTGCTTACTAAAAATAAGTGATACTTAGGGGTTGGAGTAGAATTTTACGAATTCTACTCCAATTGCCCTGTAATAACTATAGGTGATACTAAAATAATGTGAAAAGGGTGTAAAAACACCCTTTTTCACATTATTTTAGTAAAAATAAATGTTGATAAATAGAGCCCTAAGTGAGGGCACTGACAAGTCATTTGTAATAAATGAGCATATATACATATAAAAGGCTTCTCAAAGCAAATCTGTTTAATACTGGTGCCAATGATAGTCAGTCAGAATAACAGTAGCTGTTGCCAACTATGTCATCACCTCCTTCCAAAAAGCAATAGGAAATGTTCTGTTACATATGTAAAAGAAAATATACTGAGCATGCAAGAGGAAAATGAGAAACGTGGTCTAGCAACAAATAGGAAAGGAACAGCTAGATCTTCCATTGTGATGTAAAAAGATGATAAAAACAATAGAACAATAAAACAGATTAGTTTTATAAACACAATAAAACCACTACTGTTATTTAACTCTACTAATGCAACTTGTTTATTTTACAAATTATAACAAAAACATAAAGGTGCTGCTAATTAAGATCATTAAATAGATCTCAGTATGGCTATTGTGAGTCACAATCAAATGAGATTGGCAATATTTTATGCCTTTCATTTAAACCTATTGAAATGCAAGGTTAAAACAAAGACTTTACACGACATCACCTACATCAAAACTAAAATGTTCAGGTAGATTTGCAATGCTGAGGTGTCCTGATTCGCCAGTTCTTAATGCTCACCATGAAATACTTATGAGAACAGTCAAAAAGGAGATTAAAAATAAATGTTGCTCAACAAGGACATCATTTGGCTCACAATTTTTGCATATCTCCTTGTACAATTTAAGGGATTCTCTAGATTATTAAATATCCATTTCTATAAAAAATTAGGCATAACATTCAAATACATTTTAAAATATTTAAGAAATGCACAATTATAGAAATAAGGATTTATTTCAGCTATTTTTTAGGATTTATCAAGAGTAGCTTTAAAGATGGAAGTGAAATGATGCTTATAATTGAAATAGACGGATGGCTAGAAAATAAAAAAAATTTGACGCAAAGAAATAAAATGTGAACTCCTCCATTTTCAGAATGGAACTATGTGGTCAAAAATATAGATTTTCATTTATCTGGTTTATCAATTAATTTAACCTGGTTTCCAAGACAATCACACTGCACCCCCCAAACACACACACTGCCTGTTATTACAATGTATTATCTGTTACAATGTATTATTTCATCTTATTTGCTTAAAACCTAAATTTGACAATTTGAGCAGAAGGAAATTCCCTTTGTTCAAGACAAGTTAATCACTGATGTTAAACAACATACCTTTAGTAATGTAAATGCATGTAAATAGGTATGAGGATGGAACTTCTTGCTTCCTGTGACCCAACACCCCCTGCTGCTTGCTTCTGTGGTAGGAGGCACAGGAAACCAATTGGATCTTTTGATGCTGCCTGCTGTACTAACTTGCATACCTCCATTGCACCAAATGCAGGACTGTTTTTGACATGCAACTACATTGTATGTTAAAAGCAAACATGATTTATTCACACCAGTGGGTAAGGGTATTCAAAAATACTTTGAGAATTGTTATAGGTGAGAGTCCTGCCAATTAGTGTGAAGATTGCAGAACTGATGCAAGACATAAGAGTACATTAACATTTCAACATTTTCAAGGTACCAGCTACTGTACCTTGTAAAAAAAAAAAAGAATAACCCCCCCCCCCCCCCCCCAAAAAAAAGTCTTCACTTTAGGGGTTTAATTTTTACATTTATTTTCACTTTTAGGTCATATCAGCCAGCCATTTGGGTTTTCACAAATATTGTGGGGTTAGCCATAGGACATATTAACTTGAAAAGCCTATTACTATGCAAAGCAATTTTATCGACTCTAAACAGACATGTTGCAACAGTTATAAATGTTTAAGATCTCATACCTTTGCAGATTTAAGATATTGAAAAAGCACATAATTGCGGCTAACTCAGTTATTTCTGTAATCTTCCATAGGAGGCTTTATGATGCACAGAAAATCACTTTCAATGGAAGGAAGTTTTCAGTATTCCTCTAAATGTACGTATTGAATAGTTCTTTAAACGGTTACATGTATTTGTGAAGACAGCATATAAAGCTACTTCATTTTGGGAAAAGATTCTTTTGATTTAGAGTACTAATAAACAATAAGGCTATATAAAATATTCCCAAAGAGAAGCATTTTTCTGTGTAATGTACAATGTAAAAAATGGATTAGAAGATGGTTTTGCTTCATAGTCTTATTACTAATTATCTCTACATAAATTTCTTTCATCACTAGATTTCAGATTTGTTCAAAAAATCTTTTGCATACAAAAATTAAACTATTTTCACAAAGATTAGTTATAATACATGAGGATCAGTAGTATAGCTTCAACGACTATATATTTTCGTGAAAGCTTAGAAAGTAAAAAAGATCATTATGAAAGTTAGAGCAGTAGTTTGTTTATTAATTGCTCAGTATAGAATATTACCAAGTCGTCCGTGACTGAAGGGCTGTGAGGAGGGGCAGCCACATAGGGCACCAATCTGCACAGGGAATCAATATATCAGGTTTGATTGATTATGATTGAGAGCTTTGGGAGCGTCAGATTTTCTTCTTGCCCCAGGTGCTACAACTTCTAGTTACATCTCTGATCACCGAGAAGATGATGGAATAGTTAACCCCAAGGTGAAACAAAGGGATGTAGTGAATTTACCGGCGGTCGGGATGCCGCTAATCAGAATCCCGACAGTGGAAGCCCGACCCGGGACTAAAGATAAGCGTCGAAATACAGACGCCTATCTTTAGCCCGACGCCGAAATCCCAACAGCCGGCATCCCGAATGAAGGTAAGAGGAGCCCTGTAAGGTGTTAGCCGCGGGTGGGGGGTAGGGTTAGTTTTAGGGACCCTAGGGGGAGATTAGGGTTAGGCACTCCCTGGGGAGGGTTGGTATTAGCTTATGGAAAGGGGGGTATAGGGTTAGGCCCCCTCAGGAGAAGGTTAGGGATAGCCACCCCCTGGGGAGGGTTAGGTTAAGGGTGCGTGACCGGGGGGGGGGGTTAGGGTTAGGCACCCCCGGGGGGAGGTCATGGTTATGGGTTAGGGGGGAGGGGGGTTAGGCTAATTACCGCCGTTGGCAGGGGTTCCGGACTATAGATAGACAATGTCTAAATAGACACCAGATGTTAGACAGTCAATAGTTAGACATGGACAATATGTCGACAGGGACAAAAGTCAAACACACTAAAGGTCGACATGTAAAAAGGTCGATAGGTACAAAAGGTCAACAGGGTCAAAAGATCAACAAAAAAATAGTCAACACTTTTTTTTTTAGGGTCAGGTTTAGAGTTAGGGTTAGGCACCAAGGGGCGTGTTAGGGTGAAGATTAGGGCTATAAAAAAAAAAAAAAAAAAAAATTGTCAACCATTTTTGTGGCGAACTCTTGACCCTGTCAACCTTTTGTATATGTCGAACTTTAGTGTGTCTGACTTTTGTCCCTGTCTAACTATTGACTGTCTAACATCTGGTGTCTATCTAGACATTGTCTATCTAATTACTGTCTGTTATACCACACCCCCTTGTCAGCATCTTCCTTCTTCGGGCTTGCGGCGTTGAGATATGAACCGGCAGCTGGGATTCCATACCCAACCCAGAACAAATTATATACTAATGCCTAGTATAGTATCTAATAATTGTGCACATACCTCTATTGCTTTTTTTAAGTATAGATACCCATCAATGATTGAAAGTGCTCCTGAACACTACATATAATAACCTTGTATTTAGTTGTAACTTAATTCTTCAGTAAAGAAAGTAGACTTTCATATTACCTTGTACAGTGTAGCAAAGAATTTAGTTATTACTGTGCAGATTGGTGCAGGCTAGCTAGCCAAGCATAATGGAAAACAGTCTGATCCACTAAGTTATAGTATATGGACTAATGTAACCCATAATGTAAATTATACAGGCAAGGAATCCCAGGGATGACTTCTAACATATGTACAGTAGGGAGTTATTCCTTATAATTCACATAAGGAAAACTGATGTGATGACATCACAACTCATTGATTATGCATGTATTTAGAAGTGTTAATACACATATTAGTATCACCTGCTTATTAAAACTAGGTTAAAGTTTGCTTTCATGTTATATATTAGAAACTGCTGCAGTCACCTATATTGCACTCATAACTGTGCTATTAAAGAAATATTTATATTAAAAAATAAAAAAAATTGTCATTAAAATAAATGAGAAATATCAAAGACAAATTACGTTAAAAGTTCATATAAAATATCAGTTGTCTAATCAGCATACAGTATGTAAAAATGTTTGCAAGGGAAGCTCAACAGGCACCAAAATATTGATTTTCATTCAAAAGTGGACAATGTAGTCCAAAGAGAATATAGCAAGTGTGTGTAGTGATATAATCTCTATTAATATCATTGAACACAATGAAATAAAATATAAAGAACCACGATCACAAGACACTTCTCCACCTTTAATTGTGAGAACAGTGTTCATAACATGCTTTCCCTAATGGTGCATACACACGATCAGATTTTTCCTTCAGATATGGACGATAACGATTTAAAAATCGTTCAGTTGTTCATATCTGAAGGAAAATCGTTCATATCTGACATGCCTGAACGATGGACGATCAACGATGCGCGTTCCCGTTTGTCAGATAACGATATCTGACATCTGATGGGTTTGCAGTCAGACTTGGACGATTCCATTCATTTTAATGCAGTCAAAAATCGTTCAATCGTTCAAAACTTTGGTAAAATCGTTCAAATCGTTTAATCGTTCATCTGACAAATCTGACAAATCTGACCGTGTGTACGCTCCATAACACATACTGTCTTTATTGTATTAGGAGTATGTACAAAAATGATAAAGCAGTCAAAAGATCACTAAAATTTCAACAATCTATGCACAGTATATTAAAAAAAGTCCCTAGTAGGCAAGGTTCGAGGCATGTTCGGCCAGTGCGGTCGAACAGGGGTGCCACCCCATAGGAGGGCGCACCCCTCCCAACATCCTGATCTCAGCGGGACAGTCCCACTTTTCGGGCACTGTCCACCCATGGGCTGAAGTGTCCCGTGGGTGGTCGGGAGATTGGGCACCCCCACCGCCGCAGCTGTGCCAGATCCTAGAGTAGCTGAATGGATGCTGCACACATCCATTCAGTGCAGGGAGAGGGCTGGGGGAAGCCCAGCTGTTGACGGAGTGCTGGGCTCGTCCCCAGCCTGACATTACACTGGAGGCGTGCCATGCGGGCACGCCCCCAAATATAATTTAGCGGCGTAGCCCATGGTAATTAGGCCACACCCCCATTTCGGACACAGGCATCTACTACCCATCCTGCACAGGGCGTGGCTACCCCCTGGAGCCGACCCTGCTAGTAGGGACCTGTCTGTTTGTTCGGGCTAATCTCGAGAACCACTGGACGGATTTTGATGCAGTTTTCACTTTTCTATAAAGCATTTATTGAGAAAGGTTTAGGTGTATGAAACATTTATATATGACAAAAGGGAGCTGAGCAGTGACGATTTTAGTGAAGCAAGTCAATGAAAAAAACCGGACATCCGAGAGCTTTCTTGGCTTACACTGCCTAAACAGTTAAAATATATATCACAACGATGGACTTGATCTTATAGAATGTAAACATTGAAATGTATTATCTGGTTTCTCCAGAAAAATTGATGTAAGCCCTGTGTACTGATACAATATTTAAGTTTTTCCCTTTTTTAACCGTTCTTTTTTCAATAATGTAAAAAAACGATTCTTTAATTTCAAACAAGTCAAATTCCCAGCAAGAGTCTGCTTTGGCATTACAATAAAGAAAGCACAGGGACAGACACTTAACGTGGCAGGAGTTGACCTAAGTGGAGACTGTTTTGCTCGTGGACAACTTTACGTGACCCTTTTGCATGTCACGTCAAAACTAAATATTTTCGTATTTACGTCAGGAGGAAAAACTACTAATGCCGTCTACAAAGCAATCTTATAAGACCACGGTTAAAAAAAGCCCCTATCACTGAAAATTCAATATTGCTCCAGTGCAAAGCCGAGTCGCTAGTTACATATATATAGATTTTAATTGGAAGAACATGTTTAGAACATGTTTAGAACAGGTGTTACTCACTATTGTGACAGTCCAATCTGTGAACATGCCTTAACTATATGTCACTTTCTATAGCAGAAGCTTTTATACAGGTCATTAAACTGCCAGTTTTAATGTGTAACAGTCCTGTGCTTTTTTCCCAAAGTAATTTTCCAAACTAAAGTCTACAGTACATTGCACAGTCACTTACAAATGGACCACAATGCCCTGAAGTGTTTTATCCATACAGTATATAACCTTTTGAAATGCTTCTATAGCCACTGACCTACAAACGTAATATGGACAGATTGTAGACCGGCTTTGCCAATATGCTCTTTATCACCAAGGGTAGGTGGCACTTGAATTGTATATATGTGTGACATTACCCTTACTGATTAGGATGCTGGAAGGAAGCTGGTGTTCCCAGTGCCAGCTGTTGCCTCCCCTCTGCCTGAAGCTGGTAACACATAGGGGAACCTATGTTAGCATATGTAACTACAGGTGTTAATGCAATTGAATACTTACATTTGTCTCAGTGGGAGCACATTATCAGCCAGATATAGGTAACAAGGCTCTACAAACATGCTTGGCTTGAACAAGATAGCAAATAGACGAAAGTACTTTAAACGCATTTGAAATACATTCAGTGATAGTTATATGCGTTTTTTGCTTTTAACATGCATTAAAGAAATGTATTTCCCCGCCTGCTGGTACGTATAATTTGATAACTTGTATTATAATGCCATCATAACCATACCCTTTATCTGTATAACACGTCTTCAGTTTTCATAAAATAAACCTTTCCTTTCAGGGATGAATTTTATTTTATGCACCACGGTCCCCTGACAGTATAATTACATACATAATAAACATACATGTGTGCGGCACCGCTATGCCCCCGGCATGTCCTGGGCTTACCTTGCTCACCACGTTCTGTACCAGGCCAGCGTGTATTTGGTAGGTCCACTCGTGGCACACACATGAGTCGTTGTGGGCAGGCAGAGTGGCCGGGTTGGGCGAGGGGGTAGTGGGCAGCTGTGGCGGCGGTATAAAGAGCATGACCTCGGGGGCCAGGGTGCTGTCATTCCCCCCCTGGTAGAGGTGTCCCCTAGGGATGTGCTCGGAAACGCTCCCGTTGCTCTTGCACCACCTGTCCGGCTGGTCCAGTAAGAAGAAGTCTGAGAACTGGCTGAAGCTGAGGAACAGCGCCGGGATCCAGGTGAGCAGCACCAGCCGCCTTTGGTACGTGCCCATCTCGCCCAGGAAGGGCAGCACCGAGCCGTCATAGTCCAGCAGCAGCGCGTTGTATCGGGAGCCTGCCTGGGCTGGGGAAGTCGGCGCTGGGGAGAGCTCTTCGGATGCGGGGATGGCTGAGCTGGAGGCCGGCAGCACGGAGCCATTCTCCTCGGCCTCCGGCTGCCTCATCCAGCCGGACTCGCGATCTATTTCCATAATGCCGCCTCCTTCCCGGGGCAGCCACGGACTAGCAGCGGCAGCATGCAGCGGCCAGGGGGTCTCAGTCCGTCTGCTGCAATCAGTGAGGTGTAGCCTAATTCACAACAGCCCCTCTGACTCCCCGATCCTCCAGATGCAATCAGAGCCCAGATTGGGAGACACTGAGCGCCGGCACCTCCACGCGTGTCACCGGGGGCTGATCTGGGCTGCGAACCCCCACTGGGTTGAGGATGTCAGAGTTCCCTATCAAGGAGGTGCGGATCCGGGGTATACTTGTCACTGCGGTGCTGCTCTATTACTGAGCACAGGGATGTGGGGACTGGCACATGCTGATGTACAGGTGATCACTATGGGAAGCACAGAGCACACGCCTCCCCCTATCAGCCAGTCTCCCCAATGCCAGCGCCGCAGCAGCAGCTGCCCCCTCCTGCCAGTGCTTAGTATCACTATGAAGAGATGAGAGGGGCACCGCTCTGCCCAGTATGTGTCATTCCCGTGACAGCACCATAAATGTCAGGAACAGGCATGACTATCTGCCAGGGTACATGTGACCGCTGTAGGCAATGTGGAAAATCCTGCGTCTGTGTTCCGTCTAACCCACAGGGACACGGTGCCGGCGCGTCTCTGTCACCGGGATTGCTGCTTCCTGCACACACTGGCCCGGACACCGCCGGGTATAGCTCAAGCTCAGTGTCAGTGGCGAGCCCCAGGGTACAGGATCATGTCCTGTAAGGCCAGCAGCTCATAGACTGGCTCCCCACCTCCTCCCACTGCCAGAGGAGGGAAACAAATCATCATCCGACCGGTTCGGTCAGTCAGTCAGTGCCTTCCAGCCTCTGCATTGCATGACATCCCTCTCTCTCTCTATTCCATTCCTACATCAACGCCCCCCGGAAGTATTGCAGCCTCCACAAACGCCAACCTGCAGCCCCAGCCCTCCCCTAGGAGGCATCAGGTAGCAGCAGTACAGGGAGACTAGGACCTGCACCTCCTCTTCTCACTCTCCACCTCCTCATTGTGTTGCAGAGAGATAGTGGACAGAGCTGGCATGCATGCACTATACGGTGTTACATGAAGGAGAACACAGGCTGTCTCATCTGCACTGTTCATTTTTGCATTTTAAGTGAATTTTTTTTTGTTATTTAAGGAGCAATTGTGAAGTGTAATGGAGTATGCTGGAGTTATGTAAAAACTATTAGTAATAAAGAAGTGTTTTGAAGGCAGCAGTGACAGGGACATAATTGATCCACACATGTACACTACAATTATTCAAATCTAGACTATCCATTAGGGTGTCAGTGGTTAAGGGGTGGCAAAAACTCTATTTGTTCTTCGGGAGGCTCGCCACCTAGCAACAGCAGGTGGGTTAGGCAGCAAGCCTCCGAAAGTGAAAGATTTTTCACTTCCTCTGCCTGTGAATAACGCGGCGCCCACGGGTCACGTGTATGCTCGTGTCAGGTAAGGCACGCGCCTGAGCCGCGAATTTAGATTTTTTTTCTGTTAGCGCTGGCATGTAGGACACACTGTCTCTGTGACAGACTCACTGCAAATGTCCTCCATGGCTGGCAGTTATAAGGGGAAAAGAGCCCACAAAAGGGCAAGAGCTTCCCCCTCTACTTCCTCCTTTTCGGAGGACATTCACGTTAAGAAGAAAAAATCTTTTCCTGTCAGAAGTTTTGACACTTCTGATTCTTCTGACTCTGAGGCAGAAAAACCTCCTCAGCACTGTGTCAAGTCACCTCCCTGTTCAGGAAACTCACCAATCCATAAGAAAACAGGTAAAAATAAAAGTAAATTTAGCCCCAGGGAGACCCGTTCAGGTGTCATTCCCCCATTCCGTGGAATTCTCCGTAGCAGACAACAGCATAGTGCTCGGAGCAAGCACAGCACCTCTGCCCCTAGCTGGCAAGATACCTTTGCCCGTAGCCGGCAGCACAAAGGTACCTGCTTTCAGCATGTGGGGTCACCTGACAGACAGTCGCACACTTCCCACAGGGACCATGGCCACTCTTCCTCGGTAGACTGGGAATCAGAGGAAATTACCAGAACCTCCGCCTCATCCAAGCGTGGTGAATATAGCGAGATTCAGATGGCCAGGGTTGCTTTAGCAGGAAAAACACCGACCACTAAATTATATTCCACACACTGGGCCTTAAAAAGTAACTCTGAGGTCCAAAAATTTGTCCAGCTGGCATTTAGAGCAGCACTCGTCAAAGAAGATGAGTTGGTGTTACGATCCTACATGGGTCTACCAGACGTACCCGCATTGTTCGCTCCCAATATTGACCCTGCTCTAGCCTCCATAGTGGGAGAAAAGAAGCACAACGATTCCACAGACCGTACCATGAGAAAAATTCAATATAAAATAGCCGACGCAGCTGGCCCACTGCTGTTCGTATTAGATAAAGCAGAGAGAGAAGGGGAATCCAGCGTCTCTCTGGAATCTCTGGTGGCATCCAAGCTTGCTCTCCTTAAGGCCATTAGCAGAGCAACACTCATAATAGGCCAGATGTTCAACTACATCACCAACACCCACTGGTCCAGATGGCTTACTGGCGCAGGACTCGCAGACCTAGCGCCTAAATCATTAGAATTCCCTAACCTTACTGACGCAGACCTCTTCGGCCCTCAGTTTATAGAGGAGGCTAAAATAAGACATAAGGCAAGGAAGTACTTTTCAGACCTCAAAAAAGTAAATGACCCCTTCAAGAGGCCCTTTCTTCAAGGGGGTCGGACTTCGCGAGCCACAAGTTCGACCCGAGACTTCCAAGGCACAAGAAGAGCCCAGAGAGGATGCTTTGTGCACCAATCCAACGATGCCCCAAGAGGATCATACTCTAACACTTGGAACAATGCAAAGAGAGGCCGTAACTACGGTAAGTTCACCCACTTTCCCTTCTCTCCACAAAACTCTCAATCATATCTAGAGTGGCAAAACATTACCACAGACAAGTGGTTGCTGAAAACGATCCGTTCAGGGTTAAACCTCCCTCTAATTAGTTTTCCACACCAAGCGGGTCATATTCCTCATCCAAGGTATTGCAGCCCTCAGTTAGACAAGGTACTGACTACAGCCTTCAAACAGGGAAAGATAGAATTGGCAGACCTGACGGCAAAAGGCTGGATCAGCCACTTGTTACCCATAATAAAGCAAGACGGCTCTATAAGACCGGTATTAAATGTCAAAGCTTTAAATCAATATTTGAAATTAAAACACTTTCGCATGGTAGGTATTCTAGACATTCCTTACCTCCTCACAAAAGACTGCTTCTGCGTAAAGAAAGATCTGAAAGAAGCTTTCCATTCCATATCAGTTCATCCGAATCACAGGCGTCTCCTCAGATTTTTTTGGAGAGACACCTTATTCCAATGGACAGTTATGGTGTTTGGCCTCTCTTCCACTCCCTACACTTTTACACAGGTCATGAAAGCTGTAGTGTCCCACTTACATCAGCAAAGCATTCAATGTATCATTTACCTATACGACATACTACTGGTACACTCAGACCACGACACCCTACTGAGACACAAAGACTCGATTTGATACATGACACTTCAGAACCTAACCTGTGCGTGGCTTCATACTTATCATCTTACTTGGCCCTCACAGCACCAATAAGGGACAATATCACACATCTAATCATCACTTGCAGGAAACCATTTCACCCAGCAAGATCCTCTACTATTAGAGGATGGATTGTGACATCCATGAGGGAAGCTGGGATAGACACTGACCACTTCAAAAGCCATTCCTTAAGGGGAGCAGCTGCACAAGAGCAGCAGCTAAAGGCATGCCCCTACACTCGATCATGCTAGCAGCAAGGTGGGCTCAGCCCATACCTTTGCAAAGCACTATTAGAGACCAACCGATCTACAAAAGATCGAGTTTCTCAGAGCAACCACCAGGTATGTGGTAGTCTACCCACCTGCTGTTGCTAGGTGGCAAGCCTCCCGAAGAACAAAACACTAGTTTGCAGGAATCTATGACCTGCAAACTGGAGTTGTTCTAGGGAACAGGATTGCCACCTAGCAACAGCTCCCACCCTATCCTCCCTTTTCTTACTCTCCTTTGCTAGGTCTGTTGTTTCCTCTGGAGACTCTCACTTGATGTCTATTAACCTTACCTTTCTCGTCCTTAAGGTGCAGCAAGGGACCCAAAGAAACCTCAAGCAACCACCAGTAAAGAACAGAAGTAACCCGGTACTCCGGACAAGATTTCTGGCCTAAGTTTGGAATAGCTGTTTCCTGTCCAGCTCAGAATCCACTGTTCAAACCATTTTTTCCTTCCAGAAGATCATCAGTTACAGTTCAATAAAAATTGTTCTTGTTGTGAAGCATTTACGGTTTCATCTTTTTTTCCCTTTCAAACTATGGTCAAAAGGTCAAACAAAGGCATAAGGTATCAGGTATACAGGTTACCTTCTCTCACCCCATTACACTCTGGGGGCTGGATTGTCACCAGCGACCTTCCAAAAAAAAATCTAAATTCGTGGCTCAGACGCGCGCCCACATGACCGCGGGCGTACCCGTGACAAGCGTGCACATGACCCGCGAGGGCACGCGCGCCACGTTATTCACAGGCAGAGGAAGTGAAAATTCTTTCACTTTCCTCTGCCTCAGCGTTTTCGGGAGGCTTGCTGCCTAACCCACCTGCTATTGCTAGGCAGCAATCCTGTTCCCTAGAACAAATCCAGTATGCAGGTCATAGATTCCTGCAAACTAGTGTTTTTTTCAATAATCGATATGGGTGCGATATTGCAGGATACGATTACACCACCCAGATGTATTAAATAGCACACGCAGGGAAAGGAACCAGTACCTGCGATGTACTAAGAATGAAGAGACCGCATCAGTAGACTCTTTACTCATGTGCTGGGACTTCTACACATGCACTGTCTGCTGACCATGCATGCGCGGCAGCCATTGCTGGGGGGGGGGTATCCGGAGGAACTTTCTCCAAGTAAATTTTATGAAGTATAGCCCATAGGCTACAGCAGTCCAGTTAGCTGCGTGGGCCAAACTCTGAAATTGTAAGTAAATCCAACAGCATCACATCCCCAATAGAAACCTAAGGGGGTCACGGCTGCTGTCACAAATGGAGCGACCACAGCAGATATCCCCTCTTTCATACATTGGGGTGATTCTCAATATTTGTGGGTATTCCTGAAAACAGGTGTTTTCGGGGAATATGTCACAAATTTTTAATGATAAATAGGCCCCTATTAGTGACATAATATCAAGCAATCAGTGTTTTGTTTTTTTTACAAGTTTGATATTAATTATTTTTAAATAAACACTTTTTTAGAAAATAAACTGTCAAACAAGCCGATAATAGTGGGCTTTTTTTTTTCTCTTAACCAAATATTTGATTTCCTGTCCACAAAATAATAACAGATTGCAGGCTACTAGCTCCCAGGTTAAGTGGCTGTAGCTATTCAATTTCAACTCGCAGGCTGCGCTTAATGTGGATTCCTGTTTGCACCCTCCCTTTGGAGGTTACCACGGTTGCCCGAGATCAGTTAACCTATAGGTCCAGGCACTTAACCTGGTTTACTGCTTGAGAAAACAGGACACTAATTGAATAGCTCTGGAAGTTAATCCCAGGAGCTACAGCTGTGCTGTAAGTCCCACCGCTAATTACATTTCCCCCTTAACTTCCAACCTTCAAGCATTCCCTGAAAACAGGTTGGGTATGGGCAGTGCTTAAAGTGGTCCTAGAGAAGTGGGGGAACTCACACTCCCCCTTCTAAAAAAAATTGCAGTGCGCACCTACGGCGCGCAGCAAAAGGGCTGTGGTCTCAAAAGAAAGGGCATGGTCACAAAATAGTATTCCCAATTCAAATTACACCACAAAATAGCACAATCTTGATTCACATTACACCACATAGTAGTGTCTCTTATTCATGTATAACACACAGCAGTGCCCTTTTTACACAATGCCCACATTTGTGCCCCTTATACACATTGCCCACAGTAGTAGTGCCCCTTATACAATGCCCACAGTAGTAGTGCCCCTTATGCAAATGCAATGCCCATTGTAATGGTGCCCCTGATGCAGTGCCCCCAGTAGTGGCGCCCCTGATGCAGTGCCGCCAGTAGTGGTAGTGCTCCTTTTGCAATCGCCACAGTAGTGGTAGTGCCCCTTATGCAGTGCCCCCAGTAGTGGTACCCTTTAAGCAGAGCCCACAGTAGTGGCAGTGCCCATTATTCAGTGCCCCCTAGGAGTGGTGCCCCTTATGCAGTGCCCCTAAGAGTGGTGCCCCTTGTAGTAATGCCCCCAGTAGTAGTAGTGCCCCCAGTACTAGTAGTGCCCCCTGTGTAATGCCCCTAGTAGTAATGCCCCCTGTGTAATGCTCCCAGTACTAGTAGTGTCCCCAGTAGTAATGCCCCCAGTAGGAGTACCCCCTGTGTAATGCCCCCAGTAGTAGTGCCCCCCCTGCATACACAAAAAAAAATACTTACCTTAAGCCCGCTTCTGCGTGGCTCTGGTCCGCCTGGCTGCTCCGAGTCCTCTGAAGTTACTATGGGAGAGACGTCATGACATCATGACGTCTCTACCATACTGCCCGTGGAGGGAGCGGAGCTGGAAGCTGGAGCTCAAGAGTGAGCTCCAGCCTCTGGCTGCCGCTAGCACTGCGGGGAGGGAGCCGGACGCCCACTGGTAACAAAATCTCAGCGGGTACCCAGCAATGGAACCTCCCTGTGGTGCCTGTCTAAGGTGGGTCGGAGGAGGCGGAACTGGTTTAGTCTTCAAATAGAAGTGACAGAACGCAGTTCTGCCCTTTTCCGGCCCACTTTAACCCCTGGGTATGGGTTCCCTGTGGTCAGGATGCTGCCGGTCAGAATACCGACAGCGGCATCCCGACAGACAGAATCCCGGCACCCGTAGGTAAGTATAGTACTACTAACCCTCCCTCCCCGTTGCCCAAACATAACCTCCCCCGCTAGTGCTAAACCTAACCTTCCCCTACCCGCACCCTAACTCTCCCTCCCTGGCTCTTAAACCTAACCTCCACCCCATGTGCCTAAAACTATACTCCCGCTCCCCGAACCCTAACCCTCCCCCTAGTGCCTAACCCTAAACCTCCCCTAACCCCTGATACTTTCCTTCGGATTGCCGGCGGGCGGGATCCCGACGCTGTTTATTATTATACAATATTACTAATTAACCCTATAGGTGGTCTATATTGGTGCACCGATAACAGTGCATGTTTTCCGGGACTCCTAGATGATGTATACAGAGCCGGCTTGAGGAGGAGCCGCGCCCTGTGCAGAGAGGGACTCCAAAGCCCCTTTACCCTGCGTTTTTACAGTGCTGACACCAGCGCCGACGTGGGACTCCGGAGAGGTAAATATAATATGGGTGCACCGCACACCCTGCACCCATTATAAATGTCCCTCTAGCTATCTATCTTTTATCTATCTTGGAAGCTCATTCAGAGCCGCTTGCAAGCACTGTGCGCTCGCAAGTGGCCCGATGTTGCTGCACTGCGTATGTGCCACATCTGGAGTGCGCGAGCCCCGCTGAGCAACTGAAGTTCAGTCGCTACGGCGCTCGCAACAAGACGGGGCAGCTGTCGATGGTGAGTGACAGCTTGCCCCGTTTTGTGGATGGGTAGGGGGGTGGCTTGACAAACGCAGGTGTTCCCTTAGGAACGCCTGACATTTGTTGGGAGGTCTAACGGACATCACTACCGATGTCAGTAGTGGACTTCCTGCTCTATTAGAGAAGGGAGCCCACTCGGCCTTGCGGCAGCCTAGACCCTACCGCAGTGTCTCGTCGCAAGGCAGATGGTCGTGATTATCGAGATGGTCTCCTGGCCGCTCGCACAAGCTTTCAGTGGTCTCCCACAGTTTTGCGAGCGGCCGGAGAAAAACAAAAATGCCCACAAACCCAGCCAGTGGCAGCGGGTGGTTCTGAATCAGGGCCTATATCTCTATGGGCTCCATTTACTAACAAATGTTTACACTAAAGATATTTAGCACTAGCGCTTGCTGCAATTTTTTTAAATCCACCCACACATCCCCTTCTTCTGAGTAGCAGCAGTCCTGCTGCGGAAATATGCTTGAAACTGCTCAGCCAGCATAAAGACGCTCACTACCACTTTCTCACATCTGTAAGACCTCGCAATCCTGCCAGAGGCGTTCCTAGAGAGGAGGGGGCCCGTGTTTCCGACACGGGCCACCTCTTCTCTGCCCGGCGGCCAGCAGAGCACTGAGCTGTGCGCGGCCAGCGCCGAAGTTACAGACTCGGGGCACCAGAGTGTTCTTAGAGTCTATAATGAATGCACAGATCACCGGGAAAATGGCCCCGGCGGCCATATTCCCTGTACTGCGCAAGCGCAAACGACGGGAAAATGGCCACCGTGGCCACCAGACCCCCGCGCCGATGTGGGACTCCGGAAAGGTAAGTAATATTATGGGTGCAGGGTGTACGGTGCAGGGCCCCCCTGGACCCAGGGGCCCGTGTTCCCCGCACACCCTGCACCCATTATAGATACGCCCCTGAATCCTGCGTATACATAGGTAACATCGAGTAACATCAGACCCTCACATAGAATAACAGCAGATCTGACCTATCTCAGAAATTGCAACTCTCGTCGCACGCAGTGAGTACTCAAGCTGCGAATGCCGTCGCAGTGGCTAATTTATGAACACCCAGGAAATGGCGTTCAAACAGAGAGGTACGTCTGCGTTTCTCCAACAACTCCACCATCACCACCCCCAAACGCTGATGTCCTGTCACTCACTCTGCGATAGCTTGTATTTGCATACGTGATCGCAATACTGGCCTGCACACTCGCACTGCGGTGCATGTGCAGTATGCACCATCGGCCGATTTGCGTACGCTGTTGCAATTGCGATCTGTGATGAATCAGGCCCTGTGTCTTTTTATCCTTGGAATCTGCTGGACCAGTATGCAATATGTAGTACTTAAATTACATATAACAAACTCGAGCTTGCTGTCTATTAATACCCAAATCTTATCATTTACTTGTTTAATAAATAAACAATGGGAGTGGGGTGCTGCCTAGAGCACCCTAAGAGCTGTTACCTGTCCTGGATACAAAAATGAATATTGTCTATTCTCTTTGCTGTATTGTGACTGTGCTCTGCACGTCATTAATGACTGTATGCTGGCCCCTGTAACTTATCATTTTTATTATATTACAATAATGTGTAAAATATAGGATCTGCAAATGTTTCATTTATGCAGGTTAAGGTTTATAATTTACAGAGCTTCCCAGATGTACTGTATATAGGA
This sequence comes from Taudactylus pleione, assembly GCA_031769625.1. Classification (NCBI taxonomy): domain Eukaryota; kingdom Metazoa; phylum Chordata; class Amphibia; order Anura; family Myobatrachidae; genus Taudactylus; species Taudactylus pleione. The sequence goes on along the minus strand of JAUIMM010000115.1, from coordinate 17,381,965 downwards.
GTGCTAGTTTTGATGTTATGGGCAATGTATGTTATTTCATGTTACCAAATGTATTATGTTGTAATAATATACTGTTTTTGTTATTTCTGTCATTTTTAAATGTATAACTGTATTATGTTTGTGCTTATAATTATCCACAGGCAACTGGCATCAGCTGTACATGAAAACAAATTATCCATGATGTTAGGGTAATGGATATGCAAACTGGGCTGCCAAACTTATTATTTTATTGTTTGTTTATTAACCTTATTGCATATATTACATTAGGATTTAAATATATGTATGTAGGTTCAGAGATCTAAAATGTTTTACTTAATTGCAAGTTTTGTAATTTAAGTGAAATCATCAGTTTGAAACTCAACTAGACTTTTTAAGGTCACATAAAATCTTCCTGTTTCCTGCATTTTTCTTATTTCTCTTTGTGGTCATTTGTGCAAAGTAGTTGAAATCTTGTATTGTCAACACCCAACCATAGCTACAGCTGGTATGATTAGATTACAGAGGGCAGGCACTGCATATTTCCATGTGTATGATATCTTTTTATTTCACTTAACATCAAGAATTTGCTACACGTAACATTTCCGTAGAGAGATAAAACATGTCACTTTATAAAAATGCCAAGCATGTAAGACTATGTCACTTTAATCAGACCATGTCAAAGCAATGAACCACTAATACCACTTTCAGACAGAAAATGGCAAAAAAAACCCGGATGATCCCCGACTTTTGTGTACCGGGTTGTTTTGCCACTCTCTGTCTGTACCCCCCTTCAGACAGAAGAGCAAATTACCGGGTCTAAAATTTCAACCTGGTAATTTGCTGTTTTACACGTGTATTTCTTCTGTCTGAAAGGGTCAACCCGGGACTGAATTCCCGTGTCTCCGACCCTGGTAAATTCCTGGGTCGAAGTCCCGGGAATTTAGACACGGGATGACCCTTTCAGACAGAAAAAAGTCCTGTGTAAATCACCAAATTACCGGGTTGAAATGTTTAACCCAGTAATTTGGATTTCTGTCTGAAAGGGGTATGAATATACAGTATATTAGTACTAAATAAATAACATCAAGCTCTACACCTCACCCTTCCCACTATCCATTTTCAAATACACAGCCATCTGACATCTGTCCATGGGCATCAAGAGGGAGGGGGGAGCAGGTACTGATTACTTGGTCCCGAGCTTGCTGGAGGGGCGCGGCGGAGTCCGGAGCCCACCGCTCCCCCCTCTTAGTCCTGTCAGGGGCAGCAATGCCCAGCACACACTGTTGTAAGTACAGGGAGGCTGCTGAGCACAGCAGCAGTCTCTTCTGCCTGCACCTGATACAAAGAGGCAGGGACGTATCTATAATGGGTGCAGGGTGTGCGGGGAACACGGGCCCCTGGGTAGAGGGGGCCCTCGCATCGCACACCTTGCAGCGGTGGCCATTTTCCCGTTGTTTGCGCATGCGCAGTACAGGGAAAATGGCTGCCTTGGCCATTTTCCCGGGTGACCTGTGCATACACTATAGCCTCTGGGCACACTCTAGTGCCCAGTCTATAACTCCAGCACTGGCCGAACACAGCTCAGCGCGCTGCCGGGCAGAGAGGAGGGGGCCCGCGTCGGAGACTGCACACGAGCCCCCTCCTCTCTAGAAACTCCGCTGTGAGGAGGGAACGCAATAGCACTGATTGCGCCTCTCTTTCCCCTGAGATCTGCCCCTGGCTGTGGGGCATAACGCCGCCTCTCTGTGGAGCAAATACTGTTTTCTTTTTATTTTGTACCCGGGCCCAGCCAGACTCTCTACGGCCATGCATCTGTCATACCTGTTATTGACAATAACACAAAAAATTGTTGATGCCATTGTTCAATAACACATGGCATCTTCATAGCCAGCGTTGGGGGTCAAATATCGCTATCAGAAAAAATATTGAAATCACGCTCTCCACTGATGAACTACAATACCACAATATAAAGAATTTGGTTGGTATAAGTGGATATACGATAGTTCTTGCAGTAAATTTCTTTTTTCTTTCCAGTGACTTATCAATCTTTCCCTCCACACATCGAAAAGTTTATCACATATGTAAAAGGGAAACAGATAATGTACTTATAGTGTAGTAAGTTTTAGATGCTTCAATAGGACAAAAATAGCCCAAAGTCCTAAACCTCTGGAATTATATCCGATGTGACGTTAAATATCAGAAATGGGGATCACCCTTAGTGACCGTATATATACAGTGAAGATGCTCACTTGAATGCTTACATCATTCAGCTGGTTCCAGACATATCAAGGTATCCTTTTAACTTCCTAAGGTTGAACAGGGGTTATCACGTGCTCGGAGAAACTAAGGAAATGCTTACTTGTATGCTTACATCTATATCGCTCTTTACACTCCCGTAGCAGTTTCTTTGGCCCTTCCTGACATTGAAGATGCTCACTTGAATGCTTACATCATTCAGCTGGTTCCAGACCTTTCAAGGTATCTTTTTAACTTCTTAAGATTGAACAGGGGTCACCACGTGCATGTGGAAACTAAGGAAATGCTTACTTGTATGCTTACATCTTTATCGCTCTTTATACTCCCGTAGCAGTTTCTTTGGCCCCTCCTGATTCTCCTTTTATATGTTTTTGGAATTAACTCAAAATCAATAAAATAAACATTTATTAGGTTTAAAGTACACAATATTTCAGCATGCACAGACTAAAATACTGGGAAGGAAGATGGCATCAATCCAGGTTACAATCAAGTGAAAAAAATCTGGGGCCCCAATATCCTCACCGTGTAACACTGGTCACTGGGAGGTCTTGGAATGGCTCAATGACACCACACTCTGACGCGTTCCGACTCTGTGGCCTTTTTCAAGGTGATGGTGTCTATTGTTATCGGTATCTATCACACTAGGAAGCCGGTTAATTTCTACCTAGCAGGACCAAAAGCAAAAGATTGCTGCATTTTTAGCGCATGTACAGTTCACATATAACCCTCTAGCATCTTCACTGAATATATCAAGATTACTAACTTTAATTACAGAATTTCTCAGCATCTTGTTAGAAAGCATGTTATAGTTCTAGAAAAAGACACCCAATCTTCCTAACATTTCCTTTTTATTCTTATTGTTAGTTGGTATTGGTTTGTAAGGCATCAGAATATATGCATCAGACTGAGGGGGAAATAGCATACATACGACAGGTAGACAAAATAAATGCAGACATAAAAATAAATGGTAGGGAGGGTCCTGCTCATGCAGAGATTACAATGTAGGTATGTGCGTGGGTTAGATATGGTGGATATATTGGATAAATATTAAATGAACACACTTATAAGTATTATAATCCTTTTAGAATCTAAAATTGTAAAAAAGGAATAAAAGAGGTTATATACATGTGTAAATATGTAAATAAATAAATATATATATATATATATATATATATATATATATATATATATGATATGTTTCATCTCATAGCCAACCTATGCAATGTCACCACAGTCCCCTGCTTCTCACTCTTGCCCCCTGCATCTCACCAGTGTCACCATAACCCCCACTGCTGCTGCCCTGCAGCTAGCAGGGACCCGGCCACTGGGATGTGCTGGGAAAGCCAGGAGGATCATGGGTGAGAGATTTGTATTGCAGCTACCGTAAGCATTATGAGCAGCAATGTACCGGGGCAGGGTCACTTGTGCATATTTCTGCAGCCTCCATGCGCATCCCTCTGCAGCAATGTGCTCTTTGCACAATGTACCCTGAATTTCCTGGGCTTCTTGTTGAGCTTCCTTACCGTGATGCCCTTGTCCAAGAACAACGCTGACTTCCATAGGAGGTGCCTATTGTTCACCGAGTGTTTGTGGCTGAATGGGAACATCACACTGGAGAGGGAGTATTTCACAGTGGAGATTGGTGGCCAGAGTCAGCCTGCAGGTTCAGCGTGGACATCGGTATCCGATAGATACTAACCATAATTGTTTTTGTTCCGATGGTAGTGTCCATTTAATGGTGGCGTCTGATGTAAATCATTCAATAGTGGTCCGGGAGGGTGAAGGGAGATGAGGTCAGCAATATAAATAGGAGAGGATTAGGTGAGAGCTTCGTAAGTTAGTGTGAGAAGTTTGAATTGCATTCTGAAGGGGAGCCATTGAATGGCTTGTAGGAGAGAGGAGGCAGATGTAGTGCATTTAGATAGGAAGATGAGCTAGGTAGCAGCATTGAGGACAGATTGTAGCAGAGACAGGTGGGAGTCAGGGAGGCCAGATAAGAGGGCCAGACTGAAGATGATCAGTGAGTGGATGAGGGTCTTAGTTGCCTCCAGGGTGAGAAAGTGTATAATCTTAGAGATACTTTGGAGTTGGAAACGGCAGGACTTTGAGAGGTACTGGATGTGTGGTTTGAAGGAGAGAGAGGTCAAGGATGACTCCCAAGACAGCGCACTTGCGGACTAGAGTAGATGGTGGTGGTGTCAACAGATAAAGAATTGTGGGAGGTGAGGGTAATTGGGATGGTGGGAAGCTCATTATCTCAGTCTAGGACATGTTAAGTTTAAGAAAGCGCTGGGACATCCAAAAGTAGCTGAGAGACAGTCGGAGATATGAGTGCATACTACAACAGTTGGTGTTTGTGTCTTGTCTTAATTGTAATATATTTTTTTACAGGCAAACTACAGGTGCTAGCGGGCCCTTAATGTCTAGGCATGCTGGCACTTGCAGTTCTACAGATGCCATCATGCCGAGACAGGCTTGCTGGTATATGAAGGACACCTTTAAAGAACAATATTGTTAACTATTAAATGGCAATTACGATTACCCCCACAACTACCACCATCACCAAGGTTTCAGGGAAGAGTCTTGGCCTTTCAGCTCAGGGAGGGACCCCATTTTATTTTATTTACATTTTTTTTGTGGGAGGGGAGGCAACTTTTGGAGGGATTCCAGTCCTGGGCTGACTAGTTTGGGGCTTATTAACATTATGGCAGTGGGTCCCCACGCTGCATGTTTCCCTGCTATAACATTATCCCCCTGGCTGGTTCAGCCTGGTGCTGGTTATTGTAAATAGAGGAAACCCCACTCTGTTTTTTCCCCCTATTTTCCAATACCAGCCTAGGTTCAGAGATCCGGGGCTGGTTATTGATTTGGGGACGGCACCATTTTTTTCCCTAACTTTAACTATTTGACTGCTCCTACACTGCAGCTCTGCAGCATCTAAACCAAAGGCTCTCAAAAACATCTAAAACGCCGGCTTTTAGCAGCATCTGAGCCGCTGGCCATCAGGTGTGGCTGTGTTATTTTAGTATGACTACCTATATTATGACTGCCAACATTTTAATTGTGCCTACAATTTGGTTGTTGGCCTTATGATCTATCTATATTTTAATTGTTGACATTTCAACCTATAAATATATTAATTGCCTACATTATGTCCTTGTCCGGATTTTCTCTGTCTATATATTGATTGTAGACATATAGTCTATGTCAACACTTTGATTGTCTAAATCACAGATTCTTAAACTCGGTCCTCAGGACCCCAAACAGTGCATGTTTTCCAGGTCTCCTCACAGAATCGCAAGTAAGATAATGAGCTCCACCTGTGGATCTTTTAAAATGTGTCAGTGAGTAATGAGTACACCTGTGCACCTGCTGGGTGACCTGGAAAAAGTGAGCTGTGTGGGGTCCTGAGGACCGAGTTTGAGAACCTCTGGTCTAAATAATGTATCTGTTGACATAATGGTATCTGTAATTCAATTCTGATCATGTTCATTATGAGCAGCAATGCTGGTGAATCTGTGAATGTGAGGCATAATGTCACAAGCTAGCTCGGGTCAATGAGAAAGCAGCGACATGTGGAAAGTTTGGTAATAATGTTATTTTCTTCATTCTTTTCTGTAGAAAGTGCCTCCACAGTATTACACATCTTTATTCAATCTCTTGTTGATTCTGTCTTTCAAGTCGCACTTCTGAAGAGCCGGATGAAGTGCCTTTCTAAAGAACTAGTGTCAAAGGCAAAATCACAGTAGCCAATAGGAGTAAAGCTACCACTGGCATTTTGATAAGCTGGTGAAGAATGTTAGCAGCTCAATTGATAAATGGATATTGAATAATTATAGGTCTTGGATATTAAATCTGTTTACATTTGTTTTAAGAGACTACTATATCTAAAATTAAAAGAAAGAAAAACAAAGAGTAATTGTTCCTATGTTTATGTCTATGAGGCTTTTTTGTCAACTCAGCCCTGTTTGTGACGACAAGGTTGATGGTTTCTTTCCTTTGTAGCAATTAAAGAAATCACTTATTATTACAATGTAACAAAGTTATCTCCCTGGCAACTGAGCAGGGGCGTCAGAACGATATTATATAGGGGGGGCGCACTGCATGGAGGAGAATATGAAGGGGCCGTGCAACCTATTGCTATAAAGCACAGCCCCTGACCGTCCACGGTAGCCGCCTTTCAAATGTTTGGGGGGTTCCGATTATGCGACTGAGTTATACTCCGCTATCCCTGCAATACTGGCCCAGAACAATAAGGGATAATGTACTGCTTCGCCAGTCCACTTTCTGCAGATGAACGCATGCGTATGCTGGTTTCACCTTGTAGTTCCTACAGAAGTTACCTTTGTAGCACTTGTTTTAAAACTGTTGCTTTGGACCCAAAACAAGAAGCAACATCTGATCTAAGTAATGCAGATATCATCCATCACTGACTGATAGCTGCAGTTAGCCACTTTGAGTTGTCGTGAGCTGCACAAAGCCACTGTGCTGTATGTCATCTTTTCAGCCTGATACGAATTTGACCACTGGAAAAGTGTGACCAGCTCTGACAGAGATCCAGTAGCTTAGCGCTCCAGTCTAGTGCCATTATAAATACAACTGAATTGTTTCATGAGCTTGTTAAAGCTGAATATCTCTATGACAGAGATGTAGCATTGTTTTATATTCATACCAAGCTTTATTCAGAATACTGATGTAAATCAGAGCATTTATTGGTATCCGGATGGAAGATCGACAGTGTCTAGATAGACAGTCAATAGGTTGACACCAGATGGTCCACAGTCAATAGGTCGACAGGGTCAAATGGTTGGCAGGGTAAAATGGTTGACAGTTAAAAAGGCGACATGGACTTAGGATGACAGAGTCAAATGGTCTACATGTTCAAAAGGTCAACACACACACGGTCAACACAGAAAAGATTTATGGGGGATCACAGAAGACCATGCATTGTACTATTTTACCAGCATGGGCACATGTAATCCATTCATATAGCTGAAGTTCAGAGTAGGGGGCCCATGTGCAGTCTCTATGCGGGACACATCCTCTCTCACCGGATCATATCCCGAGTAGACACTGGCACTATGCATGTCTTCGGAGGAAAATGGCAAATGATTTATGTGGCACTGACGGATATATAAGTATCATGAATGGGTGCATGATGTGCAGTGTGGACCAAGGGGTCATATGGGTCCTAAAATATGCCTTTTCATATTGTATGAATTAGTCATTTAATCAAGGTTACTCCTTAGGTACGACTATGAGAGCAGGCATGAATAAGGCAACCTGGAATACAGGTCCAGTTGAGGGTCCCATACATCTGCCGGCCATTTCAGCGATTGCCCAATCCGACCGAAACAGCCATTCCGCTGGTCGGAAATACCGAATGGCAGTCATCAATGCCCCGACCCCGGCGTCTGGGGATCCATCAATTGGCCAAATATATTGCTGATGTATGGAGGTCATTAGGGAGATGATGCCAGCTGAGCAGAATTTGATGTGAGTGAAGTTATAAAGAAAGTAGTAGTAGTAAGAGCCAGGAGATTGTGGTATGGGTTAAAGAAATGAATGAATGAATGAACGATTGAATGAATAAAGGGCAATGTGGGCAGTATAACATTACAGACATGAACATGCAGGACATTTGCAGGTGAAGTGTTCAAAATATGAAAGCCGAATTTTTTTTTTCTTTTGGCTGGATGGTAGATAAGCAAGTAGTGGTAATAAGGGAATAGGGTGAATGTGGATTAAAATATCAAATGCAACACTTATATATAAGCACATGGGGTGGGGTAGAGTGTAGTGATACTGTTGAGCAAGTAAGGTTCTGATTCTGAGATGGGAGTAAAAACAAGAAAATAGCAAGTAACTGTGCATTGCAAGGGGAGCAAATACATATTTTTTTAAATTGCATGCAGGGTAAATATTGACTGCCTTTGCATGTAGACCACACAGAATGGACTATTTTTACACTGCAATATATACTGAAGTGCCAAAAGTCATTGGATAGCAGTATGTAAAGGTAATGGTAGGTGGTACCACCATACTGTGACATCTTGGAAATGCACCACACACTGCACCAATTATAGATATGCTATTACCTGGGACACTTAAAGGGTCCAGAAACATACAAATCACAGGTGCACAACTCCAAATTGCTGATTATATATAAATACATTATGCAATTAAATTTTGCAAGCAATAGCGTTTTTTAGCATAATCATGGCCAAGGTTATGGGCCTACCCACCATATCCAGGTAACCTCTTTAGGGTAGGTCCCTAACATACTAGGGTTCAAATCCAGAGCGCAGGACACCCCTAAATCAGTGCAGCCAAGCCACCCCAGGGCATTGCAATAGTGAGAAAAGTGAAGTAAAAAAAAGTAAGAGCAGCTATGGGTGCATAGAGGTGAGAATACAAATATAATGAAACAAACAAAATATTAAAATTGTGCAGAAAAGAAAGAATGTGTTATGATGCGATGCCCTGAAGAAGACCAACCAAAGCAATCCAGGGGACCCACACCCCAAAAATCGATTCCCAGCAGCGCCTGGCCGACAAAAGCAGAGTTCCCGGCAGCGGAAGCCCGACAGCGCTGGAAATCCTGATCGTCGTTAAGGTAAGTATAAACTAACCTAACCCCCTAACCCTAACCTCCCCCCCAAGTGCCTAACCCTAATCCCCCCTCTAAGTGCCTAACCCTAACCCCCCCTTCCCCGCTGCCTAAACCTAAGTCCCCTAGGGGGGTGCCTAACCCTAAGCCCCCCCGGGGGTGCCTAACCCTAAGCCCCCCCGGGGGTGCCTAACCCTAAGCCCCCCCGGGGGTGCCTAACCCTAAATCCCCCCCGGGGTGCCTAACCCTAAGTCCCTCCCGGATGCCCTAAACCTAACCCTCCCCCCCCACGGCTGTCTGCTCACGGCGCCCGGCATCCCTTCGATCGGGATGCCGGGTGCCGGTCTCTCGGCATCGGGGAAATGTCAGGCGTCTACATCTAGACGCCCGGCATTTCACCCTCGCTGGGATATGACAGGAAGCCGGCTGTTGGTATTAAGGCAGCCGGTTTCCCGATTGTATACCGCCGGGAATACCTCAAGGGAAGCATTACCACCCACCATGGACAGGATAGTGGCTGACCATATGTGATTAATGATCATGACCAGTGGCATCTGGCCATAATTGTCGTTGGTAACATAAACAAAACTGGCTAAAATCACATCCACATTCAATGCAGGAGGTACCAGATGCATATCCAGCAGAACAGTGCAGCGATCTTAAGCTTCCCCTGTTAACACTATGACACCAGTCACAGCAACTCTTCTGGGCTTGTGACCTCGCTAATTTCAACCCTGGAGGACTGGGAACATGTGGATGGTCCGATGAATCACAGTTCCAGTTGTTTTGGGCTGATGGTAGGGTTTGGGTGTGGCACAGACCCCATGAGGTCATGGACCCCAGTTGTCAACAAGGCACCATGCAGGCTGATAGTGGTTCCATAATGGTGTGGGGTGTGTTCACGTGGCATGTTTTGGATCCGCTGGTCCACCTGAACACATCATTGACTGGTAACTGCTATGTTGCGTTACTGGATAACCATTTGCAGCCATTCATGGACTTCATGTACAACCACAACGATGGCATATTCGATAATACACCATGTCATTGGTCCCAAGTTGTCCAGAATTGGTTCGAGGAGCATTCTGGAGAGTTACGATGAACAGTGTGGCCAAAACGTTTGCGTGACATGAACCCAATCAAGCATTTATGCTCAATAAATGCTTGATTGATAGAGAGGTCCATTGGCACCCAAGATCCTGCACCAACAAGTTTCATGGAGCTGTGGGAAGGAATCCAGATGGCATGGGCCAACATCTCACCAGAGGTCTTCCGTCTACTTGTGTAATCGATGCCACATTAAGTTGCTACACTTCGCTGGGCTAGAGGGGATCCTACATGATACTAGGCACCTATCCCATAACTTTTGGCACTTCGGTGTAGATTTTAATTTGGACACGATCAAAATCTCTCTGCACATTTTAAATCTGCTTCACCTGCAGTGCAACATGGTTTTGCCAAGGTGCACAGTTACTTGCTCTTTTATGCTTTACTCCCAACTTTGAATCAGGCCCAAAGTGCAGTGGCAATTAAATAGTTGGGCGTGATGGGGATTATAACTAGAACAAAAAGAAGTCCACCAATGTGCCATCAGGTTTGTATTGTCTATAATGTCCATCCCATTACATATTTTAGCTTCCAGATACTGTAAAACAGTTATACAATTACATTGCCGCAAACAGGGCCGGTTTGAGGGCCACATGTGCCTGGAGCTGAAAATGACCAAGGTCCTATAATGAGACGCAGAGGAGGTGTCACCAGTGCTGTGTGGGTGTGGCCAGTGCAATGTGGGCATGTACCCCCTTATACTCTCAGCCCCAATTTCTCCATAAATATGTAAAATGAAAAAATTCTTCATTTTGTGAGGTAAATAGAAATACAATTTTACTACTTATGATTTATGGCTGACCGTGTGGAGAGCAGATGGCCAGTCAACATCATGTTGTCATGACAATGGGCCTATTTTTATGTGGAGGCCTGGAGCTGTAGATCCATCCGCCCCATTGTTAATCTGGCCCTGGCCGCAAACCTTATCTCTGAGCATTTGGCACCTAATTGTATAACAAGCTACACATTTCCAGATAGATAAAAGTGCAACTGTACTGTGAAACCAGCTAGACATGGGAACTCTAATTGAGCTGACGTTATTGCTGGTCCAGCAATGTAAGTACTGCGTATGGTTTAGGCTGGGTACACACGTAAAGATATTCTGTCCAACCATCCAACTAGTTGATTGGTTGGAATGAAAATCTGGTAAGGTATAAAAGCAAATGACAATCAGCAATTTGCTCCCAAATGCCGGAAAATGGACAAAAACTGTTGTTTGAACAAATTGTTTAGATCAAATATTTAACAAACTTGTCTGACGACCATTTTCATCTGTTTTCGGGCATTTAGGAGCAAATTGCTGATCATCAGTTACTCCCATACGTTACCAGATTTTCATTCCAGCCAATCAACTAGTTGGATGGTTGGACAGAAAATCTTTACGCGTGTACCCCGCCTTAGTATTTGGAAGTAACAGAAGTTGCACCATCATCAATCAATCATTTGGGCAGTGGTATGAATTCAAAATAACGCTCCTTTTCTGTCTTTCTGCGGTAAGTTATACTGTACATTATGCTATTTGCCTTAGGATAACTTCTTACTTTCTTGTTGGGAAATTTAGCAAATACATTTCTACAAAAAAATTTCTATTTCTAACCGAAGTATAAACTAAGCTTGTGTTATCTGTTATATGTTACTTCCCTTTAAAGAATGTGCAGACTGACTGCAATGGGTTAACTGTGACAAGTTCAGTATATGACAACTAACCAATAGAATACATTCTATGGGCTATATTCAATATGGGGCGAAAAGTCCATTATAGGCGAAAATTTATAATTTCAAAGACTTTTAAGGCCGTATTCAATTTGAGGCGAAATGTCGTCATTTTTGCCTATTTCAATTATCTCTGTATTCAATTACATTGACTTTACGCCGGTGCGAAAAGTCAATGTAAAAAAACGGGGATAAGTTTTCACCAGCCTTTTGTTGGCGAAAAGAAGTGCAGAATTGGGGTTTAGGGGTGCAGGCTTAAAAAAATGGCCTGCATCCCTGGGAATGTCCCCTAAAAAAGATGTGTCAAAAAATAAAATAAAAAATCGGGACACCCCAACAAATTACCTTTAAATTCTGGGTGAAAAATAAATAAATACAGAACACACTTATAAAAAAGCCAAATTAAATCCAGAGGGGTTCGCTTATATGCGGCAGGTGTTTTCTTCATTGCCATAGTAGCGGCAGGTGCATTTTTGAAGAATTTTTCAAAATCATTTTAGGGACTTTAAAATATGCTGGCACCCAAATTCATGTACCCCAAATTTGATGGAACAAGTTATTTCCCCACCCAAAAAAACCTAAGTGCTATTCCACTTCTTCAATAGTCGCCTTTATGAACCTGCCGTGGCTTTTACAATCCCAGACTTCCTTCAGCAGGCTACCCATAGTTAACTTCCCGTTTATGCTGCTTCCTAATTGAAAACGGGGATAAAGCGGACACGAACCCGATACTTTATCCCAGAAAAGCTGCGATGTGGAGCAAAAAGTCAAGCACGGACTTTTCGCTCCCAAATTGAATACCCGTGAAAAAGTCTTTGTAAAAAAACTGGGATAAGTTTTCTCCATGTAATACATGGCGGAAAAAGTGCAGAATTGGGGTTTCGGGGTGCAGAATAAAAAAAAATAGCTTGCAGCCTTTTAAATGTCCCTCAAAAGTAATCTGTGTGAAAAAAAATAAAAACAAATCCTCAGGACACCCCAAAAAATGTACTTTCATTTTGGGGGCAAAAAATTATATATTGGGGAACAAAGTTTTAAACTACCAAAATCGATTCAGGGGTGTTCCCATGTATGTGGTAGGTGTTTTCTAGAATGCAGCAGGTGCGCTTTTGAAGAATTTAAAAAAAAAAACTTTAGGGACTTAAAAATATGCTTGTACCCATTTTCATGTAACCTAAATTTGATAGTTTTTTTTTGGTAAAAATAACTATGCCTAAGTGCTAGTCTCCACTAGTTCTTCACAGGCGCATTTATGGACCTGCCGCGGCTATTTAAAAACCCTCACTATCTTCAGCAGGCCAAATCGGGGTACCCAAAGTGATCCCCCATGTCAGAACATCTTTTGGGGGGTGACAGCATGATTTCTACAAAAACTGATAGCACTTTTCAATAATTACCTTTCTGTCGGGTCCCGTTTTTGCCGGATCCAAATTGAATACGGGGATAAGCGGACACGCGCCCGATACTTTATCCCTGCTAAAAACGGCGATGATGGCGACAAGTCCGACCTCAGACTTTTCGCCTCAAATTGAATATGCCCCTAAGTATCTAGAATGTGTATGAATCCTTGTAATTGTTCATAGTATGTTCCGTATTTTTCTGCTTTCCTGAAAATGACCTGAGCTCAATGAGTTTCTATTACCCTCGGGGGTTTTCTCCCAATGACTGTCGCTGGCACTCCTTCTGTTGCAGAGAAAAGATCAGTGTGTAATCACATATTTGCTCATCCTAGCCTTACTTGAGAGAGCATACAGTAGTAGGATGACAACTACTATGAGTAAGGAGGCTGTATTTAATATGACTCCCTCCTCCCTCTCCCAGTTTCTTCTCACACTGAACAACCCACTGTAAAAGATGCAGCAAACAGCACAGCAAGCATCTTGTGCATGTAAGGCAAACATTGCATTATCCACACATATACAGGCCAATGTTACAGTTGGGCCAGGCAGTTCCCCCTTCACATCTCTAAAATCAGGTTGTATGTTTTACACTTTCCCCCTACAGTGCAAACTATTTTTTTTATAATTATTTACACCAAGAAGCTGATTTTGCTCCTAATTCTAATACCCCTTTTCACATCGCAAATGGGGGGTTGCATCTGGGATTTGTACACACGTCCATCCCGGGTGCGACCCGACTGAGACCCCTTTCAGACCGGCAGCCCGACCCGGCAATAATGGCAGGTCGATGATGTCACCGCCATCACTGCTGAGCTGGTGCTTGGAGATCATCTCCAAGCGCCTGCTCTTCCTATGCAGTGAACGGGACCCAGGTCGCCTCGACCCGGGTTACCCGTTCACTCTGCACCGCAAGCCAGGTTGAACTCGTGTTCAACCCCTCTCGTTACCAGAGTTATTTCAACTGGGCCCTTTCACACTTCACAGTAGCCTGGGTTGCTGCGCATTCATGTGCAATAACCCTGGTTATTTGATTACAGTGTGAAAGGGGTATAAATCGGCCCAAAATTTGCCTGCCTTTGGCAAAGTATTTGATATTTTGTTACAGAACCATCAGTCAAATGAGGAAGAGGCAGGGATTACTTAAACCAGTTGTTCCCAAGCTGTGGCACCCTGCGGTGCCCTGGGACCAAGGGCATTTTAAGGGAGGAGGCCTGTGTATAGTCTCCATGTAGGACCCCTCTTCTCTGGCAAAGCAGTGGATTCTGGCTTAATGCCAGAATCTAGTGCACATGTGCGGGTCTCCGGGAAAATGGCGGCAGCGCCTTATTCCCGGGGACATCTCTACTGCACATGTGCAATTTGAAGCCATATTCCTTCTGATTTTTTGCTGCTCTGCGTGGCTGAGCCAGGTCTGGGGACTGCAGAGAGGTAATTACAGAGGCGTATTTATAATGGGTGCAGGGTGTGCGGTGTACACGTCCCACTGGGTCCAGAGGGGGCCCGCACCGCACAGCCTGCACCCATAAAACATACCTGTCCGGAGTCCCACATCGGCTCCGGTGTCTGCCGTGGCCATTTTTCTGTTGTTTATGCATGCACAGTACAGGAAAAATGGCCACCGTGGACATTTTCTCAGTGATATGCGCATGCGCTATAGACTCTGGGCACACTCTGGACAGCCCAGAGTCTATAAGTGTGGCGCTGGATGCGCACCACTCAGTGCACAGCCGGCTGCAGGACGGAGAAGAGGGACTGCACATGGGTCCCTTCCTCTCTAGAAGCTCCCCATGGTAAGTATATCTATATATGGGTGCAGGGTGTGCGGTGTGGACCCCCTGGACTCAGGGCACCTGTGCACCACACACACTGCACCAATTGTAGATATGCTATTGCCTGGGACACTTAAAGGGTTGCCCCGGACCATATCCTTATGTTCCATGTGATAGACATAACCAGTGCTGGTGGCTGCCAGTCATAAATTATGTGGACAAACAGAAGCGCAGCCCTGTCTACCACCACATAACTGACCCTAACGGTGAACATTTAGCACAATTTACTTAATTTAAGAATTTTTACTGAATTTCTGAATAACAAGTTTGGGAACCTCTGAATTAACCTACTGTATGTTGTTTTTGGGGGAAAGTGTTTTAATCTGTGAACAAAAATGTGGGAGTTCTTCTATAAACTATAGCATTGTCTTCTATTGTGATATGTATTATATATTGAATCATAATATGAATGATTCATTATATATTGATTTGTTCAATAGAGAAATCCAATCAACAATAGACAAACCAACATTATTATCATAAAACACAGCTATAAGGGCAATGTGTGTAGTGGTTATAAAACTAATTAGATGCTACGTAGGGTGGCTATTCCAAGTAGGACACCATGTGGAGTTAGAATCTAAAAGCATTAGAACTATAACAAACAAATAAACAGTGCAAAATAATAGTGTCCTTGAATAGGAAATTGCAATAGAATAGAGAACTTGCTAGTCATGCAGATAAGGTAAATTAAAGGGAACATTTATTATGCAAATTTATTAAACAAATAAAAACTCATATAGAAACCTGGTTCAAACACCATATATTTGGTGACTGACAGCAAGACAATCAAAGGATTTGTGTAGAGTAGTTATATAGATTCCTTCACCTCATCACACCCCATGTGGGGTGTTAAAACAAGTAATTAGGCCATTATTAATGGTATATTTGGTAGGCTAAACAGAGTCATATACCTTCCAGCAGAAAGGTGGATATTACCAGTTCTTTGGATGTATTGTGAAGTCCTTTTTTTTTTTTTTAGCACACTTCACACTGTGATTGGGTCCCCTTGTACAAGGTGGTGAAGAGCTGATACCTGGCCATTTCCACAGTGGGTCATTCCATGTCAAGTGGACCAATGTTGGAGCTTGTCCCCACTTGACCAGATCCAATTTTGAAAAAAATGTACATGGTGGTTGGCATGTATATCAAACTAACTTTGGGAATGTTTCAGTTCACAATATGCAATAGTAGCAAGACTATGGACCTCATTCAGAGTCGATCGCTTGCTGCAAGCAATCGCTCTGAATGAGGGCGGACACTTACTTTTTTAAGTGCCGCCTCCTGGTCGATTGCTAGGCTGTGGGTTACCACCCACAGCTCTTGCAATCGACCTGGGTGATGGTCACGATGGTCAAGACAATCCCGACCATCGGGGCTTGTGACGAGACCCTAAGGTTGGGTCTTGTCAATGGCAAGCCCCAGCGAGCTTCCTTCATTGCTGATGTCAGTGGGGCCGCCCCCAAATGGCAAGCGTTCCGTCGGGAACGCCTCCGTTTGGCCGGCCATGCCCCCTGCCCGCCTCCCAAATGGGGCGAGCTGTCACTCACCATCGACAGCTCACCCCCTTTGGTGCGAGACCCGTAGCGAGGGAGCGCCCGTCGCTAGCCGGGTCTCGCGCATGCTCACGTCGGAGCCGGCTCCGACGTGCGCATGCCCAGTGGGGAAACATTGACCCAGTTGCGAGCGCTCAGCACTTGTGACCGAGTCTGAATGACCCCCTATGACTCTCAGAGTGGGGGTAGGTAAAATTGTCACTGACTGCAGCGCACAATCCGCAATGTTTAGGCTACTGCGGTTCACATTTTCCAGGTCACCCAGCAGATGCACAGGTGTAGTCATTATTCACTAGGGCCGGAATGACCATCGGGTATTTCTGGCAAATGCTAGAAGGGCCGATGGCTGCGTGGGCCGGTCTGTCCGTCTACAATACAGTTTAAAGCTTGGTGTTGCCTTGACATTAATGTGGCATAATGTGTAAGGGGCATTATTGTGTGGGGCATAACATGGTGAAAGGGGCATTACTGCGTGGAGCATAATATGGTGTAAGGGGCTTTACTGCGTGGGGCATAATATGGTGTAAGGGGCATTACTGCGTGGGGCATAATATGGTCTAAGAGGCATTGCTGTGGGACATGAGGTGTAAGGGGCATTACTGAGTGGAGCATAAGGTGTAAGGGGCATTACTGTGTGATGTAACGTGAATGAGGGCACTACTCTGCATTGTAATGTGACAATGGGGAACTATGGTGTGGCATAATTTGAATTGGGGGTACTAAAGTGTGGTCATGCCCTTCCCAGCGAACCCTAACAATTTTTTTCGATACGCGCCTACTGCGCACACCCTCCCTGCTTCTATTGTGGAGGGGGACACCAATGCTCTTTATGTCCCAAGGGCATCAATATGTGTAGTAACAGCTCTGCTTTGGTGTGCACAGATGTGTCCTTCTCTGTGCTCAGCACCCCTGCCCTAAAAAATTCCTACAGTGAACACTCTCTAATCCTCTACAACTGCTAACCCAGGGCTTGGTCAGTTTCAAAAATGACTTACCTGTACTTTGTGTGTGACTGACACCAATATAGTGCCAGCTTTACCTAACAGCCAACCAAATACCAAATGTTTAAATATGGCACATGTTTGAATCCCCTGCAGGATGTGCTCTTTTGTGTGTATTTTAATACAGAGAATGATGTACACTTTTATGTTCTATTATTAATTATAAGAACATAGACTAAGATGTGGGAGGAGTCAGGAATAGTAAGGGGAGGAGTCTATGCCAGGAGCCAGATGCTGACACTGAGGTGGGCCTGTGTGCTTTAAAATGCCAGGGCCTATTTTTAGTCCCAGTCCGGGCCTGTTATTCACTGACACATTTTAAAAGGATCCACAGGTGGAGTTACTTATTCCACTTGTGATTCTGTGTGGAGACCTGGAAAACATGCACTGTTTGGGGTCCTGAGGGCCGAGTTTGAAAACCTGTGCACTAGACAATATATTGGATGATTTGTTGTTTTGAGGGCAATCGGAACGCCAAATCGTCCACCGCATCCAGTGTGTATGTATTATTGCGCGCTTCTGTGCATCGTTTAACGTATCTTCAGATATGGAGGTCGATACCATGCTTCTGAATGTGCTGGGGGAATGATATATCGGGTGGTCGTACACCTGATCACGCGGTGTGGACGGGAAGCAGTCGGGAAGCCGTCGGACGTACTCCCGACCGCTGGCTTTCCGACTGTCTAATCCCGGCAAAGGCTAAATGACATGTCGAATCCCGACGGCTGTCATTTTACCTACGCCGGGAGCCCAACACCCGGCTTACCGATCGAAGGTAAGCCGGGTGCCGGGCGTGGACAGCCACGGGGGGTGGGGGGGGAGGGTTAGGGTTAGGCTAGCGGAAGGGTGGGTTAGGGTTAGGCACCCCCCTGGGAGACTTAGGGTTAGGCACCCCCCTGGGAGATTTAGGATTAGGCAGTGGGGAAGGGGGG
Source organism: Taudactylus pleione (assembly GCA_031769625.1). Classification (NCBI taxonomy): domain Eukaryota; kingdom Metazoa; phylum Chordata; class Amphibia; order Anura; family Myobatrachidae; genus Taudactylus; species Taudactylus pleione. Next base: position 17,363,582 of record JAUIMM010000115.1, on the reverse strand, counting down.
GTTAGGTTTAGGTACTTAGATGAGGGATTATGGTTAGGCACTGGGGGGAGGTTAAGGTTAGGCACCCTTAAGAGAGGGTTAGGGAGGGGGGTTAGGTTAGTTTATACTTACCTTAGTGCAGTCGGGATTTTCACCCATGTCGGGCAGCTGCTGTCGGGATTTGCGGCTTGCAGTAAATCATACCGATCCCGTGTGGACGGACCACCTGATATATCTGCCGTTCCTCGGTACACACATCCGTAGTGTGTGCCCAGCTTAAAAGTTGTACATGCCTGTACAACTTTTTGTGCATTTATTTTTGAGTTCAGCTGCTCATATCTCCAAAGAAAACATTATTTTAGTATGACATAAGTACTGCTAATTCCCTAGGTGGACACCATCACACTGTTGAAATATCAGACTCCAAACTCTTTACTTTCTGTGATAACATTATCTAAAGTTGCTCTCACAAATCTCGTAATACATTTTTACCTATTTTAGAAGTCCAATAGCAAAAAAAATAACCTTCATTAAAAGAGCAAATTTAGAACTGCAACATACCTTTTTTTCAGGATAGCGTATTGTCACTGGAGTGAGGAAACAAACTTTAAAGTAATTTAAACCTTAAAGTCATTTTTGGCTTGCGGCAACAATATTATGAAAACAAGGCATTTTTCATTGGCTGTTGTTATAAAGCAAGATCCAGAACTCTGGGCCTGATTCAGAGCCGAACACTATTTGCGCTCGCTCGTTCAGAAAAAGGGGCCGGCTATTTAAATTGAGCGCTCGCTCTTTGCGGTCTGTTGACGCCTCTATGTCTGAGCGAGCAAACGAAATATGCGCTCGCTATTTTTGTAAAGTCGCCCCCTGGCCGCTCGCATCATACGTCATCTCCACTATTTATTTGATTAATTGAATACATTGAAAAGCATCTGAACTGCTCGCAGTGCTTGTGGTTGGATTTTCCTACCGCAATCATGCGAACAGTTCAGGCTAAGAAACAACCAAGTGACGTGGTCGATGACGCTGCTTTGTTAATTATGCACGCCCTTAAAACGCCCGTTTTGACCTTTTGGCATGCCTGCGTTCGGATCACCACTCCCCGTTTTCAAGCACCTTCCCCTGTTACCACCCACAAACGCCTCATTCTGTCACTTATTATGTATTATGTATTTATGGAGACAGTGGGGCTGGGGTGTACATGCACTACCGAATGCAGCATGGCCCCCGCCGTCGCTTTGTTGCTGCCATCATCGGCAAGTGTGTATGCACTTGCCGATATCGGCACCCCACCGGGTCCTGTCGCTAACGAGGTTGGTACACACTAGACATCGTCTAGTGTGTACCGGCCTTTAGTTGTGACCTTACCTACCTGGTCTGGGATCCTCCATAAATAGCATTTGAATGTAGGAGCACCAAAAACGAGGCAAGCTACAAGGGCACCTAGTGGTCAGAAACAGCAATGTAATCAAACTTAGCAAACTGGCTGGACGGGAAGCCAGACATCAGGATACTGACATCGGAATCCCGATGCCCATCAGAATGCCGACGCCGGCATCTTGAAGAGATCAAGATACCGGCATCGGCATCCCTACTGCCAGCATCCCAAAGGTAAGTATGCAGGATTAGGTTTAGGGTTAGGCCGGGAATGGGGGGTTAGGTTTAGAGACCTCCCAGGGGGGGGTTAGGGATAGGCTGCGGGAAGGGTGGGTTAGGCACCACTGGGGGGGGGGAGGTTAGGGTCAGGTACTGCCCGGGAAGGGTTAGGTTTAGGGTGCGGGAAGGGGGGGTCAGGTTAATGCATCACCCGGGGGAGGTTAGGGTTAGGCTGTGGGGAGGGGGAGGTTAGGGTTAGGCACCACTGGGTATAGGTTAGGGTTAGGCACCACTGGGGGAGGGTTAGGGGTGGAGAGGGGGAGGGTTAGATTACTTAACTGCCCCTGTCAGGATCTACACCATCGGTTTCCGCTGTCAGTCTTCTGACCGCCAGCATCCCATCCACCGGTATATCATACCGATTCCGTATATACTCACACACATATGCACTCACTTTAAAAAAAAAAAAAAGCAGCAAAGAGCCAGCACTCACGTTTAGTAGATTTATTGTGAAGGTCACATATGAAAAATACAGCGTCCAATAGTCAGCAGCAGCAGCCCACTCGACGACCATTTCAACCGAATTCTAATTGGTTTTCCTCAAGGGCTAATGGTGCACAGTGTCCCTGCTTGTATGTCCTAAAAATGGGCTCCAAACAATCTCAGTTACAATCGTTGCCCATACTGACATCCCCCGGCCGAGCCCCCTAGTGGCTCATTGGTTGCCGGGTGTCAGGTGAGTTAACAATATAAACAAACAGCCTAGTGTGTATCCAGACACCGGGATACTGGTGCACGGGCAGTCACGCTGATGCACAGCACATCCCAAGTGTCACAACACCTATCACTGTCAGGTATGCAACACCAGATGACATGTTAGGGGTGGAGAGGGGGAGGGTTAGGTTACTTAACTGCCCCTGTATATATGTGTGTGTGTTTGCCCTCCCTAGGCTATAGCATGAAGAATTATGAGCCATCACATATATACACATTAGCACTCTAGCTTAACATATGCCCATTGCCACTGACAATGAATATTTCTAAAACAAGGGTTTACATTATAATGCACATTGTCAGGATTCAGCCTGGGATCGGCTGTTACTTACCGCAGCGCCGGCTTCCCCTGACTAGCGAGCGCGGTCAGATGTCAGGTGTGGTGGTGGGTGACACAATGAGTATTCTTCCCAGGTGATTCCACGAAATTCTCCATATCGGAGTTCCCGCGGTGGTGGTCATGGGCGCAGCCATGTTGTCTGTATCACCTGATAGGATCCTTATCCAATGGTAGCCTTATCAGTTCTCAGCTTACTCTCTCCACTAATGGACAGCTACCTTAGGGTATAAAGAAGGACTCCAGGAAACAGGAAATGGCCTGAACTAGAGATGTGCAGACTTGGATTAGTTCAGATTTTCCCGCCAAATTCTGATTTTTCCCATTGTCCAGGAATGATGATGTTTGTCCATGAAAGATGACATTTTGCCTCTTTCTGAGACCCAATTTTTGGCGGGAAAATCTGAACTAATCTGAGCCTGAACAACTCTTCACTGCACCTAGAAGCTGCTTGCTCCTAAGAATCATTCCAGGCTCCATGTTGAATACTTCCAGTGACTATCTCCAGTTTTATAGTTCAGTGCTATTTCTGTGTACTGATCTCCAGTGATATACTTCAGTGCTATTTCTGTGTACTGATCTCCAGTGATATACTTCAGTGCTACTCTGCGTACATTCTCCAGTGATATTCTTCAGTGATTGTCTGCAGTACTTTTCATCAGTGTGATTCCACAGTGTTTCTCACACTTTAATCACCAGTGCAAATCACCAAATTACCAATGTTACTCTTCAGTGATAATAACCAGTGCAATTCACTAGTGTTATTCTTCAGTGATATTCTCCAGTGACATTCTTCGGTGATACTAAATAAATCTACAGTAAATCTACATTCACCGTCAGTCTCTATTGATAATTCTACAATTTCACCAACATCGGTTCTCACCGATATTCTCAAGGACATTCAACATCAGTTCTCACCTATATTCTCCAGGGCATTCAACAACGATTCTCACTGATATTCTTTAGGACATTAAACATTGATTCTCGCCGATATTCTTCAACATCAGCTCTCACTGATAATCTACAGGACACTCCCCAGTGATATTCTCTAAGTGATATTTTCCATGTGATATTCTCTAAGTGACATTCTCCAGTGATATTCTCTATGTGATATTCTCCAGTGATATTCTCTATGTGATATTCTCCAGTGATATTCTAACAGATACTTTCCAGTGTTATTAGCATCAGTTACCCCGATATTCTCCTGTGTGCTACCGATACTCTCCAGTGTTCCCTGTATCAGTCACTACCAACACCCTCTAGTGTTTATCTGCTGCCTCCATACCTAGTTCCCTCGACCCCCAGTCCCGGACTGGAATCTCATGGCCCAGGTTATGACACCAGTCTGTCGACTGAAGATCCTCAGAGCAAGGTCATGACACACATATTTGGTTTGCTCAGTTGCTGAATGGAATGATGAATAATTGACCTAAGCGGCTTTAACTTTGTCTGTGTGAGTTTGTATATTCTCCTTGCAGCACAGCAGCAAGGCGTTGGCATAGTTGAATCTGATATGGCTTGCTGTGTGATGGTGGCCTGGGCGAGATCCAGTTAAGAGATGCCAATGTGTCACTTTGTCTTCGTCACGTCATGGAGGTTATGTCTTGAGTATGCTGGGGACCCTCGGAATTGCGGATCCTGGTACAAATGTCCCTATATAGTACCTTCCTGTCTTCTGACCTGCAATAACAGTTCTTTTGTTGTATTTTGTTTTGCTTTATACACCACAAAACACAATAAAATGATTGTTTTAAACTTAATTTTATTAATTAGACCTTGAGATATAACTTTTTTTTTTCAAATTTCTTTAAAAATTTGTCAGGGGGCCAATAATTGTTATGGGCAGCCCTGATTAGTGTCTTAAAGATTACTATAGCATGTACAGTATATGAATTGACAAATAGAGCCTTTGCTACTGAATGCGTTAAATGTGTATTTTCCTTATAAATATCACATTTAAGTCAAACAGATGTGCATTGTATTAATGTGTTATACTGTACACTTATACCATTCAATCCACAGTGCAATAGAGAAGAGATGCATTGTTATTGAGACTGACCAGAGTCAGTCAAGTTCTCTGTCATCTTTTTTTCTTTTTTGAACCAAAAAAAATTCAACAAACAAGGTATTCTAAACACTAAAACACAGTATGTATTCAGTGTTTGTTATACTAAAGGTAATGTGATTATTATTGTATATATGTATACACTGATCAGCTAGATCAGCTAGTAGCACCCACCAGAGTGGGTGCTACTGTTATGTAGCAATAATTATTTTGTGGTGAGCGTTTGGGAGTGGGGCCCCCGGGATTGTTCTGGATGGACCTTGCTCATGGCATCACCACTTAATTCACATAGAATATTTTTTCACTTTTCTATGCGTTTGTGTATTATTTATGTCATTTTAATTCTTTTACATCTTATTAACACTTATTGATTTATCTTTACACACCTAACCTTTAACACTTCACTATCACCTTTTTTCCCCTTTTCGTGTGATGCCCTGGGGGTGGTCCTTGGCTGGAATTTTTTGGGGTGCCTTGCTTCTCGGACATGAACCCCTTAATTTTAGGGACGCTGGTATGGAGGAGCCTTGACGATGGCCCAGCGCTTATTCATATATTTGCAAATGTATGTAAACCAATACCTCTGAATTTCTATTATCATGTAGGATTCAAGTATTTTTGATTTATCTGCAGTGTGCTGGAGGGCAATTTTCTTTTTTCTGTGTTCAGTGTAAACCCCGCCCTTTACAAGCACCTGTAGTATATTAAGCTGATTGAGCAACTACCATATTTTTTGCTTACACTGATCAGCTGTAATATTAATACCACTGACAGGTGTAGTGAATTACATTGATTATCTTGATACAATGGCACCTGTCAAAGAGTGGGATATATTAGGCAGCAAGTCAGCACTCAGTTCTTGAAGTTGATGGGTTGGAAGCAGAAAAATGGGCAAGTGTATGAATGTGAGCAACTTTGACAAGGGCCAAATTGTAATAGCTAGATGACTGGATCAGAGCATCTCCAAAACAGCATGTCTTGTGGGTGTTCCTGATATGCAGTGGTTAGTACCTACCAAAACTGGTCCAAAGAAGGACAACCAGTGAACTGGAAACATGGTAATGGGCATCCAAGGCTCATAGATGCGCGTGGGTAGCAAATTCCATCTGGTCAGATCCAATAGAAGAGCTACTGTAGCACAAATTGCTGAAACATTAATGCTGGCTATGATAGAAAGGTATCAGCACACACTGTGCATTGCAGCTTGCTGCATAGCCACATACAGGTCAGAGTGCCCATGCTGACCCCTGTCCATCGCCGAAACCACCTACAATGGGTATGTGAATGTCAAACCTGGACCATGGAGCAATGGAAGAAGCTGGCCTGGTTTGATTAATCACATTTTCTTTTACATCATGTGGATGGCTGAGTGCATATGCGTCATTTACCTGGGGACGATATGGCACCATGATGCCCTATGAGAAGAAGACAAACCGGCAAAGGCAATGTGATGCTCTGGGCAATATTCTGCTGAGAAACCTTGGGTCTTGGCATTCATGTGTTATGTTATTTTGACAAGTGCCACCTACCTAGACATTGTTGAAGACCAAGTACAGCTCTACATGGCAACAGAATTCCCTGATGACAGTGACCTCTTTCAGCAGCATAATGAGCCCTACTACACTGCAAAAATTGTTTAGAAATGGTTTGAGGAACATGACAAGGTGTTGACTTGGGCTCCAAATTCCCCAGATCTTAATCTGTTCAAGCATTTGTGGGGTGTTCTGAAAAAATAAGTCTGAACCATGGAGGCCCCACATCGAAAACTTCCAGCACTTAAAGGATCTGCTGCTAATGTCTTGGTGTCATATATCTCAGGACACCTTCAGAGGTCTTGTGGAGTCCATGCCATGATGGGTCAGAGCTGTATTGGTGGCTCAAGGGGGACTTGCACAATACAGTATTAGGCAGCTGATTTTAATGATATTGTCAAGGCCCTAGGAGGTTTATGTTTTGGGTAAGGGACTCCCAGGGCTATTTGCATGTGCTGGAGTGTGAGTAAAGCTGGATAATCTAATAACAATACTATTTGCGTAATGGCTAAGAATTGCACAATCTGCATAAATATTAGCATTGCGTAAATCTCTGAATCAGACCCTGTACTAATAAATGGAGAATGCTTATTTAGATTAGGAGATTTAAATCCTTGTAGTGTGAGACTCGCTTGAATTAATTTCCCCACAAACAAATTCAGCTACATTATAAGTATTGTTGCTGTTACATGAAGGCACTATTTTATATACAGGAGTACTACTCTTCACAAGACTGTCAATATGAACTTCCTGCAAGGATCGCCAACCTTAGGCACAGCTCTATAATCAGAAATTATAACCCCCTGGAACCATTGCATACCTTTAGATATAAAAGGGAAGCTGAAAGTCACTGCAAGGTATCTCATCCTCTGTAACAAGTTCCTTTGGGAAATCTTGCAGACTTGATCCACAACTTCCACATGATGCAATCAAATCAACCTTGTCCAGAATCAAATTCCAGAGTGTAGTCCAAAATCTTGTCATTTTCTGATTTTCCCACTTCCACTTGATGCTTTTCCTCATTTGCAGTAAGCGGTTCTTTAAGATGGATAATTTTTTCCATTGCAGTTTTCAACTTATTCTGAGGCTGCAGAAGATTGCTTTCCATATTAACAACTTTTATTGTACTCTCAAGCTCCTGTTCTCTGGCACCCATCTTCACCTGGAGATAGTGCAATTGTTTCTGTGCACCTGATAGACATTTTTCTAGGTTCTCATTCTCTCCTCGCAATTCCTGAAAACTTGCTTGAAGACAATCTCCATGTCTGTTTCCCATTGAGCACGAGTCTGCGACATATGGAGATATTCCTCATTTTGAAAAGATATTTTTAAAGAGGATAATTCACTCTGTAACTTTTCAGTCAAGATGCCAGCTGTCAAAATGGCGCTGCTCGGTATCCCGACAGGGGTCGGGTAAGTATGCTAACCCTCCCCCCTTCTCCCCCTAACCCTCCACGTTAGTGCCTAAACCTAACCCTCCCCCATGGTGCCTAAAACTAACCCCCCCATGGTGCCTAAACCTAAACCTTACCCCGCGGCTAACAGCTAAAATGCCCCGCTATACTTACTAATGGGATGGCAGCTGTCGGGATTCCAGCGTCGATATCTAATCTAGCATCGGGATTTCAATGCCTATGTTTAGTCCCGGGTTGGACTAACAATTTGCTCATTAAACAATTTATCTTCAGCAGATTTTTTATTCAAGTCACTTATCTGCTTCACAAGATAGAAAACATATTTCATATAATAAAAATCTTTCATGCTGACATAATCCTCTCCAGGTAGACCCATCACCATAGACTGACCACACACATTGTTCGTTTTATTCTACTTTGCCGTATAGAGGTCACTTTCTCTGGAACATCACTTTGTACCATATTTGTTTTATTTCCAGACTGTAGTCTCCAGTGTGTGATTTACAACTGTCCATCTTGAGACTGAACCATTGCAGATAATCTGCTTCCTCTGAGAGCACACTTCTCTGTATTTCCCATATTTAACTGCACACAGCATAGGCAGGAACAGCTTTTGTTTTACTGATCACACTTTGCTTGCAAAAGTATTCTCAGCACAGCAAAACACTTTACTTGACACTGCAGCTGTGGCACTACAATTACCAGCATGTATCACATTAACTGTCTCTTTAATTGTCTTTGCAACAGGTATCTTGGCTCTGCACCACACCCAACTTTGATGAGGAAGATTCAAACTCTTTTCTTCAGCAGAGACAAACTTAAGGTGCATACACATGTAATGATTTTGTAATCAACGATTTTCTGTCAGATTTTCTGTCAGATTTTCACTTTGAAAAAGTGAACGTTTTTTGAAGTGTAATGAACGATTTTTTTGAACGATGAACGAATAATGCTCTTTCCCTTAATGAAAATTATCATGTTGGACAATCCGAAATGAATGATGAACGATAACTGCAAACAGGAGTGCACATTTGTGATTATCGTTCATCATTATAACTCATAAACTGAATGATTTAACGATAACAACATCGTTATCGACAATTCGTTAAAAAAATCATTACGTGTGTATGCACCTTTAGGCTTTCTACTATTACCCTTTCACTGGCTGCATACTGCTCCATCACTTCAAAAACACTTGCTTTTATTTGCAGAAACACTTGAACAACTTTGCACACACCTTTTATTTTTCTTTCTCTCCAAAGGAAAAAGTGTCCACTTAAGACTTGTGATTTAACACGCTTTCTTGCAAAATTTGCATTTCCTTTTTTAATTTTTACACATGCAGACAACTTTCTGTTAAACAACAATTCACAACAGGCTTTGTGTCACTCACCACCTCTGCTGTGCATAAAGCCTCCATGTTTTCCCATTTAAGCTGCAGCAATCAACATATTTCTGCATCTGTGTTGCAAGTCAATGTTCTTCCATAATGTGATGATGGGGTATTTTGCTCAGTAGAGTGGAGTAGGAAAGAGTTCTGGCGTTTTCTGCAGGATCAGAGAAGGTGGACTAGACATGGAGTTCCTAGTTAGTGAAATGTTTGGGACAGTAAAACCAATGAAAGGCATGTCATTATCACTGCTGGATGTCGACTACAAATTGTTAACTAAAATCTTGTTGGATCGTTTGAAATATGTTTTGCCTACTATTGTTTCCAATGACCAGACAGGATTTATCATGGGTCGGCATTTGTTAGTTAATATTTGTAAAGTGCTGGCAGCCGTACAAGCTCTTGGTTTCCCAGGTGGTCCTAGGTCTCATGATATAATTTCTATGGATGCCGAAAAGGCTTTTGACCTTGTCACTTGGGACCATCTGTTTGAAACATTGAAGAGATTTGGATTTCCTGATGAATTTGTGTTAATATTACAAACTTTGTATCATGACCCACTCACACAGGTTTCCACTAATGGTTACTTGCCTACCCCTTTTGAAGTTCAGAAAGGCACCCAACAGGGTTGTCCTCTCGGGAAGCAATCGGGAAGTCAACTGCCTAAATACCAGCTGCCGGCTTCCCGACTGTCATATCCTGGCAAGGGTGAAATGCCGGGCGTCTAGATGTAGACGCCCACATTTCCCCGATGCCAGGAGACTGGCGCCCGGCATCCCGATCGTAGTGATGCCGGGTGTCGCGAGCGGACAGCCGCGGGGGGGGGAGGGTTAGGTTTAGGGCTCCCGGGGGGGACTTAGGGTTAGGCACCCCCCCGGGAGGGTTAGGGTTAGGCTAGGGGGAGGGAGGGTTAGGGTTAGGCACCCCCGGGGGGGACTTAGGGTTAGGCACCCCCCCGGGGGACTTAGGTTTAGGCAGCGGGGAAGGGGGTGGTTAGGGTTAGGCACTTAAAGGGGGGATTAGGGTTAGGCACTTGGGGAGGAAGTTAGGGTTAGGCACCCATAAGGAGGGTTAGGGGGGTTAGGTTAGGTTAGTAGATACTCACCTATCCACGATTGGGATTTCCAGTGCTGTCGGCCTTCCGCTGTTCGGAACTCTGCTGATGTCGGGCTACCGCTGACGGGAATTGAACCGCCGGCGGTATTTCATACCCATTCCGTCCTCTTTCACCCCTGTTATTTGCACTGGCCCTGGAGCCTCTTGCGATAGCTCTTGGCCAACATGAGAGATTTAGAGGGATTTCTATTGGGAAAGTAATTTTGAAAATGTGTCTCTTTGCAGATGACATGCTCTTGTTTGTGTGAGATCTCCCAAACTCTGTTCCTGCTATTTTGGCATTGCTGTCACGATTCGGCTCTTTTGCTGGGTATAAGATTAACCTACATAAATCAGAGGTCCTTTATATGCATGATTCAGGGTCCCCGCCTTTGTCTCTTGCTGCTACATGCTTGGATCATTTCCGACTGGCTCAGAAAGCTATTAAGTATCTTGGAATCTATATCCCGGCTAATATCGCTAAGTTATATACTGTTAATTTCACCCCACTGATAGCTGACATAACTAAACTATTGGACACTTGGCGACACCTTCCATTATCTCTCCTGGGCAGAGTTGCATTGTTAAAATCTGTTATATTCCCTAAACTGGCCTACCCTATTCAAATGTTGCCAATACGATTAACCCGTTTCAATATTACTCAAATTACTCGCCTATTTTTTAAGTTTTTATGGAGTGCTGGAAACCACGTATATCTAGAGCTAAGATGTATTTGGGGAAATCTGATGGTGGATTAGCTGTTCCGCATGTCTCTGCATTCACCAATGCAGTATTTTTCGATATATACGCGATTGGTTGACGGGTTGTGAGGCATATACCCATAAATCCCTGGAGGAAGAAATAGTTTCTCCCTAGTCTTTACCTGCTCTACTTCATACTCCCAGATCACATCTCCCACCATTAGTGAGAAATAATATTCCTTTTTTTGACACTTACCTAGTTTGGTTACAAATTAATCGAAAGCTTCACAGGCGCCCCACTGTGTCTCAGTATAATACATTCTGGGGTAATCCTATGTTTATTCCTGGCCTAGAATACACTGAGTACCTGGTCTGGAGAGTGAGAGGTATCGCTGCCATTCGTGATGTGTTTGATCCAGGGGGCCAAATGTATTCTTTTCAGGATTTGAAGTCTAAATTTTTTCTTACTAATAGAGATTTTTTTATGTTTTTACAACTTCGTCACTTTATACAATCTTTACCTCCTCCTATGTTGAGGGAGGAAGATGATGATATTTTACGGCCCTTATTTAATTTATCCAATACTGGGTATTACAAGACAAGGTTGTTACACCCCTATTTGCTTCCTGCGACAGCTGAGGCTTTATGGGAGAGTTGCATCCAAAATTTTCTCCTCAGAAATAACACATGTAGACTCCCCTACTGTTCTATTAAAACATACAGAGAAGACTTTAAGAATTCTCCATTCAGCTATTTGGCAGGAAGTGCATATTAGGACCATTCATAGGGCATATATGACCCAGAGTCAGAGAAAACATGTTGTCGAGGAGGAGTCAGGCTGCGTTTATATTATTTTATTTTACTTTATACATATATATTTTGTTTTTGTCTTCTGTTATCATGGTTCTATTTGAATTATATATTTTATCTCTGTGCTTATGTTTAATAGTTATTTTTGACTAGCTATATCTTACAAAAAATGTATTTGTTTGATGTTGTTCTTGAACTGTATTTGTTTGCACAGTTTGCAGTTCTGTATATGTGTGTATATGGATTCATGCAATATATCTGTATGTTTGTATAGATATACATGTACATGTGTGTTTGCACTTGTGAGTATATAAATAAAAAATAAAAAAATGTTTTGGAAAAAAAGAAAGGCATGTCAATCGGTGTGTCGCATGGACAGTTGTTATAGGGGTGTTCAAGAAAATTAGCAAAATTTGGGGCTACTGTTACAGACGGCACTGTGCACGGCCAGATATCAAGGTGGCACATCACACTGCTTTGAATTCCCCCTTAACACTAATAACAAATAATAAATCAATATTATAGCTGCAGCTTGTTATTAATCATCAATAAATTATTTTAACTTTTTATCTATAGGTAAGTGTTATAGCTACAATATAACATATAACAAAATAACATATATTAGGAATTACAAGAAACTTACAGTAAACCCACTGGCAGAGAGACGGGAGAGGTAGGAGACAGGAATCTCACAGGAGAGAAACTGAGGAGAGAAATCACTCCAGAAGTCCTATATGTGCTGAGAGGTCTAGAATTAGAGATATGCAAAGACCAAATTCCATCACAAGTACAAATAAATCTCCCCCTCAGTGACCAGCCAGCCCGCAGTTCAGACAGATAGCTAGACTACCAAGTCACCAGTACGCAGAGGATTCCTGCATTATCTGTATATGGGAGTATGAAATTGGGGACCAAGGGGTCTATTTACTAAGCAGTATTAGGAGACAGAGTAAAAAGTGATAAGAAAGTGATAAGGTGCCAGCCAATCAGCTCCCAACTGTCATTTTTCAAACACAGCCTGTGAGATGACAGTTGGGAGCTGATTGGCTGGCACCTTATCACTGACTTATCACTTTTCACTCTGTCTCCTAACACTGCTTAGTAAATAGACCCCCAAGTCTGTTAGCTGCCATGTGCACATGTGTGCCATCAATTATGGATGGTGCAGTGGATAGAAAGAATCCCAAAGTGCCCTCTGCCATGCCTCTTGCTTTCCCCCATGCACACGGAGACCTGGCTGTCCTATCTCCTGCTCACTTTCCACCATGCACATGGAGACCTGGCTGTCCTATCTCCTGAGCGCTCTCACCATGCACATGGAGACCTGGCTGTCCTATCTATTGAGTGCTCTCACCATGCACATGGAGACCTGGCTGTGCTATCTCCTGCTCGCTTTCCACCATGCACATGGAGACCTGGCTGTCCTATCTCCTGAGTGCTCTCACCATACACATGGATACCTGGCTGTCCTATCTATTGAGTGCTCTCACCATGCACATGGAGACCTGGCTGTCCTATCTCTTGCTCGCTTTCCACCATGCACATGGAGACCTGGCTGTCCTATCTCCGAGTGCTCTCACCATGCACATGGAGACCTGGCTGTCCTATCTCCTGCTCGCTTTCCAACATGCACATAGAGACCTGGCTGTCCTATCTCCTGAGCACTCTCACCATGCACATGGAGACCTGGCTGTCCTATCTCCGAGTGCTCTCACCATGCACATGGAGACCTGGCTGTCCTATCTATTGAGTGCTCTCACCATGCACATGGAGACCTGGCAGTCCTATCTCCTGCTCGCTTTCCACCATGCACATGGAGACCTGGCTGTCCTATCTCCGAGTGCTCTCACCATGCACATGGAGACCTGGCTGTCCTATCTCCTGCTCGCTTTCCACCATTCACATAGAGACCTGGCTGTCCTATCTCCTGAGCGCTCTCACCATGCACATGGAGACCTGGCTGTCCTATCTCCGAGTGCTCTCACCATGCACATGGAGACCTGGCTGTCCTATCTCCTACTCGCTTTCCACCATGCACATAGCGACCTGGCTGTCCTATCTCCTGAGTGCTCTCACCATGCACATGGAGACCTGGCTGTCCTATCTACTGAGCGCTCTCACCATGCACATGGAAACCTGGCTGCCCTATCTCCTGAGTGCTCTCACCATGCACATAGAGACCTGGCTCTCCTATCTCCTGAGTGCTCTCACCATGCACATGGAGGCCTGGCTGTCCTATCTCCTGAGTGCTCTCACCATGCACATAGAGACCTGGCTGTTCTATCTCCTGAGCGTTCTCACCATGCACATGGAGACCTGGCTGTCCTATCTCCTGAGTGCTCTCACCATGCACATAGAGACCTGGCTGACCTATCTCCTGAGTGCTCTCACCATGCACATGGAGACCTGGCTGTCCTATCTCCTGAGTGCTCTCACCATGCACATGGAGGCCTGGCTGTCCTATCTGCTGAGCGCTCTCACCATGCACATGGAGACCTGGCTGTCCTATCTCCTGCTCACTTTCCACCATGCACATAGAGACCTGGCTGTCCTATCTCCTGCTCGCTTTCCACCACGCACATGGCAACCTTGCTGTCCTATCTCCTGATTGCTTCCACCCTTCACATTGGAATCAGGCTGCAATATCTCTTGAGTGCTTTAACCATGCACATTGGGATCCGGCTATCCAATCTGATGATTACAGATATAAATTTTTAATTAAATACTAATAAAAGTACATTTTTAAATATACTTTTTATAATTTCTGTGCACCATGTACGGACAATGCTTTTTCTTTCCCCTTTTTGTTCCTCATTTGTGAGCTGTTATGGCATGGGGTACAAACACTCAATTGAAAACCTTTTTGTTAAAGTCCAAAAAACCAATGTAACACCTTACATTTAGGTACCCATTTATCAACGAGCTTTATCATAGGCAATGAGTTTTAAAACTCGTTACATATGATAATGGTGCTCCAGCCAATCAGCTCCCAACTGTCATCTGTTTGAAAAATGACAGTTGGGAACTGATTGGCTGGAACACCATTTATCATACGAAACAAGTTTTAAAACTCTTTCGTATGATAAAACTCATTGGTAAATGGGCCCCATATTGTGTAATTTATCCCAACTGCATTGATGGCATATCAACAGTTAGCTAAATTCTCAGCTCCCTAATATATATTGTGAAAATATATTTTAGGACATTATTTGATATGTGGCTTAGGGGCCTATTCATCAACACTAAAATAATGTTTTTAAGGACATTTTCCTTAAATAACGTTATTTTGGTATTCATGAACAGACTTAACACAGGAGATATCACAGATATCTCCTTGCTAAGTTCCCCTGCGTTAATTTCCACACTCCCCATACATTAGTATGGGGATGTGGAAATTATGGTATTCATCAAATTCCGAAAATTATCAATTTTCGGAATTTGATGCAGTTACTATTCGCCACTGTGAGGTGGCGAATAGCAGAATCCACTTACCTGCATCAGCGTGTGCAGGTCCCCCGACGAGTCCCTCCGGAGCTCTGCTCCGTCCTCAGGCTCCGGAGGCTGGTCTGTCATGTGTTCTCCCCAGCAGAGCACAAGAAAGTTTAGAAAAAGAATTTTTTTTTTTTTTTCTGTAATCTGTCATGTGGTCTGCTGGGAAACCACATGACAGACCAGCAGGACGGAGCCGGAGGCTGCTGCGCGGACAGGTAAGTCGGGGGGGGGGAAGGTGAGCGGAGGGGGGAGGGGGGGGTCGGGGGGGTACGAAACTTAACGCATCTGTAGGCAATGCTGCGCATGCGCTGGTTTTACAGATGTAACAGCGCATGAGCAGCACTGTTTCCAGATGCGATAAGGTAGTGTAGGCAGGGAAAAGTATCTATTTCCCGAAAAGTTGTCATCGCAAAAATGACAGCTTTTCGGAATAGATACTTATGGAGAGGTGGAATGATGAATTCCACCTATAATTAGCTAGAACTCCATGCGAGTTCTAAAGCTAATTATCTCCATTTAATTTTTATGTTTAATGAATAGGCCCCTTAATCTTTAAACTGTACTGTAACAATTAGTGGGATTTCCATGCTTCTCCGTTTTCATAGTCTTACAGCTGAAATTGGTCTGTCTGTCTATCTATCTATCTATCTATCTATCTATCTATCTATCTATCTATCTATCTATCTATCTATCTATCTATCTATCTATCTATCGTAGCATATGTAATATGTATGTATGAGAAATTTATCATAGATAAAATATAAAAAAGGTTGGAAGAAGGGTATAACAAACATGAACTTCAGCCTCAGCAGCTGAAACAAAGAGAAATAACAGAAGTGAAGAGAGATTTAAAAAGATCAGCAAAATTGTAGGACCTGTTTCATGGCATTAAAAAACATTTAAGGTAGTGAAAGCAGACTATTGCTGATCGCTAATCTATTTGTATCTAGTCAACTTATTTGGCTCCAAATACAGTAT
This sequence comes from Taudactylus pleione, assembly GCA_031769625.1. Lineage (NCBI taxonomy): Eukaryota > Metazoa > Chordata > Amphibia > Anura > Myobatrachidae > Taudactylus > Taudactylus pleione. The sequence goes on along the minus strand of JAUIMM010000115.1, from coordinate 17,347,418 downwards.
ATTTATTTATGGATCTAATTATCAGTCTTCTTTCTTGTTAGATATGTCCTACACACTGTAATGTGTAGGTCAGTGTTGGCTAACCTTGACACTCCAGCTGTTGTGGAACTATATATCCCAGCATGCCCTGCCACAGTTTTAGCATGCCCTAATAGCAAAACTGTAGCAGTGCATGCTGGGTTATGTAGTTCCATAACAGCTGGAGTGTCAAGGTTAGCCAGTACTGGTGTAGGTAGTTGGAATGTAACAGCTGATTTAATGAACAATCAAAATTTTGCATCAGCAGTATTGTGCCACTACAAGACAAGGCACCTATTAAGAGATGTGTATGCCATTTATTGTCACTGGCAAAATAAAAAAAACACTAGCCCATCTTTGGTGTTGATTTGGTGGTTAGAGGGGACATGTATCAAACTTTAATGGAGGTAAAGTGGAGAATTTGATCATAGCAACCATTCAGCTTCCATTTATCTCTTACCTAACAGTCTATAAAATGTCAGAAGCTGATTGGTTGCTATGGGCAACTTCGCCTAATAGACCACATATAGTGCAGGATGTATCAACCTCTAAAATGCAGTCAAACCTCCGAAAACTGCCGGTCTACCGTAAATCTGCATATGCATAAAAGTGGTCTGTAGCAGAGATCTAAGATATCCTTTGCGGCACGCTGGCACTGCAGTCATCATAGCATGCTATGAGGCTGCAATGTGCTGATATGCATCAAGCTCTGGAAAGTGACATTTTCTAGAGCTTGTTTCAGTAAGGCAATGCCATCTACAGATGAGGTTGCCTATAGAAGCCTATGGGATTCATATCAGACATCCCCTGTAAGAGATCCGAAAGGCCTTACAACGCAAAGGACAGCTCTTATCAGAAGAGCTATCCTTTGCGATTATGTCAAATGTACATTAATTAAATATCACTTCCACATTAATCACAAACAAAACATTTCATTATAACTGCCAAAATATGAATATATTTTTGTAATTATAAAAATAACAATTTAGTGATTCCAATAGGTTTATCTGACACTTCTTTATAAAGTAATTATGCAATGTATGAATATGTGAATTAGTAGTTTCTAAGGAACTCCAGGATAGGTACAATGTTTTATTATCATTTTGAGACCCTAAAACACCAGTGTGGTTCATATAATATATACTACAGAACCATCAGTGGGCTGTTACATTTTTATAGATCTCTATAATTAGCTAATTGCGGTGCCGGAGCAATTCAATTAGTGGGGATTACCCTGTGCGCGAGGCCCGCAGTCGGACTAAACATTGGAGCTCATGGAGTTGCAAGGTAAAGTCAGCGGAAAAAAACACAAAATCAGGTTCGCGCTCGGGGAAAAAGACCCATTCATTCTGCTGTTTACACGGAATCAGTGGGTTTCTGCGCCATATCCCGATTTTTTAGTGCGGGAAAAAGGTAATGGAATAGCCTTTCCCCACACTACGGGGATTTTTGCTGGTAATTAGTTGTGGGGGGAACCCCGTGGCTAATTGAATACCCCCCTATTTGTCTTAATTTGAACAGAGACGACATGTTGCAAGTTTTGTTTAGTATTAAGCAAGTAAATATAAACTTACAACATGTTTAGGATGTTGAATCTAATTTTTTAATGCAGTTATTTATCTGTGGACTGGCTTTTCTTGTCTATAACCAAATTCATTATGCAACGTTTAGTGTTCTTTGCATCAGGGAACTAGTTTAATGCATATCCCCCTATTGAAATTAAGGTTATATGTGATCATTGATCAGTGCCGGCACTGGGGTCAGTGACACCCAGGGGTAAATTTACTAAGAATCATGCTTGCCCCAAGATTAACCACAATTGACAACGCAGGGATACGTGAGAGTTTTTGAAGAGCAAACACTCAAATTTACTAAGATTCTGTCATGTTTAACAGAATAATGCTTTCAGTGTATGCAATCCTGTTTAATCGTGTGAGTGTTCAGTCATGTTTGTGGCTGACTTATAAAGTCCAGCCTATTCAGGGCCGCAACTAGGGGGGGCTGGAGGTGAACGTGCATCGGGTGCGTCGCTGCACCCGTCACCAGTGTCCTCCAGCCAAGCGCCACAGGGAGGCTCCAAGCCGGACGCCCGCTGAGATGTTATTACCAGCGGGCACCCGGCCCTTCCATGCAGCACCGTGGTATCCGGAGGCTGGAGTTCCCTCCTGAACTCTAGCTTCAGGCTCTCCCCACGGCCCAGGCACTATGGAAGAGGCATCATGACGTCTTTCCCAGAGTTCCGAGGAGCAGCCGGGCAGACCGGACGGTGGCGAACACAGGAGCGGGGTTTAATGTAAGTATTGTTTTTTTTCTTTTTTTGGAAGCGGCACTACAGAGGCATTACTATATGGGCACTTCAGGAGCATTACTAGGGGGCATTACTGTATGGACACTACAGGGGCATTACTAGGGGGGCATTACTATATGGGCACTACAGGGGCATTGTTAGGTGGATTACTATATGGGCAATACAAGGGCATTAAAATATGGGCACTATAGGGGCATTACTACAATATATAGGCACTACAGGGGCATTACTAGGGGGCATTACCATATGGGCACTACAGGGGCATTACATCGTGGGCACCATAGGGGCATTACTATGGGGCATTACTACAGGGGCATTACTATATGGGCACTACTACAGGGGCATTACCTTTGTGAGCTGGTCCTGGTTCAGGAATGCATAGGATTCCCTCATATTTCCTTGAACCAGCACTGAGCTTAACTACCGGGGAGTAACAACATAGCTGGGGGGGCCCACTTGATGGGGCCCTCTGCCAAAGCATTATCCATCCCCTAACTAGTTAGCCCAGGCCAGGGATTCCTCAGGAAGTAGGGACCCCCCCAATAAAGGGGTCCCCCCTCCTGAGTATGCGCCAGGCTAGGGCTAGTAGCCTAGGGCTCTTCCCTGCACCACTGGCCGGTGGGTGCGAGGGTGTGTCCCAGGCAGGGATCCGTCCTCTTCCCCAGTAGGCATCCATGGGTGAGAGAATAAAAAAGCCGAACCTATACCAGCGGGACATAGCAGTGCTATATGTACATACAAAATGTACATACATGAAAGTGGCAGGACCCACGTGTGTTCCTGCACTTGGAGACCCGTCAGCCAAAGAGCGGACGCTACCATAGGAGCAGGCCGCTGATTGGCTGTGTGTGTAACCTTGGTTCTAAGCATTTGAACAGCAAATGGCTGAACCACAAATTATAGAAAACCCTGTGTGTACTCAGACATACGTTATGCACACACTTCATTATGTTTTGTATGGTAAATACATGAAAGTGGATAACTACAATGTTTTAGTATATGTTGTCTATTGTCATCTACTGAAATGTATTCAATGTGTATTGGTAACGTGTAAAAAACATTTTCTTTTTGTGCATTTCAAAATATGCATCAAGTCTGTACTTCTGTACAGTGTAACCAAAAGTGTACACATATTAGCACCTTCGGCACTTTTCCTTCTAGTAAAAGTACACCGCTACACATGACTGTGAGTCATCAGCTTGTACTTGGTGAGCAGGGTTTACCGTAAACATTGGACAGCTTTCAATTTTTGCAGAGCTTTGCATTGAAATTGATAATGAGGATGGGTGTATTATGAAGTTTACATTTACAATGTTGACACCAAAATGTCAGCAGGTTCTGAATGTCGATATCGGCATTAGGTCGACAAGTAATATGTTAACTTTTCCAAATGTTGTCATGGTTAAAATGTCGACATGTTCATAATTTCGACATTTAACACGTCAACAAAATTATGTTGACATATAGTTTTTTGCATATTTTAGCCTCACCTTAAACCTAACCATAAAAATAACACAAAAATGTACTGTCGACATTTTGGTGTCAGCATGTTAAATGTCGAAATTACGAACATGTGACATTTTAACTTGTTGACATTTGTAAATGTCGACAATTTCCTTGTGGACCTTATGTCTATGTCGTCATTCTGACTGTTGGCATTCTGACTTTGTATACCAGTGAGGATAGCAACCAGAGTACATAGCTGGGTTAAGATCTGATAATATAAATATTTTTGTACCCTGCTTCTGCTAGTAACATATTGCAGTTCTCGCACAGCTCACATAACTCTGTAACCTAATCTCTCCCTTGTGGATATTACAGGCCATCCAACTGCCATGGGTTCCAGCATAGCTACAGTATGTGTCCACAGACTGGATATATAATGCCAGAGAAAACTGAAGCGCTTGTTTGAAATTAGGCACATAAATTATAAAACAATAAAGACAAATTTAATTTCAAATACACAGTACATTGAATGCAGAGAAATGCAAATCAGTGCTAATAGTCTGTGTTGCAGCCCTAGATATCAATTGTATCAATGTACAATCGTATTTCCACGTAAAAAAAATATTGAACTATATAAAGGATAAGGAAACAACAGTAAAAAAATCAGTTTAAAAAGCAATCAATTGATTCGCTGAATGTCCTATATAATAGGACTTACTCTCAGGAAATAATGCGTCCAATATGTATTATTGATATATGTCCTGAGGATATGTCCAAAGAGTAATTGCAATTGGGTGCTCCACTGAAATTATAAAGTCAAGCAATGTGTAAAATCTTTCCATACCATGTTTTAATATATGCTGTGCCTGCACAGTATAGACACTTACTGGTGCAGAGTGTATGTACCAGCTGTCCACTGACCCTCCATGGGGATGTATACGGCTGTATCTGTATATGATCCCCAGAGAGTCTTTATGAATGGTGAATTCCACTCGCCGGCTGTAGGACACAATAAGCCAGCTAGGTTATAAATGATGAGATCGCATTCAGATGGAAACACCACTGTGCAATGGGCTGGTAATGCACATGCTTGTCAGGGATGAAATGAGGTGGCAGTTCTTTTCACCCATCAGCAAACCAAATGTCCCAGCAAATAGAGCTACACAGAAAATTCATTGACGCGTTTCTCCGTGTTTGTGCGTCCCAGTTTCCTCAGAAGGATACATAATGATTTCTTTGGGCAGACTATAAAACGAATAAACATATACAGTATGTTAAGAACCTTTGTTGGAATAGAAACCATGTAATGACTTTAGTACAGAGTTTTTTATTGGCTTGGAATGGAAAAGACATTTTTGGTGTGACTAAATTAAGGACATTGAGAAGCCAGATGGCTCCTCAAAAATTGTGCTAAGGAGCCTATTCATTACTAGTTACATCTCCAGAGGGTAAATAGAGATAAGCGCTGACCCCGTGTTTTGGTTCTAATTTGTCATCTGGTTTTGCCAAACCCGCCCTCACATGTTTTGGTTTGGGATCTGCATTTTTTTTTAAATATTGGTAAAAACATTTACAGTAAATTTTGACCACCTCACAGCTCACAATATTGTTTTCACTACTTTTCACCAATATAGGCCTAGGGCTGCAGCGAGCTGACTGGCTAAACTAAGCGATAGAGCAGCGGCACAAACACACAGCAGTTTAAAAGAGTATAGGACATCTATGAAACATTGCCACACAGCAGTGGCAGACAGGATGTCAGTTTAAATAAAATATAAAAATGTTATTGTCTACGCAAAAAGACAGTCAGCAATGCCCCAAACAGTGCATAATGCAAAGAATAGAGGTGCAAGATGGAATTGTCCATGGGCCTTCCCACCCACCCTTATGTTGTATATTAAACAGGACATGCACTGTTTAACAAACCAATCACTTCAGTGACAGGGACTGCCACTTAAGTGATTATTTTGTTTGGGCCCCCACAAAACAAGCTACCAATGGGCAGCTTACATAGCTGGAAATGATCTCTATGTACAAACTGGCTCTACAGAGGCAAGATGTTGTCGCCATTATCATCCTCACCCTCATCAGTGTGTACATCTTCTTAACACAATATTCATTTGTTCCCGCTGGAATCCACCATTACAGGTGACTCTGAAATTTGACGTAATTGCCTGTAAAGGTCTTCCACGTGGAATTTGGTTTTTCTTTTTATAAACATCATCTTTTCCACATATTGAGGAAGTAGCCTCCTAAGGCGATTGCTGACAAGGTTCCCGGCTGTGCTGAAAACTCTTTCTGATTACACACTGGAGGGTGGGCAACTTAAGTAAAGCAAAGCCAGTATGTGCAAGGGCCTCCAAATGGCCTTTTTTCCTGCCAGTAGTCAAAGGGACTGTCTGACATGCCTATTTGCACTGTCATTAAAATAATCCTCAACCATTCTTTGAATGATGACCGTATCAGATGGAGTTGCGGTAAAGATGTCACTAATTTTAGACAATTCTGTTTGAGCTGACCAGATGTCTAAATTTTGTTTTGACCCATCGCATCACCAGTGGGTCTCTTAGGAAAGCTGAGTTTTCTCCTGGAAGCTGCAGATCCACCCCCAGAAGCAGCAGGCCTAGCGCTCAAGGATTCTATTGAGGAATCCTGGATAGGGGAGGACTCAGGGCCTGATTCATTACGGATCGCAATTGTGATCATAGCTGCGATTACGCACAGTTCTGCTGTGAAAATATGCTAATGTTTGTAACTGCTCACCAGGCATAGAGATGACAACTACTGCTTTCGCACATCCGTAAGACTTTGCATTCCTGCATTTACATCGGTTACATCGAGTAACATTGGACCCTCATGCAGAATTACAGCAGGTCTGACCTGACTCAGAAATTTCAACTCTCGTCGCACGCAGTGAGTACTCAAGCCAAACGCCATCACAGTGGCTAATTTATGCACGGCCAGGAAATGGCGTTCAAACGGACAGGCACACCTGTGTTTCTCCAACCACTCCCCCATCACCACCCTCAAACGCAGACGTCTGGTCACTCACTCTGTATCTGCGTACGTGATGGCAGTGCGATCGCATTACTGGCCGGCGCACGTGCACTGCGGTGCATACGTATGCATAATACGCACCATCGGCCAACCTGCGTACGCTGTTGCAATTGCGATCCGTGATGAATCAGGCCCTCAGTTAGCTTTTAAGGAAAAAAGGAGGGGGCTTGGGCTCAATCAGTCAAAAGGCTGTGTCCAAAGTCCTGGCGGTCTAAGTGAATGTAAATAGAATAAAAAGATACCATCCACTGCTGCTAGTTCATCGTCCAGTAGCTCATCTCATATGCAGGATTATACTCTCTCGTGTCAGCAATAGTGAAATGGCGAATATACAGTCACTAATCATTCAAAGCTATTACTGTTAGATGATTAGAGTGTAACGGATATAACACCTGGATGTGCCTCGATTATAATGCCCGTAGGTATGGGCTATTATTTAAGCATATTAACCAGTGTAACACAGTCACATAACGTAATTCCCCATTCAGTTACGGAGTCCGGAAGTATATATGTTGCTGCTCACAGAACCAATGCGGTCGTGGTATAAGACAGATCACAGTCTCCTCCATATATTGGGGAACGAAGCGTGCACCGTCATCCTCTACCGCAAACCCCGCTGCAATGCGCGACTTACAGCTTCACCGCAAATTGCTTGTCTGTGTCGACAGGTAGTTGGGGGCGTGGTAACCAGCCTTAATATTGCCTTAGTCTTTGTATAGGGCTGTTACCACATATGTACTGGGTGCTCAGTAGCTGATAAGGCACAACATCCAATATGATCCAAAGTTTCCTGTATTGTGATGATCTAAAAAGTAGATAAAAAGTAAAAACAAAATAGTCTCTCCCTCATCGACTAGTTTCGTTCCACAACTGGGGGCTTTTTCAAGCCACTGACTGACCAAGGCCGCCGCACCTTTCAAATGTTTTGAGGGGGCCAGACATCTCCCCCCCCTTTCTAACGCCAATGCTACCTATCAAAGACAGTGTCACTAATCCTATCCTGACTCTCACTGTCTCACTAACTGTCAATAGCTAACTAGCCCGCCCTCCTTCCCCTCTGCCGCTCCTGTGACAAATTATACCCAATCACAGTGGGAGGGACTTATATAGAATCAAAAACACGCGAGATCCGACGCTGGGAACATGAAGTTGCGTCTCATTTTCAAACCTGAAAATGGCGTGGAGAACCAAGCAGCAGCTCGGATATCCATGGTTACGGTATATTTGGTGGGTTCGGTTTCCAGGAAACTGAACCCGCTCATCTATAGTATAAAATGGCATATAATGAATACTAAAAGTACACTGCTATATTATATAGGGACATTTTTAAAAGTAGAAACTTAAATTCATATTTAAACATTGTATCCCTGTAACAGTTAAATTAACATTTTTAGTTAAATTAAATGTGAGTAAACACGTTGTAATTTTACAAGTCAGGGGCGCAGCTAGGGGTGTTAGGTGGGAAACATGATCCGGTCAACGGGGCACCAACAAGGGTACTGGAGCCATGATCTAGCTCCCAGGTAACAGGAGAGGGCTGGGCCGGCTACAGGAGCCCTGTACATTGCCTGACTCGCCCAGCTCCCTAACAGTGGCAGACTGACGAACAGCAGCTCACCTTGCTCTACTGCCCAGCCAGTACTCAACTCTTCCTCCTCTCCTGCTCTGACTGGGATTGCTGGGACATGACCTCAGGAGTCAAAAAGAAAAAAGCCTCTGCGAATGGCCCAAACTCATGGACTGACTACATTTACATATATGATTATTACAGGTACCAAATAAACATTTAAATTAGGGCATAGTAATATGTATTAAATGTAACTTTTATTATTTATCTATTAAATATACATACCTATATAAACAGGAAAAATATACAAAACATGACAATATTGAATGTGATGTAGAGACTTAACATACAGGAAATAAATTATTGGTTAAAATTGCATTATGTGTCTCCTAATTGCTTATTTATTATATATATTCCTGTATTGGCAGCTAATCCTCTGTGTAAGAGTGACTGACACTCTCTATTTTATATGACGGTCACTCATGCTCTCTGTATTATATGGCAGCACTGTGATGCTGTGATTTATATGGCAATCACTGATGCTCTCTGAATTATATTATATCACAGGTTCTCAAACTCGGTCATCAGGACCCCAAACAGTGCATGTTTTCCAGGTCTCCTCACAGAATCACAAGTGAAATAATCAGCTCCATCTGTGGATCTTTTAAAATGTGTCAATGAGTAATGAATACACCTATTCACCTGCTGGGTGACCTGGAAAATTTGACCTGTGTGGGGCCCTGAGGACCAAGTTTATTATATGATGGTCACTGATGCTCTCTGTATTATATGGTGGTTACTTTGCTGTTCATATTATATAGAGGTCTCTGCAATGTTTTCTGCATTATAGGGTAGTCAATGATGCTATCTGCATTATAAAAAGCAGTCATTTATGTCATCTGCATTATATAGAGGTCACTGTATATTTTTACGGACACTGATGCTTCCTGCATTATGTGGTAGTCACTGTGATGCTTTCTGTATAGTATGGCGGTCACTGCGATGCTCTGTGGTGGATGAAAAACAGCATTACTTCACTTTGAGCCTTGAGAGAGTGAACCTGCATGCTACATTTACAAATTAAAACACCACAGAATAAATGCAGCAGCCACTGTCACCATGATGTCATGAGTTCTGCCCCCAACCTTTGCACCAGGTAACAGAAAGCCTAGCTTCACCCCTGGCTTGATGATACAGCAATCATAACTTGAAATATTATCTATTTTGCTATTTGTGGGATGAAATAATAATCTACTGTGACTAGATTGAATGAATTAAGGATTACCAAATTATGCAGCTGCTGTTTTCAAATGACCGCAGGCAGAGCCGGCCCTAGGCATAGGCAACATAGGCGAATGCCTAGGGGCGGCAGAGGTTATTGGCAGGGACAGCAACTGAAATGGACGCTTGTCTGGTGGAACTAGCGCGGCCGGTACATGGCACCACGGTCGTGCCGCCACTATGAAGGGGCCTGCAGCCGCCCCCACCAGTCAGGTAGAAACTGTGAGTCAGACTCTCATAGTACGCTGGCACTGGCAGCTGTGGCGCTGCCGCGTGGGCCGTAGTGAAGAGGGAAAAGTTGTCGGGCCGGGCGGAGGAGGTCTCTCTGTCTCCACTCACCTCTGGTCATCTCTCCCCTGGTGCCTGTGTCCGCTCTGCTCCTGCAGTTGCCGCCGGGGATCTGACGTTTTGTGACAGTCCCCGGCGCTAAAAAAGAAAAGCCCAGCATACACAGCCTGAACCTAACCAGCCCTGACCTGACTGCCTGTCCTGCTCCTGGTACATTATACATTTACAGTACAGAATATTACATTTGTGAGTGAGCATATACAGTATGTATATAGCTATCTTGAGATATATATATATATACACACACATATGTGTGTGTGTATATATATATATATATATATATATACACATAATACATATATAAACATATGTACATATATATATATATATATATATATATATATACACAGTCACACACGTTATATGTGTTTGCGTGTGTATACATATAACAATTCTTTTTTGTCCGGCTCTCCTACAGAGTATAATAATAACACTCTGAGCCACATTTATAAACGAATGAAAATACCAGCGGCAATATTCATTTAGTATCACTGTGATACAAACGAAAATGCCACTGGTATTTATCAATACTTACCCCTCCGGCGAGATCCCACAAAGTCCTCCTCATTGGCGGGGTTCTCCGCTCACTAGTGGGCCGGTGTAATGCACATGCACAATGGTTTGCCTGCGCATGTGCATGATACGGGGACCCAGCAGTACCTGGAAGGCTGTGCTGAAGCCGGAAAGGCACTGCCAGGTTTCCATTGCCAGCAATGGGGAACGTATCGCTTTAGTCATCTAAGAGATGGTGAGAGTGATGCTGGACAAACAGCGGTAATCTTATGTTACTGTTGTTTGTTAAATCCAGAAAGGGAGGCATAACCCCTTCAGCGAGCGCTAAAGAGGTTATGCTTCATTGTTTAATGGGGGCCTCTATCAGTGGATAATGGATGACAGACAATATGTTTGAATTTTTCCCTGTTTGGGGCAATGTGTTTATTTTCCTTTGGGTGCAATGTGTTTGAATTTTCCCTGTTTGGGGCAGTGTGTTTTTCCTGTGGGGGCAATGTATTTGCCAGCCACCATGCACAGGAATGACTAGGAGCTGGGGAAACAACTGCAGGGGCGGGCGTACGCATGGTTTCAGAAATAGTCTGGCTGCTCTTAAGAGTGAGTTTTTTACTAAGTCAGCTCAGCATGAGTGAGGGGTGCTGATGTGACTGCTGTGAGAGGTGCTGTGTGCAGGCCAGATGAGGGGTGATGGGTGCTGCAGCTGTGATCTGTGCTGCTGGGCGAGGGGTGCTGTGCTGGGTGAGGGGCACTGCGGGTGAATGTGATGGGTGTTGCTGGCTGCTGCTATAATCTGTGCTGCTGGGAGTGGGGTGCTGGATTAGAGGCGGAGCTAGTGGCGGTGCTAGGGGGCACAAGCCAAAATCTTGCCTAGGGCATCAAATTGGCTAGGGCCGGCCCTGACCGTAGGTGTGAGCTTTTCACTCAGATAATTTTGTAGTGTATTATACTTGTAAACAGGGATTAATATCAAAGCAAACAGCAGGTATTACTTAATGCTGTTCATGATAAGACCCACCCCAACAACAATTATTTCTAGGTGACAAGTACCCACTGTGATGAGAGGGGTGGTCTCTCATCTGAATTACCCACATTCTGGTAGGATCAGCTTCCTTCAAGGGAGAGGAAAACAAGACCGGCATATTCTGCACCTGCAATAGAAGTTTGGAACTCTGGGTTTTCTGGGCTGCACAACTCAACTCCAGGTTTTCCAGGTCGCCCAGAGACAGCAGGACGTCAGCAGCACAGGAAGGGTTTAAAACTTTCATACACCTGATGCTCTTTGCATTGATGCGGACTAGCGGCCAGTTAGTAGGAGAGAGTGTTGTAGTGCCAGGAACCAAGGACTATGGTGTGAGAGCATGGCTAATTGTGGCTGCAATTACTGCTGACTGCTAAGCATGAGGAGTGCTGGGACATTTGCTTTATTTGTTTATTTATGTTATGCTCATGTATGCTAAAATGCAGTGTCTGCTGCCACTGCTTTACAGAGTACCTGCCTGTCTTAGTCTTCATTTCAACGCCCTGTGTTACACCACTTGTATCAACTGAGACTATAGCTGGCTAGCATGTAATAATACAGAACATTAAAAGTTTTATGTATAAAAGTGCAATAAACCCTTGATTACTTTTATTAGATAATTTTTTAGAATTCCTAGGTCTGATGACCTCAATATTTGCATCCCTGCACCTTTGATAGTTCCACCCTTGATATCAAGATAGCATATATGTAATATGAAACTGTGAGAAAGCAACACAGCTCAGTAATAAAAATAGATGCGCCTCACAACACTTGCTCTCCTGCTCTATGCACACATTGCAGTAGCTGGCCCTCGGGCAAAAAGCAACTGTGCTGAACTATAAACCTGCTCCAAACAGTGTCACACACTCCCAATAGCATAAGATCATATATATAAGCACTATTCTAAAACAAGACCTAAAAAAGGAAAAGTTCGGAAAAGCAAACCACTGCTGTAATTATAGTTCAATTAAAGGAACACAGACAAAACCTTTCCACAATGTTTAAAAAACATGTTAAATATCATAGGTTTATGAATACAATAACAACAGCATGTTATCAACAACACAGTATGCTAGTGAGCATTGGGAGAAATGTGTAATACTAGTCACAGAACAAAACCAAAGCAATCATTTTTGATTTTGAATTCATATTGTTGTTTTTATAATTATTATTATCATTACTGACATGCAACTGTGTTACTTTCATTGGAGGTCACTCTATTGACATCAATTGATTTAACTTGAGGTAAACACATTGAATGGAGCAGGTAACGTTCGTATCTACCGGTCAAAACTTTTTGAAAAACACAATTTTTCCAGGTATTGTCCCACTGAATAACTTGAAATGATACAAAGGTAAGTGGTAAACTGCTACGGGTTAAAAATAATGTTTAGGTTAGCAAAAACTGAAAAATAATGGCAATTTCAGAGTTATAAATTTTTTTTTTTTTTTTCAGGGAACAAGTAATGGATTAAGAAATTATAGCAGTTATGTAGCAATTAATAAAAGGCTTGTCTGGGAAATGAAGCATCACCAGTGAACTAGCTGGAAGAATGTCTTAAGCTGGGCATACACGTCCAGATAAAATGCCTGTCAGACCGACAGACATTTTATCTGGCAGCATGCCAGTCGCAAATGTCCGCAGCATACACTGTGAGATTTCTCTCACATTGTATTAGCCCGACATCTGTGCTCCGCCCCCGGGGAAGGAGACGTTTCCCCGTTCCATTACAGGAGAAGGAACACAGGAAATGTCTGTCTGTCGGCCGCTTGGCATACACTGCCCGATGCGGCCGACAGTTTACCTGTTAAATATCGCATCGGACGGGCATGCTGGACAATCCAGCATGCCCGACCGAGCAATATTTAACGCTCGGTCGCCCGCACACACGCTACATTTATCGGGGCGATCCGCAGATATCTGGCTGATCTGTATGGCCAGCTTTATGGACTGATTAATCAAAATTTTAAATCCATGGTTCATCAGGCAGGGTTTTTTGTACTAAGAAATGCTTATATTTTCTGGTGTATTTAACCTCAAAATGTAAAAGAGCAATGCTTTTAATAGGAAAATACCCATTATTAAAAGCATTGCCTTTTACATTTTTGGTTTAAGCATGCCAAGTCTGGAGATTTTTAATATATTTATAACATGGAAATAGCTATCACATTAGTGTTAAATAGGTATGCTATCTGGTTTAAAGATCACAGCAACTTTGCATTTAAAGGTGAAACCCCACTGTTTATTAATATTGTTGGTTATTATGGTAAGTACAGAGCCCCTGTGATTTCTATTTAAACAATGTGGTCACATATCATGTTGCACCCCAAATCTAGGAATGGTGAGTGCTGTGGATTAGTGCTTTATGTTTATTTGATTAATTTGTTTAATTAATCATTTTGTGATCACATTTTCTCATGCACCTCTGTTAACCTGTTTAACCACTTAACTGTAAGATTTGTAAAAATAAATAAATTGTTTTTTTCAAACATCGGAACCTTCGAAAACATTGCAACTTTCAATTTGATACCGGTTTCAGGCACCAGGTACACTAAGGGGGTGAGGGGGAGGTTAATTTACTTTTTCCCAGCAGCTGCTAATCGTTGCAGCCGCTGGGTGGGGGGTCCGGCTTTGTTGATTGATCAGCAGTGATTGGCAGCACAGCAGACACAGGAGGAGAGGGCACAGGCATGCAGAGGGACAGGTAGGTCCCTCTGAAAGCAGCAGCTGCGGGAAGATTCTCTTCCTGCAGCCACCCTCATGTTTATCTGACTGGTCAAAATTTTGCAACCAGAGCAGAACTACCTGGTGTGGTCGGAAAATTGCAACCATATCAGGCACAGGGCTGTAACTAGGGTAGTGCGACCTGTGCCATGGCACAGGGCACCACAGGGCAGGGGGCACTGTTCGGTCCTATCAATTTCCTGTTTATTATCATTCTGACTTGTAGCTTCCTCTTATTTTATCCCCAGCATCTCCTGGCTTCCCCTATCTCTTCCCTGGCCCTTCCCCATGAGGCCATGCCCCTTTTTCAGGTGCGTTATGTCCCTATTTTAAAAATAGGAGGGGTGTCAAGGATCTTTCTGGCACAGGGCACCAAAAAGTCTAGTTACGGCTCTGGCCAGGCAGGTGGTTAATCTCGCTTGTGTCAGCTGTTTTCCTAGGTGCTTTACAACAGGTGTGCTAGGTGACCGTCTTACCTATAAAAGCAAAGTTGCTGTGAGCTTTAAACCAGATAGCATACCTTGAGTTTAACACTAATGTGATAGCTATTTCCATGTTATAATTCTATTCTAGAACATCTCAGTCTTTTGAATGAATGAACCCTGAGTTATTACAGGAATTTCGTTTGATGACAGAACAGTTACAAAATTTGTTGTACAGTACCAATCTGTTAATATAAACATTTTTGGGGAATTGACCAGACTTTGAAAAGACTCCATCTTTCTCAACAGTAACTAAAGAGGTGACAGTCTCCGTTCCCCCTACTTCTGCAATGGCTATCTCTATGCTCAAGGAAAGTGGTTTTCGGAGCTACTTACAACCTAGGCTCTCTGAGGCAAAGTGGCAAAGGCGTAGGAAAAATTGTCTCTGTTTATACTGTGGGAGTGCTGATCATTTTATTGCAGACTGTTCCTTATGTAAGCCAAGAAGAAATTACCAGCCTCAAAGTCCTAGGCTTCAAGTTAACCACTCAACTTGCAAGCTAATCAATGCCGCAGACTCCGTAATTCCCGACAAAGGTGCCGCGGTTCCCCAAAAGAAGCCAGCTATTTATAATTGGGGTCCCATCACTAGGGGACCAAATCTCAAGTTGGGGAACCAATTAAACAAAGACACTCATTGTACTAGCAAGGGTTCAGTTGGTTCTTTTGCAGGAAGAACTTCCAACATTAAAGTCGATAAACCTCACTTAACTAGAGAGACACCTGATCTTCCTACCCCAGGAGGGGTCTCCTCTGCCTGTTCCAGTCCCAGTCCATATTCTGCCTGTTCCGGTCCTGTCCCGGATTCTGCCTGTTCCGGTCCCATCCCGGATTCTGCCTGTTCCGGTCCTAGTCCGGATTTTGCCTGTTCCGGTCCCAGTCCGGATTCTGCCTGTTCCGGTCCCGTCCCATTCTGCCTTTTCCGGTCCCGTCCCAGATTCTGCCTGTTCCGTTCCCAGTCTGGATTATGCCTGTTCCGGTCTCAGCCTGGATTCTGCCTGTTTCGGTCTCAGCCCGGATTCTGCCTGCTCCGGTTCCGATGTTTCAGTTGTCCAGACCTCAGGAGAGGACTTCAATATGCCAACCTCAGAAGAGGAGTCAGAAGTGCCGACTCCAGTAAGGGAGTCTGATGTGCCGACCTCAAGTGAGGAGTCCAATGTTCCAACTCCTGAAGCAATTACCGATGTTCCAGTCATCCAGACCCCAGGAGGGGACTTCGATGTTCCAACCTCAAGTGAGGTGTCCGATGTACCTACTCCTGAAGGGGTTCCCAATGTTTCAGCCATCCAGACCCCAGGAGGGGAGTCCGATGTATTGACCTCAGAAAAGGTGCCTGCTGTACTGCCCTCAGAAGAGGTCTCCATCGTATCACTCCCAGGAGAGGAGTTTAATGTACCAACCTCAGAGGAGAGGTGTGAAGTACCGACACCAAGAGAGGAGTTCGATTTACCAACCCCAAAAGAGCTGTCTGATGTTCCATTCCCAAGAGGAGAGCCCGATGAATCTATTCAAGCCGCGGATCCTCAATCGGTGAAGCCGGACCAGGAACCTGATTGCCTGATCTTCAATGGGGAATTGGAACAATTTTGGGACTTAGGGTCTCATTCAGACCCGCTCGCGAGCGCAGGACACTCGCAAGCGGGTCGATGTTACCCAAATGCGTATGCGCACGACGGAGGGAGCTCCGTCGTGTGCATGCGCGAGACCCGGACAGCGACAACCAAGCTGTTGCTCCGGGTCTCGCACCAAAGGGGGCATGCTGTCGATGTTGATTGACAGCACGCCCCCTTTGGTGGGCGTGCCGGGGGCGTTGCTGCCAGACGGAGGCATTCCCATGGGAATGCCTACAGTCTGAAGCCGGCCCCACTGACATCAGTAGTGATGTCAGTGGGAGTGATTTTGGCTCTGATAGAGCCAAAATCACTCCAGGGTTTGCGGCAGCGAGACCCTACCGCAGGGTCTCCGTCGCAAGCCCGATGGTCGCGATGGTCTCGACCATCGCGACCATCATCATGGACGCTCGCATAAGCTGTGGGTGGTAACCCACAGCTATGCGAGTGTCCATAAGGCCGCTCCAAGTTGAGGTAGGAGGGCCCTGATTCAGAGCGAGCACTCTGGTCAGAGCGTCCGGCTCTGAATCAGGCCCTTAATGCTTGAATTGCAGGTGCTTCCTCCAGGTCTTTCTCAACATGAAATTTTTTTTCCTGCTTTTGGAATTTAAAGGAGAAGATAAGAGATGGGCTGAACCCTACATTAGATCAAATGACTCCATTCTCTATGATCTTGATTTATTTGTTTGTGCTGTCCGTAAGGAGGTTTGGAGGTCCAGACATTATGATTGCTGAACCTTCTGGAAGTTTTACCTGTACCTCCAAAAGACTACCCAAATCAAGATCTGCTAAATCAGCAAGCAAATCTCGACCTCCTCAAGATTGTAGTATCTCCTCGTCTCTCCTCGTCTCTACAGGAGATTCAACCTACATATCTCCACTCTGGATGCTTGCTAACTTACCCAAAGATAGGATCTCCAATGAATTTGGAAATTAGGAAGTCATTAGCTTCACTATCGGTGAAGCAAGCCATTTCTAATAAAAAGTGTATGGCTCAGTCTGTAGATGACAACTCTAGTTCTGACTACGATCCAGTAGCGCATGAAAGATTCTTGGAATAACTGTCTGTGCTTCCTGTGGACAGTAATAATATCTTTGGGATCCCCATTGTTAAGCCTAAACAGGTGGGGAAGAAAAAGAGACATCGGAAAAAACGTTGAGCATTCTCTGTTACACCTAGATTCATGCTCCCCTTAGTGACATTGGGGTGTCCGGAGTCCTCCCTCAAGCGGGGGGGTACTGTTAGGATTTGCAGTTAGCAAATCATCTTGGTGGCAGTTTCCAGTCATAGTTGTTACTGGGATACTGCATCATGTCCTGTCCTTTTGCTGGCTTTTTTGCAGGAAGCTGGAAATCCTGTCTTGTCTGTGTCAATTCATAGCCTGTCATTCATGTCTGTCTGTGTGTGTTGTTTCATGTGTTCAATAATTAACTAGCTGCTTGTCTCTCTGCAGAGAAGATACACACATGCCTTTGATTAGGAATCACTCTCCAGGAATGGTCTCTGATTGGATCCTGCATCTCATAAGTATACAGCCAGCCCTGATCTCAGTTCCGGTTATACTGTGTCTTTACCAGTGAATGTTTGCTGTGTTCAGTTCCTAAGTGCTTGCCGGTCTACTTAGTACTTTGGTTTTTGAATCTGGATCCTGTCTCCATTCAGCCCTGCAGTATTATACCACAGTCCTGTCTGTCGGCTATAGAGTTTTCATGTGGAACTTTTGGTTATGCAACTTGTTTTCTGTGCATCCAGACTTCCAGTTACAATCTGTGCATGCTGCGTGTACTCTGCTCACCGGCTTCTAAGTGACCCAAGCACCCCGGGTTCAAGCATCGCTGTCTACAGGGCCCTCCAGGCCATACAGCTATCCTGCTTCTACACCACGTTCCAAGCATCGCTGTCTACTAGGCCCTTCAGGCCATACAGCAATCCTGCTTCTATGCCACGTTTCAAGCAACGCTGTCTACTGGGCCCTCCAGGCCATACAGCTATCCTGTTTCTACACCACGTTTCAAGCATTGCTGTCTACTAGGCCCTTCAGGCCATACAGCAATCCTGCTTCTATGCCACATTTCAAGCAACGCTGTCTACTAGGCCCTCCAGGCCATCCAGCACTCCTGCTTCTACACCACGTTTCAAGCATTGCTGTCTACTAGGCCCTCCAGGCCATTCAGCACTCCTGCTTCAACACCACATTTCAAGCACCGCCACAACATCGGCACACTTGCCGCACCATTGGCTCTCAAAGCCATTTCTAAATTCTAGACTATTAATCTATGGCAATTGTCGCAACATCGGAACCATCGCCGCAACATCGGCACACTTGCCGCCCCATTGGCTCTCAAAGCCATTTCCAAACCCTAGACTATTTATCTATGGCTATTGCTGCAACTTCGACACCATCGCCGCAACATCGGCACAATAGCCGCACCACGGCCCACAAGGCCTGATTCAGACCCGCTCGCAAGCGATATGTGCTCACCAGCGGGTCAGTGTTAGGCCACTGTGCATGCGCACGCTGGAGCCAGCTCCGACGTGCGCATGCGCGAGACCCGGCTAGCAATAGGCGCTCCGTCGCTCCGGGTCTTGCACCAAAAGGGGGCGGCTTTTGATTTCGATCGACAGCTCGCACCGTTTTGGAGGCGTGGCGTGGGGGTGACTTCACAAACGGAGGCGTTCCCATGCGATGTCAGTGGGAGAGCTTCCGGCTCTGTTAGAGCCAGAAACTCTCTGGGGCTTGCGGCCAAGAGACCCTACCACAAGGGTCTCATCGCAAGCCCGATGGTCGCGATGGTCTTGACCATCGTGACCATCATCCTGGCCGCTCGCAATAGCTGTGGGTGGTCACCCACAGCTCAAAAAAAAAAAACGCCCTGATTCAGAGCGAGCACTCTTTCAGAGCGTCCGGCTCTGAATCAGGGCCTTTGTTGCTTCAGCCACTGGTCCTGCCACTTCATTGTTCATTGTCTGTCAAGTCTTAGCTGGTGTTTTGTCTGTCTGGTCCTTGTCTGTATCTTGCTTGTCCAGTCCTAGTCATTCCTGCTCTAGTCCCAAGACATACCCGAACCATTATTTTTGCTGCCAGTGTAATTTACTGCAACCACACTCCAGCTAGCCCTAGTAGTATAAGGACTGTCATTCCTCCATCGTACCTTGCTCCGGTCAGCAGTCCTGCGATCTCTCCTGTGTGAGAGAATCATAACACAAGGGTCGCCCCTCCACATCGGCTGTACTAGACCAGGCGCAAGGGTAAACGCAGGATTTATAAAGAGGGGTTTCTAGTATATATGTGTGTGTGTGTGTGTGTGTGTGTGTGTGTGTGTGTGTGTGTGTATATATATATATA
This sequence comes from Taudactylus pleione, assembly GCA_031769625.1. Classification (NCBI taxonomy): domain Eukaryota; kingdom Metazoa; phylum Chordata; class Amphibia; order Anura; family Myobatrachidae; genus Taudactylus; species Taudactylus pleione. The sequence continues at coordinate 17,327,698 of JAUIMM010000115.1, read as the reverse complement.
TATATATATATATAATCTCCACAACAATCCGGCACTCGCAAAAAATATATAAACAGTCCCCGTTTAGGTGCCCTTCTTGACAAGACACAAACTCTTGACCATACATATACTCATGAGGCGGCACTCAGAGTCTGGCAATATGTGAAAAATGTAGATTTAATCAATCACATGTGCTGGTTACAGCACGTATGATTGATTAAATCTACCTTTTTTACATATTGCCAGACTCTGATTGCCGCCTCATGAGTGTGTGTGTGTGTGTGTGTGTGTATGTGTGTATGTATATATATATATATATATATATATATATATATATATTAGTCGAAGCTGGATAATTGAGACAGAATCTGTTTAAAATTAAATCTGCACAACGCCATTTTGCGAAGGGCCACCAGACGCCATTTTGCGACTGGCCCCCCAGGCCCATTTTAGCGAATCTCACACATAAGTACATACGGCGATGCTATTACTTAGCGTCGTGCGATTCCCACGCAATAGAAAGATGTTAAAAGTCCTCATTATATAAATACAGACAGTTACTAAAACATATAATATGATCAACTCTGCAAAACACGCACCACGGTGTACTCCACAAAACACGTAGTCGCACAACGCTAACTAGCGTCTTTTCTCAATACCCCAATACTTACACACTGCACACTTACATAAAAAGGTTCCATAGCATTAAGGTTAATATTTAAGGTTTTATTCATTATCAGTAATGTTGTGAAATACATGTTATTTGATAACTAAGGTTTAGTGCATGATAAGCAGACCGTGTTTGGTGTCATTCTAAACCACTGTGTCTTTGCAGATTTCCGGTTCCATCAGGGAAGAAATCACAACATGTGTCTGCAAGTTATGGATCATAGAGATTTAGGAATTGAAATGTTTCCTGTAATGCAGCCAGTCTAATTTGTTATGCAGCGGGAAAATGGACACAAAGAGCTGTTGGAGGCTGGAATGTGACCATACGAATTGACCTACGAACTGTACTGTAACAGAAGAACCAGGAAGAAGAACCAATGGAATCATGCCAAACTGTTCTATTGTATTGCCTATCCCGTAAGATTATATATGCATGCTCTCTGAAACTAGATGCTAGTCTTCTTGCTTTGCTGTTGACAGAGGTTTCATCTTTGATGCCGGGATCTGGATCCAGAGCGCGTGTGTATGTAACGACTGTACCTTGTGACTGTATGATTTATTTTGTGCTTAATTGTATTTAGATCACAGCGTATAACTATCTGTTTTTATGGTGAATAATAACTTTTTGTGCTTTGGAACCACAATCAAAGTCTGAAAGCAATTATTTCTGGTGCAACTCATAACGCTAAACAGCGACAATTTTAGAGTGTATAGATAGGTAGGAATCGATAAAATATATATATATATATATATATATACACACACACACTGACAAATATATGTATATGCAGTACACACACTTGCACATATATATATATATATTTACACACACACACATATATGTCACGCATACATTACACACACACCATGCTGCAGGTTGGAGATGGGACCAGGCACCATGTCAATAAGCCCTGCCCCCTCGCGGCAAAATGCCAAGTTTCGCGGGTCAATTGGGAGGGGATGGAGCCAAATGATGCAATTCTAATTATATTGCATCATATTGGCTCCACCTCCTCCCCATTGACCTGCGAATAGTGGCATTTTGGGGAGCGGGGCTTAATAACAGTGTTGCTTGCTCTCACCTCTGTCAGGGGGGGTTCATGGGTACTCAGAAACCCCCCTGCATGCGTTACTGAGGCCTATCCCCCACCTCTGCTGTCCTAAGGCAGGTTACCCCTCCACCTCTGCCATGCTAAGCAAGGTCCTTTGTGGTCTTTCAATAAATACATACCTGTTGACTAAAGCGGATGTAGTCATAATCCCAGCGTGTGGAATGCCGCTCTTAGAATAGCGGCGCTGGAATCCCTACACCAGTCACAATCCCGGAACTGGCATTCTGACAGTAAGTAGTGGGATTAGGGAGAGGGTTTGGAACTAGAAGGGAGGGTTAGGCATTTGGGGAGGCATGGTTAGGCATTAGGAGGGGAGGTTAGGTTTAGGGTGCATGGAAGGAGGGTTAGGGGTATGGTTAGAATACCTACTGACATGTTTCGGTATCCTAACCCTGTTGGGAGCAGGCATTGGGATTCTGACCATCGGGATCTTGAGCGCCGGTTTCCCATACCCAACCCCACTAAAGTATTAATACTGCAATAAAGAACACCAACTGCAACTTGTAAACATTACCAACCTAATATTAACTCTGACACAGGCCTATCTTTAATGAGATCTCCAGCCAGAAGTCCCTCAACTAGTAAAACCATTGGCATCTTTAATGGATGTTTGTCCAGGCATTACAATCTGTAATACACACTGAGGGTTTTTTAGAGAGCAACCGAATGTACAGTAATGCAAGCCCTTATACAAACCAAAGGCGTTGTGTCTGCTATAAGGTTTGGAGTACTCACAACCAATTAGTTTCATATATCATATTATTCGCCTAAAAACTGTTCATTCCTAAACCTAAAAAACAAAAATAATCCTGAGCTGTTATTGTTCTTACTAAATTGGGAAAATGTAGAAACCTCCAGGTAGTATACCTCGTACCAGAGAAAATGTAAATATTTATCTTTTTTTTGTTTACCTTGTTTCGCTTTCTTGTTAAAACTTTTTGTGGGCGATTCAATTGTTAGCACTGGTGGCTGCCAGTACTGGGCGCCCACGGCACAATTCTATTGTTGCTCTGTTCAGGCTTGAATAGCCTCCGGGTTTTCTGCTTGCCCTCACCTGAGAAGGCGAGCAGAAATGTGGGAAAAGTCCATGGTTTGGGCACCCAAATCAGGACTTTAAACAGGTTTTTGCAGCTTAACCTGATCTCATTGGGCGCTTCAAGCGCAAGAATTAATTGGCGTCCAAAAACAATTGAATTGCAACATTGTGTGCCCATTGATTACTGTGCCTTAAAAGACGATTGCCCCCTATATATTCTACCTTTGCTCTACGGGTGTAAAATATTTTCCTGTTTTGTGTTCTTTATTTTACTTTATTTGCAACCTTTAAAAGTGACTCTAATAGGTCTTTTGTGTTGTCAGCTGTAATAGATTCTTTGTAACCTTTCGAACTGTAAATGTAAAGTACAGCTGATCACTCAGGTAACTTAACCAGGCTCTGTGGTTTATTTGTAGAAGTGAATGTACAGTCGTACTCATTGTTACAGAAATTGGTTCAACAATGGAGCGGAGCCTGTAGCGGAGCAGGGGTGCAGGTTTCTGGAACAGCGGATGAAGAGGGATAATGTTGCAGGTCTCTGGAGCTCATACACAATGGCAAAATAACATTGCGCATGTGCAGATACACTATCGGTGGCCATCTTGGTTAGGGAATGAAGCTTCCCTAGAGGAGCCATCTTGTTGGAGACTTTGCAGTAGCGCACTCCACTACTAACAATATACATGTACAATATACAGCAACCACAGCAGTCTGCTATGCCTGTGCGGGGGAGCGATCACACTGATCGCGCCCCCCCTTGCTTTGCGCCTGGCTGAGGGGGCTCAGAGCGGCGCTGCAAATCTTTTTGGTTTATTTTTTTTCGGCAAGGGGGCGTGGCCACGCCTCCCGAGATTAGACCACGCCCCCTATTATCGGGGCCCGCCTTGGCTCTTGGCGGCCCTGCACGTTACTACCCAGCTGTGGCATTCACTGATCCATATGGGAGATTTCCATTGCCATCATACGTAATTACTTGTAACTAAAGCATTTGGTAACAGTCACTTTAACATATTTCATTATTACCATGCAAGCACTTATGAGGCATGTTATCTGATGTTACAATCTGAGCTAAATCCTAATTAAGAGATGGTTGTTTTAATTTGCTCCATAATACTGAGCTAATGCATTATTAATATTTCTCCTTCATCCACTAGGGGACACTGGAGTCTCAGAACAGTGGGGTATAGAAGTGTGTTAACCGGGAGCTGGTACTTTAAGAATTTAGAATAGAAGTAGCTCCTCTCCCCCTATACCCTCCTACAGGTCAATCCTAATTTTGTGCCCAGGGAGCTGGTCCTATGCTTCAGGGCTCTTCAATAACAATTGCAGATTGACGATCAGCAAGAGGATGATGACAGGCAGCCACCGTCCGTGCCTATCTGCGTTGTTGGAGCTCCCGGGGGATCCCACTTTTCTGAAGACAGTTACATAAAAGAACTGAAACGTTACCATTTGGCTCACCTTTGTGTTTCCTCATATGGGTCCGTGAGTGCCGCACCTCCTGGTCTGTATTTCGCTATATTGTGGGGGCACCCGGCAAAGCTGCTTATATTTTCAATGAGTGCCGGTCCTGTGTTGTTTATATATATATATATATATATATATATATATATATATATATATATTTTACCCATATAAAATAAATTACACATTTAGATATATACTTATTACATAAATATATGTTATTTATGTATATGTGATTATATATATATATATATATATATTCAACACATATTACATACGTTTAGATATATAATATATTTATAATAAGTATATATCATTTAAATAATAAGCATATATCTAAACGTATGTAATATATATATATGTAAAATATAATATATATATATATATATATATATATATAGCAAGTGGAGATGTCCGGCACTCAAAAAATGTATATATCAGCAGCTTGCTCTGGTGCCTTTCCCATGGTAAGACTATAAGGCTGTGATATATATATATATATATATATATATATATAATACATATGATATCATATATCTAATATGGTCACTCACACAGTGACAGTGATGCTTAGACTCGCACAGAGTCAGCCAGTGTCAGGCTTAGACTCTTCCATTCAGTGCAGCCAGTCTCCCCCTTGCCTGCTGAGTTCTGCCACACAGAAACAACATGGAGGACGCCCGCACAGCGGTGAGCACTGCAGTCACCTGTCTGCTTCTATCGACGTAGTCTGGTCTCAGTCCCCACCCGCAGCCTCGTAGTGGTGCCGCACTGCCTCGCGAGATGATAACGTCATCATCTCGCGAGTACATCAGTTCTGCAGCGGCGCGGCTGCAAGCAAGTGACACTGTCTGTGTGACACAGACAATGTGATGTGGTGACAGAGACGTAACCCCCCCCTCCCGCGCCAACTGCTGCCTGCCGCTGCCGTCGGTGGCTTGGGAAACAGTGGTTAGTTAAAAAAAATAAAAATAAAAAAAAAAGTCAGTGTGCTTCCCGACGGCCCGGGCCCCCTGCTATGTCCCGGCTCGGGTAATCTGTACCCGCTCCCCCCCCTCTCGGCGCCCCTGGTTTCAGTTACTATGATTGAAGAGCGCTTTGGTCATTGTATGTTATGGATGTACCTGCACTATTTACAAGAGACCCCTTGAGTTCGCTGATGGATCATGAAATAGGTAGGGATCCACAGAAAAGTTTAACCTGGAGTAATGGCAGCAGGCAAGGTTGGAGTTAATGGCTGAGGCAAAAAGATGCAGGTGTGTGCTAGACTTTGCTGCTGGGAAACTAGCTTGATGGTCTGAAGACACAATTAACTGGCACAGGTGGATAAGCACAGAAACAGACAGAATGTAGATCTGGATAGTAGCAGGCCAGCTACTCAGGATGCAGGTAGGTATTGTGTTGAAGCTGCAATGCTGGATATGGATTTGATTATGGCAGGCCAGCTACTCAGGATGCAAGTGGGAATACTGTAGAACCTGCAATGCTGGAAGTGGATTTGGTAGTGGCAGGCCAGCTACTCAAGATGCAGGTGGGAACACTGTTAAACCTGCAATGCTGGAAATGAATTTAATAGTGGCAGACCAGTTACACAGGATGCAGGTGGGTGTTTGTAACAGAACCAGTACTTGATATTGTTGAACTGACAGGTGAATGCAGGTTGGAGCTTGTAACAGAATCAATACTTGAAATGGTTGAACTGGCAGGCAGATGCAGGTTGGAGTTTGTAGTAGAACCAATATTTGATATAGTAGAACTGGCAGGCAGGTGCAGGTTGGAGTTTGTAGCAGAACCAATACTTAATATAGCAGAACTGGCAGGCAGATGCAGGTACACGCTGGGACTAGACACAAACCGGAGGAGACACACAAGGTAAGTTGGAGGGTCTAGGCAAGACACAGGCACAGAGTTGGGATGGACACAGGAACAGGGCAGAATCCAGCAGGACACAGTAGACTGAGACTGGGAGCAAAGGTATACAATGGCAGGATACTGGACACAGGAACAAAGGTTAGGAAGCGAGGAACTGCACAGCGTGCAGCAACCACGTGAACATCCACTAGGAACAAAACTTAGTAATATCACCAGCAGGCAGGAACAGACTTGAATCCTTAATGAAGGGAGAGGACTCCTGTGATTGGTCACTCAGGCTGCAGGCAGGTAACGAGAGGTGAGTAGCAGCCAGAGTCCAGGTAGTTTGGCTCTCAGTGTAGTTCCCAAGCCGGACGGTTCGGCGAGACCCATCCTGAACCTGAAGGATCTCAATCCTTATCTGCGTGCTTTCAGGTTCAATATGGAGTCTCTTCAATCTGTAATTGTGGGGCTCGAGATGGACGAATTTCTTGTGTCCCTGGACAAAGAAGATGCCTACCTCCACATTCCCATTTGGCCGTTCCTTTGGTTCGCGGTGAGAGACTCTCATTTTCAATTTCAGGCCTTGCCTTTCGGTCTTTCTTCAGCTCCAAGAGTTTTTACAAAGGTCATGGCTGTTATGATGGCCCTCCTTTGTATTCAGGGCATTACTATTGTCCCTTACTTGGACGATCTACTCCTGAAAGCCTCTTCCAGAACTCAATTGTTACAAGACATATTGATAACACACAGTCTCCTCTTAAGACACGGTTGGATCCTGAATTTTCCAAAATCCCATCTGCAGCCTACTCAGAGGCTTCCATTTTTGGGAATGATTTTGGACACGTTAGTACAGAAGGTTTTCCTTCCTCAAGAAAAGGTTACCTCCTTTCAACAGATGGTACGACTGATACTCCAACATCGCTGAGTGTCAGTACACCTGTTCATATGATTCCTCTGGAAGATGGTTTTGACCTTCGAGGCCATACCATATGGACAGTTCCACTCAAAGGCCTTTTCAATTAGACCTCCTCTCTCAGTGGTCGGGGTCCCATCTATTTCTTCATCAATGAGTAAGATTGGCATCCAGAACTCGGACGTCTCTTCTTTTGTGGCTGAATTCCTCTCACATATTGGCAGGCAAGCGGTTCGGAGTGTGGAATTGGATTCTCCTCACCACAGATGCAAGCCTGTAAGGGTGGGGGGCAGTGACTCTTGGAAGACACTTTCAGGGCCACTGGACTCTACTGGAAGCTGTTCTGCCCTTAACCATTCTAGAATTAAGGGCAGTGTTCTATGCTCTACAGCTAGCACATCCTCTGTTGTGGGGTCAAGCTGTCAGCGTGCAGTTAGACAATGCCACGGCTGTGGCATACATAAACAAGCAGGGTGGCACCAGAAGTCGGGTGGCCATGAGGGAAGTAAGCTGCATTCTACTCTGGGCAAAGGAATTTGCAGTGGCAATATCAGCAATTTTCATCCCAGGCCTAAAAAATTGGGAGGCCGACTGCATCAGTCATCAGGACATTCATCCAGGGGAGTGGGTGCTCATCCCACATGTGTTCAAGCAGCTGGTTCAGCGATGGGGCCTTCCACAAGTCAACCTCATGGCATCAAGGCTAAACCATCAACTGCCTCTTTACTGCTCTCGAACAAGAGATCCGCAGGCGGTGGCAGTGGATGCACTAACAATTCTTTGGCGGTTCCATTTTTTGTGCATCTTTCCACTGATCCCTCTCCTTCCTCGTCTTCTACAACGAATCAAGAGAAGAGACTAAGGTTCTATTGGTGGCTCAGATTGGCCCCGAAGGGCGTGATATTCCAATCTATGTTTGCTGCTGATAGATGACCCGTGGCCCCTCCCACTGCAAGAGGATCTTCTGCAACAGGGTCCTTTTATCTATCAAGACTTAAGGTGGCTTCGTTTGATGGCGTGGCTGTTGAAAGGGTTATCTTCTAATGTGATTCCTACCATGCTACGGGCTAGGAAGGAGGTAACTTCCAAGCACTACTACCGAATTTGGAAGGCATATGTAATTTGGTGGGAATGCCGGGGTTCGTCCCCAACAGAGTTCAAGTTGTCCAGGCCCCTTCTTTTTCTGGAAGCAGGATTCTCAGTGGGCCTTCATCTTGGACCTCTGAAGGTTCAAGTTTTGGCACTATCTATTCTCTTCCAGAGGAAACTAGCTTTGTTACCGAATGTTCAGACCTTCCTGCAGGGGCTTATCAGGTTACAACCTCCATTTATTCCCCCCACGGCACTGTGGGACTTGGATTTGGTACTCTCTTTCCTACAGTCTTCTCTTTTTGAACCTTTACTGACTGTGGATTTAAAGTATTTATCTTGGAAGGTAGTTCTTCTTTTAACTCCACTTCTGCTAGGCATGTGTCAGAGCTAGGGGCTCTCTCCTGTCATACTCACTTAATTTTCCATGAGGACAGTCGTTTCTTCCTAAGGTGGTGTTTGCATGTCACATTAACCAACCCATTGTGGTTCCAGTGTTTAAAGAAGATTCCGTGGCCTCCAGATCCTTAGATGTGGTTAGAGCTCTTAGGATCTACGTTGACAGGACAGCATCTCTCCATAAGGCAGATTCTCTTTTTGTTCGGTATGACATTTCTTGCCCTGGTTGGCCGTCCAAACAGACTATTGCACCTGGAATCGTCTGACCATCAGACAGGCCAATCTGGCCTCCGCTAAACAGCCTCCTGTTTCCATTACAGCACATTCCACATGCTCGGTGGGTCCCTCGTGGATGGCTGCCCGCGGGGTTTCTATGGCACAGCTTTGTCGGACGGCCACCTGCTCGGGCCGACATACATTTGTCAAGTATTATCGTTTTGACACTTTCGCGGCCTCTGCCTTGCAGTATGGCTGTGCTGTTTTGCAGAGTACTCAGCACTCTCCTGCCCGGGATGGGAGCTCTGGGACGTCCCCACTGTTCTGAGACTTCAGTGTCCCCTAGTGGATGAAAGATAAAACAGGATTTTGGTACTTACCGATAAATCCCATTCTCTGATTACACAGGGGACACTGGACGGCCACCCGGAGCTGTTCGGCCTGCCAGGGTTGTTTGTCCTTTCAGGTTAGGACTGTTTGTTTTCTTCGTTGCCTTCCAGGCTTTATTATGTTTCTTTGTTTTTGTTCATATATGTTCTAGCTTCTCTTCTCCTCTGCATTTGTCTATTTCCAGCTCTCCTCGGGCACAGTTTACTAAGCTAGCTTCTATTCTAAATTCTTAAAGTTCTAGCTCCCGGTTAACACACTTCTATACCCCACTGTTCTGAGACTCCAGTGTCCCTTGTGGAATCGGAGAAAGGGATTTATCGGTAAGTACCAAAATCCTGTTAGTACCAAAATCCTGCAGCTTGAAGTGTAATTGGCCTGTATTGAAAATATCAATTAAAACTGAGCCACACACTTCTTTACTTGCAGTTGTTTCACAAGAACACATTTTCTATCATTTAGAGAAACTATACCAGTTGTGTACACTGTTGTACAAAACAGTGTTTGAATATAATTTCTTTTGTCTGCTGTGCACACAGGTCTGATTCAGAGATGTACAGTACACTCCTCCGATGTCCACACAGTTGAGCGATTATCGGACATCTGTGCATGCGTCTGAGTTGCACAGCACATGCATCAAGGTACGTCACCATATTTGCTTGCAGCAACTTTTCATTCACAAAGTGATTGACAGTTAAGGCCCCCATACACGGGATGATAAAGCAGGCAATCCGACTGATTTGTCTGCTATATCGCACCGTGTATGGCCCTGATGTCGGGCCGAGCACATTCCCATGGGGTCGTACATTGCACCCCCTGATCTTTTTGCAGGACCAATTGATCAGGGGATGTGATGTACGATCCCATAGTTTGCCATGCGGGTGAGGGAGGGGGAGCTGGCGTATCGGGCGATCGGCCACCCGATCGCACCGTGTGTGTGGGCCGCCCAATATGTGGGACGACGGATCCCCTGTCGCCTCGCACGGTGCCATCGCACAGTGTATGGGGGCCTTTAGAGGGGGAAAGTAACAGGGAATGGAGGCAAAAAACGCAGGAGTGTCCCAACCATTTTCGGGGAGTGTCGTAGCCTGTGTCTGAAATTCCATATGCAGATAAAGTGGCTCAGGCATCTCAATTAAGACAACTATTCTGCACGACCATAGGACTATATCGAATGATCTGTACACACTTGCTTGGATTTGGGATGGCATCGGTTGTCGTCTCAATACATATCCCTGCGTCTCACCTGTGATTGCATTCACGTACATCTCTGGATCAGGCCCAGAGAACATGCCCACATACTCTGGATGTGCCCCTTTGCTGACACTCACAGGATTGCAGTCAGAGAATTTAAATGTGGTTTAGAGGATGGGATCCAAACACTTTGTGCACTATAATATATATATATATATATATATATATATATATTATATAATGGTTCCAATGCCAGCACTCCCTATGTTTTGCTGAAGGTATCGCACCTGGTGCCCTCCCATTACCTTGACGGTAAAGGAAAATAATATAACAGCAGCATGGCGGCACTCAGGGCATCTTTTAATAAACACACAGGGCCGTATATATTAACGACGTTTCAGAACTGTATTTTACGTTCTTTCATCAGGTTACAATGTAACAAATAAGTTTCCTAGCTTAAATACATAACACACGGTGTGATCTGGCACCAATCCTCTGTCCACGTTGTGGGCAGAGTGACGTCAGCAATTGCTTGAATAAACCACCACTAATAATAGCAACATGTACAAAGACGGGTCCTTAAAAAAATAAGCAACATTATAAGTACATATTGTGTTATGTAAATACAGTGTATCTTCATTTTGTAACAATTATGCTGGCTCAAGAAGTAACTACTTCAATAATATCTATAGTAAAACTGTCTGCACATCCCGATCAGGATTCTATAATATAAAGCCTTAGGGAGGGGAGGCTGCTATAAAATTCTAAAGATAAATATCGTTCCAACTTCGTGAATTAATATAAACTAATATTAAAGCTGGAACAGCAGTCAATAAGAAAAAACATTTCTAATAAATAAAACAATTAGTTAGGTTATCTTAAATACACATTTCAATAGTAAAGATATATCCAACCCATATCATACACAAATATCACAAACCAATATCTAAGAACGAGAATTAAAGAACATTAAGTACACTATTGTCAAACGCACAGGAAAACATTGGAAACTTGTTTAGGCCTTTTGGTGACATAGTTTCCAGCTTAAATATCCACTTAGCTTCCAATTTTAATAACTTTTTTGATCCATCACCACCTCTGATGATACTAGCTTATGTACCCGGTTTCACCCAGGTAGACCACCAATAACAACACATTAATCAGTAATGCATCACTGCTATAGTAAGACATTACCCTTCCTCACCAGTGTGCTAACACATTTTCCTCCCTCACCCATGTTGTTACACATTTGATGTTCCCCTCCCTCACCTGTGTAGAAATACAATCCCTTCTTCACACCTGTAGTAACTTATTCCCCTCCCTCACCTCTGGAGTAACACATTCCCCTCCCCCACCTCCTTAGTAACACATTACCCTCTTTGGCTGCAGCTACTGTAACTTCACTTTAGGCATAAACTACTCAATGCACAATGATTAATACCTAATATATGTTGTACAGAGTGTTTGTAGAAGAATATACTGAAAATAAACCAAATTTAAATTTAGAAGATATATTTTATACACATACATACATATATATATATAATATATATGTGTGTGTATAATTATATATTTTAATTCAAAATAATATTTTTTTATAAAAAAAAAATAGTTTGACTGCAAACAATCTTAGCCCTGTTTTATAAACTATGATTTATGTACTGCCATGGTGTAACCAAAGGCAATCAATCAAATATTTTGATTTGTAGTGGGTTACTACACTTATCAGCATATGTCACCCTCTATGTGTGATATTTGTGTGATATATTCTTTTTCTGTGTGTTCCATAGGGAAGCTTAGCATACTCATAGAATTATTGGTCGTTCTATCATAACTTATGATATCTACCAATTTGAGAAACCCCAGAGGCTACAGTAAGAGACCACTATCTCTTATCTGTGCAGCATATTTATAAGTACTGTACTTCTTGTCTCTGGAAGTAAGCTATCTGGAGGCTATGCATCTTTTAATCTTAACTAATGCCATTTTTACAGTAATAGAGTTACATTACTCTTGGCATAATGTTTCTTCTTTTCTAATGTTGGTTGGAATAATAACAGTTCAGAAAATGTCACAGATGTAAAATGTTACAGGTAATACAAAATGTTAATCCATATGGACCAGATTTGTAGATTCCTTTAATGGGAACTGTTGTGTTTGCTCTAGGGCAGGGGTAGCCAACCTCGGTCCTTGTGAGCTACCAACAGTTCACATTTTCTAGACCACCTAGCAGGTGCACAGGTGTATTCATTACTAACTAACACATTTGAAAAGATCCACAGGTAGAGCTAATTATATCACTTGTGATTCTGTGAGGAGACCTGCAAAACATGCACCGTTGGTAGTTCTTGAGGACCAGGGTTGGCTACCACTGCTCTAGGGGGAGATGAGGTGCACTGTGGTGCAGCCCTACATAATAAGCAAAATTATTTTAAGGGAGTACTGGAATGGATGAAGATGGATAGACTGAAGGAGACTGGCTAATTCAATGAATCTTTGCAGAACATTATGGGCCTGATTAAGAGGTGGATGCAGAAGCATCTGCAGCTGCGATTATTGGTGGTCACCGTCTGCGACTTTATGCAAATACCAATACAGTCCTTCCCTTGTGTATATACTTGGTGACTAATTGGGATGTAGTTTAAATCCTGGCTATTGGGATGCCGGCACTTACAATGCCAGTGCCGGAAACCCGACACCAGGCAGATTCCCGGTCCCAGTATCCCAACCGCCATCATTTCAATGGCAAGTAGTGAGTTTAGGGGCACGGCTAGGGTTAGGTTTAGGCTGCGGGGAGGGAGGGTTAGGGGTAGGATTAGGATACTTACCGATAGGTGTCGGTATCTTAACCCTGTCGGGATGCTGGCATCGGGATTCTGACCGCTGGGATCCCAAGCGTCAGCATCCTGTATACAACCCGTCGGATTGAGATGCCCACTTCCAGCGTCCGCACACAAGCTGCAATACCAATTGTTGCATCCTTAGGTGCCACTATCAGTTGCTCCATCTAAGGAGTTGATCTATTATTTCACCATGCTGATGATCGCATATTTACAGTCTCACGTAACTTGTTTTTGGCTCCATGTATTTTTGCTATACATCTATATTGAGCTTACTGTTTGAACCCAATAAGCTGACTGTTTAAATGGAGTGATACTAATATTATGCTAACCGGCCGCTACTGCACTGTAACTAATGCTGGCCATACACTCTGCAATTATCGGGACGATCCGCCCGATATCGGCGGATCGCCGCGATAATTGCTGCGTGTATGCGGGCGACCGAGGGTTAAATATTGCTCGGTCGGGCCTGCTGGATTGTCCAGCATGCCCGTCCGATGCGATATTTCCCCGGGAAACTGTCGGCCGCATCGGGCAGTGTATGCCCAGCGCGGCCGACAGACAGACATTTCCTGTGTTCCTTCCTACGGAAGGAACAGGGAAATGTCTCTTCCCCCGCGGGCGGAGCGCGGATGTCGGGCTATTCACTGTGAGATTTCTCTCACAGTGTATGCCGGCGACATCTGCGGCTGGCAGGCAGCCAGATAAAATGTCTGTCGGTCTGACAGACATTTTATCTGGCAGTGTATGCCCAGCATAACTAACAAAGATGGCTGCCTTGATACTGGACTGTTGCTATTATTTTTCCACTAATTTGCTGCTACTATATATCAAATAGCTAATACAAGCCGCTGTGTTGATGCTGGACTTTGTTTACAACTTGATCTTGACTTGTGGCCACAGTGTTTATATATATATATATATATATATATATATATATATATATATATATAATCCGTAAAGCAAGTGTGCACACTCCTATTCTCCAAGGGATGGGTGCACAGTTCAATCAATGTAGAAAAATTTCTCTGTTGTCACAGAAAAAACCAGCACTCCATAAATTAGCAAAAATGTTTCTTTAGTGAAAAATTTCATAATAATATGGACAAATACTAAAGCCGCATACACACAACGATTTTGTTACCAACGATTTTATGAATGATTTTCTGTCAGATTTTTTAAAGTGTAATGAACGATTTTTATGAACTACAAACGATTTTTGCATATTCCCTTAATGAAAATCGTTCAGTTGACAGGTCTGACTGAACTACAAACTACAAACTACAAACGTGAACGCGCATGAACGATAATCGTTCATTGTTTGACTCAGAAAGTGAACGATTTTTTCAAATGATTATTGTTAAACGATATCGTTTAACGATAATTGTTCAAAAAATCGTTGTGTGTGTATGCAGCCAAACACATAACTGCTATGTTAGTATATCCAACAATATCCAGCAATAATATACAGTCAATCAAACTCCTTTAAGCTCTTTCAAGCATCATGGACAAAAAGCAAAGTTCTCATCATATAATGAAGGTAGTTGTAGTATTTTCATGCATAGTCACCACCAATGAGTAAACTTGCTATGGTCCTGAGGAGTCAGTTGTATCCAGCAGTAGTATCCAGTCTATTCAGGCTCCTGAAGCTCAATGAAGCATAATAAACAAACAGCGAGGTTCCCGGCAAATATCAATGGCAGCCTGGTCGTGCATGGTCACCACCATGGAACAAACGTGCTGTGGTTCTAAGGAGTCTCTATGTCATGGCCCGACAGCTGTTTCCTCACACCTTCCTCACTGTTCCTCACTAAAGAAACATTTTTGCAAATTTATGGAGTGCTGTTTTTTTTCTGTGACAACAGAGAAATTTTTCTATATATGTGTATATATATATATATATATATATATATATATATGTATGTTTGTTTTTGGCGTTGTCATCTGTGTGTCCTGGCCATTTATGTTTTTATACATACATGCATAATTTGCATTTATTTTTAAGCACATGATCCCTAGTGCATAGGTTCTCAAACTCGTTCCTCAGGTCACGTTTTCCAGGTCACCCAGCAGGTGTAGTCATTACTCACTGACACATTTTCAAAGTTCCACAGGTGGAGCTAATTATGTTAATTGTGACTCTGGGCTCTGGCCCTGATTCAGACCCACTCGCAAGCGGCTGTCCGCTCGCAAGTGGGTCGATGTTGTGCACTGCGCATGCGCACGATGGCGGGAGCTCCGTAGTGCGCATGCGCCAGACGCGATGAGCGAAGGAAAGTCCTTCGCTCGTTGTGTCTGATCAAAGGGGGCGTGCTGTCGATGTTGATTGACAGCACGCCCCCTTCGGTAGGCGAGCCGAGGGAACGCCTCCCGTCAGAAGCCGGCCCACTGACATCACTAGTGATGTCAGTGGGAGTGATTTTGGCTCTGATAGAGCCAAAATCACTCCGGGCCTTGCGGTTGAAAACCTCAACCGCAGGCTCCGGCTCGCAGTTTCGATGGTCGCGATGGTCACGACCATTGCGGCCATCAAACTGCACGCTCGTATAGGCTGTGGGTGGTGACCCACAGCTATACGAGCGTCCAGGGGGACGCTCCATAGTTATGGAGGACGGCCCTCATTCAGAGCGTGCGCTCTGCTCAGAGCGTACGGCTCTGAATGAGGGCCTCTATTTATTAACATTATTTTTACTAAAATAAAGTGAAAAGGGGTGTTTTCACACCCTTTTCACATTAGTTTAGTATCACCTACAGCAATTGGAGTAGAATTCGTAAAATTCTACTCCAACCCCCTAATATCACTTATTTTTAGTAAACAGATCGCATTTCCCATAATTGTAATGGGAAATGTGATCCAACCAAAGTTACTAAAAATAAATTGTAAAAAAATATTGGGGAAACCCTGTGATAATAACGTCACCTCCCGGTTACCGACTCCAGCTCTGCTCTAACGGGGAGAGCAGAGCCGGGAGTCGGTCCCAGTAATCAGCTGTGTGGTCTAAACAGACCGCAAGCTGATTACTGTAAAAAAAAAGAAATAAAAATTGTAAAATTTTTTTTTTACTTACCTGACTCCAGGGACCGGTGATCGGGCCTCCGGTGATGTCTCCCCTCCGGTCAGCTGGTCTCCCATAGTGCGGCCCGGTCATCATGTGTTCGGGTCCCAGTGCAGTATGGGATATCACCTGACCGGACGGGTGGAGGACATCACCGGAGACCCGGGTCATGCAGGTAAGTGCTATTAAGGGAGGGGGGGCCGCGATCGCGGCAGCGGGGCTTAGCACAGGGGGCGGAGCTTAGCACCCGGATGGGGGTAGCAGCAGCGGCCTGTCGGCGCAAGCGCGGGCACTTTGTCACGGTATTTTTTGCGAAAAATACCGTGACTAGTGTGCGGAGGGGATTTGCAGGGACTGATTCAGAGCCGCTCGCTCTGAATCAGGGCCGGTCTTTTTTTTTTTTTTAGAACGGCCTCCTGGCTGCTCGCATAGCTGTGGGTGACCACCCACAGCTATAGCGAGCGGCCATGATGATGGTCGCGATAGTCAAGACCATCGCAATCATCGGGCTTGCGACGACACCCTTGTGGTAGGGTCTCGTGGCCGCAAGCCCCAGAAAGCTTTCGGCTCTAAAGAGCTGAAAGCTCTCCCACTGACATCACTTGTGATGTCAGTGGGGCCGCCCCCAGATGGTAGGCGTTCTCATGGGAACGCCTCCGTCTAGCCAGCCACCCCCCCGGCCCGCCCACCAAAGGGGGCATGCTGTCACTCAACATCGACAGCACACCCCCTTTGGTGCAAGACCCGGAGCGACGGATTGGGTCTCGCGCATGCGCACGATGGAGCCGGCTCCGTCGTGCACATGCGCTCTGGGCCACCATCGACCTGGTTGCGAGTGCTCAGCGTTTGCGGCCGGGTCTGAATCAGGCCCAGAGCTTTATCGCAAGCTCTGTCCCTGCAAGGGATTTGTAGTAAATCCCTGTGATATTGCCTGAATTCGCAATGCGAATTCAGTCGATAATATCACACTACAATCTGCATTCAATTGTAGTAAATAGAGCTCTCTGTGAGGCGACCTGGAAAACATACACTATTTGGGGTCCTGAGGACCGAGTTTGAGAACCTGTGCCCTAGTTGTAATTAGTCATTATTATTGTACATTTACCATTTATTATTGATGAAATAACTTTTATTTTTTATTGATATTTACATGCGCTCCCAGCTTCTTGTTTTTCCTTTTCCATCTAACTTGCACCTGCCCAATGACAAGTGCAGTTTCTCCGTGTAACCAGGGGCGCCGAGAGCGGGTACTAATTACCCGGGCCCAGGTTTGCTGGAGGGGCCCGGCACCGCTCTCCCCCACCCCCCTACATCACAGCAGCCCAGCACTGGGAGACTGCTCGCGGCTGCTAAGAAGCAGCAACAGCAGTCTCCTATACCTGTGGGGGGAGCGAGCAATCTGATCACGCCCCCCACTGGTTATGCACCGGGCTGAGGGGGTTCACTGCGCCTCAATCACCTGCATGCGCTGCAAAACTTTTTTTAAAATCCTAAGGGGGTGTGGCCACACAGCTGCAATTAGGCCAATTATTATTGGTGGTGGAAGGACTGGTCCTCCCAAGTCCTGCTCAGTGTACTTCGGAACAGAACATGCTGCTATTAGACCCACAGCCTGTGGGTCTATTGTTAGTGAAATAATCAGTTGCTCATTTTGTTGAATAGTGTGTACATTTCTACCTTTGCCAAAGCATCTCTGTGAGATTGTGAAAGCAACAGCAATGCACCCTGGCTGAAGAGAGTGTGTTCTGCTCCAAGCGATGTGTCATAGAACTGACGTACAAGTGTAAATGAACCTTAAAGCAGCTACATTATTCGACACACATATATAAATATATATTTATTATTATTACCAGTTATTTGTATAGCGCACATATATTCCGCAGTGCTTTACAGAGAATATTTGCCCATTCACATCAGTCCCTGCCCCAGTAGACCTTACACTCTATATTCCCTACCACATAGTCACGAGGGTTAATTTTTGCTGGGAGCCAATTAACCTACCAGTATGTTTTTGGAGTGTGGGAGGAAACCCATGCAAGCACAAGGAGAATATACAAACTCCACACAGTTAGGGCCATAGAGCGAATTGAACCAATGACCTCAGTGCTGAGAGGCAGTAATGCTAACCATTACACCATCTGTGTTGCTAAGTATATATATATATATATATATATATAAACAACCAGGACAGGCTCTAGGTCTACTAGTATCCTGTGTGATAAATGTTGGAGCACCCAGGCCGTATTCAATTAGCAGCAATAAGTCAGAGTCCACGGAAAAGTATCGCGGGTGATGTCATTTTGCCAGGCAAAAACTTATCTCCGTATTCAGGGCCTGATTCAGAGCCGGACGCTCTGACAGAGCGCTCGCTTTGAATCAGGGCCGGGCATTTTTTTTTTACAGAATGGCCTCCTGGCCGCTCGCATAGCTGTGGGTGACCACCCACAGCTATAGCAAGCGGCCATGATGATGGTTGCGATGGTCAAGACCATCACGACCATCGGGCTTGCAACGAGACCCTTGTGGTAGGGTCTCGTGGCCGCAAGCCCCAGAGAGCTTTTGGCTCTAACAGAGCCGAAAGCTCTCCCACTGACACTTGTGATGTCAGTGGGGCCAGCTCCACTGACATCACATACCCCCAGCCCGCCCACCAAAGGGGGCGTGCTGTCACTCAACATCGACAGCGCGCCCCCTTTGGTACGAGACCCGGAGCGACGGAGTGCCCGTCGCTATCTGGGTCTCGCGCATGTGCACGACGGAACTGGCTCCATCGTGCGCATGCTCACTGGCCTACCACTGACCCGGTTGCGAGCGCACAATTATTGCGTCTAATTGAATATGTAATTAATCATATCATTACAAACTACACACATTGTCCTCCACAGGAATAAAACACACACATTGTGCCCCACAGGAATGAAACACAAACATTATTCGCTACAGGAATGAAAACAAACACATAGGCCTTCACAGCAAAAAAATAAAACGCATAGGTCCACACTGGAGGTTTTAAAACACATTGGCCCGACAGAAAAAAATAAATAAAACACACACAGAAGATTGACCTGACCAGCAGGTAGGAGAAGAGACACAGGAGCTCCCAGTCCTTCAGCCACGGGCGCCATCAGCTCCAGCAGCGGTTGCAGACTTAGGGCGGTATCCAATTAGCGCCGAACATCCTTCCAGGGACTGCATGTCCCTGGAAGGATGTGCTGTACTGCTACCAGTTATATTGAGTTTATAGGATTACAATAGTCATATACACAAACAGATATTCTTTATGTCACATTGCCCAGAGCTGAGTGTTGTCTTGGCCTTTTTGAACATAACACCTTTGTAAGTAGACCATTGATATGTTTGAGATGGCCTTGGGGCCAACTACCTTCCCCCATTTAATTTATTTTCACAAGCTCCAAACTTCAAGCTAAAAGAACTGCACATTTACACCCAGCCATTGTCTCCGTTAGGGTGAGGTGTCTGTGATATGCTGAATAAAGGAGCTACAGATGTGTCCTCAAACACAGTGGCTTTAGTGGAGTCGAACATTCTCTCTCAGCGTGCCAGCTCCAATGCGACACGACCGTGATAAGCGTCTTTCTCGCTTAAAATGTGCATGTTATTTGCATAAATAAAACAACTGGGAGCGACAAAACTACATTGCTAGATTACACTGATCAATGTGATGTGTGACACTTGTACGTGTGTGTGTGAATGAGTCTGAATCTGTATATGATGTGCTACAATGTAGCAGCTGCGGCTCTTTCTCACGCCAAGTACCAATGTGCTTCATCTGTAACTTTGTACATGTTTGAAGCTAATTCCTGTGCAGTTAAATTTGCAGCCCAGCATCTCTAGTCTACTTTGAGTGGTGTTTCTCTGCGTCTTATGCAGACAAAATAAATAAAAGAATTAAAAAAAATACAATGCGCTACACCTCTCGAAGCATCTCAGTCGCGCTGGACGTCTCACACAGTATGCCGTATAGATGCTAGGTGTATGAGGACATATCTGTACATCTTTAAATTATTTACAGTATGTTAAAGAACAGTATTCTCTGTCTTCCTTTCCCTGTTACAAATACATATTATCAAATTATTTACTTTTTAAATTATATGCACTCAATAGACCACAAATGTCCACACATAATTTTTTCAGGTCAGCTGAAGTGGAAATACAAAGCACCACTGACCAAGAAACAAATCATATATACATGAGGGTGTAGTAGGTATTACCGCCAGCCGCATGGCTGGCGGTTGAAATCCTGACAGCGGAAGCCCGGCAGAGGTGACGAAGCCCGGCAGAGGTAAAGATCCCTACTGCTAATTAGGTAAGTATCGCTAACCTAATTCCTTACCCTAACCCTAACCCTCCTTTAGAGGTGCCTAACATGCACCTCCCCCCCAAGCGCCTGAACCTAACCCCTTTCCCCGTAGCCTAAACCTAAGTCTCCCGGGGGGGGTGTCTAACCCTAACCTCCCCCCGGGGGTGCCTAACCCTGACACTCCCTTCTCCTAGTCTAAATCTAAGTCCCCTCGGAAGCCCTAAAACGTAATCTTCCCCCCCGCAGCTGTCTGCGCCCAGCACCCGGCTTACCGTCCGCTTCGGGCTCCCGGCGTAGGTCTAATGACAGGTTATGGAATTTCGACGCCTGTCATTAGTACCTTGCCGGGATTAGACAGTCGGGAAGCCGGTGGTCCGAATTTAGATCGTCGGCTTTCTGACTATATCCCTCCTACATATAAGCTTTTTTTGAATATTGCAAAGATAAGGGGCGCCGAGTTAATATCAAACATATAAATAAATGAAACAGTGCAATATGAATTTTCATGCCACAGGTGCCACTTGAAAATGAATATTTATAGAGTGTGATGAGAATCTTGCATTTAAGTATTCCACAAAATACCTCAAATGAAGAGAAAACTCAAAATTGAAATACAATCAAAACTAATCATTTGAGAAGTGAACAAAAGTGATTGCTCGTACCAGAACTCAGAGATAATCAGGCACATCATATCAGTTAAGGGTATATTTTCTCATACATCAGATACCAAGGTAAACTTTTATCACATGGTGAGATCCCTTTCAGGGGACATGTATAAGGAAATTTATGGTATGGTATGTAAGGCCAAAGTGCATACCAATCAAAAGGTCAGATAACCATGTACTTTAAAAATACCAAGACCCCATAACTAAAGACGTTTTAACTTGGAGCCATTATTCATTATTTGATTTTCATTAATTGTATTTTGTTTCTGATGATTTTTTCATATGACATTATATGTGAATTTATATTGTATATTTTATCAAAATGTATTGATTATTTTTAACTATTGCACTCTTTTATGTATTGGAAGCATACTAATGTATCCCTATATTTAGAGTATTTCAGAGTACTCAGTAGAAGCTGCATATTTTGGCAATTTAAATACAACATTGTAATTTTATATTATTTAGTATAACAAATTTTACACCAGAATTTATTTGATATTACAGAAAAAATAAGTTATATGCTGAAATCTTTACAAACTTCAACCTGGGAAATCAGTAGTCATCCACAGAGAACATCAGAAAGTCCTCAAGGGACAAATAAACAGTGGGCCTGATTCAGAGATGGTTGATAATGCAGCTGGAAGCGCAGTCGCTTTCTCAATAGTGGTTGTTGAAATACTGTATGCAAATGCTAATATCATCCTTCCCTCTGTGCTCCACCGAGCAATGGGGTGCACGAGCGGTCAGACGTCCATTTTCAGGCTCTGTGGTATTTGCGATGAAGATTGTGAACACTCTAACATTGATACATCGGTTTAACCATCGACATTAACCCATACTTGCCTACCCTCCCGATTTGGTCGGGAGCCTCCCGAAATCGGGTGCCGCTCCCGACCTCCCGGGAAGGCAGGCAATCCTCCCGGCCCCGGTGATGTGTCCGCACCTTCCCCGCGCTTTTAAGTAAAAACCCCGGCAGCAGGTGGCTGGTGAAGCGATGCGCGCTTAATCACGTCATCGTGGCTCCGCCCCCGGCTGCACAATGCCATTAATCACGGCATTGTGAAGAGGGGGCAGAGCCACGATGACACGATCGTGCTGTCACGCCCCATGCTCCGCCCCCAACGCCACGTCAGGTGCCGGACCCCGCCCCCTTTGGCTGCGTCATGCCCCCAGCCCTGTAAGCCCGATAGCTCCCTCCCGGAAGGAGGGAGCTAAATGTTGGCAAGCCTGCATTAACCTAGAGTCTATTCTAACTATTCTAATCCAACTAAACATGGCCTCTGAATCGATGGATTTCAGCATTCCCAGACATGCCTGTGACAGTCTAGTCATAACACGCTCATTAAATGGCCCCTTTTTGCAATCACTTTAGGTCACCTCCCAGTCTCCACCCTGAATCGCACAGAGATTGCAAAGTGTTAGTGATGCTGTACGCAATTGTGAATGCCATCAGACACTTGGGTTCGCAAGTTCGCAGTAAGCATTTCCAGGACTTTTTGTGTATGTGCAGTAGCAAAAAAATCACTCAACTGCGGGAACATCAACACATTAGGCTCAGTGGTCCTGATTCAGAGCAGCTCGTAAGCGGCCGCTCGCTCACTCCAAGCGATGTTCGCACATCTGCGCATGCGTATGGGTCGTAATGCGCATGCACCAACCAGTCATTGCGGTCGGAAATCGTGCGCTTGCAAAACAGTGAGGGCCTGCTAATTTGAGTGACAGAATGAGGCATTTGTGGGTGGTAACAGGGGAAGGTGCTTGAAAACGGGGAGTGGAGATCCAAACGCAGGCGTGCCTTAAGGTCAAAACGGGCGTTTAATGGGTGTGCATAATTAACAAAGCAGCGTCATCGACCACGTCACTTGGTTGTCTTTTAGCCTGAACTGCTCACAGTGATTGCGGGAAGTAAAACCTACCACAAGCACTGCGAGCAGTTCAGACGCCTTTCGATGTACTCTATTAATCTAATAGCAGAGATGACGTATGATGCGAACGGCCAGGGGACGTCTTTACAAAATAGCGAGCGCATGTTTCGTTCGCTCGCTCAGACATAGAGGCGTCAACAGACCGCAATGAGCGAGCGCTCAATTTAAATAGCCGGTCTCTTTTTCTGAACGACGGTTCGCAAATAGCGTCCGGCTCTGAATCAGGCGCAGTGTACGGTAATACTGTAAACACTCAAAAATGTATTGTCATACAATGTCACAGGGTTTTCCTGGGGTGACTGGTGTGTTTCATTTAATTATTTACATTTTTCTCATTCCTGTGTTGCATCTATTTTGGCACCTTTGTGCTGGTCATTTTCCAACATCAATATCAATAATTTGTAATAATATCCACACAAATTATAACTTGTTTTTATTGAATTTACAAGCAAGTGTACTAAAAGTCTGGGTATATTTTTTTCTAATTCCCAATCATGGTTCGTGCTCTAGCATTAATCCATCTTTTCTAAACAGCAATGAATAAACATAATTCTACACAATTATTCATACTAAAATTAGCACTTGGAAATGAGAATGCATGTTTTTTTTTTACTTGTTTAAATTAAAGGCCTCATTCAGCAGTGCACGATGTTCGGGAATCTGCGCAGGCGCCAGACCCTTCTGCGCATGTGCAGAACGGGTCTGCGAGCCTGCATGTAAACTTGCAGCAGACTGTGCAAGGACTGGGGGGCCTATTCATCATACGAAAAATGGCCCGTTAACCATGCGGAAACGCATGTTTAGATTACCAAGCCATTTATCATCAGGGGTCTGTATAGGACAGTGTTGGCTAACCTTGACACTCCAGCTGTTATGGGACTACATAACCCAGCATGCACTGCTACAGTTTTGCTATTAGGGCATGCTAAAACTGTGGCAGGGCATGCTGGGATATATAGTTCCACAACAGCTGGAGTGTCAAGGTTAGCCAACGCTGATATAGGACAACCTGATATTCAGCAAACTGAGTTTGCCTGCGAGAACAAGCGCCAACTTCAGATGGTGCTTGTTCTCGTAGCTCTGCTCCTTCCTATGGGAAGGAGCTCTAGGGATGTGAAGAGGGATCCCTCCGCTGCCTCCTCACTGATTCTCTGGTGGCTTTGCTCATGCGTGACCTTAGGTCACGCATGCACAGAAGACGGCTGCTTAGGACATGTAAGTAACGCAGCTATTTCTGTAGCTGCGCTACTAATTGTGGGGACAGCTGCTATTTGGAGCAGCTGTCCCCGCACCGGGGCAATGACGAACTGCTCCAGTGTTAAGAATCCCGTGCTGGAAATTTGCGCATGCACAGTAAAGAAGTCTCCAGTAACGTAGCTCTGGTGCCATGTTCCCAGAGACCTGCGTATGTGAAGCAAACTCTGGCACAAAGCCAGAGTCTATATCGCTGCCAGAGAGGAGGGCGCCACACTGAGGCTGCACACGGGCCCCCTCCTCACTTAAATCGCCACTGAGATGGAGATATGTGATGCTGAGGAGTTAACTAGAGGAGAGAACCTTCATTATCATAGATCACCTTTTCATTAACAATCCCTTAGTTTCACTGTTCTAGCCAGGTAACTTTCAGACACTATGGCACTCATGCCACAGGGGGTAGCTAATAAATAAGGGGAGTATACTTGTGCATCACCTACAGCCCCTCTGCAGGAATACCAAGTACCAGGGGACATACTAATGAGATACCTACACAGTGGTGTATGCCAAAAGCATGGGAATTGAGATGTCTTAAATGGACAGGCCAGAAGGGGGTTGGGAGCTCAGTACTGTGTAACATCTTCTGGGGTGTGGAGTTTAGGCTCCTATCAGGAGATACTAGAGAGTGTAGTTTTATCTCCTGCCAACTGGATAATATTACAGGATTCTACAGTAGGAAGAAGTACAGGCCATAGGGGCCCATGTATCAAATTATATTTGAGGTATAATCCCCGAAAACACCCATTTTCGGGGATTAACCTCAAATATTAGGTATCCCCCGAATGTATTAAGAAGGGACTGCAGCAGGTATCTCCTATTCCTGCTGTGATCCCTCCATTACCGCTGGCAGCTGCCTCCCTCATAGGTTTCTATGGAGGATGCGATGCTGCCAAATTTACCAATATCCGGAATGTGGTGCATTCCAGATATTGGCCCCCTCAGCTAACGCTCTCTGAAGATGGTGTTAGCTGCTGTAGCCTATGGGCTACACTGTGCTTAATTAGCTGGTGGGGTGATCCGCTAGAATCCTCCCCGACTATGATGGCTGTGCATGTGCAGCACTCCCTGCACTGGCCGGCAGCTCTCCGGAGACATCACACGCTTCTTGCATGTCCCAGATGATACATCCGGCCGTTATGATCGCATTTTGCAATGCGATCATGGGTGGTACTGACATGCCCTCATCGCATTGCAAAAGCATTCATTAATAAATGGGTCCCTTAGAGTTGTTTGGCTATTGGACTAGGGAGCCCCCTCACACTTCTGCAGATCATTGCACCTGAGAGTTTTATTTCTTGGTGGGCATAATCAGGTGATTGCTGTGACTGACATCGGTTAGGACTTGGGGTGTGGAATGCTGCCTTCTCCCAGGAACACAAAGGGCCCTATTTACTACAATCTGCATTTAAAATGCGGTTGAAGGGTGATATTTATTTAGGAAATATCACAGGGATTTATCAAAAATTCCTTGCAGGGACAGAGCTTGCGATAAAGTTTTGTCCCTGAATATCCCATCCACAGTCTTCTCACCGACTGGCTCATCATACCCCCCTCACTTTCAATTACCTTCGGTGATAGGTGCTCCCGTGATGTCCTCTGGGGGCTCCGGTCATCTGGTCTCCCAGCCTGCACTGACCCCGGTCAGCTGTTCTATGCAACAGCTGACTAGGGTCACAGTGCAGGAGCCAGTAGAACAGCTGACCGGAGCCCCAGAGGACATCACCGGAGCACTGATCACCCTGGATGCAGGTACATTTTTTTTTATTGCAGTGATCAGCTTCTGGTCTGTTTAGACCAACCAGGCGAAACCCTGGATAACGCCATCTCATTGTAATGAGAGTTTAGAAACAGGTAGCTCAAAGCCATATTGTGTGCAATGATTTTATAATTGTATCAGGCATTAGATAATGGTCAGACATTAGAAGGTGGTCAGACAGTGCATAAGGTGTTTTTGACAGAAAGAAGCAAAGGTCACTGTTTAAGTTCTGTGGCCAGACATACTAATCCTGAGCCAACTTGGTGTTACCTTCAGTTTATCTGAGTACATACAAGATAAACACACCTCATAAATAGTTGTTCCAACATTCATAATTGAGGCAACAGTGCCCCCTATTGTCTATTAATATTTATGTATATTTCCAAACATGACCTTGTTAAATGCTTATGTAGGGGTGTTTCTCTTAGAGAACAGCTTATATAAGATGTCATTTGTCAGTATACAATCAGCCTATGCCTATGCTCAATGTACGAGATCCAGCTGCAAGCTGTTGGAGGGGCTCCTGGGAATTAAACCATTTAGTAGATGATCTGCCAAGCAAGTGAAGTGTTTATTATACATTACGCTCTTTATTTTAGTTTGTAATAAATGTCTTTTTAACTGATATTTGTTGTGCGGTTTGATTAACGTCTTTATATCCAAAGAATCTTATCTCATTCCACCGAGAACATTAATGGTGTAAGAGTGGGATACAAAGGGTTAATAGTGATAAATCTACATAGAATGTGTAGTAGATGGTTTAGGGTTGTGCAAACCCATGGTTGTGTAAACCTGTTGTAAATTGCCTTCATGGTACAGTGTTGTTCTGAAGGAATGTTCCACTGCCTCATTTTAATGAGGGAGGTGTAACCTGATTAGTCAGAGAGTGTATACTGTATGTCACAGTATATGTGCATGTTGTCTGTTTACTGTCTTTGTGTTACTGAAACATTTTATGTTTAAGAAATATTGTAACATTGTAAAACAGAAATTGGAAATTCAGCTGGTTGTTTCCAGAGAAAGCATAATGTTGGTTTTTCACAGCCTGTTATTGAGAGTAAAAATAGTGAAATTTTGCATAGTCCCGTAGATGTTATGAAGGGAAGAGGGAGTGTAAAATCTATGTAGGAAAAAGCAGCAGTGATTAGCAAGCCTGTCTCACAGATAGAGAAAGAAAACCTGAATCCACATTGTCCCATGAATTCACAAGGGAGGGGCAGTGAGGGGATTCATTACTTAGCAGCTGCTAGTGAGAGTGAAACAGAGCACATTACTACAAACATAGCTGTAATTGAGAGAAGTATTAATATTACAGAAGATCTTGATAGTCAAACATTGTTAGAACAAGAGTATGGTTCTGAATTGAATGGGGACAAATGTGTGCAAGATGTAGTAGAAACTGAGGTTTCTGATAACATGTTATTGGTTTGTGAGTTGAATGATGGTACATCTTAATTATCACATACTGCCCAGTTTGCTGTGTGTTTTGAACTGAACAAGACTCAGGACGTGCCTGAGTGCCTATTGGAAAAGGTTGGGCTAAGTAATGATGGGGGAGTGGTTATGATTCCCAGTGATGAATGGGAGTTACCAAGAGCCAGGGGGTGGGAGATTGGCAGGATTGCAGTCAAAATCCATACCCCTGAGACAGAAAACTGCCCCCCATGATGATATTTCTTACCAGAGAGTTACTGTGAAGTTTCACAATGATGAAAATGCATGCATTGCAAATGAGGTTGGTGGTTTATCAGTTATTGAAGAGACAATAGTGGTGGGAAACACACTGATACTGATAACCAGTGAGCCATCACATATGGCAATGCACAACTGTCTTGCACCCACAACATACCAACTGATTGGGGAAATCAATACAAGACAATACTATTACAAAAGGTGCGCAAAACCTGCTGCCTCCGGTATAACACAAGAAAATTGGAAACTCACTGTATTCCACTATACAATTATGACAAGAAAGTTATTGTGTTGCCGGGTGGCGCTGGATATACAAAAAAGATATAGAGCAAGGTGAAAAAATATTCGAATAAATGGAGAGGAGATACTCAATCTGTTTCAAGAGATGGAAAAGAGTCCTTGTATAGATCACTTTCTGTGGGAAATCCAGAGAGTCTCCAGGAATTAGTCCAATTGGCACATAAAAAGGGAAAAAAATACAAAAACAAAGAAGGCCGTTTTAGTGGTCTAATATTGTATACCAAGTAATATTAGTACACCAAGTATAGGGGCAGAGTAATAAACGCTCCGTCAATTAGTTGGATCAGTGCGTACCCCAACTCACATCAAGGCATGTAGTGGGACTCCCCAAAAGGTTTCTTTATATTGCCTGCCCGCTCAATGGTTCCAAACAATCCTCTATAGTCACATATCATAAATGAAGGTGGTAGAATGATGCATACCCTACTTACGTGTTACAGACGTAATGTTCTGCACATAGAGGTTTCTTTCAATGATTCTCCGAGGGATCCTTGAGATTTAATCCCTCTATAATATATCCTCATACAAAAGAGGGATAGGTGGTATAGCTAAAAAATTCCTTTAATCAAGAATGAACATACAAGGCAAAAAAATGACACACATCAAAAAAATAAAAATAGAAAATAAAATAAAAATAAAAAGACCTAGTGGTGAGAGGTGATATGAAAACCCCCACCTTATCAAGGAGCAAGTAATATAGTCCTGATTTTCAAGATTCCTATTAACCAACGCGTTTCGACCTGTCAACTGCAGGTCTTTTTCAAGGTATAAGGAATCTGTCCCACACTAGGGCTTTATATACCCTCTGTCTTTAATTCATCCACTAATTATCCCAATTAATGTATTGATCATACATAAATATAGACGTCTCAGTTGCTAAAGATAAGTAACACATGTTCCCTTGTGGAGATCAATCAGGTTTAGTTAATTACCTAAAATTACCCAGCCGGATATCCCCCGGAAATGACACGTCATGTGTGCTGTTTAAACCGGACCCCTAAGTCTCTGCTCACTGCCTGCGCGCCATCACGTGCGCAGGCAGTGAGCAGAGACTTAGTGGACACCTACTCTTTGGTGATTGTCGCTCGCCCTCTGTACATGCTAATGCACATGCCCATAGCCTGAATGGTGAAATTAATCGCAGACGCAGCACTGATTGTGCAAAGACTTGTGAGCTATGAAGAAGCTGATGTCCATTCCAAACCATGGAGAGACAATGCAGAAAACTGTCACGTTTGACAAAGACAAACATCTTTGAGACATTGAGAAACTTTGAGCAAACACAGCACAGAGGGCCTGATTCAGAGCCGCTCGCAAAAAGCGTGCGGTTGCTCTGAATCAGGGCGGCCATTTTTTTTTAAACCTGGCCTCCTGGTCAACATCGACAGCCGCCCCGTTTGTAGCGAGCCCTGGAGTGAGTGAATTTCTCACTCACTCCAGGGCTTGCGCATGCGCATTGTGCACGCCGCAACTGCGCAGTGCCCCACCATCGACCTACTTGCTAGTGCATAGTGCTTGCGAGCAGGTCTGAATCAGGCCCAGAGTACACTGGAGGGTCATTTGTATTTCTTACTATACACAAAACTGCCAGTGTGAATGTGTGAATGTCTTGTTTAGGGAACTGAAAAGTTCTATGTTATATATAGATTAGATATTACAGTAGGATGTATATATTTTTATTACAGTAGCTGATTAAAGAAAATTTCTGTTTGTTTTGAAAGACTAAACAAGGTGTAGATTTTGCTGTTTGGCAAATACACTGAGACATTTAAGTAGAAAATTATATTTATAGGACCAATGTATTAGGTTATATTAGATATTGAGACTCACCCTGTTTTTTCCTTCTTTTATGATGTATTATTAAGAAATATGATGTACCTCATGTTTATTCCGGGCTTGTGATGCTACTGTATATCAGAGACTGCATTACCAAGTGCCCGATGACAACAGGGGAAGACTGTTAAATTGCATGGGATCACCCACAGTGCAAGGGTGGGGAGATATTGACTTTACAACAACTGGAATTTGGTGTGATCTCACATAGGACAATTTCATATACCACCAAGCGAGGGTAGTGCGGCCGGTGCCATCGCACAGGGCACCACAGATCAGGGGGCGCTGTTTGGGCCAGTCAAATTTCTGTTTATTATCATTCTCACTTGTAGCTTCCTCTTATTTCATCCCCAGCATCTCCTGGTCTCCCCTATCTCTTCCCTGGCCCTTCCCCATGATGCCATTTCCCTTTTTTGGGTGCACTATGTCCCTTTGAAAAATGAGGGGGCGCCAATGCTCTTTCTGGCACAGGGCACCAAAAAGTCTAGTTACTGCTCTGCCACCAAGGACTCAATAATGTCCAAGTGTCAGATGATTGTGTTTATACGTGTATGGTGAAAAGACAAAGAATGGTTAAACAATGGTAATGGAATGTTAACACAAGGGGGTTTTACACACAGGGCCCCCGGGACACCAGGCCATTTCCTGCTGGGCCGGTCCCTTTGTTCACTGCAGTGGCTGGTGGCCCTCCTTTACTCATGCCTCCTGCCGGCTGCCATGATCGGAGCTCAGCTCAGCTCCAATCAGGCAGAAGTAGTACACTGTAAATAAAAAAAAATGGCTGTCGGGGTAGCTACTGCGCATGCCCAGCCGCAGCAGCTCCTCCCATAAGTCTTTGCGGAGCCAGTCAGTCACCACTGATGGCTCCGCCTCCAGCCTGACCGAACGCCCGCCTCCAGGACATCTTCATTTGCACTGCAGTGTGGAATGACTGATCTGCAAGCAGGCGTCTCAGCAGCGCAGCCTAGACAGAAAGTAAGTAGTCAAAATATACTGTATATGTGCAAATAACACCCAGCTCTCTCCACCTATCCCACACAGCTCCAAAAACAACCCCCCCCAATCGCGGCACCACCCCCCTCCCCACCCACACACACACAGGTCTTCGTTCCTGCTCCTCATAGCTCCAGACACTTCCCCCACCCCCAATAGCAGAGCCCCCTTCCCCCCCTCCCCCACACACACAGGACATCTTACCTGCTCCTCACCTCATTGCTCCAGACACTCCGCCCCCCAGTCGCGGCTCCCCCGACCCCCCCCCCACACAGGTCCTCTTTCATGCTCCTCATAGCTCCAGACACTTCCCCAACCCCCAATCGCGACACCCCCGACCCCCCCCCCACACACAGGTCCTCTTTCCTGCTCCTCATAGCTCCAGACACTTCCCCCACCCCCAATCGTGGCACCCCCCCTCCCCCACACACAGGTCCTCTTTCCTGATCCTCACCTCATAGCTCCAGACACTCCCCCCCATATACACACATAAACAGGTCCCCCTTTCCTGCTCCTCACCTCATAGCTCCAGGCACTCCCCCCCACACACACACATAAACAGGTCCCCCTTTCCTGCTCCTCTCCTCATAACTCCAGGCACTCCCCCCCATACACACACACATAAACAGGTCCCCCTTTCCTGCTCATAGCTCCAAACATTTCCCCCACCCCCATCCGCAGCCTCATAGCTCCAAACATTTCCCCCACCCCCATCCGCAGCCTCCCCGCCACACACACAGGTCCCCTTTCCTGCTCTCTCTTCATAGCTCTAAACACTTCCCCCACCCCCATCCACAGCCCCGCTTCCCCCACACACAGGTCCCCTTTGCTGCTCATAGCTGCAAATATTCCCCACCCTCAATCACGGCACCCCCATACACACACACAGGTCACCTAGCCTCACAGATCCAAACACTTTCCCCACTCCCATCTGTGGCACCCCCGACAACCCTCCTCCCCCAAACAGGTCCCCTTTCCTGCTCTCTCCTCACAGCTCCAAACACTTCACCCACCCTCATCCTCAGCACCCCCCATCCCCCTCCACCACACAGGTCCCCTTAACTGGTAGAATAGTGTAAGTGACTAGGGGCCTCATTTATTAATGAGTGATGAAACTCGTTGTGTATGATAATAGTGCTCCAGCCAATCACCCTCCCAACTGTCATCTGTTTGAAAAATTACAGTTGGGAGCTGATTGGCCGGAGCACCATTATCATACGCAATGAGTTGTATCACTTGTTGTGAATGATAGAACTCGTTAGTAAATGAGGCCCTTAAAAAGATTAACTTTTTCTGAAATGTGTACAGTATGGCGGTGAAGTGCTGTTATTTTGTCAGTAGTGTCTCTCTGGGGGCGATTCAGTTCAGCGTGATGTTGAATAGCCCGGAAAGGAGCTATTCAATTGACCGTTCTATTAAGTCCAACTGAGAGGATTTCTGCTTGCACCCTCCTGAGGTGAGAGCAGAAATCCTACTAAAATGCCAGCTGCAATGCTGTTTTCTGGCTTAGCTTAGTGCTAACAGCATTGTGGCCGTTACAATTGGTCGGAGGATGCCGGGTAGCTCGACTAAATACCCAGCTTAAGGCGCGGTCACTGGCATTCCCGACTTAAGTGGTTCTAGTCAGACTTAACAGTGCGGTCAATTGAATAGCTCCAGTAACTCCTTCCCGGGGCTATTCAACATCGCACTGAATTGAATAGCCCCCTGTGCTAGTGTTTACAGGTAGATCTGTTTACCGGTTATGCTGGAAACTGCGGTCGGGGAATAATGTGCAGTCATGTTATCTAGGGTTCCTACGGGGCTCTGTGCCCTGCCCTATTTCTAAAGGGCAGAGAGCACCCTGCCCTCTGGCGCGGCGCCCTGCTGAAACAAGCCTGGGGGTTCTGTCCCCACCCATGGGCCACAGTGTCCCGCGGGTGGGGTAAATGGTGGTGCAGCGGTCAGCGTCGGTGAGTGGATGCCGGGCGCATGCTCCTGGCATCCATCCACAGTGACTGCAGCACTTGGGGGGCACGCCCCAAAGACTGACATAAAGGGGATGTGTCAGAAAGACACGCCCCCTTTTCCTTGACCATGGCTCTTTTCAGACGCGCGCCTTAGGCACACGCAGAAGTGCCCTTTCTCTAGGTCCGGCATCAGATCTAGGGCCTCATTGAGACCCGGTCGCAAGTGCTGTGCGCTTGCAAGCGGCCCGATGTTTAGGCACTGCGCATGCGCGAGCCCCGCCGAACGACTGAAGTTCAGTCGCTATGGGGCTCGTAACAAGACGGGGCGGCTGTTGATGGTGAGTGACAGCTTGCCCCGTTTTGTGGGGGGTTAGGGGGGGTGGCTGGACAAATGAAGGCGTTCCCTTAGGAACGCCTGGCATTTGTAGGGAGGCCTTACTGTCTCCTGGCCGCTCGCACAAGCTGTGGGTGGTCTCCCACAGCTTTGTGAGCGCCTGGAGAACAAAAAAAAACCACCCACAATCCCAGCGTGCGGGCAGCATCAGCGAGCGGGTCTGAATCAGGCACTTAGAGTGAACACAGGGCTTGATTCAGACCCGCTCGCAAGCGCTATGCGCTTGCGAGCGGGTCGATGTTTGGCCACTGCGCATGCGCACACCGGAGCCCGCTCCGACGTGGGCATGCACGAGACCCGGCTAGCGACGGGCTCTCCGTCGCTCCAGGTCTTGCACCAAAAGGGGGCGGCTGTCAATTTTGATCGACAGCTCACACCGTTTT
Organism: Taudactylus pleione; assembly: GCA_031769625.1. Taxonomy (NCBI): domain Eukaryota; kingdom Metazoa; phylum Chordata; class Amphibia; order Anura; family Myobatrachidae; genus Taudactylus; species Taudactylus pleione. Next base: position 17,294,022 of record JAUIMM010000115.1, on the reverse strand, counting down.
GGAGGCGGGCAGGGGGGGCAGCTGGCCAAACAGAGGCATTCCCGATGGAACGCCTGCCGTTTGGAGGCGGCCCCACTGACATCACGAGTGATGTCAGTGGTGAGCCTCCGGCTCTATTAAGAGCCAGAAGCTCACTGGGGCTTGCGGGAACGAGACCCTACCGCAAGGGTTTCATCGCAAGCCCCGATGGTCGAGATTGCAGCGTCTGTGCTCACTGACAGTGGGTGTCTTTGTCCTTGCATATTCAGATGCATGGATGTACACCAGGGAAGGGCTTTGTTGGCATTGGTATTAAGTCGCAGACGCAACTGCATCAAAAGATGCATGGACGGCCTCTACAGGAGGGAGTATCCCGCTCTCCTCAACAGTCCCCACCCCCTCAGCAGACCCGCCCCCATTAGGGCTGCTACCAGAATTTTCCCGGGCTGGTTTTTCATCCCAATCCGCCCCTGACACAGGGATTTGTGATAATGTGTATTACCTTAGTGGTAGAGAGGTGATGAATGAATGAATGCCTTTTGCATCATAAAACCACGGGTGGATTATAATGGGAGTTTAGAAAATGGTTGCTGAAAGCCATATTGTATGCAATGATTTTATAATTGTATCAGGCATTAGGTAATGGTCAGACATTAGAAGGTGGTCAGACAGTGAATAAGGGCCCTCATTCAGAGCCGTACGCTCTGAGCAGAGCGCACGCTCTGAATGAGGGCCGCCCTCCATAAAAATGGAGCGTCCCCCTGGACGCTCGTATAGCTGTGGGTCACCACCCACAGCCTATACGAGCGTGCAGTTTGATGGCCGCGATGGTCTTGACCATCGCGACCATCGAAACTGCGAGCCGGAGCCTGCGGTTGAGGTTTTCAACCGCAAGGCCCGGAGTGATTTTGGCTCTATCAGGGCCAAAATCACTCCCACTGACATCACTAGTGATGTCAGTGGGCCGGCTTCTGACGGTAGGCGTTCCCTTAGGAACGCCCCCGTCAGGGAGGCACGCCCCCGGCACGCCCACCAAAGGGGGCGTGCTGTCAATCAACATCGACAGCACGCCCCCTTTGATCAGACACAACGAGCGAAGGAAAGTCCTTCGCTCGTCGCGTCTGGCGCACGCGCACGACGGAGCTCCCTCCGTCGTGCGCATGCTCAGTGCAGAACATCGACCCACTTGCGAGCGGACAGCCGCTCGCGAGTGGGTCTGAATCAGGCCCAAGGTGTTTTTGACAGAAAGAAGCAAAGGTCACTGTTTAAGTTCTGTGGCCAGACATACTAATCCTTAAGGTGCATACACACAGTACGATCTGTACCACCAACGACTTGAAAGATATCTTTCAAAGATATCATTCATAGATATCGTTCATAGATATCGTTCATAGATCGTTCAAAGATCTTTCACAGATATCTTTCAGTGAGTCATCCTGCCACATCTCTAAACAGGGGAAATTTACGATATCGTCCAAGTTGGCATGCATGGATGATGAAAGATATCTTTATCGTCCATGTGGGAATGCGCATCGTTGGTCATTGGTCGACTGCTCACTGCCTAAAAATGAACGATATATCATTCAACGATATTGTTATCGTTTATATCGTTCAGTAAAATCGTCCCGTGTGCATGCAGCCTTAGTCAACATGTTCTGAATAGATGATCTGACAAGCAAGTTAAGTGTTTATTATACTTTACTCTCTTTCTTTTACTTTGTAAATAAATGTCTTTTTAACTGATATTTGTTGTGTGGCTTGATTAATGTCGTTGTGTCCAAAGAATCTTATCTCATTCTACCGAGAACAACGCCATCTCTAGGTGGCGTTGTTATCACAGGTCTTCTGGTAATTTTTTAAATGTTATTTTTAGTAACTCTGGCCAGATCACATTTCCCATTACAAGTATGTTGATATGCTTACGAAAAATATGTGATAATTAGGGTTTGGAGTACAATTTTATGAATGCTACTCCAAGTGCCTTTTTGTAAACATTTATGTTAAACTAAAATGTTAGTAAATAGAGATCAAAGCCTGATTCAGAGGTGGACACAGTGTCAATGTTTGCAGTGTCAATGTTTGCATGGTTAAGTGATTATTTGCTACTGCGCATGCACAAAAGGTCTGAGAAACCCCTACGGTGCATGCATACCACCAAGTGTAGGAAGAGGCCACTGGTGCGAATGGAGTCGCTTGCAATAGAGCTGGTAGCAGAAAGCCATAGGCATTCCTCGGAGGTGACTGGGAGACAGTTTTAAGTAAAAGCAAAAAAATGCTGTCATATTGGCTTGTTATGGGAGTGTCAAGGGTGTGTCAGTGAATGTGGCTGTTCTCAAATGCAGAGCTGCAGCCACAGAGGCCATGATGACAGAAAGTTCAGAAGGAGTCTCTGTGCCAGCCGTAGGGTGTCATAAGTGTCGCTGGTGATCACGATGGTGTGCCGATGGTGGAATGTTTGAGTCCATTGGCGGTTTGCACTGTCCACGGATACTGAAAGTGGGCGTCTCAGGGTTTGCAATCTCCATCTCTCACAATTACAGAAAGAGAAGGCTGAGACTATCATATGCATATTTTTGCAGCAGAGAATCCATAAGAAATCACAACCACACATGCATTAGCGTCCACCTCTAAATCAGACCCACTGTATGGGTAAAATCTGAACCAGGGGACTGGTGATTAGCTTGGCAATTGCTTTTGTATTGCTACCTTCAAACATTTGCCTACTCTCCCGTAGGGTGCGGGAGATTCCCGAATTTGCAGCCAGTCCAACAGACCCCCGGAAGAGTAGGCGGCCCTCCCGCATCCTGCTCACCTAATGAAGCTAAGTGAGCACTATGAGGAGGATAATGGACATTGCTGTTAAATTTGGAGGGGGCGTAGCCAATATAAAAGAAAATCATATTGACCCTGCTCCTTTTGGTGAAACCAAATGATTAGCATAAGAAAAGAGGTGGATTAAACCTCTAGGATGGGAGCTGGCGTGTGTGCATATCACTTGGTTTAGGTTGCCTATAGCAGTGGCATGTTTTATAGTGATGTTTATTTAAGGGGTTGGCAGTGTGGGCCAAAACCTCTTTGTTTCCAGGTTTCCCACCCACCCTCCCTCCCTCCCCTTTTGGATTGTTTCTGTTTTTCAGTTGGCTTTATTGCGGTGGGAAAGAACGGCAGGTCAACAGCCCGAGTGCAATTGTTTAGTTGAGGTGCGCTCCCTTCGTTGACTGGTAGTTGGCTGTACCAACCTAACGGGGGGCAGTATCATCACCCAAACAGGTGGGTAGTCAAGGTAGAAGGTGAGTGGATACTTTTTGTTGCTTATAGCGGTTTTATAGTTATGTTTGTGCACTCTGGGTGGTATGCGCCTGCTATGCCTGGTGTTGGTTGTGTGTGGGCATTGCAGATTGGCCGATTTCTGGCTTGTCCCCACAAGGGGACAAGGCTTATTGACACGTAGCAGCGGGCCCCACCCCCACCTCCACCTCCAATCACCTGCACCTTTCCAATGTGCTTTTTCCTGGAGGAAAGAGTGCAAAAGTAGGTAAGTATGGCCTTAATTATAATCTTGCCTGTGCAATCCATGAACCGTAATAATACATTTATAATAAAAATACATAATAATAATAATAATAATACACATCTATACAATCATCACTCGATATATATAGTTGAGTATGCAGTACGGTTGAAGGAGCGTTAGCCCATAAACGCTCCTGCAACAGTCGGGAGGTCACATTTTATGGGTTGGTTAATAATTGTTGACCCAACTTTCTGATCCCATAGAAGCCCGTACACACTCTGCTATGGGCTTAATTGAAAGATGGACGGATTTGCATAGCGCACACATCTCTAATGCAAATGCAGAAGGAGGTGCCCTTTCCTGGTCTTTTCTGTCATTGGAGGAAGATAAAAATCAGCATAAGATTCAGACTGTTCTACCATCCACCGTTTTTACTCTCACACGAGTGGACACTCCACCTCCGGGCAGTATCTTTGTACCTCAAAGCCTCCGTAAACAACTTTTCTCCTGGGCTCACACTTCTTTGTTTTCTGGCCATTCTGGGTTTCTCAAAACCATAAAATTACTTCATCATTCCTATTGGTGGTCCTCCTTAAAGAAAAATGTTAACGATTTTATTGCCTCCTGTGTGCGCCAAACACAAGTCTTCCCGTACTAAAGTTGTGGGTCCTCTCCAGCCATTACCTATTCCTAATAGGCCTTGGTCCCATCTCTTGATGGATTTTATTACTGACCTTCCGATCTCTAAGGGTTACAACACTATTTGGGTCATCGTGGACCGTTTCTCCAAAATGGCTAATTTTATCCCACTTGTTGGACTTTCCCTCTGCACCTCACCTAGCTAAGGTTTTTGTACAGGAGATCTTTCATCTCCACGGACTTCCTACGGAGATTGTGTCTGATAGAGGAGTACAGTTCGTGGCCCGATTTTAGCGTGATCTATTTTCTTCCTGTGGGGTCAAACTCAAGTTTTCGTCTGCTAACCATTCTCAGACCAATGCAAGAACAGAGCTAGAAACATTTATCCGATTATTTGTAGCCTCTTCCCAGGATGACTGGGTGGATCTTTTTTGCCTTGGGCGGAATTTGCCCTCAATTTTCGCTACCATACATCCACGAATTCCACACCATTTTTTACAGTGTACGGTAGGCATCCTAAAATTCCAGAGTTCCAGAAGCTACCACCTCTCAAAGTTCCTGCTGTTTCAAGCCTACTAGAGTGCTACTCTAGCATTTGGGAATAGGTGCATTCTTCCTTAAAGAAAGCTTCAAGCAGTTACAAGAAATTCACGGACCGAAGACGTCTGGCTGCTCCTATCTTTAAATCCAGTGACAGAACTTGGCTCTCTACTAATAATCTCAGGATGAAGGTACCCAGCATGAAACTTGCTCCTCGGTTCATTGGGCCTTATCCTTTTCTGCAGGATATTAATCCTGAAGCCTATAAATTGAAACTTCCTTCTCATTTAAAAATACCAAATTCTTTTCACGTTTTCTTGCTCCGTCCCTTGGTCTTGAATCAATTCCAGTGCTCTCCTCCTACAGCTCTTCAAGTTCACACTCATCGCAGAATCAAACTTGAAGTGAAACAAATTCTGGATTCTCGTCTTCACCTAGGACACCTTCAGTACCTGATAGACTGGAAAGGAAACAGTCCTGAGGAGCGCTCTTGGATTAGGGCCTCTGATGTCCATGCTCCTCAACTTATTCGTGCCTTTCATAAAAAATTCCTATGAAGCCATTTAGGTGTCTGAAGTCCACCCTGAAAGATTATATGAGGATCATAGCGTGTAACTGCTGTAATTTTACTTGAATAATAGTTTGTGCTTTGGAACCACATGTTCCAAGTCTGGAGTCTTTATTTACTGGATGACTGCGTACGCAAATTAGCGCCATCCTTAGAGGTTTATAGGAAGGATATTAGAAGGTATAGGCAGGGGTATATAGAGGTTCAAAGGCAGTATCCTTAGTTGGGGGCTCATCGTGAAGTCACTTACCTACTCACACGGCACATATGGTTATCGATATCTCAGCAAAGGGTGGAGTGGCCACATGCAGGGTTTACCTGCAACTGCTTTGTGCTGAAAGATCGCTATCTGTTTTCGTGTGAGCCAAGGAAGCTGACTAGAATCCATGGACAAGAGAGGAAACAGTTTGTTTTCCTTTGTTGATAGAACCTTATGTTTAAAGGGGTGCCGCAGTATTGAGCACGTGGCTGAGTCACAGTTTTGCACACAGTAAAGACGCACTTGCATACGCAGCTAAAGAGATGTCATATGGTTGTGTGGTAGTCACATTATTGTGTATGTGACTGGTCGCACAATAGCGTATACGTACTTCCGGTTGTGCTGCCACGTGTTTAAATAAAGCCATTGAGGTTTACATTTTTCAATTGTTATCAATATCTGGGTTAACCTGTATTTTTCTGCGCAGGAAAAAGTGTGTAACAGTTAGTATTTGTTGGTAGGGGTAACTTGTTCCCTACAGTTAGAGGTACCGTATGACCTTTAAGGGCTAAGTGCTAGTCGCTCGGTAAGCAGCTTACCGTTCTATACACAGTAGCAGGTGTACATGTTATCTTTGTTGTAGAGAGGTGCGTGGAAGTAGCCTACTTAAACTTCCAAGGGTGTGGAAGTTGCCTTACTAAATCTTATCCTGGTGTGGAAGTTGCCTTTTTCAAATCTTATCCGGGTGTGTGGGTGCTGTCGTTTAAATCGTCCACAGGTAAGTGAAAGTATCTTGTTTGTCTTTCACCAGTTTAAATCTTTATTGAAAAGAGTAGGAGTTGTCTCAGAATGGGGGCCATGCAAACAATAGAGATGTTAGACAATGATGTGCTGCTAATGGAAATGCCGTTTGGATCGGCCCATTGTATTATGCATACTAAGTACGGTACTTATGCGATAAGGTATTGTGATGTATGGTTTAAAATGACGATGAAGAGTGTTAGACCGTTTCCCAGAATTGGTAGTTTTGATAAAAATGTACTAGATAATGTCCGGGATCACATCAGTCTGATGCGCTTCCGAGAGAAAAATGTCAAATATTATGAATGTTTAAAGTTGTGGCAGCATGAAGGGGATGCGTGGCTTAAAAATGTGCAAGCGACGCAAACTAGCGCTGCGAGCGCATTGCCAGAGAATACATCTGCGACGCTGAATTGCAATACGGGCGAGCCGCAAAATGGCACACACGTGCAGCAAGGTAGCGTTGTGGAGAGTATTGCCAGCAGTTCACGCTCACCACCCCCACCTTATGTGGATGGAGGTGCAAGTACAGTTACCAAAAATACCCATAAAAATGTAACAAGCAATTTGTACCCTCTCTTAAGCAACCATAAAGAAAATTTTGTTTATGATGTGGATGATGAGCCTATTGTAATGTCTGCCATTTCCCATGCTGTGCAAATGATAGATGCTGCATCACCACAATCACGAGTGGTGCCGCCATCTCCATCGGTAACAACAAGGGAAGTACTAACACCCTCTGCACCCGTAGAGGAAGTTGTTAATACCATACGTAGCAGCAACAGATTAAACAACCAGCAAGGTAACAAGGTCAAAGGTAGCAGCGCTGCCGGTCTGCATCCCATTCGGACAATAACCATTCCGAATGGAAATGCAGATGCGAACGGTGTAGTGCCCACGACGGAAGTAGTAATGCATTGTCCCTGGACAAGAGCAGAACTAAATTCCATCATAAATGATTTCCCCGATCCCAAAAAGGAACTAGCCAAATGTCAAAGATTTTTGAGAAATTTGGGTAGTTCTCATGAGCCAACTAATAAAGATTGGTGTGTGGTGTTAAGGGCCTGTCTACCACGCAATACCAACGTGACAAAATTTATCACGGATTGTGTATTGGATGGTGACGTTCCCTTAACAGACCAAGTAAACCAAGGTAACATTTCCCGCATTGTAACTCAATTGGGTATATATTTTCAGGTAGTAGTTAACTGGAACAAAATTTTCACCATTAAGCAAAAGGAGAGTGAATCTGCAGAAGATTATTGTGACCGGGCTCTGCAGGCTATCACCCAGTACACTGGGTTAAAAGATATTAAAGATAGCACTCACCACAGGGGAATGATAGTCACGGTACTCATGGACGGTCTGAAAGAGAATTTAAAGACCCGGTTTCATACCTCACAACCTGGCTGGAGGGGAGTCACAATAGATACCCTCATAGAATCTGCCATAGAACATGATAAAAACATCTCAAAGAAGAGAGAGACCCAGAGCGAAAAACTAATGGCTGTCAGTATACAAGCTCTGGAAGGAATGACGGTAACATCACAGTCAACAGACACACTCGCATCTGCACACACACTTACACCTGAACAGTTATATGCCCTCACTAACCCCACGCAACAACACACAGCTCTATTCTACAAACCCTATACAACCACAGGTCCCATACTTCTCACAAACCTCATATCCCCCACAATACCCTTACCCTCTCTATCCTTACCCCTATCCACCACCTTTACCCTCTGCTCAAACCTCACAACATCACGTGTCTTCACCCGATCCACGAACATGTTTTAATTGTAAACGAACAGGACACTTAAGTAGAAACTGTATAGTAAAAAAGAGTAGGAACCCCAAATCAGGGAAGACCTGGACATCCCCATAAGGGATATGCACAGAGACCAGCAAATGTCCAGCAGGCACCAGCTCCAATTGTAGCCATAAATGCTTTATTGGAGAATGGTAGCCAATGCTAGTGGTCAGGTCATACCTGTAGTCTACAGATAGTTAGGTTAATGGGAAGTACTAGGGAAGAAACGGTCATGATGGTTGATGTAGCTGGTACTGAATTTCCTTTTCTTGTAGACACAGGGGCGACCAGGTCAGTGATAAAATCTCCCGTTAATTTACAGGTGACCAACGAGACAGTACCAACAATGGGTGTAACAGGTAAAGTGGACCCCTGATGGTGTATTTTTAGATATCCCAGAGAGAGTTGCACTCGAGGTGCGGGATATGTTGGGACACTCCCCAAAGGATAATGTATCACTCTACAAGTTTAAATGAAAATCCATCTCAAGTAGAGGAAATGTCCCAAATTCCAGATTCCCTTTGGACTAAGGATGGACAGGACACTGGATTAATGGCAAACGTAAGCCCTGTAATGGTAAGTTTAAAAAGCGGTAGGCAAGCTCCAAAAATTCCCCAGTACCCACTAAAACAGGAGGTAGAATTAGGGGTTTTTCCAAATATTGAGCGATTATTGCAACAGTGAATTTTATTTCGTACAGCTAGTGTAGCCAACAGTCCCATCTTCCCGGTGAAGAAGAGTGGTGGGAGGGGTTATAGGCTGGTACAAGACCTTAGAGGTGTTAATAAGGTAGTAGAGAGCCAATTCCCTGTAGTGCCAAATCCAGCTGTCATCCTGATGCAGATCCCACCACATGCAACCCATTTCACTGTAATTGACCTCTGTTCTGCTTTCTTCTCTGTGCCTCTCCACCCTGACTGTCAATATCTATTCGCATTTACATACAGAGGTGTACAATACACATGGACACGGTTACCCCAAGGTTTCATAGACAGCCTCAGTATCTTCTCCCAGGCATTGCATGACTGTTTACAATCTTTTCAACCTGCCAATGGATCTGTTCTAATTTAATATGTGGATGATTTATCGCTATGTTCTGACTCATTTATGTCATGTTTGAATGATACCAAACTTTTGTTGCTTCATCTCTCGCATACAGGACACAAGGTGGCTAAGGACAAACTACAGCCGTGCCAATCCAGAGTAAAATATTTGGGACACTGCCTAACCCAGGGGTTACAACATCTTACAAATGATAGAATCCAGACCATACAGAACATGACACTGCCACAGAATCAACAGCAAATTCGTACCTTCTTGGGAATGTGTGGATACTGTAGAATGTGGATCCCAGGTTTTTCTATCTTGGCCTTGCCTTTACAGGAATTAGTCTCTTCCTCAAAGCCCAATTGTGTCATACACACAGAGGAAACAGAGCAGGCTTTTCTTAATCTTAAGGATAGTCTGACAAAAGCTCCTGCATTGGGAATACCTGATTATGAAAAACCTTTTGATTTGTATTGTACAGAAGCCGATGGTTGTGCTGCAGGTGTCCTTACACAAAAACATGGTGATGCCAGTAGGCCCGTAGCATACTACAGTGCCCAACTGGACACTGTGGGAAGCTCACTGCCCACTTGTTTGAGAAGTCTAGCAGCTACCGCTTTATTGGTGAGTAAAAGTGAGGACGTAGTATTGGGTCATGATATGATTGTCTACACTCCCCATGCTGTATCTGCTCTGTTGAACTCAGCTCAAATCAGACACGTCTCTTCGGCTAGGTTTACCAAATGGGAACTAGCTCTAATCGCACCCACAAACATCACTGTTAAACGTTGCAGCATGCTGAATCCAGCAACGTATTTACCATATGTACAACATGATGTACAAAGGGTGGAAGGAGGCAAGTTGCTTTCGGGAGGGGAGTTCAGCGGACATAATGATACGCATGATTGTATGGAATATCTGAATCAGACCTTTACTGCTAGACCTGACATACACGACACACCTTTAGAGAATGTGGATGTGACTTTTTATACGGATGGCAGTTGTCATAGACAAACAGACACAGGTGAATTATGTACAGGTTATGCTGTTGTAAATGACACAGACATCATAGAAGCTAAACCTCTTGGTCCTCCTCACTCAGCCCAGGTGGCACTAACTAGAGCATGTGAACTTGCAGCAGGCAAATCTGCTAACATTTACACTGACTCGAGGTACGCGTTCGGGGTGGTGCACGATTTTGGGGCTCTATGGCATCTGAGAAATTTTATGACAGCAGCAGGCACACCAGTTGCACATTCCCCACACATAAAACATCTTTTAAAAGCAATCCAACTGCCCAAAGCGGTGGCAGTAATTAAATGTAAAGCCCATACATGTGAGGATGATCCGGTGTCACTGGGCAACAACAGAGCCGATGAAGCTACAAAATGGGCAGCCGGGTTAAAAATGTTTTCTCCCACTGAAAAAATTATGTCTTTCCAAACAATTGATATGCTGAAATGAATTGAGATGCAAAATTTGTGTTCAATTCAGGAAAAGTCCATTTGGAATTCCAAGGGATGTGGGCAAGAGTCCTCCGGGCTTTGGAGGGACGGACAAGGTAAACCAGTAGCCCCCAAGGCATATTACCCCAGCCTGGCTGAGGCAGCACACAGTATGACTCATCTGGGAAAACAAGGTATGTGCAAGTTGGTGAGAGCATACTGGTGTGCACCAGGTTTTTCTTCACAAGCAGAAAAGATAGCAATGTCCTGTCTGACCTGCTTGAGGAAGAACATAGGGAAAGCGATCCCTACCGAACCGTCCCACATTCCACCGACTGATGGTCCAGGTGATACAAATTGATTTCATCCAATTACCACTCTGCAGGAGTCTTAAGTATGTATTAGTATGCACTGATGTATTTTCTAATTGCGTTGAGGCCTACCCAGCGGCCACTAATACTGCTGCATTTACTGCCAAGAAAATAGTTCAGGAATTTGTATGCAGGTACGGTATCCCTAAAATCATTGAGATTGACAGGGGTACTCATTTCACAGGTGATGTTTTTCAAAATATGTGTAAGCTGATGGGTATCAATAGCCGTCTTCACACCCCCTACCGACGGCAAGCTAGTGCCAAGGTAGAGAGGATGAATGGGTCTATTAAAAATAAGTTCATTAAAATCATGGCAGAGACTGGACTAGGATGGCCAAAAGCATTACCTTTGGTACAACATAGCATAAGGACCACTCCTAGACCCCCTCTAAATATGTCCCCATTTGACATACTGTTATGTAGACAACCTCATTTGATTATAAGTCCACAGGAAGACTTGAAGGGTAACGAGGTAACTGCAAAGTATCTTATATCAATGAGTAAGCAGTTAAAGCAACGGCAGCAGAAACTGATATTGTTGTTCCATGATGTGCCTGAAACTAACTGTCACGATGTTGAACCAGGAGAATATGTTATGATCAGAAATTTCTTGCGTTCAGGTTGTTTGACTGATCGGTGGGAAGGTCCGTACCAGGTGCTGCTGACAAGTACTACATCTTTGAAGGTGGCTGAGAGAGATACCTGGGTCCATTCCACTCACTGCAAAAAGGTCAATCAACTGGTGGAGAAACAAGTCAGAGACAAGGCTGATAGCGTGGACCTGTCGCTCGCGAGCTTGTTCCGGGAGGATTGAAAAGGTCGTAGTGAGATACCTGAACTAAGAGAAATTTGCAGGTCTTGTTGTGACAATGGACGGGCCTGCTGTGTTCATTTTCATATTCTCTTTTAGAGTGTTCACCATCCTGGTCGGTTCGGGAATATCCAGTTTCTGTGATGGGAGACCGATTGAGGAAATGGGAGCTGATGGCAGTGCTGATGGAGTGGAGTCAGGAGGAGTGCAATGCCAATCAGGGGAGTGTCTGACCAATCTTATTACTGTTATTGTTAAGAGAGCTGTCATTCCGGATACTCGGGGACGGTGTGGAGGTTTATCGTCTGCAGATTCCTGTATTTGTGAGCTTTGTGGGTCCCTAGTTGATGAGAACTGTATCCAACGGTGCCAACCTAAATATAACCTGTACTGGGGTGGGTATCCTTTAGAGGATTATCATAGCATGGTAGGCAAAGTGTTAAATCAAACTGATTGCTGGGTGTGTTCACATGTGCCACAGGGACAGCAAAATGTAGGGTTGGTGCCATTTCCGCTGAATATCACAGGAATTTTAGAATTACAAAATGGGAAAACATTGGATGGAAAATTTCTCTCATCCAAACCACCTCATTTCAAACTCTATCAATTCCAAGTAGATAGATCACTTTTGTGTTTAAACATAACCAGCCCCAATAAACCCAGGAGTTGGGAAGTGACAGGGAATAATCAGACGATGACCTTCTCACAAAGAGCTGATAATGAGTCCATAAACCATGATCTGTTACGCTCAATTAAATCTAGTGGGAGACATTTTAGGTACCGGTATGCATTGAGTTCCACCAAAGAAATTATTGGTAAGGTGCAGATGGTTATTGTGCTAAAATAATACAGCCAGAAACTTGCATGTACCAGATGGAAGACCCAGAAATAGGATTGTTTGCAAGGGAAATGTGCTTAATGATAATGATGCATACCATTCCTTATGTTCTCCCTGATAATGTATATTTTATATGTGGAAGAAAAGCATATAATTGGCTGTCCCCGAGTTCCGAAGGTTTGTGTTACCTGGGAAGAGTAGTCCCAGAAGTTATGACCCTCACACATGTTGAAATGCTTGGTATACATAAAAACACACTGTCACCATATCTTCACACACAATATGAACACAGAGGCAAACGAAATATGATACCTGGTGACGTGCACAAAGCCACTCAGTTAATTAGTGAGGCAACTGAGTTTCAAGTTTTAGTTGCATTGGATCCCACCAGGATCACTCGGGGTACATTAAACTTTAGATATATTTAGGAACTTGCTAAATTGATAGATAATATCACCGAGATGTACGATGACACATTCAGGTATACAGGGAGAGAATTGCGAGCATACAAGAAAGAACTGGTGCAACACAGGCTAGTGTTAAATTATTTAACTGCTGTTACTGGAGGGTATTGCGTAATGTTGGTCACCCAATTTGGGGTAAAATGTTGCACCTATGTCACCAATGATACCAGCGACCCCAAAGAGGTGATAGACCGGAAGATGGAGGAAATTCTACAGCTAAAATGGGAGTTTCATAAGAACCATAACGCTTCAGTGGCTGAAGTAAGGGAGAAGATAGAAGGATGGGTTTCATGGCTGAACCCAGTGAAATGGTTCTCAGGTCTAGGGGAATGGGTCCAGGAAATGATCGCCAGTATAGGCAAATTCTTAATCCTTATACTAATTGTCATCATAATAATTGGCATATGTGTCCGGTGTGTTCCTATTGTGTTGAAGTGTGGAAAATGTAAAAATAGAGTAAAACGAAAGAACGAAATTATGATGGTGGTCAGTATGAATACCGAGGTAAATACAGAACTGCATTACAACCCTGAACTAGGAAATACCATCATTTAATGTATTATATTTAGACATGCATAGAATGTATTATTGAAATGTTATTTTTAAAAACACCTCAGATAATGTAAAGTCTCAATTCCCCTTCAAGACTGCCTTTATAGGACTGGTGTATCCCCACACCTTTCACATGATCTTCCAAGATCCGCGGTGTGCGTATAATAGTAGTTTTATGTCCCCACTCAGAGACACATTATTGATGGATTAAGAACCACCTTGTGCCATCCCATAATAACACTAAATAGTATATATATGTAAGCCTAAATTATATTTTAAAATCAAATTATGATAGCATGTTGTTCGCTATCAAAGGGTGGACTGTCAAAGCTGGATTATTGGCTGAGACAAGATCAGTTTAAAATAGAATTGCAGCGACACCATCTTGTGACTGGCCGCAAGACGCCATCTTGGAAATGAGATCGCAAGACGCCATTTTGCGAATGGCCGCCTAAGCGCCATTTTAGATAAACTCACACTTTAGTACATGTGGCGATATTACTATTAGCATCAAGCGATTGCATCTGTGACCATTGCCATAAGTTATGGTGATTCATCAAAAGCCCATTTCATGACTTTACGTAGTTTGGGTGCTCTGGATAAAGTGTATATTATTAGAATTCCCCTAAAGGATATATTTCAGAAATGGCCACGTGACAACAAGCTTGTGTAGACAAGCTTCCTGGACATAACATCTGCTCTCACTCCAGGTGACCCTGCTCGAATACAGCAAGAGGGTCGTTTGTAGCACCTTACATTAGCAGGCTTCTTGCAATAAAATACCTTCAAAGCCGAGAGTGTTATCTGAGATTTGGGTCTTGTAGCTGTGCTAATTTGCATTTACACAAGAACCTGGGAGAACAAAGGACTGTACTTTTTAGCCTGGGAAGGGTGAGCTTCATGCGCACGCATCTGCCCAAGTTAACTAGCGTCTTTACATCACACCCCGCATACTTACACATTACATATTCACATAAAAGGTTTAATAAGCTTCAAGGTATAAAATTCAAGTATACACATTTACTATAATTGCTATGAAATAAAGGTTATTTCGTAACTAAGGTTTTATACGTGATAAGTAAGCCATGTTTGGAATTGTACTGATGCGTACTCTCTCAACAGTATTCCGGTACCATCGGTGTGGAGATCGCATCATGCATTCTCAACTTATGGACCGCAGAGACTTCAAGCAACAAAATGTACATTATATGAACAACTGTTAGGATGATTGCATGAGGCAGGAAACCAGAGACCCCCAGTTGTTAGAGGCTGGGTTGTGTCTATTTGAATCAACCTGTTAAATGCCTTGTAACATATGCCCTCTCTGTTGGGACCAATGATATTAGCAACAAACTTCTCTATTGTGTTGGTTATTTCTGGGGGGTATAAATATGTGCTCTGACCCTGGGTTCCTAGTCTTTTGTGCTGAATGCTGATTGACTAGGGGTTTCTTGCTGATGCCTAACATCTGGACCAGAGAGCGCTGCGTATGTATAATTGTACTTGAGTCTGTATAATCTCTTTGCGCTAAGATTATATGAGGATCATAGCATGTAACTGCTGTACTTTTACTTGAATAATACTTTATGCTTTGGAACCACATGTTCCAAGTCTGGAGTATTTATTTACTGGATGACTGCGTACGCAAATTAGCGTCATCCTTAGAGGGTTATAGGAAGGATATTAGAAGGTATATGCAGGGGTATATAGAGGTTCAAAGGCAGTATCCTTACCAGCACCAAATTTTCAGTGATATTCGAGAAGTTGGTGCATTCGGGGAAGGTGGGCACAAGCATGTGCTAAGAACCTTATTATTTATACTAAATGTTAAATGTGGAGTTTATTATAATTGTATTGATTATTAATGTTCTTAGTGATTGGAGTGTGCACCTGCATTTTTTTCTGTAGGGCCCTAGCACTTTCCAGTGCAGACCTTAAAATCCCTTACAGGGAAAGCACATCCTTTTTTTACAGCTCTTCCCTCCTTCCAGTTGAAGCACCACATCTATGCTGACTAACCTGGTGCTGGTTTTTATTATGAGACCCCACATGGTTCTGCTTGTTTTAGTGGTATCCAGTCCAGGTGCTCCATGGCTGGGGTAGTCAAGGATTTAGAGGCAGGTAGCCCAATTTTGTATTTATTGATTTATTGGTGAAATGTTTCCTGTCCATTTCAGTGACCCATACATTTCAAAGGATGTTCCAGTGCTGTACTATATTTAGAAATCCTATTCAAATGGGCCATTGAATGAATGGGACAAATCTCCTTTTATTTTCCCTTTAATAGATTATTTTGATTTCAGGGCTAGTATTATTCAGAAAATTCAGTGTCCCGATGGTTGTACACTCCTTTTATAAATGTATTGACATCTAATCAGGGGCACCGAGAGGGGGGAGCGGAAACTAATCACCCGGGCCCGGGCTTGTTGGAGGGGCCCGGCGGGGTCCCGGGTCCGTCTCCACCCTCCTTCCCTCTTATCTGTCAGCAGCCCAGCACATGTTGCTGTATGCTGGGTTGCAGTGGGAGCAGGGTGAGTGCTCGCTGCTGCTGTGCAGCAGCAGTTGCCTTTCCTCTGCTTGTGGGGGGGGTGTGATCACACTGATCACTCCCCCCTGGATTTGCTTCGAGTTTAGGGGCTCACACTGCCCCCCTCAGCGGCGCACAGCAAATAATATTCTTTTAATTTCTTTTCTAAGGGGGCATGGCCTAAGGGGGCATGGCCACACCTTCCGTGATTAGGCCCAACCGCCATCAGTACCCAGGCCCATGGCGGCTCTGCATGTGACATGTGTTGATTATTCATGATTAAATTCTTTACATTTCAAACACTGAGATTATTCTTATTATTATTTATATGGCGCCACAAGGCCTAACAAAGTACATACTGTAAACAGTTCAGCAGAACAAGAGAACGGTGACTTACAGTACAAGTCAATGCAGGACGAGTACATGGTTTATAAACATTGCTGTAACAGTGCCGTTGTAAGGAGTATGGAGTAGATAATGGTATAAGTAAGGGAAGGAAAAGCACGTGGGGAAGAGGGCCCTGCTCGTGAGAGCTTACATTCTAAAGATCTAAAAGTTAATTGTATGCAGAATTGTGGGGCAAATTAGTATTGATTTGTGAATTAATTTTAGAACTAGTGAATTGATTTGCCCATTGCTATTGAAAAACTGAGACTTGCATAAGAAAAGAAACAATCAGACCAGTAATATTATTAAAAATAGATTATTTTCACTAATGAGAGCTGTCAATAAATGAGCTAGATGACTTATTTATTAATTTAAATGAACAGATGCCAAAGGTTACGTTGTAAAGACTCACAAGTATAAAGATTTAATTTTAGATTTCTCTAGAGCTTCAATACACAAATTATTGACAGATGACATAAGTGGAAAGTGTCATAGTTCATGTCCCCAGAGTTCCTTCTATGTTGAGAAAATTTAATCTCATTTCACAAATAATTGTTCATCTGCATTTGAGTAGTTGAAAGCATAAAGAGCTTTTTATATTTGTCCATGAGGAAAGAGTATCAAAATAAATGTGACTATGCCTAATGAGTATAATGTGCAAACACAGGATGTTACATATATGAGCAGATTGCCTTCTTAGAAAATCTAAGGGCCCCATTTAATAGTGAACCTTAATACCATCAGCATATTTAATTTAGTAACACAATGATACTAACGAATATGCCACTGGTATTTAACATTACTTACCCCTCCAGCGAGATCTAGCATTGTCTATATACAGTCAGGTGCATAAATATTGGGACATTGAAAGAATTTTCATATTTTGGCCACTATTCACCATCACAATGGCTTTGAAATGAAATAAACAAGATGTGCTTTAACTGCAGACTTTCAGATTTAATTTGAGGGTAATTACATCCAAATCAGGTGAACGGTGTAGGAATTACAACGTTCTATATGTGCCTCCCACTTTTTAAGGGGCCAAAAGTAATGGGACAAACTAAACAATCCTAAATCTAACTTTCACTTTTTAATACTTTGTTGCAAATCCTTTGCAGGCAATTACAGCCTGAAGTCTGGAACGCATAGACATCACCAGACGCTGAGTTTCATCCCTGGTGATGCTCTGCCAGGCCTCTACTGCAAATGTCTTCAGTTCCTGCATGTTCTTGGGGCATTTTCCCTTCAGTTTTGTCTTCATCAAGTGAAATGCATGCTCAATTGGATTCAGGTCAGGTGATTGACTTGGCCATTGCATAACATTCCACTTTTTAGCCTTAAAAAACTATTTGGTTGCTTTTCGCAGTATGCTTTGGGTCATTGTCCACCTGCACTGTGAAGCGCCGTCCAATGAATTCTGAAGCATTTGACTGAATATGAGCATATAATATTGCCCGAAACACTTCAGAATTCATTCTGCTGCTTTTGTCAGCAGTCACATCATCAATAAATATAAGGGAACCAGTTCCATTGGCAGCCATACATGTCCACGCCATGACACTACCACCACCATGCTTCACTGATGAGGTGGTATGTTTTGGATCATAAGCAGTTCCTTTCCTTCTCCATACTCTTCTCTTCCCATCATTCTGGTACAAGTTGATCTTTGTCTCATCTTTCCATAGTATGTTGTTCCAGAACTGTAATGGCTTTTTTAGATGTTGTTTGGCAAACTCTAATCTGGTCTTCCTGTTTTTGTGGCTCACCAATGGTTTACATCTTGTGGTGAACCCTCTATATTCACTCTTGTGAAGTCTTCTCTTGATTGTTGACTTTGACACATATACACCTACCTCCTGGAGAGTGTTCTTGATTTGACCAACGTCTTCCAGGTCTTTTGGTGTTGCTGAGCTCTCCGGTGCGTTCTTTCTTTTTAAGAATGTTCCATACAGTTTATTTTGCCACACCTAATGTTTTTGCTATCTTTCTGATGGGTTTGTTTTGATTTTTCAGCCTAATGATGCCTCGTTTCACTGATAGTGACAGCTCTTTGGATCTCATATTGAGAGTCGACAGCAACTGATTCCAAATGCAAATGTCACACCTAGAATCAACTCCAGACCCTTTACCTGCTTAATTGATAATGAAATAATGAGGGAATAGCCCACACCTGTCCATGAAATAGCTTTTGAGTTGATAGTCCCATTACTTTTGGCCCCTTAAAAAGTGGGAGGCACATATAGAAACCGTTGTAATTCCTACACCGTTCACCTGATTTGGATGTAATTACCCTCAAATTAAATCTGAAAGTCTGCAGTTAAAGCACATCTTGTTTGTTTTATTTCAAAGCCATTGTGGTGGTAAATAGAGGCCAAAGTATGAAAATTCTGTCCATGTCCCAATATTTCTGAACCTGACTGTGTGTGTGTGTGTATGTATATATATATATATATATATATATATATATGCACCTCTGAAACAGGCTTGTAATATTGTAATATATCCATAGAAGTAAAGCTGACAATGGATAGTTTGATGAGGACAGTGGTGGTACTGTGACCTTTACAGGAGCCATGGTGGCAACAAGTTTTTCCAGGAGTTTACTGTAGTTCTCAATATTGGTGTAATCTTTGCCCTGACACAGTAGTAGGGTTAGCAGAGGGGCAGTAGCTTTTAGTAGCTGGCTACAGAGCATGTCAGGATACAGCCTGAGATCGGCTGTTACTCACGTCTGCGATGGCATCTTTGGGCTCCTAAAGAGTCCGGAGGTCAGCCATAGAGACAAGTGATGGCTGAGTATTCTGCCCAGGGTCTGCTAGAGCCTTCTGATGTGCCTCCTGGTTCCCGCATTGCGGTCCTGGATGTTACCATGTTGGTCATGTTACGTCATCTGATCAGTATTCTCCTATGGTAGTTCTGTGGTCGGTCAGCGGCTGTCTCTGGCCAATGACCAACTACCAAGGGGTATATTAGGGCACTTTCTGCAGCAGGAAGTTGCCTGTACAACTTCGCTCCTATAGTGGTTTTTTACTGTGCCTGCGTCCCAGGCTCCACAGTGTACCCTTCCTGTGTACTCTTTCGTGTATGCTGTCATCAACATTACTAAGCGTCTCACATCTAGTGCTGGTTTTCACTGCTACTCAGCGTCTCACATCAAGTGCTGGTTATCACCACTACTCAGCGTCTCACATCAAGTGCTGGTTATCACCGTTACTCAGTGTCTCACATCAAGTGCTGGTTCTCATCGTTATTAAGTGTTCATATCAAGTACAGCTTACCATCAGTACCCAGTGTTTCATATCAAGTACAACTTACCATCACTAATCAGCATCTCATATCAAGTACTGGTTATCTTCACTACTAGCACATTGATTTCCAAAGTACCTTTCTCCGCTCATTGGTTTTCGGGATCTATTATAACTATTCTTCCAACATTGTCAGTGCTTATATAGTCCTCCCATATCTATCTCCGTGTTTTCTCCAGGTACCTACCCCAGGGGCTGCGATCTGTTCACCTGGTGCAGCAAAACCCACGTCCCTATTAGAGGGGTCAATGGTGAAGACCATCTGGTGGACTAGACTCCGCGCCTTGGGGTAGGTCTCGCCAACAGCTGGGAGAGATGTATGAAGAGGACTTATATATTGCCTTCCCATTTCCTATCACCCGCTGCCCTTTGTCCGTGTTCCAACTACAGAAGTCCTTAAACACCAGGATTTGACAGGCACTATATACATTGCTGGTATCAGGGCCATCATCAGGTAGGTACTGCCAGGACTCCAGTCCTGGGCCTGAGTAAAGAGGGGGCACACCTCCGCAGCTTGCCACAACCACTGACAATATGGAGTAACAAATACTTAGGAAGCATCATGTTTAATATAGGACAGAGAGAAGGCAACATTATGTTTGAAGGATCAGTTAGCAAGCACACTGGGAACTGCTGACAGTGGTGAGGCAGGGCTAGGATATATTTGAGAGGTGGCTGGGATATATGTGTGAGAGGTAGGTGGCTGGGGCAGGGTCTATATATGTGTGAGAGGGAGGTTAATGGGGCAGAGCTGAGGAATATTTGTGAGAGGGAGATGGCTGGGGGTGTGAGACGGTGGTAATTGGGGTATATGTGTGCGTGTGTATGTGTTTGTATGTGTGTGAGATGGAGCTGCAATGAAGTTATTTATATATCATACTGAGGTGGAGCTAGGGCAGGGGTGGCCAACCAGTCAGAGGCAAAGAGCCCAAAAATATCTGTAGGTATGTTAGAGCAGTGATCATGCGCGCGCCTGAGGCGCGCTCTTGTAAAAGAAAGGCGTGGCTTTGTTCCAGCTAGGCTACGCCCCTGGTATGATTTTAGTAGGAGCATGTAAAAGCATATTCACAAAATCACTGTGGAGGTAACTGTTAAAGGGAAAGAAAAAGCCAGAACAATATAAAAAACACTGAAAAAACAGATCCACATAAAATACACTGAAACAAGCCAGACCCACAAATAATACACTGAAAAAGTCACATCCACATCCACATAAAATACACTGAAAAAGCCACATCCACAAAAAATACATAGGAAAAAAAATACAATCTAGCGCCACCATGTGTCACTCCAGTCCCCCTCATGTGTCACTTCAGCAGACTCTCATGTGTCACTTCAGTCCATTTGGCACTCCAGAAACCCCCTATGTGTCACTCCAGCAACCCCCCATTTGTCACTCCAGCAGACTCATGTGTCACAACAGAAAACCTCATGTGCCACTCCAGTCCCCCCTCTCTCTCTGGGCCACCCCAGTCCAGCCAATTCCCCCACACTCCCTCTCACTCCATGGTCCACTCCAGCCCCTCCACATGTCACAAATAAATAAAAAATAAAAAACCCACAGGTCTTACATTGTCGCGGACTGTCTTTGTCACGTAGATAAGCTCTGGCATCTGTGACCGCATCCTCCTCATGGCTGCAGGTTCAGTCACAAGTTGAGCTCTGCCCCCTTTTTGCGGCGTGATGTCACCATGTTGCCCATACATGCCTCTGGAGTGGAGAAGACTGCTGCATCAAAGGACGAGCCTCATCTGAACAGCTGCGCGCCTATAAGAGGAGGCAGTCAGAGGTGCTGCATCAGAACATGTTGCTCAAGAGCCACAGGTTGGCCACCGCTGGGCTAGGCTATCTATATGTGTGAGAGGGAGGTGGCTGGGGCAGGAGCATATACGTATGAGCGGTTGGTGGCTGGGGTCAATGTGTGCATGAGAGGGAGATGGCTGGGCCAGGGTTGGGGGCTGTTTATATGTGTGTGAGGGAAGGTGGTTGGGGTATATGTGTGTGTGTGAATGAGGTGGAGCTTCCATGAGTGAATTTATGTATCATACTGAGGTGGCTGAGGAAGGGCTAGGTTATCATATAATTTATATGATTGATTGACAGTTTATAATAACACCCATCCCCACAGTCAAAACCTTGAAAATTTTTCTTAAACTGGTTTACGCCCCAATTGATGCCCCACCTCAGCTGTAGCTCCACCCACATTATCCACAGCTACTTTCCCCCCTACAGACATAGATCACACATAACCCACTTCACTCAACCAACACCATGGGACATTGACCACCCACCCCTCGGGACATAGAGTCTGATTCAGAGTTCTGTGCAAACCCGATGGCATACGTACATCTCCAATGTTTGGAGATCTGCACATGCGCAGGATCTGTACTGCGCATGTGGAGTTCTGTGTCTGTGACAATAATTGCAGTGACCCCTAAGTCCAGAGCCACATTAACAATGGGGTGAATGTAACTACAGCTCCAGACCTCCTCCAAAAATAGTCCCATCATCAGCATGATGATACCAACTGTCTAGCTGGCCACACAGTCAGCTGTAAATTAGAAGTATTAAAATAGTTTTTCTAGTTTTCTCACAATTATATTTTTTTCTATTTTTATGCATTTAGAGACACAATGGGGCTGATAGTGTATGGGATGTACACACGCACTTGGCTCTGGGCACATTCACACGGCACTGGTTACAGCTCATCCCCTTCTCAGTATAGGCCCTTGAACATTTTCAGGCCCATATGGCCCTTCATACAGCCCTGAAAATGGTGACCTTTCAAGTTTCTACCCAAGTTGAGTGACATCACAAAGGCAGTGCATGATGTAAAATGTCACATGATCAGTATACTGAGGTGAAAAATAATCACCTACTGCATGCATTTTGCCATTGCTATGTATCTATTTATTTGTATTAACAGATACAGTTAATAACTGACAGTTCTATAGCAAGACACATGAGCAACCTATTAAGGTTATAAATCACAACATACCTGCATATCTATATATCGATCTGTCTGTCTCTGTTCATCTATCATTATTTTCATATAAAAAAATTAGGTTAAAATAGGCATAACTTACATTGTGAGATGTCAAATCAGCATATACAGTTGATAATTGACAGTTCTCTACAGAATGGTGACCTTTTTACTAAAGCTCAGTGACATCACAAAGGCTGTTTATGATGTAACAAGTCACATGGTCAGTTTACTGAGGTGAAAAATCACTTCCTGCATGCATTTTCCCATTGCTATCTATTTAAAATGTATTTATAATCTATCTATGATTTAGGTTAAAATAAGCTTACATCGCACAATTAGAAGGTATAACATATACAGTTGATAAGTGACGGTTATATAGAAAGTCACATGAGAGGGTCAGGAGTGAGCAGTGACTGCGAAATAATATAGAGAGCATCAGAGACTTCCATATAATGCAGAGATCATTACAGTATATACCTTACAATACAAAAACATCAATGCCCATCATTCAATATACCAAGTGACCGCTATACAATACAAAGAGCATTACAACAAGTGCCATGTAATAGAGACAAAACCAATGACTAAAATACAGAGGTCACGCCAGCTACACAGCATTGACCCTGGAATAGGGTGGGTGGTTTGGGTGGCCAATTAATGAAACTAATTTAAAATTTTTCAGATTTAATAGGTCATTTAAGGGTAGCATTTAATCAAATTAAAACTTAGATGTGCATACCATAGCATTCATCTTCCTTCCACACCATTGGTGTTTACAGCGTGCTGGGCACTGGCTCTGGTGACCGGTCAGGCTCCTCACCAGAAGAGTGCCTGCAGCTGCTTAAACAGCATATCAGGCACATCTCTGTTTGCCCGCTGCTGCATCACTGAGTCTGCGGCTGTGCTGTGAAGCAAAGCAGCAGTAGACAGAGCCAGGACAGAAGACATATAGCCGCGGTTCGCTGCCTGTGGCGCGGGTAAAGGATAATGATTCAATCATCACCCTTCATTTTTAAAAATCATCCGGCTGCAGCTCTCCACCACTCTGCGCCCCTCCTGTTCCTCACCTGGACACATGGCGCGTGAGAGGCGCCAAAACACTATGTGGTGCAGCGAGAGCTTGTTAAGCCCTCCACTGCACTGCCATTTGTATTTGACACCCTGTCTGTGTGGGGGGCCAGGGGAGTGTTTAAAGTGACAGGCTGGTGGGTTTTTTAGTGGGCGGCAAATTGCTGTGCTGCTGGAGAGAAAATACATTTTCCTGTCTCCAGCAGCACACCAATACTGTGGGACTATTTTGTTGTGGGGCCTGGAGCTGCAGCTCCCTGGGCGTGGAATCGCTGGCAGTGACGTGGCCTCACAGCCGAAACCTTCATTTTAGTCACACTGGGGGTCCGGAGATGCCGATGCTACAGCGCAGCACCTGTCACTGAGGAGGAGTCGGCACTTTGGTGTCACCCCTGGGCGGGTGACACCCGGGTGCGGCCCGTACCCCCCTTGTGACGCCTCTGTATATAACCTCAGGGGGAGAGAGCAGGGGAGGGAAGGGGTGGAGGGCAGTAGGAGTGTAGAACAGGACGGTACTGGGTGTCGAGAAACCGAACACCGGTCCTGATCTATCTATCTATCTATCTATCTATCTATCTATCTATCTATCTATCTATCTATCTATCTATCTATCTATCAAACATGTTTACAGATACAGTTGATAACTGACAATTTTCTACTAATAAGTAACAGAAATATGTGAACAACTTTCTATTACTTAATTTTAACCAATATTTCACCGCTATTAGTCTGG
The DNA here is from genome assembly GCA_031769625.1 of Taudactylus pleione. Taxonomy (NCBI): domain Eukaryota; kingdom Metazoa; phylum Chordata; class Amphibia; order Anura; family Myobatrachidae; genus Taudactylus; species Taudactylus pleione. Next base: position 17,269,433 of record JAUIMM010000115.1, on the reverse strand, counting down.
ATACGACTATCTAAAAGTTACTATTAAAACTTAAATCTTAATATAAGTACACCTGAGACAGAACTATTTTTTCTCTTTTTTGTTTTGAAACTAGTATGATCTGTGGTAGCATCCCCAAGCTATGAATACAATATAATAATACTTAGGACACTAAGGGCAATCTCTAAAATGATTTGCTAAACAAAATTTCCAAGTGCAATAGATATCCCCCCTGCTTTTTCCTTGCAGAGCTATATCCCCAGCCCCCATATTACTGCACCCGCACTCTCTTGAGCATGTGAGATTATCTCTGCCAGCAGTCCACATCACGCTTCCACTCCCCCGCCTGGACCCCACCAGTGCTGCGCTAGGCAGAGGTGAAGAAGTCCGCCCGGGGCTGCAGTGCATTCCATCATGATCTCAGTACTCCAGGATCAGCCGCAGCAGGAGCAGCTTCCCCACCCTCTGTCACTCCACCCCCTCTCTCCGGCATCAATCACTTCTCCCATCACCTGATCGCTCTGCAGGAGGGACCTGACGGAGGCTGCAATGGGAGTGCATGGACCGGGCACTACATTCGGCACTGCAGCAGTGGGAACACGACAGCACCAGGGTGTAGATGCCGGCAGGCTGCCATGCCAAAAAAATTATTATTATTTTTTTTTAAAAGGGTCACCTGGCCAACATGTGGCCCCACAGGCATGTCGTTCCACCGGGAATCTTCCTGGTGAAGCCCATTGCCAATCTGCCTCTGGGTGTACACATGTATTTGGCTGTGACACCTGCACAGCACTGGTTACAGCTCCTCCCCTTCTCTGTATAGGCCCTTGAACATTTTCAGCCCCAGGCCCATATGGCCCTTAATCCGGGATGTAGTTGGTCTCAATCCCGACATCGGAATCCTGGCAAGAGATACAAGATAGGTGCTGAAATATCAACACCTATCTTAATCCCGTCACCAGAACACCGAGGACGCCAGCCCGAACGAAGGTAAGTCTGGGGCGCCCTTAGCGGTAGCCGTGGGGGGTGGGGAGGGGAGGGTTAGGGAAGGTTTGACGGGGGAGATTAGGGTTAGGCACCCCTAGGGGGGAGGGTTAGACTCCCTCAGGGAGAGATTTGGGTTAAGCAACCCCCCAGGAGGGTTAGGTTTAGGGAGCGGTAAGAGGGGGTTAAGGTTAGGCACCCCCGGGGGGGAGGTTAGGGTTAGCCACTAGGGGGGAGGTTAGACTTTGAGTGGGGACAGGGGAGGGTTAGAGTACTTACCTTTCCCAGCCGCCGGTATTTCAATCCCATTCCCTTAATCCGGCCCTGTCTAAATTGCAGCACGATTGACATGCTGCGACCATTTGAGGGCGGGGAAGCGACGGAAAATAATTCAGAAAATAGGGGCATGTTGGCAGGCATATGCGAGTCGCAAACGTTTAAAGGTACAAAAAATGCTTGTCCTGAGAAATTAGAAAATAAGTACAATGGGATAATAATTGTTTTTATTTTTAATGGACTTTGTGTCAATGTTTACAAACAAAGAATCAAAAAGAAATGCCAAATAACAAATAACTTTCCAGAGGTACCAAACAAAAATGACTTGAATTTTTTTTTAACAATTCTCAGTCTCAGTCCTTGCATATGCAGATGCAGTGCGGCTCACCAGGGAGGGATTCAGCGGTATCTGCATAAAGTCGTAGAAGCAATGCTGGCAAAGATGCTTCGGCGAATGCTGCAGCATCTGACATCTGACTCTGAATCAGGTTGTAAAGGATATATTTACTGAAGTACAGGTTTTCAGTAGTGGAGTTGTTGCCCATAGCAATCAATCAGATTCTATTTAACATTTATCTAGCACCTTATATAAAATAATAGCTAGAATCTGATTGGTTGCTATGGGCAACATCTCCACTTCTAAAAACCTACACTTAAGTAAATATACCCCTAATTGTGAACATATAGGAACACTGAAACAGTTTGGTTAAGTATTTGTGAAATAAAACTACACACAGAACATTTTAAAATATGTAGACAATGGATACGGTACGAACGCAGATTTTCCCTCCTGAGATTATAGAGCATTTGCAGAATTTCTACAACCTATTCAGATTTGATTACAGATTTGGATCCGTCATTTTTATTGGGAGATAGAAACACTCAGTGGCACATCCTTCCACTATGGAGGACGGAGCTGGTAGACCTGTGAACATGCTGCACATATGCAGCTGCATATTCAGGCTGGCCAGGTCAAAGGTTGAGCTGTAACGTGACTCCAGCAGTACAGGGTGGAGGAGACAGCGCAGAGCTCTCTCATCCAACAATTTATATGACATCCCCACCGTCATCATGGGTGATTTCAACATCCTCATTGATAATCCCCAAACTACTCTCTCTAACATCCTCTCTCAGCTTTTCCAGACACTGTAGACAAGCGAATGTCCAATATTTTATCTCTGCTCTGGCTTCTAACCCCAAATGTCTTATTTTTATAGCTCTCGCCCTTCCGACACCAAAGCCACCAACCACAATCTGGCTTCCTACTTTAAGGGTAATGCCATTTACATGAAATGGCATGGCGCCACAACAAATCCTTACTCCGGGAACCATGGCTCCTAGCTACACATCTGCCTGGCACCTCTTCTTTATTTGATCCCACTCTTTTCATCTTCCTACTCTACTACCTCTCCTCTGGATCCTATACACCCACAAGTCTGTCAATCCCTGTCTCTCCTGTACCTCCTTATCCAAGCATGCAGAGATTACTCTTATTCTGAAAAAAATAAATTATGACCCAAATTCTCTGTCAATTTGTCATGCCCATCTCTCAGCTCCCATGACTTCTTGAGAGATTTGCCTACACTCGCCTAACAAGCTTTCTTTCCTAATATACAGTGGATGAGGGGAAGGGAGGATCCTATGCACTCAGTGTCACTGTTGGTGACATTGGTAAGTTGACAAAGAATGGGTCCACGATACAAGATGTTATCTCCAAGTGCCACTGAAGCTGGCCACACCGGAGCCAGAGATGCAGTGACCCGGCTCTTCCGGTGTTGCAGTGGACGTTTGGATATGATGTCATCTCCAAGCACCACTGATGCATGCGGCACAATCCTTGTCATTGTGACCCGTATCGCGCCATTTACCATGCAGGGTGACACAGGAATGACCAGTAGCCAACCCTGCAAGCTGCCAGAGTTGGATCCCTTGGTCCCTGGACCCAGGTGGATCCGTTTACACTGACAAGAATCCCAGGTTGATGCACGTTGATGAGCATCAGCCCGGGATTTTCAAGTCAGAGTTGTGGTAATTATGAGTTGTGCAGTAGACTACAAAAATGGTGTTAGTAATTATAAAGATAATGCATTATTGGTAAGATAATTTACATATATTTTACCCACAATGCATCTTGTGTGTTAATGATGCAACATTATCCTGTGTTCTTGATATAAAGAAATTAATAAACAGTGATTTGCATATAGTAAGTATTATAAATGAAAAATATATTAGTAAGAAAAATAAAAAAAATAGTCTCCCTATTCCTACAGGTGTGTGATTTAACCTGCCACCAGTATAATTTTAATGCTTTTAAGTTTTCCCAATGTGGATACTAGGGTAAGATTCTTATAGGCTATATGTGTCTGTCATTCAATAAAGTTACGGGCCTGTGATTCCCCTCTCTCACCCTCTACCCTCCACACCCATAGACCTTGTTGATTGTCATTTTGTTTAAGTATTGAATTATTTCTGAGTGGTGGTTCTGCAATTTATGTCAGGCATATTCTTCTGTCTCACTTGACGATGCAAGACCGCCTCACTCTGAGTGTAGAAGAGGTGTACAAAACATGAAAACCAGAATATCAGAATAAGGGGGACATTTGTGTAGCTAATGCCGGTGCTAATGATAATGTTATGCTGCAAATATGCTGCAATTCCATACTGCCAGCTGCATGTATATTTGAGTTTATTGCTGTACCATCTTACAATCACAATATTGCAAGATGGTATAGCAATAAACTCAGATACACATGCAGCTGGCAGTATGGAATTGCAGCATATAATATAATGCAGAATGGAATAGCAATATATTATCCAGCATATGTTTTGCAGCATGTGTTTTGCAGCAAGGTATATGTACATATATTGCAGGATGGAATAGCAAAAGAACACATCACCAATGGCTTGCAGAGTGGATTTGCAGCACAATGAATGTTCCAGGTATACTTGCAACAGATATAGGTAACGCAAAGCCAGGACAGGAACCAGGAATACCAAACATCAGATACAGGGACCTGATGGCATGACTTCCGCAAGAAACTATCTCTGGCAAGGCAGGAATGGGCTGGCTTCCCTATAACAGAAGTCAGAGCCAATCCAGAGTGAGCAAATGAAACCAGCCTCTCATAATTACCACTTTGAGCAGCTGACTGCTGCATGTTCACAGAGGCTTCCCAGCTGGGAGCAATCAGCCTGGATCAAACTTCATTGTGGCTGTCTTTGCCTGTTAACCCTCTCAGCTCTGGTCGAAACCTGCAGCAGACATGAGCTCTCATGATGGCTCATAACAGTAGTGTTTGTAAAGCCACAGTAAGTAGAGGTAGGAACTGTAACCATATAAGAACCTCCTCCCTGTTGCATTATAATGCCACAAATATTGTGAGATCATTACAGCTGGGTGTTTTTGAACTTGTCCAATGTTTTGCTCACACAATCAATTTGGTGCCACCATCTGAAGCAAGAGGTAATAACAAGGTGGAATTCCACCTTTTATATGCTTCAGCAGATGGAGGAACAGCAAAAAGCCATCCAAATAATCACAATGAGCCATGACATAGGGAGAACATACCTTACTCTAGCACAGTGGAGAATACTTTCCATGTTGTGCAAGGTGCTGAAACAATTCATAATAGTCAACTGTGAAGTGAGCTCAGACACTACCAGGTGATTCCCTTAATTAGACTTTGGAAAAGCAGCTTGAGAAACTGAAGGAGGATATGAAACAAAGCGATTCCACTAAGTATGTCAGACTAGCAGATAAAGTCTTTTATTTGTTTCACCAAGATCCAAAGGTTGTCAGCATCTTCAATTTGGATCAATACAATTTTGGCGACCATGCTTGATCCTAGGTTTAAGTTGTATGTTGTGTCTTTCTTTCCAACTGACACAGATCTTAAGAGATGCAAAGAGCTCCTAGTGAGCAAGTTGTTAGCTCAAGCAGCATGTGCCATGACAACATCTCTTCCTTCATTTTCTTTGGCAACTGCAGCTGCCAGGTAAAAAAAATATTGTTTCCAAGAGACCCACTGGTGATTCAGATGAGTCAACAGAACATTTCGACATCTGGTCACATATAAAATATTTGCCTAAAATTAGTGACACCTCTACCATGACTCCATCTGATACGGTCACCATCCAAAGAATGGCGGAGGATTATTTTAATTACAGGATCCAAATAGGCATGTCAGACAGTCTCTTTGACTACTGACAGGAAAAAAAAGGCAATTGTAGACCCTTGTACAAACTGGCTTTGCTTTAATTAGGCTGCCCTCCCTCCCATGTGTACTTGGAAAGAGCTTTCAGCACAGTCAGGAAGTTTGTCAGCGATCAGCATAGGTGGCTACTTCCTCAAAATGTGGACAAGATGATGTTCATCAAAATGAACTACAAATTCCATGAGGAAGACCTTTACCAGCAATTAGCTCACAGTACAGAGGCACCTGTAATGGCGGATTCCAGCGGGGATGAATTAATATTGTGTGAAGATGATGTACACACTGATGAGGGTGAGGATGATAATGTTGATGACATCTTGCCTCTGTAGAGATCATTTCCAGCAATGTCAGCTACCCATTGGTAGCTTGTTTTGTGGGGGTGCAAACAAACCAATCACTTCAGCCACAACAGTGGCAGTCCATGTTGCTGAAGTGATTGGTTTGTTAAACTGTGCATGTCCTTTTTAATATACAACATAAGGGTGGGTGGGAAAATTCCAAGGACAATAACATCTTGGACCACTTTTCATTGATGACATTTTGTCTCGATTTTGAATACAAGCCTGGCAGAACTGCCCATGCTGAAGCTCAGATCCCATCAGATCCCACTCCTCCCTCATAAATTTGCTTTGGATTAAAAAAATGTAATTAACTTTACAAACGAATCAATCCTTTTCTTTCCATGCTTTCAACTACATGCTCCACCTTCCTTGGACCTCTGATCTAGTTCTTGATTAATGAAAACAATCTTGGCTTCTGATATGGGATTGTATAGTTTATTAAATTGCCATCCTGTCTGCCACTGCAGTGCCACTCTGCATCCTAGGTGTGCCATGTTGGAAGTCAAAATGCCACGTGTTTGTACCACCCACTGTTGTCGCTTAGCTAGTCAGTCAGCTAGCTCGGTGCAAACTTTTGGTCTAAACTGGATGAAAACAATATTGTTAGCTGTGAAGTAGTCAAAATTGACTGGAATTGACTGGAAATTAATGTTATTGAGGTTAATAATACTGTAGGAACAAAAACAGGCCTAAATTATGTGATTTTATCTGGGTTTTTTTTTATTGAAAAAATCATATACAGATCCAAAGCCAAAACACGTAAGGGTGGTTTTGACAAAACCATAACCTGATGATGAATTAGAAGCAAACTAAAAGACGGGGGTCGGCGCACATCTTTAGTCAAAATACATCTCTTCACTTATATCTCAAAATATCTCCCAGCTAGATTCCTCTGCTTTGTGCAAGATCTGCATCACTCATTCAGACTCATAACCTGTTCCCATTCATAGTTACAGTATGTTTTTCTGGCTTCGCCAACTCCCATAAACTATTCTACCCAATTACCTCCCTTTGATACAGACTACTCAGAACTTTACATATGTCCTCTTTCTGCACTCAAGAAAGCCACTAACCCTATGCCAACATTGCTGTGTGACTGGATAATATAGCCCACCAGGAAGCTTTGCAATCTGGCTGGATATTTGCAATATGTAGCTTTAATCATCATGTATCAAATAAATGTATATTTAGCTATAGATTGTAAGCTTTCAAGTAGGTACCATTTACCTCTGTCTGTCTTTTATTACACAGTCTTGTTTCCAGTTGTAAAGTGCAACAAAATATGCTGGTGCTATATAAATGTAACTGTTAATAAATAAAGTAAATATTTCTCAATTGAATTTCTACTTGTGTTTATAAATTGTTCATGGCCGTCAGTGACCAAGACCGACCCAGACCAGCTATTTATAGAATTAGAGATTTTCTCTTGCCATTCATGATCTTGCTTTGATAATGTTGGCTAGGGCCATCAGGTTGAATGCATATTTGAATAAATGTTTGTTTAGAGTTTTCTTTTAGGGTGATCTCAAATAAGCATTTTCTGTAACCCAAAACATAAGCTTTAGATGCCTTGATATCAGATTTTGTAAGCTTGGTGAATAACCAAATTAGCATGAATGTGGTTCTGTTCCAAAGAGAATGAGTACACAAGGATATCGCCAAGATACAACCATAACAAGTTTGTCAAGGAATATATCAAGGACGTAATTTATCAACTCTTGAAAAACTACAGGGTCCCTAGGAAAACCAAATGGCATGATGAGTTACTCTAATATCCTCACTTCAGATTAAGTTATAAATACTATGAATATATATTTTGGAATATGTCATAGCTCCCTACAGCTATACAGACTAGTGGCAGCAGTGCCTTCACCCACCACTCACACCAATGTCACTGTGTGCCTTGTGCACAGACTGCTATGTAGTCTATAGTCCTATAGTGCTAATGTAGTCCTATTGAAGTGAATGCAGGCCCAAAGTACCTCTCCCCCCACCATTGCCCGGTTGTGCGCATGGTGCCACACCTATCACTTGTCAATATATTTTGTTTTTGTTATTGCTCAGCTTTAACTTGATGGATTCAGATGAAACAAAGGGCAAAATATATTAAGCGACGGGTTCTAAACCCCGACGGTTTGGCAGCGGTTTGGCTATCGGAAGAGTTACTAATGCCAAAATCACTACCAGTGGCGGCTCCATGCACAGGCAAGCAGGTCCGTCGCCCCGATCGCCTTTTTATCCTGCAGGCACAGGAAAAGCCCTCCCTCCCACCCAGCGCTAAATTAAGTATATACACTCAGGGGGAGGGAGCGGAGGAGAGGAGGGGTGGCAAAACAGGATGGCGCTAGGCGCAGCAAACCTAGCGCCGGCCCTGACCACTGCTAAACTGCCGTAAAAGCATACTCCTGAATGGAACAGAATTGAATATCAAAGCACCATCAATGTTTTAGACCATACAAAGAATAGAATAGAAACCCCTGATTTATCAAGCAGGGGTTTTGAAAACCACCATAAAACTGGCAGCAAAACTGCCGAAAAAAATTGACTTTCCTTAGAACTACGTGTTTGCTGAAACAGCAGGTAAATACATTGATTTTAATAGGCAATTTTGATAGGAATATTATCCAATTGGACTATGGAAGACTATGGTCTCTCACCAGACATGACTGGTCTTTAACAGATATATTAAAAAACAAATATAAATATAAAACAAAAAAATTACACAAACACACAATCACACTGCTCTCACAAAAAAAAAATCACATACAGGACTATATGGAAAACATCTCAAATAGACCTATACAGAACAAGAAGCGAAATATCTTATAAAAAAATCACCACAATTAGCAATAACTTTATATCTTTCTCCTGGGTGTGGATTGAAAGGTTGACAGGGACAAAACGTCAACAGGGACAAAAAACTTCACCCTAACCCTCCCCTTGGTGCTTAACCCTAACCCTCCGGTATGCCTAACCCCAACAACCAAAAAAATTGTAGACCATTTTTGTATCTACCTTTTCACATTGTCAACCATTTGTACCATTTGTACCTGTCAACCTTCTTAGATGTCAACCTTTAGAGTGTCGACTTTTTGTCCCTGTCGACTTATTGACTGTCTAACATCTTGGAAAAGATTTCTGGACTGCACACCCTGTAATATATATATATTTATATAATGGGAGGTGCTACCTGATGAGACTAATTGCAGGCAAAAACACAGACAAATCTCAGGTGCACAACTCCAAATTATTGATAATATATAAATGCAATAAAATTTTGCAATCGATAGAGGTTTTTAGCATAATCTTGGCCAAGGTTATGGGCGATAACCCTTTTACACTCTTTTACACTGCACTTTTCTTACTATGGCGGTGCCCTGGGGCGGCTTAGCTGGGCCACTTTGGGGGTGTCCTGCGCTCTGGATTTGAATCCTAGTACGTTAGGGACCTACCCTAAAGAGGTTACCTGGATGTGGTGGGTAGGCCCATAACCTTGGCCAAGATTATGCCTCCCCCAAATGTCAGGCGTTCCCATGGGAATGCCTCCGTTTGGGCTGCCACCCCCCCAGCCCGCCTTCCAAATGGGGCGAGCTGTCAATCAACATCGACAGCTCGCCCCCTTTGGAAAGAGACCCGCTACGACCGGCGCTGTCGGTCGTAGCGGGTCTCACGCATGCGCACGAGGGAGCCGGCTCCCTCGTGCGCATGCGCACTGGCAGACCATACGGCCGCCTCTGAATAAGGTCCTTAGACTCTCCGATTGGATTTGTGACATTTCTGAGCACACAGTTGGTTCATGTATCTTAACAATTTTCATTTTTTTGAAACCTCTTCAGTGAGAAGGGCTTCCATTGTCATAAGAGGCAGAACTACCAGTCATAAATAAAGGCCAAGGCCATAGCCTTTCCTTGCCACTTCGTGTGGTGAAAAGCATATTGCCAATTTTATTTCTTTCTGCAGCTAACTTTCCCTTTGATTTATTCTTTACCACTGTAAAAGATTGGTTCTTTGATTTTAGATGCCCTGACTTAATCCCTGTATGACCTTGGCATTGGCTTTAGTAGATGCCATAGATGTACTAGTATCGTCATGCCTGGTGGCACACGCAGCAGCTCCAGCACTAGTATATGGTTGCTGCTCTCCTCTAAACTGATCGTTCTCCATATCAACAAACACAAATTAAGTGAGGTACAGCACATGTGTCAATTTGTACCAATTTTAAATATTACATTGCGCTATCAATGACCTACAGTGTCACAATATTATTTATGAATATTACACTGTGGTTCCACTTATGGTGTCACAATATATGTATGAATATTACACTGCGCTACCACTTACAGTGTCACAATAATTTTTTATGAATATTACACTGCGGTTCCACTTAGTGTCACAAATTTTTTTATGATTATACTGCACTACCACTTACAGTGTCAAAATATTTTTTATGACTATGACACTGCGCTACCACTTACAGTGTCACAATATTTAATGAATATTACACTGCGCTACCACTTACAGTGTCACAATACGTGTATGAATATTACACTGTCCTACCACTTACAGTGTCACAATCTCAATATTTTTTATGAATATTACACTGTGCTACCACTTAGTGTCACAATATTTTTTTTTATGAATATTACACTGCGGTTCCACTTAGTGTCACAAATGTTTTTATAATTATACTGCGCTACCACTTACAGTGTCACAATATTTTTTATGACTATTACACTGCGCTACCACTTACAGTGTCAAAAAATATTTTATGAATATTACACTGCGCTACCACTTACAGTGTCACAATACATGTATGAATATTACACTGTGCTACCACTTACAGTTTCACAATACATGTATGAATATTACATTGCAGTCTAACTGGCAGCGTCACAGTAAAAAAAAATATATATAGTACACTGGGGTACAGCACAAAAACATTTAATTATATTATTAATATTATTAGCTTTTATTTATTTTTTTACACTGGGCACCCTTGGGTGGACAGAACACCCCTGAAGGACACATCAGCCCTTGATAGACAGACAGAGCACCCATAGAGGACACACACGTCTGTTCAGTACACTCTCCACAGCCGGAGTAAAAATGGCGCTGATGACTGGGGACCTTTATAGATTCCAAAACTTGCGAGAGTCCGACAGCAAGAGGATGATGTTTTGCCTCGTTTTGGGATCCGAGTCAGGCGGCAAAACCCGAGCCGGACTCGGATCCTGGCCCAGATCATGAAGTTCTCTGAGAACCGGACCCGCTCATCTCTAGTTTTGAAATAGAATAGAAACCACTGTCAAATAGAACACGCCACTGCGGGTTTTCGTTTAGAAACTGCCGGGGATCGACAGGGGTTTCGGTCTAGGCCAGTAATCCCTGTGCGCCGCGGCACCCTGGGGTGTCTCGGGACACTTGCTGGGGTGCCTCAGGTTAGTGGTCAAGCACCAAATCAAATTCTTTATAGTCAATGTAATGTAAATATGTGCACAAACAGAAGCACAAACCTGTCCACCACTATATAACCAAACCTAAGTATGACAGGTAAGCACAATTTACTTCACTGTACTATTTCACTGCATTTTTTTCTGAATTTCTCTATAACAAACTTTTGACTTAGGGGTGCCATGAAAATAATGCTGATGTACTAGGGTGCTGTGAGTCAAAAAAGATAGGAACCAGGGGCAGAACTATGGGAGACAATGGAGGCGCCTGCCGCCGGGCTACAGCTCTGAAGGGGCACCTCCTCCATTGTCCACAACATATTAACTTCACTTAGGGCTGCAACTACAGTATGTACCTGGAGGGTACAGTCACGGCCGCCCAATACATGGCACCCCTTCCTGGCACCTGAGAAGCCACCATACACTAGTGGAGAGCTCCATGTCAGACCATCAGATGCTGCCTTCATGTATCTATAGTCTGTCTGTATACAAATTGCTACATTACAGCGTCTGCGGCTGTGGGGGGTACCAAATTATAACTTGCCTCCGGGCTGGGATGAACTTACTCTACTGTTAGGAACCACTGGTCTAGACATCAAAACCGACCTTTAGTATATACTGTCAATTAGAAATAGAAACCGACATCAATGAACGGCGGTTTTTGGTGGTTTCTAAATGACACCAAAACCTAACTTTAGTAGATTAAGTCCAAAGTGCAGATTATTTCTACGATTTTCCACTGCAAAATGGTGCATTTTTATCAGTTAAATAGTTTTTGTGCCAACTTGGGACAAAAAGACAGATGCAACGTTCTTATTATATAATTAGTATAAACAATACATGTGCTAGAGTAAAATTTATTGAGACAAACAGTATGTTGTTAAAATACTATAAGGAATCTATATTTGAACTTCTATATACCCCTGCCTATACCTTCTAATATCCTACCTATAAACCTCTAAGGATGACGCTATTTTGCTTACGCAGTCATACAGTAAGTAAAGACTTCAGACCTAGAATCTGTGGTTCCAAAGCACAAAGTATTATTCAAGTAAAAGTACAGCAGTTACACACTATGATCCTCATATAATCTAAGCGCAAAGAGGTTATACAGACCCAAGTACATACGCAGCGCTCTCTGGTCCAGATGTTAGGCATCAGAAAGAAACCCCTCGTCAGTGAGCATTCAGCAAGAAGACTAAGACCCAGTGTTGGAGCACACATATTTTTACACCCCAGAAATAGACAACACAATAGAGAGGTTTGTTGCTGATGCCATTGGTCCTCAAGGGGGATGCATCTGTTACAGAGCATTTAACAGGCTGATTCAAATAGACACAACCCAGCCTCCAACAACTGAGGGTCTCTGGTTTCCCGCCCCATGCAACATCCTAACAGTTGTTCATATAATATACATTTTGTTGCTTGAAGTCTCTACGGTCCATAAGTTGAGAATGCATGATGCGATCTCCACACCGATAATACCGGAATACTGTTGAAAGAGTACGCATCAGTACAAAACCAAACAAGGCTTACTTAGCATGTATAAAACCTTAGTTACCAAATAATCTTTATTTCACAGCGTTTATACTTAATGAATGAACTTAAATCTTATCCCTTAAAGCTTATGGAACCTTGTATGTGGATATGTAATGTGTGAGTATGCGGGGGTTTGATATAAAGATGCTAGTTAACTTGGAGCAGATGCGTGCACATAAAGCTAATGAACAGCGTTTTCATATAGGATCTTATGCATTCGCTAATATGCGATTAGTTACCAGCGCAATTGTGCGTATCAATGTGTGTATGAGAAATGGTGCACTTAAATAAACTAAGTGAACACCTAGCAGTGTGGAATGCTGAGCCTTATAGTTCCAAACACCCCCCCCCCTCTCTCAGCAGCCACCACCCTTCCCAGGCTCAAAAGTAAAGTCCTTTGTTCTCCCAGGTTCTTGTGTAAATGCAAATTAGCACAGCTACAAGACCCAAAACCTAAGATAACACTCTTGGCTTTGAAGGTATTTTATTGCAGGAAGCCTGCTAATGTAAGGTGTGTATTCGAGCAGGGCCACCTGGAGTGAGAGCAGACGTTATATCCAGGAAGCTTGTCTACACAGGCTAGTTGTCACGTGGCCATTTGCTCTGTTTAGCTAATGCAATATATCCTTTAGGGGAATTATAATAATATACACTTTATCCAGAGCACCCAAACTATGTAAAGTCATGCAATGGGCTTCTGGTGAATCGCCGTAACTTATGGCGATGATCACAGATGCAATCGCATGATGTTAATAGTAATATCACCACATGTACTAAAGAATGAGTTTATCTAAAATGGCGCTTAGGCGGCCATTCGCAAAATGGCATCTTGCGGCCAGTCGCAAGATGGTGACGTTGTGATTCAATTTTAAACTGATCTTGTCTCAGCCAATAATCCAGCTTCGACAGTCCACCCTTTGATAGTGAACAACATGCTATCACAATCTGCTATTAGAATTTAATTTAGGCTTACATTTACATATTATTTAGTGTTATTATGGGATGGCACAAGGTGGTTCTTAATCCATCAATAATGTGTCTCTGAGTGGGGACATAAAACTACTATTATACGCACACCACGGATCTTGGAAGATCACGTGAAAGGTGTGGGGATGCACCAGTCTTATAAAAGCAGTCTTGAAGGGGAATTGAGACTTTACATTATCTGAGGTGTTTTAAAAATAACATTTCAATAATACATTCTATGCATGTCTAAATATAATACATTAAATGATGGTATTTCCTAGTTCAGTGTTGTAATGCAGTTCTATATTTACCTCGGTATTCATATTGTCATTACTGACCACCATCATAGTTTTGTTCTTGCATTTTACTCTATTTTTACATTTTCCACACTTTAACACAATAGGAACACACCGGACGCATATGCCAATTATTATGATGACAATTAGTATAAGGATTAAGAATTTACCTATGCTGGCGATCACTTCCTCGACCCATTCCCCTAGACCTGAGAACCATTTAACTGGGTTCAGCCATGAAACCCATCCTTCTATCTTCTCCCCTACTTCAGCCACTGAAGCATTATGGTTCTTATGAAACTCCCATTTTAGCTGCAGAATTTCATCCATCTTTCAGTCTATCACCTCTTTGGGGTCGCTGGTATCATTGGTGACATAGGTGCAACATTTTACTCCAAATTGGGTGGCCAGAGTTATGCAATACCCTCCAGTAACAGCAGTTAAATAATTTAACACTAGCCTGTGTTGCACCAGTTCTTTCTTGTACGCTTGCAATTCTCTCTCTGTATACCTGAATGTGTCATCGTACATCTCGGTGATATTATCTATCAATTTAGCAAGATCCTGAATATATCTAAAATTTTGTGTTCCCCGAGCGATCCTGGTGGTATCCAGTGCTACTAAAACTTGAAAGCCAGTTGTCTCACTAATTAACTGAGTGGCTTTATGCACGTCACCAGGTATCATATTTCTTTTGCCTCTGTGTTCATATTGCGTGTGAAGATATGGTGATGGTATGTTTTTATGTATACCAAGCATTTCAACATGTGTGAGGGTCATAACTTCTGGGACTACTCTTCCCAGGTAACACAATAACAGTACTAAGATTGGTCAGACACTCCCCTGACTGGCATTGCACTCCTCCTGACTCCACTCCATCAGCACTGCCATCAGCTCCCATTTCCTAAATCGGTCCTCCATCACAGACACTGAGTAGCCCCAAACAGATCATCACGACAAAAACTCTGGAAAAAAAGAACTAGGATGACCACAGCAGACCACTCCATTGCTGGAAGCACTGATCTACACATTTCTTTAGCTCAGATAGCTCACCGTCACCTTTTTAATCCTTCCGGCACAAGCTCGCAATCGACAGGTCCACATTATCGGCCTTGTCTCCGCCTTGCATCTCCACCGGTTGGTTAACCTCCCTATAGTGAGTGGAATGGACCCACGTATCTTCCTCGGCCACCCTTTGAGGATATGGTATCATCAGATATGGACCTTTCCACTGATCAGTCAAACAACCTGAGCTAAAAAAAATTTGGACCATAACAAATTCTCCAGGTTTGACATCATGACAGTTTGCATTAGACATGTTAGTTAATACTTTCAATTTCGGTTATTCTCATTCATCTTCGTGAGACCCTGCACAGTAACCTCATTATCATATTTTCACATGAGGCTGCCTGTTTGAACAGTATCTCAAAGGAAGGGCAAATAAAGGAAAAGACAGTCTGGGATAATCTTAGTGTTGTTACCCATCACCTTGCACATGTTCTTGGAAACGTCACCTGTAAAATAAGTCCCCCTATCATTTTTAATAATTCTAGGGATATATATTATATATATACGACCGCACGGCCGCCTCGATGTTTGTCTACTGCGCATGCGCACGAGGGAGCCGGGTCTCTTTCCAAAGGGGGCGAGCTGTCGATGTTGATTGACAGCTCGGACCGTTTGGAAGGCGGGCCGGGGGGGTGGCAGCCCAAATGGAGGCGTTCCCATGGGAACGCCTGCCATTTGGGGGAGGCCCCACTGACATCACTAGTGATGTCAGTGGAGAGCTTCCAGCTCTGACAGAGCCAGAAGCTCTCCGGGGCAAGTGAGATCCTACCCTAGGGTCTCGTCGTAAGCCCCGATGGTCGCGATGGTCAATGACCATCGCAACCATCACCCTAGCGGTCGTTAGAGCTGTGGGTGTTAACCCACAGCCTAACGACCGAAACAGAGGCGGCCGGTCAGGATGCAAGCGGCCGCCCAGTTTCTGAGCGACCGCTTGCATCCTCCGACCGCCTCTGAATGAGGGCCATAGTATCTGCATACAGGTTCCTGCAATTAAATCTTGTTATTAATAGCTACTGCTCTAAATAATGCCTGGGCCACTGGGTTGGATAGTATTCGGAGTATTCGACCTTATCCTGGCATAGCTGCCATTTATCCTTAGCAACCTTGTGTCCTGTGAGTGGGAGATAAAGCACAACAGTTTAATATAATTTAAACATGACCTAAAATACAACAATAAATCGTCCACATTTTACATTAGAACAGATCCATTGATAGGTTTAAAAAGATAGTAAACAGTCATATAAGGCCTGGAAGAAGATACTGGGGTTGCCTATGAACCCATGGGAAACTCGTGTTCCTGTGTGGTGTTCTCCACTTTGCAGTTCTTACTTATGTGTCCCACTTGGTGACAGTTAAAACATAATTTTGAATGGGGTGGATGAAAGGATTGTTGTGGGAGTTGAGTAAGAGGGAAAGATGGTGGGTATGGGTAAGGATATGAAGGATAAGGGTATTGTGGGAGGCATGAAGTCTGTGGGTAGTATGAGGCCTGTAGTTGTGTATGATATGTGGGGTAAGGATGTGTTTGCTGTGGTGTGGGATTGGTGAGGACGTGTAACTGTTCATGTGCAAGTGTGTGTATAGGTGCAGGTGTGTCTACTGGCTGTGATGTTACCGTCATTCCTTCCAGAGCTTGGATACTGACAGCCATTAGTTTTTCACTCTGGGTCTCTCTCTTCTTTGAGATGTTTTTATCATGTTCTATGGCAGATTCTATGAGTTTATCTATTGTGACTCCCCTCCAGCCAGGTTGTGAGGTCTGAACCCGAGTCTTTAAGTCGTCTTTCAGACCGTCCATGAGTACCGTGACTATCATTCCCCTGTGGTGAGTGCTATCTTTAATATCTTCTATCCCAGTGTACTGGGTGATAGCCTGCAGAGCCCGATCATAATAATCTTCTGCAGATTCACTCTCCTTTTGCTTAATGGTGAAAATTTTGTTCCAGTTAACTACTACTGGAAAATATATACCCAATTGAGTTACAATGCGGGAAATGTTACCTTGGTTTACTTGGTCTGTTAAGGGAACGTCACCATCCAATACACAATCCATGATAAATTTTGTCACGTCGGTATTGCGTGGTAGACAGGCCCTTAACACCACACGCCAGTCTTTATTAGTTGGCTCATGTGAACTACCCAAATTTCTCAAAAATCTTTGACATTTGGCTAGTTCCTTTTTGGGATCTGGGAAATCATTTATGATGGAATTTAGTTCTGCTCTTGTCCAAGGACAATGCATTACTACTTCCCTCGTGGGCACTACACCGTTCGCATCTGCATTTCCATTTGGAACAGTTATTGTCCGAATGGGATGCAGACCGGCAGTGCTGCTACCTTTGAACTTGTTACCTGGCTGGGGGTTTAATCTGTTGCTGCTACGTATGGTATTAACAACTTCCTCTACGGGTGCAGTGGGTGTTAGCACTTCCCTTGCTGTTACCGATGGAGATGGCGGCACCACTCATGATTGTTGTGATGCAGCATCTATCATTTGTACAGCATGGGAAATGGCAGACATTTCAATAGGCTCATCATCCACATCATGAACATTTTCTTTATGGTTGCTTAAGAGAGGGTACAAGTTACTTGTTACAGTTTTATGGGTATTTTTGGTAACTGTACTTGCACCTCCATCCACATAAGGTGGGGGTGGTGAGCGTGAACTGCTGGCAATACTCTCCACAATGATACCTTGCTGCATGTGTGTGCCATTTTGCGGATCGCCCGTATTGCAATTTAGCATCACGGATGTATTCTCTGGCAATGTGCTCGCGACGCTAGTTTGCGTCACTTGCACATTTTTAAGCTACGCATCCCCTTCATGCTGCCACAATTTTAAACATTCATAATATTTTCCCTTTTTCTCTCGGGAGCGCATCAAACTGATGTGATCCCGGACATTATCTAATACATCCTTATCAAAACTACCAATTCTGGGAAACGGTCTAACACTCTTCATCGTCATTTTAAACCATACATCACCTTATTGCATAAGTACCGTACTTAGTATGCATAATACGATGAGCCGATCCGATCGGTGCCTCCATTAGCAGCACATCATTGTCTAACATCTCTATTGTTTGCGCGGCTCCCATTTTGAGACAAATCCTATGCTTTTCAATAAAGATTTAAACTGGTGAAAGACAATCAAGATACTTTCACTTACCTGTGGATGATATTAACAGGATGCGCCCACACACCTGGATAAGATTTGAAAAAGGCAACTTCCACACCCGTATAAGATTTAGAAAGGCAACTTCCACACCTGGATAAGATTTAAATAGGCAACTTCCACACCTTCTCTGCAACAAAGACAACATGTACACCTGCTACTGTGTATAGAACAGTAAGCTGCTTACCGAGCGACTAGAACTTAGCCCTTAAAGGTCATACGGTACCTCTAACTGGTACCAACAAATACTCACTGTTACACACTTTTTCCTGCACAGAAAAATACACGTTAACACAATTATTGGCAACAATTGAAAAGAATGTAAACCTCAATGGCTTTGTTTAAACACGTGGCAGCACAACCAGAAGTACGTATACGTTATTGTGCAACCAGTCGCATACACAATAATGCGACTACCACACAACCGTATGACAACTTTTTAGCTGCGTACGCAAAAGTGCGTCTCAGCCAGGTGCTCAATACTGCGGCACCTTTTTAAATGTTAGGTTGTATCAACAAAGGAAAACAAACTTTTTCCTCTCTTGTCCCTGGATTCTAGTCAGCTTCCTCGGCTCACACAAAAACGGGTAGCGATTTCTCAGCACCAAGCGGTTGCAGGTAAACCCTGCATGTGGCCACTCCACCCTTTGCTGACATATCGATAACCGTATGTGCCGTGTGAGTAGGTAAGTGACTTCACTATGAGCCCCCAAAAAAGGAATCTATATTTGAACCACTATATACCCCTGCCTATACCTTCTAATATCCTAACTATAAACCTCTAAGGATGACGCTATTTTGCGTACGCAGTCATACAGTAAATAAAGACTTCAGACCTAGAATCTGTGGTTCCAAAGCACAAAGTATTATTCAAGTAAAAGTACAGCAGTTACACACTATGATCCTCATATAATCTAAGCGCAAAGAGGTTATACAATTATACATATGCAGTGCTCTCTGGTCCTGATGTTAGGCATCAGAAAGAAACCCCTCGTCAGTGAGCATTCAGCAAGAAGACTAAGACCCAGTGTTGGAGCACACATATTTATACACCCCAGAAATAGACAACACAATAGAGAAGTTTGTTGCTGATGTCATTGGTCCTCAAGGGGGATGCATCTGTTACAGAGCATTTAACAGGCTGATTCAAATAGACACAACCCAGCCTCCAACAACTGAGGGTCTCTGGTTTCCCGCCCCATGCCACATCCTAACAGTTGTTCATATAATATACATTTTGTTGCTTGAAGTCTCTGCGGTCCATAAGTTGAGAATGCATGATGCGATCTCCACACCGATAATACTGGAATACTGTTGAAAGAGTACGCATCAGTACGAAACCAAACACGGCTTACTTAGCATGTATGAAACCTTAGTTACCAAATAATCTTTATTTCACAGCATTTATACTAAATGAATGAACTTAAATCTTATCCCTTAAAGCTTATGGAACCTTGTATGTGGATATGTAATGTGTAAGTATGCGGGGTTTGATATAAAGATGCTAGATAACTTGGAGCAGATGCGTGCGCATAAAGCTAATGAACAGCGTTTTCATATAGGATCTTATGCATTTGCTAATATGCGATTAGTTACCAGCGTAATTGTGCATATTAATGTGTGTATGAGAAATGGTGAACTTAAATAAACTAAGTGAATACCTAGCAGTGTGGAATGCTGAGCCTTATAGTTCCACACGTCCCCCCTCTCTCAGCAGCCCCCACCCTTCCCAGGCTCAAAAGTAAAGTCCTTTGTTCTCCCAGGCTCTTGTGTAAATGCAAATTAGCACAGCTACAAGACCCAAAACCTAACATAACACTCTTGGCTTTGAAGGTATTTTATTGCAGGAAGCCTGCTAATGTAAGGTGTGTATTCGAGCAGGGCCACCTGGAGTGAGAGCAGACGTTATATCCAGGAAGCTTGTCTACACAGGCTAGTTGTCACGTGGCCATTTGCTCTGTTTAGCTAATGCAATATATCCTTTAGGGGAATTATAATAATATACACTTTATCCAGAACACCCAAACTACGTAAAGTCATGAAATGGGCTTCTGGTGAATCGCTGTAACTTATGGCGATGGTCACAGATGCAATCGCATGATGCTAATAGTAATATCGCCACAGAGTGAGTTTATCTAAAATGGCGCTTAGGCGGCCATTCGCAAAATGGCATCTTGCGGCCAGTCGCAAGATGGTGTCGTTGCGATTCAATTTTAAACTGATCTTGTCTCAGTCAATAATCCAGCTTCGACAACTAAATGGTAATAAAAAGGGCCATTAAAAAATAATGTTTTTTTTTGCTGTGGAAAAGCACTGGTGACAATCACTATCATTAGCAGTTGATTAATTGAGCCGCTATAGAGCCCTGTTACTCATTAAGGGCTCTATTTACTACAATCCGCATTTAAAATGCGGTTGTAGTGTGATATATCCGAATTTTGGAAATATCACAGGAATTTATCCGATAAAGCGCTGTCCCTGTGAATCCCTTCTGCAGTCTCCTCCCTGTATTTTTCGGATAAATACAGGGAGACTTTATTTTAGTAAAAATAAAGTTAATAAATAGAGCCCTAGGTATTCCGGCTGCTTGGTCTCCTGCTCATGTATACTTTTGTGGACAAAGGCCCTCATTCAGACCCGCTCGCGAGCGGCTGTCCGCTCGCAAGTGGGTCGATGGTCCCCACTGCGCATGCGCACGACGGAGGGAGCTCCGTCGTGCGCATGCGCGAGACCCGACAAGCGAAGGACTTTCCTTCGCTCGGAGTGTCTCATCAAAGGGGGCGTGCTGTCGATGGTGACTGACAGCACGCCCCCTTTGGTGGGCGTGCCGGGGGCGTGCCTGCCAGACGTAGGCGTTCCCAAGGGAACGCCTACCGTCTAAAGCCGGCCCCACTGACATCACTAGTGATGTCAGTGGGAGTGATTTTGGCTCTGATAGAGCCAATATCACTCCTGGCCTTGCGGTTGAAAAACCCAACCGCAGGCTTTTGCTCGCAGTTTCGATGGTCGCGATGGTCAAGACCATCGCGACCATCATCCTGCACGCTCGTATATGCTGTGGGTGGTGACCCACAGCTATACGAGCGTCCAGGAGGACGCTCCATATTAATGGAGGTGGGCCCTGATTCAGAGCGTCCGGCTCTGAATCAGGGCCAAAGATTTTAGAATCCGAACTCACAGTAGGGATTCTCCTTCTGTCACAGCTTCACACCTTTCTTTGTTCCTTCATGGCTTCATAGTGATAATTGAGTGAAATATGTGTATTTGCTCCTTAATACACAAAATATCCTTATATATGGGAGATTTATATATACAGTGTATAATAGTCTCTATAGATTACTTTCATGACGAAGGGCTTGACTCTGAATCACATGCAATGCCAAGGTTACGCGCGTATGCACCAATCCCTGAAAACACACACGGCGCATGTGTTAAACTGCACACACAGTGGCGCAATTGCGATGTAATGTATTTGAAATGTATTAGAAATGTGCTGGGCATTCAGGGAAGGTTCATACTCTGAAGATGTTTCTTCTGTTGGGCAGTGTCATAGGCGTGTCGCAGAACTGACTACTAACCATTCCTTGCACAGGGTTTGATTCAGAGATGTACGCGTACCCGATGGTTAGCGCACATCTCCGATGGTGGGAGGACTGTGAATGCACAGGAGGTGTACTGCGCATGTGCAGTGCTCCGTCTGCGAGTTTTCTTGCAGAGCCTCGCAGCCGCAGCCTAATTTACAGGCTGCGGTGCTTAGGAGGCGGAAGCGGGAACGTTCCTGGGCAGCGTTCCCGGGAACGGGGTCGTGTCGCCCCCGTTTTCCGGGAGGGACAAGGCCATGGTCTGCATGGGGGCACGCAGACTTCTGGGACTTGCAAGCTGCCAGGACTCGGTCAGGCTGCGGGAAGCTTCAGCTACCGCAGCCTGGCCAAAGGGACAACAATTGCGACCCAGGCTGGGATCATGCAGATGCAGCAAGGAGATGTCTGACGACTCCTTCTGCATTTTAATTTTAAATGGACGGAATTGCACAGCTGCTTGTGTGCCGCTGTGCAATATACTATCTGAATCAGACAGACGGACACCAGGCGCACTCTTGTACACCAGGGAAGGGCTGATAGGGCGTCTCAGATCCAGCCCCTTCGTATGCATAGAATAGTGTTTACAATATACTGTAGGGGCACATGCACAGGGTCCATGTTTATCAAGTAAAGAAAAAATAAGTCGTTTATTCTGGGAAGCTGTGGAACAATGCTAAAATTGCTTTAGGAAAAAAGAAAATCCCTGTAGGAATGGCCCTGTTTCCGCACAGCTGGGGAATGTGTCAGGGAAATCTCTGCCAGTTTCTATCCTCAACATCTGAAACCGCTACATCCTCCTGCATTATGTGGCAGCTTCCTCAGCTTATATAATAAAGGCCTAGCATATAACCTGAGATCTTTGAAGATTGTTATTGGATTTGTCATTTATGTTTACTTGTAAAAGTAATTCATTAGCATTTGTTCTCACCAGCATCCAGTATTTTTTTTCAGGTAGGTTTGAATTATGTATAAGATCACAGTTTTCACAGGAGGGATTTCAATTTTGTC
Organism: Taudactylus pleione; assembly: GCA_031769625.1. Classification (NCBI taxonomy): domain Eukaryota; kingdom Metazoa; phylum Chordata; class Amphibia; order Anura; family Myobatrachidae; genus Taudactylus; species Taudactylus pleione. The sequence continues at coordinate 17,246,556 of JAUIMM010000115.1, read as the reverse complement.
TTTTGCCAAAATATTCATAGTTTGTGCATGAATAATTTCTACATACAGTATATATAGTGAATATTATATATGCCTCCTGCTCTAGAAGAGCCTAAAACTCGCTCTGCCCTGAAAAAACAATCAATCAGCACAAACGCTTGTGCATTGTTAGAAATAGCAGACTTACAGCAGTATTCTTGATTTAGAAGAGGGACTCCAGGTACTTGTCATCTTCCTCTATGCTAGGCTAGGAAGTTGTATTTTCTCTATAGTATAGCCTACCCCAGGCTTGCCTACCCTCCCGATTTGGTCGGGAGCCTCCCGAATATCGGGTGCCGCTCCCGACCCCCTGGAAAGGCAGGCAAGCCTCCCGGCTGCCGCCTGCCCCCCGCACAACTTCTAGAAACCCCCGCAGCGGGGATGCCCGATGACGCGATTCGTGCTGAATCGCGTCATCGTGGCTCCGCCCCCCGCTTCACAATACCTTTATTTTTGGCATTGTGAATAGGGGGCATGGCCACGATGACACGTTCGTGCGGTCACGCCCTGGCCCCGCCCCAAAACATTGTCATAGCCGGCCACGCCTCCCCCTCTATGCAGGCATTCAGCTCCCTCCCGGAAGGAGGGAGCTGAATGTCGGCAAGTATGGCCTACCCTCCAACATGACCCCTTCCATCCGGTACAAAATGCACTGCTCCTGGACTTCCCACATAATTTATGATTGCAGACACCTGTGCTGAACTAGTTAATAGATGAGACAGGTGTTTCACCACATGTGTTTGCAAATATAAATAAAGAAGGAAGTCCAGGAGCAGAGCATTTTTTACCGGATGGACGGGGTCATGTTGGAGGGTCTGGTATAGCCTAGTTGCCTAGATCAGCCTTCTGAGAAGTGGGAAGTTCGGAAGTTTGACAATGCTATTTGTGCCAAACTGCATCATTGGAGCCCTGCTCTCTGCTACACAATACCACAGTGAATGTTCCCACATGGACAACAACAAGTTGTCCATTATGCTGTATAGACAGCAATAGTATTTACAATAAATAGATGCAGGTAATGATCAAAGTCGCTATAACCTTAAATGAGGATGTAGTCGACATCCCGACAGTAAGAATCCAGATGCTCACAATACAACCGGAGGGATCCCGATGGATCATAATACCAACAACTTCTGATGGTATTAATGAGGGATAGGGTTAGGCTGCGGGAGGGATGGGTTATGGTTAGGGGGAGGGTTAGGGATAGGCTGCAGGGACAGATGGTTAGGAATTGGCTGCAGGGAGGAAGGATTAAAGTTAGGCTGCAGGAATTGTAGTTCAATACATATAAATCAGTGGTTCTCAAACTCGGTCCTCAGGACCCCCCACAGGTCATGTTTTCCAGGTCACCCAGCAGGTGCACAGGTGTACTCATTACTCACCAACACATTTTAGAAGATCCACAGGTGGAGCTAATTATTTCACTTGTGTTTCTGTGAGGAGACCTGAAAAACTTGCACTGCTAGGGGTCCTGAGGATCGAGTTTGAGAACCTGTGATATAAATAACAACAATACTGTGATATTGTAACAATCATTCCTAAATACGAGTTCATGTCAATGGAGACAAGGAGTATAGGAATCTCCCAACCCTTTAGGAGTGATGGTTACATATAATGGAATGTGCGGTAAGATAAGATTCAATGGTCAACAGCAATGAAACTTTGGGCCTGATTCAGACCCACTCGCGAGTGGCTGTCCGCTCGCAAGTGGGTCGATGTTATGGACTGAGCATGCGCACGACGGAGGGAGCTCCGTCGTGCGCATGCGCCAGACGCGACGAGCGAAGGAAAGTCCTTCGCTCGTTGTGTCCGATCAAAGGGGGCGTGCTGTCAATGTTGATTGACAGCACGCCCCCTTTGGTGGGTGTGCCGGGGGCGTGCCTCCCTGACGGGGGCGTTCCCACGGGAACGCCTCCCGTCAGAAGCCGGCCCACTGACATCACTAGTGATGTCAGTGGGAGTGATTTTGGCTCTGATAGAGCCAAAATCACTCCGGAGCTTGCGGTTGAAAACCTCAACCGCAGGCTCCGGCTCGCAAATTCGATGGTCGCGATGGTCTCGACCATCGCGGCCATCACAATGCACGCTCGTATAGCCTGTGGGTGGTGACCCACAGCTGTACGAGCGTCCAGGAGGACGCTCCATGAAAATGGAGCCCGGCCCTCATTCAGAGCGTGCGCTCTGCTCAGAGCGTACGGCTCTGAATGAGGGCCTTTGTCCATAAAGGTACTCCTTCAAATTGTCAATAAAATAAGAAAATTGCTTGGTGCATTATACTTTTAAGCAACATTTAATAACACACAAAGAATTACAATGAAGAATAACAATAAAATCTGGACCAAAGTAAGCCATTTGGGAGTAAAACAAGAAAGAGCAAGTAACTATGGGCCTGATTCAGCGTGCACTGCTGATCGCAGATTCCTGATGGTCACGAATCTGCGCATGCCCAAGACCCGTTCTGTGCATGTGCATTACGGGTATGCGATGTTGGACAGAGAACAGCAGCAGACTGTCAGTGATTGAACCATAATCTGAACAAGATTATGGCACAACCTCTCATATAGTACATTGTTGTTCTATTAGAGAGTACTTGGTGCCTGTTATAAACTGTGCACTTCACTCTGTGCTCTGTAACAGATTAACATGCTTCATTACATCACCCCACTCCCCATGTTTGTCCCATCCTCTGTCTGTCTCTCTGCTATCTCTATGTGTCTGTCACCATCCTTGTGTTAGTCTATCTGTCACCAACCTGTATGTGATGTGTATCTGTCTCTCTGTCCCCCATGTGAGCTTCTCTGTGTCCCCCATTTGTGTGTATGTCTCTCATTGTCTCCCCATCCCATGTGTTCTTCTCTTTTTTTCTACCCATTCTCCACTTGCCACACACCTTCTCTCGCCCTCCACAAGACATCTAGGTGGCCTCCAGGTCCTAAAATTTCCATTCAATTACAGTGTGAATGAGGTGTGAATTGCTGTCATATTGATTTTTTCCTTGTCCTCAGGCTTCCCCAATTTGTGTTTCCAGTGTGTATTTATTTGAATAAAAATATATCGTTTTAAAGTACAGCTTTCAAGGTGCTCCATTTTTTTTGCCCTTGGTGTCATCAAGCCCAGTTATGCCTCTGCTGCAGTATAAAGCTATTGCTAGTGTTCAGCCTGTGTTCAAGCTGCTGCTTCTCCTTCAGTTCCAGTCCGGTTCAAGCTCTGGCCCCAGTATGGTTCAAGGTGCTGTTCTCCTTTCATCCCAGTCCGGTTCAAGTTCTGGTCCCAGTCCGGTTCAAGCTGCTATTCTCCTCCTGCCCCAGACTGGTTCAAGCACTGGTTCCATTTCAGTTCAAGGCACTGTTCTCCTCCAGTCCCACTCCGGTTCAAGTCAGAATCAGCCTGCATGGCTTCAGCCTGTGTCCTTCATTCCAGATTCAGTCCGGTTCAGCAACTTTGCTACATTCTATTTCCAGCCTTTGCAATAGTCTGAAGTATCTTTATTACACCATTGACTGTTATAGTTCTTTCAAGTGCCAAGTCCTCCATCTGCTGCTGTAGTGACTTCAAGCAAGTTTTCTGTTTACAACTTGCCTGCTCATTGCAGGTCAGTGTACTGTTCCTGTAATTATTTCGGATTGTATAGCTGTTCAGCGCGTCTACTTCCTATCTCATCATCGCTGCTCCAAACCTGTCTCTGGGACTCTCTGCTCTTCATACCATCGGAATCACTATTGATGGTGGTTGTTGTCCTGAGGGTCCTCTCTCTGGGGTATTTTTTCTAAAGTGAGAGTTTTTAGTAGTGGAGATGTTGCCCATAGCAACCTATCAGATTCTACTTAATATTTAACTAGCACCTTCTAGAAAATAATTTCTAGAATCTGATTGGTTGCTATGGGCAACATTCCACTTCTAAAAATTGTCACTTTAGTAAATGTACCTCTCTGAGGGGCCTTTTCATCATACCTTAAAAATCGATGGAGGTAATTAGGTTTAGAACTCGCATGGAGTTCTACCTAATTACCGGAGGAATTCATCATTCCTCCTCTCCATCAGTATCTATTCCGAAAAGCTGTCATTTTTGCGATGACAGCTTTTCAGGAAATAGAAACTTTTCCCTCTCTAAGTTAACGCAGCTGGAAACAGTGCTGCGCAGGCGCTGTTACATTCGTAAACCCAGAGCATGTGCAGCACTACTTACAGCGGCGGTAAGTTTGTGTGGCCTGTCCTGAGACCGACATATGCATTCCACATACGGCTTCCCCCCCACCCACCCCCACACATACTAATAACCACCACTGTGGAGGAAAGATAGAAGGGAGTCAAGACCATGGCACACTGCGGCCGAGGTACACGTAAGGGTAGGGTGGAGGGGAAAGGAGATAAACCTGAATACATTAGTATAGACATCTAGATAGAATATGTAGCATTTATTTTTTATATAACCTTCAGAGGGACATTACATATTTAGAACAGATTGACTAGCTGTGGGATTCTTAAAATGTCTGGATATACAGTAGTAAAATAAAATGTACTACATGGTAAAATGTCAATAGAGTCAATTTGCACATGTCACTTGCTATGGGAAATGTTCTATCGCCTCCAGATAAATAGACTGTTATGATTTATTATTAATGAATCTTTGAAGGCTTCTCTTGACTTTAACAGTGCTTACTTTAAACATAGTATACATTTTCTACATTTTTGTTATTACTAATACAAAAAATTCTTAGGTTAGTTTCTAAAAATATGTTCATTGCATAAATCATTCTATATTTCCTGTGCTAAACTAGTGGCCATGTAAAAGCAGTCTGTTCATTCATCTACAGAAGGTTCCTGTTTGGTGCTTCCTCAGATGAATACCTCTGTCGGTATGGGGGACGTATAGATACACAATTCCTACTAGGATGCTTGAGAACTGAAGGTCAACTTTCTAGACCTCCAACTTTCCATCTTCCTGGAAAGGACATACTTTCCTTCCAATCAGTTAGACATTAGAGGTGTGTTCATCGGATTATGTGAGTCACACTCTATTAAAGCAGCAGTAATTTCCACAAATTCACAAACCTGGTTATGATGCTATCCCCTAGGCTATACAGCTGCTGTGATAATCCTCATACATAGGAGTGTTTTGTCTTTACTGAATTGCAATTATTTGATGAAAGGGAATCAGCAGAGTAAGGAAGAGTAATAGAACAGCAGCTACACTGCTTCTTCCCTTCTCATAGTTCACTCTATTCTTAAAACAAACATCTCTCAATCTCATCGTTTTTTGTTTTGCCAAGTCCCGGGGATCCTACGGAGACCAGCGTCAGGATCTAGATGAGCATAGAATCTTTTTTGCAGCTACAGCCGTGGAATCTACTGGAGAAGAGGACAGAAACATCTGGCAGCAGGTAAGTATGTGTGAGTGGGTAGGTGTATGCAATAAACTTTTACTAGTCACGGAGTGTGTGTTTTGTATTTTTTTAACAATTTATTTTACAATGGGGGTACGGGTGCCGACCCGCTTGCTGGCACTTGTAGTTCCACAAGTGCCAAAGAGCAGGCATGCTGGCATCTGTAGTCCCACTGTAAAATACAATAGTTTAATTCCATTCTTTACCTTATTACCCCGTACCCAATGCTCCAGGGGTGTGGAGAAGAGCCCCGTGCTTCAGTCCAAGCTTGGGGTTAAGGGAGAGGGGGGACCTCTTTTTTGGGGGGTCCCCATCTTCCCTGAGATCCCTGGCTTGGCCTGACTGGCTTGGGCTGATAATGCTTTGGCCCTGGAGACCCGGTAATAGGGTCTCCGGGCTGTGGCATTACAGCCTGGCCGTTTGGGGTCCGGGCTGGTTTTAAATATAGGGGGTACCCATTTTTTTCCCCCTATATTTTAAACCAGGACTGGCCCTGCAGCCTGGTGTTGGTTTCTAAATTACGGTGGAACCCTACTCATTTTGTTCCCCGTAATTTTAGAAACCAGGATTGGCTGGCAAGTCCAGGGCTGGTTAAGCTTTGGGTGGGACCCTATGTCATTTTTAAAAAAAACTTTTAACCTTTTTTTTCTATTTTCAGGCAGAAACATACATGGATCACAGTGATCTGTGTATGTTTCTGCCAAACTCACAGATCACAGGCAGGTGAATTTTTTTCATGAGTTTTTACAGGAGAGTTCTCCCTTCTCATGAAAGTTTAGAAACTCTCTGCTTGGTAAATTCACGAATCCAATCTCCACTAGTGAAAAGGTTCTCGAGTTTTGCCGATGGTGAATTGAAGAGAGTTTGCTAACTCTTCAGTATTTTCCTGTAGCAGAGGAGATCTCTCTCCCGAGTTTTACATTAAATGTGCGAGTGGGAAAAAATGCCCAGACTCTCCAGAGTTTGCAAACTCTCAGAGACTCGATTCTTAGTAAATTTACCACAAAATCTCACTCCACTTCCTCTTTGTTTTTCAGTCTACTTTTGTATAGATACATTTATATTTCAAGTATTATAAAAAAAAACATATCAATTTATATTATCATAAGGTATAAAATATCCCTCAGAGTTTCACGACTAGTTTTTGGATATGGGTATCCTTTGGTGTCATCATCTCAAGTGCACAAGCTCAAATCTACTGATCAAACTAAACTTCACAGTTCAAAATCAAAAATTACATCTGACCTACAGTAATGGGACACATCCACTAGCAGACTGTGAAAAGATTGCACGTTTATGAAATTGTAAGCGTGCAGTCGTTTCACAGTCTGTGCTGTGCCTACACTGAATGATCAGTCATTCAGTGTAAGCACCCTCCTTCATCCCCGAACATGGCCAATCTGTCGTTATTGGCAGATTGACCAACATGTTCGGGCGATGATAAATGTCAAAAACAACCAGCAAGCATTGCTGGTCGTTTTTTACATTAAGCTGCCCGAATTTTGCCCGATTAACAAGCGAATGAACAATAACGATGTAATTATCGTTCAATCGCTCTGTTTAATCGGGCAGTGGATACCCGCCTTAACAGTTACTAAATTTGGACAAATGATAATTTAGTGTAACCCTGCTCATGGAGGCTGGGTCTCTGGAGTATAGAGAGTCAGGAGGGGAGGACACAGTTCAGTGCTTCCTGGGGTGCTAGGGTTCAGAAGTACACCTCCCAGGAAGTCTGAGTAGCTGAGATACAGGAAGTGACATCAGAGCCTAGCTCTGGAAGGAATTAATATCACCGCCCCTTTATTCCAAGTGAATCTCCTCCATGCTAAAGCCTTCTAGTGATTTGTTTCAAAATAGTGGGCTATATTTTTTTTAATATTGTTATTTAATCAGGTCAGCAAGTACATATTATTAATATGTTGCCGTCTCTATCTGATAAGTTTCTGGGGTGTCTTTCCTACATAACCTAATCTTCAAGTACATATAAAAGCATACTTGATAATAAATGGCTTTCCTGTTGTAATAAAAAAAATATCCAAATATAATGTTCACAATCCAAGGGCAGATTTATGGGTTAGGGCGCCCCTAGGCACAACAGTAATGATCCCCCGTATTTACTGGTGAATTTCAGGCTGACAGTACTAAAGCAAGCATCCAAGTGCCACCCTCCCAACAAGTGACATCCCAGGCATGTTCCTCATGGGCCTAAAGTGAAGTTCACCACTACCACAATCCCTACATTTATAAATGTATACTAGAATCCACTTCTTAAGGGTTTTGGAATGCTGGCTTCACACTGTGAAAATCAGATTAAAGTCAATTCCTTCTAGATTAAATCTGTTTCATACAGAGTCATCATCACCAATTTATATTTGGAGATTCAAAATATCACAATTTAATTATGTCTGATAACTTGTTTTTCATAATTTTTCTTTAGACTCCCCAAAAATTCTTCTTCACGCATCTGTAGGGGACCTTCCAAAAGGAATATAAAATCAATAAATCTCAGCCAAAGGTATAGGTTTTATCTAAGTATCATTCTCTTTCAAGAAAACAGTTGTTGCTGCCTAGTGGGCGAAACACAGATTTGTGTACAAGGGGCACATTTTTTTCCCCACTGCAACAAACTGTTTTTGGAGATAAAATTATTATTTCACTACCATTTTCCCCTTACTTACATTTTCACCAGCTTAGAACTGGTGGTCCCCTGGTCCTATCCTAAATTTTTAATGAGACACATTTGCACCTTCATGTTCATGTTGCACTTCGGTGGGGAAGCACATTTCCAGGTCACAACATGTAATAAAGAAAGTCCCCATACCCCCACTTAGGTGATTATTTGAAGCCATAAATTAAGATAAACCAAGAAGTACTTAGGGGCCTATTTACCAATCCCTTTGGCCCCATAAATAATTTATAATCAGCAGTTTCTACATTATTTAAGTAGAGTGTATATGTATCAATGCTAAAAGCAGATATATCAGGTATCGCCAGCATTTGACACAAAAATCGCATCATACTGCAAACTCCAAATAATCTATGGGAATTTTGTAGTAGAGCAAATTAATAGGTTCTGGAAAACAAAATTTTTCAGAGCTTGTCTGTGTAGGGTAAAACCTTCTGAAGATGGCATTAACCCGCTTACCTCTGTGGAGTAGCCTGGCTAGAGAAGTATCCTTCTTCTGTTGGCTTTAGCTTAACTCGATGCCCATTGCAACTAGTTCACACTTACATGCATGGCCAGATGGCCGCACATGCTCCATCAAGCGGTTGGATCCAAACCCAGAAGTAAAGTGATCATGTAAGTGTAACCCCCCCTTCAGTGTGCGGTGTGGTACATAGGTGCATTTGGAGTGATACACCTCCTATTGCCTCAGGCTAGCTCTCCAGGGTGTGGGCAATACCTGAGAAGGGGTCCCTGCCCATGCAGGCTTTATAACAGTCACACATATAGATACAGGTATAGATAGACACATGCAGCAACAGTTCTATTGAATAACTTGGGCGCCAGACCTTCTCTTATAAAAATAAACCAATTTATTTCTCTCCTCCTGCACATGACTTTACAGGACAAGAATATGGTTACAGCAGCTTCTCCTCTCCCTCCAGTTCATATACTTGGCATGTCAGCTGGTATATGACAATCTTATGGATATGGTTACATTACATCACCCTCTTCTTCACCAGCACAGTCTTTAAGCATAGTCACAATGAATGCTTTGCATTTTACCCACACAGGTCCACCTGGCCCTTTGCTGGCTGGTGCCTGTAGTTCTCCACTTCATATGTGCAGGTCCACCTAGCCCTTCGCTGGCTGGTGCCTGTAGTTCTCCACTTCATACGTGCAGGTCCACCTAGCCCTTTGCTGGCTGGTGCCTGTAGTTCTCCACTTCATATGTGCAGGTCCACCTAGCCCTTTGCTGGCTGGTGCCTGTAGTTCTCCACTTCATATGTGCAGGTCCACCTAGCCCTTCGCTGGCTGGTGCCTGTAGTTCTCCACTTCATACGTGCAGGTCCACCTAGCCCTTTGCTGGCTGGTGCCTGTAGTTCTCCACTTCATACGTGCAGGTCCACCTAGCCCTTTGCTGGCTGGTGCCTGTAGTTCTCCACTTCATATGTGCAGGTCCACCTAGCCCTTTGCTGGCTGGTGCCTGTAGTTCTCCACTTCATATGGGCAGGTCCACCTAGCCCTTCGCTGGCTGGTGCCTGTAGTTCTCCACTTCATACGTTCAGGTCCACCTAGCCCTTTGCTGGCTGGTGCCTGTAGTTCTCCACTTCATACGTGCAGGTCCACCTAGCCCTTTGCTGGCTGGTGCCTGTAGTTCTCCACTTCATACATGCAGGTCCACCTGGCCCTATGCTGGCTGGTGCCTGTAGTTCCACAGCTTCACACACATCTCACATAACTTCTTTTGCACTCTGCCTCTCCTTTGTCTCTTCTAAGACAATATACAGAGTGTCTCATACACAGTCTGCCTCTCTCTGCTCCCCTTCTCTATCACATGGGACAGCAATATACAGACTTTGCTATTGCAGCTATCAGACTCTCAGCTGCCGTCCATCCCTATCCTACAGGAATGGCTCCTATAGCCACACTGCTACCACAGTGACCCCCCCTTTAATGGCTGCTGGGTGGCTTTTATGCATAAGGGACTCCTCTGGTACCTTAACAGTAAAAGCTCCTGGGAAATTCCTCTTCCCCATCTCTTCAACACATATACTTGCGTCTCTTACCCCTCTCATGGGTGCTGAACACTTCACTGGGCTGCTCACACTGCAACCTTCCAGCTCTTTCTCTGTGGTCTCTCACAGACTTTATCTCAGTGGTCTCACTCTAGACCTATTTCTCCTTTGGCGTTAGATGGGCATCGTGGCAGTCACCACGGCCCCGCCAATCTCCCCCTGCCAGGGGAGCACAAGGGCTACATTTCTGCTTCCAGCTCTGAAGCTTCCCAAAGATGTCTGCTCTCTCCCAAATTCTTCTTCTCAACTCCCTTTGTTCTCTCCCCCTCCTCCCTCTGCTCTGCCAGATACACACCCAGTCTTCCCACCCCTGCGTGTCTATCTCTCCAGCCCCTCCTTTAACTGTAAACTGATCCCAGGGTCTCAGGCATGTAATATCTACAACAGGAAGCAAGCTCTATCACTGAGAGGGGTGTATTTACAAATACCATCCCTTAGAGGGTGTTACATAAGCAATCCCTTTACATGTTTTATTATTGCCTGGATGGGCTCTTATTGGAGACTGTGTCCAAGAGATGGCCCCATGAAAAATGCCTCCTAAAAAAATGTTCTTTTTTGCGGCTATGAGGTACATTGAAGGATTTGCAGTGCATTTGTACATAAATAGACCCCTTAATGTTTAAAACAGAAAAGTTTTATTTAATTGGTTGGGTAAAAATTGACAGGTTGTATTTTGACGTGTCACTTACATGATGCAGTGATAAAATCAGCATTTACAATGTAGAATTTCATAATGTCGATACCCCAATGTTGACCGTTATGACTTAGACATTGTTGAAATGCTGACAATGAATGTGTCTGCATCTACAGTATGCCAACATGTTCACAATTTTGCAGGGCCTGGAGAGTTAAGGTTAGGCTATGACAGCGGATAGTTAGGCTATGGGAGGGAAGGGTTATGTTTAGGCTCTAGGGTTAGGCTATGGGAGCAAGGTTAGGGTCAGGTACTAGGGAGTTGGGGGCTAGGATTAGGTATATTAACCGCTGGAACTGCTGCAGGATGACCCAGAAGTCATCATGATGTTGCTTCTGGACATGGAAGACACAACTGGAGCCGCAGTACCTGTTAAATCACCACTAGTCCACTAGTAACATTTTGAAAGCTGCTCTGCCTACAGTATGTGGAGTATTTTAACATATGTATCTATCTTTGTCTGTTGTAAGTGCATTAATGTATTAAAATCCCTATTTTAAAAGGATTACTGCACTATATTTTGTTTCTTTATGTCTTTCCTGACCAAGGCTTAAGGGAAGGGAGACATTTGTTTCTGCAGGTTCTTAAACAGAGGAAACCTTAAAAGTGGGATCTGTCTGTGCTTTATGGTCATTCCAAATTCTGACTACTACAACCTTAAATACTTTGTGATTATTGCAATTATATATTCTGGTTGCTTTCACTATGGTGTTTTGTCTTTTTATGATATACTAAGAAAATGTGGTAATCACAGAGCGCCTTGTACTGTGTGGAATATTTTCTGTAATACTGTGTTATTTGGAGTGTATATGTGGATGTACAATTTTTTTCACATGATTTGTGCTGTTGTTTTAATTGCACACTATTCAAAGTCCTTGTAACCAATGTTGTAAGAACAGGCAAACAAGCAAAAGTAAAACATTATGATTTAATTCTGACATAAATGAGGCTACACCAAGCAGTATTTTACAAGTAACATATAAAAGTTAAATCTTTAAATGCAGGATGACCAATTAAGCACATGTAAGGAATCTGGTGTTTTCTTCTGGATCATTAATAATAACCATTGGCATGAAACAAATTTTGCTTAGATTACAGTTTCAAGCATACTGGGAAGTTTATATCCAACTCATAAATATATATTGTAAAATGTAATTAATACAAAAAGATAGCATATACAGGGCCAAAGAGAGCAATGATGGTCCGGGTTATGGGGGAGGTGTGGCCAGATGCTGGGTGTATGTCCATGTCTGTCTGAAAAGAAAATAAGAGGGCATTCCTTCCCCTGCACAGCTCCCCCAGGCCCAAAAGCAAATCTGAAAATCATATCATGAACAACAGGTGAGGAAAGTTACCATTATGAGTGTTATTGTTAGAACTGGTAAATGCAGACAGTAAAAGTGTTATGGTATAGTTGATTTCATGAACAATCCTGTAGTGGCCTGCTACTGGTTTGGAAATTGTATTTTGAATGAATTTTTTTTAGAGATGTGCGATTCGTTTTTACTCGGATTTACTCGGATATGTTCGGATCTCAAAAACTGCATCATATTGGCTATCCGGGTGTCACACGTTTTAGAGATATCCGAACTAATCCAAACTTGTGATAATTTGGCGATAAGAACCAAATAAAACCAAACCCGCACATCTCTCATTTTTATGCTTGCTTTGGAGAAATAGATATAAAATGTTTAGTTGTTTTAGTACTGATTATGTCGTTACCAAATAAAAAACTGGCTTGTATGAGACAACTACTCGCTCTCCTGGCCTGTATGAGACAACTACTCACTAGCTCTCCTGGCCTGTATAAGATAACTACCAAACTAGCTCTCCTGGTCGGGTTGGGTATGAAATGCCGATGACCGGGAAGCCGTCTGACTAAATCCTGATGCCGCAAGCCCGAACGCTGAAGATCCCGACTGGGGCTGGTAAGTACCCTAACCCTCCCCTTTCCCCTCCCTAACCCAAACACTCCCTTAGTGGTGCCTAACCCCAACCTCCCCTGGGGGTGCCTAAACCTAACCCCCCTCCCTGCACCCTAAACCTAACCCTACCGGGGTGGTGCCTAACCCTAACCTCCCTCCAGGGGTGCCTAAACCTAACCCTCTCTTCCCGCAACCTAAACCTAACCCTCCCGCGGAGGTGCCTAACCCTAACTCCCCCCGGGGATCTCTAAACCTAACCCTTCACCCCGCGGCTAAGCGCTAACACTGCCCGGGTTGCCTTCATTCAGGAAGCCGCCTGTCTGGTTTCCGGCTACGGTATATAGACAGGCGTTGGGATTTCGACACCTGTCTTTAGTCCCGTGTTAGTATTTAGATGCCAGGATTTAGTCAGACGGCTTCCCGGCCGTCGGCATTTTGACTGTATCCCCTCCTGCTGGCCTGTATGAGACAACTACTCACTAGGTCTTCTAGCCTGTATTAGACAACTATTCACTAGCTCTCCTGACCTGTATGAGACAACTACTCACTAGCTCACCTGGCCTGTATGAGGCAACTACTCACTAGCTCTCCTGGCTTGTATGATACAACTACTCACTAGCTCTCCTGGCCTGTATGAGAAAACTACTCACTAGCTTTCCTGGCCTGTATGAGAAAACTACTCACTAGCTTTCCTGGCCTGTATGATACAACTACTCACTAGCTTTCCTGGCCTGTATGAGAAAACAACTTACTAGCTCTCCTGGCCTGTATGAGAGAACTACTCACTAGCTCTCCTGGCCTGTATGAGACGATTACTCACTAGCTCTTCTGGCCTGTATGAGAAAACTACTCACTAGCTATCCTGGCCTGTATGAGACAACTACTCACTAGCTCTCCTGGCCTGTATGAGACAACTACTCACTAGCTCTCCTGGCCTGTATGAGACAACTATTCACTAGCTCTTCTGGCCTGTATGAGAAAACTACTCACTAGCTCTCCTGGCCTGTATGAGACAACTACTCACTAGCTCTTCAGGCCTGTATGAGAAAACTACTCACTAGCTCTTCAGGCCTGTATGAGAGAACTACTCACTAGCTCTCCTGGCCTGTATGAGACGATTACTCACTAGCTCTTCTGGCCTGTATGAGAAAACTACTCACTAGCTCTCCTGGCCTGTATGAGACAACTACTCACTAGCTCTTCAGGCCTGTATGAGACAACTACTCACTAGCTCTCCTGGCCTGTATGAGACAACTACTCACTAGCGCTTCTGGCCTGTATGAGAAAACTACTCACTAGCTCTCCTGGCCTGTATGAGAAAACTACTCATTAGCTCTCCTGGCCTGTATGAGAAAACTACTCACTAGCTCTCCTGGCCTGCATGAGACAACTACTCACTAGCGGTGGCAGGAACTATTCTGACATCAATGCATTTTGTCCCGTAGACAAGACTTGAGAAAATCCCAGTTATCTATGGGACGAAATGCGTTTACGTCACAATCCTCCAGACATCCTTGCAGGGGAGTTTTAAGAGAGGACGGGGCCCCATCCTCTCTCCCTGGTGGCTGGCAGCCAACTGATGTGGCTGGCCAGCCACCGGAGCATTAGTAGACTCCGGGCACTAGAGTGTGCCCGGAGTCTACTGCGCATGCACAGAATGCCGGAAAAATGGCCGCAGCACCCATTTTTTGGCATTCTGTGCATGCGCAGTAGACTCCGGGCACACTCTAGTGCCCGGAGTCTACTGCGCATGTGCAGAACACCGGAAAATGGCCGCTGCGGCCATTTTTCCGGTGTTCTGAGCAGCAGTGACACCCGACGCGGGACCTCGGACAGGTAAGTTTAAAAAAAATATGGGTACAGTGTGTGCACACACTGCACCCATTATAGATACGCCACTGCATCCTTGGTTCCTGCCACCGCTCCGATCATATGCTATAATTTGTCCGGAATCACTCATTAGCAGCCGGACATATACCTCTAGCCTCTGCTCGCTGTGGGGAAAGAATCACCTGGACTACGGAACTCTGTGAGGCCACATAATCCTAGAGGTGCTGTTCATCATCTCATAGTGAGTTACAACAGGATACCGGCATATACAGACTGTGGTAACCTAACAATTAAGAGCTTATTCATCAAGTTACTAATACCTCTTTTCCACCAAAAACCCAGGTCCGGCCTGGGTTTTTGGACATGGTTCCAACCCTGATCAGACCCAGGTCAGACCCATTTACACTGCACCTTCGATCTGGGTTACTCCCAGGTCAGTCCTGTTCACACTGAACTCAGGTCTGCCCTACTAAACCTGTGAGGTCATAAAAAGTGGGAGGTGAATGCTCCACAACCACCAATCAGCTCATTTTAGACATGACCCAGGTCAGATAACCCTGGTTGCACCGTTTACACTGCACCATTACCCGGGTCCATCCTGGGTCCAACCCTGGTAGCTACCTGGGTTGGATTGCTGGGTCACTTGATCTGGGTTATTTTTCAGGGACCCTTTTACACTGAGCTGCGACCCGGGTAGACCCAGCAAAAACCCAGGTTTTTGCTCTGTTGTAAAAGGGGTATTAGTGAACTGCTGGGATGCCAGGGTTCACAAACTGCATATTAACAGCTGCTAACTACTGACAGGCTTGCTTGCTTTTTTGTGAGAACTCTAGATTGGCAACAAATTGAAACATGCTTACTAACTAAAAAACTAATGACTTATGTACTACAACAAAGCAGTATATGTGTGGTTTGGATTCCAAGTGATGCAAAAGGAAATAGATATACAGTATATATCTTTGAAATTTATGTGGTTTATATGTAAATTTAGATTACATGTATAGTGTGAGATTTGTCATCTTTTTATGCAGAATCAATGTTCCATCTGTGTTTTTAGTATGTTTTTTATATTACAAAACATTTATTGGTGAAACTTAAACAAGCCTCCTGTTTACTAATAGAGAGCAAACACAGATAGATTTGTATATCTTTTTATTATACTCTACTCAGTAATTCAAATCGAGAATAACTTAATACCAAGCACAGTAATTTCCATATATTTTTCTTGTTTGAGAGTGCAGTCTCTCTAGACCAAAATCACTTGCAGCAGGTATTAAGTACATCTACAAATATCAGCACCGGGAGCTGCAGTGCTCATTGCCTAGTTAATTGGCAGCATACATACAGTATGTGCGACTACCGAGACCATACCCATATTTTCATGTCTACTTGTACACAGGATGTAGTTGGCGTTCTGGCTGTTGGGATGCCGGCGCACAGGATGCCGACGTCATAATCCCGACACCAGTCAGAATCCCGGCGCCAGCATCCTTACCATTGCTATTCCGACGGTAGGTATTGGGGTTAGGGGGAGGGTTAGGCACTAGGTAGAGGGTTAGGGTTAGGCCGCAGGGGTAGGGAGGTTAGGGATAGGATGCTGGGGGGAGGGTTAAGTTTAGCGGTAGGGTTAGAGCTTGTATCTATTTCAAACAAGATTGTTTTATTTGCAAAACGATTGTAAAATTAGCTGTTCAGGAAAGTCACTAGGTATAATATGATTTGTACATGGTTTGTAGCTCCCAGGCTGGGAAGGAGCAAATCTAGGCAGCCAATCAGTTCTTTACTGTATTAAACAATTGTCTGTTGCAGTTCGTAGTCATTGGATAGAGACTCATTTGCCAACCAGCTCCTGCCAGGTAAAAATACAGCACACACCAATCTCTTGCTAAGATTGCTAACAATAGATCCTAATCCTACAGTTTTCATTGTTAGCATTCACATTAAAATAAAATGCTCCGCTACACACAGTTCTGCCAAGACAGATGGAGGCCTATATTATCCTGGATGGCACATGATTGCCGCTGCTTTGAGCTTATTTCATGTAATATCCATGCTGCTGCAATTTTAAAATCTGACTGGGGACAGGAAGGACAGTGAAAGCAGCAGTAAAGCATTCCATGACATGCCTGAAAATTAGATTATAATTATTAATTATGTATTCATCTAGAGTGGTTATAAGCAAACAATAATATTTCCTGTTGCTATATTTAATATTGCCTCTTTCAAATGTAAATGTCTTTGGTCAGCCTGCACAGATATTGATATTACTACGATCTGTTTTATGATGCATTTCCTAAAGCTGCCGTTAGAGAGGAAAGACATTTCGGTGGAAAAAATAGTGTGATCCGATGACCCCAGTTTCATGCCACTGAGTCCACCACTTTGCATGCTTGAGTCCACCACTTTACCCATTTTAGTGGGTTGGCGTTAAAGCCTATCAACCAACATAACTCTCTATTAAGCTCTGTACACACGGAGCAATCAGACAGATCAGACAACGATAAAGATATCGTTGTCTGATCGTCCTGCATGTGCTGGATGTTCGATATCGAACATCCAGCACATGCATAGGCAAACGCAGGGTGGGGGCATGGGGGGTGTTCCGGTTCCCTGGAAACCCCCCTCCTCATCCCACACCATGACCACAATAGAAATAATAATATAATCGAATTTTACTAGTGCTGCATATTTTTCTCAGTGTCACAAATGAAAATATTTAGCACCAGAATCTTTTAACATGTGTCAGACAGTAATAAATACACCCGTGTATCAACTAGGAGATAAAGAAAACATGCACTGTTAGGAGTGCATTTCTATAGACCATCAATAGGGATATTTATTCATACTGTATAATAATACACTATCTAGTGCATAAGGAGACCAATATGTACATATATGCCCAGGGCAGTGCTAGGTTCTTCTTCTGCTCCCCCAGACTCCCGGACTTACTCCAATGCTCTGGAATGGTGCCCACATCTGAAATAAAAACATTCAGCTCAGGCAGGATGGCCCTACTGCATTTAATGGCATACTGTGCTGGAATTATGACACACATTACACTTTGTATGACACATTTTAAAGCTGGATAAGTGCTAATTATACCCTTTTCATGGACTGGCCACACTCACTCTAACCTCAGGCATTGGAAACCCCCCTCTAGAAATCCTGCATTTGCCACTGTCATGCTTCAACCCCCAAATAACTATAATGACCCGCGATCGACGATCGAGGGTCCCTATAGTATCCAGGCTAACCTGGTCGATATTGACCAGGTTGGCTTGCATGCACGGGCGATGGTCGATATCGATATCGACCATCCGTGCCTGTGCATCGACCATCATTTGGGGTTTGGAAGGGCCCCAAAACAGGACAATATGAGCGATAACGATATGATCAATATCGTTATCATTCATATTGTCCTGTTTAATCGTACCATGTGTACGCACCTTTACTCATCTGGGGCATATTTATAATAGGTGCAGGGTGTGTGGTGCACACGGGTCCCTGAGTCCAGGGGGGCCCACACCATACGCCCTGCACCCATATTTAGTTTATACTTTCTTTTCCGCAGTCTTCAGAGTGCTGCTCTGCAGCACCAGTGACTCCAGCACATACTTGCCGACATTTCATTTATCCTCCATGGGTCCGGGGAGGTGAAGCAGGTAGGAGGTGTTGAGGTCAGGGCCGGACTGGTTGCGTCATTAAGCCCCGCCCCCTCAGGGCAATTTGCCGTGAACAGCGCTTATTTAAATAAGGGGATGGAGCCAAATAACGATATTCTAATAGAATCGCGTTATTAGGCCATGCCCCCTACTCACTGGCCCGCCGGTCCGCAAGAAAATTCTCCTTATTCTGCCCACTTCACTAGGAAATGGGCAGAATGCGGGAGAAGTGCCTACCCTTCCGATGTGGGGGGTTACCCGAAAAATTGGGAGCCTCCTGCGATTTCCGGGAGGGTAGGCATGTATGCTCCAGCATTCGCAGAAAAGATGTCCTCAGGAATAAGGCGCGGCACCATTTTCCCAAAGACCTGCGCAGGCGCAGTAGATTCTGGCATTAAGCCAGAATCTACTGCGCTCAGGGCCTGATTCACTATGGTATGCAAAATTGCCTACGCATGCAGTTCAACTGCAATAGTATGCTAATCCATTGCGATCGCAATGCAAACTCAGCACTACACAAGGACGCCCACTTTACATTGCACAAATCCATAATACTTAGCAAAATAGCGAAACCATCGGTACAATCCAGTACCATCGCAGCCTCACGCATACTTGCATAAGTACTGGCCTTACTCAGAAATTGCTAACAACCATGCACGCTGAGACCTCAGACTACGTATGGCATCGTAGAGCATAATTTATGCATGCCCCTGCGTTTCCCCGACACCCTCCCCCTCACCACCCACAAAGGTGCCTCCTGTTAAACAATCTGCAAGGGGTCTGCGTAGCCTCTGCGATCGCAGTCTCGATCATATTAGCTAGTTTGCGCAGTGCGATGCATACACATGTGTAGTACGCAACAATCGACCGATTGCGTGCATATTAGCAGCTGTGTTCCTTGCTCAATCAGGCCCTCAGTCTGCTGCCAGAGAGGAGGTGGCCCAAATGGAGGCTGCACACAGGACCCCTCCTTTCTTAAACGCCCCTCTCAGAATATCTGAACATCCACACACCTGCTCTCCCAGTTCACCCTCCTGGTTACTCCCTTCCCTCATAGCCTGTAAACCCTCTTGGACAGAGGGCCTGATTCAGACTTGGGAACAGAGGACCTCATTCAGAGCCGGATGCTATCAGCCGTTCGCTCGTACGCATTCGATTGTTTTAAACCACGCATGCGTCCGGTTCTCATTGCGCATGTGCGGCCGGATCATTGCGGTCATTTTTCGTTCGCTTGTATACACAGCGAACAGGAAGTGACCTATGTCATTTGATTGACAGAATGTTCCGTTTATGGGTGGTAACGGGGGTGGAGATGAGAAAACGCAGGCGTGGCAAGGCGTTTTTTGGGCGTACATGTATTATCTTGTGCGAACGTCCAATGTGGACGCTATTTTCTACACGTCACTGTGTGATCCAATTTCCATTAAGACTGCTCGCTCAGATTGTGGTCTGGTATAGTCTACCGCAGTGATGATGGTCTCTTCGTACTTCCCTGGACTCATCGATGGTGTTGCGATTAATCAAGTGAGGCAACAAAAACAATTAACTTTTAATTGCTAAACAGCTTGTAAGGTGTTTAGCAAATAGACCTTTTTTAGTAGCTAAAAACCGAACGCAGGTGAACTACTCAGCTGCTAATTTCTGGGGCATACAATCAATTAGCTAACAAATGTTTTTGTTTTTTGTGTGCTTTTTACATATTTGTGAGTGTTTATTTTTTAGGCAAACAATATTGTACGCATGTTTGGTTTTTATCATTTGTATTTTGTGACCAAGAAACCAATCGTCCTTTTGTTTTTGGATAATTGTTAATTAAAACTCATAAATTGTTTTTAACCCTTGTTTTTTTTAACAAAATATTAAATGTTTCTAATTCCGTTGTATTGTTTGTAAATTTGTTAGAGGGATTACCTTTTAACCAGTTTGTGAATAAATCAACAATAGAATTTTGCAAATTTGGTTCCAAAGTTTATTACTTTTTTTTATTTTTTTTTTAAGTTTTTTTTAAAGTAAACATATTTTTTTTCAGGGAACAAAATGTAGAAATCATTTTGGCCACACACCAACAAAATAAGTGGCATTTGAACACAAATAAAACAATTAAAAACAATTCACAAGAAAGGAGAGGGAGGTTTTTGGCGTACAGGAATATGGGGCAAACACAGAGATGGATTGTGGGGAAATTAGCCAGTGCTGTCATCGCCTTTTAGGCCGTTTGGCGGGGGGTTGGAGGGAGCCTGAACGGGTTCGGGAAGTCCTTTGGCTGGCCTGGCTAGAGGCAGATGTTGTGGCCTCTGGACTAGGCCTAGGGCTAGACACATTTGGAGGGATGGCTGTTGTTGTGCCAGAGGTGGAGGTTCCTGATGTTCCAGCAGGAAGGGAGGGCGGCTCCAACATGTGCTGGCGAACGAGCTGCTCCAGGGCATTTGCTATTCGCACGTTGGCCCCAGTATTTTCCGCCAAGGCCTTAGCAATGGTCACGTTGTCCGCAGCACTTTGCTCCAGGGCGTCCGCCACCCATAGCAGATTGGCGTCCATCCTCAGCAGAATCTCGGTGTGCTGATCCGATTTAAAATTGAGATCAGTGAGGAGGGCCACTGCCTGCGAGGGGGAATGCCCTGGACTGTCTGCCACAGGGTCCCCAGCTGGATCTACTGCTTCCTCCCCTGCAGAGCCTCTGGTGCAGACTCTTCCGCCTGTGTCTCTGTGAGAAAAAAGAGAAAAGAGTAAAATTATAATCTAGATATTTTACTAAACACATTTCTTAGTCGTTAACATTACAACATTTACCTGGGGCAACATGAGGAGCCGCAAAGTCTGGCATGTCAGTATCCATGTTCGACACGCCAAACACCTCCTCATCCTGCACACACCCCTGGGCCAGCTCCTCCAAATCTGTGAGCTCAAGTGACACAGGGGTGGGACCCCCACCTGTTCCCCCTGCATGCCTAGCCCTATCAGCCATTTTCTGTTTAAGCCGATATTTGAAGTCGCTCCATCTGTTGGTTAAACAGTAGGCATTATTACTGCAGTATTTGGACCTGTAACCATTTTTGAATAAAATGTAGTTTTGACGTACCGGCGTTTGACCTCCCGGGTTGAACGTTCAAACTCACCCAAACCATTGACAGCACTGGCTATGTCGTCCCACAGTTTCCATCTCTGGGTTGCACCCATATTCCTTGGTGCCTGTGCCAGGTTGTCATTGCACATTTGGACCAAAACCTCCATCTCCTTCCTTGTGTGTCTTTTCTTTTTGGCCCTAGTTTGCCTACTAGGCCCAGCAGCCTCTTCCATGGCATCCTCCACACCGTTTTTTTAAATGGCAGAAAATATTAAAAAGTTAAATGTTTCCAAATGTAATGTTAAACATAGGCATTTTCACATAATTTTGAAAAAACTTACATGGCGCCTCTTGGCTAATACTTTGCTGCTCTGTACTCATTGTGTTTTCGCAATGTAGCAGACCGATTTAGGTCGTCAGTGACGTTTTTAGACATGCGTCAGCATTATTCGGCTGCATCATTCCTTGTGCGCTCCTATTTTCCGTCCTTAATTTGAGCAGGAAAATAAAGCCTATTTATGGCTTGGTGTGACTCCATTCGAGGTGGCATTTTTGGATTGTTGGAGCTTTTTCGGTGTAGTGGTTTGTTCGTGCTTTGCTGGTTTCTGGAAGGAGTAGTTTGTATTTTGTTGACGTTTGTTTTTTTCTTACTTTGTTTCTTTACGTCAGCATTTTTGCGGTTTTTTTTTTTACTATTTTTGGTTCTATTTTTGAGTAAGTATTTCCACAATTCCCCTAAAAATTTAAGAACAAATAGTTTACTTTTTATTTTTTTAATGTTTTTTTTTTTTTGTCAGTTATTTTGTCAGTGGCCAAGTGACCTTTTCTAACTTTGGGATATTTGTCTGTTTTTGGTAAGTGTTTTTGGTTTTAAGAATTAACAAATTCGATGTGTTGGTCTTAGCATATGTTTCGTTAAGTAATGTGTGTTCTTTTCAGTGTAAAATCATGTCTTAACTTTATATGTAGAGTACTATTTTGCGAACTAATGTGTGTTCTTTTCAGTGTAAAATAATGTCTTACCTCTATATGTAGCATACTATTTTGCGAACTAATGTGTGTTCTTTTCAGTGTAAAATCATGTCTTAACTCTATATGTAGCGTACTATTTTGTGAACTAATGTGTGTTCTTTTCAGTGTAAAATCATGTCTTAACTTTATATGTAGCGTACTATTTTGCGAACTAATGTGTGTTCCCTTCTCTAAATTTTCCACAACTAGATTTGGCTTAATTCCTAGTTTATTAAATTAATCTAAAAAATATTTTCTACTTTTGTAATGTAGGTTTCTTTTCACATGACACGACCCAGGCCTGTAAGAATCTTTGGTTTGCTTTGAAAAGATAAGTATATTTTTCTGAACACATTTGTCTAAAACAATAACTACCTGGCTTAACATTTCAGGTTAATGTTGGTCGTATTATATTGGCCATGGTTCCAGAACCCGACCAACCTCAACTTCATCCCAGGCGTAAGCCTCGTAGGCGTGCAAGGCCCCAGATATATAGAACATGTGTCACCCTTTTTGGAATGCCAGATGATGAGGTGTTAAGGTGATACCGTCTTCTGCCACAAATCATCATAGACACTCTCTCATTAATAGAGAGTGATCTTGAACGACAAATTGACAGTCCTACAGCAATACCACCACTTACGCAATTAATGTCGGTGTTACATTTTTGTGCCTCAGGATCCTTTCAAACCACCGTCGGAATAGTGGCAGAAATATCCCAATCCTCCTTTTCAAGGATCCTGAGGGCAGTGATGGAGGCACTTTTTAAACACCTCCATCATTTTATTAAAATGCCATTGGATATGGGTTCCCTTAATGTGGTAAAGGCTAATTTTTACCAAATTGCTGGCTTCCCACACATCATAGGGGTTGTGGATGGCACTCACATACCACTTCAGCCTCCAGCAAGGCTGGAGGCTATATTTAGGAACCGAAAGCACTTTCACTCTATTAATGTAATGGTGGTATGTGATGCCTCCCTCCAGATCCTGTCCCTGAATTCCAAATTCCCAGGCAGTGCACATGATTCCTTCGTCATCCGGCAATCAGGGATTTGGCACAAATTAAACAACCTACAAGCTGGTGATGCGTGGCTTCTGGGTAAGTTGTCACCTTCTGTTGAAACCAATGCAAAGCTTGGTACACAATGGTCCTGATGTTTTTTTATAGATTTTCACAGGAGACAGTGGTTACCCTTGCACGCCCTGGCTGCTCACTCCTTATTTGGTTCCCACACCAGGGCCACAAAATCAGTATAATTCTGCACTTACAGCCACCAGGCAGGTGGTGGAGCGCTGTATCGGCCTTTTAAAAGGCCGATTCAGATGCCTCCACCGCTCTGGTGGCGACCTCATGTATTTGCCGGCTATGGTTTCCAAAATTGTAGTCCTGTGTGGGATATTTCACAACATCGCCATAAGGAGTGGTGTCCCAATGCAACCAGAGGATGCCTTGCCTGAGGACGGCCCCCCCAAGGTTGGTCGGAGGTCAGTATGTGGGGGGGCCATACGTGATCAAGTTGTTGCATGATTTTTTTAGGTAATTATTTCCATTAATTTATTTAATTGACACAATGTAGACATGTAATATTTTAATGTACACTTTTAACTTTTTTTTTTCTTCCCCTAAAATGACCATAAAAATCCATGCATACTACCTGATCAACACAAATGACTTTATGTGGACACATTGGATATAACTTCGGGAACAATGAATTCTTCTCCTCATTTGTGGATTCATGTTGGCATGCTACTTCTTCAAACAGTTCCTGATTTTATATTTTGGGGGGTTTTGGTGTTGTTTGGACTTTTGTGTGTGTTTTCAATGTTTGAATTTATTTTATTTTATAAAAACTTTACCCAACCATTTCCATCGTAAATTACAAACAAGTGTAACCTGTTTCAAAAAATGCAAAGTTGCTTAATGCCTAATACTGTAATTTCATAATTTGTAAACTTTACTACCCTGCTTTGTTGCTCAAAACAAACATCAAAGGTATTATGGTGAATCAGTATGTTTTCCATTCTAGGCCTAAGCAGGTAGCTTTAATTTTTACATTAGCCCCCCAAAAAATTATTCTATTTTTGAGGTTAATTCTACAAACCTATTGGTATTGTTATGTGTTTAATGTGCAAGCTTACATACTTACTTCAGCTTTCTACAAACAAATGTACATTACTTAAAAACTCAGGGACAAATAGTAGACTTATGTAAGGTTCAACAATCTAAAATTTACAGACAAGGAATGAGAATTAAATAAATCAAAATAAACTTTATTTTTAGGGGTTTTTTTTTGGGAAAGTGAAAAAAATTAGTGGCGCAGGATATTCAAAAGATGGTCCATTTCCACCAGCATGGCAATGACATGCCCCCATATCTCGATTAATCTTGCAGCAATGGCCTCGTTACGCCTCTGTTCCTCTGTGGGTTAAAAAAATGTGCGGATTACTAAAATGACACCTTCATTTAGATTATAACAACCAACCAAAATTTCAGACTATACCAAAAAAATAAAACCGTTACCAAAACATGTCCAAAACAACAGGAATGCAAAAAGAAAAGCTTTAAAACAAATAAGGTCCCAAAAAGAATAAAGAAAATCATTCAAAAATTTAAAAGAAAAACAAGAACAAACTAAGACATTTGTTGGTAGCGTAAACAAGAAATACACAAGTGTGAGTGTTTGGACATGTGTCATATGTGTAAGGGGAAAACATCCTTGACATTGTTTCACAAAGATATATTTAAAAAACATTGGAACTACTTTACTATTTTGAACTGCACATGCAAAAGGACAACATCAACCAAAATAACAGAAACAGAACCAAAAACCATAGTTTAAAAGGTAAACATACCGGGAACAGTGCTGACTGGGCCTGGAGCCCCGAATTTCGCCTCATCAGAGGTGGGCCAGTGGCTGAGGGAAGAGTAGGTATATCTCCCGCATCCTGCCCTACGGGAAATTTTCAGGTCCACGAGCAGGGGACGGGCTAAAAGGACACGAATCACATCATTTAGCCCTGACCCTGCTCGCAAACCCGTGAATCACAGCCTTTTCCTGACGGTGGGGCTTAATAACGTATACAGTCCGGCCCCGCCCCCCGAAGATGTCACAGAATGTTCTCTCCGGGGCTTCTCCAGGAGAGGGGATGTAGAATGTCGGCAAGTATGCATAAAAGATGATATTAATAATAATAATAGGTCATGTATTAGATGTATGTGCGTCTTAAGGTGGGTACACACTGCAAAGATATATCTGCAGATCGAGTGATCTGCAGATATATCTGAAAATGATGGTTGTTCATATACACTGAACGACCATCATCTTCCAAGCAGTCAATATAAAAGAAGCAGCTGGAAAGTCAGGTTGTGTAAACAATGTAACAGGTTCGTTAGTTTTGTAAAATATTTATTAGCAAAAATGTATCAAAACATATAATATGCCTCTATTAGTACATGTTTTAAAATAAACAATAAAGAATAAAAACACAAACTGTTGCAGAGTAGACAATCTTGTGACTCATTTAGAGTCTAGGTGGTTTCTGATATAATTGAAACAAGTTCAAAAGTATAGATATACTTTCCAGTCAATCGAAAAATTGAAGAAATGTACTTCTATGAAAGGGGATTTGAATAATGCTGACAGCCACAATCCTTAGGAGCAGAAGGAATATTGATCCCGGTGTCAGTGAGGGCTCAACCTAATTGGAAGGGAGCCTAAGTGCCCGTGAATCTCCTGAACCAGCCGAATTTGTCCTGTATAGGGACACTAAACTCCTCGTCCGGCAGCCACCCCCTTTGGTAGCAGGGAGGGATGTGTGGATATGCCGTAATTTGTTAATATCCTCTGTATGGAGCAGCGGAGTGTACGGATCTCCGTGTGGTTTCCGCAGGGATAGTTGGTCTCTGTGAAGATACAGATTTAATCATCCAACAGGGATCCCACAATGGGCAGGAGTAAGAAGTGCTGGTAGAATCGTCCAAGTGCAGGAGGAGAACACGTGGGCTAATCAGCAAAAAGAAATGACCGGCTTTGCAGTGAAGCGGCAGGGAGAAATAGACCTGTAGATTTTGGTCAGGCATCCATGCTTGGAGATGACTGTAAACGGCAATATATACTTTGGTAGATCTCTGCAACAATCAAGAAATCTTGGCAGGGAAATCACCAGGTACTCTATTTATTTATCTTCCAAGCAGTCGTGGGTCCCACCGCGACCCACTCCCCTTGGCTGCCGCTGCATATGTACGGGCTATCGGCTGATCTCCCGTACACACTTGCCGATGGACAGACATGTCTGCAGATATATCTGTCCATTGGCTGTGCAGCACAGCCGACACAATATTTCTGTGAACAATGTTGTTCAAATATCGCTGGTACACACTACCCGACGGGCATACAATATATTGGCCGATCAATTGATCGGCCAATATATCTGTCAGTGTGTACCCAGCTTTAGTTCTACTTCTAGAAGCTGAGCAGTTTTTGATGTCAGGAGCATAAATAGCAGGCATAATGTAACTGCCAGATCAATGAGTGTGCTCCATTCGTTAATAACACAAGAATATTCTTGAGAACAAATAAATACAGATAAAGTTTGTTCTGTCTAATAAGCTTTGTGTATGACAGAGAATTGGGAAGAGCCAAATATGAATGTGACAGACATGACGTGGAAACCTACATTATTGTGTGCCTGATTATATATTCATAACAGAACAATGTGTCCTTTTCAGGGTACTACAAAACAAGTGTTCCACTACGCACAACAGTCCAAGATATGCAGGATGACGAGATGTGCTCACATCTGCGACTCATTCACCTCTTCTAGCAACAGCTGCTTTTAAAACATGCTTTCAGTTGTGGAATATTAAACGTATATGGAAGTTTCCTTTACAGGGTTAGCAATCTGTAGGAACGTACACAGTCAGGGGTCGAGATGACCATCTCAGGTGATTTATTCATTTTTTTCCTGCTTGCAAATTAACTAAAGTCAAAAGTCGGGTGAGTTAGAGAGAGATTTCTCTCATCTCACTCGTAAAACTTGGGTGAGATAGCAATCTCGAATCAAATCACCACCAGGCCAAATCGGAAGTACTTTTCACCTAAAACATACATCTCTCAAATTTACCAAGAATCGGGATGACAAGCTCGGGTGAGATAGGAGCAAACTCTCTGTCAAAATCACTTTTCAAACTCTCAATCCCCTGAGCTGCGAGATAGTCAGAAACATACACAAATCATTATTATGTTTCTTTCTGTAAATGGTTAAAATAGGGTAACATTTTTTTTAAAACGACGTGAGCTTCCCCCCCCCAAAAGACTAACCAGCCCCGGACTTGCCAGCCAGTCCTGGTTCTTAAACTTACAGGGAAAAAATGTGTAGGGTTCCACTGTAATTTAAGAACCAGCACCAGGCAGCAGGGCTTTACATTGAGAATGGAACGTGTGTGTCTTGTTTTTTTTTATACATTTCTTTACAGGTGAACTACACGTACCAGTGGCCCCTTAATGCCCCGCATGCTGGTACTTGTGGTTCTCCAAGTACCAGCATGCGGGAGAGGCTTGCTGGGACCTGCAGTTCTACTGTAAAGACAATGTTGTTAATTCTATTTTTAACACTACACCTACACTATCAACCCGCCACCACCGCCCAGGGGTGGTGGGGATAGCCCTGGGCTGTCAGCCTAGGCCAGGGGTGCCCTGGAGAGAGAGACCCCTTTATTGGGGGGGTCCCCAACTCCCCAGGGATACCTGGCCTGGGCTGACTAGCGGTCAGGACTGATGCTGCGGCTGGGGGGCCCGGTGAAAGGTCTCCCCTGGCTGTGGCATCAGCCCCCTCGCTAGAAAGGGTCCGGAGCTGGTTTTCAATATAGGGGGTACCTCACGCTAATTTTTTCACCCCTATATTTAAAATCAGGTCTGCTGCCTGGAGCTGGTTCTTAAATTAAAGTGGAAGCCTACACATTTTTTCCCCTGTAATTTTAAGAACCAGGACTGACTGGCAAGTACGCGGCTGGTTAGTCTTTTGGGGGGGGGGACCTCACATAATTTTTTTAATAACATTAACCTGTTGTTTATGGGTTCAACACAAGCAGCTTACACATATCTCACTGATATGTGCAGGCTGCTTGCTAGGGAGAGTTGTGCAAAGAGAAATCACTGCAATCTCGGATGACATAACTCACTCGAGCTTGCTTACAAATCACCCGAGAATCTCGACCTACATCACCATCGGTAAACTCGTTTAGCCTCTAATCGCCTGTTGGTAAATTTGAGAGATAAAAAGAGATTAAATCACCGAAGTTCAGGCGAATTCCAGCGAGATGAATCACTTTGCAAATCAGGACAATCCCGATTCTTAGTAAATTTACCCCTCAGTCTGTTAAGAAATTGCAAATGTCTTGAAATTGCTGGTCAGTGAAATTCTAGCCATTTATATGAATACAAGGCTAGAAATGTGTGGACCTTATATCGAAACTGTAATGAACCCTCTAAACACCATCATAATGTCATACCCATAGCAATGTCTGTTGCATACCCAGTGAGGGGTTATTATATTGGACAGAATACCAATTGCATTAGTCTACCTTATATGTAGTAATTTGATCTTCATTATTCACCAAATTCTATAACTGACTATATAAATGTATTATATAGCCATATTAAGTTATTTGTGTAAGGTACATTTTTTTCTCTGTGAGAATGCCCCCTGTGCTGCGGCGAGGCCCTGTGCCAGTCACCTACATGTCTATGTCTATAGTAATGACCTTATCCAAATACCTTCTTGCCGGAACAATGCCTGGAGCAGAATATAATTTTCTACATTTACATGGATAATGTAAAACAATATTTAAATGCAAACAATGTAGTCCCAAGTCTGCAATAATACGTAATGTAAATAAGCAGCAAATACTATCTTGGCATTTTCTATGAAACTACACAGAAACTGAGCACCTGCATTTAGCAAAGCCCTTTAAGTAAACAGTCTTTCAAATAGACAGAGGAGTGGAAAGACAAGTATCCGATTAAAGCTACACACTCCTGCCAACTTTACCTCAGTGATCTGTAAGTGAAATAAATGTCAGTGCCTTGAAGTCATAGAGTAACAATAAAAAGTAAAGCAGCAGGCAAAGCACATCAGCCAATAGTATATGTAATGGAAGGCAGGCAGGACGGGTTGGGTACGAGATGCTGGCGCTCGGGATCTCTGCGGTCAGAATCCTGCCACTGGCATCCCGACAGGGTTAGGTTACAGACACCTATCGGTCGGTATCCTTACGCTCCTCCTCTCCCTACTCCTAACCCTCCCCGAGTCCTAAACCTATCCTTCCCCCTGCAGTGCCTAAACCTAACCTCCCCCCCAGTGCCTAAACCTAGCCTCCCCCTCCCCACACCCTAAACCTAACCCTCTCCCTTAGTGCCTAACCCATGTGCCTAACCCATGTGATTTTTAGTACACGATGCAGTGAGACCTTATTTCCAAACAGACGATACATTTGTTTCACGATTTGGTATACTGTATCTATGTGGAGGTTGAATACTTAGTACCCATGCTCATTATTTTCAGCTCAGGGTCAGAGTACTTATTATTGTTATTTGATATTGTTATTTGTTATTTATTTTATACTCATTTGTTCATTAAATAAATTTTTATATTATCTGTCATATTATGTGCATCTAGCACCGTTCCACCTATTTGCTCCTTTCTTTCACTTACGGCACACATTGTGCCTTTTGGGAGTTTTGGCATACTCCCAGGTGGTGGGCAGCTGTATACACATTTTTATTTTATTTACTGCACCTTTCTCCCCCTTGGCGCTTGGTACCTCCCTTTTTCACCTCAAGACACCCTAACAGTCTAGCTTTTAAGGATATCCATGCTTGAGCACAGGTGTCTTAAGGTGCCTACACACTTAGCGATATTTTACACGATTTGTCCGATTTCGACGCATCGTGATGATAAATCATGTAAAATGTGTCCACTCACGTTCATGATGCCGATGCGCGTCCCTGCAGGTCGTACATCGCATCTTCAGATCTGCCGTGCTGTAGGCAAGATCTGACAATCTCAGTCACGATGTACTGGAATAGTTAGGAGGCACGATAGATCGTTTGTCACATTGGACAGTTTTTAACACCAAATCGTGCCCACGACTGCCGGGCAGCTGCTGGGGAGAGTTCAAGGGGAAATCGGACACGATATCACTTCGTGACCACATCGCCAAGTGTGTAGGCACCTTTAATTAGTGCCTCACTTATTTTTATAAGACCATCTGTTCTCAGCCATTTTTATCGTTAAAACTTGGACTGTTTTATGTTGCCTTGAGGACCGCATTTGGGAACCACTGCTTTAAGGGATATTTAAGAGTTATGAATTTTTAAGTTGCGATCTGGCATAAAATAATTTGTGTAGTAGGGACTCTGATGAAACCGATAGAAGCATCACTGGATGAATAATCCCTACTGCATTAGCTATGAATACTATAGTTAAGGTAAACATTATGAGGCAGCACGCTGCACCCTGTCAAATAGGGACATTTTAGAGAGGAGGGAGCCATGTGCAGATTTTGGAGTGCCCTCCCACCTGAATAAAGGGTGTGTGCTGGTGCATGCGCATTAGATAGTAAAGACTACTAAGTCAAAGGCCTTTTGAACTGGTTCTTTGTAAATCTATTAAGCATTTTTAGCATGACTTGCTTGGAAAAAAAATATGTATATATAACACAAAGATACACCATAGATCTTATATTTAATAGGTTCTCCTTCTCTACACATCATTTATTATTGTATATTTGTACACTATAAAGAGCAAAGCACTGAGCTGCTACTTTTATTACAACATGGTGCCAGTGGAGGAATGATGAATAGGATTACATTTAACAATGAACTCGTGGCGAGTTCAAAACTAAAATATCACTCATGATTTTATTATTATGATGAATAGACCCCAGATTGATTTGTGCCTAGCCACTATCTCATGGCATGGTACCCACTATCCAGTGGCGTAACTATGGAGGGTGCAGGGGGTGCGGTTGCTATGGGGCCCGGCGGCTTAAGGGGCCCGCCGGCCCAGCGATCGCACCCCCTGCACCTTCCATATGCCAGGCGCCCGCTGAGATTGTGTTACCAGTGGACGCCCGGCTCCTACTCAAACCCCCGGCGGCAGCCGGAGGACGGAGCTCACTCCGTCTTCCGGGTCCTGCAGTGCACTATGGGAGTGACATCATGACGTCACTCCCATAGTGCTGAGGAGCGGGCGCCGGGGCGGACGGCGGCTTCACAGGAGCGGGGATAAAGGTAAGGTTTTTTTTGTTTGTTTTTTGTGTGTGCGCGCACGCCCGCGCACGTGGGGGGAGGGGAGGGGGGGCAACTACAGGGGGCAGCTACTGGGATCTCACTACTGGGGGCAGCTACAGTGGGCTCACTACTGGGGCAGCTACAGGGGGTCACTACTGGGGGCATTACAGGGGGCTCACTACTGGGGGCAGCTACAGGGGCTCACTACTGGGGGCATTACAGGGGGCTCACTACTGGGGGCAGCTACAGGGGGCTCACTACTATGGCAGCTACAAGGGGCTCACTACTGAGGCCATTACAGGGGGCTCACTACTGGTGGCAATTACAAGGGGCTCACTACTGGGGGCTCACTACTGGGGGCATTACAGGGGGGCTCATTACTGGGGTCAACTACAGGGGGCTCACTACTGGGGGCTCACTACTGGGGGCACTGCGTAAGGGGCACCATTACAGTGGGCATTGCATAAGGGCACCATTACAGTGGGCATTTAATGTTTTAGGGGAACTACTGTGGTTATTGTGTAAGACCTAAGTTAGGGGGGCCCCTTAAAAATGTTGCTATGGGGCCCAAAAAGTTCTAGTTACGCCCCTGCCACTATCTCATGGCATGGTACCCACTATCTCATGGCATGGTACCCATTCATAAAAACAATATCCTTGTTGTCACCCTGTCAAACGTAAATTGTTTTCAATCTAATCGCCTTATATATGTTCTTTGCAATATTCTTTGCAATGCTTTTTGGGCCAAAGAAAAAGTGACATATTCCCGTATATTTATTTCCATTTTAAACGTGATTTTAGCATAGACAGGCTACGTATTGCTCTTTCTCTCTTTATTATGATTTTATAAGCAGTGAGTTATGCACAGCCAGTTCTTGTCAGACGATAAGTAGTTAGCAGAGATTCTTGTGGGGCTATTTCTGGCTATGTGACATACCTTAGGTAGTGAGCAGTGACTCATGCTAAGTTTTATACTGCACATAATCAGGTGATCATTTAGGGTAGTTTCTAGTGTCTAAGTAGAAAACCCCAAGAATATCAAATGATAAATGATATATTTGTAATGACTTAAATTTAAATTCATATAATTAAAACAAAAGCAAAAATAAGAAAAGATAGAAGATATTATATGCATGTAAATATGTTTATACCGTATAACTGAAACAGACAAACCTTGCAAATTGAAACCGTCTGTATATATGGAAGTGTCTTACTTGTGTATTTATATGCATTTTGGTTTTCTACTTTGCTATATCTCTTGTTTAGGACCTGATAGGTTAGCTGTCATGGTTCATTGGGATTTCTAATTAATACTGTTAAAAATATTGGAATAAATACAAATACAGGTTAAATTTAAAGACTATAAGACTATAGAATTCACATTACATTTCTATTATATAATATCAACCCTTTAAACTATTTCATGTATAACACCTAAATTCTTGGTACAGGCAAATTGATATTATGGGGACCTAAATATATATATTGCGGGATATTCCCGAAATTAATGATCCCCCAGATGTACTATAAAGGATCGCAGCAGATATCTCCAACATCTGCCAGGGTCCCTCCATTTTCGTTCACAAATGCAGCTCCGATGCAAAGCAGTCCGGAGAATAACCCTTATAGGATAACACCATCTCCAGATAATATTATCCTATAGTAGCCTATGGAGTACTGTATCGCAATTTCTGGCAGAGATGGGAGTTACAAGTGTTGTTGTATTCAAACTTTTTACAAACTTGTGTATATACGTACTTATTAAAAAAATCACTATAAAGATTTTTTAATATTTCCAAAAATACTCTAGACACTTTTATTTACTGAAATACACTTGCTGGCTATCATTTTTCCATCAATTATAAAAGTTGCAAAAACCAACCATATGGCACCATTTAACAGCCTTGGCTTATGTCACTAACAGCCTTCTACACTATGCTGCTATTGTATTTTCCCCTTTTTGGGGGTTCAGAATGATTTCCCCATTCTTTCAAGCACATAGGTGGTAACATTTTTGCAATGCTGTCTCTAATTGAATTGCAAGGTAATCGAGAACATGTTTCATGAAATTATCCAGAATTGACACTGTGGAGCTTGTGGCTATTTGAATCTGCTCCTATATCTCAATGGTTCTTAATCGATTAAATTACCAAGAAACTTGGTTTACATAATTTTTATATTCTTCCATTTTGAAACTGTTTAGGTAGATTTAGAGGTTTGTTTTAAATAATTCCTCTAAATTGGCTATGGCCATAAAAAATGTCCAGAATGCCATCTTTTTTTTAACTTTTTTTATTTAATGGCTATGAATTAATAATGATAATGTATGCTTACATATAGTTGTTGATTTATGTATTAATACAGATCAAAAGCTAGACTGGGCAGGGGGGGCATTTAGTGACAGAATATGGCATCACCAGGCCCGATATCAATATTTAGTGTATGTCCCATTGATTCTGTCTACCCTTTTCGAGGCCCATACTCTGTTATTCTAAACATGGCCAGACACAGGTGCATGTATAGTGTAGCTTCTATCCAAATGCACTGGACAATGCCAAACAGACATACTTCTAATCTCTCATCTCGCTCAGACTTGATATCCCAAATCTCTCGTTAATACATTAAATGTCATCTTAACTCACCCAAACCAATTACAAGGATGGTACAATGTATTAAATAAACTCCAATCAGAAATAATTTGTCTATTAATGATACCAAACTTGGTAGTGATTACATGAATTTCTGATTAGTGTTGCTCTCTAGAGTCAAATGAATGTGTCAACAAAATGGGAGAGGAAAGGGGACTCATCATGGGACACACAGTTGGAGATGTATATTAGTACATTAGGTAACAATTCACTTTTATTAGGTTCAAGATAAATTAAGTGATGATCAGCAGAGAGATCAAAAAAATGGAAAGATCTCTCTAAAATAGCAGTACAATTAAATTCAGATAGTTAATTACTATAATTATGTGTAGGTAGTGTCAGATTGGGAATGAATGTCCCACCTGGGAATGCAGTGGTACTGGCCTAAGCTGAAGGAGTGTGGCCAGCCACCAGAGGGGGGGTGCCCAGCCAATAAAGTGGGACTAGGCAGACTATTATAGTAGGGCCACAACTAGGAGGAGGCTGGAGGTACACGTGCACTGGGTGCACCTCTGCACCCGCCACCAGTGTCCTCCAGGCCGGTGCCTTAGGGGGGCTCCAAGCCGGACGCCCGCTGAAATTTTATTACCAGCGGGCGCCCGGCTCCTTCCCTGCAGCACCACGGTAGCCAGAGGCTGGAGTTCTCTCCTGCTTCCGACTCTCCCCACGGGCACTATGGGAGAGACGTCATGAAGTCTCTCCCATAGTTCCGAGGAGCAGCCGGGTGGACCGGGCGGCGGACTGGACGTGGGAGTGGGGTTTAAGGTAAGTATTGTTTTGGGTTTTTTTGTGTAAGCGGCACTACAGGGGCATTACTATGGGGGCATTACCATATGGGCACTACTACAGGGGCATTACTATATGGGCTCTACTACAGGGGCATTGCCATATGGGCACTACTACAGGGGCATTACTACATGGGCACTACTACAGGGGCATGACTATATGGGCACTACTACAAGGGCATTACATTGGGGGCATTACTATATGGGCACTACTAAAAGGGCATTACTATGGGGCATTACTATATGGGCATTACTAAAGGGGCATTACATGGCAGCATTACTATATGGGCACTACTATGGGGGCATTACTATATGGGCACTACTATGGGGGCATTACTATATGGGCACTACTACAGGGGAATTACTTTGGGGCATTACCAAATGGGCACTAATACAGTGGCATTACTATATGGGCACCACTACAGGGGCATTACCTCAGGGGGCATTACTATAGGTGCACTGCTGAAGGGGGCATTACTATAGGGGCACTGCTGCCCCATTACTATGGGGGAATTACCAGTGTGGGGGGGGGGGGCAAATTACTGTCTTGCCCCGGGTGACAAAAATCCTAGTTTCGGCCCTTACAGAGCCACAACTAAGGGGGGGCTAAGGGGGCAACCCGGGTGCCAGACTTGAGGTGGTGCCGGGGAGAGGCTGCCTGGAGGCTAGGTTGCTGCTCTTGTGGGTTTGGAGCCGCATCCCGGCCTTGAGATGCACAGAGACACCATCAGTCTAATGTGGTGCCGGACGCAAGCCAATCAGTGCTCACGGACAGCCAATCAGCAGAGGCTGCTGGTCCATGCGCTCTAATTGGTTCACGAGCAGTGCCACATTACAATGATGGCAGTACTGACAGTTCCCCAGCATGTGGCAGCCCCATCCCGTGCCACCCCGAGCTCACCCACTGCACGGCCCTGGCAGGTAAGAGAAGGGAGATGGGGCCTTACTGTGGCATAATGTGTAAGGAGCCTCACTGTGGCATAATGTGTAAGGGGCCTTACTGTGGCATAATGTATATGGGGCATTACTGTGGCATAATGTGTAAGGGGCCTTACTGTGGCATATTGTAAAAGGGTCCTTACTGTGGCATAATGTGTAAGGGGCATTACTGTGGCATAAATGTATAAGGGGCATTACTGTGGCATAATGTATAAGGGGCATTACTGTGGCTTAATGAATAAGGAGCATTACCATGGCTTAATGTATAAGGGGCATTACTGTGGCATAATGTGTTGTAAGGGGCATTACTGTGGCATAATGTGTTGTAAGAGGCATTACTGTGTTGCATAATGTGTTGTAAGGGAAATTAATGTGGCATAATGTGTTATAAGGGACATTACTGTGTGGCATAATGTGTTCTAAGGGGCATTACTGTGGCATAATGTGTTATAAAGGTCATTAATGCATGGCATAATGTTATAAGGGGAATTACTGTGTCACAAAACCACACACCCTTTTCGTCCTCAATGTTGTATTTTTTTTTGCGGGGGGGGGGGGCGCCAAATTATGACCTTGCCCTGGGTGACAAAAAACCTAATTTTGGCCCTGCCCATATGGTATGGTGAGTGAAATTCATAAATGAACGGAAAGCTTTCCGTTCCTCTCCTGTGGTACAGACTCGCCATCTAAGGATGGCGTAGTCTGTAACGCAAGCCGAATAGAGCAGGAAAGCTGCATACTTTAGCATGGAATTCGGGCGCATATAGATTTATAAGAATAAAATTCTTAAAATGGTTTAACAATTTACTAATTATTTCTCTGCTGCTCCTACAGAGTAAATCTGTAGTACTCTAAATGTAAACAAAAGCCACTGTTAACCAAGAGATCTTTCTGCGCTCCTTGTTATTTGGTTAACAGTAGCTTTTGTTAAGCTGCATACTTCCCTGCTGTCTGCACGGCACCTTGTGCTGGCTCCGCCCCCTTTTCCCAGCATCCTTTGCAGTAGGGCTGACCTGACCTGCTGCCCTCGGATGCCGGCGCATGCGCAATAAGAATACAGGCATATCGGGCTCCCGATATGTCTGTATTCTCACTGCGTCCAGGGATCGCAGAGGGGCCGGACAGCGCCCGAAGACGCTGGACAGGTAAGTGTACATGAATGACTACTAAACATCACTATATATCGCCTTGATGTGATGTAATATATAGTGATGTTTACCGTGAGCCACTTCATGTTCTTCATGAATTGACCCCCAAGCCTGGTGAGGTCTATCTGCTTACCAACCCTTTAGGACTCTTTAGCTCTCTGGCTGCAGCTGTCATCACTCACTGATCATACAGAGTTCAGTGCCTGCGTTTTGAGCATGCGCTGTGAGGAAATTGCATGCGCAGTAGACTCTGGGCACATTCTAGTGCCCAGAGTCTACTGATTCTGCGGTGGCCGACCAGCCGCCGGTGTGAGAGGAGGGGGCCCGTGACGGGGGTTGCACACGGGCCCCCTCCTCTCTAAAGACGCCCTTGGCTAACCCGATGGTTAGCGCACATCTCCGATGTTGAGGGGTCTGCGCATGCGCAAAAAGCAAAATAACTAAAGAAGACTTAAATGTTTTCATGACACGACTATACTATAACATGTTAAACATTTCTGAATGATCTTTCTCTATAAGTCAGAATAAAGTCATTCTTTTGTGTGATAATGCTGACTGTGAAACTCAAAGATTCACACTCCCTAATGTCTCATGACCTTTTATAAGTACATTAGTGTATTGTCATTATTCATGAGCATCCCCATTTCCTTAATATTAATGGTCTATAAATGAAGAAAGTAATATTTGATGAAACATCTTTATTTTTTAGTTATAAAGTAACGACATCTTTAGGGAGCCGTAGATGAAGAATTAGCCTTAAATGCCAGTTAAATGTTTAATCCATCACTATGTATACAGTTATATAACAACTTCTGTATGACAAAGTGAATAGTTTTTCCAATCTAAAGTACGGTATCTTTAAAATAAGCCACTCACAAGCACTTTACCAGAATTATTTATAATCAAGGTCAATACAGTGTCTCACATTTAGACGGATTTCATGTTCGTCCATGTATACTGACAATCTACATGTGGAAAATGACTCAGGGATATTATGAAACTGAAAGTATATAAATAATTAATTATTGACAGTGATATATGACTGATATGTATTTGTTAATGGTTTTTTTTGTCAATTCAAAATTAAAGTTAGTGCAGTGACAAAATTTGCAGCACTGTATGGAGTATTAAAAAGTCACTAAATTAAAAACTTTGTAAACAACATTGTAAGTATAACACGATGGCATACACAGGTGTATAAATTAGGATATGTTCACTCTTTAAAAGAAGTATCTTAAATAATCAATACCTGCCTTTCTCCTTAAAGCATATATACATCTAGATGTGCCCAAAGATTTGCATTCAGGGATTGCTCTTTGTTACCCCAGCTTTCTTTTTAATAAATATATAAGGGAGGTATGCTAGCACTTGTAGTCCCACAAGTATTCACTATAAATGGTGCCCTTCTTATGAAATTATTGATATGCATTTACTTTTTGGGGGTGGTATGCAGAGTAAATAGTACATACCAATGGATTCACCAAATGTACTAGACAGCTCAGGACTTAATCATGGGCTTGGTTTATTGTGCCACAGTATGTTTGTACAGCCGTACTCACAGTTACATACATGTAGTATTTGTATACTTTGCATAGAGGCAAATGAAGACAAACACTGATGGGCAGAAATTCATGAAAAGTCCAGCTTTTGGGGCGCCCAAACTGCTGTTAGGTCAGTGCATCCGTTGCTTTGCACGAATTTAGCGGCTTTGTGATGTCAAATAAATGGTATATAATCATGTAAAGATGTAAGGATCAAATTGTGTGTGTATATTATATATATATATATATCTGTATATACATATATATATTTACTATATGAATATAATATTAAAGAAAATCGATATAGAGGGAGGCTGAAAGAGAGATAAAAAAGGTAGCAATCAAGGCCTATTTATTAACTATTACATGGCGCCGTCACATGGCAAGCAACACTGTCGCATCCCATGTAACCAAGCCATCCTGCTGCGTCCCTTGGTATTTAAATAAGAAATTCTTTTTGCACATGTGCAGAACAAATTTTCTCTTGCATATCTGTCCCCCCTACAGTGATGTAGCGGTCTGTGACCACAAACATCACTGCCAGAATCGCGTCCCAGAATGCCTTGCAAATGACATTCCGGAGCGCATACTCCAGGTACAAAAGTGCAAGCATGTGCAGTCAGATTCGGAAGCCGGATGGAGGCGTGCGAATATGCCTCCATAGGCATAAAGTGGATTACACCTTAGATTGTGTAAACAAAAATACCAGACTCCGAAAAGCTTCCTTTGTTGGAGTTTGATACATAGGGGTCAGAACTGCAGTCCACATTGATGAAGACTGCACTCTGCAGCAATAATTAACTATATATGTGTCAGTCTGTCTGTCTGTCTGTCTATCTATCTATCTATCTATCTATCTATCTATCTATCTATCTATCTATCTATCTATCTATCTATCTATCTATCTATCTATCTCTCTATCTAGCTATCTATCCAGCCATCCATCCAAAGGCGTAGCAATAGTAGGTGCAGAGAGTGCGGTTGCTGCGGGGCCCAGGCCGTCTCTGGGGCCTGGCCCTCTCCCTGCACTGAGTTACAATGCCATCTCTTGAGCCCCAGCTTTTCCATTCTTACCAGAGTACTGTTGCAGAGCACCTGTGCCCAGAACTGATCTAAGCTAGCTGCTGCCTGCATGCATTGTGAGGTCACAATGCAGGTCACTGTCCTATATAAAGGATGCCCAGCTAGTGGCAGCCATTTTGTGCTGTCAGTTTGTCCTACATAGATACTCTCTGAGAAATTCCTGCTTTATTTAAGTGGCTTTGGATAACGACTACTGATATGGACTTTGGATTACATCTTCCAATAAGGTCCTGAACAGCAACATCTGCACACAAAAAAAACTGAATAACATCTTCAGGTAAGGACTATATAACACATTTTGGCCTGTCACCCTTACCCCTTCAGACACCCCCTTACATATCTGCAGTTTTTACGTTAGAAACAATGGATAAAGCAATTGTTTTAAATCTGATATGAGGCTGCATGACTTAAGATTAGGGATGTGCGCCGGACCATTTTTGCCGGATTTGGATTTGGATTTGGTTCTAATTCGTCGTCCGGCTTTGGATTTGGATTTGGATTTGCCAAACTGCGGTGACTGGCTTTGGATTTGGATTTGGATTTGGATTTTTTTACACAAATTGACAAAAAAAGCTAAAATCACATAAATTGGTCTTTTTTTTTCCTAGAGTATTATTAACCTCAATAACATTAATTTCCAGTCAATTTAGACCATATCACAGCTTATAATATTGTTTTCAACATTATTGGCCAAAGGTTGCAGTGAGCTGACTGGTTACTAAGTGACAAAGCAGCGGCACAACGACACAGACACCACAGTATAAAGCACATCTATGACACATTGCCACACAGCAGTGGCAGAAATGAAAAGTAGTGCACCCACCCAGTGGGGTACGGCCAGCAGTCACAGTACTTGTTTACAAAGTGGGCTACGGCCCTAGGAGTCACAGTGCACAATCTTATTCGCATTACACCGCACATAGGGCCTGATTCACATTACACCATAAAGTAGTGTCTCTTATTTATGTTACGACACACAGTAGTGCCCCTTTTACACAATGCCCACAGTAGTGACCCTTTTACACAATGCCCACAGTAGCGGTGTCCCTTACACAATGTCCCCCAGCAGTGGTGCCCCCTATGCAGTCCCCTTAGTAGTAGGGTCCACTATGCAGTGCCCCCAGTAGAATGCCCCCCAGTAGTATGCCCCCCATTAGCAGGCCCCCCCAGTAGTATGCCCCCCATTAGCATGCCACCCAGTAGTATGCCCCCCATTAGCAGGCCCCCCCAGTAGTATGCCCCCCATTAGCATGCAACCCAGTAGTATGCCCCCCAGTAGTATGGCCCCCCCAGTAGTATGGCCCCCCCAGTAGTATGGCCCCCCCAGTAGTAGGCTGCCCCAGTAGCAGGCCCCCCCAGTAGTAGGCTGCCCCAGTAGTAGCCCCCCCTGTAGTATGGGCCCCCCTGTAGTATGGCCCCCCTGTAGTAGGCTGCCCCAGTAGCAGGCCCCCCCCAGTAGTAGTAAGCCCCCCCAGTAGTATGCCCCCCCCAGTAGCAGGCCCCTCCGTAGTATGGCCCCCCCAGTAGCAGACCCCCCCCAGTAGTATAGCCCCCCCAGTAGCAGGCCCCTCTGTAGTATGGCCCCCCCAGTAGTATAGCCCCCCCCAGTAGCAGACCCCCCCCAGTAGTGCCCCCGGCCCTTGCACAAATAAAAAAATAAAAAATAAAAACTTACCTGTATCCCCGCTCCCGCGCCGTCCGCTCTGTCACACGCTGAGGAGGGAGCCGGAAGACGGAGCTCATGTGTGAGCTCCAGCCGGCTCCCTCCGTGCAGCAGCCAATGAGAGTCTGTGTGACTCTCATTGGCTGCTGTAACAAACACACAGCTGCCGCTGGCAGCTGTGTGTCTGTGTCTGTGTAGGGCAGAGCGCTATCACTGCGCTCTGCCCTACACGCGAGGAGACCTGATGTCGGATTCTCTAGTGAGAATCCGACATCAGGCGGCCGCCGTTCGGCCCCGAACGGGGATCCGAGTCAGGCGGTGAACACCCGAACAGGGTTCGGGTGGACTCGGATCCCCAATGTTCGGAGCGGTTCGGATTCCACAGAATCCGAACCGCTCATCTCTACTTAAGATGGGTACACACTTGTCCTATCCTCCAGGGATCCAACTCCAGACCAGACTGTTGACACAATCCCACTGGAGACCTGGGGGTATAGTTACTAAAGTGCGGGTTTTTAAATGTGTAGTCATTGCCCAGCCCAGTTGCTCAGATTCTATCTATCTATCTATCTATCTATCTATCTATCTATCTATCTATCTATCTATCTGTCTGTCTGTCTGTCTGTCTGTCTGTCTGTCTGTCTGTCTATCTATCTATCTAGCCCATATTTTTCTGGTTGGGTGGGGGACAGAAAGTGGCAAAAGATAACACTGCTATCTAGTGAAGGCTTCCAAAAGCCTTTGCAATGGAAAGCCTATTTAAAGTAGCCAGTATTATAGCCATACTTGCCTATTAATGAAAAAGGGAGATTGTGAAAGCAACACATTTAAGTCCGACATTAAAGTGGACGTGTACTGCTACACTGAGGCGTGTCATAAAATCGACTTGCATCCAATTGGAAACCAGCCCCAAATCAGTTAAGGTGCGTACACACGGTCAGATATAACAGGACGATATGAACGATAACGATATCGATCATATCGTTATGGTTCATATCGTCCTGTTTTTGAGCCCTTCCAAACTTCAAACGATGGTCGATGCACGGGCATGGATTGTCGATATTAATATTGACCATCACCCATGCATGCAGGCCAACCTGGTCATATCGACCAGGTTAGCCTGATTACTATAGGGACCCGGGATCATTGATCGTGGGTCGTTATAGCCATTTGGGGGTTGGTGCATGTGCTGGTTGTTCGATATCTATGCAGGACGATCAGACAACGATATCTGATCGTTGTCTGATCGCTCCGTGTGTATGGAGCTTTAGTAAGATCTACTTGTTGATGAAAAAATACTTACACATACTTTTCAGGGGTTACTCATATATTGTGCTTTACAAGGGGTTCCATATAAGTGGCCAAGAGAAACCTTACATGAAAATGTATGTAGCCAGACGGAGCATTGTGCTATATAACCAATGTAGGTAAAGGGCACTGATGATCCAATTTGAATGTATATATCTCAGATTTTTTTGTCCAAGTATATAACAGTTACATAATGGGTGTAATGTGCAATCAGGGAGATTACTAGACTCTTCAGGGAGTCAGGGAGATTGTTACTATTTCTCCCTGACACACAAGGAAAGTTGGTAAGTATGATCATAGCTGTACATTCTCTACCACATTACTGGTTCTGTTGGCAATCAGATAAATGGACAAAGTTACCGCGCTATAACTCCTTATATATGTGTGTGTCCGTGTGTCTATAAATAGGCTACTCGGATAGCTGCGCGAGATTCTATTTAATCGTTAAACACAGTGTTAACCTCAGATAATATCACTGTCATATACTAAGTATGTGTAAATTTTGAAAACACAGATACAGTAATGTAAAACAGTGTTATGTAATGTTTAAATTATAATGCCAGACAATTGCATACAATTAATACATTTGAAAACAATACATAATGATATAAAAAAACGCATAGAGCTCTGGGTCTCTATATATAGTGTCTTGTAAACAGCGGCGTAACTAGGGTATTTGGAGCCCAGGGCAAATTTGAAAAGGGAAACCCCCCCCGACGGCTGATAAATGGGCGTGGTCACTTAAAAATGGGGCGTGTCGACATGACACACCCCTTTATTTTCACACTGAACATTCCTATCCATATACACCTTAACCCCAGTAGTACCCCTTATACAGTACCCCCAGTATGGAGTTGTGGTCCCTCTTATACAGTAGTAGTGCCCCTTATGCAGTAGTATAGTAGTGCCCCTTATACAGTATCCCCAGTAGTGGTCCCCCCAAATGCAGTGCCCCATGTAGTGTTCCCCCTTATGCAGTGCCCCCAGTAGCAGTCCCCACAATGCAGTGTGCCCAGTAGTGGTATCCCCTTATGCAGTGCCCTTTATATGGTGCCCCCAGTAGTAGTCCCCCCCTATGCAGTGCCCTTTATATAGTGCCCCCAGCAGTAGTCCCCCCCATGCAGTTTTTCCAGTAGTGGTCCCCTTATGCAGGCACCCAGTAGTGATCCCCCTATCCAGTGCCACCTGTAGTGG
This sequence comes from Taudactylus pleione, assembly GCA_031769625.1. Lineage (NCBI taxonomy): Eukaryota > Metazoa > Chordata > Amphibia > Anura > Myobatrachidae > Taudactylus > Taudactylus pleione. The sequence goes on along the minus strand of JAUIMM010000115.1, from coordinate 17,202,621 downwards.
CCCTTCCTATTATTGCCCCCAGTAGTGGTCCCCCGAGTGCAGTGCCTCTACTAGTAGGCCCCTTTTATAATGCCCCCAGTGGTAGTTCCCCCCCAAGTAGTAGTCCCCAGTAGAGGTCCCCCCTCCCGATTAAGTGCCCCCAGTAGTAGCCCCCCCAGTAGAGGTCCTCCCAATAATGGTGCCCCCACCCCCAGTAGAGGTCCTCCCAGTAGTAGCCACCCCCCTCCCCCGTTCTGCAGATAAGTAAAAAAAATATATATATTTATATATATATATATATATATATATATATATATAAACATACTTACCTGAATCCACACTGCTGCTGCTGCTGCTCCGGTCCGCGACGCCACTCCCGCCCCTGCCCGCCAGTCCTCCCGGGCTGGCGCGCTCAGCATTATGGGACAGACGTCATGATGTCATGACATCAGTCCCATTACCCACTGCAGGAGCCAGACGGAAGTCCGGCTCTTGCAGTGGGTGCTGCTGCAGTCAATGAGAGTCTATCTGACTCTCATTGGCTGCTGTTTAACACATGCATCGCCGCCAGCGCTGGCGGCGATGCGTGTGTTATGCACAGCCTGAGCCCGCCTCCTGGTGCTATTGGGCAAGTGCTCAGGGGGAGGGAACGGGCTCAGGTGTGCAGCACATGACCGGCGTAGGGAAGCCTAGCGCCGGTCATGTGTAAATGTGTAGCGCCGACCGCAATCACTGCGGTCGGCGCTACACTTGTGGCTAACTAGGGCAGGCCGGACCGTGGCCGGCGGCGCCCCCCCGCGCCACCGGTCCCACGGCGCCCAGAGCATGCACCCTGCCCGACCCCCCCTAGTTACGCCACTGCTTGTAAACACCTGTTGGTGTGGTCCACTTCATAATTATGTGCTACCAGGTGTGTAGACAATAAGAGAGTGGTGTCCCGCTTTATTGAATGGGTTCCATATCCATACGGTGCTGGAGCTGTAGTAGAGTTCTTGTAGAAGAAAATATACTCCAGAAAAAGAGGGTGGGGAGAAGGAGAAACGACAACAGCTTTACCTCAATCTTCAGTGCCTTTCAATGGGGTCTTGCAAAAGCTCAGGATGCTGGCCTCCCTTTCGCGAGGTGCAACCAAGGCGTCGCTTGCAGGGCTGGACCGTTGGGCAATAACTCTTATGGGGAGCCTGCTGGTCGGATCAGAGTAACGCGGGGTTGCCTTTCAGGAGGCTTCTTCGCGGGGAGTATTCTACTTCTTACCCGGTGTTCAGCTTGCGGTGCAGAGAGTCGGACCACTGCGTGCAGTGCAGAGCTCTCCCACTTACTTCCGGGTTAGGTGCCGGGCGGCTCTGGTCACATGACGCGGGAGGTGGTGGTTACGTGGAGGTGCTGTGTTGTCGTTTAGAGGTCTGGAGTGTACTCAGTGTCACCCTCTCTGGGGGTGTGCCTAGGTCTGTTGGCAATCAGGATGGCTATAACATATTATTTTTTCTATATGTAAAGACTTAGGGGCAATTTTTATAAACATTATTTTTACTAAAATAATGTGAAAACGAGTGTTTCATGTTATTTTAGTATCACATAAATGTATTAAAGGGCAATTGGAGTAGTTTTCGTGAAAAACTACTCCAATTCCTTCAATTCACATATTTTTAGTAAGCAGATCATATTTCCCATAGTTGTAATGGAAAATGCAATCTGCCTGAAATTTACTAAAAATATTAAAGCCCTGTGATAATAACGCCATCTTCGGATGGTATTAGTGCTTTCCCCTGGTTTCCCAACTCTTGCTTTGCACTGACAGGCAGAGCAGAGCCTGGAGCCGCCCTCTGTGATCAGCTGTGTGGTCTAAATAGAACGCAAGCTGATCACATAAAATTTTTTTTTTAAATAAACCCCCACTTACCTACATCCAGGGACCGGTGATCGGTGCTCCAGTGAGGTCCTCTGGGGATCTGGTCAGCTGGTCTCCGGGCTCCTGCCGGACCCTGGTCAGCTGCTGCATAGCACAGTGCAGGAGCCCAGAGACCAGCTGACTGGAGTCCCAGAGACAAGACCTCACTAGAGCTATGATCACCGGGCAGGTGAGTGTAACCTAAGGGGAGGGAATTGCTGGGGCGATTGTGGGGGTATCGCACGGGGGGGGATTTAGTGAGCCGGAGGTGCATGTGCGGACACCTTCTCACTGTATTCTTTGTGAAAAATGCATTGAAAAGTGTATGAAGTGGATTCGCAGGGACAGAGCTTTATCACAAGCTCTGTCCTTGCATGAGATTTTTGAGAAATCCCTGTGATCTATTCAAATATCACATTGTGATATTGGACGAATTTATCACAGCCAATCCGCATCTGAGATGCGGATTGTGATAAATATGCCCCTTAACATTTTATTTCAAATTATTTACATTTTTTTTTAACCTTATTTGTATATTTTTAATTAAATTGTAAAACTGAAAGCCCAAGCCAGCTCATACGTACACATCTGCAAAGCAGTAAGGTAACCCTTGCTGCTCTTCTCCAGTATTGCAATTACGTAATTTTTTTTTTTAAAGGCTACAGCTAGGAAGGCAGTTTATTTATAATTAATTTACTACAGTGGCTAGTGATGTGGGATGAACACATAGAAATATGGCAATAATCTGTGAACATTTTTCTTTTATAATAGACGAAACTGCCCCAGCACTCAAGGAAATGTAGATAATATAGTTGGCACCATTACAGAAAAAAAAATTATATATATATACCTATAGATATTTTTGTTATTGCTCCACTATAAATTGGTTGAAGATAGGCGTGAGCTCTGCCCTCAGTGGAGCTAGCCAGAGCCCACGGCACAGGCCACACCACCTGTACATCACTAGTCACACTACCGCAGCGATGGTCACAGTAGCTGCACACAATAGGCCCTAAATAATCTTCCTACCCAGGCTCATTTGGACCTCAAGCTGGGTACACACTGAGACGATGTAGTCGCAATATGCTGTTTCAGGCCAAATTGGAATGACATATCGGCCGCATCGCTCAGTGTGTACAGCCAATATGAGCACTTGCGGCCGCTTGTGACATCATCCGGTCGGCCGTGCTGCACAACCAACCGGACGATATCACCAGCAGCCCCGTTGCAGGTAATGAAGGAGGAACGAGGTATCGTTCCGTCGTTCTTTACCTTGTTCTGATGTGTATCCAGGATCCGATATGTCGGCCCGTCGGCCGACATTTCGGCTCGGTATACATCGCTCAGTGTGTACCCAGCTTAAATCTGGCACTGCCTCAGACTCCCTGTAACTGACCTAACTGTGACACCTCAGCCTCATGCTGCTGATCCAGAAATTTCTAAGTCATGTGTCCTACTGTTAGCTCACTATTTCATGGCTTACTCCTCCTCTCTTCCTTTTGTGGGCTTTCTCCTGTCACTTGAAGTACACTGCACATGTGCCCATCTCTCTGCACTGCCCCAGAGCTTCCTGAGGTGTGCAGTTTCGGACAGCTGCAGCTTCTGTGCCTTCAATAGCGGCAGCTGTATTGAATCAAAGGTTAAGTGATACCTCACAACTGCAGGGTGTCACACCTTGACTCATTGGCTCTTCTTGCATGCATGGGATGGGACTTTGCCATCTGTTGCCTTGATTGCATTGATAGGAGAGAGAAGAAGAGATAAGGAGGGATCCGAAGGACACAAATGATAAGTCACATATTTGCCTAGGCAAAATGTCTTGCAAGCAACATAACACTGCAAATTTATTTATTCTCAAAATTGTCTGAAGGAAACACCTAAGCCTGTAACATTTTCAGAACTATACTATGTAGGCTCACACCTTGGGGATGCCATTATACATGGGAATGAGCACCTGCCACCTGCAATCTCCAGACAGTACTGGCACCAGGGGCGTATTAAGAGAGGAGGGGGCTGTGTGCAGTCTCCATACAGGGGACCCCTCCTCTCTACCCAGAAGCACAGTTGACACTAGACCAGGGTTGCCGACATTCGGCTCCCTCCTACCAGGAGGGAGCTGTCGGGAAACCACACAGGGGGCGTGTCACGGCAAAAAGGGGGCGTGGTCTGGAGCATAACACATCATATTCACAATGGCAAGATTACTGGCATTGTTAAGCAGGGGGCGGGGCTATGATGACACGAGTCAGTGCAAATCGCGTCACCCCCCCCACTGCCGGGGTTTATACAGCCGGCCTGCTGGGGCCGGGAGGCTTGCCTGCCTTCCCGGGGGGCCGGGAGCGGCACCCGATTTTCGGGAGGCTCTCGGACGAATCGGGAAGGTAGGCAAGTATGCACTAGTAGACTTTAGCGCTGTGCCAGAGTCTACTGCGCTTGTGCCGCTCTCCGGGAAAATAAAACAGCAGCCATTTTCCTGTTGATTTTCCTACTGTGCATGTGCAAACACCAGGAAAATGGCCACCACAGACTCCGTAGGGGTAAGTACTGAAGAAATGGGTGCAGGATGTGCGGTGTGGACATACCCAACCCAAATACACTACGTGTGCTACACTATTACCAATTTTTGTGGCTGCAAGAGTGTTTAAGCAGCATCATAATTGTAAAAGGCCAGCAGCTCCTATTCAGGTTTTTTCCCTTAAGTTTCCCCCCAGAAAGTGTATTCCTTTTATACCACAGGAAGTCAAGAACAGTTTGTTAAACATTTAGAAGGAGCACAAGAGCTACATAAGTACAAGAACAAAGCTAAAATAATGAAAGGTATTTGGACTAGAGCAAAGTAGCTGTCGCCAACTGCAGCCCATGTGACCCTGCTCCCTTCTGGTGTGTACACCGCTGCTTTGGGAAACATGTTCCTTGTCCCAATTTTTCATGCAAACTGGTAAGGGCTCTATTGTCGCACACCAGCCCACTCATTTCTTAATGCACCCTTGTTCTGATGGGCAAAAAGTGTAAATCTACATTAACATTATATAAGGGTTAGTGATATGATAGTGTGAATCAGAGCCTGCCTTTGCATCTTTGAGGGTAATACATGTAATTTGCTTTAAGCTTTTTTAAAAAGTCTCTGGGGATCCATATTGTTAAGTAATACTTAGAACATAGCCTGTAAAATTAACTTTGCTTAAAGCCTGATAGCTGGGATAGCAGTGAGGGAAATCCTTGGAGAAAAAAAGCCGCAGAAATATTTTATTTTCTAGCCAGTAAATAATTAAAAGCTAATAACAAAATGCTGGGAGAAATGCCATATATTAACCATTATGGTAGAATCCCCATTAGTAAGTAGAGTGCATAGCAAGCACACAGTAAATATTGTAGTATATTGACAGTATAACAATTGTTACAGAATGCTGAGTGATATATACAGTTTATAGAGTTAGATCCTGCATTGTTCTAGAAGTTTATTATGCTTGTCTATTCATAATACATAAAGGATTACTGTATCACCAAGTGAGTGTTTCTCTGCTGAAATGTCTATAGTGGGTAAATGATGTGCTAACCTGAGGCAAAGAAACAGCTTTCTGGATTTGTGGCTTTGTATTCTATATTTTCTTTATAGATTAATATATTATGTCTGGAAGAAGATGCTGCTGCCTGAAAGATAGAGAAATAACTAAAATCTGTGTGTGAGAGACAGCGGGGGTGGGGGTGGTAATTCCTCTCCTGGGGAGACCTGTCCAGGAGTAAATGTCACCAATAAAATGTTTTGGCTCATTGCAAAGCTAATAATCTACTAAACCTGATCTGATGTCTTATATATGTGAGAAACTTGTGAGTACTGTATACAACCTTACATGACTTCTGTGAGACTCACCAGCTGCCCTGGACTTAGAGGAGTGGTTTCTCTCAGGCTGTGTGGGGGGGATGGGTGGATGTTTACCATCAACGTGAGTGCTTGGATGTCCTCAGGAGCAAAAACCTGGTTATTCCTCTTCTACATAAATCCTAGGTCTGTAAATGTCTTCATTATAAGACATGGAGCTCTATTTACTACAATCCAGAAGTCCTTCTGCGCATGCGCAGAAGGCCGTGGTCTGCGGGGGCTCATGGGAGGGATCCGTCTGGATCCCTCCCAGCCCCGAGCATCGCGCTAAGAAGCCCATAGGCTTCTATTGGGTAACGCCACCTGGAGGTGGCGTTATCTAGCAACGCGAAGCAGCAGAATGCAGTGCATTCTGCTGCTTAATACATACGGGGAATACGGTAAAACACCCGAAAACTGCATTTTCGGGGGTTTTACCGCATTTTTGTCGTTAATACATCTCCCCCGTAGTGTGATATTACCAACAGAATTTGCATTGGGAATTCAGGCAATATCACAGGGATTTATTAAAAATAAAGCTCTGTCCCTGCGAATCCCCTCCGCAGCCTTATCACTGTATTTTTCGGAAAAAATACAGTGACAATCTGCCGCGCATGCGCCGGCCGGTCGCCGCTAACCACCTAGGCTATATATACACCACTGAATAACAGAAGGCTGCCTTAAGCTTGGAGTTGCATAAACCACAAGCCTGGGGTTCTGGCTAGCGTTCTGGTCACCTGTTCTGCTCTTACCAATAGTATTAAGGGCGTTGTTTGTTATGTTAATTAAGTCTCTGGCATCAGGACTCAGGCCTCTTGCACTGAAGAAAATTCCCCACTCTCCCTCCCGATTTTTGTTTGCGGTTAAAGTTGTTTGGTTTGCATTATTGGGCTGCCTTGATTAATCACCTCCGGAGCTCTCTTCCCCTTCTCCAGTAATTAACCACTTCTTTGGTTAATACGTCTATCTTGCTCTTTGGTTAATCACCTCCGGAGCTCTCTTCCCCTTCTCCAGTAATTAACCACTTCATTGGTTAATACGTCTATCTTGCTCTTTGGATAATCACCTCCGGAGCTCTCTTCCCCATCTCCAGTAATTAACCACTTCATTGGTTAATACTTCTATCTTGCTCTTTGGTTACACCAGCCTTCACTCAGAAATGGAGCATAGCGATTGGCTGGATGTTAGTAGAAATTAGAGACAGGATTAACATAGAGCCCATGGCGATCAGGTGACCAAGCACAGGCGAAACGCGCGTTCTCCCGATCAGCTGCATGGCCAGCAGCTGACACACACATACCACTCCAGCAAACCTCTCCAACAGGCATCTCTGGCCACAGGTACCCTCCTCTACTTTCCCTCATAGCGCTCTCTCATTTGGGTGGATACCAGAGTCTTTTCCTGCAATGCCGATTTGGTAACAGGAGTAAGACACGGCTGAATTCCCAGAAAGCAGAAGTGCTTCTGATGTTTTCTCCAGGGTCAGCGCTCTTTCCTATCTCTCATCTCTTGTTTGAATACTGACTAGGGACAGCAGAATAGGTCAGTCGCTTTTCTTGTTACCCTGGATCTTACTTTTTTCACTCACTGCTACATATACTCAGTATATAACTCCCTATTATATCTCATATGTGACTATATGTCTCAATACCATTTTTTGCATTTATTGTTGAATTCATAAGATATGTTATAAATTATGGAGATGGGTGATCATATCATTTATTTCTTCCATTAGGTTATTACTGCATTTCTGTTGCCCTACTATTTGTCTATTAATTTTTTCAGTAACCACATGCATTAGATTGACCTTTGCATGTGTTCATTAGGAATCTCTGTCCTAAAATCTTTATTTATTTTTATACATATATTGTACTGGCATCTTAAGTGTATCCTCATTTCTAGCCAGGATCCCCTGACAAATGAGGTTAGGTGATGCTATTGCAGTCCTATATGTGATTTAGATGTTTCATTTTTTCATTTATGTACTTATCTATGCTCCCAGAGAGGGTATTTTGGCTTCAGTATATTCTATTGACACATATGTGTATGCTTATTCCTATCATTATATTTATTGTGTTATATTTAAGAGGTCTTTATTAACGTTTGTGGAGTGGTTTAGTCCTGAGGATTTAAACATATTATAATTCAATATATATATATTTATCCTTTACCTCAGGCTCTATTGAAGAAACATTTTTTGCCTTCTTTATATATCATCTGTGATGTCTTATTGTTATATGTATTGTCATTCGTCTTAATATTAGACTGTAGTTATATCACTCTTATTAGAGGAAATATAATAAAGGTTAAATTTTATCTATTATTTACTTTTTGATAATAATTATTATTTATTTTTTTCAAGAGTGCCCCAAAAAGCAAGTTTTTGTCTTGTGTTGTCTCTTACAACAATTTTTCTATGTGTATTACACAAATTCTTTGGGTGCACCACCAATAAGAGGGTCATTAAATAAAGAATATATTGTATGAATGACCATTATGTTTGGTTTTCTATATAGCGATTATATTTATAAAAATTCCAGTGCGGATTCTTTTTTACTTATTAGATGACTATTCTGCTGAGTTTATCTCAGATTCTGAATCCAGCACGATATAATAATCTTTACTTTTCCTTTTATACCTGTTTTTTCCTCATTAACACCTAGATATTTATATATATATAATCTCTTATATATAATTATTTTCTGCATATATAGCCTTTTTGCTCTCTATCTTTAAAAATTATTGCTCTATTCTACTACACTATATGATTGAACATGACTAGCTTCAACCTTAAAACTGAACTACATAATAGAAGACGTATAAATGATCTTGAGAACATATTCCCTATTGAAACTATTAACAGTGACGTAGGTTTAGGTTGGGATGAGGTCCTTGCTAAATTGAAACGGACTCTGCAAAAACAGACAAGAATAAATTGGGATCTTACCAGTTTAGAAAATTATTGCAAACAGAAAATCACTCCTAGGGGTTTACGCCCCAGAGTCCTACTTTCGAATTGTGCACTGATAATTTAAGACAAGAATGGGAGAATAGTTTACTCAAATGCTTCCAAGAATTAATGGGAATACTGATTCAACATGATAATTTAGTCCTAGAGGAATGCAATAGAGAAATTGAGAAAATTGGACTTAAATTGGAACAATGGAAACAAAACCCTACTTTTCAGAGTAATTTCTCCAAACTTGAGAAAGAATTAGAAGAATATGACCAAACCATCATAGAGAGGAAACGTAATAAATTTCTCAGAGATAAACGAGATTTTGCCTCTGGTAGGGTCTTTCGATGGAATAGATCACAATATAAAACAAGCCTAACTCATACAGAGGGCACTCCCTCTTCCTCTGAAGTGGAAATTTCTGACACAGAGGAAGTTAATGATTTTAACCTCCATACAAGAAATTCGTCATCACAGAGAAGTGATAATTTTTCACACTTCTCAACTTTTTCAGAGGAAACGAGGGGCACCCGCGGATGTCCCGCAAGTACCAAATGAGGCGGGGGCAGAAGAAGAAGAGAAAGATGGGAACCCCAACCTCGGAATCAATACTCGACCAGGAGGAACAAAATGTAGAGACTACAGCCTCAACTATGAAGATCATTAATTTATCTCAACATATTCTCAGTGAGGCACAAATAGAAGTCCTTAGTAAAGGTTTGTTATTCTCCCCAACCAATCAGTTCCATAGGTTTAGATGGGAAACGAATCTACGACTTTTTGGGAGGAAACTCCTATTAACCAAATTTCATAGCTCCAAAGACAAATTGGATACCAACTTAGAAGACCAAAAAATCAACCCCAATCTCTTTCAATTAGAGGAAGAAGCTATATCAGCATTGGAAGAATTAGCAGAGGAGACAGAAACTCATACCAGGCACTCAAGATCAATCTGCAAGAAACGCTCCACTTTCTTCCCTCCGGATAATATTTGCCCAGAAGTTGGTATTTTTCTTAGTTTGGTTTCAAGAGATTTTGACCAATTATATAAACAACAAAGATGGTACAAACCTCTGGATAATCTGAACACCTCTCAAAGAAAAGCTTTGAGTGAAATAAAAAATTGTGATGATGTTCTTATTAAACCATCAGACAAGGGTGGTAATGTAGTGCTCTGGCCAATAGATCTTTATCTGAGTGAAGCCAGAAGACAATTATGTGACAATACATGCTATGTTATGACCCTTTTTGATCCCACTGATAATTTTAAGACATCCTACCATAGAATTATTTGCAGAGCTCTGGATGAAGGGTCAATCTCAAAATTGGAGAATGAATATCTCTTGACACCAAATCCCAGAACTCCTACCTTTTATCTACTACCTAAGGTCCACAAAGACCTCATGAATCCACCAGGAAGACCCATAGTGTCTGGTAATGATGGTCTTTTAGAGAAAGCAAGCTGCTTCCTCGAAGGCACCATGTATCAAGTTTGCCATCATATGTCAAAGACACTACTGATGTATTAAGAAAAGTTCATGATGTAGTACTAGAAGATACATATCTCCTAGTAAGTTTGGATGTCGAATCCCTTTATACATCAATAATACATGAGCTAGGGATACAAGCAGTTAAATATTTTCTATCCATGGAAGGAATAGGTAATTTTCAAGAATTCCTTTTAGAATTACTTGATTTTGTACTACATCACAATTACTTTATTTTCAACAATCACTTCCACATCCAGGTAAGAGGTACAGCTATGGGGGTTGCTTGTGCCCCCACAAATGCTAACCTCTTCCTGGGTTGGTGGGAGAGAGAATGTGTCTTTCAAGATGGGCAGGATCATCATACCCAACATCTTGTGGCATGGATGCGATATATAGATGATATTTTGATCATTTGGGACGGTACACAAAGTGAACTTGATACCTTTATCAAACATTTAAACGACAATACTCTTAATCTCAAACTAACATATGAGAGCAGCAGAACCAGCATACCTTTTTTAGATCTTAGAATATATAAGGGAGAAGATAATCGAGTATGTACTGAGATCTTTAGGAAAAAGACCTCAACCAACAGTCTACTCCATTCTAGTAGTTCACATTTTCTCCCACGGTTAAAAATATTCCCAAAGGTGAGTTCTTGAGGCTGCGACGCAATTGCTCTAGCGAAGAATCATACAAAATACAGAGCAATGACTTAACACTAAGATTGAAAGAAAGAGGTTATAGCAACCGAATAATTAAAAAAGCTAAATATGAGGTAGCTAAAACCAAAAGAGAATCCCTTATTTTTGAGGATAAATCTAATTCTGTCACGGAGAGTACTCTTAGATTCATTGGAGACTTCTGCAATAACTGGAGGGAAGCCAGATTTATATTACAGAAGCACTGGCATGTTTTACAATTAGATTGTGATCTGGCTGATAAATTGGAGGATCGGGTCAACATGAGTTGGCGCAGAGCACCAAATTTAAGAGATCATTTAGTAAAAAGCCATTTTATGATGACACCTATGAGACCACTATCAGTTACAGGTAGCCATCCATGTGGAGAAAAAAGGTGTAAAGTTTGCACACATATTTCTAATATGATCTCAGTGACTGATAAATTTGGCCAGAAACTTACAATTAAAGAATTTTTTAATTGTAGAACAACCAATGTGATCTATTGTCTTGTCTGCGCTTGCCATATTAAATATATAGGCATGACATCCAGGATGCTAAAAGTAAGAACTTTAGAGCATCTTAGCAATATCCGGAATGCCGCAGCAGACCGAAGTAAAATGAAACAACTAACCACGGTGGCAAGACACTTTCTTAAAAAACATGCCTGCAGAGAACAAGACTTGACAGTCTTCGGACTAGATAAGGTTAAGCTGGGTTTAAGAGGAGGGGATGTCATGAAGGCCTTGCAAAGAAAGGAATTGAATGGATTTTTAAATTGGGGACACTCCTCCCTGGAGGTCTCAATGAGAATATTAACTACTCAGCTTTTCTAATGAATTAATTTATCACATTCTACTATAGATTGTTCCATTTTTCAACTCTATAACCATCACTTTTAAATTGACTACAACTTGATATCTTTTTTTTTTTTTTTTTAAATAAGGGGCTTCGGTGTCTATTTAATATTAATGTTAATTAATTACTGATTCTGTTTAGATTTAATTATATTGATTGTTATATTAATTTGATAATTTTTTTATATATACATAGTTTTCTATATAGATACTTTCTTCATTTATATGCTTCTTTAGCTTTCTTTATGTTCCAATCATTTCCTCCATCACTTTTATACTGTTTTTTTGGTTTTGCTTTCATCACACAGGTCCTCATGTTTATTATCTTTTCATCACTGCACTTATTATAATATAATAATTATATACACGTCATGATACACATCAATTTTATGATGATTATAGGGTCTAATAGCTATTGATCCACACACTCCCATAAACACTCTCCCCCCCTCCCCAACACCTTCCCCCCCTTTTCCCCCCTACACTTTTTTCGCTACACGCTCTCTTTTACACTTTTTTGCACATCTGTGCTTGACATCTACATAGGACTCATATTTCACATTATTATCTCACCTTTTTACATTTTATTACTATATTTCACCTATCACTTATTGTTTAGAATCATGTTCACTACAATCCATTTAAATCTTTATATATTTATATCAATTATTGCGGCATTCCCTCTTATGGAGTTAGCCTAATTTTAATAATTTTTATTAATTGTTTTTTTATATGTTTGTATCACACCAGCATAGATTCCTATATGTTTTGATTTGAGTTGGTCACTTTTTGGTATGGATTCACGATAGTTCATGCAACACACAAGAATATAATTAATGAATTATTAATAATTTTTATTAGTTATTAATTTTATCTCTTTTGTATCCTTTTGGAAAGAAAATATTTTTATGCCTACATATTTGTCTATGTGTATATGTGTATACACACACATATGTGTGTGTATATATGCATATATATGTGCTTGTTTTTTAACCACGCTATATGGGATTCTGATTTATTTATTTATCCTATATATTCACTGTGGATAATTCTTAAATTTGATCATATGATCACAGCACTTTGAATCTGGTAGCTTGTACCCCCTTATTAAAGTTATCCTATTTTGAATATCATCCATTCATATGGTATCCTCATGTTAATATAACAGCGTTATCCATAGCTAATTATGTAGCTTCTCTCCAATTTTTTTAACCTTTTTAACCCTTTCTCCTTGCAATTTGCCTATCAAATCATATATTACCAGTATTAATTTGTTTGAGCATTTATCAGATCAGTTTTAAAAGTCAGCGCTTCTTTGTTTATATATGCAAATCACCTCCGGTGCTCTCTTCCCCTTCTCCAGTAATTAACCACTTCATTGGTTAATACGTCTATCTTGCTCTTTCGTTAATCACCTCCGGAGCTCTCTTCCCCTTCTCCAGTAATTAACCACTTCATTGGTTAATACGTCTATCTTGCTCTTTGGTTACACCAGCCTTCTCTCAGAAATGGAGCATAGCGATTGGCTGGATGTTAGTAGAAATAAGAGACAGGATTAACATAGAGCCCATGGCGATCAGGTGACCAAGCCACAGGCGAAACGCGCGTCCTCCCGATCAGCTGCATGGCCAGCAGCTGACACACACATACCACTCCAGCAAACCTCTCCAACAGGCATCTCTGGCCACAGGTACCCTCCTCTACTTTCCCTCATAGCGCTCTCTCATTTGGGTGGATACCAGAGTCTTTTCCTGCAATGCCGATTTGGTAACAGGAATAAGACACGGCTGAATTCCCAGAAAGCAGAAGTGCTTCTGTTGTTTCCTCCAGGGTCAGCGCTCTTTCCTATCTCTCATCCCTTGTTTGAATACTGACTAGGGACAGTAGAATAGGTCAGTCGCTTTTCTTGTTACCCTGGATCTTACTTTTTTCACTCACTGCTACATATACTCAGTATATAACTCCCTATTACATCTCATATGTGACTATATGTCTCAATACCATTTTTTGCATTTATTGTTGAATTCATAATATATGTTATAATGGAGATGGGTGATCATATCATTTATTTCTTCCATTAGGTTATTACTGCATTTCTGTTGCCCTACTATTTGTCTATTAATTTTTTCAGTAACCACATGCATTAGATTGACCTTTGCATGTGTTCATTAGGAATCTATTTGAGGACATATACTATTTAATCAAATTAGTTTATTTCAATATCTGTCCTAAAACCTTTATTTATTTTTATACATATATTGTACTGGCATCTTAAGTGTATCCTCATTTCTAGCCGGGATCCCCTGACAAATGAGGTTAGGTGATGCTATTGCAGTCCTATATGTGATTTAGATGTTTCATTTTTTCATTTATGTACTTATCTATGCACCCAGAGAGGGTATTTTGGCTTCAGTATATTCTATTGACACATATGTGTATGCTTATTCCTATCATTATATTTATTGTGTTATATTTAAGAGGTCTTTATTAGCGTTTGTGGAGTGGTTTAGTCCTGAGGATTTAAACATATTATAATTCAATATATATATATATTTATCCTTTACCTCAGGCTCTATTGAAGAACATTTTTTCGCCTTCTTTATATATCATCTGTGATGTCTTATTGTTATATGTATTGTCATTCGTCTTAATATTAAAGTGTAGTTATATCACTCTTATTAGAGGAAATATAATAAAGGTTAAATTTTATCTATTATTTACTTTTTGATAATAATTATTATTTATTTTTTTCAAGAGTGCCCCAAAAAGCAAGTTTTTGTCTTGTGTTGTCTCTTACAACAATTTTTCTATCTGCCTTGATTAGGGCCTGTGCGTTCTGTTCCACCATACATTTCTTGGATTATTATTAATAAATAGCTGACCTTTATAAGTCTCAATTCTTGACTCCATGGCGGGATGCACTATGATTTAGTATGCAGTCAAACCCCCCAAAATGCCCTTTTCGGGAGTTTGAAAGCATTTCTCATATGTACCAAGCTCATATGCACCAAGCTGTCCATAGCTTGGAGCCAGTGGGCAATGCTATCTTCAGATGGGGTTGCCCAATAGAAGCCTATGGGCTTCTCTTCGCAAAGTTCACTGAGAAGGATCCAAACAGATCCCTCCCAGTGTCCCCCGCAGCATGTGTCATGCTGCGCATGCGCAGAAGGCCGCCAGGGGGACTTCTGGGTCATAAACCCTGAAGTCCCTCTCTCGCATAGGACAACTTTTATCAGGAGAGCTGTTCTCTGTAATTTTATTCATACATACTGGCGTTATTTATGCCAGCATGCCTGCAATGAGTGGTGGGATGCATCGCAGGCAAAATTAGGGGTGAACACAAGCACAAGACATACTTCAGCTGTTAGTAGGCTTAATAACCTTGTCCATCTACGTGCTGAAGGGCTCCATGAGGCCTTAACTCCTTTCTCACATATGGCAAAGCTCTACCTGGCACAAGAGCCTCAGAGGTAAGCAGGGAAGGACATTTTTCTCACAGGTTTACATCCATGTGTATCACTAGTTTCTAAGTAAGGTCAGGGCTTGTGCAATTGTGTGTGAGGCTGTGATGGTACTCGATTGTACCGATGGTTTTGCAGTATTGCTAAACAGTACATATGTGTGCTAAGTAAAGAGGGTGTCCTTGTGTACTGCTGCAATGGGATAGCGATCACAATGAAATAGCATACTATCGTAGTTGAACTGCGTGCTTTATCGCAATTGTATATACAGTTGCGTATGGTAGTCAGGGGCATAGAGAGCCACGCCGGGCCCCGGTAAAGAGGGGGCGTGGCCTAATGTCAGAAGGCGTGGCCACGCCCCCTTGAAAAAAAAGTTTTGCAGCGCCACGAAGCAGCGCTACGCGCTGGGGAGGGGGCGCTGTGAGCCCCTCAGCCCAGCGCAAAGCCAGTGGGGGGCGCGATCAGTGTGATCGCTCCCCCTTCAGGCATAGGAGATTGCTGTGGCTGCTACTTAGCAGCCACAAGCAATCTCCGGCTACAGCCCAGCTGCTGCAGAGGGAGGGAGGGAGGAAGTGAAGGGGGGGCGGCTCCAGACCCGGGCCCCCGCCGGGCCCCTCTGGAAGCCCGGGCCCGGGTAAACTGTACCCGCTCCCCCCCCCTCTCGGCGCCCCTGACGGTAGTGAATCGGGCCCTGAGTTTGAGAACAACTGCTGTAGAGTAAACATGTTTGGGATAGACATAAGGATATCCTTACAAAAACTAAGGATTAAATAGGGTTTGATGTTACCATAAGGTTAAAAAAGTGGCAGACTAGAAGGGCCAAATGGTTCTTATCTACCGTCAAATTCTATATTTCTATGTAGGTGAACAACTCTATCAATTAATAGTGTAATCACAGAACAGAAGGGATACAATGGACAAATGCTCAGGTTGCCTGCAGCCCCCACATAGCCCTCATGACAAGAGTCATTTTCCTCTTTTGTTCTTCTGATTAACTCCCATGATACAGTGAGTGCAGTGCATTAATACAGGACTATAGTAGCTCTATTTAGTAGCTTGATTTGCATGACACACTGGTTTGGGCTTTGTGAACTCCTTTGTGATCTGATGACTCTCAGCAATGGTAATGTGTCTAAGTGGCACTATTAAATTAACTGCTGCCAATGAGTGGACTTTTTGATACCAAGTGCTCGATAGTGGAAATTATGTTAAATTGGTTTGGGTGGACATAACGTTCAACAATCATTATTGACACCACTTAGTATTTCAGCATTAAAATAGGTGCCGCAGGGACATTAAAAACATTGGATAAGTGACATTATGTTACTAAGGGGAAGATGTATCAAAGCTTATAAAGATGACAAATGGTGAAATTCCCTATAGCAACCAATCAGCTTCTAGATATGATTTATCTAATACATTCTATAAAATAATAGGAAGGGTCTGATATGTTGCTATGGGCAACTTCTCCACTTGTCCTCTTTAGAAGGTTTGTTATATTGATGTATCAAACATTGGAGATAGATACATTTGAGAGATAAAGGGGTAGATGTACTAAGCCAACCAATCATCTCCTAACTCAAATTTTTCAAACACAGCCTGTGAAGTGTAAACTGTTACTTACAGGCAGTGTTTGAAAAATGACAGTTACAGTAGAAGCTGATTTTTTGGTACTTTATCTCTCTCCAAGGTTTGATACATCTCCCCCTTTTGTGTTTTAGGTGCCCCCTAAGCATTGTTGCCCTCAATGAACACTTTGGTTCACCTAATGGTATCGCTACTCCTGGACCTGTCCTGATAGAAAAACAAAAAACACCCAGAAAATGACTACACCTAAAATAACAGACTAGACATTTTTAACGGATGTAACTTCTGGGATAGATTATGCATACTCACCTTTGGGATTTGAGGGATTAGAGAGATTTAAATATACTAAAGAGCCATTTGGTGTTACAAGCTTAGGCAGAGATAAAACCTTGTAAATATGTTTGCAGGGCAGTGCCCAGAGCTTTCAGACAGGAGTAGTAGATAGCAGTATAGTTGAGGAAGTCATCATAAGTACAATATTTAGCCAATGACGTTCTAATCTGCTGGTGAGTTTTTGAAGGTAGAACATTTCCTTAGTGTGTCAGGGCTGAGATTGTGCTTGGCACCAAGAGGCAGAAGTACCTAAAGCCACTTGATCAAATGGTGTAGCTAGGATGTGGTACTGGCAAATCAGTACTGGGCAAATAGGAAATAGAGAAAAGAAGTTGTTGCAAAGTGGGGGACACTTGCTGATATTTGTGCAGGTACGTGGTGGCTTTGTAGAGTTGGAGTGCAAAGAGATTAAGGTGGTGACAAACTTGCATGTGATCAGGTCATAGGTGTAGGTGAAGTGTCCACAGTGTAAAAGGGCCACTGTTGAGGCAGTATTGCGTGATCCATGTTTCTGTTTTTTCAATGTGGCTGCTTTTTTTTAAAAGGATGAAGGCTGATCTGTTACAGAGTGCGTATTTAATATGACTGTAATTGGCACAGGTTATGCTGGATTTCTGTATTGTTCTAATTCAGAATTATATATATGAGTGAAGGGGGGAGATTGTTGACATGTCAGCAGCCAATAGTAGATTAAAAAGATGTTTATAAGATTTATTAACTTTTTTTTACTGGTGACAGTTTTAGGTTATTACAGTTAAGAGCTTGAGACAAGAAAAAAGTTCAAGTGTTAATTAGAGGGTTAATTCGAGAGAGTGATTGGACAATATGGATAAATGGAGATAAAAGGGAAATGTGGAAGGAGATGTGGATCAGTTTGATGATGCAGTTCATTATCAAAGAGTTGAGTTATTATAACTGGGCTTACCATACTATCCCTTTAAACTGGGACACTCAGGAATTACACAGGTTCTGTGGCTGGGTAACTTCAAGCCTGCATTTCAGCCTACTCTCCCGGGAGAGTCATGGGAGGCTCCCGACTTTTCGGGTTACCCCCCGCACCCCCGAAAGAGTAGTCATATCTCCCGCTTCCTGCTCACTTGGTAGTGAAGTGAGCAGGATGGTGAGATTTTAGGACAGATTTGTGGGTCCGCATGCAGGGTGCGGATTTAAACTACGTGAATTGTGCCATTTAGCTCTGTCCCCTCCTCACAGACCTGCAAATCGCGGGCTTTCCAGTAAAGGGGCGGGGACTAATGACAGCTGTAGCCTGGCCCCAGCCCCCGAAGCAGAGATGACCTGGCTGCTCCCGGAAAAGGTTCATCAAAAGTCGGCAAGTATGATTTCACCTGGTTTTAATCAGCCACAGAACCTGTGTACTCCATGAGAGTCCTGGTTTAAAGTGATAATATGGTCAGTTATCTATGGGGAACACTAGAGGAAAATTTAGAATAGTTCTCCTCAGTGTAGTAGAGCAACTACCATATTCTTGTAAAGCATCTCTTGCATTTTCTGGGAAATATTTTTTTTATTAGTTTTTATTAAAGATTTTTCAAGAACAAAATAGATAATAAACATAATACACATAAATATTACAGAAAAAAAAAGGAAAACATGAAAAAGGGAGGGGAGGAATCAGACAACACTGTCCATACATTGATATCACA
Organism: Taudactylus pleione; assembly: GCA_031769625.1. Lineage (NCBI taxonomy): Eukaryota > Metazoa > Chordata > Amphibia > Anura > Myobatrachidae > Taudactylus > Taudactylus pleione. The sequence continues at coordinate 17,183,867 of JAUIMM010000115.1, read as the reverse complement.
GAATTAAAACATTAGAAAAATATATAGCAATTACAGTTACATATATTGAACAACAAATATCAAATATGAAATATCTTTAATACCTTTCAGAGTACCAGCAAATACCCCGTATGTGGAAAAGACCACTTAGAGTCAGGAAGTATCAAGAAGCAAAGTGGCACCCTCTCCATCTGTGACAAATTCATGCCATTTAAACCACCTAACCAATGGGGAAGAGGTCACAGAGGAATAGGGAACACCTAGCGTTTCCATTTGGAAAGCATACTTAACTTTACATACAATTTTATGTATAGATGGGAGAGACGGAGACTTCCAATTTTGTGCTATGGCCACTCTGGAGGCTATCAAATATGGCCTAGAACGTAGCTATCCGCCTTAGACAGCTCTGAGGGATATATGTGGAAAAGAGCAAGAGAAGGTGACTCTTGAAAACTAATGCTGGGAACACTAAAGGCCAACTCAAATATCTCATGCCAAAGATTGCAAATGTTATGGCAACCACATAATATATGAAAGATATCACCTGGCTCCGAGCATCTCCGCCAAAAAAATTTCGACTGCGAAGGCCATATCTTATGTAGCTTGGTTGGAGTAAAATATAGCCTACGTAACAGTTTAAATTGCATCTCCATATGGTTGGAGCATTTAGAAAAGCGATGAGCCGCTAAATAAATCTCTTCCCACTGCTGTAGGGAAAATGTTATCTGCAAATCCGTTTCCCACTGTAGTTGTGCAGCAGATTTAGTTATCGACACATCCTCCATATATAGGGAATACCAGAATTTAATAGCTCCCAGAGAATTACCAGTTCACATTTTAGCTAGTACAGGGGTAGGAGGCGGAGCTAAGGAGCCTGTAATTCGAAACATAGCAGAGACCCAATGGCTTATACGTAAATATGTAAAATATTCTCCTGAGGGTAGTTTATATTGCGTCTGCAGATATGAAAAGGGGAACATAGAGTTATTACTGAGTATATCAGCTGATGTAACTATACCACAAGACCGCCATAGTGAGATACGTAGATCTGGGATTAAACTAGATAGAGCTAATAAGGAGAGATTACAAGTGGGTAAGATCGTGTAACGTGAAGTACTTATTGTAGAGTCCCAAGCCGTAAGAGAATCTAATATTGCTCTAGGGGTCTCTAATGGTATTTGGCAAAGTTATTTAGGGGTCCAGATCAATTCTGTGAGAGGGAAGTGAGGAAATAAAGTTCTTTCCAAATCAACCCACGGTTTCGTATAAGGAGGTAGAGTCCAGTCACTGATCTGAGCCACCAAGCATGCATGTTGGTATGCCAAAAGGTCAGGTACATTGAGACCACCCAAGTGTCTAGGACGTGTTAAACGTTGATAAGCAATTCGGGGGGTTTTACCCTTCCAGATGTAGTTCAAAATTAATTTATGGATTTGTCTAATATACCGCTGAGGGACTAAATAAGTTATTGTGCGGAACAAATACATTAATTTGGGTAGTATCATCATCTTAAATGCTGCCAATCTACCCAACCAGGAGACCTCAAAACCCACCCAACTTTTTAAGAGATCAGCCACATGAGAAATAATTGGAGAAAAGTTGATCTCTGGAAAAGTGGAAACGTTATTTGGGATATGTATGCCCAAATATAAAAGAGAATCTCTCTTCCACTGATACTCATAAATACTTTGGAGGCAGGACAATGTATTCTGGGGGATATTGAAGGGTAGCGCCTCTGTCTTGGTGGTATTTAATTTATAAAATGAAGCGTTACTATAATTATCTATAGCTTCACGCAGAGTAGGCAGCGATGTCTTCGGTTTAGTCACAAATAATAAAATGTCATCGGCACATAGGCATAATTTGTGTGAAGAGGAGGCTACGGGAAAAGTGATAATTGCTGATTAGTAGCTGCAAAGGGTTCGATAGCTAAAACATACATCAAAGGCGAGAGGGGGCATCCCTGTCTCATGCCATTTGAGATACCAAATGAAGAAGATAAAAAACCATTGCTCAATACTTTTGCAATTGGGTTACTATATAGAGCATCAATGGAAGAGAGAATCTGTCCCTGAAAACCAAAACATATCAGAGTGGCAGTAAGAAATTTCCAATGGAGGCGATCAAATGCCTTTTCAGCGTCTAATTAGAGCAAAAGAGCTTGCTGTTTCTTTTTGACCAGAAGTTCAGCTAAATCGAAAACTCTTCGGGTGTTGGCCGAAGCTTGACGTACCCGGACAAAACCCACTTGATCAGGGTGTATAAGTTGGGAAACTAAGGGAGAGAGCCGGTTAGCTATCAATTTTGAAAAAATCTTCACATCCGAATTAAGGAGAGCAATAGGTCTATAACTCTGACATAAAGAAGCATCTTTCCCATGTTTGGGAATAGTGATTAACTGGGCCTCTAAGATTTCAGCAGGGAGAGAACCATACTTAGAAGCTGAATTATAAAGCATAGTGAGAGCAGGGGCAATTTCAGTTGAGAAGTGTTTATAGAAGGAACTGGTAAAGCCATCTGGCCCAGGAGCTTTCCCTGAAGGAAGTGTTTTAATAACAGCTAAAATCTCCTCCTCAGTCCACAAAGCATTGAGGGATTCCGACATCAGCTTTCAATTTGAGCAAATGCAATTTGTCCAAAAACCTAGAGATAAGATCTTCTATGGGTTGAGGGGTGGTGGGATCTTTATCTAAGTTATACAGCTTCTCATAATATTTGGCAAATGCGTTTGCTATGGACGATGGGTTAAGTAACCTCTGTCCATCTTGGGTGATAATGGTTTTAATTCTATTTCTTGTTTGGCGCAATTGCAGCTATCGAGCTAGAAATTTACCAGACTTATTGCCCAAAGTATAGAACTTCTGTTGAAGCTTAGACAGAGCTCTTTTCATACGAGTCAGAAATAATTTTTGAAGCTGATTTTCGAATGGCCACCATTTCCCTCCTAAGGAGACGAGATGGTGTAGCACGATTCAGGGAATCTATCTGTGCAAGACATTGTTCTAGATCTGATTGTTGTTGTAGATATTGCTGTCTTAGCTTAGAGCCAGACTGAATGGCTACTGCCCTCACCACTGCATTAAGAGCACACCAATATATAGAGATAGAAGTGTCCTCTGGGGAATTAGAAGCCTTATAAGTAGAAAAAGCCTCAGAAATAGCCATTGTTGCTTCAGGAGATGTCAACAAATACTCGGGGAATCTCCATGGTCTAGGGGGGAATCTAGAGTTACTATAGTCCCAAAACCAGGTTACAGCTGCATGGTCAGACCATACTATCGGACAATTTTAGCCTGGCGAGCAGTTTGCAATATCCATTTATATAATAAAATCAAATCGATTCTGGAGTAGGAGTTATGAATGTGGGAGAAGTAGGTATAATCTTTATCTGTCGGAGACTGAACTCGCAAGACATCGTATAGATCATACTCTGCCATTAGGTTACTGAAACTATTGGAGTTAACTGATCCCTGACTCGAATTTCCTACATTAGATGATTTGTCAAGTTTCATATCAGGGACCAAGTTAAAGTCACCCATAATCACCAGATGACCTTTTTGGACTTTATGGATAGCCTCTAACACCTTTTTTAAAAAGGGAACTTGTCTTGAGTTTGGAGTATAGAGGGCAACTTTCCTATCATCTAATTTCCCCACTAAGATTAGAAATCTGCCGTCCCTATCTGCCGTTTTGCAGGAGACTTCAAAATGTATTGACCTATGAAATAATATAGCCACCCCATTGTGTTTAAAGGGACCATTGGCATAATATACTTCAGGATACCTAGAATCACAGATCCCCGAAGGCGCTAATGAAGAAAAATTAGTTTCCTGCAATGCTATCACCTTTGCTCTTTCCCAGTGAAAAGAGGCTAGTGCTAATCTCCTTTTATTAGGGGAAATCAGCCCATGTGTATTTAAAGAAAAAAATTTAACCATTTGGTGTCATATAGATCAAAAGCTCTATCAAACATATATAAAACAGTGCTTCCAGATTCTTACAAATAAACTGGAATAAAAGGGGCAAAAAAACTTAAAAAAACAACCACACTACAGAATAATGAAAAAAAAAGACTGTGAGCTCAGGGAGGACAGAAACCTCCCGTGGAGCAGAAGGACCCTTCTGCACAATGGGGTGGGCTTGTAACTCAGAGTGAACAGTTAGAAGGTCATTGTGTGAGGAAACCAATTTGTCTATATTTCTATCCAAGTGATCTGTACGACCACTTAATCCCACGAGCTCCATTTTAAGCAACTGAATTGAGGATTCCACCCCAGAGATGATATCAGTGCGAAAAGCTGCAAACATTTGGAACATAGAATGTTTAGTGAGATGAGCTGCTGGATCCAGATCTAGTCCCAGATCCGCCGGGGTCATGGAGCCAAGGGAGTGTGGCACAACAGAGCACGGTGAATTTTTCAGTGCCCGTGACGTTGATGATTTCTGTTTAGTGGAGGATGGAGTAGGTAACTGGACATGTGATGATAAACGCTGAACTTTCCCTCCTCGTTTAGACGGCGTTGTCGATCAGATTGAAATGCAAATAAACGTGTAAGTGACCCTTAGAAGACAGGTGATGATTGGCAGTGATGTGATAGGAAAGTTTGTGCACTTTAATACTGCATGGGTGAGGGTGTCTCCATCCTTAATAGGGAAACATGCTGTGAGAGGACATTATAACTCAAGCGACAAGCAACTGACAGGATGAGTGCTATAGACCCATGTTATAATGGAATAAATCTTCTCCAGAGAGCCATAGAGGGCTACATGATAGTGCATGCAGGCTCCAGAGGGTGACAGGCAGCAGTGAATGCAAACAGATAGGAGAGGCCAGCCACCAGGGCAATGTGGACTCAGAGGCTGCAAACACCAACTCTAGGACAGCCAAAACTCAGCAGGACCTGCACCAGACAGATAGGAGTCCGCAATGGAGGTGGGAGAACCACACACAGCCGTTGGCCGAAGTACAGGAGAGCCTCAGGGCCGGGTGTTGAGAGCCAAAATGGCGGCTCTTAGCAAATCGCGGGGCTATGGATACCCGTTACCTGTAGCTGTAGAGAGCAGCATGGAGGTCTGCGGGAGCCGGTAGCAGGAGGAGAGAGCCAATGGTCCCCTCCAGACGAAGCGGTGATATTCAGGGACTGCTGCTTCGACGGTGAAACAGCCACGCCGTGGACGTCCCGAACTTTAGGCCGCGCCTTCAGTGCCCTGAGTAGGCCGCAACCGTGACAGGGGGACAGGTCCACTCCGGAGGTGAGGTAGCGTCTCAGGCGGGCAGCGGGTGTCTAGGGTACATCCTGTGTGCCCTGTGGCCGACGATGGGGAGATGTAAATGTCCCAGAGAAAGTATTAAGGCAGGAGCTGTACTTCAGCACGTCTGCCTCGGCTGCAAGCTAGGCCATGCCTCTGGGAAATATTTTGATGCGTACTGAGATGGGAGGGACTTCATGACGTGATTTTGTATCATGTTCTTGTCCACTGTCCCAAAATATTTGGTTTGCAAGGTAATGTGGTCTATAATCTCCTTCGTTCATTACCCTTCTGTGTGGCCTCATCCTAATCCGTTCAGGTCTCTAAATCCACCGCAGGGGGAGAGGAGGAGACCGGGCTGTGTGTTACACTGTGTAAGCAGTACATCCCAATCAGTTCCCTTTTTGTTTCCTCCTTAGATATTTGGAACTCTCATGAGAAATGATCTGGCTAATGGCAAGTGTAACCGTAATGCAATAGGCCTCAGGCTCTGAGGACCTTAGCACAGTATTAATGATCTGTTGTTAGCATTCATGTTTATGGCATGTTTATGAAAAGGCAATGGCATTTGTCATTAACATATCAATGTGAAGGAGAGAACTGAGCGCAGATCATGCTAATCATTCTATAGGTAAGTAATGTGTGCTCTTTATTGTTGAAATGTTAAACTGAGCACTTTCTAATGCCAAGCACGATGTTCTGTAAGTAAGGAATCACTTTCTTAAAGGGAAAGTCTCAGATTCCTATTTTTTCAACTTTATATTAAAATTCCAAAAACATAATGGAGATGATAAAAAGATGCCGCCTCAGTTCTCCTTGTATCAGCAGACACAAAGTGTTCTACTCATTTCTATCAATGCTTACTTTTTACTGTCCTGGTTGGAAGATGTAGGTGGCCACTGTGAGTGGCGGTTTGAATTTCATCATTATGGGTCAGCCCCTGTGCACATGGGACAGGGCAATGATTATAGGATTTGCTGAATCACATTATTATTTCCCCACCCTCCTGCCCATTTCACTAGCCTCATCCTTTTCTCACACAGCCTACAGTACTGGAACCTTTTCCATCAAGCTCGCATTCTCAATGATCCACAGAGACTGGCTAATGTGGTCATTGATTGATTACTGCTAAATCTAAAGGCCATTACTTGCTTCTAATTCTTCCTAACCATCTGCAGCATTTGACTTTGCCAACCACTTCCTTTTTTTATGTAACTGATTTTATTAGGAAACACAAATTTGCATGAATAAGGTATTCAACACATGCTTAACATATGCTTAATAATAATATAACCTATGCTTAATAAAGAAAAAAAGAATAACATACCCAAAATACAGTGGTTCATTTTGATAAACATAGTTATCTAAAACAATGAATCAATAAACCATGTAAACAATATAAAGAAAGGGGGAAGGGAGGGGAAACACTGTAAACCGCAGTAGAATATACAGCGAAATTAGAGTATTAGGGGAGAACAGAGGGATGTGGAGTGGAATTAAAGTATGGGTGAGGTACACTTGGGGCAGTCTAAGGATTATAAGGTGATGTTTCTTGTTTATACGCTTATTACGGAAATGCCATGTAGCAGCATCCTAAGTCTTGCTAAAGGTTTATGTTGCATCAAGTTTATTGAAAGGTCACTAAAGGTACTGTAGCTGAGAGAAGCTCTCTTGGACAGGACAAATGATGATTAGGGAATTGTAATGCACTCAGACTAGTTAAGGATTCTGAATATTGTTTGCAACTGTCAGATATTCCGAGTGCTACCAAGTCACTACAAACTCTGAATTTTATATAGTTATTGAGGATGTAACTGCCTCAACTACCTTTAGATACTCAATTATTCTAAACCACCAATGGATGGTCAGAGGACATAAAAGCTATGTACTAAACCTTGGAGAGAGATAAAGTGGACGAAGATAAAGTACCAACCAATCAGCTCCTGTCGCTTTACAGGCTGTGTTAGAGAAATGACAGTTAGGAGCTGACATGTTGGTAGTTTGGGGTCTATTCATCATCACTTAATTTATATGTACAAAAGCTGGTGAAAATTGACATTTTCACCTACTTTTGTATACATTAAGTGTCAGGGCCATTCATCACTCCTGTAACACAGGAGATATCCTGGTTACAAATCTGCCCCAATAATTTCCACAATCCCCATATTTTAGTATGGTTATATGGAAATTATGTAATTCATCAAGTTCTGAAAATGTTTTTTTTTTGGAACTTGACAGTGAAGCTGTGCCCCTCCCTGAGATGGGTATGTGTTTAGGATGCCAGCGGCCGCAATACCGACCGCCGGCTTCCCGACTCCTCAATACCGGCTAGGGTTAAATGACAGGCGTCTAAAATCTAGACACCTGTCATTACCCCTACGCTGGGACCCGGCATCCCGATCGAAGGGCTGCCGGGCGCCTTGAGCAGACAGCCGCGGGGGGGGGGGAGGGTTAGGTTGAGGGGGGGGACTTAGGGTTAGGCACCCCCCCGGGAGGGTTAGGCAGCAGGGAAGGGGGGTTAGGTTTAGGCACTTAGAGGGGGGATTAGGGTTAGGCACTTGTGGGGGAGGTTAGGGTTAGGCACCCCTAAGGGAGGGTTAGGGTTAGGGGGGTAGGTTAGGTTAGTTAGTACTTACCTTGGGGCGATCGGGATTTCCAGTGCTGTCAGGCTGCTGCTGCCGGGATCTCTTCCTCTGTCGGCCTGACGCTGCCATGCGGTCGGCAGTATTACATATCGATTCCCTGAGATGGGATGCCGTTAATACACCTACGGCCGGGATGCTGGCTGCTGAAATCCTGGCGCCGGCATCCCAAACAGCATTTGAAGACCGACGCCAGAATCCCGACATGGCTGGAGATGCTGTTGCTGGAATCCCAACTGCCGGCATCCCGATCGTAAGTATAGTGGGGCCGGGTAGGTATTAGCTGTGAGGGGGGAGGGTTAGATTTAGTCACCACGGGGGGACTTAGGGTTAGGCTGCATGAAGGGGGAGGTTAGGGTTAGGCTCCAGATAGGGGGGTTAGGATAAGGCACCACTGGGGAGAGGTTAGGGTTAGGCACTAAAGGGGGAGGTTTAGGGTTAGGCACTAAGGGGGGAGGGTTAGGTTTAGCCACTTACCGGGAGGGTTAGGGTGCGGATTAGGGAGGGTTAGTGTTAGGATACAGTAAAGTAAGGTTAAGGGGTGAATAGGGCAGGGGACTACTTGCCCTGTCGGGGTTGTAGGCATCGGGATGCCGCTGTCTGTCTATTGAAAGCCGGCATCCCGACTGTGGGGATATCATATCGATTCCCCTGAGATGCGTTTACACGGCAGCTTGTGCAGCAGAGGGATCTTTTCAGATCTCTCCCTGCTGTATTTTGGCTGCCTGCGGCTGCCAGCTCCCCCCGTCCCTCCTCCCAACTCCACTGCACTCATCGCTGCATGAAAGGAGTCTTCATGCTGGCGGTGGGTGTCAGGGCTCGGCCGGTCACCTTCACAAGACCCCCATAAATAAAGTGAGCAGCACCTTATCATCCTACAGGTGTGGGCAGGCAGAGGTAGAGCAGTCCCGGCCGAGGCTATCGCCACTGATGGAAGCAGGTGGGATTCGTGGGCTGGGGAGCAGGCAGGAAGGTGATGGGAGTGGACAGGAGTCCGCAGGTCTCCGGGCTCTGCTATTATTATTAATACCAGCCTGCAGCTGACTTCAGTAGCAGCTGATGTGGCATGTATGAGGTGCTGCTGAGGCTACACAGCTTCTCGACACACAGACATGGGGTAAGTATAACAAATTATTTCTGTGTAAACGCTTTTCCTTCTCCTCCGGTCTTGTGAGAATCTTCGCAGCCTGTCTTCAAGCTGCACATTTGCAGTTTGAAGACAGGGAGTGAAAACTGGAGGAGCAGGAGAAAAGTCTGTCACCTCCGAAAATCTGACTTCTTGGAAAAATCAGTTTTTCAGAAGTGATAGTTTAGGGCAGGAGGCATAGTTTAGGGCAGGAGGCATGATGAATGCCTCCCAAACTTTATTTGAAGTTGCAGCGAGTTCTAACCATATTTATGTTTTGATCTCAATCCACTTTATCTCTCTCTAAGGGGCCCATTTATTAATGATGGCATTTGCCCTCCGATCTAGGCATGATATTACCGCCCATGATCACATTGCAAAATGCAATCATAGCGCTGGAACTTATTTTCTGGCACCCGCAGGGACAGAGGCTCAGAAAGAAGCCTGTCCCTGCAATGGGCCCAGAGTGCTGCTGGGGTTACTGTGCGTGGGCAGTCCCGATGGCTGCACATGCACGGCCGCCATTGCCAGGGAGGGTTCCAGGAGAACCCTCTGCCGGCAATTATACGAAGTGTAGCCCATAGGCTACAACAGGCTTTTGCCATCTTCAGATGGCTTTAGCTGTGGGGGCCAATTTTCAAAATTCTTCGCATTCCGGTAGTTGTTTAATCTGGCAGCATTGTATCCCTCATAGAAACCTAAGGAGGATGCGACTGCAGTCCAAAATGGAGGGATCACAGCAGGTATCGGAGATATCTGCTGCGGTACCTCCTTCATACATGGGCATGATACTGATTATTTGCAGTTACCCCCCAAAACAGGTGTTTTCGGGTAATATGCCGCAAATATTTAATAATAAATGGGCTCCTAAGACTTGGTACATAGACTCTATAGAGATTTCCATCTGAGAGGAATGATCGGCTTTTCTGCATTCATGAGAACGTCTTAGCAATGATTTTTTGAAATTTGGAGGTAAGCTTGTTCATAAGGAGTCAGTGTCATTCTTCAGGGGTCAGTGGTACAGACACAGCTGTGATTTCCTCTGAGATGAGTTTAATATCTTGCAGGGATCCTTTCAATTTGGCACAACTCCACTAGATGTGAATTATCCAGACGAGGATCAGATGAAGATTGGAAAGAGTAGAGTGGGGGGTTTCAGATTGTGCGGATGGCTTGGGGAGTTCTGGGGGCACAATATCGGCCACCACCTCTGCACTCAAGGTCGTTCAACCACTGGCTATTCTATCAGGTTACTACAAAGTTCACTCAAAGCTTACATTTATTTTCTTTCTATAGTCAAACATCCTTCTGACTCCCAAAGCAACATTGTGTGACATGATAACATTACCCCACAAGACACTTTTTAATTTGGCTTGACCAATAAACAATCTGTGGCACTTCAATTTATACATTAAAACAATAAATACAAAATTATATATATTGTAAGCTGGCAAGCAGTGCACTCTCACCTCTTTGTCTGGTTTGCTGTGCTTGTTCCCTAAACTAAAGTGCAACAGAATGCCATCATTATATACATGAATGTTAATAAAATTAACCTTACCTGCTCTAAAGAGGGAGTATCTATAGGAGAGCTCTCTGTGGGTTACTGTTCTTTATTATCCCCTGTTACTTGAGGATCTGGAAAGAAATCCAGTGCTATCACTTTCTGCTTGTGCTTAATGTAGAGACAGAAGAACCCCTCCAAGTGTCACAGATACCAGCTTAGATAATTTGGACCTACTTGGGCATAGTTTGATTGTTCGGAGATGTTCATATGAGTATCTAGATAGGAACATATTGGATCACTGAAACAGTGAGGACCCAATGCTAACATTTTTTTTGTATAGTTATAAGGGTTGATTCAATAATCTTACCCCTGTAAATAGGTGCAACTGTACAAAATTGCGAGTCCAGGGCGAGTTCAGGTGAGGAGGGCGAGATGAGATGTCATTACCGGAATTTCCACGCCGTTGCAATGGCAACTCGCCCTCTTCATGGCTAGTGAAAGTAACATTTATTAAATGTCAATTTGTTGTCAAGTTTGTATACAATTCGGAGAACAGTAGACATTTATGGATCCACTAAAGAAACTTTTTTTTTTCTCCAAAATAATTTATAATGTTTTTATCAGCTTCTATTTATTAGTAGTTACTTTTTTTTGTGAAATTCCTGTAATTTGTGTGTTTTTTTCAGAGATGTCTACTAATAGTATATACTTTGACTATTTATTTCACTGGGAATGGATATGTAATGCCAGCTCCACAAATGTTAGCACTTACAAATGTACTGAATGTCTTCCACAGTAAGTGTGATTTTATTGTTATATGCACACAGGAAAAGAGTTATTCATTTTTGTGATATTCCAGGCCAAAGCCATAATCTACTATTATCTCCAGAGAGTGTAAAGGGGATTACGTGATCCCTAAGGTATTTACAGTTCATATAGAACAAAACTGTATGGAGGGGTGACTATATTTTCAATTGTTGCTACATTTAAGGACATATTTACCTTTCCTGTAACTCTTCCTCCAAATTAGTTTAATTTAAAATGCATTTTTTCGTAATACAACCCTCTACAATACTCAAAAGAGACACAAAGTCATGTGTGAACAGGTGCAGACAGGATGTATGTACATTTTTAGAGCAGGTATAATCCATCAGTACAGAGCATGTGCAAATCATGTTAGATGGACAGCATGCATATGGGCAGAAGTAGGGGCAACAGACGTTAGACATACGGTAAGGTCCAGAAGGCCCTGCTCGTGACAGCTTACAGTTTAGAAGGATGTTTTGTCAATGTCTTTGACATTGGAGCTTCTTCTTGACCTAAAAGTTGTATCCCCAGAAGTCATCCCTGCAACTACAAAGGAGCCAGGTAAGGGTTACATAGAGAAAATAGTTTAAAGAAATAAGTAACAAATTTAGGAAAGTGACATTTACTTTAAAAAGTGCAGCTTTCTGCTGCAAACGGTTTTCTCTGTTCGGGTGTTTCGCTTAAGTCATATAAAACATTTTGCTTATGCTTTGTAAGATTTACTATTTTACATTTCAGTCCCACTTTGTCAACATACCAGATGTTTATTAGCATTTTAAAATAAAATGCTCATGTTTTATTTCTTGCTATAAATAAGTAATGTACAGAAAACATGACTTACAGAAATGTCATCATGTGGCTTCACTGCAGAAGCCTTCAACATGTGAGGACCCAATGTGTACGTCATGAATATGAGTAGGCACAGTGCCATTATTTTTTGACATATGGTTATGTTCTCCTGTATATTAAAGAAAAAGTATATTTCCAAGTGAATGTTAGCCCAGTAAATGTGAAAATGTTAGTTTTGGTACTTTGTGTGGCACCTTAGATATACTGCGAGGGGAATTATGTTGAATAGCCCCGGAAGGGAGCTCCAGGAGCTATTCAATTCAACGCCATGTGTGGTCGGGCTAAAAGATTTCTTCTCGCACCCCCCTGGGGTTGGGAGGAGAAATCCTACAATAGTTCCCACCGTGCGGCTGTTTGCTGCCTTAGTGCGATGCTAATAGCCTCGCGGCTGGCACTTTAGTAGGAGAATGCCGGTTCTCGAGACTAAACACCCAGGTTAAGTCGCGAGAACTGGCATTGTCTGACTTAACAGCACACTGAATTGAATAGCTCTGGGAGTTCCTGCCTGGGCCTACTCAGTGTCACGCTGAAGTGAATTCCGCCCTTTATTTGGGTGCCGGTAAAATCATAATCACCTTACACACGTATGTTTTAGTTGAAATTATATCTTTTTTTCAGTATAAATATTTACATTTCCATTTTTGTGTAATTAAAAGTTATTTTTACTGAGTAGATAACTCTCAACCAAAATCCCTAATGCTTAAATATACACATGCTTAAGTACACACATGTTTGAAATATACTGATATACAATTATCCATACTTGCGTATTCTTCAGGCATATCTGGGACACCACCCACTAGCAAAGTGGGTGACACAGGATAGCGAGAGTGCGTTTTGCTCTGAATTACATCATCAAGGCACCGCCACCATGGCGTAAAAAAGAGAATTGCTGCGCCATGCCACCTGGACCTCCCCATACATCCTGTAGGTCAACTTTACGTATGATTTAATAGCTTTCTTTAGGACTGAAAATAAGTATATTTTAAAGTCATTTATAAAAAGTAAGCAAACAAGCAAAAGAGGTATTTTTAATAGATCTGAATTTTTTTTCTTGCTAGTGTATCCTGACCCAATTCACAATGGGACCGACCACCGAGTACCATGTTTAAGAACAATCTCTGCTTATCATCACAGCTGAACTCTGCTGGTGTGAAACAAGTATGAAAATAAATGTTATAGTCCCTGAGTCACAGTTGTGTAGGTGGCTGTGCATAGTTAACTGGCTGCCCTTTATCCTGATCTATCCATAGGTGTGGAGAGGAAAACAAGCTTAATTGGATGTAGGTTGCCAGCAGCCTTAAACTGTTAAAAGCTGCAATGAAAGTGTCAGGGAATACACAAGAGTGCCAATCTGTGTGACAGCTTTCCTACCACACATACTAAACCTTTTATGTGTGTACTCAGGTTCCTCTCTCCCACATAATCTAATCTCCTTTGTCTCTTACTCTCTACTTTCAAGCTGTGCTTTTGAAGTGTAAACGGAGAACATCTCCTGTGACATTTGTGCCCATTGCTAACGCGGGAAAGACAAGGAAGCTATTTCATGAATACAGATGAATACAATGTCATGTACATTGGTTAAAGACAAGTGCAATAAATCCATGTAATACAGGATCGTTGGAATTGATTTGGTGAAAACCCCGATTCTGTACTATGATTCACTTTGGAAATGCTTGTCAGATGCAGCTGGCTTTAATGACAGTTTATTTTCATATTTGATGCATCGGTTTAGTGTTAGTTGTGTTTTAAATGTCACTGACAGATTTTGATTTCCTAGTATCTATGTGTAGAGTCTGCATGCTGCTGCTGCTGCTAAAGGTTATCGTTTCCTGTGAGCCATCTCGTGTCAAACAGCTCCTCTTGCGTGTTTTTCTTTGCCATACTGACCTGTGATGTAAATTTCTTGTTCCGATGCATGGTAGCAGACAACAACAACCAAATACACCCTATCACATAGTAGACAGGTATTGGTCCTAACTCAACAATTTCCCCCTCCCTTTTACCGGAATCGGTATGATTTACCGCCAGACCCATGCCCGGCGGTTGGAATCCCGACAGCGGCATCCCAGCAGAGGAGGAAATCCTGATCGTCCTAAGGTAAATATTGACTAACCTATTTCTACCCCCCTAATCCTAACCCTCCCTTATGGGTGCCTAACCCTAAGCTTCTCCCCCAGTGCCTAACCCTAATCCCCCCTCTAAGTGCCTAAACCTAACCCCCCCCTTCCCTGCCGCCTAACTCTTAGTCCCCATCGGGGGTGCCTAACACTAGCCCCCCCTTCCCCTAGTCTAATCCTAACCTCCCAGGGGGTGCCTAACCCTAAGTCCCCCACGGGAACCCTAAACCTAACCCTCCCCACCCCGCGGCTATCCACGCTCGGCGCCCGGTGTCCCTTCGATCGGGATGCCGGGCGTCGGGCTCCCAGCTTTTGTCTAATGATAGGTGGCGGTATATCGACGCCTGTCTTTAGACCCTTGCCGGGATGTGACAGTCGGGAAGCCGGCTGTCGGGATTAGGTTCGCCGGCTTCCTGACTGCATACCCTTTTACCTCCTCAGACTGGTCCAAGCTGGAGTACAGGGAGAGAATTGTGTCTGATGCCATGCCACAGCACAAGAAAGGAACATTTATCACATACATGTGTCGCTGTAAGTCTCTGTAGCCAGATCTGAGTTCAATTTCCTGAAGACCGGGGAAAACATTTAGTGGTACTAACAAAAATTAAGAAAGGTGCTCAGGCGTTAAGCCGAAACACTTGCCAAACATCAGTGCCTGGCAGCTTTCTCAGGGCAGTGTCAGCAAGGATAGCTAACAATGTTACCCAAAGAATTAGAAAAGAGAGAGCACTTAGTTAGGGGTCCTCTTTTCCCACATTACTAACAGAACACACACCCATCAGGGGTAACAGTGATCTTCACCATGTGAGTGAATGATTATCATCGGCCCTGAGGCCTCAGTCATCACATTTCACCAACTGTGTTTTCACACAGCAGGCATGCAGTAATGTATCATGGTTAGCCCAGGGGAAGGGGAGAGGGAGAACAAGACCACACAGACTGTGAGCTCATTGTTATAATACTTGTTAGCTTGCTGGGCTATCTCGGCTTTACCTGCAAATACACCCCACACACACAACTACTTAAGTCTATGTTGTACCACCCCACTAAACACAACTGGATGGCTAGCTACAGTACAAACACAGGCACTGACTACTACTGATACAAACCGATACAGTACAATAACAATATGATTATAGGGTGTGGTGTGTATCCCATAATAACTGAGAGCCCTAGAAAACTAGATGTTATACAGCATAGCTTCTCCATGCATATACAGCAATGACAATATCATTGACACAATATATAAATAAGGAATGCAACACAGTTTGTTTGTCCTACCTATGCCTTCTGCTTTACTTTCAGGATACTGGGGATGTACCCAAAAATTCCAGCTTCATGTTGGGTGGGATGTACTAAACATCGCATTTTTGATGCGGTACATCCCGCCACTTACCGTTATAAGTAGGGGTGTGCACCGGCCACTTTTCGTGTTTTGTGTTTTGGTTTTGGATCTGGATCTTTCTTCGTGTTTTGGATCTGGATTGGTTTTGCCAAAACCACCCTTCCGTGTTTTGGGTTCTGGGTTTTGTGTTTTGGATCTGTATTTTTTTTTAAAAAAGCATAAAAACAGCTAAAATCACAGAATTTGTAGGTTTTTCTGCTCCTATGCTATTATTAACCTCAATAACCTTAATTTCCACTCATTTCCAGTCTATTCTGAACACCTCACACCTCACAATAGTGTTTTTATGTCCAAAACGTTGCACCGAGGTAGCTGGATGACTATGCTAAGCGACACGAGTGGGCGGCACAAACACGTGACCCATCTAGGCGTGAAACTGCAGTGGCAGACAGGATGGCAGTTTGAAAAACTAGGCCCCAAACTGTACATAATGCAAAGAAAAAAAAGAGGTGCAAGATGGAATTGTCCTTGGGCCCTCCCACCCACCCTTATGTTGTATAAACAGGACATGCACACTTTAACAAACCAATCATTTCAGCGCCAGGGTCTGCCACACAACTGTGGCTGAAATGATTGGTTCGTTTGGGCCCCCACAAAACAAGCTGGCAATTAATGTGTCCCTGCACAAACTGGCTCTATGGAGGCGAGATGTCATCCTCATCCTCCTCATCCACCGATTCCTCACCCTCTTCAGTGTGTACATCCTCATCCTCACAAAGTATTAACTCGTCCCCACTTGAATCCACCACCACAGGTCCCTCTGTACCTTCTGGAGGCTGGTCTCCCTGGAAGAGCTGATAATTCATTTTGATGAACATCATCTTCTCCACATTCTGTGGAAGCAACCTCCTACGCCTTTCGCTGACAAGGTTCCCGGCTGCACTAAACACTCTTTCGGAGTACACACTGGAGGGGGGGCAACTCAGGTAAAATAGAGCCAGTTTGTACAGGGGCCTCCAAATTGCCTCTTTTTCCTGCCAGTACA
Source organism: Taudactylus pleione (assembly GCA_031769625.1). NCBI lineage: Eukaryota > Metazoa > Chordata > Amphibia > Anura > Myobatrachidae > Taudactylus > Taudactylus pleione. The sequence goes on along the minus strand of JAUIMM010000115.1, from coordinate 17,167,197 downwards.
GGTATGGACTGTCTGCCATGCCTACTTGGATGCTGTCACCGATGTAATCCTCCACCATTCTGTCAATGGTGACAGTATCATATGCAGTGACAGTAGACATGTCAGAAATTGTTGCCAGGTCCTTCAGTCCGGACCAGATGTCCAAACTTGGTCCTGCCTGCCCTGCATCACCGCCAGCGGGTTGCTTAGGATACCTAAGTTTTTTCCTGGCAGCCCCAGTTGCAGGAGAAAATGAAGAAGGAGCCGTTGACGTGTCACGTTCCGCTTCAGCTGACAGTGTGTTCACCAGCAGGTCTTTGCACCTCTGCAGGCTTGTGTCGGCCGGAAAGAGAGACACCACATAGGCTTTAAACCTAGGATCGAGCACGGTGGCCAAAACGTAGTGGTCTGATTTCAACAGATTGACCACCCTGGAATCCTGGCAAAGCGAATGAAGGGCTTCATCCACAAGTCCCACATGCCGAGCGGAATCGCTCCGTCTTAGCTCCTCCTTCACTTTCTCCAGCTGCTTCTGCAAAAGCCTGATGAGGGGAATGACCTGACTCAAGCTGGCAGTGTCTGAACTGACTTCACGTGTGGCAAGTTCGAAGGGCTGGAGAACCTTGCACAACACGGAAATCATTCTCCACTGCGCTTGAGTCAGGTGCATACCCCCTCCTTTGCCTATGTCATAGGTGGATGTATAGGCTTGTATGGCCTTTTGCTGCTCCTCCATCCTCTGAAGCATATAGAGGGTTGAGTTCCACCGCGTCACAACCTCTTGCTTCAGGTGATGGCGGGGCAGGTTCAAGAGTGTTTGCTGGCGCTCCAGTCTTCGGCACGCAGTCGCTGAATGGCGAAAGTGGCCAGAAATTTTTCGGGCCACCCAAAGCGTCTCCTGCACGCCCCTGTCGCTTTTCAGAAAATTCTGCACCACCAAGTTTATTGTGTGAGCAAAACATGGGACGTGCTGGAATTTGCCCAGATGTAATGCCCGCACAATATTGGTGGCGTTGTCAGATATCACAAATCCCCAGGAGAGTCTAAGTGGGGTAAGCCACTGGGCGATGATTTCCCTCAGTTTCTCTAAGAGGTTGTCGGCGGTGTGCCTCTTACTGAAACCGGTGATACACAGCGTAGCCTGCCTTGTAACGAGCTGGCATTTCTGAGATGCTGCTACTGGTGACGCTGCTGCTGTTGCTGCGTAAGGTGATACATCTACCCAGTGGGCTGTCACAGTCATATAGTCCTTAGTCTGCCCTGTTCCACTTGTCCACATGTCCGTGGTTAAGTGGACATTGTGTACAACGGCATTTTTCAGGACACTGAGGACACTTTTTCTGACGTTTCTGTACAGTCTCGGTATCGCCTGCCTAGTGAAGTGGAATCTAGACGGGATTTGGAACCGGGGACACACTACCTCCATCAATTGTCTAAATCCCACTGCACTAATGGCGGATACCGGACGCACGTCTAACACCAACATAGCAGTCAAGGCCTCAGTTATACGTTTTGCTTCAGGATGACTGCTGTCGTACTTCATCCTCCTCGCTAAGGACTGTTGGAGGGTCAATTGTTTAGTAAAAGTAGTGGTGTTCCTACTTCCTCTCTGGGATGATGAACGACTCCCAGCAGCAGCAACAGCAGCAGCGGCAGCAGTAGGCGTAGCAATGCAGGATCCTCCGGAGGAATCCCGGATAGGAGAGTCAGTCATGCCAGTGACATGGCCTGCAGGACTACTTCCGATCCTAACTAAGGAGGAAATTGACGAGGAGGGAGTTGACGGTGTGGTTTGCAGGCGCTTGGATACAACAGGACAACGGGATTTAGGTGTCCCTGGACTGCTTACGGTCTTAGCCAAAGTTTCTGAACTTGACAGTAACTTTTTATGAACGCGCTGCAGGTGCCGTATAAGGGAGGATGTTCCTAGGTGGTTGACGTCCCTACCCCTACTTATTTCACCTTTACATATGGTACATATGGCAAGACAGTTGTTGTCCGGATTTGGATAGAAATATTGCCAGACCAAAGAGGTGGAATGTTTGGTCTTCTGCCCAGGCATGACCGTGATGGGCTTTTTCATCCCACGGACAACAACTGTCTCCCCCGGAGCCTGATTTAAACAAACCACATCACCATCAGAATCCTCCTCGCCAACTTCCTCCTCAGCGCCAGCTACACCAGTATCCTCATCCTGTTGTACTTCAACAGTGACATCTTCAATTTGCATATCAGCAAGTGGACTGTGGGTGCTCCTTTCAGCACTTGCAGGGGGCATGCAAATGGTGGAAAGAGCCACCTCTTCCCGTCCAGTGCTGGGAAGGTCAGGCATCGCAACCACCACCACACTTGGACTCTCCTTGGGGATTTGTGATATCTTCTTAGAAAGCACAGTTCTTCGCTGTGCTTTTGCCAGCTTAACTCTTTTGATTTTTTTAGTGGGAGGAGGGCTTCCATCGTCATGTGAAGCTGAACCACTAGTCATGAACATACTAGGGATCGACCTTAGCCGTTCCTTGCCACTCCGTGTCGTAAATGGCATATTGGCAAGTTTACGTTTCTCTTCAGCTGATTTAAATGTCTTTTTCAAGGTCATTTTCCTGAACTTTGCCATTTGGGATTGTATGTGCCCTCTACTATGACATTGGGCATCGGCCTTGGCAGACGACGTTGATGGCATGTTATCGTCTATGTCATGACTAGTGGCAGCAGCTTCAGCACTAGGAGGAAGTGGTTCTTGATCTTTCTCTATTTTATTTTTATCGGAGAAAGTTTGGTCCTCCATTTATGTTATATCGATTTGATATATACGTGCGGCTAAACACAGAAAATAATATTTTTTTGGGTTTGGACTGGAGTGTACTTTGTGGGTTACAGCACCCTTTAACGGTCAAGCCAGCCGGCCCTTTACTTATGACACAGGCGCACGCTTGGCACTACTTTGTTGATGCACGTGCGGCTACTGCGCACACAATTCACAAACACAGAAAATAATTTTTTTTTGGTTTGGACTGGAGTGTACTTTCGGGGGTTACAGCACCCTTTAACGGTCAAGCCAGCCGGCCCTTTACTTATGACACAGGCGCACGCTTGGCACTACTTTGTTGATGCACGTGCGGCTACTGCGCACACAATTCACAAACACAGAAAATAATTTTTTTTTTGGTTTGGACTGGAGTGTACTTTCGGGGGTTACAGCACCCTTAACGGTCAAGCCAGCCGGCCCTTTACTTATGACACAGGCGCACGCTTGGCACTACTTTGTTGATGCACGTGCGGCTACTGCGCACACAATTCACAAACACAGAAAATAATTTTTTTTTGGTTTGGACTGGAGTGTACTTTCGGGGGTTACAGCACCCTTTAACGGTCAAGCCAGCCGGCCCTTTACTTATGACACAGGCGCACGCTTGGCACTACTTTGTTGATGCACGTGCGGCTACTGCGCACACAATTCACAAACACAGAAAATAATTTTTTTTTTGGTTTGCACTGGAGTGTACTTTGGGGGTTACAGCACCCTTTAACGGTCAAGCCAGCCGGCCCTTTACTTATGACACAGGCGCACGCTTGGCACTACTTTGTTGATGCACGTGCGGCTACTGCGCACACAATTCACAAACACAGAAAATAATTTTTTTTTTGGTTTGGACTGGAGTGTACTTTCGGGGGTTACAGCACCCTTAACGGTCAAGCCAGCCGGCCCTTTATTTATGACACAGGCGCACGCTTGGCACTACTTTGTTGATGCACGTGCGGCTACTGCGCACACAATTCACAAACACAGAAAATAATTTTTTTTTGGTTTGGACTGGAGTGTACTTTCGGGGGTTACAGCACCCTTTAACGGTCAAGCCAGCCGGCCCTTTACTTATGACACAGGCGCACGCTTGGCACTACTTTGTTGATGCACGTGCGGCTACTGCGCACACAATTCACAAACACAGAAAATATTTTTTTTTTTGGTTTGGACTGGAGTGTACTTTCGGGGGTTACAGCACCCTTAACGGTCAAGCCAGCCGGCCCTTTACTTATGACACAGGCGCACGCTTGGCACTACTTTGTTGATGCACGTGCGGCTACTGCGCACACAATTCACAAACACAGAAAATAATTTTTTTTTGGTTTGGACTGGAGTGTACTTTCGGGGGTTACAGCACCCTTTAACGGTCAAGCCAGCCGGCCCTTTACTTATGACACAGGCGCACGCTTGGCACTACTTTGTTGATGCACGTGCGGCTACTGCGCACACAATTCACAAACACAGAAAATAATTTTTTTTTTGGTTTGGACTGGAGTGTACTTTGGGGGTTACAGCACCCTTTAATGGTCAAGCCAGCCGGCCCTTTACTTATGACACAGGCGCACGCTTGGCACTACTTTGTTGATGCACGTGCGGCTACTGCGCACACAATTCACAAACACAGAAAATCATTTTTTTTTTGGTTTGGACTGGAGTGTACTTTCGGGGGTTACAGCACCCTTAACGGTCAAGCCAGCCGGCCCTTTACTTATGACACAGGTGCACGCTTGGCACTACTTTGTTGATGCACGTGCGGCTACTGCGCACACAATTCACAAACACAGAAAATAATTTTTTTTTGGTTTGGACTGGAGTGTACTTTCGGGGGTTACAGCACCCTTAACGGTCAAGCCAGCCGGCCCTTTACTTATGACACAGGCGCACGCTTGGCACTACTTTGTTGATGCACGTGCGGCTACTGCGCACACAATTCACAAACACAGAAAATAATTTTTTTTTTGGTTTGGACTGGAGTGTACTTTCGGGGGTTACAGCACCCTTAACGGTCAAGCCAGCCGGCCCTTTACTTATGACACAGGTGCACGCTTGGCACTACTTTGTTGATGCACGTGCGGCTACTGCGCACACAATTCACAAACACAGAAAATAATTTTTTTTTTGGTTTGGACTGGAGTGTACTTTCGGGGGTTACAGCACCCTTAACGGTCAAGCCAGTCGGCCCTTTACTTATGACACAGGCGCACGCTTGGCACTACTTTGTTGATGCACGTGCGGCTACTGCGCACACAATTCACAAACACAGAAAATAATTTTTTTTTGGTTTGGACTGGAGTGTACTTTCGGGGGTTACAGCACCCTTAACGGTCAAGCCAGCCGGCCCTTTACTTATGACACAGGCGCACGCTTGGCACTACTTTGTTGATGCACGTGCGGCTACTGCGCACACAATTCACAAACACAGAAAATAATTTTTTTTTGGTTTGGACTGGAGTGTACTTTCGGGGGTTACAGCACCCTTTAACGGTCAAGCCAGCCGGCCCTTTACTTATGACACAGGCGCACGCTTGGCACTACTTTGTTGATGCACGTGCGGCTACTGCGCACACAATTCACAAACACAGAAAATATATTATTTTTTTAGCACTTGGGGGGAGCACCCCTGATGGACAGAGCACCCCCTGGACAACACTACAGCACTCCTTTAGGACTGGGACACTGCACAGGACTTTGGAGTGGACACAGCCCCTATGGAGAACTGACTGCACAACACAGTCCAGCCAGCCCCTATGGACTTTGAAGTAGTGGACACAGCCCCTATTAACAACAGCAGCACAGCACAACACAGCCAGCCCCTATGGACTTTGAAGTAGTGGACAACAGCAGCACTACACTACACTACACTACACTACACTACACTACACAGCCCTAACTCCCACCCTCCCTCTTCACTGTCCACAGCCGAGTGAGAAAATGGCGCCGACGCGGGTACCTTATATAGGATCCAAAACCCGCGAGACTCGGAAGGCGGGATGATGACGTTTTGCCTCGATTTCAGATCCGAGTCAGGCGGGAAAAGTCGAGCCTGACTCGGATCGGACTCGGATCGGGGGGGCTCGGGGGGGTTCGGATTTCAGAAATCCGAACCCGCTCACCCCTAGTTATAAGGAATCTATATTTGAACCTCTATATACCCCTGCCTATACCTTCTAATATCCTACCTATAAACCGCTAAGGATGCTAGGACGCTATTTTGCGCACGCAGTCATACAGTAAATAAAGACTTCAGACCTAGAATCTGTGGTTCCAAAGCACAAAGTATTATTCAAGTAAAAGTACAGCAGTTACACGCTATGATCCTCATATAATCTAAGTGCAAAGAGATTATACAGACCCAAGTACAATTATACATACACACAATAGAGAAGTTTGTTGCTGATGCCATTGGTCCTCAAGGGGGATGCATCTGTTACAGAGCATTTAACAGGCTGATTCAAATAGACACAACCCAGCCTCCAACAACTGAGGGTCTCTGGTTTCCCGCCCCATGCAACATCCTAACAGTTGTTCATATAATATACATTTTGTTGCTTGAAGTCTCTGCGGTCCATAAGTTGAGAATGCATGATGCGATCTCCACACCGATAATACCGGAATTCTGTTGAAAGAGTACGCATCAGTACAAAACCAAACACGGCTTACTTAGCATGTATAAAACCTTAGTTACCAAATAATCTTTATTTCACAGCATTTATACTAAATGAACGAACTTAAATCTTATCCCTTATAGCTTATGGAACCTTGTATGTGGATATGTAATGTGTGAGTACGCGGGTTTGATATAAAGATGCTAGTTAAGTTGGAGCAGATGCGTGCGCATAAAGCTAATGAACAGCGTTTTCATATAGGATCTTATGCATTCGCTAATATGCAATTAGTTACCAGCGCAATTGTGCGTATTAATGTGTGTATGAGAAATGGTGCACTTAAATCTCACTTAAACTAAGTGAACACCTAGCAGTGTGGAATGCTGAGCCTTATAGTTCCACACGCCCCCCTCTCTCAGCAGCCCCCACCCTTCCCAGGCTCAAAAGTAAAGTCCTTTGTTCTCCCAGGCTCTTGTGTAAATGCAAATTAGCACAGCTACAAGACCCAAAACCTAAGATAACACTCTTGGCTTTGAAGGTATTTTATTGCAGGAAGCCTGCTAATGTAAGGTGTGTATTCGAGCAGGGCCACCTGGAGTGAGAGCAGACGTTATATCCAGGAAGCTTGTCTACACAGGCTAGTTGTCACGTGGCCATTTGCTCTGTTTAGCTAATGCAATATATTCTTCAGGGGAATTTTAATAATATACACTTTATCCAGAGCACCCAAACTACGTAAAGTCATGAAATGGGCTTTTGGTGAACGCCGTAACTTATAGCGATGGTCACAGATGCAATCGCATGATGCTAATAGTAATATCGCCACATGTACTAAAGTGTGAGTTTATCTAAAATGGCGTTAGGCGGCCATTCGCAAAATGGCATCTTGCGGCCAGTCGCAAGATGGTGTCGCTGCGATTCAATTTTAAACTGATCTTGTCTCAGCCAATAATCCAGCTTCAACAGTTATTAACACCGGCATGTACCTATAATTGCAATTAAAATCGCAAAGGACGGCTCTTCCGAAAAGAGCTGTCCTTTGCAATGATTGGACTTCCGGGAGTCTTTCTGCACATACATCGTATGATGCTCACCACAGGGCATGCTGTGAGGCATCCGGTTGGATACCTCTGGGTGCACAATGCAAAAATAAGCCCACAGGCTTCTATTGGGCAACACCATCTATAGATGGTGTTGGCCACCGGGTACAAGCTCTGTAAAGTAACATTTTTTGGAGCTGGGTACATATGGGAGATGTGGCCAAAAGATTTTTTTTGTTCACCTTTTCCCTTTAGTACATCCTGCCCCTATTCCCTAAAGATGACAGAACTCACTCCTTTCAAGGGCTATGCATAGGTGTGGGAGCCAGATAACCCCTGCGCAACTAGGAATTACGCTGTTAGTGTAGGAGCCAGGAGAGCCCCTTCACACTAGTGCTGTCCTTCTGTTAGCCTGCCTGTGGAGCAGTATGTACTTATAAGGCCTAGTGCCCAATCAGCGGCCCAGGCCTATTGTCTGCCTACCTAGAGGTTGTTATTGACTATTGGGCCCAGGGGCGGATTGGGATGGAAAACCAGCCCGGGAAATTTCTGGAAGCAGCCCTTATGGGGGCGGGTCTGTTGAGGGGGTGGGTCTGTTGAAGGGGTGGGTTCTGTGGAGGAGGGCAGGGTACTCCCCTCCTCTTAGGGCCTGGAGGGGCTTTTGCAAGCCACTGAGGGGAGCAGGATCAGCAACAGAAATCTTGTGAATGATAAACTATTTTTGGGGCCCCCCATCCCTTTGTCAGTTTTTTCTTACCTATATTGTGGTTTCTCTGCAACGGGGAACCTCTGAAGAATTTGAGCCTCTCTGCACAGCGTCTTCAGCCGGTATTCACTCTTCATGTAGATTACACTGTCTGGAAGATGCCTGTTTACATAGAAATCTAACCAATGTCTTCATCATAACCAGATAATGTATAGTAACTAGGAGTGTGCACCGGCCACTTTTCGTGTTTTGTGTTTTGTTTTGGATCTGGATCTTTCTTTGTGTTTTGGATCTGGATTGGTTTTGCCAAAACCACCCTTCCGTGTTTTGGGTTCTGGGTTTTGTGTTTTGGATCTGTATTTTTTTGAAAAAAAGCATAAAAACAGCTAAAATCACAGAATTTGTAGGTTTTTCTGCTCCAATGCTATTATTAACCTCAATAACCTTAATTTCCACTCATTTCCAGTCTATTCTGAACACCTCACACTTCACAATAGTGTTTTTATGTCCAAAAGGTTGCACCGAGGTAGCTGGATGACTATGCTAAGCGACACGAGTGGGCGGCACAAACACGTGACCCATCTAGGAGTGACACTGCAGTGGCAGACAGGATGGCAGTTAGAAAAACTAGGCCCCAAACTGTACATAATGCAAAGAAAAAAAAGAGGTGCAAGATGGAATTGTCCTTGGGCCCTCCCACCCACCCTTATGTTGTATAAACAGGACATGCACACTTTAACAAATCAATCATTTCAGCGCCAGGGTCTGCCACACAACTGTGGCTGAAATGATTGGTTCGTTTGGGCCCCCACAAAACAAGCTGGCAATTAATGTGTCCCTGCACAAACTGGCTCTACGGAGGCAAGATGTCATCCTCATCCTCCTCATCCACCGATTCCTCACCCTCTTCAGTGTGTACATCCTCATCCTCACAAAGTATTAACTCGTCCCCACTTGAATCCACCACCACAGGTCCCTCTGTACCTTCTGGAGGCTGGTCTCCCTGGAAGAGCTGATAATTCATTTTGATGAACATCATCTTCTCCACATTCTGTGGAAGCAACCTCCTACGCCTTTCGCTGACAAGGTTCCCGGCTGCACTAAACACTCTTTCGGAGTACACACTGGAGGGGGGGCAACTCAGGTAAAATAGAGCCAGTTTGTACAGGGGCCTCCAAATTGCCTCTTTTTCCTGCCAGTACAGGTATGGACTGTCTGACATGCCTACTTGGATGCTGTCACCGATGTAATCCTCCACCATTCTGTCAATGGTGACAGTATCATATGCAGTGACAGTAGACATGTCAGAAATTGTTGCCAGGTCCTTCAGTCCGGACCAGATGTCCAAACTTGGTCCTGCCTGCCCTGCATCACCGCCAGCGGGTTGCTTAGGATACCTAAGTTTTTTCCTGGCAGCCCCAGTTGCGGGAGAAAATGAAGAAGGAGCCGTTGACGTGTCACGTTCCGCTTCAGCTGACAGTGTGTTCACCAGCAGGTCTTTGCACCTCTGCAGGCTTGTGTCGGCCGGAAAGAGAGACACCACATAGGCTTTAAACCTAGGATCGAGCACGGTGGCCAAAATGTAGTGGTCTGATTTCAACAGATTGACCACCCTGGAATCCTAGCAAAGCGAATGAAGGGCTTCATCCACAAGTCCCACATGCCGAGCGGAATCGCTCCGTCTTAGCTCCTCCTTCACTTTCTCCAGCTGCTTCTGCAAAAGCCTGATGAGGGGAATGACCTGACTCAAGCTGGCAGTGTCTGAACTGACTTCACGTGTGGCAAGTTCGAAGGGCTGGAGAACCTTGCACAACACGGAAATCATTCTCCACTGCGCTTGAGTCAGGTGCATACCCCCTCCTTTGCCTATGTCATAGGTGGATGTATAGGCTTGTATGGCCTTTTGCTGCTCCTCCATCCTCTGAAGCATATAGAGGGTTGAGTTCCACCGCGTCACAACCTCTTGCTTCAGGTGATGGCGGGGCAGGTTCAAGAGTGTTTGCTGGCGCTCCAGTCTTCGGCACGCAGTCGCTGAATGGCGAAAGTGGCCAGAAATTTTTTGGGACACCCAAAGCGTCTCCTGCACGCCCCTGTCGCTTTTCAGAAAATTCTGCACCACCAAGTTTATTGTGTGAGCAAAACATGGGACGTGCTGGAATTTGCCCAGATGTAATGCCCGCACAATATTGGTGGCGTTGTCAGATATCACAAATCCCCAGGAGAGTCTAAGTGGGGTAAGCCACTGGGCGATGATTTCCCTCAGTTTCTCTAAGAGGTTGTCGGCGGTGTGCCTCTTACTGAAACCGGTGATACACAGCGTAGCCTGCCTTGTAACGAGCTGGCGTTTCTGAGATGCTGCTACTGGTGACGCTGCTGCTGTTGCTGCGTAAGGTGATACATCTACCCAGTGGGCTGTCACAGTCATATAGTCCTTAGTCTGCCCTGTTCCACTTGTCCACATGTCCGTGGTTAAGTGGACATTGTGTACAACGGCATTTTTCAGGACACTGAGGACACTTTTTCTGACGTTTCTGTACAGTCTCGGTATCGCCTGCCTAGTGAAGTGGAATCTAGACGGGATTTGGAACCGGGGACACACTACCTCCATCAATTGTCTAAATCCCACTGCACTAATGGCGGATACCGGACGCACGTCTAACACCAACATAGCAGTCAAGGCCTCAGTTATACGTTTTGCTTCAGGATGACTGCTGTCGTACTTCATCCTCCTCGCTAAGGACTGTTGGAGGGTCAATTGTTTAGTAAAAGTAGTGGTGTTCCTACTTCCTCTCTGGGATGATGAATGACTCCCAGCAGCAGCAACAGCAGCAGCGGCAGCAGTAGGCGTAGCAATGCAGGATCCTCCGGAGGAATCCCGGATAGGAGAGTCAGTCATGCCAATGAGATGCCTGCAGGACTACTTCCGATCCTGACTAAGGAGGAAATTGATGAGGAGGGAGTTGACGGTGTGGTTTGCAGGCGCTTGGATACAACAGGACAACGGGATTTAGGTGTCCCTGGACTGCTTACGGTCTTAGCCAAAGTTTCTGAACTTGACAGTAACTTTTTATGAACGCACTGCAGGTGCCGTATAAGGGAGGATGTTCCTAGGTGGTTGACGTCCCTACCCCTACTTATTTCACCTTTACATATGGTACATATGGCAAGACAGTTGTTGTCCGGATTTGGATAGAAATATTGCCAGACCAAAGAGGTGGAATGTTTGGTCTTCTGCCCAGGCATGACCGTGATGGGCTTTTTCATCCCACGGACAACAACTGTCTCCCCCGGAGCCTGATTTAAACAAACCACATCACCATCAGAATCCTCCTCGCCAACTTCCTCCTCAGCGCCAGCTACACCAGTATCCTCATCCTGTTGTACTTCAACAGTGACATCTTCAATTTGCATATCAGCAAGTGGACTGTGGGTGCTCCTTTCAGCACTTGCAGGGGGCGTGCAAATGGTGGAAAGAGCCACCTCTTCCCGTCCAGTGCTGGGAAGGTCAGGCATCGCAACCACCACCACACTTGGACTCTCCTTGGGGATTTGTGATATCTTCTTAGAAAGCACAGTTCTTCGCTGTGCTTTTGCCAGCTTAACTCTTTTGATTTTTTTAGTGGGAGGAGGGCTTCCATCGTCATGTGAAGCTGAACCACTAGTCATGAACATACTAGGGATTGACCTTAGCCGTTCCTTGCCACTCCGTGTCGTAAATGGCATATTGGCAAGTTTACGTTTCTCTTCAGCTGATTTAAATGTCTTTTTCAAGGTCATTTTCCTGAACTTTGCCATTTGGGATTGTATGTGCCCTCTACTATGACATTGGGCATCGGCCTTGGCAGACGACGTTGATGGCATGTTATTGTCTATGTCATGACTAGTGGCAGCAGCTTCAGCACTAGGAGGAAGTGGTTCTTGATCTTTCTCTATTTTATTTTTATCGGAGAAAGTTTGGTCCTCCATTTATGTTATATCAATTTGATATATACGTGCGGCTAAACACAGAAAATAATTTTTTTTTTGGTTTGGACTGGAGTGTACTTTCGGGGGTTACAGCACCCTTAACGGTCAAGCCAGCCGGCCCTTTACTTATGACACAGGCGCACGCTTGGCACTACTTTGTTGATGCACGTGCGGGTACTGCGCACACAATTCACAAACACAGAAAATAATTTTTTTTTTGGTTTGGACTGGAGTGTACTTTCGGGGGTTACAGCACCCTTTAACGGTCAAGCCAGCCGGCCCTTTACTTATGACACAGGCGCACACTTGGCACTACTTTGTTGATGCACGTGCGGCTACTGCGCACACAATTCACAAACACAGAAAATAATTTTTTTTTTGGTTTGGACTGGAGTGTACTTTGGGGGTTACAGCACCCTTTAACGGTCAAGCCAGCCGGCCCTTTCCTTATGACACAGGCGCACGCTTGGCACTACTTTGTTGATGCACGTGCGGCTACTGCGCACACAATTCACAAACACAGAAAATAATTTTTTTTTTGGTTTGGACTGGAGTGTACTTTCGGGGGTTACAGCACCCTTTGACGGTCAAGCCAGCCGGCCCTTTACTTATGACACAGGCGCACGCTTGGCACTACTTGGTTGATGTACGTGTGGCTACTGCGCACACAATTCACAAACACAGAAAATAATTATTTTTTTTGTTTGGACTGGAGTGTACTTTGGGGGTTACAGCACCCTTTAACGGTCAAGCCAGCCGGCCCTTTACTTATGACACAGGCGCACGCTTGTCACTACTTTGTTGATGCACGTGCGGCTACTGCGCACACAATTCACAAACACAGAAAATATATTATTTTTTTAGCACTTCGGGGGAGCACCCCTGATGGACAGTGCACCCCCTGGACAACACTACAGCACCCCTTTAGGACTGGGACACTGCACAGGACTTTGGAGTGGACACAGCCCCTATGGAGAACTGACTGCACAACACAGTCCAGCCAGCCCCTATGGACTTTGAAGTAGTGGACACAGCCCCTATTAACAACAGCAGCACAGCATAACACAGCCAGCCCCTATGGACTTTGAAGTAGTGGACAACAGCAGCACTACACTACACTACACTACACAGCCCTAACTCCCACCCTCCCTCTTCACTGTCCACAGCCGAGTGAGAAAATGGCGCCGACGCGGGTACCTTATATAGGATCCAAAACCCGCGAGACTCGGAAGGCGGGATGATGACGTTTTGCCTCGATTTCAGATCCGAGTCAGGCGGGAAAAGTCGAGCCTGACTCGGATCGGACTCGGATCGGGGGGGCTCGGGGGGTTCGGATTTCAGAAATCCGAACCCGCTCACCCCTAATAGTAACAGATGTTCTTGTGTAGGGAAAAATTTGAATTTCCCTGATCAAACAATTTCTGTGTCTTTCCAGGCCCCTGTGTTACTCCAGACCCCCTTACATCTCTCTATCCTCAGGCTCCCTGTGGTTCTCCAGGGTCCCTGTGTCTTTACATCTCCAGGCCTCCATGTCTCTCTTCAGGACCCCCTGTGTCTCTCCAGGCCCACCTGTAGCTCTCAGCCTCATTCCCCCAGCCCCAGTGTGCCTCATTCCTCAGACCCAGTGTGTCTTAGACCCATTCCCCCAGACCCAGTGTGTGTCTCAACCAGAGCCGGATTTAGACCTTATTGGGCCCTAGGCAAGATACCGGTTTGGGGCCCCCCTCCCACAAACAATTTGAGACATATTGTCCACCTCGGGGAAAAAGGAACGCAACTGCTTATACGCTCGCAATCAGCCAAATGTTGATTACTGCGCATGCATCTGCATCGCAGTGTGAGTGTGCGAACCGGCCACTGCGACCGGGACTACGATCACAGTGGCTACGCAGACCCATCACTGAGTGATTGACAGAAAGTGCCGTTTGGGGGTGGTGTCGGGGGGATGGTCGGGGAAACGCAGGCGTGCCAATGAGTTTGAAAGCCGTTGCATGGGCATGCATAAATTAGCCACTGCGATGCCCTACACAACCTGAGGCCTCATAGTGTGCACAGAGTTTAGCAATTTCTGAGTAAGGTGAGAGCTTGTGCAAGTCTGCGTGAGGTTGTGATGGTACTCGATTGTACCGATGGTTTCGCAGTCTTGCTAAACATTAGGGATGTGTGTATGGTAAGGTGGGCGTCCTTATGTACTGCTGTGGCGGCATAGCGATCGCAATGGATTTGCATACTATCGCAGTGAAACTGCGTGCGTACGCAATATTGTGATCTATAGTGAATCAGGCCCATTGTCTGCCTCAGGAAAAAAAAATAACCACACACACACATTGCACTCCGCCACAGAAAAACACACATTGGATCTGATTCAACACAGGAAGGAAATTAAAGGTGCATGCAAGCAGCTTTGCAATTCCGTCCTTGCAATTATGGTAATGCAGCAGGAAGCATCATGCCTCCTGCATGTATTACTTATCCAAACTGCATCCAAGGACACAGCATCAGATAATCTGCGATAACATCAGCCGCTATGGCCCATATTCAATTTGAGGCGAAAAGCCGAGATTGGCGAAAAAGTTTCGCTGATGACGTCATTTTGCCAGGCGAAAAGTATCGGCGTATTCAATTTAAAATACTTTCCGCCTAGGCAAAAAGTCAGTGCAATGTAATAGGCGAAAAAGCAGCCGGAAAAAAGTACAGAATTGCGGTTTTGGGGAAATCCATCCATGGTCTCAACCCCATTCCCTCAGACCCAGGGTATCTCTCAGCCTCATGCCCCCAGTGTGTCTCACACCCATTCCTCCCAGCCTGTGTTTGTCTCAACCCCTTTCCCCAGCCCCAGTGTGTCGGCCTCATTTCTCCTAGCCCCAGTGTGTATCTCAGCCCCATTCCCCCCAGACCCAGTGTATGTCTCAGCCCCAGTGTACCCTAGCCTCATTCCCCCTAGCCCCAGTGTATCAGTTTCAGTGTGCCCTAGCCCCAGTGTATCAGTTCCCCCTACCCCACCAGTCAGCGTATGCCTAATCCCCGCCCGACCTATCCCCCCCAGTCCCATGTAACTGATGTGCCAGGTTTCCCCCCCCACCAATGGACTGCACCCTCCCCACCCCCAACCACCCAATTGTAACAGGTGAATGTAGGTGAAAGCTGGAATCATAGTAAAGGTGCCTGCCAGTGTGAGGTGGGGTGTTGCCTGCCCAAAGCACCCTGCCCCCCCCCCCCACTCTGGCAGGTGCCACAAAACCCACACCTGCACCGTCTTTCCCTTCCCCCAGTAAAATCAAAGGCAGCAGCGCATCTCACCTTCTATTCTAGTATCCACTTTAGGTGGCAGCGCACCTCAACTTCTATCTTCTCAGATCCCTCCTCTCTCTGTCACGTCACACGCAGGCAGGCAACAGAGTGGAGAGCAGGTTAGGAGACAGCAGCACCTGGCACCTGTTCAGAATCAATGAGCTGAGAGTCTGCCAGGGCCCGGAAGTAAAAATGAACACGGACACTCCAATAAACAACCCTGTGCAACAATATGGTTTCCCGCCCCCACTGCAAGCAAGGGACTATCTATCTAATATAATGCAGAGAGTGTCACAGTGAGTGGAATATAATGCAGAGAGCATCGATGTGACCCCCCATATAAATGCAAAGAACATCACAAAGACTGCCTAGTAATGCAGAGAGCATTGCAGTGTGGGCCGTATAATGCAGAATGTGTCGTTGTAAGTGCAATATAATGCAGAGAGCGTCGCAGTGATCTCCATATAATGCAGAGAGCATCGCAGTAAGTGCCATATAATGCAGAGAGCGTCGCAGTGATCTCCATATAATGCAGAGAGCATCGCAGTAAGTTCCATATAATGCAGAGAGCGTCGCAGTAATCTCCATATAATGCAGAGAGTGCCGCAGTGATCTCCATATAATGCAGTGTGAGTCACAGTGAGGACATATAATGCAGAGTGTGTCACAGTGAGGGCATATAATGCAGAGAATGTCACAGTGAGGACATATAATGCTGAGTGCATCACAGTGAGGACATATAATACTGAGTGAGTCACAGTGAGGACATATAATGCAGTGTGTGTCACAGTGAGGGACATATAATGCAGTGTGTTTCACAGTGAGGACATATAATGCAGAGTGTGTCACAGTGAGGACATATAATGCAGTGTGTGTCACAGTGAGGACTTATAATGCAGAGTGTGTCACAGTGAGGACATATAATGCAGTGTGTGTCACAGTGAGGACATATAATACTGAGTGCGTCACAGTGAGGACATATAATGCAGAGTGTGTCACAGTGAGGACATATAATGCAGAGAGTGTCACAGTGAGGACATATAATGCAGAGAATGTCGCAGTGAGGGCCATATAATGCAGAGTGTGTCGCAGTGAAGGCCATATAATGCAGAGTGTCGCAGTGAGGGCCATATAATGCAGAGTGTGTCACAGTGAATGCCATATAATGCAGAGGGTGTCGCAGTGAGGGCCATATAATGCAGAGTGTGTCGCAGTGAGGGCCATATAATGCAGAGTGTCGCAGTGAAGGCCATATAATGCAGAGAGTGTCGCAGTGAGGGACATATAATGCAGAGAGTGTCGCAGTGAGGGCCAATATAATG
Organism: Taudactylus pleione; assembly: GCA_031769625.1. Lineage (NCBI taxonomy): Eukaryota > Metazoa > Chordata > Amphibia > Anura > Myobatrachidae > Taudactylus > Taudactylus pleione. Next base: position 17,150,485 of record JAUIMM010000115.1, on the reverse strand, counting down.
CAGAGAACATTGGTGACCCACATATAAGTTATAAAACAGATCATATGAATATACCTCTTACACACACAGAAAATTAATACCCCACCCCCATCACAGACAGAATTAAAATACATTCCGAACCCCCTCCCCCCAAAAAAAGATGCCCCTCCCCATTACATACATATACCACCCCGCTAGATGACACTGCCACTTACTTACCTCAGGATCTGTCAACTGTGTGACCCCTGCTGGTCTCCAAGGCATAGGAAAGGAAGAAACTCAAGGAGTGAGACAATGGGCTAGACAGGAAAGGATGGGACGGTGTCTCGGTGTTAGGGGGCGTGGCCTTCGTTCAGTGATAAAGGGTAACTATAGAATAGACAGAGAAGGGACAGGGACTCAGGGGAAGGGGCGGGTCTTGTTAGGGGGCGTGGTCTCAGGCATTGTTCTGGAATAAGAGGGTGAGTATAGAATAGACAGAGGAGGGGGCGGGGACTCAGGGGAAGGGGCTGGCTCATGGGCAGTCTAGTGACAGGCAGAGTGAGAAGGGGTGGGGCCCCCTGCTCTCCTCTCCTCCACCCGGACCGGCTCCTCCTTCTTTATGGCCAGCGGTCAGCCACAAAATACTATAATAATGAGTCAGTGTGACTCATTATTAGTACTGCCTGGCTCCCTGCCCTTTCATTGACGAGGGCACCGGTGTAAGCATCGCCGACGCTGCGGGCCCCCTGGGACCTGCCGGGTCCTAAGCGCCTACAACTTACTTGCAGCTCCGTCCTCTGCCCCCTGCTCTGCTTGTCTTGGCCACGTGGCGCAGCGTCACTGTGTCCTGGAGGTGGGGGGCCGGGCTGCAGAGGGGCTGCACAGAGGCGGAGCCGACAGTGATGACTGACAGGCTCCGCAAAGGCTTGTGGGAGGAGCAGCAGCTCCCCCGTCAGCCTTTTTTCTTTTTTGCATTAGCAGCATTTTCGTTTGCGCATGCGCTGGTGATGTTGCTGAACTGCTCGATTGGAGCTCTCCGATCGCGGCAGTGGGGGGGTGGGCAAGTACCGGGTGGCTCAGCGGGAACCAGCCCGGTTTCCCGGCGGCCCAATCCGTCCCTGATTGGGCCTAATGGCCAAGCTGCACTATAGGTCTAATACTCTCCTAACAGGGGAGGATTTCTATAATTTAGGGCCTAATACCCACTGCCCTCAGGCCTACCGCCTTCTTAACAGAGTGGATAGTTTCTATATGTTAGGTCAGAAAAGAGGGAAATGGGTGGTCCTTTGGATGCTAAACACTTGGATTTTTACAAAGAAATACTTATGACATATACAAAAACTCCCAAGTAGATAATAGGGAACAAGTTGTCCCTTATCAAAAAGATGGTCTCAATAACTGAATACCTAAACGTATAGGCACACAAATGCAAATATATGATTTTCAAAACATAAGGGGATGTAGTCAGGAAGCCGATGGTCTAAATGTCGACTGCCGGCTTCCCGACTGTCTAATCCCGGCAAAGTACTAATGACAGGCGTCGAAATCCCGATGCCTGTCATTAGACCTACGCCGGCAGACCGAACGGAGGGGAGGGCATTCGGCGCTGTAAAGTCAAGGGGTGATAGGCCCCTGTATAAGTATACATATACTCATTCACTGTGTGCTGTGACTAGTATATATATATATATGTATGGTTTGCCTTTTCATATATATACTCGTTCACTGTGTGCTGTATATCTTTATTTATGGGTTGCTGTGTTTTATATATATATACGATATGGAATATAGCAGGTAGCCAGCATAGGGCCTCTGGCGCGTGGAGCAGCTAGTAAGGGGTAAGTATACTGCTGCACAAGTGGGAGCTGTGGTTGTTCTTTGTTGCAGAATGTGTTTAGGACCAGCCGCCCATCAAGGGGACAAGGGTGCTTTGATGAATGTAATTTGTGTCGTCTGTAGTGTGTTGTACTGTACGTTGTCCCTACCCCTCCCCCTTTGGGCATTTTTGTCCGGGTTGCACCCTTTGCTTAACATGTGGGTGTAACCAGTCTGAGGCCAAAAGTGCCAATGATGACCAACCACTGATCCCAGTGAGGGTCATCCTGTGATGCACGGCAGCAGGCTTTCTGCTCCACCCCCCCCCCTCTCCCCCCAGCCACACCTCCTCATGCACTGGGTTAATTTCTCACCTTTCCAATGACAATGTGCAGTCCCTTGGTAGTTTTTAGAACTTTTTTGAAAATTCAATTTTACTGTATTTAAATAATCCCTTTCAATAAATATTAATTTTATTCACATGAGGGTGTAAATTCTTGTATAACCAACAGTAATACACATAATACATATGTGGTGTATAAACAGCCTTGAATTGTTAATCTTTGGTGACGTACTGCCAGAGAGTGACGAAAACAATCGTTATTTCCCAGCTGTGCACACACGTTTCCTGCTTCATTCCTCACTCTTACATCTTACTGCAGCTAGATCACCAAAAATACACTCAAGGGTGATCCTACAATTATAATCATTACCCCTACACCAGACACTACCTCAGCCATATCCAGTTTCAAAACGTCTCAAATGGCCACAAATCTATGAGACAGATGTATTTTCAAAATCTAATCTAACCTGTAGTAACATTTTTACAAATTACTAAAATGCTTATGTTGTTGTCAAAAAAAGACTGCTCATGTATTATTATTAGGGATGTGCGCCGGACCATTTTTGCCGGATTTGGATTTGGTTCTAATTCGTCGTCCGGCTTTGGATTTACATTTGGATTTGCCAAACTGCGGTGACTGGCTTTGGATTTGGATTTGGATTTTTTTACAAAAATTGACAAAAAAAGCTAAAATCACACAAATTGGTCTTTTTTTCTTCCTAGAGTATTATTAACCTCAATAACATTAATTTCCAGTCAATTTAGACCATATCACAGCTAATAATATTGTTTTCAACATTATTGGCCAAAGGTTGCAGTGAGCTGACTTGTTACTAAGCGACAAAGCAACGACACAGACACCACAGTATAAAGCACATCTATTACACATTGCCTCACAGCAGTGGCAGAAATGAAAAGTAGTGCACCCACCCAGTGGGGTACGGCCGGCAGAATCACAGTACTTGTTTACATAGTGGGCTACGGCCCAAGGAGTCACAGTGCACAAGCTTATTAACATTACACCGCACATAGGGCCTGATTCACATTACACCATAAAGTAGTGTCTCTTACTTATGTTATGACACACAGTAGTGCCCCTTTTACACAATGCCCACAGTAGTGACCCTTTTACACAATGCCCACAGTAGTGCCCCTTTTACACAATGCCCACAGTAGCGGTGTCCCTTACACAATGTCCCCAGCAGTGGTGCCCCCTATGCAGTCCCCTTAGTAGTAGGGTCCCCTATGCAGTGCCCCCAGTAGAATGCCCCCCAGTAGTATGCCCCCCATTAGCAGGTCCCCCCAGTAGTATGCACCCCATTAGCATGCCACCCAGTAGTATGCCCCCCATTAGCAGGCCCCCCCAGTAGTATGTCCCCCATTAGCAGCCCCCCAGTAGTAGGCTGCCCCAGTAGTATGGCCCCCCCTGTAGTATGGCCCCCCCAGTAGTAGTAAGCCCTCCCAGTATTATGCCCCCCCCAGTAGTATGGCCCCTCCAGTAGTAGTAAGCCCCCCCCAGTAGTATGGCCCCCCAGTAGCAGGCCCCTCAGTAGTATGGCCCCCCCAGTAGCAGACCCCCCCAGTAGTATAGCCCCCCCAGTAGCAGGCCCCTCAGTAGTATGGAGCCCCAGTAGCAGACCCCCCCCAGTAGCAGACCCCCCCAGTAGTATAGCCCCCCCAGTAGCAGGGCCCCCCCAGTAGCATAGCCCCCCCAGTAGCAGGCCCCTCCAGTAGTATGGCCCCCCTGCACCCCCAGTAGCAGACCCCCCCAGTAGCGCCCCCGGCCCTTGCACAAGTAAAGAAATAAAAAATAAAAACTTACCTGAATCCCCGCTCCTGCGCCATCCGCTCTGCTGTCACACGCTGAGGAGGGAGCCAGAAGACGGAGCTCATGTGTGAGCTCCAGCCGGCTCCCTCCGTGCAGCAGCCAATGAGAGTCTGTGGCTGGCGGCTGTGTGTTTGTGTCTGTGTAGGGCAGACCGCTATCACAGCGCTCTGCCCTACACAACAGGAGCCCTGATGTCGGACGGCGGCCACCGTTCGGCCCCGAACGGGGATCCGAGTCAGGTGGTGAACACCCGAACAGGGTTCGGGTGGACTCGGATCCCCAATGTTCGGAGCGGTTCGAATTCCACAGAATCCGAACCGCTCATCTCTAATTATTATGAATATAAAGTTTCACTGTTTTAAAATATAGTAGAAGTCACTGCAGAGTTTCTCAGCGACTACTTCTAACCTTATATTTCACAATATGGAACACACATGATAATAAGAATAAGAACAAATATTAAGCATACAGAATACAGAAGTGGTACTGTGGAGTTGATTGAGGAACTGAGGTGGGTTAAACCTCAAGGCTGGGGGTTGGCATGGGTACATGCAGTGGGTGCATTTAAAATGCAGTTGTAGTGTGATATATCCGACTAAATTCGCATTGCGAATTTAGGAAATATCACATGGATGTACTAACATCCAAATGATGGGTTAGAACTGCGCTCTGCTGTATGGGCAGATGGGATGTGAGATGTATTGTTTGAGTCGGGGTGCTGCACCTTCCTAAAAGCAGGAGTACCGGGTCCTGTGTAACGATAGAATGGGGTAGAGGGTGCGGAGGGTGCGCTCGCCCTATGGGTGTAATGCTGGAGTAATAGTGTGTTGTGGTCTTTTGTGTTCGATGTTGTGTGTGGAGTGATGGGGTGTAGGGAGGGAAGGGGGTCTAATGGACTGGAGGTGGTGGGTGAGGAAATGAAGACAGAGGCAGAAATGGGGGCCAAAGGGTTTATTGGAAAAAAAACAGTACTAATCCTGTTCGGTCCCAGGCACCCAGGTGGGATGAGCGATCCACTTAGGGGTGTGTGTGGGTGGAGACTGGGGAGGTGAGTGGACCCTTTTAGGGGGCTCCTTTCCATGCAGTTCAATAGACCGGCACGTTACCCCTGCTGGACCTTTGGTCAACAGTCTTAGGATGTCTCGGGGGGGAGGGGAGTGGTGGGTTGGCAGCGGGTCAGGCGGTTGTGGATGTACACCCTGGCGGCGTCCCGCGCAGGGGTATAAGTCTCGGAGTCACTTACCTACCGGTAGGATTTGTTGGTGAAAAAGGCTTGGGCTGCTGGTAGCTGGTGTTAGTTTCCTTTTGCAGATGCGGTGTTGGATGGCTGCTGCAGTGTCAGCGGTTGGAGGAAGCTCTGTGTGTGGTAGTGGCTTGCTGGTGCACTGTGGGGCTTGGTGCACCGCGTTGCTGGCGTTCTGTTCCCGCTGCCTGGTGGGTGCCTGCTGGTGTGGATCACTTAGGGATTGCTGCTGAATGAACAGCTGTGAGTGGAGCTGGTGTTGGTTGCTCCCAGGGGGCGGTGCGTGGTCGCCTGGGTCTAGCAGGTGGAGTGGTGATCAAGAGGGGTGCGCAGGGCTTGCTAGGTGTGATGCCCAGCGCGGCCCTGCGGGTGGTGGGTAGAGAGGGTTCCGGAAGCAGCAAGGCTCGACCGAGTTCTCCGCAGGAATGAAGAGCTCTGGTGTAAGCTGGCTGTGGTGTCAGAATGTAGGGGGTCTCCGACGCGTTTCGGCAGGGGCTCTGCCTTCTTCAAGGAGGTAAGAAGTGTGGCTTTGCATGTGTGAGGTTTAAATGTGGAACTTCCGGGTTCTGTGTTTGTCAGGTGGTGGAGATGACCAATCAGGGCTAAGAGTGGGTGTGGCCCATGTATCTGATAGGTCGTGGGTGATTGTGCGAGGCTAAGCCTGTGGTTGGGTGATAACGTCACGTGGTTTGGGCAGCCAATGGTGTACTGTGCTGCTGTGGGTGTGTTAGCTGGGGCTCGTGTCTGGGTACATATGTGACTGCTATGGGGATTGTGACCGGCTGTGAATGGTCAGCGGCGGTCATGTGGTGTCGGCAGCCAATCATGTGCTCTGCTGGTGTGGGTGTGTATGCTGGGGCTGGTGTGCTTTAATGCATTATGCAGCTGCTATGGGGATCGAGACCGGGTGCGGTTGGTTGGAGTTGGTCACGTGGTGCTGGCAGCCAATCTTGTGCTGTGTAGGGTTTCCGTATGTTTACATGGGTTAAGGTGACAGCTGGCTCTGGCGTGCGTTGGGCGGAGGAGGTATGCGGAGTGTTTTGTGCTGTGTGGAGGATTTAATGAGCGGGCAGGGGCATGTGGCGAGTAGGGTGGGGGTCAGGGGCACCAGGGTGTGTAAGGCAATTATTGTGGAGGTGGGGATGTGAAACCGCATTGTCGTGGTAGTTTAGTCCCGTGGTGCAGGCGGCCAAACATGCGCTGTGATAGGCTGGGTGTGTTTGTGGGGGTGATTATGAGGGTGATGGTTGGTGGCTCGGGTGACCGCAGGGGTCCGGGGAGGTGTGGATGGGCATCTCTCCGGGGATGGTGGCTAGGTGATCGGGCAGGGGGAGATGGAATAAGACTGGTGCGTGTGACATGTGTCAAGCTGTCAGTGCTGTATTGGACATTCCTGTTATGTGTATAATGGTGTCTAGATGATGGCCGCGTGTGGTGGGAGGGTGGGTGTAGTGGTTAGTATCGCTAACCTGTATGATGTGTGGAATGCCAGGGTTGTGTAAGTATATATGTGGTGTGGCCAAGTGGTTAAATCGACTGACACGGGGAAGTGTGTGTTAACGTGTGGCGAGGAGGAGTAAGGTTGGTGTGTTGACTAATAGGTTCTTAGTGTGTGGAATGTGTTTGGTGCAGTAGTGTGTAAATGGTCTTGTTGTGGAGAGGGGGGGGGAAGGGGTGCCGTCTTGGGGTGGTGTGGTCACTATAGAGGCAGGAATGTGTGTGGGGGCCGGGATAAAATGTAGCGTGAGGGGGGGTAGTAGGGGGCAGGTGTGTGTTCATGTTACGGACCGGTGATGTGTATCAGACAGGAGCCATGGCAACATAGAGAAGCGGGGGGCGGGGTGTGTCTTAAATGTGTGTGGCAGTGGGGTGTAATGGTTGCTTAACGTGCTGGGCGATGAGGTGAGGGGGACGGGGGTGGCTCGGATGAGGTCGTGACTAGGTGTATAAGTGTGAGGGCCGCTGTCTGTTGTGTCGGGGGGAGTCCATTTGGGATGTGGGTGGGGGTGTTGGAATGGGTGGTGCGGTCGATATAAGGGGTATGGGGGTGGTGGTGATCAAGGTGTCAGGGTGTGTATGTGTTAGGACAGGGTTGGTTGGGGAAGGGGATGTCAAGGTAACGATGATGCGGGGGGTGAATGGGGATCACTGATTCTGGGTGTCAGCATTTGAAGGTGGGTATGGCTTGATGGGGGCGGTAGGGGGAGGTGGTAGATGATTTAGTGGAGGGGGGGTTTGGATGGTCAGAGGGTGGAAGGTCGGATTGTCTTGACAATTTAAGAGGTAGAGTACGCGGGGTTGCGTGGGGATCGGTGTTGTTAATGTGTCAAGTATATGGTGGCCGTGTTCATTTGGAGATGACTGATTTAATCTCGTTATCGATGTTTAGTCCTTTGGGTGCTAGTGTTTTGAGGGTGAAGATCCACCGGAGTTCCTCCTTGTTTAGGGTCTTGGTGTGGTCCCCTCCCCTCCAGTTTTTCTTGATGTGTTTAATGCCTGTGAATCTGATGCCTGTCGTGTTGCTATGGTGGTGTTCTTGGAAGTGTATGCTGTGGTTGTCTGTCTGTTTCGTGATGTTTCTGAGGTGTTCTTGGATCCTGGTTTTAAGTGGTCTGGTGGTTCTGCCGATGTATTGTTGGTTGCAGGTGCATTGTATAAGATATATGACGTTCGTGGTGTTGCATGTTATGTGTTCCTGTATTTTGTATGTTTCTCCTGTCTGTGTTGATGTGAATGATGTGGTGGGTCTGGTGCTGCGATATTTCAAGGTGGTACAGTTGGTGCACGTACCGCAGTGGAAAAAACCTTGTGTGGGTCTAGAGTTGTTCAGGGTAGTTTGTGAATGTTGCAGGGGTGGGATGTGATTGCGTACCAGTTGGTTCTGTATGTTGGGGGCTTTCCTGTAGATGACTTTTGGTTTGCTGGGTAAGATGTCAATGAGTTGTTCGTCGTGTAGTAGTAGGTGCCAATGTTTGTTCACGATGCGTTTTATGCTGTTTGTGTGTGTGTTGTATTGCGTGATAAATGGGATGTTGTTCTGTATATCTTGTGGTTTTTGTTTGTAGTCAAGAAGTGGCTGTCTGTCTTCTTTACCTATTTGTATGAGGGTGCGTTCTAACTTGTTTGTATGCTTTGTCCAAAAATAGTTTTTTGAGGGTGTTGGTTTGTTCCTTGTAGTCTGTGAGTCTTGTGCAGTTGCGTCTAATGCGTTTGAATTGTCCTGTGGGGATATTGTCAAGCCAGGTGGGGTGGTGACCACTGGTGGATAGGATGTAGCTGTTGACGTCCACTGGTTTTTGGTAGGTTCTGGTATGTATCTGTTGGTTTTCAATGAAGACTTCTAAGACATCTACCACCTCCCCCTACCGCCCCCATCAAGCCATACCCACCTTCAAATGCTGACACCCAGAATCAGTGATCCCCATTCACCCCCCGCATCATCGTTACCTTGACATCCCCTTCCCCAACCAACCCTGCCCTAACACATACACACCCTGACACCTTGATCACCACCACCCCCATACCCCTTATATCGACCGCACCACCCATTCCAACACCCCCACCCACATCCCAAACGGACTCCCCCCGACACAACAGACAGCGGCCCTCACACTTATACACCTAGTCACAACCTCATCCGAGCCACCCCCGTCCCCCTCACCTCATCGCCCAGCACGTTAAGCACCCATTACACCCCACTGCCACACACATTTAAGACACACCCCGCCCCCCGCTTCTCTATGTTGCTATGGCTCCTGTCTGACACACATCACCGGTCCGTAACATGAACACACACCTGCCCCTACTACCCCCCCTCACGCTACATTTTATCCCGGCCCCCACACACATTCCTGCCTCTATAGTGACCACACCACCCCAAGACGGCACCCCTTCCCTCCCCCTCTCCACAACAAGACCATTTACACACTACTGCACCAAACACATTCCACACACTAAGAACCTATTAGTCAACACACCAACCTTACTCCTCCTCGCCACACGTTAACACACACTTCCCCGTGTCAGTCGATTTAACCACTTGGCCACACCACATATATACTTACACAACCCTGGCATTCCACACATCATACAGGTTAGCGATACTAACCACTACACCCACCCTCCCACCACACGCGGCCATCATCTAGACACCATTATACACATAACAGGAATGTCCACTACAGCACTGCCAGCTTGACACATGCCACACGCACCAGTCTTATTCCATCTCCCCCTGCCCGATCACCTAGCCACCATCCCCGGAGAGATGCCCATCCACACCTCCCCGGACCCCTGCGGTCACCCGAGCCACCAACCATCACCCTCATAATCACCCCCACACACACACCCAGCCTATCACAGCGCATGTTTGGCCGCCTGCACCACGGGACTAAACTACCACGACAATGCGGTTTCACATCCCCACCTCCACAATAATTGCCTTACACACCCTGGTGCCCCTGACCCCCACCCTACTCCCCACATGCCCCTGCGCGCTCATTAAATCCTCCACACAGCACAAAACACTCCACATACCTCCTCTGCCCAACGCACGCCAGAGCCAGCTGTCACCTTAACCCATGTAAACATACGGAAACCCTACACAGCACAAGATTGGCTGCCAGCACCACGTGACCACCTCCAACCAACCGCACCCGGTCTCGATCCCCATAGCAGCTGCATAATGCATTAAAGCACACCAGCCCCAGCATACACACCCACACCAGCAGAGCACATGATTGGCTGCCGACACCACATGACCGCCGCTGACCATTCACAGCCGGTCACAATCCCCATAGCAGCCACATATGCACCCAGACACGAGCCCCAGCTAACACACCCACAGCAGCACAGTACACCATTGGCTGCCCAAACCACGTGACGTTATCACCCAACCACAGGCTTAGCCTCGCACAATCACCCACGACCTATCAGATACATGGGCCACACCCACTCTTAGCCCTGATTGGTCATCTCCACCACCTGACAAACACAGAACCCGGAAGTTCCACATTTAAACCTCACACATGCAAAGCCACACTTCTTACCTCCTTGAAGAAGGCAGAGCCCCTGCCGAAACGCGTCGGAGACCCCCTACATTCTGACACCACAGCCAGCTTACACCAGAGCTCTTCATTCCTGCAGAGAACTCGGTCGAGCCTTGCTGTTTCCGGAACCCTCTCTACCCACCACCCGCAGGGCCGCGCTGGGCATCACACCTAGCAAGCCCTGCGCACCCCTCTTGATCACCACTCCACCTGCTAGACCCAGGCGACCACGCACCGCCCCCTGGGAGCAACCAACACCAGCTCCACTCACAGCTGTTCGTCCAGCAGCAATCCCTAAGCGATCCACACCAGCAGGCACCCACCAGGCAGCGGGAACAGAACGCCAGCAACGCAGTGCACCAAGCCCCACAGTGCACCAGCAAGCCACTACCACACACAGAGCTTCCTCCAACCGCTGACACCGCAGCAGCCATCCAACACCGCATCTGCAAAAGGAAACTAACACCAGCTACCAGCAGCCCAAGCCTTTTTCACCAACAAATCCTACCGGTAGGTAAGTGACTCCGAGACTTATACCCCTGCGCGGGACGCCGCCAGGGTGTACATCCACAACCGCCAGACCCGCTGCCAACCCACCACTCCCCTCCCCTCCGAGACATCCTAAGACTGTTGACCAAAGGTCCAGCAGGGGTAACGTGCCGGTCTATTGAACTGCACGGAAAGGAGCCCCCTAAAAGGGTCCACTCACCTCCCCAGTCTCCACCCACACACACCCCTAAGTGGATCGCTCACCCCACCTGGGTGCCTGGGACCGAACAGGATTAGTACTGTTTTTTTTCAATACACCCTTTGGCCCCCATTTCTGCCTCTGTCTTCATTTCCTCACCCACCACCTCCAGTCCATTAGACCCCCTTCCCTCCCTACACCCCATCACTCCACACACAACATCGAACACAAAAGACCACAACACACTATTACTCCAGCATTACACCCATAGGGCGAGCGCACCCTCCGCACCCTCTACCCCATTTACTAACATCCACATGCAGGGACAGAGCTTGCGATAAAGCTCTGTCCCTGTGAATATCCTGCGCACACTTCACACTGTAATTTTCGGAAAAAAATACAGGGAGAACGTGTCTGCGCATGCGCCACCGCCAGATACCGCAACCCCCCCTGTGCTCCCCCTGTGGCCACCCCACCCCCTACGACCCCCCCTTGTCAGATTACACTTACCTGGGTGATCAGTGCTCCGTTGATGTTCTCTGTGGCTCCGATCAGCTGGTCTCCCGGCTCCTGCACTGTGACCCCGGTCAGTTGCTCAATGCGCAGAAGGACCATCGCGATCATCGGGCTTGTGACGAGACCCTTGTGGTAGGGTCTAATAGAGCCGGAAGCTCTCCCACTGACATCACTGGTGATGTCAGTGGGGCCGCCCACAAACGGCAGGCGTTCGCTTGGGAAGCCTCCGTTTGTGAAGCCAACCCCAGGCCACGCCTACCAAATTGGGCGAGCTGTCAATCACCATCGACAGCTCGCCCCCTTTGGAGCGAGACCCGGAGCGATGGAGCACCCGTCGCTAGCCGGGTCTCGCGCATGCGCACGATGGAGCCGGCTCTGTTGTGCGCATGCCCAGTGGGCAAACATCGACCCGGTTGCGAGCGCTCAGCGCTTGCGACCGGGTCTGAATCAGGCCCTGTATACCATAAAAATAGCAATTTTTATGTTATACTGTAGTGATGGCCACTGACAGCTGTACCATCGATGGTTCAACCATCGCTAGAAGCCATCAATTGTTTAGTGATTGGTCGAGATCTGTGTAGATCACAACTGCCGATGTTTCCTAAACATCAATTGAGGGTTGCCATCGATGGTGCAACATTGATGGCCACCAGCAATGGCAAACCACTTGTTCTCAATCAGACCATTGATGCAGTGGCGTCACAAGGGGGGTGCGGGGGGTGCGGGCCGCGTCTGGTGTCACCCTACAAGAGGGTGACACCAAAATCCACACACTCATGCCCGCACCCCCCGCCGCCACACTTCTGCCTGCCAGGGCCGCCATCAGGAGAGGGGGACAGTCGGGTTTACTGTCCCGGACACTTTGACACCTTCCACCCGCCCGCCGCTCCCTCCACCGCCGCCGCTACTGCCTGTCCAGACAATCTGCCTTACTGGAGCCCTCTGTCCACCGTGAAAGAGCCGGGTGCCTGTCATTTCTCCTCTGCCTCTGAATAATAAAGTTTATTACCCAGCGCACATGACGTCATGACGTCACAAGTGCCGGATAATAAACTTTATTATACAGATGTAGAGGGGAATTGACAGGCACCCGGCTCTTTCACGGTGGACAGCGGCACGGAAGAGAAGAGAGAGGAGCCGCAGTGACTATGGAGCAGCAGCCTGGAACAGAAGAAGGGTAAGACAGCATTGCATAAGGGGAACTGCATAATGGGCACTAATGGGGGCATTCCATAATGGGCTCTAATACAGGGGTCATTGAATAAGGGGTCCATAATGGGCTCTAATACAGGGGTCATTGAATAAGGGGCACTACATAAGGGGCATTACTGGGAGCACTTCATAATGGACACTACTGGGGGCACTGTCTAAGTGGAGCTAATACGGGGGCATTGCATAAGCAGCACTACTGGAGCACTGCATAAGGGGCATTACTGGGGGCATTGCATAATGGACTACTGGTGGCACTGCATAAGGGGCTCTAATACAGAGGGCATTGCATAATGGGGTCTTATACAGGGAGCATTGCAAAAGGGGCTCTTATACCCCCAGTGTATAATGGATACAACTGCAGTGGCATTGCATAAGGGACTCTAATACAGGTGGCATTGCATAAGGGGCACTACTACCGGGGGCACTACATTGGTTTTCATTAATAATCACCCTTTCAAAATTCCATATAAGACTATTTTTTTTTTCTTGTGGCTCACACTCTCTTAGACCTTGAATATTCGGCCCGGTTGGTATTTGAGTTTGTCATGCCTGGTACACACACACACACACACACACTAAAATCTATAGATATACAGGGCCATAAGCAGAGGTGCGTGTGGCCGCACAGGACTGGATTGCCTGGGGTCGGTACTAGCCGTACCTGTAGTCTGCTGAAGAATGCACATCTGACTTACGGTTTCTGTACTGTGTGGGAAGAGGGAGGGGACACTATTGCTGTGGGCATTGTATAAGGGGCACTACTACTGTGGGCATTGTGTAGAAGGGGCACTACTGTGGGCATTGTGTAAAAGAGGTCACTACTCTGTGTCGTAACATAAATAAGGGAAACTATGGTGTAATGTGCATCAGGAGCACTATGTGCAGTGTAATGTGAATAAGATTGTGCTACTGTGTGGCAGAATTTGAATTGGGGATAGTATTGTATGACCATGCCCCTTTCTTTTGAGATCACGCCCCTGTTTTGCGCCATGTGCCTTAGGCGCACGCTGTCCTTTTACTGATATATTGCCAAGGAAGGGAGGAGGGGGGGGGGTCGTTCCACCTCTACGAACATTTTAAGCACTGCTACACAGAATACCGGGCGTGGCATCATAATGTCCGCCGGGTGCGCCCGGCATTCTGGGAGGGGCACAGTGTGACTGCTGGACTGATAAGGGGAAGAGTTTGTGGAGCTGCACACCTTGGTCCCGATTTTTTTATTTTTTTGGGGGTGTCACCATGCATTACAGCACCAGGTGACACCAACCCTAGTGACGCCTCTGCATTGATGGTTTGCAAAACATCGATGGTCGGTTGCCATCTCTAATCAGAGGCTCTGCGATATATATATATATATATATATATATATAAGAAACCACATAATGTCCACACTCACGTCTTGTAAAGTTCAATGCTGGGGTAGCTGACCCTAAGCAAAGTAAAAACCTTGCCAAAAGATAATCTCCAAAAAAAAGGTCCTTGGACTGGACCGAAACGTCGATGGCTGTACGTTTAAGATGACCTAAATAAAATTAAATATTTTATGAACATTCCTTGGCTTCTTTTTTTTGGAGATTATATATATATATATATATATATATACACACGCATATATTATATATATATATATATATATACATACATACATATATATAATATATAGATATATATATAACTATCGTGGCCCTTATCAAAACGGGCATCATGGGGAAGGAGGAGGATGAGGAGCTGAGGCTGAGGAGGGAGTGTGCGGGGCGCTGCTGGGCTGCCTGGGTACATAGAAGAAGCAGCAGCCAGAGTCACGGCTGCTGCTTCCTGTACATTGTAGTTCCGGAGCCACAACGGAAGCGTGTCCCGTTAGTGGCCCGGATACATAGCAGCAGCAGCGGCTACCAGAGCCACCGCTACTGCTTCTTCTACACAGTGATCAGTTAGTGATCACTGTAGTTCTGGAGCTGCAGCGGGAGGGTCCCCCGCAGGCGGCCCGGATACAGAGCAGCAGTGGAGGCTACCAGAGCCGCGGCTGCTGGGGCCAGCTGCCCGATCACTGCTGGTCACAGTGATCGGGTCACAGCAACAGCTGCGCTACATGAGCCGTGGCTGCTGCTTCAATGGCAGTGCGCCAGGAGGGGGTTGCCGACGGTGCCCGATCACTGTGGCCAGCAGTGATCGGGAAATGCAGGAAAGGCAGCCATGCTTGCTGGAAGATTAGCCTTCCATAGCCGCCTAGTGGGCATATCTGACTGGTCGTATCAGATACGACCATGTCAGGGAAAGCCCAGTCTGGTGTGGTCGTATCTGATACGACCGTGCCAGGCAAGTGGTTAATGAACTCTCTGGCCAGCGCTGCGTGATCATCACACATATACTCGGCACCAGTGTCCTGCTTCTGATACAGTGAATCAGGAGCAGCTGCAGGAGGACCAGCGTATATAATAAAGTTAGGAGCACTGGGCCCCCTCTCACAGACGTAGGACCCCATCAAATACTGTAAGTTACTTCACCTCTGCCTCCATAGTTGCTCCACCCTCAGCTACCCTCCTCTTCTCCCCCCTGCTCTAATTGGCCAGATATTGTGTGTGCACTACACTGAGGAAGGAAATGTGGGAGAACAACTGTGGTGCACACACAGAGGTGCCTCTCCCCCCTTCTCCCTCCTATACTATCTGCCCCACTGTCCCCTGTACTATTCCTGAATCCTGCCTCTGCCCCCCTACCCCTCCTATACAATCTTCCCCACCGTCCCCTGTACTATGCCTGAATCCTGCCTCTGCCCTTCTACCCCTCCTATACAATCTGCCCCCTGTACTATGCCTGAATCCTGCTTCTGTCTCCCCTCCCCATATCCCTATCTCTGTACTCTCCCCTTGTGTCTCAATATATGTGCCCCTGCTCCCCCATACCTGTGCCTTTGCCCCTCTCTCTATATCTCTGCCTCTGCCCGCTTCCCAGTTTTGACTCTGCTCCCTTCCTGTCTTTTGTGTCCTTTACCTAAGTGTGCCTCTCCCTATTTGCACCTCTGTCCCTTTTACCAAGGTGTGCCTCTCCCCATGTGTGCCTCTGCCCCCTAGTCACATCCGTGCTGTGTTCCACACCACATACAGTAACTGAACCTCTGGATGGCAGGTAAGTACAGTTCTATGTGGTAAAATATTAGGCTTTCCTCACAAAAAAAATCCTTTCTTTTTTTAAACAGCAAATATTCTCATTTTTTTTTAAATCTACTGTTTAACTATTTATTTTTGCTATGTGTAGTGTTTGTGTGTGTATGTATATATATATATATATATATATATACTCCAGAAACCAGAGCTCAACCCCACACCTTTGCGTCCACCAGGCCTTTGGGGGGAAGAACCAAAGAGGTGGGGGGGCGGGGGCCCTGCCTTTATCATTTGTACCGTGCACCATGATTTCTGATGACAGCCCTGTCGGCCAGTGTGTAGCCAGCAGAACAGTCAGTCAGAGCCAGATTAAGGAGGGGGAGACAGGGGCAGGGCTGGCCCTAGCCCAAATTTTTAAGTAAGCGAGTAAATTTTTTGGCGCCCCCCCTATGCAGTGCCCCTTTTACAGTGCCCCCGGTAGTGGTCCCCCCTGTGCAGTGCCCCTTGTGCCCCAGTAG
This sequence comes from Taudactylus pleione, assembly GCA_031769625.1. Classification (NCBI taxonomy): domain Eukaryota; kingdom Metazoa; phylum Chordata; class Amphibia; order Anura; family Myobatrachidae; genus Taudactylus; species Taudactylus pleione. Next base: position 17,134,209 of record JAUIMM010000115.1, on the reverse strand, counting down.
TACTCCCCCCCTATGCAGTGCCCCAAGTAGTGGTACCCCCTATGCAGTGCCCTTTATATAGTGCCCCCAGTAGTGGTGTCCCCCCTTCTAATGCCCCTAGTAGTAGTCCCCCCTCTTGTAGTGCCCCAGTAGTATTCCCCCCTGTAGTGCCCCCAGTAGTATTCCCTCCCTGTAGTGCCTCCGGTAATATTCCCTCCCTGTAGTGCCCCCAGTAGTATTCCCTCCCTGTAGTGCCCCCAGTATTCCCTCCCTGTATTGCCCCCAGTAGTATTCCCCCCCTGTAGTGCCCCCAGTAGTATTCCCTCCCTGTAGTGCCCCCAGTAGTATTCCCTCCCTGTAGTGCCCCCAGTAGTATTCCCTCCCTGTAGTGCCCCCCGGTAATATTCCCTCCCTGTAGTGCCCCCAGTAGTATTCCCTCCCTGTAGTGCCCCCAGTAGCATTCCCTTCCTGTCGTGCCCCCAGTAGTATTCCCCCCCTGTAGTTGCCCCAGTAGTAATCCCCCCTGTAGTGCCCCAGTAGTATTCCCCCCTTGTAGTGCCCCCAGTAGTAGCCCCCCTTGTAGTGCCCCCAGTAGTAGCCCCCCCTATAGTGCTCCCAGTAGTAGCCCCCCTTGTGGTGCCCCCAGTAGTAATCCACCACCCAGTAGAGATGTAATAAAAATTAAAAAAAACAACACTTACCTAAAACCCGCTCCAGCTCCTGGTCCCGCCGCCGAAATATCAACTCCTCCGTCCGCCGCTTTGCATTATGGGAGTGATAAGAGTCACTCCCATTACCCACTGCGGGAGCCGGAAGATGTCCGGCACCGGCAGTGGGAGCAGCAGCCGATGAGAGTCTGTCAGACTCTCATCAGCTGCTAAAGCAAACACACAGCTGCCGGCGCCGGCGGCTGTGTGTTTGTGCCGTGTAGCGCTGACTGAACTCCGTCCTGTCAGCGCTACACACGCGGTGCAGCTGTGTCACAGAGACAAAAGTCTGCACTGCGGCCCGCATGGTACGCAGCTGAGGCGCCCTTCACTATATGGCGCCTTACGCAGCTGCGTATCATGCGTAACGGGAGAACAGGCCCTGGACAGGGGGCACATGCTCCAAAGCCCTATCTCTCATGGGGCTGCTCTTAAACTTTAATTATTACTGTGGTGCTGCAGGACTGCATGAGAAAGAAGACAGGAGAGAGGGAGGTGGTGTGTTGCGAGGAGGGAGCATGGCAAGGTGGTATTGGCAGAACCTATATATGTGGATAACTTAACTAGGATGTGGTTTAAAAAACAGGTAGAATTGGTTGCTGAATGGGATGCAGTCTGGATACCGACGGGCGCTACCCCACCCGCTGATATCCCAACTATTCAGGCCCGACATGGGACTAAAGATAGACGTCGAAATCCTGACTCCTATCATTAACCCCACTACGAAATTCCGACACCCGGCATGCTGAAAGAAGGTAAGTCGGGTGTCTTAGGTTCTATCTGTGGGTGGGGGGGGTTATAGGTTTAGGAACCTATAAGGGGGGACTTAGGGTTAGGCTATTCAGCCGCCGGCATTGCATACCGATTCCAGCTGAATAACACAAGGTTAATACAGTAGGCATACAATGTCCATAGGATGTTCAACAGATAAAGCCAGGAATGTGTGCTTTGCTGTTTAGTGAGGCACACAGCTGTACTAACACACAGTAGCTGCAGTGGAGTATTTGGTGCAACTAGCGGTGGTGACACAGTGGCACTTGCAGGGTCTCTGGGCCTCATTCAGCAAGAATCACAACTGCAAAGCTGCACCCAGGCTATAGCTATGTATGCACTCAGGCTATAGATATGTATGCACCCAGGCTATAGATATGTATGCACTCAGGCTATAGATATGTATGCACTCAGGCTATAGATATGTATGCACTCAGGCTATAGATATGTATGCACCCAGGCAGCTTTGCAATTGCGATACTTGCAATAATGTAAATGCCATGAAGAAAAAGAGAAAATTTTGTCTATAGTGCGGCGCACAATTTGCAAATATTGATATATTAAAATGATCATTCTTTATTAAATATGTATTAAAAAGTGTCCCATTAGGGAATAATGTTCAGCGAAATAATGGTTTTAAAATGACAGAAGAAAAAAAGTGTGTATATATAAACACAGAAATGTGCAATAAATTTAAGAATTAACTTCACTGTTTGTCCTCTTGTATTATTAATTCTATGGTATTATTAAGGATAATACAGTATGTTTGTTTACTACAGAAAAATGTAGAGACAATTCAACTGAAACCTCTCAATTGTGTGTGGCATATAGTTATTTACCACTTAATATTGTGTGGCATATAAATGGTTAACCACTTCATATAATAGCTTATCAGTACTCCTAATTGATTAATTCCCTAGGGATTCGATATAGTGCCCTCTTATACTAACCAGTGTGTATATATTTTATGATGAAGGAAAATCCTTCTATTTTCATATTATCACACTGATTCTCATTTCTAGACCTCACACACGATTTATTGTTCAATTATTAATTAATACATATTGAAACCAACATCGGTGCTTAAGATGAAAATGGTCTGATTATTTTAGGAGGTTAATACATATTATATATTTTCTTACCTATTGGGTTTTCAATTAGTGTCTTATCATTAATTATTTATTTGAGATGTTCCATCTCCCTTTGTTGCTATTGGAAGGTTATCATATCACGTAGCCTCCATGCATATAATGATAATCTGTGCAGCAGGGATATATTGGCAACAATCTATCCCTCCCGCCCCCTCTACACACTTGCAGAATGGGTCCTGCATAGGCGCAGATTCCCGATAATCGGAAATCTGAATCAGGCCCTATGGTGTAATCCTCTCAGCAAAGGAGAAACACACAGGGGCATGTCATTCCACAATGGAAGACAGTACTACTTCTAACTGGCTGGGTCAGAGGTCGTCCGCAGTTTGAGGTCCCGGCAGCTCAGAGAAGACAGCGCAGAGCCCCCTCCACCAACAGATGGCACATTGTGCAGTCTGCCTGCTTCTGAATGTAGGCATCATGGAAAATAGGATGGTGGAGCTGCTGCAATGCTGACTGACTGGCATGCATCCTAAGATCATTACCAAACATATCCCAGCTGTATTCAGCCTGCGATAGAACAGCCACACCCCATCCTGACTGTCTAATGGTGGGTACACACTGGGCGATATTACTGAGCCACTGCAATCGCTCAGTAATCGTGCACAAATCGTGCACTTTTATGTCGGAAACGGCCAGCGATGCGCACTCCCGCTGGTCGTTTCCGACATTGTCCATCGCCTGAACATGCAGCACAATCCGACGACCTCGTCAGGTTGCTGCATGTTGAGGAATGGAGGAGAGAGCCCGGCGCTGAACGATATCGTTAATGATATCGTTCAGCGGCTGTGCTCAATGTCATGAACGAAATTGAGCACAGCCTGCCGGGGACACACTACACGATATCGCTCAGGGAGCATATCGTGTAGTGTGTACGCACCTTATGTGTAAGCAGGCACAAGTGGCAGAATCAGAGAACCAATCAGAGCGCAGCCCTCGGCCCTGCAGCAGCAGTCAGTTACTCACACAGTACAACAGTTTTTTCTGTGACTAGCTTCATTCCAAGCCTAAACTTCAGATGCTCTCTTGCTGTTTCAGAACCGTAGTCAGAACCGCTGCCTACAGCAGCATGGTGCAATACTTTTTTCTGTTACTTGCTTTACTAAAATCGTCACTGCTCTGTTCCCTTTTGTCACAGATTTATACAAACCTTCCTCAACCAATGCTGTATAGTGAATACCCCATCAAAATCCGCCCAATGGTTAAAGAGATTAACCTGAACGAAGAGAGAGACCCTTAAACCGGGGACTTAATTTTATATTTATCTAGAGATATTACTTTCAGAAAAAAACGATATTACTTTTGCTTAAGGGTACTTTAATAATAATATACACCTAATTTAGATGTCTTTGCAACTGTCTTCCAAAATTTTAATGTGTGACTAGTGCTGGGAATTGTACTGCTATAGGAAACTAAATTTGCCAGTCCCATAAAGCTTTCAGACTACATTATGATTCTGTTCTCACCATATCTAAGCAGGTTTAACTTTCATCCAGTAAACTGCAAATTATTTATTTTTATGTACTAAAATTGTGGCTTCACAACAGTTCAAAAGATATGGGAGTCGAGTGAAAAATATAGAACATTTCAAGGGCACGTAACATAATGTAATAAGTGTAAGCAGAGAACACTGAACTCTGCAATACCGTCCACCTCTGAATCAGGCCCTAAGTCCGTGCCTAAAAGAGAATTGTTCATATTGTGCCTCTCTTCTTGTGCAGAGCACCTAACCTCTGAAGGGCATGTTTTGTTGCTTTCCATTTCACAAGCATCTAATCCAAACCCTGTGAGAGTAAACTGATTTTCATTTGCAGCTGAGAAAACCCTGCCATATTTCTCCTGTTGTCAAGGCTACGTGGTAGCAATGCAATTCTTAGCAACTAATAAATGTTTATGTAGAGTTTTCTATTTTATGTGCTTTCTCACCAGCAAGCAACTACTGACAATTTTAGTCTGTGATTTAGAGATCCACACAAAACATAGCAATACCACTGATACATTGCATAGTCGATAAAAAAAATGCATCATTTACATTCATTTAAAGGAGCAGTAATGCCATTCTACAATGAAAATGGAAGCAAGACACTAAATTGTCTGGGAAAGGCTGTTGATGGCTAAACAAACAGTTCAAAATAATTTAAATATTATTTTCACTTTTGAGTCTAGTATTAATATTCTGCAAAATCTCATCCTCAGATGAAAATGTTCCCAATCCATAGAAGCAAGATATGAAACCCAAGAACTACATCGCTTGGCATGGTATATTTGGCATGATTCTGCCACTTGTGCCTGCTTACACATAGACAGTCAGGATGGGGTGTGGCTGTTCTATCGCAGGCTGAATACAGCAGGGACATGTTTGGTAATGATCTTAGGATGCATGCCAGTCAGTCAGCATTCAAACACATACAGAAGAAAAGACACATTCCATGTATGAGACAGGTGCCTGGAGTTAACCCATAATTGCTGACTTCCAGCAGCCAGGTCAGGTCAGTGGTGGGGCATTTGGTGGGAAAGTTGGAGGGTCATTGGGGGTGATGATGAGATTGTGTTAGTGTGGCCCCGCCCATGCAAGGCTGTAAATACTGGCTTTGGGAAGCGAGGGCATGGCCACGATGACGAGACTCAGCACAAGTCACGTCTTAGCTGCCCGGACCACCCATTTTTGCTTGGTAATTCAGCAGCTGGCTCTGAGAGACTTGCCCACTCTTCCAGCGGGTTGGGAGCGCCACCCAATTTTTGTGAGCCTCCAGTCTGTTCCGCAAGAGTAGGCAAATATAAGTTAACCAGATGCATATCCTACTGTTGATGATTCGCATTAAAATAGTTACCACTTTGCTTATGGTCACAATTGAGAATTATTTAGCGACCACAATTTGCGCCTGCAATTTGGAGCGCAATTATTGAAAACTCTGCATGAGCTAAACTTGTCGACTTATGTAGGCAGAACTCTGTTAGATCCGTTGTCTGGGAGGTTCAGGTGGGAGGGGGCGGGGGTTTGGGACTATGATTAGTGCATTGCGGCCCAGCCTGCAATTTGTGGCATTATGGGTCAGTTTTTCTCCTAAAATATTTATGGGTTTAGCCTGATTTATTGGGAGAGGACACTGGATATGTCTTTATTACAGTTTTGTGTGCCAAGATTCCTATGACATTGCTCAGAGAGCACCTAAAAGTGCTCTTCACTATTGAAATAAATGTATAGGATGAGACCTTGGGGCAATTCAATCAAATGCAATGTTGGCAATGTGCTATCAGAATGGCGTGGTAACTGTAGTAATGATAGCACATCATGATGACAACATTGCACATTTTACTTTGCATACCACTTTTACCCATGTGGTATGCAGCAGAATGAGAGATTCACAGTGAGTGAGAACACAACAGCAAGAGGTAAGTGGAGCTGGATGAAAAGGGATGAAGGGGAGGGGGGGTAGAGGGTAATTAGTATAGCTGGGTAAAGTTTATAAGTAAACTGTGTGGTGTTTTTTTATGAGGTTCACTTATGATGTAGAGGTTAATACTTTTTGGGGGGTTAATTAACATGTAGGGTCTTTTTAATAGATAGTAATAACTGTGAATGGATGAACTAATGTGGTTAAGGGAATGCTTATATGGGGGTGGTCAGTTGAATAAGGCTGCTATAATCATCCTGAAGTAGTTTAATGATTTTTAGGAGTGATATTTTTTTAGAATGAAAGGATAATATTGTGTGGCAGTCTCAAAACTACTCTGTGTTATATAATGGTCTTTCGCATGCTCTCTGTATTATATGGTGGTCAGCATTTTCTGTATTATATGGTGATCAGTGCTCTCTGTATTATATGACATTCATTCACATGCTCTCTGTATTATATGGTGGTAATTTACATGCTCTCTGTATTATATGGTGGTAATTTACATGCTCTCTGTATTATATGGTGGTCATTCACTTGTTCTGTATTATATAGTGGTTATTTACATGCGCTCTGCATTATATGGTGGTTATTCACATGCTCTGTATTATATGGTGATCATTCACATGCTCTCTGTATTATGACAGTCTTTCACATGCTCTCTGTATTATATGACAGTCATTCACATGCTCTCTGTATTATATGACAGTCATTCCCATGCTCTCTGTATTATACAGTGCTTCTGGAAAGTATTCACAGCGCTTCACTTTTTCCACATTTTGTTATGTTACAGCCTTATTCCAAAATTGAATAAATAAATTTTTGTCCTCAAAATTATATACACAATATCCCATAATGACAACATGTAAAAATTTTTGTTTGAGATTTTTGTAAATTTAATAAAAAACAAACCCTAAAAAATCACTTGTACATAAGTATTCACAGCCTTTGCCATGAAGCTCAAAATTTAGCTCAGGTGCATCCTGTTTCCACTGATCATCATTGAGATGTTCCTACAGCTTAATTGGAGTCCACCTGTGGTAAATTCAGCTGATTGGACATGATTTTGAAAGGCATACACCTGTCTATATAAGGTCCCACACTTGACAGTGCATGTCAGAGCACAAGCCAAGCATGAAGTCCAAGGAATAGTCTGTAGATCTGCGAGACAGGATTGCCTCGAGGCACAAATCTGGGGAAGGGTACAGAAAAATATCTGCTGCTTTGAAGCTCCCAATGAGTACAGTGGCCTCCATCATCCATAAATGGATGAATTCGAAACCACCAGGACTCTTCCTAGAGTTGGCCGGCCATCTAAACTGAGCGATTGGGGGAGAAGGGCCCTAGTCAGGGAGATGACCAAGAACCCGATGGTCACTCTGTCAGAGCTACATCATTCATCTGTGGAGAGAGAATAACCTTCCAGAAGGACAACCATATCTGCAGCAATCCACCAATCAGGCCTGTATGGTAGAGTGGCCAGACGGAAGCCACTCCTTAGTAAAAAGCACATGACAGCCCGCCTGCAGTTTGCCAAAATGCACCTGAAGGACTCTGACTATGAGAAAGAAAATTCTCTGCTCTGATGAGACAAAGATTGAGCTCTTAGGCGTGAATGCCAGGCGTTATGTTTGGACGAAACTAGACACCGCTTATCACCAGGCCAATACCATCCCTACAGTGAAGCATGGTGGTGGCAGCATCATGCTGTGGGGATGTTTTTCAGTGGCAGGAACTGGGAGACTAGTCAGGATAGAGGGAAAGATGAATGCAGCAATGTACAGAGACATCCTCGATAAAAACCTGCTCCAGAGCGCTCTTGATCTCAGACTGGGGCAATGGTTCATCTTTCAGCAGGACAACGACCATAAACACACAGCCAAGTTATCAAAGGAGCGACTTCAGGACAACTCTGTGAATGTCCTTGAGTGGCCCAGCCAGAGGCCAGACTTGAATCCGATTGAACATCTCTGGAGAGATCTCAAAATGGCTGTGCACCGAAGCTTCCTATCCAACCTGATGAAGCTTGAGAGGTGCTGCAAAGAGGAATGGGAGAAACTGCCCAAAGATAGGTGTGCCAAGCTTGTGGCATCATATTCAAAAAGACTTGAGGCTGTAATTGCTGCCAAAGGTGCATAAACAAAGTATTGAGCAAAGGCTGTGAATATGTATGTACATGTGATTTCTTAGTTTGTTTTTTTTTAATAAAAATTACCAAAAATCTAAAATAAAAACTTTTTACACGTGGTCATTATAGGGTATTGTGTATAGAATTTTGAGGACAACAATGAATGTATTCCATTTTGGAATAAGGCTGTAACATAACAAAATGTGGAAAAAGTGAAGCCCTGTGAATACTTTCTGGATGCACTGTATGGTGGTCATTCGCATGCTCTCTGTATTATATGGTGGTCATTCACATGCTCTGTATTACATAGTGGTCATTTACATGCTAACTGCATTATATGGTGGCCATTCACGTGCTTTCTGTATTACATGGTGGTCATTCACATGGTCCCTGTATTATATGGCCGTCATTCTCATGCTCTCTGTATTATATGGAGGTCATTCACATGCTCTCTGTATTATATGGTACTCATTCACATGCTTTTTGTATTATATGGTAGTCATTTGTATGCTCCCTGTATTATATGGTGGTCATTCATATGCTCTTGTATTATATGGCGGTCATTCGCATGGTCTCTGTATTATATGGCAGTCATTCACATGCTTTCTGTATTATATGGTGGTCATTCACATGCTATCTGTATTATATGGTGGTCATTAACATGCTCTCTGTATTATATGGCGGTCTCTTAAGTGCATGGCGGCCACACAAATGCTCTCTGTAGTGTAAAGGCAGTCAAAAAAATGTTCTCTGCAGTCCATGGTGGTCACAAAAATAGGAAGGGGCAGTGCATACTTTATCAGAATCCTGTGTATCTCAGTCCCATCTCCGCTTGCGACTTCGTGGGTGTAACTAGGGTGCAACTGGAATGGTTTGCTATGAAATGCTGACGGAATTGCAGGCACTGATGATTAAAAATGTTACCTATTACTGCTTATCGTTAAGTAGACCCTATATGCTTTATTTCCTTATGGATAAGTTTGCTTTGTAATTTTATTTTGTATTTCTGTAGTGGGAGGGGTTCTTTGTAAGATTTTCTTTCAGCTCCAGTTTGTCTAGAAAAGGTATTAATTGTATGAATGGATTGGGATGGGAGCCCCAAAACAGAATCTTGCCTAGGGCCCTGTGAGGTCTTAAGCTGGGCATCCACTATACAATTATCTGTCAGATATCTGTCCAATCTGGCTGGTTGGAATGAAAGCCTGGTAATGTATGGGACCAAATGACAGTTGATCATATGGTCTTAAAAACTGGAAAACGGACAAAAAAAATTGTTCAAATTGGTTACATTTGTGTGTTTAAACCAATTTGTCTGAACAACCATTTTTGGGTATTTTTCAGTGTTTGTGAGCAAATGGATGACTGTCATTTGCTCCCATACATTACCAGGTTTTCACTCCAACCAGCCAGAAGGGACAGATATCTGACAGAAAATTGTATAGTGTATGGCCAGCTCTAATCCGGCTCTGTTTTTAATGTAGTACTGTTTAAATTATAAAAAAAAAAAATAAGTTTTAGTTAAATGAACTTTGTAGCTCACCAGAACTGTGTTGCTTTTTCCACATGAATTGCTGTTTATTAAATAAGTCATAACATCATCCAGGCAGAGAAAGAAAACAGCAGTGCAAGTGAACTTACTGTAGCAGAGCAGTAATTATACTGGGGCATTTGTATAATTACCAAGTAGTGGCAGAGCTACCACTTTTTCCTGTGTGTTGTCGCTTCTGGGCATTTTTAATCATAAAAAAATGTAAATAATATATTTATTTAAAAAATTGTTTAGTTAATATTCTTTTTCAATAATTTAATTAAGATTTTTTTTCAGTCATTTTTACAAATGAAATGAGAATAAAGAATAAGCTATGCCCATCTGAGATATTAAAAGAGATTAATTTTTTAACTGAAATCTTCATTCTATCTAGCAGTAGAAATGCCCCATGAGTCATGTCGTTCACAAAATGATCACCCCCTTATCTTCTCTCTCACTTTTATAAATATTAAATTGCAGGTGTAAAAGTACTTCCTTGCAGAAACATATCTAACCATTGTACAAACCCTGTTATTATATATATTATAAGTATATATAAGTATTTTTGAACAAGCTACTAAAATACACAAATAACTCAAATTCATGTAGATTTATTGTACACAAACAGGAGTAAAACTCACACATTTTCAGGAGTCAGCTGGGTTTAGAGCAGTTAAGAAAGTTGTTCTGCAACACACCAGGCACTGATATGTCTAATGCTCTATGCACGTACAGCAGTTGGATATGTTTATACCCAATCAATCAGAACCATTGCTCTGACAGGTTATTTTTATATATATATATATATATATATATATATATATTATACTGTATATAATATATATAGTTCATTTCTATTTGAAGAAAGTTTAAAACATCACACTATGCAGATATTAAATATATTTATTGCGAGTAATATTTTTTTTCATTTCAATAAAATAGATTTAAAAATGTACTGTATAAAAGATTTAGGATTTTCAATAATTTACTATTATTTACATTAGAATGTAGTTCCTGTTAGTATGCAGATCTGGGGGGAAACATAGTTGTGTATGTTTAATCTATAATCTAGCAATTAAGCCTACACCCACCACAGGAAGCTCCATCCCAGCAGAAATCCCTATACAAATCAAAGAATTCAAAATGTTAATATTGCACAAGAACCAACACTGGAATGTAGATGCTGCACGTGCATAACATGTTCAGTTATCCAGCTATGGTGGGTCTTATCTCACATACATTTTGCATATTCTTCATACATACTGATGTCCATACTGAAACCGCAAACAAACAAAGAAACTCTGGGGGTCATTCAGACCCGCTCGCGAGCGCAGGACGCTCGCAAGCGGGTCGATGTTGCCCCACTGCGCATGCGCACGACGGAGGGAGCTCCGTCGTGCGCATGCGCGAGACCCGGATAGCGACTTACTCTTCGTTCGCTCCGGGTCTCGCACCAAAGGGGGCATGCTGTCGATGTTGATTGACAGCACGCCCCCTTTGGTGGGCGTGCTGGGGGCGTGGCTGCCAGACGGAGGCGTTCCCATGGGAACGCCTACCGTCTGAAGCCGGCCCCACTGACATCACTAGTGATGTCAGTGGGAGTGATTTTGGCTCTGATAGAGCCAAAATCACTCCAGGGCTTGCGGCAGCGAGACCCTACCGCAGGGTCTCCGTGGCAAGCCCGATGGTCGCGATGGTCTTGACCATCGCGACCATCATCATGGACACTCGCACTACCACCCACAGCTATGCGAGTGTCCATAAGGCCGCTCCATTTTCATGTAGGAGGGCCCTGATTCAGAGCGAGCGCTCTGGTCAGAGCGTCCGGCTCTGAATCAGGCCCTCTGTTTGGTCTCCTTTATACCTTCTCATTTCAAGGATATCCAACAACATGATAGGTTGAAAAAACAACCTAGCACAAGTTCAGCTTTTGAATATTTTTCTCACGTTGCTCTTCACACTGTGTCTTAATATTGCAATAATTATTGTGCCATGGAAGCCTCAATCTTCTCTAGTGGATGTGACATGGTAAATAAAACAGTATGTATATTGCTCCTGGTACTTGGATCCTCGATATTCTGGCAACACGTGTAAGAGCCGGTACTTATGATCATGCACTACACTCGGAAAGGCCAGCGTGCATGCGGGAACAGGCCAGGAAAGTACTATGGTGTGGATATTGAAAGCAAACTTGCTTTAAGCTTTCCAAAGTGTTTCTTCTCCTTTTATTGATATTAAGGCATGCTGTAAGTTCTGCTGTACGTCTACTTGCTGTGATCTATGTGCTAGTTGCTATATTTTACAGTTTATAAAAGGCCACAGGGATAGCAGCATAGCAGCACCGGGGAGATTTCACCTTCGCGGTAAAGAAATCCTTGCATGTTTTTGATAGCTTTAGTCTAAAATGTCTGTTTCAAATGGAACCAGGTGGTAATAGGACAGATTAGTAACATAGGCTGTTGGGTCATCAGTGTCCTCGGCCTCTGGAGAAAAATCAGTTCCATTTCCAAATCTATAAAAAAAAGGACACATAAAATAAATAAGATTGGAATAGCAGCACACAGGTACAATGAAGTTGTGGTTGTGTTTGACCACACACAATTAATAAAAATAGCTAAACTTCTAACTAGTACACACTTGATAACAGATAATTTTAAAACTTTGCCTATTACCGCTTGAACTGTGATTGCATTGAAAAGGGTCTGATCAAACAGATTGTCATAACTTAAGAGTAAAGTGGTATGTAACGGTTTTTATTTAAAAGCAAACTTAAGGCCAATAAAAAATCTGGATAATAAACAGTTCAGGAGGTATTCACCTGTGGCTGATAACTGTCGCTTCAACCGGCTTAACAGCCTGCAGAAGCAATGTTGTTGGATAGCTTGTTTGTCATCAAAGCTTGTGGGTGCTAGTCATCCCAGCAATATGTAATACAGCCTGATGTGTGTGTTTCTTATCTAGATGACAGCTCTACCTGCTGTCACTTATAAATTCAACAACTTTAATTTATATGTCTATGAGATCAGCAGCTGACACTGAATGTTGTTCCTTCTAGTGATATATTGGAGGCTCTTGTGTTACCTCCTGGTACATTAGCCTGCAGTTTAACATCACATGAATGTATGACCCGATATAGGGACTATCACTGTTTAGAGTTAGGACCCTGTATAGCAGTGTGCTGTTTTTTTCTGTTGTGTACCTGTTGTAGGTAACCACTCCCTGTGTAGCAATACATATTGTGTATTATTCCCACACTGTTTCTGCTTAGCATGACAGCCCTTTCTAACACATATTAGAGTTGGTTGTGCCTAGGCACTGGACACCCACACTTCTACTGATTGGCAAGAAAGGAGTTATTGATACAATCTGCTATTCTCTACAAGCAATTCCACTGTTATTTATTTGTGGCTGTCAAAGAAATGTATCCTGATAAAACAGGCATTAGAGAATCCCAAACATAGATATTTTTCATGGAGAAATTGACTGGAACCAGCTTAGATGACATCATAGCCTAGCCATAGTTTCATATGTGCCCTGTTTTTCAGAAGAATTTGGAATACTATTTCAGCATAGGATCCAGTACAAAATTTGAAAGCTAACTTCCCAACAGGGTTAGAATTTTTTTTTTTTTCGTTTAAACCGTTTTTTTTAATGAAAAAAAAAAAACGAATCCTGCTTATTATATTAGTACTGTGAAACATTGTTATGTATTAGAAACCTTAATCTACCGTGTTTTAATGCTTTCTAACCAGGGTTGGGGGAAAAAACTTTTTTTTTTTCCCAACCCCACTTCCCAAGCAGCAAAATGCCTTAAATACAAATTAAAATAACATTGCCACTGATTTGCAAATATAGATCATTACAGTAAAAGAGACAATATTATTTTAATATGTATTTAAAGATTGAAACCCCCATTTTCTTTGTTTATTTGAAACAGGAAAGAATAAAGAGCTATGTGCATATAATGTAAGTGCACTTATATAGTCTGTGTCAAAAATATGAAATGTATATATTTGTTATCATTGAGGTTGTCATGAGAACAATCTGAAGATGACTCAGTATGACCTACTTCTAAGTCTGTAACTTGTTTTATTAGCTATAGGAATTAAATATATTAAAATGAATCTGTAATGTAATCTGTAATGTAGTACAGGTTGAGTCTCCCATATCCAAATATTGCGAAATACGGAATATTCCGAAATACGGAATTATTTTGGCATGACTGAGATAATGAATCCTTTGATTTTTGATGGTTAAATGTACACAAACTTTGTCTAAGGCACAAATTACTAAAAAATATTGTATAAAATTACCTTCAGGCTGTGTGTATAAGGTGTATATGAAACATAAATGAATTTAATTTCTGTACACAAACTTTGCTTGAGCCACAAAATTATTGAAAATATTGTATAAAATTACCTGCAGGCTGTGTGTATAAGGTGTATATAACACATAAATGCATTCTGTGTGTATATTTGGGTCCCATTCCCAAGATATTTCATTATGATATGCAAATATTCCAAATTACGGAATATTCCGTTATCCAAAATACCCTTTGTCCCAAGCATTTTGGATATGGGAGACTCAACCTGTAGTGTATTCTTAGGAAAAAGTTTTAATGTTAAATTATTATTATTTAAAAAAATTGCTTGATTTTACTAAAAAAATAAATAAATGGTGATCTGCTACTAACATCAAGGGTGTCTATTTACCGAGCACAGTATTACTGATGTGAAAGTGGTCACATGATACTGTGAAGGTTTACATTTAATACCTGCTTGTATTTAATAAGCAAACAATAAAAATAAACGCCCATGCTTGTTTTTCCCAACCTAAAAAGTCAGAATTTGTTGAAAGTAAAGTTAATAGACACATGGAAAAAGCAAAGTATCAATATCTGTAACTCCTAGCAATGCAGTCTTTGATTTAATTACTGTAACTTTCCCTGTTGTGAGAAAAACAAACACATGACAGGTCAGTGTAGCCTGAAAAACACGGAGCTGTTTACTCACACTGCTTAATGAAAGGGCTATGCAATGTTTGTACATCACTACGGATATTTTTAAGCATGCAGTAAAGAATGTAGCAGTTATCAGGTAAATGTTCATTGAAGTCAGTTGAGGTGTAGAGCTAAACCTATTTGTATTGAACGGATAATGCAAATATGATTGAAGGAGAAAGTAGAACAGAGCAGCGTTGTGATTTTCGGCAAGAATACCTTAAGGGGTGTGATGTTCTGGTTTTGTTGTGGGCCCGGGGTGGTGATAGAAGCAGACACAGAAGCAGATTTCAAACAAAACGTGGAACTTTTAATAAGTGATTTGGCAGACATGAACAATGGGAGAAAATAAGTCCAGGGATGGCACTAAAGTGTAAATGGGAACTGAGGTGAATGCAATGAGTAAAAGGCCAGGTAGTGGCAGATAGGAGCAGTCCAGTATCCGAGTCTTGCGAGGGTGGTGAAAAAAGACTTGTCCAGCAGTGTGAGGTTCTGGTTAATAGGGAAATGTCCAGATAATGACAGACAGGGGAAGTCAGGTGTAGTGGTTGAAATCAAGAATGCAGGCTGAGGGAAAATCATCCAGCAGAGTGTCAGTGAAAGCAAGGTGCAGGGTGAACAGCAGGACTCAGGTTCTCAGGCAAGGGGAAGGTAATGGAGGATGCACGGTAGTCCAGCGGGGTTGGAGAAGACAAGCAGGCAGACAGGTAGTGTTACACAGGAACAGATGGTGAGCATAGGGAACTCTCTCAGCTATGCTGAGTAACACGTTGGACTGGCAATGAAGTGAGGCTCTGAGCCTCCCTAAATACCAAGTGCTGTGCCGTGACTGGCCAGAGAGAGCATGTGACAAACCATGATTGGGCGATTAGGTCACGTGACCGGAGGCAAGATGGCGACACCCTTGCCGGAGCGGAACGGAAGCACCACCAGGCCTCACCAGCCCAAAGTGACAACATGCCCGCACAGAACCACGCACAGCCAACGCCCTTTGCCAAACACCAGCGCCACCGCCAGATGCCCCCCCCCCATAGTGACCTCACAGGTAATACCCGTCGACCACCATGCCGAGAAACTTTGGTTGTGACAAGGGGTATATTTACTAAAGTGCAGGTTTTTAGAAGTGGAGTTGTTGCCCATAGCAACAAATCAGATTCTACTTCTAATCTATCTAGCACCTTTATGTAGCACGTTATTAGCTAGAATCTGATTGGTTGCTATGGGCAACATCTCCACTTCTAAAAATTCTCACTTTAGTAAATATACCCCTAAGAGTTATTTTTTAAATGAATAAAAGTTGAATCAAAATGTCTTTGCTGATTAAGTAACAATAAAAACCACAGTGCCTTGCAGTGATGGACAGTGAGGAAAACAGGACCAGGGCCTTAACTACTGATGTGGGACCGGAGCAGCCGCACAGAGCTCAGCGCTCTGTGAGCTGCACCGTTGCTACCCCATGACCCTTGCTTCTGGCTAGCAGGAACACTACAGACATACACCCTGCCGTAATTACAGCTGCCTGAAACGTCTTGAAGACTCTCCGGGCACTGCTGTAGTTGCGGGTTCTGGCGCCCCCCTATGTACAAAGTCATGCAAATACATTTGCTCTCAGGCATCAATAAAATCTCTGTAACACAGCTGAAACAACTCTATTTAAACACGACACACACACAATGGCATAACATATGCCCAAGCAACAAAGAAATCCCCTATCAGGGAGAGCAGTGCATTTGTAATGAGCCAATCATAAGCAGTTTATCATTATCCTGCCCCTGATCTCATGTAAATCATATATGTGTCTTGTTGTCGCTCTGCATGCGTTCACCTGTGCTGCACCTTCCCAATTAACTGATCACATCATTTGCCCACCACGCTGTTCTGACACTTCACCAAAGGGCAAGTGAAGTGTGCACATTTGCAATGATGTGCAATAGGGAGAAAATAATTGAACAAGAGAGAAAACAGGTTAAACATAGCAAAAAGGGTAAGGGAGAGAAAAAAGGGGGGACAGAGCAAAGCGAGGGGGGATAGATGGGAGATAAGAAAAAAAAGAGAAAACAGTATAGAGTGAATCAGGGAAGAGACATAGAGACAGGAAATAAGGGGTAAAGTAAAGAGAGATCTTTGGATAGAGGGGGAAATGGTGAGAAAGGGGTAACGGGGAACGAAGGGGGAAGAGGGATATAGCCTAAGAAAGGGAGCAATGTGGGGAAGAAAGAGAGAGAAAGGGGGGAAGAGGGATATAGCCTAAGAAAGGGAGCGATGTGGGGAAGAAAGAGAGAGAAAGGGGGGGAAAAGGGATATAGCCTAAAAAAGGGAGCGATGTGGGGAAGAAAGAGAGAGAAAGGGGGGAAGAGGGATATAGCCTAAGAAAGGGAGCAATGTTGGGAAGAAAGAGAGAGAAATGGGAAGGGGGAAAGAGACAGGAAAAAAAAGCCCACAACAGCCATTTCTACTATCATCCATGAGCAGTAAGGTAATCGGTTCTCTGCAATCTGTATTCAGCAGCACTTTGACATTTACTGCTGAAACTGGCTAAGATATTTCTAAGCACGTCTGTATATGAAAAGCTCAGGATCAAAGCTAAAATCTGAACAGAGCTGAGGTTGTCTGGTGCTGATAAGATTAGATTCTTATAGTGGACCGTGTCAGTTTGTGGAGACCCCCATCTGGCACGTCAGGAAACTCTGGATTTTATTTTGTTGTACTGATTTGTATTTCCAATTTAATTTAAGAGGCATTTAAGCTTTATATTGTATCTCTAAACTACCATACCTATCTGGCTTGCATTTATTATGTGGTTTACATTGTCTCTACCCTGGCTGACGCATGGATTGCAAACTGATGACATGTAAAGAAGCTTTTCTACTATGGAAATTATGATGTTGTGCATTTTGCACATTGCAACAGCATTCATTACAAATGTCCATTTCTGGAGGGTAATCTCTTTATTAACTAAAAGATATTTAATTCTATGCTTCGTATAATGTGTTTCTGGAATTACAAGGTAGTGTGTGTTCTATGATAATCTGTATCTCAAAGTCAGTGTGGTAAAGTTCCTTTTTATGAAAACCCTGATTTTTGTAAACTATATTTAATGATTCTCTTTGTCCAATGTATGGCCAAATAGGCACTATAGAACTACTATTATGTAAGGACAATAGTTGGATATGCTTGGCTTGGATGCATGTGCAGTGCCAAAAATGCCAAGATTGTCTGCAAAACAGACGTGTGTACAGTAACTCTGAATCAGACCCTATATAAGCATACAGGTAAATGTTTTGCCTACAGGCTTTTGATCAAAGAGGTCCAAATGCATACCTCTCAATATTTGGGAAATGACGAGCAGGACTCTGTGTGCACCTTGAGCATGAAAAGAGAGTGTGGCATCCTGATATGAGGCCTCTTGGGGTGTGGGCGCACGTGGATGGTACAGTGTGACAATGCCCAAAAAGTGGGATTTAGACATCCAGGTAAGGTCGGACAAAGGTAACTTGTGCATAAAGCAATTCAAGTAATAGCATTTGAAATATAGGAATAGCAATGCATTCTAAACCCAACTCAGACTTTATTAGATCAGATAGCAAAACAAGTCCTGGCTGACTGGACTACCTGTAGAATTATCCATTTAGGATTTATTGGCACATTTGCATTTTTTATCCCCTCTTGCATTCTTTTAGCAACATGAAAAAAAAGAAATTAAAAATACACAGTGAATTGTAGCGTTCCATCACAGTTATTTGTCAATGTGGAGGTTTGGCAGCATTTATTCTATTGAATGGAGAAAAGTCAATGCAGACAAACACATCAATATATGAAATTATAAAGAGATTTGTAATTGTTCGTCCCATTAGTTAAACATTAATGATGATTTTCTATGTCACAGTTGTGCTAATACAATAACAGGACCAATTAAAAAGCACCGGAGGTTTTATGGGCCTTGTCAAACATTATATGCATTCTTAAATAAAATATCTTGTACAGCTGGAAAAAAAAAAAGATTATGAAACAATTTCCGTCAAACATTCAGGTGCCAAAATGTGTAATGGAGCAGTGTGATGCAGACATTTTGGCACTGAGACTACCTGATCAAATGTTTTATTTTGCACAGAAGCCAAATAAACAAATTATCCACAGTTCCACTCCCAATTCTCCTCTCAGAACCACTGACCAAGCTCTAGCGCAGTCAGGGACAAATGTTCCATAAGATGTGAAGGAATGAAAGAATGTCCTGTGCGCACAACAGAGGTGACCAGCGCTGCAGGATAACATTCTTCTGAGTATCGCCACGGCTCTTGCTGTGACAGGAAAAATAACCCTGCTCTGTAGTCTGACTATCCAGAGCTGTGCTGACAGCAATTACACCAATCAATATACTTCATTGTAATCAGTCGGACAGCAGGTGTAAGGAATAATATTAAGCTAGTAATGTTACATTTCAGCTACGAATAATGTGAGGTCTTATCAAGTGGGGTACCAGACACCAATCACTTATACATCATGTCTAGCACTTATGATAATATTTCAATGTCTGCCACATAGACTCAGTGCATAATTTGTTTAGTTCTAAACCAGTATGATTTACACAGGAAGCTGATACGGATCTTCCCTGCTACAGCCACAGGGTACATACAAATCTATGAGGTCAATTTAATTAGGCGCAAATGACTAGCGGGGAAGTTGTTGGTGGGATTGGCTACTAATCACTCAGGCCCTGGCTGCTCTGTGGGGCCTGCCATTACGGGAGCCAGCCATGGAGGTGGAGCAACAGGTCCCATCAAAGCACACAGTCTTTGTTGTGAAAAATTTGCCAACACGCCCATTTCAGCATGGGGCCTGCAAGATGCCTCTAAGGCCCTGCATGTTAGTCTATAGGTCAGGGATGGGGAACCTCAGCCCGGGG
The DNA here is from genome assembly GCA_031769625.1 of Taudactylus pleione. Lineage (NCBI taxonomy): Eukaryota > Metazoa > Chordata > Amphibia > Anura > Myobatrachidae > Taudactylus > Taudactylus pleione. Next base: position 17,114,648 of record JAUIMM010000115.1, on the reverse strand, counting down.
GCCATATAAGGCCCCTGGAATTATTTGGTCTGGCCCTCTGAGCTTTTTTCTGCAAGCCACATCTGGCTAGCAGGGTGCCTAGAATGGCATCCTGCAGCCACAATCTATGCAGCAGTCCCATCTGGAGGACGCTTCAGACGGTCACACCACTGCCCTTACAACTCCCCGGAGCATCCCCAGGATGCTCCGGGCCATACCTGCCGACTTTCTGGCTGCTCCTTCCGGGAGGGAGCAGCCAGATCGTCAGGATGAGGGGGGCGTGGCCAGGACAAGGGGGAGTGGCCGGGCGGGTGACGGGCACTTGTAGGCGTGGCGGGGCCACACGAAAGTGTCATATTGGCCCCACCCCCGTTATACAATTCCGATAACATAGGTATTGTGAAGTAGGGGGCGGGGCCAAAATGACACGAATCGCCCCCGGGGGTTGCTAAGGTAATTGCGGGGGGGATAGAAGGGGTGGGCGGCAGCCGGGAGGATTGCCTGCCTTCCCGGGAGGTCGGGAGCGGCACTCGATTTTCGGGAGGCTCCTGACCAAATCGGGAGGTAGGCAAGTATGCTACCTTACACGGAGGGGGCATGGCCTGCACTGGGCCCGCAAATAATGTTATATATATCAAAATGTCCCTCGGCAGAAGAAAGGTTCCCCACCCCTGCTATAGGTGATCCACCTTGCTGTGAATCCAATGGCCAATATAATAAAGGACAAGTCTAAATGTAATCTTTCAAAAAGTAGCTAATTTGAGCTTTTTATTACTGCAACCAGACATCAGGTAAACATCATAGAAACGAGAAATTTTTTTGGGGAAGAACAAAGAACAATAGCCCCTTCCTCATTTCAAAATCCTATACATCATACTTCATTGAGGGAGGGGTCCCAAAACATTTGCTATTTTCTGTGATGTTTACCTGATTGTCTGGCCAATGAAAAGCTCAAATAGCTATTTTATGAATAACGTAATTTGCTGGAGTGCAGCCTTGTCTTTTATTTTATTGGACAATATTAGGATGTGAGGAGACCACAAAGGAGATTCCAGTGAGGCTCACAGCTGCACCACACCCTTCCTGGAGTGAATCCAATGGAAAACAATGCCATTTTATACCTAAGTTAGCTGCTAATGGCCAATCAATATCACCTTATCTACACTTAGTGAACATTCAGATATCATCAGGGACTGAAGAAAAATCTGTTCCAGCAATGACTGCCAAGGGCCTGGGGGGCAAGTCCAGGGCGCTGGCCCATAAACAACGGCTTATCCTTAAATAGAGATTGCGAGGTCTCGCGCGCAGACCGACCGCGAGAGCGTGTCCTAATCAATGGCTCAAAAAGGGATATTAGTTTCAATACATACACTTAAATTAAACATTATAAGAGGAAAATAGAATGGTGGATATTTCTCAGAAACAGAGACAATATAGGGCCCCATTTAACAATGAAACAATATGAGATATGGTAAGAACTTACCCTTGTTATCTCTATTTCTACGAAGTCCATAGGGTTCCACAGGATACCTTGGGGTATAGGCGATGGCGGCAGACATCCAGGCACCACAGAGTTAAATTTTCAGCCTCCCAGGATGCACTGGGGTCCCTCTCCTATACCCCGCCCCCGAGCCTCAGGCCACTCAGTTTCGTAACAAGCCATAGGCCGGAGCAGGAGCAAAAAAGAGAGAGAAGACAGTCTGGAACACACAAGAATCACATTCTCACCAGAAGGAGACGGAGAAACCGGTGACCAGATCAAAGCCCATCTGCAGTACAGGTGCGACAGGGCGGGAGTCCTGTGGAACCCTATGGACTTCGTAGAAATAGAGATAACAAGGGTAAGTTCTTACCATATCTCATATTTTCTACTTCAGGGTCCATAGGGTATCCACAGGATACTTTGGGGATGTCCCAAAGCAGTATCCTTTAAGGGTGGGGACGCTCCTGTGCTGTAAGGAGAATCCGCCGCCGAAAGGAAGCATCCTGAGAGGCGAAGGTATCAAAAGCATAATACCTTACAAAAATATGGACAGATGACCACGTGGCTGCCAATCACCGCTGAGGCGCCACGTCGAGCTGCCCACGAAGGACCCACAGACCTAGTGGAAGAGCTTTAATAGAGGATGGAACAGGAAGACCTGTGAATCCATCCTGCCAAAGTTAGCGTTGTGGCAGGCCAACCCTTTTTATGGAAATCAGAAAGGACAAAACCGAGAGTCTGAGATCCTAAATGGACTGGTACGGTCAACTTAAATTCTTAGCGCCCGTACCACAGCCAAATAGGCCTCACCAGCAGACAGGACTGGGGAAGTAAAGGCAAGCACTGCCCTGTTCCTAGGAAAGATGAGAAAAAGAGAGGTCTACATGACAGAGCCTCCCATTCTGAGATCCTACTGGCCAAATTAAGAGCCAGAAGGAATACAGTCCTAGCCGTAAGCCATTTGAAATCCACTGAGCCCAGTGGATCAAATGGCGGTCCTCAGTGAGCCCTAAGGACCACAGCCAAATCCCAAGGAGCCACAGGTGGAACAAAGGGATGCTGAATATAACGTACACCCTGCACAAAAGTGCAGACATCAGGAAGAGTAGCAATCCTACACTGAAACCATACTAACAGGGCAGAAACCTGCACCTTGAGGTAAGCAAGGCGAAGACCGTTATCTAAGCCCACCTGTAGGAAAGCCAACCTCTGGATATCCGGAATACCCGAGGAGCCTAGCCTCTAGGGCGACACCTGAAAGAAAGTATACCATACCTAATGGTAAAATCTTGCAGATAAAAACTTCCGAGCTCTTAGCATGGACACAGCCCCTGTTAACTATAGAGCTGGAAAAAACTCCTAGACCTTAAGAGGGCTGGGTATCAGCCAGGATCCTGAGACAACAGGTCTGGGCGTAGAGGCAACAGCTTCGGAGTGTTAACTGAGAGGCTCCGAAGATCTGAGTAATAGTGCCATCTGGCCTACGCTGGAGCTATCAGCAGGAGCGTGCCTCCTTCTTGCTATTACTGGAGGAAGAAGGGATAACGGAGGGACGAGGTACACAACTTGGAAGGTCCACTGGACCTACCTACGTCTATCAGAAGAGTCTCATCTCTGAAAGGCTCCACTTGTTCACCAGAAGATTGAACACCTCCTGATAAAGAGGACATTTCTCTGAATGCACGTCTTGACGGCTGAGAAAGCCTGCTTTCCATCTGAGGATTCCTGAATGAACACTGCCGATGACGGCAGGGATATAGCCTTCCACCCAAGCCAGAATTCGGGACACCACTGTTAGTGTCGCCTGACTTCGGGAACCTCCTAGGTGGTTTACATAAGCCATCATGATGGCGTTGTCAGACTGTACCTGCACGGTATTTCCGTGGAGGACGTGTCCTGCATGCTGGAGAACCCTGAATACTGCTCAGAGTTCTCAGATGTTTATGGGAAGCACAAAAACTACTGGTGTCCACCTGCCCTGGAACAAGTGTGGATCCGTCATGCTTCCCAGCCACGGATACTGGCGTTCGTCGTCAGAAGGACCCTGTCCGCAATCCCAAAGGGGGTGCCCCTTGTTTAGGTGAGCTTTCTGCAGCCACCAGGCCAGAGAGAGACAAACCTCCGGGGAAAGACTATTGACTTTATCCTATGGGGCAACCCATCCCATCCGGAGAGGATCAAGTTCTTTAGAGTGAAGCTGGGTACTCTCCACCATGTCGAACAGCGACATCCTGGAACCCAGGAACCACATTGCCAAGTGAATAGACACTCGGCGACTCTGCAGGCAACTGCGTAACTTTGCCTGTAATGCAGAGATATTTTCCACAATCACAAAGATCCTCAGATGTTGGGATATGGAGCATCCTCTGTGAAGAATCAGAGAGGACCGTTTCCAGTTTATCAGTCAGCCCTAACGTAGCAACACAGATATTGGCCCTCATTCAGAGCCACTCGCTAGCGGCAGTACGCTCGTTCCGAGCGATGTTCGCACATCTGCGCATGCGTACGGTTTTTAGTACGCATGCGCGAACCAGTCAGTGCGGCCGAAAATCGTTGGTACGCAATATAGCGAGGGCCTGCTATTTTGAGTGACAGAATGAGGCGTATGTGGGTGGTAACAGGGGAAGGTGCTTGAAAACGGGGAGTGAAGATCCGAACGCAGGCGTGCTTAAAGGTCAAAACGGACGTTTTAAGGGAGTGCATAATTAATACAGCAGCGTCATTGACCACGTCACTTGGTTCTTTTTAACTCAGAACTGCTCGCAAAATATCGGTTGAAAAAACCAACCACAAGAATAGCGAGCAGTTCATACGCTGTACGATGTACTCGATTAATCTAATAAATAGCGGACATGACGTATGGTGCGTGCGGCCAGGGGGCGTTTTTATCAAAAAAACGAGCGTATGTTTTGCTCGCTCGTTCAGACTTAGAGGTGGGAACAGACTGCAATTTGCGAACGGATCATTTGAATAGCCACCCCTTGTTTTTGAACGAACGACCACAAATAGCGAACGGCTCTGAATCAGGCCCATTGTCCGTTGCATATGGCACTGAAGTATCTCTGGAGACCGTGGTAACAACAGGAGGTCATTCGGATAGGGTAACAAGCGGACCCCCTGCATCCGCAGGTGGGCTGCCATAACTACCATGACCCTGGTAAACCGTGAGGCGCGGAGGCCAGACCAAGGGGCAATGCCAGAAACTGGAAATGCTTATCGACCACTGCAAACCTGAGGAAAACACTGGTGTGCTAAGAAAAGAGGGATATTCAGGTAGTCACCCTGAATATATCCAACGACACCACAAAATTCCCAGGCTCCATTGAATGATGGAATGCAGGGTCCCTCTCCCGAACCGAGGAACCCTTAAGAATTTGTTGAAGGATTCGAGGTTGTGAATGTCCTGGTAAGACCCATTGGGTGTCTGTACCAGAAAGAGGATGGAGTAATACCTCATTCCCCTTTGGGGCAACGGAATAGGTACTATAACTCCTGCCTGGAGCATAGAGTGTAACACCCTCAAAAATTACAGGGCCTTGTCCTGAATTGACAGAAGACCTGTAACGAAAAACCTTCTGGGAGGCTTTTACCGGGAGGAAAGGACATACCTTCAAGAAAATACTTCTCTTACCCCAGTGTCCGTGGTGGTCAGACACCAGCACTGGGCGAACTGGAGAAGCCGGCCTCCAACTCTGGGGGCTCCCGAGAGGAGGCCCGTCCCATGAGGCTGAAGGCTTATAGTCCAACTTAGGAGTAGGACGTCTTGTACTCCAAGCCTGTTCTTATGGCTGAGCAGATTTCCTGGCTACTGACTGTCTTGGAAAGCTGTATTTTAGACTTACCCTGGCCTCACAGGGCCGAAAAGACAAAGTCCCAGACCCTGATGGGACTGTAGCCGATGGCAGACACGCAGACGTAGCTGCTGCCTGCAGGGCCACAATTGCGTCCAGACGAGGGCCAAACAGGACTTGTCCCGTAAAAGGCAAAGCATTCCAAATGGAATCTGCGTCCGCTTTCCAAGAGCGCAACCACAGGGAGCGGCAAGCCGCTACTGCTGCCGAGGAGATTCTGGAAAGGAGTAGGCTATATGTAAGACCGTCTCATTATGAACGTGGCAAAGTCTCTGAGAATTTGCCACTATCCACCTGCTCTGCTGGAGAGTCAGTGTGCAGAGATCCAGTTACCTACTCAGTGTTCCATGGCTCTGGCCCCCCAGCACACGGCCATAGCCGGCCTGGAAGCCCCTCCAGCAAGGGAATATTGGATTTTAGATATATTTGCACCTTGCAATCTGGAACCTCCTTCAAAGAGGACCTGGAGGGCATGGGCAACGTAGCACTCCTCACTAGGCGTGTAACATGAGAATCTACCCGTAAAGGTAACTCCCATTCGGAAATGTAATTATCCGCAAAAGGGGTATGCAAAAGGTCAACCGTTTTTGAGGCTGGAACCGCTTACCCGGATTTTCCACGCCTCCTCTAAATGATCCACCTGACCAAATAGAGGAATTACAGTGGCAACACCCTTATCCTTAAAGAAGGCATATTTGGATTTAGCCACGGGGGATGTAATAACCAAAGCCGTACGGACTGCCGTAGAAGGCCAGGTATATAGACTTTAGACCCAGACTACGCCTCGTTTGCACTAAGGGGCTCGTGTCTGAAAAAGTCAATAATGTCACCGTCATCAGACGTCATGTCTTTACTCGTCTGAGACCCGAAAGGCCGTTTAGAAGGCCGAAATGGTGACTCCCCCTGTAAAACGTCCATCAGGTGCTATACCATTTGGACAATAAATTCACCCACACAGGCTCCTGCGAGACCTGGGGGGGCGAAAAACAGGATACACTGGGGTACCATCAACTGTCCAGGGACCCCTGCATGTGATAAGACCACCACAGGCTGCGATAACCCCTTGGGGAAACGCAGGGGGCGTTGCCCACAAAGGCTGTAAGCATTTTAGCCAGCCGAGGGCGGTCCCCTTTTTTGTGCAGGCACAGTGACAGAAATGGGGCGTGATATATAATACAACATGCCCTCCATAAACCCTCAGCGTCTACATATCCCTCCGCTAACTGCACATGATATCAGTACATTATAGCTGGAAGAGGATATCCTCGTTCACTTTCCGACATGAGGAGTGTGAACGGAGCGTATGTGACCACCCACACAGAAAAACCACGTTTACTGTGAGGTAATAAACACCCTGCGACACCGCACCGCAAGGGCTGTAGCAGAAGCACAGGGATAGGAAAAGGGTGACAGTCAGAAATGAAAGTACAGGCAAACAGCGCTAGCATTTAAGTCACATACAATGCACAGATAACATCCTGCATTACAGGCACTGCGATCAACTACACAGACCAGAGCCTGGTAGGAAACAGTGCTGCATACACTGACCTTAATTGAAGGAGAGGTATGCGGGGGACCCGGACCGCAATGGCATCTGTATCAGCTTCCAGCAGCGTTTGCCATCCCCAGCACATGTAGTGAGAAAATGGCCACCGAGGAGCAGAGAGAAGGCAGGGCCCGGGGGAGGAGCGCTGACACAGCCCGCTCAGACCGCTGTGGAATGGCACTGTGCAGCGGGGGAGACGCCGGCTGTGAGACAGGGAAGGCATTCTCCCCTGGCGTGCTATCAACCCCTGGGACGCCGCGCTGTACCGCACATGCTGCAGCCCGCTGTCCCTGGTGGTCTAGTGGAAGGCGCAGGATCAGTACCTGGCCCCACGCGCAGCCGGTCCCCAGGGAGCCCCCTGCCTGGGGACCAAACAGGACTGTGTTACCGGCGGGTGCCCACCGCGGGACCCCGCCGCTTACCTTGTTCCCCGTGCATCCGGCCACAGTCCAGGTAGCCGGGGATCACCGCTAGCTGTGACCCCAGCTACCTACCAGCATCCCCGGATCGGTACCGGCGTTCTGGTACCGGCGGGGTGTAGGAGTGACAGCATGGACGTCAATACTGACTGTCCTATGCTGGAGCACTCTAGTTGTGCAGCCACAGCTGCGAAGAAATATTCAGGGGCCTTAAAAAGACCCCCCTCTGTACGGTGCGACTGGTCCGGCCAGGCACCTACGAAAACTGAGTGGCCTGAGGCTCGGGGGCGGGGTATAGGAGAGTGACCCCAGTGCATCCTGGGAGGCTGAAAATTTAACTCTGTGGTGCCTGGATGTCTGCCGCCATCGCCTATACCCCAAGGTATCCTGTGGATACCCTATGGACCCTGAAGTAGAAAGAATACCTTTAGCACTTACTTAAAGAGGTTATTGTCCTCTTATGTTGTGCCCCCAGTAATGTCCTTAGTAGTGCCCCTTATGCAGAGCCCCCAGTAATGCCCCAGAGCCCCCAGTAATGGCCTTAGTAGTGCCCCTTTATACAGAGCCCCCAGGAAGGCCCCTTATGCAGAGCCCCAAATAATGTCCTTAGTAGTGTGCCTTATGCAGAGCCCCCAGTAAAGCCCCTTATGCAGAGCCCCTAGTAATGTCCTTAGTAGTGCTCCTTATGCAGAGCCCCCAGTAATGCCCCTTATGTTGTGCCCCCAGTAATGTCCTTAATAGAGCTCCTTATGCAGAGCCCCCAGTAATGCCCCTTATGTTGTACCCCCAGTAATGCCCCTTATGCAGAGCCCCCAGTAATGCCCCTTTATGCAGAGCCCTCAGTAATACCCTTAGTAGTGCCCCCAATAATGCCCCTTATGCAGAGCCCCCAGTAATGCCCCTTTATGCAGAGCCCCCAGTAATGCCCTTAGTAGTGCCTCCAATAATGTCCCTTTATGTAGAGCCCCCATAATGCCCCTTATTTTGTGCCCCCAAGTACGCCCCTTATGCTGTGCCCCCTCCCAGTATAGAACACGCCCCACTCACCTGTCTGTGCAGTATTTACCTTTCTTCATGACGGCCGCCGGGCACCGCTCCAGTCCACGCCGTCCTGCGTAGAAGCTGCCACTGACTGGATCTAATTAGATCCAGATTGGCAGGCGCAGGCTCTGCTCGACGTGGGTGATGTCATGACGTCACCCGTGCGCTGGATCACTGGGAACGCTGCCTCTGAAGCGATCAGAGGCTTCTGATCGCTTCAGAGACCACTGTTGCCAGCCTGTACTGCCCGATTGGAGCTGTGCTCCGAACGTGGCAGGGATGTCGGCCGCATGCGACCCTCGGGCCGGCTATAGCTGCCCAATCGGAGCTCAGCTCCGATCGCGGCAGCGGGTCAACGTAGGGACCAGCCCAGCAAAGACCGGCCCGGGGGGCAGATTGCACCCTGCCCCCTGGCAGAGCCCACCACTGATGACTGCTAATCATCAAGGAATCCTGTTTTGCCAGTGAACAGATAACCTGGCCATGTATGTGCACATCAAGGTGCAATACACACTTCTGTATTCTTTTGCTTTGAATATTCTCAGCTTGTTTTATTGTTTGCTGTTTGGGGTTATTTAACTCCACGGAAAAAAAGCATAGCATAATAACAGTATGATAAAAGACGCATTGACTGATGCACCAGTATAGAAAAGCAAGTCTTGGCCAGCTCTATCTTTCCGTGAAATTGGGCGTTTTGGGGTAGCAACTGGGTGGCGACAATATGACCACACAGAGCCGCCCTATCATGTGGGAGTGTCATGGGCCTGTATCTAAAGCTCTGTGCAATTCTGAGGCGTGTGTACAGGGACGGAAGCCTGTTTCTGACAGAGGGCCTGATTCAGAGTTGGGAATAGAGAGAGATATCTCTCTCAACTGATCATCTTGGTGAAACCATGTTGCACTGCAGGTGTGGCAGATTTAAAATGTGCAGAGAGATTTAGATTTGGGAGGGAGGTGTCCAAACTGACATCTAAATTGTAGATAGAAAGTTCCATTTGTTTGTTTATTATTTATGTAATTTAAATTCTTTCTTATCATATTAACACTTATTGATTATCTTGACACATCTATACTTTACACTTCACTATCACCTTTCTTCCATTTTTCGTGTGATGCCCTGGGAGTGGTCCTTGGCTGGGTTCTTTTGGGCTGCTCTGCGCCTCGGACGTGAACCCGGGACGCTGGTTCACGTCCGAGGAGGAGCCTTGACGCTGGCTCGGCGCTTAATCATATATTTGCAAATGTATGCAACAAATACCTCTGAATTTCTATTATCATGTAGGATTCAAATATTTTTGCTAATATTGCTGCAGTGTGCTGGAGGGAATCTTCTTTTTTCTGTGGTTCAGTATAAACCCCGCCCTTTACAAGCACCTGAGCAATATCATTAAACTGATGTGAGCGACCACCTGAAAGGCATTAAAGGAGCCAGCATTGGGAGGATGTGCTGGTCCGTATAGTGCCATTTGGAGGTTTTTGAGGTACCTCCTAGGTGAGTCGGCTCTCAGCTTATACATGTGCTGTTATCATGCAGTACATTAATTGTAATTATATGACCCAGAGTGGGTGCCACTATTTTGTAGCAATAATTATTTTGGGGTGAGCGTTTGGGGGCGTGGGGCCCCCGAAGTGGCTCTGGCTGGGCCTTTTTCAGGGCATCACCACGTAATTCACATAGATATTTTTACATTACCTTTCCACTTGTTTGTTTATTATTTATGTAATTTTAATTCTTTCTTATTATATTAACACTTATTGATTATCTTGACAGATCTATACTTTACACTTCACTATCACCTTTCTTCCATTTTTCGTGTGATGCCCTGGGAGTGGTCCTTGGCTGGGTTCTTTTGGGCTGCTCTGCGCCTCGGACGTGAACCCCTTAATGTTAGGGACGCCGGTATAGAGGAGCCTTGACGCTGGCCCGGCGCTTAGTCATATATTTGCAAATGTATGCAACCAATACCTCTGAATTTCTATTATCATGTAGGATTCAAGTATTTTTGCTAATATTGCTGCAGTGTGCTGGAGGGAATCTTCTTTTTTCTGTGATCTAAATTGTAGAGTAATAATAAAGCTGTGCAGTATTTGTGGGCTACATGTAAACGCAGCCAGTATTTACCCTGCATGCAAAAAAAATAATTATGTATTTTACACCCCTTGCATTGCAACATGGTTTGTCCAAGTACACAGTTAAGTGCTATCTCTTTCTCTATTCCCAACTCTGATTCAGGCCCAGAGCTCTTGCACCTAGCATGTGAGTGAAGCAAGTGCAGATACTAGTGATGACAGGTATGGCAGCTGAAGTAAAATCATAGGGCACCACGGATTTCTGCTTGCATGTGCACGATCCCCTGCATTAACCCTGCGGAAACTGGTATTAGCATAAAATTGAAATCTGGCTTCCACGGCTGGCCACAGCTACAGCCACTTTGAGCCTGACTCAGAATCAGGCCCTGAAATGTGAGCTGCTGATTATGAATATTTAGATGTTTGTAGTTAGCAAATAGATTGTGGTCAGCAGCTCATGTCGCGGCACCAAACTTTACACTATCGTTCAGATTTAACATGCTGAAGAATGTGAGCAGGCTCAGATCCCCTCACCCTTTAGTATGACCACCATTATGCTATAGGTAAAGAGGAGTTCATTTTGATACTCTTATCTGGCTAGTGGACACAATTAGATATTTTATTGTAACAGGAGGCAATGATGAGTAGCTGCTTCCCCTATGCTGTGATATTAATTTGCATGCCGAAGTGAGGTTGCTGCTGAGAGCTTGAACTTGTAGACTAGAAATAAGATACTTTGGCAAGAACACACAAATAGGACAAAGTTTCATTGCTGTACGTGTAATATACTCACAAATGATCCGTTGAATCTACATCCAAGTCAGGATCTTTAACATGGGGAAGGCTGTGGTCGATGACTATTGTTTCTGTGTTGGCTAAACAAAAGCCGTTGGATCTCATAATTTCTACAACAAAAAATGAAGGAAAAGATTAAAAATACTAAGCAACAATTTGTGAGATATTTTACATATAATTTCCGTTAATACATAATATTTTCTCAGTTAATTTTGCTTCAGAAAACATATAATATTATTCATTTATAAAGTAATTGTATTGCCGAGCACAGTACAGTTGGGAAGATCATACATAGTGTGATCATACAAACATGTAACATGTACACACATGTACATGTAACATTATAAACTAGCACAAATAAAGAGAGATCCTTTCTCATAAAACATTCAGTGCCAGAACACTGAAACTGAGCAAAAACGCGAGATGATAGCCCTATGTCCTGGCACCATGCTCGCCACGGATCACCTGATTGGTGTTTTGCACATAACCTGATGTGCCGGTTAACTCGTACCTAATTGATAAACCCCTGAAAATCTTACAAATATCAAACTAAAAATAAAGGTATTTCAGTTCTATCAACATAAAAAAAATCTGAATGTACATTTACATACATTATAAAATAAGAAATAACGCTTATCTATATTCCAATATACTTATTTAATACTGCACACATTAATGGTTGCTAGACTTGGCTAGTACCAAGATTACAACATTGGAGGAGATGTATCAAACCTTCAAAGGAGGGCAGGTGGAGAAGTTGCCCAAACTGTAGCAACCAATCAGTTTCTAAATATCATTTATCTAATAAATTCTATAAAATGATAGGTAAAATCTAATTGGTTGCTATGGTGAACTTCTCCACTTGTTCTCTTGGTCTTAGATTCTAAGGGTAATCTTAGTCTGTTTATTGGAGTTTCTACTGATGCAAGATGTGCAAGATACAGTAGTGTGCAGGAATCTATAACCTGCAAACTTTTTTGTTGTAGGGAACAAGACTGCCACCTAGCAACAGCAGGTGGATGGTGAGCAAGCATCCTGATTACCACTGAAACAAGGTAAAGTGAAAAGATTTTAAAAACATAAAAACAGTTTGTTCCTTCAGTGGAGGGCGGGGCTGAGCATCTGCCCTCTGGGTTGATGGTTATGTGACAGCTCAAGCCTGCTATTAATGCAGATTTTTCAGAAGCCTACGGATGCCAATCTCAAGCCTAGACTTGGATAGTGAATGAAGGCCAGGGATAGATTATCCACTAGGCCCTAAAGGCATATGCTCCTAGGGGGGCCTGTCAACTGTTACCACCAGTGGGCAGTGGTAGTGAACAAATTTGCCTGAAATTCAATCAGGAATATACTACTTACCCCTAGTTCCCGCTGGCTGGCTCCTCCCCAGGGACCAATCAATAAAAAACATTGCACGCCTAATCAAAGATCCATCCGCCTCCTTCCTTTCCAGCTTCATACCCAGAGGCGGAACTAGAGGAGAGAATGGAGACAGCTTCCTGGACGGGTGCTCCTCTATTGACCCAACTTCCTGCATATGCTCCCAACTCAGCACCATAATTAGGATCCCCAGGGGGCACCACCATGGCCGCTCGACAGCGAGCCAATGTGTGTGTGTTTAAAAATATATTTATAGCCAGTAGGTCTTTTTCTGGGGATGGAGGGTTCCTCAAGCCAGTATCTTGTCTAGGGCCCCATTAGTCTTCATACTAATGATGATGTCGATAAAGCTATGGGAATCATAGGTTTAAGTGTTGAACAACATGTTTATTCTATCATAAATGGAAAGTTGTCAGAAAATGGCATGTGGACAACCCTGCAAGCTGCATATAGGGGTAAGGGTCTTATGAGAAGAATTAATCTGAGGCACTGTATAATACTTAATTGAGTGAATGCAGAAGTATGAATGATTATATCGATAAGATGATGTCCATATATTAGCAATTACTGTCTGTGGGAGTCCGAGTTGATGACGAGGAGGTCGCTATGGCGATGCTACAGAACTTAACGTCTGAATTTGATTTACTAGTAGTAGTTTTAGAAGCTGATACAGCCAAGTTATCAACAGAGATTGTTAGGACAAAACTGCTGCAGTTTCAAGAACGTGTACCAGTTGAATTAAATGCTGAGAAGGAATGGGTATGACTTCCCGGCAGCTGAACAGCTGCCGGTTCATATCCCGACGCCAGCAGCCCAAAGGTAGAAGATCCCGACAGGGCAGGTAAGTTCCCTATCCCTACCCCTCTCCCCCCCTAACCCTCCCTTAGTGGTGCCTAACCCTAACCTCACCCTTAGTGCCTAACCCTAACTCCCCCTTACCACCCCATAAACCTAACCCTCCCAGGGGGGTGCCTAACTCTAACCTCCCCACGGGGGTGCCAAACCCTAAGCCTCTCCCCTAGGGGTGCCTAAACCCCAATACCTTTTTGCCCTAACCCCACTATTCTCCCTAAACCTAATCCTCCTCCCCTCATGGCTAACGCTAAGGGCACCCTGGCCTTACCTTGTTCGGGCTGGCATCCTTCAGCATTCCGGCGTTGGGATTAAGATAGATGTCAGTATATTGATGCCTATCTAAGTCCCTTGTCGGGATTCGGATGTCGGTATTGAGACCTACATCCCACTGAGAATACTGCATTACACACTAAAGATGTGAATTCCAGAAAATTCAAGTATAAGTGCTTAATATGTCATAAAGTAGGACACAAAGCATCTGAATGCAAACTCAAAATGTGAATGCTATACAGACAAAGCTTTAAGTGGCACAGACAGTCACAGAAAAGATTGTTGGTATATTGACTCTGGTGCCACTAGTCATTTCAGTGACAATCAAAAATGGTTCACTACAATAAGCACATGTGATCTTATAACAGTCACAGGGATTGGAGACAAGGTAGTTACAGCCACAAAAGTTGGAACAATCACGACTCTGGTGACAGAAATATTCATGAGTCATCGAGAAAGACCAATATATGAGAGTGATTTAATAGGCAAACAAAGCTGTTGCCCCTTCCCAAAATCAGCAACTAGAGCTGAGGCACCCCTGGAATTGGTGCATACAAATGTGTGTGAAGTAAAATTGGTAAGTGGATACAGATACTTCATAACATTTGACTTCACAAGAATGCCCCAAACGATTTGGAGCACTGCGAGCAATCTCGCAGGAGCTGCCCAATCTGCACATGCGCAGAATGGGTCCTGTACATGGGCTTTCCCCCTGCTATTGGAGATATACTCAAACCATCGGATTTGCATACAACTCTGAATCAGGACCAATGCTAAAAGATGCTGACCTGAATAAATGCTTTTGGGCAGAAGCAGTGTGCCTGATTCAGAGCCGCTCGTAAGCGGCCGCTCGTTTGCTCCGAGCGATGTTCGCACATCTGCGCATGCATATGGGTCGTAATGCTCATGTGCCAACCAGTCATTGCGGTCGGAAATCGTGTGTTCGCAAAATAGTGAGTGCCTGCTAATTTGAGTGACAGGATGAGGCGTTTGTGGGTGGTAACAGGGGAAGGTGCTTGAAAACGGGGAGTGGAGATCCGAACGCAGGTGTGCCAAACGGTCAAAACGGGCGTTTTAAGGGTGTGCATAATTAACAAAGCAGCGTCATCGGCCACATCACTTGGTTGTCTCTTAGCCTGAACTGTTCGCATGATTGCAGTAGGAGAATACTACCACAAGCACTGCGAGCAGTTCAGACGCCTTTCGATGTACTCGATTAATCTAATAAATAGCGGAGATGACGTATGATGCGAACGGCTAGGGGGCGTTTTTTTTTCAAAATAGTGAGCGCATATTTCGTTAGCTCGCGCAGACATAGAGGCTTCAACAGACCGCAAAGAGCGAGCGCTCTATTTAAATATCCGGCCCCTTTTTCTGAACGAGCGAGCGCAAATAGCGTCCGGCTCTGAATCAGGCCCAGTATCTACTACCACAAATACATAGTAAATAAACTCTTTATTATTGTTGTGTATGTGAATTATCTGTTAAAAGCAGGCCAAGAACAGCTCATCTCAAATGTGACCAGCTACATGATAGTACACACATATCAACAAAAGAAAGACTTGGATCTGTCACGATTTTCATTATACCGAACTAAAGTATAGGATGTCGGTGTCCATTGAGGAAGAGGTCATAATCCAATGGGGTCTGAATCAACCATGGATCTGTAATATGAATTAGGGTTAGATTACTACCCCTGACCACAAAGGCTAAAGCTAATAATGGGGTCAGAAAGGGATCCATCAGATGCCTCTCTGGGGAGTTCTATGGTAAGAAGTCCATAGGCTTCTAAAGGATACGCCATCCATTGATCCAAGCTCCAGAAAGTTTTGTTTTCCAGAACTTAGTGCATTACGGTACATTGCAGCCCCACATAATTCTATAGGGACTGCAGTGCTGCAGGTTGCCACTTTAATGCATGTGGAGATTTCGGCAAGTTTAGACCACATATAAATTAGGGCCAGATTAAGACTGTGATAAAGATTGTGACTAAAATGTTTACAAAGTGAGCTAATGTGATATCTTGTATTATTAGTAGAGTCTCCAATAAACAAGTAGTGATAGGCAATATTTCCCAGCCTATATGTTATTGGGCATTGGTTTGAGTGGTGTAAGCTCTTACATGGTCCTGAAAACAAGATCTGTAATTATTCGAAGTCACGATGAGTGACATATAAAGAAATCTATACTACGTCACATAAGTAGCTAAAGAAAGACATATGTATTGTGAATGATGAAAGCGCATCCCCTTTAAGCACTGCAAAAAAACAAACAGAAAAATATACAATATGTTCTTTTTTTGTCTGATTCTTGTTTATAGCAAACACTATTACACTGTTCTGCAAAATAGGAGTCATTTTAAAATACTTAGGCAGAAAGCAATTTATACATAAGTATATCAGTAAGTTTGCTAGATTGTGAGAATGAATGAAAATAGCTATACTAAAAAAGCACAGACAACTTTATTATAGGATTGAATAAAGTATACATTTCAAAATCAGGTTGGGGAGCGTTCTGTTCTCTAGTAAAATCAAAACCTCATAGATGACTTTGTAGGGTTCAAACTAATTAGCCGCGAAGGGGACGAGTTGCCGTTGCAAGGCCACTGCAACTCGCCCCCCTCGTGACCTGATCCCACCCTGGATTTGCACCAACGGGGCTGCGAACAAAAATCCGTGGGTCCGGCGGTACTGTAAGTATGGCATATAGCCGCATTAACTCGTACCACGTGGGGACTCGCGTCTGATTGGATTGAGCTCATAGAGGCCTGAGGGTAAATTAAAAACAGCGTCTTTTGAAAAACAGGCTTCCATTGGGTGGTTTTCCCATCGGTGTTGAAAATACCAGATTTACTTAATGCAAAACTATTGTAAAAGATCGACACTAAACACACACTCCCATTGGAAAACCATCACCAAAACCACTGAAAAATATGAGGTGGTTGTGGCAGATAAGGTCTGATACAGAATTCTTATTTATTGATTAAGGAGACAACATGTCAGGAGGCAAAATAAATTTTAATTATATTAAAGGGCAATATTAAGTATTGTTAGTTGGTGTCGAACAAGGTTCTTATGGAGTTGCAACATTTATTGATTATTTCATGGCTATGCACTGTAAATGTTGGCCACATTATTTGATGAATATATTAGGGGAGCATTATTTAATGAATGTATTAGGGGAGCAAATTAATTAGCAATTAGATTACTAGATAAATATTATTTATTTATTAAATAAAGTTGACAATAGTAAATTACTGCTAATAGGGACAATAAAAAATGTATTTATATTGGGGGAACAATTAATATTTTACTATGTGAACATCATTTATAGTGACATGATAAGTAAATAGTTTCCTCCGTCATAAACACATCCTTAATTTGGCTCTTAATATATTTATCAAATAATATTGCCCCCATAAAGTTATTATAAGGCTTTCTTCAACCATTGTCAAAACCTAATTATTGCCCAAATAATAAATGTATGGTGCCTCCTCATCGGGTTGAGTATGGGTCCCTGACAGTCTGGATAACGCGTGTCAGAATACCGACAGCGGCATCCCGACAGTCAGAATCCCGATACCGTAGGTAAGTATACTACCACTAACCCTAACCCTCCAACCTCGGTGCCTAAACCTAACCTCTTCCCTCCCTAGTGCCTAAACCTAATCTCCCCCTTCCTACACCCTAAACCTAACCCTCCCCCTTAGTGCCTAACCCTCCCCCTAGTCCCTAACCCTAACCATCCCTTAACCCCCGATACTTACCTTTAGAATGCCGGGGGTTGGGATAATGGAGCCGATATGCTGGCGCTGTCGGGATTCCGTGGCCGGTATTTAGAACGCCTGCATCCCGCAAGCCGGGATGCAGACTACATCCCTCCTCATCTTCTGATTGGCCAGGTAGAGGCAGTTTTGTGGCTATTTCTGTGAAACTGCCAATTTAGCCATTTGTACACCCCACACAATGACAGACGTTTGAGAATCACTCACCAAACCACTGAATAATAAATCCATAAGGTCAGAACTACCAGAGATGTACAGTAGTTTAAAAAATCTTCAGTAAATTCCCCCCCAGAAGACAAAAGACAAGGGCCCTCATTCAGAGCCACTCGCTAGCGGCAGTACGCTCGTTCCGAGCGATGTTCGCACATCTGCGCATGCGTACGGTTTTTAGTACGCATGCGCGAACCAGTCAGTGCGGCCGAAAATCGTTTGTTCGCTATATAGCGAGTGCCTGCTATTTTGAGTGACAGAATGAGGCGTATGTGGGTGGTAACAGGGGAAGGTGCTTGAAAACGGGGAGTGGAAATCCGAACGCAGGCGTGCTTAAAGGTCAAAACGGGCGTTTTAAGGGAGTGCATAATTAATACATCAGCGTCATTGACCACATCACTTGGTTTTTTTTAACTCAGAACTGCTCGCAAAATAGCGGTTGAAAACACCAACCACAAGAATAGCGAGCAGTTCATACGCTGTACGATGTACTCGATTAATCTAATAAATAGCGGACATGACGTATGGTGCGTGCGGCCAGGGGGCGTTTTTATCAAATAAACGAGCGTATGTTTTGCTCGCTCGTTCAGACTTAGAGGTGTGAACAGACTGCAATTTGCGAACGGATCATTTGACTAGCCACCCCTTGTTTTTGAGCGAACGACCGCAAATAGCGAACGGCTCTGAATCAGGCCCAATGGCAGTACTACTGGTAAAATGACGCTGTCTTCACTGTGCATGAACCTGCTCATAAGAGGCCTTTTTAAAGGACTTTAAGTGCCTCCTACAATTTCTTTAAAAATAACATATGTTGCATTTATTGCATGTTAAAGCTAATAATAGTCTTCTATATTCACCTCTTTTGTCAACCTAAATGTCAGTAGTTGGAGACATTTTCTGGAACTACTAGAGACATGTATCAGATATATATGAGTACGACTGTGAATGTAAATTTCCCAAGCACTGACAGGCAAACTGCCCCCGAGAAGCTTCTTGTAATGTACTAACATGCGGGGTATTTAACATGCGGGCCCTCCAGCTGTTGTGGAATTACACATTCCAGCAGGTCCTGCCACAGTTTTTAGCAAGCCCTAATAACAAAACTGTGACCGGGGCTGCTGGGATATGTATTTACACAGCAGCTGGATGGCCACATGCTGAATACGGGATGCGGTCATAATACCGACAGCTGGGATGCCGGTGCTTAGAATGCTGGCGCCGGAATCCTGACACCTGTCAGAATCCTGGCGCCGACATCCCGACTGCCGGCACCCTGACGATAAGTACTGGGGTTAGGGTAGGCACCAGGGGGAGGGTTAGGTTTAGGGTGCAGGGGTGTGGAGGTTAGGTTTTGGAACTACGGGGGAGGTTAGTAGGCAGCAGGGAGGGAGGGTTAGGGGTAGGGAGAGGGGGAGAGTTAGGATACTGACCAACAGGTGTCGGTATCCTAACCTAGTTGGGATGCCAGGGTCAGGATTCTAACCGCCGGGATACCGAGTGCTGGTATCCCGTACCCAACCAGTTTAATCCCCTTGCTGTAGAATGTGTTAGAGAATATATTGTCAGTTTACAATACACTCCTAATTACTCTGTGATTTCCTGGACCAGATGAATGTAACTAAGAATGTGCTAGTTTCAATTGTTCTACTGCACATTACATCCCATAGCAGTAAGTAATTTACAATATGCATGGGGTTAACTGACAAGAAGCAGAAGAAAGAGCATCACATTTCTTCAGAATTGGTGGTTTCTGTAATGACTGTACATTGTAAACAGAAACAGCTCAGGCTTTACTGGTTTTATTAATACTCTTTAAATAATGTTTTCTGCCAATGAATTTATTACTATTGTAGCAAAACAATTATTCATATACCTGTCACTGCCTTTTAATTACCATTGCATTCCGAAGTCCTGAAGTTTCGTCCTTCTAAATACCAAATCCTATGTTATAGACCCTATAGTTCCAGATTTATTGAAGATGTGTGTTTAAGGAGAACTCATTTCTATTGTATTGTGATCATTTCTGTCAAAGAGAAGTATCACTAATTATAATGGCTGAATCCCTGAAACAAAGCAATGCCTTTAACATTTATCTAGATACCTTTAAAGCATTAACAACAGATATATATTTTCTTGTGATAGGATTATCATACTTACCGTATGTGCTTCTTATGTGCTTATGTTTCACTAAGTCTCTCCTGCCACCTAGTGGTAAAGCTACAGTAGCATGTAATAAAGAATTTCGTTCAGAATGCATAACATGATTATTTGAACAATTCGTATATTTTCTGTGTGATGGCTTCAGGCTGCGATGCTTTATTATCGCCTCACATTTTATATTTCATACATTTTATATTTTTTAATCCTCTGTCACTTCTTTACATGCAATATGATGCCTGATCTTTACGCTGTCTACATTGTTCTTTAAATATATACATATATATTATATATATACACGAGTGTATGTGTATATATATATATATATATTAGGGATAAGCGGGTTCGGTTCCCTGAGAACCGAACCCACCCGAACTTCGGGGATCCGGGGCGATCCGAGCCCAAGCTCGGATCTCCCTGTCTGCCCCGGATCCCTCTCCCGAGGCAAAACATCGAGATCTGCTGTCGGATCTCGAGGTTTTGCCTCGAGCGGCCATTTAAAAAAAAATGCCTTTGCCTTTAATGGGCAAAGTGCTGATTGGCTGACAGAGCCGTCTGTCACGGCTCTCAGCCAATCAGCATTATGGTGCTCATTTGCATGTAGCACGGACTCGTGAGATCCGTGCTACATGCATCTGTGTGATTGACAGTGACACAGAGCACAGATGGGTCAGTGAGACCCGTCTGTGCTGCTGTGTATTTCAATGACACAGATGCACGCACGGACCAGGAGATCCGTGCTACTTGCATCTGTGTCATTGACACAGAGCACTAACGGGTCCGTGAGACCCGTCTGTGCTGCTGTGGTAAATAAAAAAAAAAAAACCTGTGTAAAAAGAGAAAAAAATGGCGTGCCCCCCCCCAAAAAAAAGAGCAACCAGCCCCGGGCATTAGTGACCCAGTGCTGGGTGTGCTTAAATACAGGGGACAAACGACATAGGGGTCCCCTGTACTTAAACACAACCAGCACCGGGCTAGTCAGAACCAGAGCTGGTTGCCAAAATACGGGGGACAAACGACGTAGGGGTCCCCCGTATTCTGCGCAACCAGCTCTGGGCTCTGATCCGGTCCTGGTTCTGGAAATACAGGGGAAAAAAATGAGTAGGGTTCCCCTGTATGTTCCAGAACCAGCACTGGACTTTTTCTAGCGGGGGGCTGATGCCACAGCCAGGGGAGCCCTTTCACCGGGCCCCCCAGCCGCAGCATCAGCCCTGACCGCTAGTCAGCCCCGGCCGGGGATCCCTGGAGAGCTGGGGACCCCCCCAATAAAGGGGTCACCCTCTCCAGGGCACCCCAGGCCCAGGCTGATAGCCCGGGGCTATCCCCGCCACCCCTGGTGGCGGTGGGTGGCGGGTTGATTGTGTGGTGTGGTGTAAATAAAGAATATCAAACATTGTCTTTACAAGTAGAACTGCAAGTCCCAGCAAGCCTGCCCCGCATGCTGGTACTTGGAGAACCACAAGTACCAGCATGCAGGGCATTAAGGGCCCACTAGTACCTGTAGTTCACCTGTAAAAAAATGTTTAAAAAAAACACAGGACACACACACCGTGACAGTATAAGTTTATTAAACATACATACACACACACACACACACACACACATGTACACATACTCACCTATGTAACCCTGTAGCATCGGTCCACTTGTCCGGTAAAGTATCCATAGGGGACCTGTGAAAAAAAACATACTCACCATCTCCTATGCGAGGTTCTGTCCTCTTCGTTCCAAAGTAGGCATCCCCGGACTTGGCAAAAAAAAACAAACGAAAACGCGATCCACGAACTTAGGTACTTCCCGAATGAGAGCTTAGCGGCGGGGTATCACCATGGAAACCCCGCTGCTAAGCGTTCATTGGCTGAGAGAGGCCATCTCCCGTCTCTCTCAGCCAATGAACGGCTCCCTCCATTGTAGTCAATGCTGGGAGCCGCAAGGTTATTAAATTTACCCTGCGGTTCCCACCATTGACTACAATGGAGGGAGCCGTTCATTGGCTGAGAGACGGGAGATGACCTCTCTCAGCCAATGAACGCTTAGCAGCGGGGTTTCCATGGTGATACCCCGCCGCTAAGCTCTCATTCGGGAAGTACCGTTCTATAGAACGGTACTAAGTTCGTGGATCGCGTTTTCGTTTTTTTTTTTTGCCAAGTCCGGGGATGCCTACTTTGGAACGAAGAGGACAGAACCTCGCATAGGAGATGGTGAGTATGTTTTTTTTCACAGGTCCCCTAGGGATACTTTACCGGACAAGTGGACCGATGCTACAGGTTACATAGGTGAGTATGTGTACATGTGTGTGTGTGTATGTATGTTTAATAAACTTATACTGTCACGGTGTGTGTGTCCTGTGTTTTTTTAAACATTTTTTTTACAGGTGAACTACAGGTACTAGTGGGCCCTTAATGCCCTGCATGCTGGTACTTGTGGTTCTCCAAGTACCAGCATGCGGGGCAGGCTAGCTGGGACTTGCAGTTCTACTTGTAAAGACAATGTTTGATATTCTTTATTTACACCACACCACACAATCAACCCGCCACCCACCGCCACCAGGGGTGGCGGGGATAGCCCCGGGCTATCAGCCTGGGCCTGGGGTGCCCTGGAGAGGGTGACCCCTTTATTGGGGGGGTCCCCAGCTCTCCAGGGATCCCCGGCCTGGGCTGACTAGCGGTCAGGGTTGATGCTGCGGCTGGGGGGCCCGGTGAAAGGGCTCCCCTGGCTGTGGCATCAGCCCCCCGCTAGAAAAAGTCCAGTGCTGGTTCTGGAACATACAGGGGAACCCTACTCATTTTTTGTCCCCTATATTTCCAGAACCAGGACCGGATCAGAGCCCAGAGCTGGTTGCGCAGAATACAGGGGACCCCTACGTCGTTTGTCCCCCGTATTTTGGCAACCAGCGCTGGTTCTGACTAGCCCGGTGCTGGTTGTGCTTAAGTACAGGGGACCCCTACGTCATTTGTCCCCTGTATTTAAGCACACCCAGCACTGGGTTACTAATGCCCGGGGCTGGTTGCTCTTTTTTGGGGGGGTGCACGCCATTTTTTTCTTTTTTTACACAGGTTTTTTTTTTTTTTTTTTACCACAGCAGCACAGACGGGTCTCACGGACCTGTCATTGCTCTGTGCCAATCACACAGATGCATGTAGCACGGATCTCCCGGGTTCGTGCTACATGCAAATGGGCACCATAACGCTGATTGGCTTCCTGTCTGCCACTGCAGTGCCACTCCTAGATGGGCCACGTGTTTGTGCCGCCCCCTTGTGTCGCTTAGCATAGTCATCCAGCTTCCTCGGTACAACCTTTTGGCCTAAAAACAATATTGTGAGGTGTGAGGTGTTCAGAATAGAGTGGAAATGAGTGGAAATTAATGTTATTGGGGTTATTAATAGCGTAGGAACAAAAAAAGGCCCATTTATGTGATTTTAGCGTTTTTTTTTTATTTTTTAAGAAAAAATCCAGATCCAAAACACAAAACCCAGAACCCAAAACACGGAAGGGTGGTTTTGGCAAAACCAATCCAGATCCAAAACACGAAGAAAGATCCAGATCCAAAACCAAAACACAAAACACGAAAAGTGTCCGGTGCACACCCCTAATATATATATATATATATATATATACATACACACACACGCATATATATATATATATATACACACGAGTGTATATATATATATATACACAACACAGTCAATTAGATATGCGGCACCCTAGGGTCTTTGTAAAAAAAGAATCCATATGACACCTTTGTCTGCTTGTTCAACGTTTCAGTCCAACATGACTTTTATCAAGAACGTATATATATATATATATATATATATATATATATACACGTACATTTATGATTGTAGTATAATTGTTGATTACAGTCAACTTCTGGAAGATAATAGCAAATCAACCTACTATATTTTAGATGATGACTAGAAAGGGAAGCAACTGCCCTCTAGTCTGCTCTTGTTTGTACAGATTAGGACTGGCTTTGACAGGAAGGTGGGGCTACCTTTATTGTTGCAATTAGTTCTGTGCAACTATTTATTGGGTCTCAGTGTTCTAGAGTATGTAGCATCAGTCACACAGCAGATCTTTGCATAAACATTCAGGTGAGAAATGTGTGCAGAAATAACGATCCTGCCATTGAATCATAATTGCCTACTTTTGAAAAAGCATGTCAGGGAGATTGTGAAAGCAACACCTATGAGCGCGGTGGTAAAGTGGACGTGTACAGCTACATCTGAGAGGTGTGTCATAAAATTGACTTACATCCAAATTTAAACAAGCCCCAAAGCAGTTATGCTGGGCATACACGGCCAGATAAAATGTCTGTCAGACCGACAGACACTTTATCTGGCAGCCTGCCAGCCGCAGATGTCGCCGGCATACACTGAGATTTCTCTCACAGTGTATCAGCCCGACATCCGCGCTCCACCCCCGGGGAAGGAGACATTTCCCTTTTCCTTTCGTAGGAAGGAACACAGGAAATGTCTGTCTGTCGGCCGCGGCTGGGCATACACTGCCCGATGCGGCCGACAGTTTACCGGGAAATATCGCATCGGACGGGCATGCTGGACAATCCGGCATGCCCGACCGAGCAATATTTAACCCTCGGTCGCCCCCCCACACGTTACAATTATCGGGGGCGGATCGTCCCGATAATTGTAGCGTGTATGGCCAGCATTAGTAATATCTACAGTATCTGTTGATGAAAACACACTGATACTTCTAAGGGATTGCTCAGGTATTGTGTTTTACAATGGGTTCCATATAAGTGGAAGAAAGAGGAAGAGAACCCTTATATGAAAATTCATGTAGTCATAGGTATCATCGTGCCTTATAACCAATGTAGGGAAATGGCACTTTTAACGCTGTTATATACTTTTTCCAAGTATATAACAGCTACATAATGGGGATAAGGTGTAATCAGGGAAATTGCTAGACTCTACTATTTCAGGGAGTCTCCCTGACAATCAGGGAGAGTTGGCAAATATACATTGACTAAAGTGGTCCAGCTGTATCAGTGCTGCTTACTAGTGATAGCTTCTCAGGGCCAAACACATAACTACCAGTCACAAATCTGTATCTTGTATGTGATTATTACTATTATCACTGAATTGTATTATTTTTTTTAATTACACTTTATAGAAAATAAAGGACAGCAGTAAAAAACTATAAACATGAAAACCAATCCATAATTTTATTAACAGAGGGAAAGAAATTTCCTAACCACTGCAGATCTAAGTGCCAATATCTATATATATATATATATATATATATATATATATATATATATATATATATATAAAGCACTGATCCACGGCACTCACCATTCCTAGTTTTGGGGTGCAACATGGTATTTGACCACATTGTTTAAATAGAAATCACAGGGGCTCTGCACTCACCATAATAACTAACAATAATGATAATAAACATAATAAACAGTGGGGTTTTGGTTTATGAATTGATCAATGCATTTAAGTTTGCAGCCCCCGTCACGGGACCCCACTTTACTGCAAGTCCCTACTCTATTGCTCAGAATTATAACATGGACATAGCCATCACATTAGTGTTAAACTCAGGGTATGCTATCAAGGTTTAAAGCTCACAGCAACTTTGCTTTTAAATATGAGACAGTCACCAAGCACACCTGTTGCAAAGCACCTAGGAAAACAGCTGACACAAGTTAGATAACTAGTTAAAAGGGGTGCAAGAGAAAATGTGATCACAAAAATGATTAATTATAAAAATGAATCACAATAAACAAAAAGCACTAATCCAGGGACTTGCAATAAAGTGGGGTCCCGTGACGGGGGCTGCAAGCTTAAATGCATTGATCAATTCATGAACCAAAACCCCACTGTGTATTATGTTTATTATCATTATTGTTAGTTGTTATGGTGAGTGCAGAGCCCCTGTGATTTCTATATATATATATATATATATATATATTTTTTTTTTTTTTTTCTTTACAGTTTTAAATCTATGTGAAAGCCCAATATTTGTAAATTAAATTGTAATCTTTAAAAGTTCAGCATCATCATTTAGAGCGGTATCCAATTAGCACCGGACATTGTTGCAGCGCTAATTGACCCCCGTGATCGGCAGAAAATGGGGATTTTTCGCAGATTATTTCCCGATTTTCGCCAATGTTTTCTTTTACCCTACCCTATTATTTAGGTCGAAATAATAGGATAGTTCTCCCTAAAACACATAGGTGCCACGATAAGCTCGCGGACCTATGTGTTTTCGCCTTTTTTCAGATGAAGAAACAGCAGTTATTGTGGATTCTTTTTCGGGACACATCAGGTCCCGAAAAAATACCCCCGATAAGTGTCGGCATCAGGCCGACTTTGGGGCTAATTGGATAGCCCCGGGCAAGGTAATTAATTTACCGGCTAATTGGATACCCCCCTTAATGTTTTGCTAATGCACAATTATGTTGATCAGTCCTGTTCATATATTTTTTATCCACAGGTAATAAATGTGGGAATTCAAGTCATAGCAATATGCTGCCACATATAACTGCGATGCCCGGCTGTTACCGTCTATTACACCTCTACGGGGTGCGAGACAAATTAACGAACATACTGGTCCCGAAAAGGCTTGTCTACCATTCCAGAGGCACTTTGCTGCCATCGCTATACAGTGCATCCGGAAAGTATTTACAGCGCTTCACTTTTTCCACATTTTGTTATGTTACAGCCTTATTCCAAAATGGAATAAATTCATTTTTGTCCTCAAAATTCTACACACAATACCCCATAATGACAACGTGTAAAAAGTTTTTTTGCGATTTTTGCAAATTGAATAAAAAAAACAACAACTAAGAAATGACATGTACATAAGTATTCACAGCCTTTGCTCAATGCTTTGTTGATGCACATTTGGCAGCAATTACAGCCTCAAGTCTTTCTGAATATGATGCCACAAGATTGGCACACCTATCTTTGGGCAGTTTCTCCCATTCCTCTTTGCAGCAACTCTCAAACTCCATCAGGTTGGATGGGAAGCGTCGGTGCACAACCTTTTTCAGATCTCCCCAGAGATGTTCAATCGGATTCAAGTCTGGGCTCTGGCTGTGCCACTCAAGGACATTCACAGAGTTGTTCTGAAGCCAATCCTTTGATATCTGGGCTGTGCGCTTAGGGTCGTTGTCCTGCTGAAAGATGAATCGTCGCCCCAGTCTGAGATCAAGAATGCTCTGAAGCAGGTTTTCATCCAGGATTTCTCTGTACATTGCTGCATTCATATTTTCCTCTATCCTGACTAGTCTCCCAGTTCCTGCCACTGAAAAACATCCCCACAGCATGATGCTGCCACCTGGCCTGGTGATGAGCGGTGCCTGGTTTCCTCCAAAAATAACACCTGGCATTGATGCCAAAGAGTTCAATCTTTGTCTCATCAGACCAGAGAATTTTGTTTCTCATGGTCTGAGAGTCCTTCAGGTGCATTTTGGCAAACTCCAGGCGAGCTGCCATGTGCTTTTTACTAAGGAGTGGTTTCCGTCTGGCCACTCTACCATACAGGCCTGATAGGTGGTTTGCTGCAAAGATGGTTGTCCTTCTGGAAGGTTCTCCTCTCTCCACAGAGAAATGCTGTAGCTCTGACAGAGTGACCATCGGGTTTTTGGTCACCTCCCTGACTAGGGCCCTTCTCCCCCGATCGCTCAGTTTAGACGGCCGGCCAACTCTAGGAAGAGTCCTGGTGGTTCCGAACTTCTTCCATTTACAGATGATGGAGGCCACTGTGCTCATTGGGATCTTCAAAGCAGCAGATATTTTTCTGTACCCTTCCCCAGATTTGTGCCTCGAGACAATCCTATCTCGGAGGTCTACAGACAATCCCTTGGACTTCATGCTTGAATTGTGCTCTGACATGCACTGTCAAGTGTGGGAGCTTATATAGACAGGTGTATGCCTTTCAAAATCATGCCCAATCAACTGAATTTACCACAGGTGGACTCTAATTAAGCTGTAGGAAGATCTCAAGGATGATCAGTGGAAACAGGATGCACCTGAGCTCAATTTTGAGCTTCATGGCAAAGGCTGTGAATACTTATGTACATGTGATTTCTTTTTTTTTTTATTAAATTTGTGAAAATCTCAAAAAAACTTTTCACACGTTGTCATTATGGAGTATTGTGTGTAGAATTTTGAGGGCAAAAATGAATTTATTCCATTTTGGAATAAGGCTGTAACATAACAAAATGTGGAAAAAGTGAAGCGCTGTGAATACTTTTTGAATGCACTGTAAATTGTATTTCTCTCTAAAACTGCATGCTATTGGGAATTAAAAGTGAGGAGCCAATCAGGGGCGTTTCAAGAGAGCAGGGGGCCCGTGTGCAGACTCATTGCGGGCCCCCTCCTCTCCCTGGCGGTTCTGTAGCACAGCACTGGCAGTAGATTCTGGCTTAGTACCAAAATCTGCCGCACATGCGCTGGTCTCTGAGAAAATCCTGCCCACACTGTTTTCCCGGAGACAGCGGCACTGCGCATGCGCAAGTCACCTGGAAAATGTCTGCCGCCACTTTCCCAGTCATTTTTGCAGCTCTGCAGCGCTGGCTCGGCGCTGCAGAGCAGCACTACGCACAGGTAAGTATAAGACTCTATGGGTGCAGGGTGTGCGGTAGATACACCCCTGGAGCCAATGAATCATCTAAGGTGAGACAGGAGAAATAGAAAGGGCATGGAGATCTACATTTCACCCGCTGACTAATGTCCCTGCTGTGAGAAAAAGGCCTCCCAGAACATACGGATGACTGCTACACAACCTGATGTAGCACACCTAGATATAGGCCTTGCGAGACACTCGGTAAGTCACCCTCTATATGATCACAGCCAGTACCATGCCTTTCCACTCTGTCTGAAAGAGATGCAGGTGGCAAGTACAGTATCAGCACCAAACCCCTTCAGTAACAGTCTGCCAATTAACTGAGCACAACAGTATTCTTGTAATGCTGTTTTACAGACCTAGAACCTCAACATATCATCAGGGGTTCCAAAGTCAGCTGTTACTGTTACAAAATAAGGGGATGTTGTTGCCATTTCAACAATTATAATGTCGACAATGACAATGGGAATACTGTTAGGTTGAACACTACACCCAGATATAATAATGCGATGACAAGCAATTTAACAGTGTTGGCTTTAGGACTTAAAACGTGAGGCTTTACCAGTATATTTGAAGTTCTATATCTGAACCTGTTAAAATATTTTACATCTCATTATTAGCATGTAGTGTTCAACCTAACATTGTTACTGTCAACAATATGATTGTCAAAATGGCATACTGAGCTCAAATAGGGCTATGCATATTAGCCTAAGCAGCAGCTAAAGCTCTGCATATTAGGCTGGATATGACATATACTGATATGCATATTGCAATGCATATTAGACTAAGCCAGAGGTTCCCAAATTCTGTCCTCAAAGCACCCTAACAGTCCAGGTTTTAAGAATATCCGTGCTTGGCCAATGTGACTTAATACCTAAGTCAACTTGATTTAACCACCTGTGCTCAACCATGGATATCTCTAAAACCTGAATTATTGAGGATCTTGTTTGGGAACCTCTGAACTAAGCACTAGCTAAAGCTCAACATACTAGGCTTGATGTGATATATACTATAGATTGTGAAAATCAGACTGTGCACCAAATAAGGCTATGCTCATTAGACTAAGCACCAGATAAATCTCGGCATACTACTCTAAGTACCAGATAAATATTTGTATATTAGACTGAATTATAACTCTAAATATCTAACTGTGCCCATATAAGGTTCTGCATATTAAACTTAGCATCAGAAAACAGTGCATATTAAACAGGCTTACACAGAATGCTAGTTGCTCAAATCAATTTAAAAGCCCATCACAGTCGCATGGAAGGGAGGGGTAAGTCTAGACTACACCCAAAGTAGGTGCTATTATCATGTAACGTTAGGACCACCAGAGCAGAGATGTTTTGCCAGGGCCTCGTGGCTTACCATATATTTGCAAATGTATGCAAAGCTCTCTGCATTGCTATTATTTCAGGTAAAATATAAGGCCCTCATTCAGACCCGGTTGCAAGCACTGAGCGCTCGCAACCGGGTTGATGTTTTGGCCCTGCGCACGTGCAGCGGCCGCAATGCGCGTGTGCAAGCCCCGGAGTGAGAGAGAAATTCTCTCGCTCCGGAGCTCACTACAAAAGGGGCGGCTGTCGATGTTGATCGACAGCTCGACCCGTTTTGTAGGCGTCGTTTTGGTTTCACAAACGGAGGCATTCCTTAAGGAACGCCAGCCGTTTTGTGGGCGGCCGCAGTGACATCAGCAGTGATGTCAGTGGGGAGCTTCCTGCTCGATCAGAGCAGGAAGCTCCCTGGGGCTTGCAGTTGCCAAGACCCAACCTTAGGGTCTCATCGCAAGCCCCGATGGTCGCAATGGTCTTGACCATCGCGACCATCAACCTGGTCGGTCGCTAAAGCTGTGGGTGGTAACCCACAGCTTGGCTAGCAACCAGGAAGCCGCACTTGAACAGTCAAGCAGCCGCTCTCATTCAGAGCGAGTGCTCGCTTCTTGCGACCGCCTCTGAATGAGGGCCTAAGTCTCTTTATGCTGGCCTAAGATATCAGAAGCGGAGTGTCTCTAATGTGCAATATACAGGAGCAGCAGTTATCCTTGCATTATCACCAATACTGAATTCAGAACATAATTTAACACAAAAAAATACACGCTCTTTATTGTCATATAGTAAATAGATAAAGACAAACGCCCCTTCTGATTGGCCAAGAAACGCATCAGGTGACCGCAATACCAGGAAGTGCTGCTAAAGAGGTGGGACTCAAGATTTGTACTGTAGCACAGAGTGACAGCCACCAACCTCAGCGTGGGCTCAGTCCCTACCAGCCGGACATTGAGCCACTGTGACCACAAGGAAGCCTTTTCCCCTCTTGCTGACCGGGACGCAGGTGACAGCCTGCAACAAGAACCTAAAAGTGGCCCCTCAGTCGGTGTGGTCATCGGGGGCCTTGCTGTTCTCGCACTTGTCATTGGCACAGTTGATATCGGAATCAGTATGATTTACCGCCGGACCCCTGGTCGGCGGTACAAATCCCGACAGCGGCAGCCCGACAAGGATGAAAATCCTGATCGTCTCTAGGTAAGTATTCACTAACCTAATTCTACCCCCTAACCCTAACCCTCCCTTAGGGGTGCCTAACCCTAACCTTCGCCCCCAGTGCCTAACCCTAATCCCCCCTCTAAGAACCTAAACCTAACCCCCCCTTCCCCGCCGACTAAACCTAAGTCTCTCGGGGGGGTGTCTAACCCTAAATCCCCCCCGGGGGTGCCTAACCCTAACCCTCCCTCCCCCTAGCCTAACCCTAACCTTCGGGGGGTGCCTAACTCTAATTCCCCCCGGGAGCCCTAAACCTAACCCTCCCGTCCCCGCGGCTGTCCGTGCTCTGCGCCCGGCATCACTTAGATCGGGATGCCGTGTACCGGTCTCCCGGCGTCGGTAAAATTACAGGCGTCTAGATTTAGACACCTGTCATTTAACCCTTGCCGGGATTAAGCAGTTAGGAAGCCGGCTGTCGGGATTAGGTCCGCCGGCTTCCCGACTGCATACTGTTGATATGTACAGGTTGAGTCTCCCATATCCAAAACGCTTGAGACCAGGGATTTTTTGGATATCGGAATATTCCGTATTTTGGAATATTTGCATACTATATTGAAATATCTTGGGAATGGGACCCAAATCTAAACACAGAATGTATTTATGTTTAATATACACCTTATACATACAGCCTGCAGGTCATTTTATACAATCATTTCAATAATTTTGTGGCTCAATCAACGTTTGTGTACATACATGAAATTAATTTCTGTTTCATATACACTTTATACACAAAGGGCCTGATTCAAAGCCGGACGCTCTGACAGAGCGCTCGCTCTGAATCAGGGCCGGCCCTCTGGTTTTTAAGAACGGCCTCCTGGCCACTCGCATAGCTGTGGGTGACCACCCACAGCTATAGCGAGCGGCCATGATGATGGTTGCGATGGTCAAGACCATCGCGACCATCGGGCTTGTGACGAGATCCTTGTGGTAGAGTTCTTTTTGCCGCAAGCCCAAGAGTGCTTTCGGCTCTAACAGAGCCGAAAGCACTCCTACTGACATCACTTGTGATGTCAGTGGGGCGGGCCCCAGACGGTAGACGTTCCCATGGGAACACCTTCGTCTGGGCAGCCACGCCCCCGGCCCACCCACCTCACTCAACATCGACAGCACGCCCCCTTTGGTACGAGACCCAGAGCGACGGTTTGCCCGTCGCTATCCGGCTCTCGCGCATGCGCATGACGGAGCTGGCTCCGTCGTGCACATGCGCACTGTGCCACCATCGACTCGCTTGCGGCGCGTAGCGCTCGAGAGCGGGTCTGAATCAGGCCCAAAGTCCGAAGGTAATTTTATACAATATTTTTTATCATTTTGTGCCTTAAACAAAGTTTGTGTACATTGGATCATCAAAAAGCAAAGGTTTCATTATCTCAGTCATGCTAAAAAAATTCCTTATTTTGGAATATTTGGATATGGGAGACTCAACCTGTACAAGAAAAAGACGTCTGACTACAAAAGCACCAGCAGTGCCATATGTATACATTGTCTGAGAAAAGTTTTTTGTGGATACAGTGTTCTCCCCAGAAATTTTTTCCAGCTGGGTGGCATCAAGAAGTAGCCGGGTGGGGGCCTTCGCAATTATGCGCGCGCCGGGAAAAGGAGTATCTCCCTTACAATTCCAGCCCGACAGGTCTCAGGCTGCTCCCCCACTGGCTCTCAGTCAAAAGTGCCCATTATGCAGTGCCCCCAGTAGTTATCCCCATATGCAGTGCCCCCTATATTTGTGCCCTTTATACAGTGCCCCCTGTAGTTTTCCCCTTTATACATTGCCCCCTGTAGTTTTCCCCTTTATACATTGCCCCCTGTAGTTTTCCCCTTTATAGTGTCCCCTGTAGTTTTCCCCTTTATACAGTGTCCCCTGTAGTTTTCCCCTTTATGCATTTCCCTCAGACTGAAGTAGTGCCCCTATGCAGTGCCCCCAGGCTGAAGTAGTGCCCCTATGCAATGCCCCCAGGCTGGTCCCTTATGCAGTGCCCCCAGGCTGAAGTAGTGACCCTATGCAGTGCCCCCAGGCTGGCCCCTTATGCAGTGCCCCTTATGCAGTGCCACCAGACTGGCCCCTTATGCAGTGCCCCCAGGCTTAAAGACTGGCCCCTTATGCGGTGCCCCCAGGCTTAAACAGTGCCCCTTATGCAGTGCCCATGAAATATTTCCTACTGAGATGTAAGAAGGAAATTGACAACGTGGGGCTCATTAGCAGAGCAATGCCCAAAACAGATAAAACCAGTGAATTACACTCAGGGTGTAACGACTACCGCTCCCTCTCTGTCCTCTGAAGTTATTAATACCTCACAGGGGATAGTAGCTATAGGCACGTCCCTCGTTTTACCAGTTGTGCAAATGTATAATTTGCAGATTTGAGAACAGTAGAAACCCAGCTGCAATACACTGCCCTAGACTTACTTTACGGATTTACACCATGATAAATATATAGTCACCGGACTGGTCAAAGCCCCAGTCCCAGCCAGAACTTACCTGAACATGCTTGGCGCTCGCGCTCCCACTCCCGCTGCCTCGCTCTGACTGGATCTAATAGATCCAGCAGGCGTGCAGGGCAGGCTTCTCACGTCATGATGTCACCCGCGCACTGCATCACTGGGAATGCTTGCCTCTGAAGCGATCGGAGACTTCTTTAGCCTCCGGTCGCTTCAGAGGCCAGCGTTCCACAGCAGAGGTCGGCAAGGGTGACCGGGAATGCGGCGGGGGATAGTGCCGGGGGGTAGGCTGTTTCTGCCAGGCGATGCGCCTGCAGAAAACAGCCTAGGGAGAACACTGGTAACGGAGGATACACCATTACTATACCATACCTCTATGAAGTTGGAGATTTGGGAAATCCAGCACTCCTGTGTAATTCCATGTTCTTAAACTGGAGACTGCATCTTTGGATCATACATCAAGGAAGCTGGAATTTCAGGAGAATTAATACACCTGTGTGGTACTTTTTATATATCTGTATGACGATAAGGAGCGCATATCTTTTTGTGTTGATTTATCCTTTTGCTGGCCTATCTGCAGTGTGCTGGGGGATTTATTTCATATTAAACGGTACCAGATAAATATTTGCAATTTAGACTGGATACTATTTATAGATCTGCATCACAGACTGTGGACCAAATAAGGCTATGTATAGTAGGCTAAGCACCAGCTAAAGCTATACAGCCATGGCCAAAAGTTTTGAGAATGACACAAGTATTGGTTTTCACAAAGTTTTCTGCCAACAGTAAAGCATCCTGAGACCATTCATGTGTGGGGTTGCTTTTCAGCCAAGGGAGTGGGTTCACTCACAATTCGCCTAAGAACACAGCCATGAATAAATAATGGTACCAAAACATTCTCCAAGAGCAACTTCTCCCAACCATCCAAGAACAGTTTGGTGATGAACAATGCCTTTTCCAGCATAATGGAGCACCTTGCCGTAAGGCAAAAGTGATAACTAAGTGGCTCAGGGAACAAAACATCAAAATTCTGAGTCCATGGAAAGGAAAATCCGGAGACCTTAATCCCATTAAGAACTTGTGGTCAATCCTCAAGAGGCGTGTGGACAAACAAAAATCCACATATTCTGACAAACGCCAAGCATTGATTAGGCAAGAATGGGCGGCCATCAGTCAGTATGTGGCCCAGAAGTTGAATGACAGCATGCCAGGGTGAATTGCAGAGGTCTTGAAAAAGAAGGGTCAACACTGCAAATATTGACTCTCTGCATAAACTTAATGTAATTGTCAATAAAAGCCTTTGACACTTATGAAATGCTTGTACTTTTACTTCAGGATACCATAGTAACATCTGACAAAAAGGTCTAAAAACACTGAAGCAGCAAACTTTGTGAAAACCAATACATTCCCAAAACTTTTGGCCATGGCTGCACAATGACTTTGTAATCAGACTGTGCACAAAAAAGGCTACGCATATTAGACTAAGTACAAGATAAAGCTATACATGCCTACTTTTTGGGCAGAAGCACAGAAAGAGTTGCAGCTGGCTACTGAGGGGACATGGCTGAGTGCTTTGTGTCATTAAGCTCTACCCCCAGGTCATGGCATAATCCCTCAAATTGTGCGTCTAAGATGAGGGGTGGACCAAAATGACTTGATTTTCAAATGATTGCATCATAATAGCCTCACCCCCTCCCCATGGATGCGTGATCCCTGGGATTACTCTCCCTATTTGCTCCCCCACTGCACTAGGAAGTAGGCAGGATGCGGGAGATCCACCCACTCTTCCGACATAAAGTCAGGAGTATCTCGGACATTCTGGGAGAGTAGGTACAGTAAGTATGGATAAAGCTCTGCTTACTACTCTGGGTACTAGATAAATCTTTGTATATTAGATGAACCAGCTTGTGTGTCTCTATTGCTCATATGTTGTATGGAATTTCCAAGGGGACTAAAACAAAAATAAAAACTTATTAATATTGTTAGTAGGCTAGGCTTCTGCTCAAAGGGCCCAGCAAACTTAACCCCAGACTAAAAGATCATTCTTCCCCTGTCCCGAGATTATAAAAAATTAAATGAAAAAAATTCTAAAAAGAAAAAAGACAAAACAAGTTAATTTAATCACCGACCCTCTGGAGAAGTCTGGGTAGAAAAAAATCTACAGCATAAAACACACTGGGTCTGATGCTGAGTTAAGAAAAGATATGAAGCCCTAAAAACTTGCGCATAAAAATAACTTATAAGCACTCATACGCTGTGTGTTGGGCATCACAAGCTGCATCCAGCTTCTCATAGGTAGGATATGCACCACATTTACGTCAGGTAAACATACACCCAGATACATTTACCCTCAGCCAGGTCAAAAGATAAGAAAAGTTTGTTTTGATAACGAAAACTCATTTTCTATTAGATTTAAATAAAAATAACCTTCTATAATCAGGGCCATCTTCACAGCATTGTAGGCCCTGGGAAAAAACAATGCACTGGGACCCCTACCCACTTATTCCCGGGAATAAAAATATAAATGGTCAATAAAATGAAACCTTTTAATTGGTGTTTTCAACAAAATCAATGTTTAAACATAAAAAAAACATAATGCAAAAAGAAGATTAATCAAAAATAACTTTTGAACATTTTAAGCCTTGAAAAACACAAACATTTCAACATATAAATGATAATTAATTTTTAAACTGTACAGTATGAATTACCTTAAGCAAAAGAGTTATTTTACCATCTGTTACAATCACACCACTAGCAGTATAATACTTTTATTCACATTAAAAGATATTGGTTAGAAAAAAAGCAGGTGTTCAGTCTTTCAGAAGTCCGTGTAATAAAAAGCAGTGCTCTTACCCTAGCCTCTCTCCCTACCCTCATTTTCTCATACAGGGGTCTATTTATTATGTTAATTATCAGCGTCCAAATGGACCCCGATAATTAACATACTAACATTGCTTTGGCGCAGAGACAGCTTATCCGAAAATCAGCTGTCTCCGCGAGCAGACAGTGAGACAAGCACGCATGCGCACAAGAGCCCCGACGTCCGCTGAAAGGAGCCGAACAGGGGCGGAGGGATCCGAAAGGATCCCTCTTCGCAACCCGGGACTCCTTCCCGGTTGCGAGCCCCGAGAGGGAGCCAACGACATCTGAAGAAGGCGAATGCTCCCGCAGCCAAGCTCTGAATATATTGTATTATTTTGGATCTTGATAAATTCTGTCCCCATACTAGTGTATGGGGACAGCGGGCCATTCTGGGAAAGAAAGGCAAGCAGGAGACATCTGTAATATCTCCTGCTTTACCTTCTTGATGAATGGCCTGAACACTTAATGTCTACAATAGCAGGTGAGAATGTTCATTTTCATCTGCTGTTGTAGAAATTAAGTGATGATGAATAGACCCCATAGAGTCCAGACCTATTATGGGGGGGGATAATTTCTACACAATTAAAATGGAATAGATACTAAGATATTTTTTATGGGGCATATAGAGCTTCAGAGCAACTAAGGAAGAATAAAAAGCTTTTATTAAGGGGCATATTGACTATATGCCCCATAGTAAAGCCCTTTATTCTTGCTTATTTACACTGAAATTAGCCCTCATAACAGGGCTCAATATGCAACTGTGATAGTGAATTTAGAGGAGGTCCTCTCCTCCTAGTTTATGTCATATATAGGAGTATCTCATTGTGAGATACTGAGTGAGGGATGAGATGTGTGAGGGCTGCCAGTTCCTGGGTAAGTCGACTAAGTATGATGGCTTGCCTTTTGTTACACCATTAACTAACCCTTATACTGTATTTCGAATAATTAAATTTTAACTATAGTAAATGACCCCATGACACCAGAGTTGACGCGAACTGGGTCCAATTTTATTAATTACTTCCACAAAGTTGGTGGCCTAGGAAAAGCAATTGCAAACATACTAATCAAATTTAGTCATCGGGGTGGGCTACACGTGGGTCCCACGTGTAACCCACGGCTGCTACATTTAAAGCGGCCGTTGATTGGCTAGCGGTTCATGGGAAATACAGATGACAGCGATCATCTGTCATTTCGCATAGTGTAAGTATATGTGACAACATATACTTACACATGTCCGGCATGGATCGGGTCAGTCATATTTTTATTTTGCCAAGTACGGGGATGCTGCGGAGAGCGGCGCGAGGATGGAGGTGAGTATCGGATCTTTTTTCCAGGTGCCCCCATTGGAATCTATGAGAGAAGGGGAAAGAGCAGCTGGCAGCAGGTATGTGTGAATGAGTTAGGTAGGTATGTAATAACGTTTTACTATACACGATGTGTGAGTGTTGTATATTTATTTTTTTATTTTATAGTGGAGGTACGGGTGCCGGCTGCCTGCTGACACTTGTAGTTCCACAAGTGCCAAAGTGCAGGCATGCTGGCACCTGTAGTTCCGCTGTAAAATACAATAGTTACAAACTATTTCCCCCAATATTACCCCCGTACCTACAGCCCATGGGTGCGGGGAAAAGCCCCGAGCATCAGACCAAGCCTAGGGTGTCAGGAGAGGGGGGACCCCTTCTTGGGGGGGGTCCCCACCTCCCCTGAGCCCTGAGATCCCTGGCTTGGGCTGACCGGCTTGGGGTGTGAATGCTTTGGCTGGGGAGACACGGTGATAGGGTCCCCTGGCTGTGGCATTACACCCCGGTCGGTTTGGCTCCAGTGCTGGTTTTAAATATAGGGGGACCCCTATGCATTTTTCCCCCCCTATATTTAAAACCAGGACTGGACCTGCAGCCAGGTGTTGGTTCCGAAATTATGGGGGAACACTGCAATCTCGGGTGAGTAATCTCATCTAAACTTGCTACTCGGGGGAGAAATCTCGATCTGCTTTTCCATTGGAAAACTCACTTCTTAGTACATTTGTGAGTTTCAGGAGCCTCAAATCACCTGAGTTTCGGTGATGCTAATTGAGTTTAAAAAAAACAAACTCGATTAGACTCGAATCTTAGTAAATTTACCCCTAAGTATGCTTTGTGGTGCGGCCCGTGCCAGCAACCGGTAGAAGTTGGTGCATGCCTCGTTGCCGGTACTATCCATTAAAAATCCGGTACTGTACGGGCCAAAATGGACCTCTAGAATTGTGGGGCCCTGGGCAGCTGCCCAGTGTGTCCATACATTAAGACAGCCATGTCTATAATACATCAGATTTAATCTTTTTTCTCACATATGTATGAATTAACAGAAATTTATTTTTTAACTACATGCACAAAATCAAATGTAGAAAGCATTATAAGCTTCATAGGTGGATTCGCAATCAGCCAATCAGAATCAGTTAGCTAGCAAACCGTTTTCAAAATCAGTGTTTACTATAAATAAAGGGACCCAGCATCTGTCCTTAGCAGCTCGGCCCAAGATTGCGCTCCGTGGCTCTCGTCCCCTCCCATTATACCCCCAGTTCCCGGTCATCTTCTCTCTTGATGTGCACCTGCACCTTACACCTGATGGTACGCGCAGTGGTAGCTGGGGTGCACGCCTTGTACGTTAGGTGTGATATGCACTTGTCACAGTCATAATTAGGTCATCACACAAACGTGTGTGATAACCTACTTAGTATTAGGCTCCAATTATATAATAATAGATTTTCCCCATTCCATATGGCACCAGCAATTGATGCGGCTACTGACAGGTATACATGTGTCTCTGGGCAGGCCTCCCCCTGTTCGAAATTACGCAAATATGCCCTTACTATATTTCCATATATACAGTCAGGTCCATAAATATTGGGACATTGACAGAATTTTCATATTTTGTCCTCTATTCACCACAACAATGGCTTTGAAATGAAACAATCAAGATGTGATTTAACTGCAGACTTTCAGATTTAATTTGAGGGTAATTACATCCAAATCAGGTGAACGGTGTAGGAATTACAACGGTTTCTATATTTGCCTCCCACTTTTTAAGGGGCCAAAAGTAATGGGACAAACTAAACATTCCTAAATCTAACTTTCACTTTTTAATACTTTGTTGCAAATCCTTTGCAGGCAATTACAGCCTGAAGTCTGGAACGCATAGACATCACCAGACGCTGGGTTTCATCCCTGGTAATGCTCTGCCAGGCCTCTACTGCAAATGTCTTCAGTTCCTGCTTGTTCTTGGGGCATTTTCCCTTCAGTTTTGTCTTCATCAAGTGAAATGCATGCTCAATCGGATTCAGGTCAGGGATTGACTTGGCCATTGCATAGCATTCCACTTTTTAGCCTTAAAAAACTCTTTGGTTGCTTTTGCAGTATGCTTCGGGTCATTGTCCATCTGCACTGTGAAGCGCCGTCCAATGAGTTCTGAAGCATTTGACTGAATATGAGCATATAATATTGCCCAAAACACTTCAGAATTCATTCTGCTGCTTTTGTCAGCAGTCACATCATCAATAAATACAAGGGAACCAGTTCCATTGGCAGCCATACATGCCCACGCCACGACACTACCACCACCATGCTTCACTGATGAGATGGTATGTTTTGGATCATGAGCAGTTCCTTTTCTTCTCTTCTCTTCCCATCATTCTGGTACAAGTTGATCTTTGTCTCATCTGTCCATAGGATGTTGTTCCAGAACTGTAATGGCTTTTTTAGATGTTGTTTGGCAAACTCTAATCTGGTCTTCCTGTTTTTGTGGCTCACCAATGGTTTGCATCTTGTGGTGAACCCTCTATATTCACTCTTGTGAAGTCTTCTTTTGATTGTTGACTTTGACACATATACATCTTCCTCCTGGAGAGTGTTCTTGATTTGACCAACTGTTGTGAAGGGGTTTTTCTTCACCAGGGAAATAATTCTTCTGTCATCCACCACAGTTATTTTCCGTGGTCTTCCGGGTCTTTTGGTGTTGCTGAGCTCTCCAGTGCGTTCTTTCTTTTTAAGAATGTTCCAAACAGTTGATTTGGCCACACCTAATGTTTTTGGTATCTCTCTGATGGGTTTGTTTTGATTTTTCAGTCTAATTATGACTTGCTTCACTGATAGTGACAGCTCTTTGGATCTCATATTGAGAGTTGACAGCAACTGATTCCAAATGCAAATGTCACACCTAGAATCAACTCCAGACATTTTACCTGCTTAATTGATAATGAAATAACGAAGGAATAGCCCACACCTGTCCATGAAATAGCTTTTGCGTTGATAGTCCCATTACTTTTGGCCCCTTAAAAAGTGGGAGGCAAATATTGAAACTGTTGTAATTCCTACACCGTTCACCCGATTTGGATGTAATTACCCTCAAATTAAATCTGAAAGTCTGCAGTTAGATCTTGTTTGTTTCATTTCAAAACCATTGTGGTGGTGAATAGAGGCCAAAATCTGAAAATTCTGTCAATGTCCCAATATTTATGGACCTGATTGTATTATAAAGACCGTCCCTTCCGTCCCCCACTCTGCTTCACATCGCAAGGAAGCGCAATTGTCATATCTGCATATGGAGGTAGGAGAACACATTTTTTCCTTCAATACTACAAACTTGTTCATCTTACTCCAAGCAAAAGCGTATGCGCCCAACTCAGGGTCAGCACCGATATCTTTAGATTATTTAACAATGACAAAATATAACAATAAAATATATTACACTTATTATATTTATTTTTGTATATGTATTTTTAAAGTACGCACAAATTTGACCTGTAGATGGCAATATTATACAAGTAATGTAAACTTCTTGCAGTTAAATTGAGATAAAATTATTATTTTTTTTACTTTAAGTTCCTATAACTGGAGGGGTGTGGATTGAAAGATCTACATTAAAAAGGTTGATAATGTATAGATAGACACCAGATATTAGACAGTCAATAGGTCAACAGGGACAAAAGATTGACATGGACAAAAGGTCGACACACTAAATGTCGACATGTAAGAAAGTCGACAGCTACAAATGGTCGATAGGGTCAAAATGTTGACAAAAAATGGTCGCCACATTGTTTCTGTTTTC
This sequence comes from Taudactylus pleione, assembly GCA_031769625.1. Lineage (NCBI taxonomy): Eukaryota > Metazoa > Chordata > Amphibia > Anura > Myobatrachidae > Taudactylus > Taudactylus pleione. The sequence goes on along the minus strand of JAUIMM010000115.1, from coordinate 17,073,291 downwards.
TAACCCTAATCTGCACCCTAACCCTCCCCTTGGTGCCTAACCCTAACTGTCGGGGTAGGTGCCTGACCCTAACCCTCCGGGAAGTGCCTAACCCTCCCTCTTGGTGCAAACCCTAACCATAGGGGTAAGTGCATATCCCTAATCGTCGGGGTAAGTGCCTAACCCTAAAAAAAACATCTTGGCCATTTTTGTGTTAACCTTTTGTACCTGTCGAGCTTTAGTGTGTCAACCTTTTGTCTCTGTTGACCTTTTGTCCCTGTCGAATTATTGGCTGTCTAACATCTGGTGTCTATCTATACATTGTCGACCTTTTTACTGTAAATCTTTAGACCGGATCCCAACTGGAGATAGAGAACCATATTTCTTTATAACTTATTTCTCTGCAAATGTACATTTATTATAATGAATTTGAGGGGATATTCCTGTTCCCTTAGCCTGGGGAAATTAAGAAACCAAAGGACCTCACTCTTTTGTTTAAGTGCACATGCATGTCAATTCACGATGCACATATTATGCTGAAGTGGCCAAAATGTATCCCAAAATGGCCACCTAACTGGCACAAATATGCCTCTGTGGATTGGGATGACTTGTGAGTTGGGATGATGATGATGGCCGATATCTGATTTGCAGATAGCGGCTAAAACACACCCAGTTATGCAAATACAGTATAACTGTATACAGTATAATGCGATCTAGTAGCAGGATTTCAGTGTACTGAACACTCACTTTTAAAAAAGAAAGCATGTTTCCTATTTAGCTTGGGCCTCATTTATTAACGCGTTTTATCACTTACAACAAGTGATAAAACTTGTTGTGTATGATAATGGTGCTCCAGCCAATGAGCTCCTAACTGTTATCTATTTGAAAAATGACATTTGGGAGCTAACTGGCTGGAGCACCATTTATCATATATGCAACGAGTTTTATCACTTGTTTTGAGTGATAAAACAAGTTGATAAATGAGGCCCTATATTTGTGACTTGTTAAAGCCGCGTATCCACTTGCCGATTAAAATGAGCATTCAATTGCTCATTAATTGTGAATGAATGTCGGAAACGACCAGCGATGCGCGCTTTCACTGGTTGTTTCCGACATCAATCATCGCCCGAAAATGCCGTTCAATCTGCCGATAACGACAGATTGGCGATGTTTGGGGATGAGGAACGGTGCCTGCACTGAACGACATATTGTTCTGTGTCGATAATCGTAATCGTACTGTCTTTCCATAGTCGGGTAGTGGATGCACGGCTTACATTTGTATTTAACAGGCTCCAGTGATTTGGGTACTTATTGCCTACACTTTCCAACCACTTACTGTAATGTGTACAAATTGTGTACCGTGGGCCTGATTCAGCAGTGCCCTCTAGAGCACTGCTGAACACAGATTCCCGATGTTTGGGAATCTGCGCAGGCACAGGCCCCATTCTGCGATTGTGCAGAATGGGTCCTGCTAACTCGCTCACAGGCTGGCAGCAGACAGTCAGTGATTGACAGTCTGCTGCCGTTTGTGGGTGGGGAGGGGGCGGCGATGCCTTCCGTTTCCGGAAACTGAGGCGTGTCGCCGCCATTGCGGGGGAGAGAAGAAGCCAGGATCTCCGTCGGCTGACGGAGATTCCTGGCCTCTTCCTCTAAACTGCAGCGGCCGGCTGCGGGACCTCATGGGTCACCGCAGCCGGCCGATGGTACGCAGATTATCCGATGCTGCTTTGGACAACGCAGCTCGGATAAGTAATGCACAGGAGGCGTGGAGGATCGCAATTGCAAATCTGCCTGCATGCACTACACACTACAGTATGAGCCTGCATGCAGCTTTACAATTACGATCCTTGCTGAATCAGGATCTGTGTCTTTGCCCACCTGTTGTACTCACTGCTGAGCAGAGGAGGGGGAAAATGGGGACAGTTGGGAGGTATGTGATGAGTAGAGGAAAGTTTGCTGTAAGGCATGGTAATTTCTTGTAGCATAATCAGTAATGTCTGTAGAGGCTGTGGAAAGCCCTGCAGCAAAAACATTAATATACATGTATCTCTCTATATTTCCATCAGGAAAACACAAAGGACAATAAGGTTAATGTGCTGTTACTGCAAGGAGTAAGATATAAAATACATGACCACAAGGACCCTTTCTGAATCTGAACTTGCGGATTATCTGAGAAGAGCTACTAGCATTCATCTGTATATCACATTAGGCTGATTCTGGTTTGGACACAGTCAAATCTGTGTCTGCATCTATTGCTGGTCACCCGTCTATGACTTTATGCAAATGTCACTACAAAGCCCTTCACAGATGTACATCCGTACCTCCCGAATGAGCAAGGACTCACACGGCCACTGTCAGCATCCATAGACACTCTATTACTGATAGGTGTAACATCGGTATCACCATCAAAACTTTCACCAACCCTATGGCAGGTGCAGTTTCACCATCCGAGTATGTGAGTGGTTGAGCGGCTGTGTACACAACCAATTTCACCGACAGGCCCACAATACTCCTATAACACTTCCATAAGACGGACCATCTCCGTACGTCTGACATGGGCCCAGAACAAGCCCCAATGTTCTGTCATGGCATGTCATTTGTGATGTCTAAAATATTTCCCATAGCAAATAAATCTTATTTACCTACCCTGTTAAAATGTCCGAGAGACTCCCTAATTTTATCACGTCCCTCCAAACTTCCAGCATAGTAGATAGCCTCTCCCTGCCCTCCATCCTCATATATTTTCTTCAGAAGTGGATGGCATTGCACAGCAAAATTGGGCTGTGATTATGTAAATTACGCAGTTGAGGTAAAAATGTAGGCAAGTATGAAATTAATCGATGTTATATATGTTACAGTATTAATAGAGCTACTGTAGGGGCAATGCCAAGGGAACACAACAGAGACGACTTTCTCATGCCCTGTGACTAGAAGGGGCAAGCCCAGCACCATGGCACCTTAGTTAATGGGACCGTCTGGCTGCCATACTTTGTTTTGCAGACTTGGTGGTGTATAGTTAGAAATAGGAAACTAGACATGGCTAAGAGTTGGGTTTTTCTCCTGACCTTCTGGCTGAGGTTATGTTCTCAGTGCCCATCTGGGGGCCATCTGCACAACCATCATCCTGCACTGTAAAGACTTTATGGTCTTAGTTTAGTACTTTGCCTTAGCTACCTAGGCCATGAAGGCAGCCTCCTACCTGCTGGCTCAGCTTCTCAAGCTACATGTGGTATCTCCTATATCCGCTGCGGTCCCCAGTACAGGCATCCAAGTAATATTTAATATTTGTAGGTAGACTCTCAAAACGGGTGTTTACAGGGGACATCCCTCTATGTTGAAATGGTTGTTCTGCTCTGCCTTCCAGTGCCAACTCCTCCTTCTGCAGGCTCATGACCAAGCTCTGAGGGCTATACATCAAGAATTAATAGCTCCATTATTAAAACGCTGCCGCTACATTCGTTTCTATATACAGTTTTGTTTTCCCGGTTTTACTTCAGTTTGATTTAATTTGCAATTTTTAACTGAGTTTTTCTTGTTTGCAAAGTTTTATAATTGTTTTATTTAATATTTCTATATTAATCAGACTCTCACCCAGACTCCCACTGGTAAATGTGCAATCAAAACAGAAGCCTACCACCCCTCCTCCTAAATCACCAACCTCTGCATTCACCAACTCTACCCCTTCTACCTCTCTGTGTCCACCCTTAGGGCCTGATTCAGAGCCGCTCGTAAGCGGCAGTACGCTCGTTCTGAGCGATGTTCGCACTTCTGCGCATGCGTACGGATCGTAATACACATGCGCGAACCAGTCAGTGCGGCCGAAAAACGTTTGTTCGCTATATAGCGAATACCTGCTACTTTGAGTGACAGGATGAGGCGTATGTGGGTGGTAACAGGGGAAGGTGCTTGAAAACGGGGAGTGGAGATCAGATCGCAGGCATGCTTAAAGGTCAAAACGGGCGTTTTATGGGAGTGCATAATTAATACAGCAGCGTCACTGACCACATCACTGGGTTATTTTATAGTCAGAACTGCTTGCAAATTTGTGGTAGGAAAAACCAACCACAAGAATAGCGAGCAGTTCATACGCTGGTCGATGTACTCGATTAATCTAATAAATAGCGGACATGGCGTAGGATGCGAGTGACCAGGGGGCGTAGTTATCCAAAAAACGACCGCAAGTTTTGTTCGCTCGTTCAGACATAGAGGCGTGAACAGACCGCAAAGAGCGAACGGTTCATTTGAATAGCCACCCCTATTTTCTGAACGACCGTCCGCAAATAGCGTCCGGCTCTGAATCAGGCCCTTAGCCCCTCTAGAATGTAAGCTCTCTCATGTAAGGTTCTCTCTCATTTTGTGGTCACTATGTAATTATGTAAATTGCTGGTTGTAATAAAATAATTATGCATATATGTATTTTGTCTTTGTAATGTTGCTGTATGTTCCATCCTCTTTGTACAGTGCTACAGAACCCTTGTGTTATCTTTAGAAATTAAAGATAATAAACTTGAAATCTTTTCATAACTACTAAAATGTTACTTGTTGCAGTGGCGTATTTTACCTAGGGGATGCAAGGCTGCAGTTCTCCCAATAAAATCCACCACCCGCAGGAACTGCCTAGCAGTGGCAGGGTATTCCCATTGGAAGCACTCCCTGCTAATCACAGACGGACAGCCTCAGGGGTAGTGTTTTCTCCCCCTGGGACTGCCACTGCAATTAGCAGAAAGAGTGTTACCAATGGGAAGCCACTCCCATGCTATAACGGCAGCCCTATCTGGCTTCTAGGGGCCACTAGATTTAAAGTAGCAAGTAGTTTTGCCTTAAAACTAATTTTTGCTTAAAATCTAGCGTCTATCTTGCCCAACTTGTGCCTATGCCCTCAATTCGCAGGTTATTATATATGGGTATTATACGCAGCTGGATTAGGCCTTACCAGATATCTTTATAGGGCTTTGATAACTTGGCTGAATCTTGTGAACATTATCATTTTTTAACACCTGGTCCAATGGGGATCTCTCAAAGAATGTGAGGACAACTTCTGATCTTGAATACTGTAAAATAATTAATAGTAAGATATATAAGAACACACAGTAGAAAACGGCAATCTATTTATGAGAATTAAATAACAGAGTTAGTGACCAGGCGCTAATAATTTACTAATATAGGAGAAATAAATAAACTTCACAAAAGTGAATGTTACTAAATTGGATATTCAAATTATTATAGCTGCTGATTCCAGATATGAGTGTGAGCAGATAAATGCAATTTAGTACACCTAGATGAGCAAGAAGAGCATTGATCTGTATCAAAAATTGTGTGTTTTCACATAGGTGTCATTTCAATTAGCGTTCACAATGCCGGCGATGTGGGGGTGCATATATATATTTGCCAGATATGATACCACCGAATCGCAACAAAATAACAGCTTATTGTGTTCACCTCTATTGGGATGAACAAAAATCCAAGATCTAGGTGCAATATGGGAATGCATTCCAAAAACTGGATCGTACCTAACTGAATCGACCTCTTAGGGGTATATTTACTAAAGTGTGGGGTTTTAGAAGTGGAGTTAAGCAGAATCTGATTGGTTGCTATGGGCAACATCTCCACTTCTAAAAACCTGCAATATAGTAAAATGGATGAGAGATGATTGATGTAAAGATACTGAAGTGAAATAAATGAGTTGAAATAAAGATTTACATAAGGTGCAAGTTTTACTCCAGATTAGCAAATCCACTTTCATTGCCACTCATAGGGGTAGATTTACTAAAGCTTCTAAAATAGACAAGTGGTGATGTTGCCCATAGCAACCAATCAGATTCTAACTATAATTTCTCTATTGCATTCTAGAATATGATGCACACAATTTATTGGTTGCTATGGGCAACATCACAAAATGTCTGTTTTAGAAGCTTTAGTTAATATACCCCATAGATTTGTTTTGCTGGAGTATTGAATCCACAATAGGTAGTAACAGTATAAGTTAATTGCATTAATAAGCCTATGCCTGTTTATTCAGTGCTAACACTTACTACGTTTGATTTAAGGGCCTAATTCAGACCCGCTCGCTGCCGGAGGCAACTCGCAGGTCTGATGGGCGGTTTTTTTTTCTCCAGCTCGCTCGCAAAGCTGTGGGTGACCACCCACAGCTTGTGTGAGCGGCCTGGAGTTCGTCGTGATTATCGCGACCATCGGGCTTGCGAAGAGACCCTGTAGTAGGGTCTCAGCTCCCGCAAACCCGAGTGGACATCCTGCTTTAATACAGCACAAAATCACTACTGACATCACTAGTGATGTCAATAGGGCCGCCCACAAACGCCAGGCGTTCCTAAGGGAACGCCTGCGTTTGTGCAGTCACCCCCACTTCCCCCCCCTACAAAACGGGACGAGCTGTCACTCACCATCGACAGCCGCCCCGTCTTGTAGCGAGACCCGTAGCGACAGAGCTGACGTCGCTGGACGGGTCTCGCGCATGCGCACGCCGGAAGCGCTGTGCGCTTGCAAGCGGGTCTGAATCAGGCCCTAAGTCTTTTATCAATATAATGCTATATTTACTCCTATGCTTTGACTTAGTACACTATGAAAAGGGATCTGCCTTTTTTCTATACTTGTGAGTGGAGAGGAACCTGCAGATGTCACTATTATGAAGAACAGACAAAGGTTCAATATCCTCAATGTGAAAACAATAAAGGTAAATGTATAAGAATGGCTTTTAACATTGATTAATTTTACTTTGCCAGAAATTCCCTATTTTTGTGTATTGATCAGAAAGAATATAAAGTCACTTTGATATTAATATACATTGAAGTGTGTGTGATAATGATATAAACAATACACATCATCTAAAATAATTGATGTACTTAAATTTAACTCTGTTAAGCAAATTGCTTGTTCTTTCCTTTAGAGAGTGGACATTTTCAAACAGTTTCTTAAGAGGATTATGCTTTACTATCTTGTACCACTCTAAAATCAAAAGTCAGATCATGCTAGTCCTTGTCCTAACACTGTACTGCTAGACTATACGCCTAGTATGTCTGATGGAAGGGGGAAGAAATGATTAATTAAACTACTTTTTAACAAAGCTGCAGTGTAAAGTCTGAATAATGTACAGTTAATTACACAAATTTTAGCAAAAAAAATTGATTGAAATATAATTACATTCACACAACTTAAAAAAAAACAATGTTATATTATTGCTCATTTAAAGTTATGGTGCATACACACGGTCAGATTTTTCCTACAGATCTGAACGATAACGATTTAAAAATCGTTCAGTCGTTCATATCTGAAGGAACATCTGACATGCCTGAACGATGGACGATGAACGATGCGCGTTCCCGTTTGTCAGATAACGATATCTGACATCTGATGTGTTTGCAGTCAGACTTGGACGATTCCATTCATTTTAATGCAGTCAAAAATCGTTCAATCGTTCAAATCCTTCAAAACTTTGGTAAAATCGTTCATCTGACAAATCTGACCGTGTGTATGCTCCATTAGTATGAATACTCTGTATTACATAGTTGTTACATTGGGGCATACATACTTTACAAGGCATGTTTATGACAGTCTTCAGGAGTTTTTCCACTTCATTAAGTCTTGCCTCTATTTCATGAGCCTCTTTGATTGTGATAAGTCCTAAAACAAAGAAAAAATACAGTGATTAGAATATGGGGACAAGTTGCTCTGAGCTGGTGTAGCATTTTTCACATAGTTTTTAGCTAAATTCATTGCAAAACAATACTTAGTTGTATACAGTATGTATTATGTATACTGGGGTTTTAAGTTAGCCATTTAAAATTTGACTCATGGAGAAAACACTTACTGGAGTAAATGCAGTAACCTGCAAGTTGCAGGCAGCCATGGGATTTTAGCAATTTAGCTGCTAGATTTAAAGTGGCGATTATTTAAAAGACAAAATCAACTTGGTTAACATATTGTCTCTTTAAATCTAGTGGCTAAATCACCAAAATCCAGCAGCTACCTGTAACTGCAACTCGCAGGCTATAACATTTACCCCAGTGACTCGCTAAATTATAATAAACAATCCTCCCAAGTGTCCTGATTTCGGCAGGACAGTCCCGATTTTAGGCTGCCCTGACGAAATTATGGCCAAGACCACTATGATGTGGATACGCCCCCAGTGTGTCATGGCCATACCCTTTTCTGTCTGTGAACTGCTAAATGTTGGAAGGTATGCCATAACTCTGCTTCTGGGGCAGTGGATGATTAAAATGGTCCTGGAAAATCTTATGAAAGTGGCATTATATTGTAGCTGGGATAAAGTGATCAGCAGGCGGATAAAAGTAAACATTGCATTGTGGCATGATGTCATAGAATTGCAACAAATTGGCTCCGCCCCCTCCACACAGACCCACGAATTGCAGCAAAATGCCACGAGGGCCGGGGCTACAATCGTGGGACATCATTAAAAAAACATGTGGTCCATCGGGGGTTTCTGGGTACTCAGAGTGCCTCTGAATCTGCATACTGCTGTTATACCTGTGATATCCCTGTGTCTAAAGATACTTGTGCTATCTAATTCAATAAATCTTAGAACTGATTAAGCTATACCGTCACCAGCACCAACAATTTCTGTCTGGAGGTATACTGCTCCCAGCACATCCACTCGCATTTCATATTGATAGCCACATTATCCCTAAAGCTGCCTATCCACTAGCAGACCTTGAAACGACTGCACGATTACGACATTGTAATCATGCAGTCGTTTGTCAGTCTGTGCGAGCAGTCATTCAGTGTAGGCACATCAATCATCTGCAAACATGCTGAACCTGACGTTATCGTCAGATTGTCCAGCATGTTTGCCCGATGATAGATGTCTAAAGGACCAGCGGGAACGCGCATCTCTGGTCATTTTAGACATTTTTGCAAACGATTTATGAATGATTGAACGATAATGATATCGTTCAATCGCTCAAATTATCTAGTGGATGACCACCTTAACAGGTTGCGTCACCCAATATGCTATTATCGCTTACTCTGCTAATTCTGCGAACTTAAGGGCAGTTGCTGCTTGTCTGGATCCTGCTTGGGAAAAGGACTGGTACTATTCACCTCCTGGAAAGCTCCTGGAAAACTGAGCAACAAGTGAAAATGCAAAGCCTACCTCCCTTCAACTAGCCCCAAGATTAAATCACAAACACACATTTCACAAATATGCCTCTGTTCACCTAACCTGCCCTGAATTTAAATTAATAGCATTCAAATAAGTAGGCCCCAAAACCTACTGATACAAGACAACACTATTGCTATTTAGTATGCCTACTATCCCCCAATCAGCTCCAACATTTAATTAATTTAATGTATTAGTAAAGAATAAAAAAAATTGACGTTTGTTTAAATATACAAGGAGGTTACAGTTATACACATTAAGGCCCATATTCAGAGCCGCTCGCAAAAAGCGAGCGCTCGCTCTTAAGAGGGCGGCCGCTTTTGTTTTGACCACCCACAGCTTTAGCGAGTGACCAGGTGATGGTCGCGATGGTCGATTTAAGGCCCGCATGTGCGGGCCTTAAATCCTTAAGGCCCGCACAACGTCCAAAGTGGCCTCACCCACTGAAAGATCAGGTGAATTAAAAGCCGGCACAATGATTTCCTTGTTGATATGGAAACTTGAAACAACTTTGGGAAGGAATCCAGGACGAGTGCACAGCACCGCCCTGTTCCTATGAAAAATCAGGAAAGGGGGTGTACAGGAGAAAACCCCTAAGTCAGAAACACTTCTGGCTGAAGCAATAGCCAGAAGGCATATTGTTTTAGCTGTGAGCCATTTAAGGTCCACTGAGCCCAGTGGTTCAAACGGCGGTCCTTGGAGAGCCCTCAAGACCACAGCTAAATCCCAAGGCGCCACCGGTGGAACAAAAGGTGGCTGAATTCGAAGAACACCCTGCATAAAGGTGCGCACATCAGGGATCGCAGCAATCCTACGATGGAACCAGACTGACAGGGCAGACACCTGCACCATCAGAGAAGCAAGGCGAAGTCCATGGTCTAGCCCCGCCTATAGGAAAGCTAACACTCTAGACAGACGGAACTCCCGAGGGGCATAACCTCTAGGTCGACACCACTGGAAGAACGTATGCCACACACGATGGTATATCCTTGCAGAAGATGGATTCCGAGCTCTTAGCATAGTTTGTACCACAGAGTTGGAAAACCCCCTGGACCTTAACATGGCCGTCTCAACAGCCACGCCGTCAAAGACAGCCGAGCCAGGTCCGGGTGAAGACAAGGACCCTGTGTTAGCAGGTCCGGTCGTAGCGGCAACCGCAGAGGAATGTCCACGGACAGACTCTGAAGGTCTGAGAACCAGTGCCACCTGGGCACGCGGGAGCTATCAACAGGAGCGTACCTCCTTCCTGTTTGAATTTCCGGATTACCCGTGGAAGAAGGGAAAACGGAGGAAAGAGATAAGCAAACCGGAACGTCCACTGGACGGACAGAGCATCTACCAGAGACGCCTTTTCGTCTCTTGTTCGAGATCCGTACATCGGCAACTTGTTGTTGTGCTGTGACGCCATGAGGTCTATCTCTGGAAGACCCCACCTGTCCACCAGAAGTTGAAAGACGTCCTGGTGCAGAGACCATTCCCCCGAATGAACATCCTGGCGACTGAGAAAGTCCGCCTCCCAGTTGAGGACTCCCGGGATGAATACTGCTGATATGGTCGAAAGATTGCGCTCCGCCCAGACCAGGATGTGGGACACCTCTACGAGTACCGCCCGACTTCGGGTTCCTCCTTTCCGATTTATGTAGGCCACGGTGGTGGCGTTGTCCGACTGGACCTGCACGGGGTGACCTTGGAGAACCCGATGTGCCTGCTGGAGAGCATTGAAAACCGCGCGGGGTTCCAAGATGTTTATTGGAAGCTCCTTTTCCGCCCGAGTCCACCTGCCCTGGAACAAGTGTGGACCCGTGACAGCTCCCCAGCCCCGAAGGCTGGCGTCCGTTGTTAACAGGACCCAGTTCGCCACCGAAAATGGACAACCCTTGTTGAGGTGGGTCGTCTGCAACCACCAGGCTAGAGACAGGCGAACCTCTGGAGTGAGCACCATTGTCTGGGACTTTAGACTCTGAGGCAGTCCATTCCATTTGGACAGGATCAATTGCTGTAGAGGTCTGGAGTGAAACTGGGCATATTCCACCATGTTGAATACTGACACCATGGAGCCCAGTAACCTCATCACCGAGTGCAGAGACACTCGGCGACTCTGCAGACAACTGCGCACCCTAAACTGTTAGGCAGAGATCTTTTCCCCCGTCACAAAGATCCTCTGCTGTCTGGAGTCCAATAATGCTCCGAGGTGCAGAATCCTCTGAGACGGGATCAGGGTGGACTTTTGCCAGTTTATTAACCAGCCGTGACGTTGCAGTACTGCAATCGTCAGGTTGAAGTGGCGTAGAAGGAGCTCTGGAGATCCTGCCACCAACAGAGGGTCATCTAGGTACGGCAACATGCGGACTCCCTGCAGCTGCAGGTAAGCCGCCATGACACCCATGACCTTGGTGAACACTTGTGGTGCTGTCGCCAGGCCAAAAGATAACGCCCGGAACTGGAAGTGATCGTTGTGGATTGCAAACCTGAGGAACTGTTGATGGTGTAAAAGAATAGGGACATGCAGGTAAGCGTCCTGTATGTCCAATGACACCATGTAATCCCCAGGTTCCAGCGCCAGAATGATGGACCGTAGGGTCTCCATCCGAAACCACGGCACCCGCAAGGACTTGTTGAGGGCCTTGAGGTTGAGAATCGGATGATACGACCCATTGGGTTTCTGCACCAAAAATAGATTGGAATAGAACCCCTGGCCCCTCTGGGAGAATGGAGCAGGCACTATAACTCCAGCCTGGAGCATAGTGTGCAAAACTTTCCACAGTTCCAAGGCTTTGTTCCGGTCTAATGGAAGGCCTGTGTCGAAAGGAGAGGGCATACCCGTGAGAAACCACCTCGTGAACCCAATTGTCTGTCGTGGTCATCGACCAACACTGGTCGAACAGCAGCAGGCGGCCTCCCACTTTGGGATCCCCCAAAGGGAGGCCCGGACCGTCAGGCCGCAGGTCTGTCATCTGCCTTAGAGGCCGGACGTCTGGTACTCCAGGCCTATTTCCTGGGCTTGGCCGATTTCTTGGGCCCAGCCGGTTGGGGAAAAGACTGTGCTTTAGGCCTACCCAGGACCCTGTAAGGCCGAAAGGACGACGTACACAAACTGGAAGGTACCGCAGCAGGCGGAAGACATGCAGATTTGGCTGCCGCCAGCATGGCTACAATTTTGTCCAGTTCCGGACCAAATAGGACTTCTCCATTAAAAGGACTAGCTTCTAAGCCCTTTTTGGAATCAGCGTCCGCTTTCCAAGATCGCAACCATAAGGTGCGACGAGCAGCAACAGCTGCCGAAGAAATCCGAGATGTGAGGATACTGATATCCAAGGCCGCTTCATTGATGTAAGTGGCCGAATCCCGGAGATTGCCTACCAACTCGGCCTGTTCAGCCAAACATTCGGAATCCAAAGAAGCCTCCAAACTATCAGCCCAGCGCTCCATAGCTCTGGCTACCCAACATACGGCCATAGCCGGTCTGGATGCCCCCCCTGCGAGGGAATAAATGGACTTTAGGCAGATCTCCACCTTGCGGTCCGTAGCAGCCTTCAAAGAGGGCATGGGCAATGTGGCACTTCAGACTAGGCGTGTCACATGAGAAACCACTTGTGGAGGGGATTCCCACTTAGAAAAATAATTGTCCGCAAACGGATAAGCCACAGCTAAGCGCCTCTGAGGCTGATACCGTTTACCAGGAAGTTTCCACGCCTCCTCTAAATGATCTACTAGCTGACCCGAAAGAGGAAACACTTGCGGATGAGTCCATCTCAAGTTGTGTTGTAATTACGTAAATATGTCCATCAGCTGGGTACACACTAGGCGACCCACCAATATGACGCCCGATGGTACGACGGCACAATATATTGGTCGGTCGGTACACACTGCACGATCTGGTGTACGTCCGCCCGATATACTGTTTACCTGCATCATTCACGTTCCTGGCGTCGGCAGCCGGTTCGCTCTATCGGCCCTTGTATGGCCGATGGAACGACCCCTGATGTCAGCGACCGGAAGCGAGCATAGTGCATACACATTAGACGATCAGAACGATATGTTGGTCCAATTCGGCATATCCTCCAAGGAATCGTCTAGTGTGTACCCAGCTTTACTGTACTCAGCTTTAGGTAAACATCACTGCTCACCTCTCCCCAGACGTAAGGATAGACAAAAATGGATATAGTAAAGTATGCATATGCATTCTTGGTATGCATGTCCAGTAAGCAGATGCGCATCTTGCATACAAAAAGTACTTACATCCATATGTAGATGTGCCTTGCATTAGTTAGAAAAAAAAACATTTGATCCTAATTTTTGGCATGACCTGCAAAAGATAAGATCTTTCACAGCTGATAATATAAGCATAGGTGCGGTATATTACAAACCTATATATCTGACAAGTTTGCTTGTTTTTATAATGTAACGCAAGTGTAATCACTTATAGGGAGGAAGCATCAGTGCAAAAAATGTGGTCAAACCTCAGAAAATGCAGTTTTCAAAGGTTTGATCGCATTTTACATATGCACCAAGCTCCGGAGTCCCCCACGCTGACGCATATGCTGGTCGACGGCCTTACATGCGCATAGGGCCTCTCGTATCATAAACTCGGAGGTCCCCACACCACAGAGCACATCTTATCGGGATAGCTGTTCTTTGCTAAAATCATTATGCATATTGGGTTACTAAATGCCGGTATGCATGCCATGATTGGTGGGATGCATCACATCCAAAATACGATGCTTGATGCAACCTGTCCACAGTGTGAATAAATTAGAATCCAGCATATATTTATTAATATTTGCAAATGTTTTTTTTTTTTTTTCAAAGAAGCAGCAATTTTAAAAGCCACCGTTTCAATAGCTGGCGTGCCCAATAGAATGGTTATTAACAGTCACAGCAAAGTCTCAACAAATTCTGGTTTACAATTTGCAAGTGCAACTAAAATAACTGGAGTTACTGATTTATTAATGAGTTTCAGTTTGAACCTAGAATCTGATATCTTGCTCTTCCGTGTATGTAAATGCTTATTAGTACTTTCTTTGTGCAGGTTTTTTGACACCTTTAACACATAGCTTGTAGGTGTTTCTTGAGAATCGGGATTCATTAATGGTCTTGTAGAATGAATAACTGCACCTCATTGACCTGATTTAAGTCTAATGCAGTTTAACCTAATTGAAACCATGTGCCTTGGCCAGGAGCCCATGACAATCTCTACACTAAGTAAACTAACGACTTAAGCTGAAGAACCTCAAATCCTTAGTGTGTTAGTACAGCACATACTATCACACATGTATCATGATTACATGTTGCTATAGTTGCTAACAAACTCTTTAATATTAAAAGATCAATCCCCATACCGCATTAGTAAAACTTCTGTGACACTTTCATTTTTAGCTGAATCAACATCTTGATTTAAAGTATATGTTCACAAGACTTGTCAAGTCACACACTCAAGCTATTTACAATTGTTTCTTTCTCTACAAAGTATGCCATGAAAAAAATCTTCCTTCTGGCTTCTCTACGGGGTAAAGGTACACATGCAGCGATTTTTTTGGACGACTGAACGTTATCGTTCAGTCGTCCAAAAAATCGTTCAGTTTCTGCCCCAAAACGATGAACGATAATGACCAATGCGTGCTCCCGTTTGTAGTTGGTCGTTATCATTCATCGCCCGAACCTCCCGTCCAGCCTGACGATATTGACAGGTTGAACATGTTCGGTAATGAGGGAGGGAGCCCGGCACTGAACAATATTGCTCGTGATAACGACACTGAGCACACCCCTGCCGGGGACACAAGGGACGATGTCGCTCATGGAGTGAATCGTCCCGTGTGTATGGACCTTAAGGGCTGTATGGGGACAAAATGTACACTGCTAGCCCCAACTACCAAGTCATGGGCCAATGTCAGCTGACTTCAACATATTTCAATTGTGACTGCTGAGAACAGTTATTTGGATGTTAAAAGCTTTTCCTGTGTGCTTCCAAAAATCTTATTGAGCCACACGTAGCCTCAGTGAATCTTAATTTCAGGTTTCAACTCCCAGAGTGGAAAACACTTCGCCCTGAGGAATCAGAACTCCATAAAGTCAGTTGTGGATAAAAATCATGAAATACAAAAACATGAACACAGTCAGATGGACAGATTCAGCCTGCCCTTATGGGAAATATATGTGTCTCAGGTAATACACATATCCCTTTGCTTGCCGAATCCACAGGCTCAGCCACTTTGTTTTCTAAAATGATAGCTGTGTGTGGGAACATAAGCTTTACATTCTGGAAGAACCTTACACAGTTTTGTAAAATTATTTGTCTACATGCAGTATATTTATTATCTATCATCCCAATATATTCAATATCATTTATTACATATCTGAAATCACATACAGGGTCTAAGATCTCACAGATTGCACACTGCTGTTGTATTTCACCATTAGTATGTTGGTACAAAACTTTCAGAAACACCCGTATAGAATAACTGGAAGTAGATTAAAATGAGTATTTTGGGTTTTTTTTTTTTGCAATAAACAATTTGTAATTATCTGCTGTGTAAAGATATATGTAACTTTTTATACCTAGATTTCTAAACTTTCAAGTCAGCTTTTGTTCAAAAGTAGATTAGCTTGCTTCAATTATTCAGTAGCTTTGAAGACAGGCATAAAGGAGGTTCAATTATCATACATTTGGCAATAGCGGAAAAACTCCAGCTTATTAAATCATGCATGTGCTGGCTGAAAGTAGAACAAAAGACAATTTCGTTGGTGTTAAGTATAGCTTCTGCAAATTCCCATTGACTGAAAGTGTAAGATGGGTAAACAAATTATTATTTACTTTGAGTGATTATTATGTCATTTTTATTGTAAAATTCCAATTCTGTTTGTCAAGCACATTAAGTTATTCTGTATTCAAAGTCTATAAACATTTTCCCAGCAGATATTTAAGTGCCCAGTATTGGAATGGAATTTCCAGTTGAAGGTCAGGTTCAAGAGCTGGTAAAGAGAACTTGCAGGGTCCTGACCTCAAACATTGTGGTCAATAGACCAGGCCGATGTATTATGTTTCTTTTATACAGAGATGTGTTTGGCACCACAATCCTTCTATAACAATTTGATGGATTAATCAATTATTAATATAATTTAGGACTTTGTGTTCCATATCAATTTCTCCATTATTAGTTCTGTATTTGCATGCAAATTGACATTTTATTTAGATGCAACTTTAAGTGGCATATATGATTTTAGATTAATTATAAGTATTCTGTTTTTATTTTAAATATCCTTCTATAACAATTTGATGGATTAATCAATTATTAATATAATGTAGGGCTTTGTGTTCCACATCAATTTCTCCATTATTAGTTCTGTATTTGCATGCAAATTGACATTTTATTTAGATGCAACTTTAAGTGGCATATATGATTTTAGAGTCATTATAAGTATTCTGTTTTTATTTTAAATATGTTTATATTTTGGTGTATTTTAATATGAAAATTATCTAGATTAATTATGCTTCACAGACACGGTTTAGTTATTTTGATAATATTTTATTGTATTTTTTGTTATTTTTGTTTGTGATTTTTACAGACAAGATTATATAGTCTCCCCTGCATGTAGAGACTGCTGTGGAAAATACTTGTGAAATTTTTTTTTTTCTGTCTGACGAATACTTTTCTTATTTAGAAGTATGTGTTGACACTGTCCAATTTCTATATACGCATTACTGTATAAACAGCATGCTTTTCTTATACGGTACAGAATGACGTATTTCTAGTTAAAGTATATATTATATTGTATTATGTGTGACTATGGATGCAAAAGAAATGAAACACAAAGGTAGATGCTTGAGGGAGAGCACGGTGATAGACACATTAAAGAAAGTTTGTGTGATTATGAATGCTTATGAGGAACTATACAGGCAGTAGGGATTGCAATCCAGCAATGTGGTATCCCTCAGTCTTGCAAGATCCTGCACTATTATTATAGTCCTGAATTCACAGGACTAGGCTTGCGGGATTAGCGGCACTGTGCAAGGGCCGATGCACTAGCAAGCGGGTTGATGTAGAGGCCCTGCGCACGCTCAGTGGCACAACTGTGCGTACGCAAACCCCGGAGCGAAAGAGAAATTCTATCGCTCCGGGGATTACTACAAAAGGGGTGGCTGTCGATGGTGATCGACAGCTCGCAGAGTTTTGTAGGCGGGGTGGAGGGTGACTTGCCAAACGGAGGCGTTCCCGACAGAACACATGCCGTTTGGGGGCGGCCCCACTGACATCACTCGTGATGTCAGTGGTGAGCTTCCGGCTCTAATAGAGCCAAAAGCTCACTGGGGCTTGCAGCAGACGATACCCTACCACAAGGGTCTCGTCGCAAACCCCGATGTCGCGATGGTCTTGACCATCGCGACCATCAACCTGGCCGCTCGCTAAAGCTGTGGGTGGTCACCCACAGCCTAGCGAGCAGCCAGGAGGCCGGCCCGGAAAATAGATGCGGCCACCCTCATTCAGAGCGAGCGCTCGCATTTTGCGAATGCGAGCGCCTCTGAATGAGGTCCTGTGTTCATTCTTACTGTAGTCTGTCTGTGACTGCTTCCCTCAGTCCTGACCCCTGCCTGTGTGTAGCATAATAGCATTATCTCCACCCCTGCAGTGAACATGGGGAACGGGAGCAGCGGGTGGGCAGGTCTGTGTATGACTGACGATTCTTCTAGAGGAGGAAAGCAGAAAAGTGCATCTTCCTTCGTGCTTCCTCAAAGGACTGTTTATGAATTGTTTATTATATGTACATGATAAAATTGTTATATACCGGTACCGTCACCAACGCCATGTGATCATGTAATGTATGTAATATTTTATTATGTATTTTACCAACCGTTCACCTAGGTATTCTGTATAAATAGAGCCCTGAAATTGAAATTGTTTACAGATAGCACTGATGCGGCTCTTTTTTTTCTAGTAGAATTAGACAGTGACACTGTGACCCATGCTGACACTGACGTCTCGACACTAGAATGCCTAGCTCTTAATAGTTATTAAAGTTTTGGGTTATATAATTTGTCACAAAGAGTATATATTTCTTGCTTGTTTGTGGTTTTGCTCATGGCGTGTACAAGTATAACATAAATAACACAACATGAAGAAAAGAGAGATGTTTTCTTCTAACGAAATTAACGAGGAAGGTGATGGACCTGGCCAAACGCAGTCTGGAGCAGCTTTAGTTTGGAAGTACTTTGTGAAAGCACAAAAGTCAGTAAGTGCTAAATGTCATCAATGTATGAAGGTTTTAAAATTGAGCCTAAAATTGAGAAAATAATTATTCGGTCATTTAAAAAGAAAGCATTGCTTTGACGTAAACGTTTCACAATTGTCACCTGCTTCTACTTCAACTTCAACGTCAGTCAGCAGCTCATCGTCTTCAACAACGGGAACAATAATTTGCCAAAAGGAAGGTTGAGTTAACTGACTATCAACTGAGAAGTCAATGGAAGAGATGATCTCACAAATGGCTGCCATATATGTTTTCTCCTTTAATTCATTCTGCCCCTCATTAAATTTCGAGGAGATCATTTCTGAATAGTGGCCACAAAATGCCTTTTTCCGCAAACACAATAAGATCCATCATCATAACATACTCACACAGAATTAAGGAAAAAAAATAGTGTCTGAAGTAAAAACACTTCAAGGGAAAAACAAAAAAATTTCCTTGACATTTGTCGAATTGACTTCTCGAAAAATGTGAAGGTATTTGAACATAAAACCTACTGTACAACCAGAAGCTCTCCCACAATCTAGGATTAGCTCACATTAAGTAGTCATTTTCGGCAGATCAGTACCTAGATAGCATTGAGAAATGCCTCAAGGAGTTCAACCTCACCCTAAAAGATGACATTGGTGTTGTATCTACAGATGGCCCATCGATGATGGTAAAAGTGGGAAGGCTTGTGTCCTGCTATCAGCAGCTTTCTTTTTCACATGGCATCCGTTATTTACAAGGGTTCTATTGAAATGGAGGAAGTAGGAGAAATGAAAGGAATCAAAAGTGTTCAATCCTTTGAAGAAAAATCTGATGATGATTGTGACGATAAAGGAACTGGTTTGATAATATCTTCTTTATATCAGCCTGTGGAAGTTAGCATTACCCCAACTCCGAGTTACAATGATCTCATCGCAAAAGTTGTCAAAATGTTTAGAAAGTTACTATCTAAGAATGATCTTTACCTACAGAAATACGTTCAAGAATAAAATAGTAAAAGTCTGGAACACATATTAGAGTGGTTTCTAAAATTAAAGGTATGTATTTCAAATGCCTTGATAGACCTGGAGTCAAATATCCAATTCACCAAACAACAGTGATTATCAATTTCTGACCTAGTAACCTCTCATGGACCTGTAAAATTAGCTGGAGAAGTACTGTGTAGTAGAGATGCAACTTTTGTCACAGCAGAACAACGTTGCGTTTTATGTTGGACAAATTTGCCCAAGAATTCTTCGCATTTGAGCGACAGTTTGGCAACAGCACTGAGGCGAAAGATTGTACAGGTTGAGTCTCCCATATCCAAAATGCTTGGGACTAGGGGTATTTTGGATAAGGGAATATTCTGTATTTTGGAATAATTGCATATAATAATGAAATATCTTGGGAATTGGACCCCAATATACACACAGAATGCATTTATGTGTCATATAGACCTTATACCCACAGCCTGCAGATAATTTTATACAATAATGTCAATAATTTTGTGGCTCAAACAAAGTTTGTCTACAGAAATGAAATTCATTTATGTTTCATATACACCTTATACACAGAGCCTGAAGGTATTTTTATACAATATTTGTAATAATTTGTGCCTTAGACAAAGTTTGTGTACATTGAACCATCAAAAATCAAAGGTTTCATTATCTGAGTCATGCCAAAAAAATTCCGTATTTCGGAATATTCCGTATTTCGGAATATTTGGATATGGGAGACTCAACCTGTGCAACACCTGACTGACTGAATAGGTACATAGGTACACTGCTTTATCTTCAAAATCCCAAACAATTCAGTGGCTCCAGAAAGAGCTGCAAATAGATCTCACCTTTAATATTCCCAAAAAAAAGTTAATATAAAGGAAGAAATTAAAAACTATTGGAAGAGTTTTGAAAGATTCAAGAGGAAAAGAAGAGAATCTGGGAAACCTGACACCCAATGCCAAACAAATCAGTAGATGAAGTCATAGAAGAACAAGGCCCACTTACAGCTCCCCAAATGTTATCTCTGAAAGAGCTGTTGGATCAAAAACATGAATGAACATACTTCCCCAGCTCCACCACCATTAATGGACATCTCGGGTCAAAACATGAATAACATTTTGAAGAAAGAAATGGCAGCTTTCAAAAGTGATGGTCAAAGAGGGAAATATCTTTACATTGATGAATATCTGCTAACAATACCGCCAACTAGTGTGGAGGCTGAGAGAGCATTTTCAGCCATGCAATAAATTAGGAACAAATATGGGAGATGAAACATTGAACCACCTCTGCTTTCTGAGGCCTTATTTTCAATTAAAAATGATCATCCTTAAGCTGGATACACACCTGGATGACCAGCGATGTTGCGATGCGATGTAATGATATATCACATCACCGTACACTACGCTTAATCCGCTGTACGACAGTGCAATATATTGTTACATGTCTAATGTAACTATACCACATCGTCTGTGGCATCGTCCCTTCTGATGTGCAGCATATTCCAAATATAAGGGAAGGGAAAGCAGGGAGATGGTACACTGCACAGAGGACCCCCGCACCACTGACCATTATCCCACTGGGAATTTCTTGCTACTAACTACAGGTACCTCATTTGTTTCTTCTACTCTCACCAGCTGCGACTGGGGCTGATATCCTGCAATGCTTTGCAACAGGATTTAGCCCACAGTTCAGTGCTGGCAGCAGAAACAGGTCTTATGTTTCTTCACTGTAACCGTTGCACGTGACTCTCATTCCCAGTTTGATGCAGTGCAAGACTGGGAAAAGCAAAATACACAGTCTGTAATTTTCTCTCTAGCACAATTATTTTATGTACCTGGTATTGTGCAGACTTCCATATTCCCAGTTATTTGAGGGATGCCTCAATTGATTATATTTGTATAAGAATTATTTTTGAGCAAACTGATTGGTCATGGTGCTATTTTAAATGTATGTATTTTTTAACGTTATATGTGTATGTCTATAAATATCTTCGCCGCTTCTATACTGTGGTGACGAGGTACACCATTCACTAACACTCTTTGCACACAGGCCGGGATGTACTAAGGTTGCGGTGACTGGCGGAATGGTACTAACATATGCGATTAGTATCGCAAAGGACAGCTCTTGCGATAAGAGCTGCCCTTTGCGAAGCAGCCGACGCCGGGTGGGGGGTCTCCGTGGGACCCTGCCCCCTCCGAGCCTCGGGAACTTCCTTCTGGTGACCTGTGCAGGAAGCCACAGGCTCCTCCTCCTCCCTGCACCCAGAAGAATAGGAGGAGGAGGCGGGGCACCCAGCAGAAGCAAGGGACAGCAACCATGGAGAGCAGGTGAGAGGGGTCCAGTGCTGGGCAGCAGCGAAGCATCGGGTGCAGGGTGCGGTAAGAAGCCCATAGGCTTCTATAGGATAACGCCAGGTTTTTCTGGCGTTACCCTCTGCACCCATAAAAGGGCGGCCGGGGCTTAGTACATATGGAAAGGCGGTAAAAACCCCGAAAACTGGGTTTTCACCGCATTTTTCCTTTAGTACATCCCGGCCTTAGAGTTTTCACTTCTTTTAATCTTCACTATGTGTCATTATGTGTAATTTCTTTATTTTGCATATATATTTTTGTACTTGATGTATAGTAGGGGTGTGCACCGGACACTTTTCGTGTTTTGTGTTTTGGTTTTGGATCTGGATCTTTCTTCGTGTTTTGGATCTGGATTGGTTTTGCCAAAACCACCCTTCCGTGTTTTGGGTTCTGGGTTTTGTGTTTTGGATCTGGATTTTTTCTTAAAAAATAAAAAAAACCCGCTAAAATCACATAATTGGGCCTTTTTTTGTTCCTACGCTATTAATAACCCCAATAACATTAATTTCCACTCATTTCCACTCTATTCTGAACACCTCACACCTCACAATATTGTTTTTAGGCCAAAAGGTTGTACCGAGGAAGCTGGATGACTATGCTAAGCGACACAAGGGGGCGGCACAAACACGTGGCCCATCTAGGAGTGGCACTGCAGTGGCAGACAGGAAGCCAATCAGCGTTATGGTGCCCATTTGCATGTAGCACGAACCCGGGAGATCCGTGCTACATGCATCTGTGTGATTGGCACAGAGCAATGACAGGTCCGTGAGACCCGTCTGTGCTGCTGTGGTAAAAAAAAAAAAAAAAAACCTGTGTAAAAAAAGAAAAAAATGGCGTGCACCCCCCCAAAAAAGAGCAACCAGCCCCGGGCATTAGTAACCCAGTGCTGGGTGTGCTTAAATACAGGGGACAAACGACGTAGGGGTCCCCTGTACTTAAGCACAACCAGCACCGGGCTAGTCAGAACCAGCGCTGGTTGCCAAAATACGGGGGACAAACGACGTAGGGGTCCCCTGTATTCTGCGCAACCAGCTCTGGGCTCTGATCCGGTCCTGGTTCTGGAAATATAGGGGACAAAAAATGAGTAGGGTTCCCCTGTATGTTCCAGAACCAGCACTGGACTTTTTCTAGCGGGGGGCTGATGCCACAGCCAGGGGAGCCCTTTCACCGGGCCCCCCAGCCGCAGCATCAACCCTGACCGCTAGTCAGCCCAGGCCGGGGATCCCTGGAGAGCTGGGGACCCCCCCAATAAAGGGGTCACCCTCTCCAGGGCACCCCAGGCCCAGGCTGATAGCCCGGGGCTATCCCCGCCACCCCTGGTGGCGGTGGGTGGCGGGTTGATTGTGTGGTGTGGTGTAAATAAAGAATATCAAACATTGTCTTTACAAGTAGAACTGCAAGTCCCAGCTAGCCTGCCCCGCATGCTGGTACTTGGAGAACCACAAGTACCAGCATGCAGGGCATTAAGGGCCCACTAGTACCTGTAGTTCACCTGTAAAAAAAATGTTTAAAAAAACACAGGACACACACACCGTGACAGTATAAGTTTATTAAACATACATACACACACACACATGTACACATACTCACCTATGTAACCTGTAGCATCGGTCCACTTGTCCGGTAAAGTATCCCTAGGGGACCTGTGAAAAAAAACATACTCACCATCTCCTATGCGAGGTTCTGTCCTCTTCGTTCCAAAGTAGGCATCCCCGGACTTGGCAAAAAAAAAAAACGAAAACGCGATCCACGAACTTAGTACCGTTCTATAGAACGGTACTTCCCGAATGAGAGCTTAGCGGCGGGGTATCACCATGGAAACCCCGCTGCTAAGCGTTCATTGGCTGAGAGAGGTCATCTCCCGTCTCTCAGCCAATGAACGGCTCCCTCCATTGTAGTCAATGGTGGGAACCGCAGGGTAAACTTTAATAACCTTGCGGCTCCCAGCATTGACTACAATGGAGGGAGCCGTTCATTGGCTGAGAGAGACGGGAGATGGCCTCTCTCAGCCAATGAACGCTTAGCAGCGGGGTTTCCATGGTGATACCCCGCCGCTAAGCTCTCATTCGGGAAGTACCGTTCTATAGAACGGTACTAAGTTCGTGGATCGCGTTTTCGTTTTTTTTTTTTTGCCAAGTCCGGGGATGCCTACTTTGGAACGAAGAGGACAGAACCTCGCATAGGAGATGGTGAGTATGTTTTTTTTCACAGGTCCCCTATGGATACTTTACCGGACAAGTGGACCGATGCTACAGGGTTACATAGGTGAGTATGTGTACATGTGTGTGTGTGTGTGTGTATGTATGTTTAATAAACTTATACTGTCACGGTGTGTGTGTCCTGTGTTTTTTTTAAACATTTTTTTACAGGTGAACTACAGGTACTAGTGGGCCCTTAATGCCCTGCATGCTGGTACTTGTGGTTCTCCAAGTACCAGCATGCGGGGCAGGCTTGCTGGGACTTGCAGTTCTACTTGTAAAGACAATGTTTGATATTCTTTATTTACACCACACCACACAATCAACCCGCCACCCACCGCCACCAGGGGTGGCGGGGATAGCCCCGGGCTATCAGCCTGGGCCTGGGGTGCCCTGGAGAGGGTGACCCCTTTATTGGGGGGGTCCCCAGCTCTCCAGGGATCCCCGGCCTGGGCTGACTAGCGGTCAGGGCTGATGCTGCGGCTGGGGGGCCCGGTGAAAGGGCTCCCCTGGCTGTGGCATCAGCCCCCCGCTAGAAAAAGTCCAGTGCTGGTTCTGGAACATACAGGGGAACCCTACTCATTTTTTTCCCCTGTATTTCCAGAACCAGGACCGGATCAGAGCCCAGAGCTGGTTGCGCAGAATACGGGGGACCCCTACGTCGTTTGTCCCCCGTATTTTGGCAACCAGCTCTGGTTCTGACTAGCCCGGTGCTGGTTGTGTTTAAGTACAGGGGACCCCTATGTCGTTTGTCCCCTGTATTTAAGCACACCCAGCACTGGGTCACTAATGCCCGGGGCTGGTTGCTCTTTTTTTGGGGGGGAGGACGCCATTTTTTTCTCTTTTTACACAGGTTTTTTTTTTTTTATTTACCACAGCAGCACAGACGGGTCTCACGGACCCGTTAGTGCTCTGTGTCAATGACACAGATGCAAGTAGCACGGATCTCCTGGTCCGTGCGTGCATCTGTGTCATTGAAATACACAGCAGCACAGACGGGTCTCACTGACCCATCTGTGCTCTGTGTCACTGTCAATCACACAGATGCATGTAGCACGGATCTCACGAGTCCGTGCTACATGCAAATGAGCACCATAATGCTGATTGGCTGAGAGCCGTGACAGACGGCTCTGTCAGCCAATCAGCACTTTGCCCATTAAAGGCAAAGGCATTTTTTTTTAAATGGCCGCTCGAGGCAAAACCTCGAGATCCGACAGCAGATCTCGAGGTTTTGCCTCGGGAGAGGGATCCGGGGCAGACAGGGAGATCCGAGCTTGGGCTCGGATCGCCCCGGATCCCCGAAGTTCGGGTGGGTTCGGTTCTCAGGGAACCGAACCCGCTCATCCCTAATGTATAGTCAATTATTGATTAGCTTTGTTCAGCATATTCCATTGGAAAATGGTTTTCAGGGTATACACTATATGATAGGTGTTCAGATCCATTGCAGACGATATATCGTATTGTGTGTACCCAGCATTAGTTGGAGTTTAATCCTGCAGAATAGCTAACTCTAACAGGCAGGAGGACCTATGAAGATATAGCAATATACACACCCCAATACGGGATGATTACCGAATACATTGATAATTCCATTCCATTGCACCATAAATAGCCCATTCAAAACATTTGTAATACAGCCTTCAAAATAAAAACACATACTTAGAATTCCATGCAGCTTACAGAGCAATACAAATGGTAGTTTGCAGTTGGTTAGAAAGCAGAATATAAGGACATTTGCAAACATACTGTATGTCAAGGGACAAATCTTGTAAAGCCATAAACATGTGGCAGTTTCTGTAGAGAAAACTGCCAAGTGTGTCTTGGACAGACTTGACTGCTCCCATTTTCCCCCAAACCACTTATTAAATAACAAACAGATAAACCAGGTATACAAACTGCTTTTGCAAATCACTGCTGAACTTGCTTCCACACAGACCAGCATGTGCATGGTGCCAAACTGTTATGCACAGCGAGAACAGAACATGGATTATAGAGAGGAGCATTTGCTGGGACGTGTCTATGATCCAACAATACTTCCAGGGTTGAATTGGCCGCAGACTTACTGAGACTTTCCCCGGTGGGCCGGACCATGTTGGGGCCACTAAAATCTTCTTTTTTTTCTGTTTTATTTATTTATTTATTTATTTTTTTAAATGTATCCCAACCAGCGCTGATCAGGAGTCTGCCCTCAGCTCCTGCTGACTGCGCTGGTGAGGGGCCCCGCCTCCAATCACTTCAGCTCAGCCTCTCAGTGGTGGTGTCTGCCTATGACTGACAGCCCGGCAGTTCCACCCGCGCCGCACCACACCACGCCACTCTCAACCCCCACTCGGCTCCTGGAACCTCAGGTCCTGCCTCCCATATCCCAGCAGCAGCCGGAACTGAGGTGCTGCGGCTTTGCACGCTGCTGCAGTAAGTGTGCGGGGACCAGGCATGGTGCCTAAACCTAACCTCCCCCTCCCTGCAAACTAAACATAACCCTCCCCCTTGGTGCTTAACACTATCCCTCCCCCTAGTGCCTAAACCTAACCCCTAACCATCCCCAACTCCACTACTTACCTTCGGGATTCCGGCGGTTTGGATGCAGGGGTCGGGATTCTGGTGCCGGCATTCTGAGATACACACCTCAGCCACCTCTCTGGTTCTAACTTCCTGACTTCTGTATCGGATGATATATCGTATAGTGGACCTGATTCAGAGATGGACCCTAATGCGATCGCAGCTGCGATTTTGCACAGACAGCAGCTGTGATTTTGCATGGATAGCTGCGAGAATACGCTAATAGTTCCAGAGCTTACCCGAGCATAGAGACACCCGCTGCTGCCTTCTCATCTGCGTCTGACGTCGCGTACCAGCGTAAAAATCAGTAACATTGACACACATCGGCCAGCCACATGCAACCCTTGCAGGAGGTCTTACCTGTCTCACATAAAGCGGCTCTCCTGACACGTAGAAAGCTCTCATGCTGCGTAAGAGATCGCATTGGCTAATTTATGAATGCCATATAACGGCGTGTAATCGGTAAGAGAGCATTTTTCTAATAACCCCCCCGTTAACTCCCCCAAACGCTGACTATCTGTCACTCACTTTGCAAATGGGTTTTCTGTGTGTGTGGAATTGAAAGACAATTGCTGCGCGTGCGCAGTGTGACTGTGACGCACGCGGAATAGCAAAGAATCGTTTGTTCTGGTTAAAAATCGGCATTGCGTACATCTCTGAATCAAGCCCAGTGTGTATCTGAATAAAACTATTTAACATAATTTAGAGTATAAAACACATGCATCACAGGAGTTGTTGAAATAACTATAAAAAGAACACATGTATTTATTTATCTGACAACGGGATGGACTGCTTTGTATGCATGCTACATCTTGCTTCCACTAATTATTATTGTTTATTTATATAGGACAAACCTTATTACGAAGCACTGTACAGAGAATATGTAATGATGACTCACAACAGTCATTGCCAGAGTGGAGCTTGAAGTTGGCTTTCATAGGATAGTGCTGTACATCTATATATATAAAGGGCTACTGCTGCTTCTCACCTCTATAGGGGGAAT
The DNA here is from genome assembly GCA_031769625.1 of Taudactylus pleione. Lineage (NCBI taxonomy): Eukaryota > Metazoa > Chordata > Amphibia > Anura > Myobatrachidae > Taudactylus > Taudactylus pleione. The sequence continues at coordinate 17,045,860 of JAUIMM010000115.1, read as the reverse complement.
TCAAGTGTGTTGCACACCAGCGGCCACTAGATGGCGCCTAACGTAGCAATTTAATTGTTGCTCCGTTCTGGTGCGCACAGCCACCGGCGCTGACATTTCTACTCGCAGCCACCAGAGCTGACGAACAAAATGACAAAAAGTGATTAGCTTGTGCGCGCAAACGTGACTTTTTTCACTGGCGCGACAATGTCCCATCATTTTGACGGGCTGCTAACTAGTGCTATATAAATACCTATGGATTCCGTCCACATTTGTAAACAGAGACTCTACTAATTTTTTACCTACAGTGATGGTAATAATGATAATGTAGTAGAAACTGTTGAAGTTCTCATGGAATATAACAGTTACTTTTTACTCAAGTCTGTAGTTGGACAAAGCTATATTTGCTTTATTTCCTCACCTTATGTTCTTTATTAATGTCTTCTTAACACTGTATTTTTTCAATTTTAATGTTCTCTAAATTATAAGACTGTGTTGAGATGGACGTCTATGAAGAGGCAACTGATGTGAAGCATCAAAGCTGATGTAATTACAGTACGCTCGTATAATACTGTACATATGCATACAGCATAATTCATTCCCAACTAAGGTACTGTAAGTGTAAAAAACTTGACAATACGTACTGTAAGAGGCTAAAATGGAGAAAAAAAAAGAAGCAAAGTATATTTTTTTCTTTCACAATAGGTTGAACTTTTAGAAGGAACAAAATACATCTTGTTTCCACTCTCCTATTTCTGCTTCCTGCAGAAAAAGCCCAGAAATGTGCATCACATGTTAGGACAATGAGTCTGGACAGAAGTAACGCCTTGAAAATACTGAGCCATTTAGCCATAAATATTACTCACAAAACATCTGCTTGGGTGGGGTGGAATCAACTGAATGTGCTGAAAACACTGAACAGCCAAAGTTATATGTATGAGTAGGGAGCATCCCCAGGCACACCGCAGGATTCAGAGCTTCTCTGTCACCAGCTGGCATCTCAGTGAGACTTTCTTGCCAAATGTAAGAGATCTCTTTCATAGCGATGAAGAAGGGATGAGCATAAATTAGTAACTGGGTTACTAGGAAACTGAGAGAGATGGCCACCTCTATTGCCCAAAATGCCACAGAAAAAAACCCAGAAGAGGGGTTTTTGGCCTACAGGGGAAAGAACATTACAGCAATGGACACAGAATGAAAACTGTTCGGTCTTATGTGTGATTACTCTAGCATCTGAATTTATGCTATGGCTTGTGTTTGTGAGCAGGAAGGGCAAGCGGGCAAGCAGACTAATTCATTGGAATGGGAACAGAATGAACACAAGAACAACACTGTTATAGTTCTGTCTTGGAGCCAAAGTGTGGGTAATTTAACTAAAGGGGGTATCCACTAGGCAATTTTAGCAAGCAATTGCACGATAACGACGTCGATATCATGCAATCGCTTGCAAATCGCGCATGCATCGGGCATGTTTTGGTCGGAAGCAACCAGCGATGCGCGTGCACGCTGGTCCCTTCCGACATCTATCATCGCCTGTACATGCTGGTCATCCTGCCGATCCCAAACAAAAAAAATGGTAGTTGCTCAAATCAGCTTAGCCACATGCCTACAGGTGCTTGTAAAGGGCGGGGTTTACACTGAACACAGAAAAAAGGGATTTGCCCCCCAGCACACTGTAGCAAAATCAAAAATACTTAAATCCTACATGATAATAGAGATTCAGAGGTATTAGTTACATACATTTGCAAACCCGTCGGGTTCAGCATGTGCGGGGATGATGGATGTGCCTGGACTGAATGTTCAGTCTAGGCATATCACTAGATATACAAACGAGAGCACGATTGTAATGTCGTAATCCTGCTCTCGTTTGTATATCTACCGTGTTTCCCCGATAATAAGACCTACCCCGATAATAAGCCCTACCCTTAATTTTGTAACCCGGTGCAAATTAAGCCCTACCCCGAAAATAAGACCTACCTGAATCTCATTTTGAGCTGGGAACGCTGCTCTCTGGGAACGCTGCAGAGAGCAACGTTCCCAGTCATGCAGTGCGCGGGTGACGTCATGACGTCACCCGCATGCTGAGGATCCTGTGCGGCAGCACCTGCTGGATCATGTTAGATCCAGTCAGCTCGCAAGTGAGAGCGACATCCCGGACGGTGGCGAGTCAGGTAAGTGCACTGCAATAAGGGACACTGCTACAGAGGGGCCTGCATAAGGGGCACTTCTACAAGGGGGCCTGCAAGGGGGGGGGGCTGCATAAGGGGCACTTCTACAAGGAGGCCTGCAAGGGGTGGCCTGCATAAGGGGCACTTCTACAAGGGGGCCTGAAAGTGGGTGGCCTGCATAAGGGACACTTCTACAAGGGGGCCTGCAAGGGGGTGGCCTGCATAAGAGGCACTTCTACAAGGGGGCCTGCATAAGGGGCACTGCTGTCAATGATAATTAATATAAGACCTACCCCGAAAAGAAGCCCTAGGGTGTTTTTTTGAACCAAAAAAAAAATAAGACAGTGTCTTATTATCAGGAAAACACGGTAGTAGTGGATACCCGCCTTAACTTAGCAAATTATAACAATATCAACTTTATTTGGTTACCAAAACAATAGTGATGTGTAAGCAGGAAATGTGTGTTACCTAATCAATATCAAAGTGACTATTTTTCACACTGTTTGGTTGAAATAGGCTAATTTTATTAAACAATTACATTATTTACTTGCTGCCATGAGCATTAGTTACTGCCGTGGGCATTAGTTACTTACTGCCTTGGGTATTAGCTACTTACTGCCATGGGCATTAGTTATTTACTGCCATGGGCATTAGTTACTTATTGCCATGGGCATTAGTTACTTAATGCCAGGAGCATTAGTTACTTACTGCCATGGGCATTAGTTACTTACTGCCATGGGCATTAGTTAGACTTATATATTGGTAATATTATGCTTGTTTCATGTGCATCTAGCTTTTTTTTTATACCTCCCACCATTTGAGAGGTCTATTCACCAATACATAATTATCACTAGAGATGAGCGGTTCAGATTCTGTGGAATCCAAACCGCTCCGAACATTGGGGATCCGAGTCCACCCGAACGCTGTTCGAGTGTTCCCCGCCTGTCTTGGATCCCCGTTCGAGGCCGAACGGCGGCCTCCTGACGTCGGATTCTCGCGAGAGAATCTGACGTCAGGGCCCCACTAATGTAGGGCAGAACGCAGTGATAGCGGTCTGCCCTACACAGAAACAAACACACAGCCGCCATGGCCAGCTGTGTGTTTGTTATAGCAGCCAATGAGAGTCAGACAGACTCTCATTGGCTGCTGCACGGAGGAAGCCGACTGGAGCTCACTCATGAGCTCCATCTTCCGGCTCCCTCCATAGCGGGTGATAGAGCAGAGCGGACGGCGGCAGGAGTAGGGATTCAGGTAAGTTTTTTTTTTTTTTCTTTGTGTGTGAGTAAGGGGGCACTGCTAATGGGGGTATACTACTGGGGACACTGCTAATGGGGGCATACTACTGGGGGCACGGCTAATGGGGGCATACTACTGGGGGCACTGCTAATGGGGGCATACTACTGGGGACACTGCTAATGGGGGCATAATACTGGGGGCACTGCTACTGGGGGCATACTACTGGGGCACTACTACTGAGGCCACTGCTAATGGGGGCATACTACTGGGGCCACTGCTAATGGGGGCATACTACTGGGGGGCATAGTACTGGGTGCACTACTAATTGGAGCACTGCTAATGGGGGCACTGCTAATGGGGCATACTACTTGGGACACTGCTAAAGGGGACACTGCTAAAGGGGGCATACTACTAGGGGCACTGCTAATGGGGGCATACTACTGGGGACACTGCTGATGGGGGCATACTACTGGGGGCACTGCTAATGGGGGCATACTACTGGGGACACTGCTACTGGGGGCACTACTAATGGGGGCATACTACTGGGGCCACTGCTAATGGGGGCATACTACTGGGGCCACTGCTAATGGGGGCATACTAGGGGCACTACTAATGGGGTCATACTACTGGGGGGGGGCATAGTACTGGGTGCACTACTAATTGGAGCACTGCTAATGGGGACATACTACTGGGGACACTGCTAATGGGGGCATACTAGGGGCACTACTAATGGGGGCATACTACTGGGGGCATACTACTGGGGGCACTGCTAATGGGGGCATGCTACTGGGGACACTGCTAATGGGGGCATACTACTGGGGGCACTGCTAATGGGGGCACTGCTACTGGGGGCACTACTAATGGGGGCTTACCACTAGGGGCACTACCACTGGGGGCATTACTACAGGGGGCATAACTATTGGGGGCACTACTACAAGATGCATTACTACTGGGGGAATTACTACTGGGGGCACTGCATAGGGAGCCCTACTACTAAGGGGACTGCATAGGGGGTACCACTACTGGGGGCATTGTGTAAGGGACACCACTGCTGGGAGCATTGTGCAAGGAACACTATTGCTGTGAGCATTGTATAAGTGGCACTACTACTGTGGGCATTGTATAAGGGTCACTACTGTGGGCATTGTCTAAAAGGGGCACTACTGTGGGCGTTGTGTAAAAGGGGCAATACGATGTGTCATAACATAAATAAGAGACACTACTTTATGGTGTAATGTGAATCAGGGGCACTATGTGCAGTGCATTATGAATAAGATTGTGCACTGTGACTCCTTGGGCCGTAGCCCACTGTGTAACAAGTACTGTGATTCTGCTGGCCGTACCCCACTGGGTGGGTGGGAGGGCCCAAGGACAATTCCATCTTGCACTACCTTTCATTTCTGCCACTGCTGTGTGGCAATGTGTCATAGATGTGCTTTAAACTGTGGTGTCTGTGCCACTGCGCTGCTGCTCTGTCACTTAGTAACCAGTCAGCTCACTACAACCTTTGGCAAATAATGGTGAAAACAATATTATAAGCTGTGTGGTGGTCTAAATTGACTGTAAATGACTGGAAATTAATGTTATCGAGGTTAATAATACTCTAGAAAAAAAAAACCCAATTTATGTGATTCTAGCTTTTTTTGTCATTTTAGTAAAAAATCCAAATCCAAACCCAAAGTCAGTAACTACAGTTTGGCAAATCCAAATCCGACGATGAATTAGAACCAAATCCAAATCCGGCAAAAATGGTCCGGCGCACATCCCTAATTATCACTAGTGATAATTATGTTTAAAACTCGCTGCGAGTTTAAACAAGCTTTCGGAACCATTCATCATGCCTCACTGCCTAAAGTATCACTTCTAAAAGGCTTCTCTTTTTGTGGAGTCAGCTTTTTGGGAATTGTGATACTTTTCCCCTGCAACTGAGGTGTCCATAAGGACTTCCTCAAACTGCGCATGCTTTGTCATCGCTGCCAGTGTCCCCCACCCCCGCCAACCCTCTCGCTGTCTGAAACCACAGACCACCATTCCCCCCTTCCCCACGCTGGTCTTCGTCCACCTTGCCATCGATGTCTGTCCCAGCCCCATATCCGCCGGTGTCTTCACCCCCACATCCTCTCACCTCATCTCTCTCCTACAGCGGCACCGTGGATCCTGGACGGGAGGAGCAACTGATGTGATCCGGAGGCCAATGGGCTGAGGTGCCGCCGGAGCTCTGCACATACAGCAGGAAGGGATCTGAATAGATCTCTCTGTTGATTGCAGAGGCCACTATGTAAATATTCACAGGCTGCTGTGTAAACGGCAGCCTGTGAAGATTATCAGGGGCTGTTCGTCATCTCAGGATGGCTTACAGTAACACCACCTCCGAAAAAAATGTTTTTTTTTTAACTTGATGAATAATTTATACAAAACTATGTCAAACTTTTCATGTCACCTGCTTTTGTATAAATTACATGATGATGAATAGACCCCTGATTTACATTTGCTGTAGCTTATAGTGTTTTTTATTTCCTCTTATTTTGTCCAAACATGCATATGTATATGTACTATCTTCAGAAAACGTCAGTTAAAGTTGTTGAAGACAACACAGTCTTAGAAAGCAGGAAGTGATACATTGTTAATAATAAAAAAATCCTCATACTGGGTACACACCAGGAAGATCTATCTGCCGACCCACCGTCATGCCGACAGAGTAGGGGCATGCAGTGCTGGATTTCCCACAAGCAGCAATGATCGATACACAATATGGGAGGGTCCAGAGGTGCAGGAGGGGCTAGGAGGTTCCTGTGAGTTAGGCGGCTGCTGGAAGATCATTTTCCAGCAGCCACCAAGTGTGTGTTACTGACTGGTCGCATCAGATGCAACCATGTTAGAGAAAGCCCAGCCTGGCGTGGTCGTATCTGATGCAACCATGCCAGGCAAGTGGTTAAGGAGCCACAGCTAACATATAAATATATATTGTTCCATTATAAAAGGATATCTAAAAACATTCTCAATTGTATATAAAATCCCAATGCCATGATGCTTGTTTAGAAGTGATCCTTTGGGATGTATAAGAACATAATGTGAAATATTTCTCAGAAACACTTTGGTGACGTAGGGTTACTTGTTTATTAGGATAGTGTTTATTGGCTAATCAAAGTTAATGTTAAACAATCTGTGACCTTGCTTTGTGTACATTAAGTTTATTGTGTAAAGTTTAGAGGCGTTTGTTATGTGAAGATCAGATGGCTGATTATAAGTTGCCCACTGTTTGTCTGTCTGTTGTGCTATTGTATTTGAATCTCCCCAGCAAATAGAGTATATTTAATTCAGGTTAAATAATCAAATATCTATTTAGATTGTCTATTGTTCCATTATGTAACACTTTTGTTGTAGTCTGTTTATTATTTAACCTGGTTGTTTTTATGTGTGGTGTAATATTATATTGTTTGACTGAAAACACTAATAGAACCTGTGTAGCCAAACTTTGATCTCTGTGCTTTTTTGCCAAAATTAGATCCAGTTTATATGGACCTAAGAAAAATGCCAGGAAGCAAAGACTGGACGCAAGCCTATATTACTCTGATACTGCTCTCTGGTGCAGGTTGTACAAGTGACAATACTGAAGTTAAGTGTTTGCCCTTCTAAGGAAAAAACAAAATAATGATTTGGAACAGCTGCAAAATTCCAGGTACAAATTGGTAAATGTGATATCAGCACGTGTGTGGAAAGGCCGCAGTCATGTGCAGGGTCTCTGGAAGACTCCCCCAACACCAGAAATCACGCCCACTCCCAAACATAGAATGCTCCTCTACGTCTGGATTACTGCTCTCTGGGCCCCATTTATGAATCAACGTAAATACATTTTTCATTTAGTATCACTGTGATATAAATGAAAATGCCACATGCCGCTAGTATTTATCAATACTTACCCCTCCAGCGAGGTCCAGTGAAGTCCTCCTCGTCTGCAAAGTCCTCTGTTCGGCTGCTGGCAGCCTAACACTGCCAGCGACGGGCTCCTGCGTAAGGTGCATGCGTGACGGTCCGTCTGCGCATGTGCATGATATGGGGACCCTGCAGTGCTTGGAAGGCTTCGCTGAAGTTGGAAAGGAAGCGCCAGATTCCCATAGCCATCAATGGGGACCACATCGCTCTCCTCATCTAAAGATGGTGAGAACGATGCTGTGACAAACATTTAAGATTACCGCTGTTTGTTGAATACAGAAAGGGTGACATAACCCCTTTAGCGAGCGCTAAAGAGGTTATGCATCGTTGATAAATGGGGAGCTCTGGGCCTGATTCAGAGCCGGACACTCTAACAGAATGCTCGCTCTGAATCAGGGCCGGGCTTTTTTTTTTTTTGGATCGGCCTCTTGGCCACTCGCATAGCTGTGGGTGACCACCCACAGCTATTGCGAGCGGCCAGGATGATGGTCGTGATGGTCAAGACCATCGCGACCATCGGGCTTGTGAAGAGACCCTTGTGGTAGGGTCTCGCCCATCACAAGCCCCAGAGAGCTTTCGGCTCTAACAGAGCCGGAAGCTCTCCACTGACATCACTTGTGATGTCAGTGGAGCCGCCCCCAAACAGCAGGCGTTCTCATGGGAACGTCTCCGTTTGGGCAGCCGCCCCCCGGCCCACCCGCCAAAGGGGGCAAGCTGTCACTCAACATCGACAGCTCGCCTCCTTTGGTGTGAGACCCGGAGCGACGGAGTGCCCATCGCTAGCCGGGTCTCGCGCATTCGCACGACGGAGCTGGCTCCGTCGTGCGCATGTGTTGTGGGCCACCATCCACCCGGTGGCGAGCGCTCAGCGCTTGCGACCGGGTTTGAATCAGGCCCTCTGTTCCTCACTCGTCTCAGGCTCAGCTGCTGAGGTTCTCTTCCTGGTGACCGGCTGATGACATGGTGGTGCTGGATTGGTGCATCGGCAACATTACTGCTGCACAGCCTTGCCCCCAGGTACACTGCCTGGATTGGTGTCTGATGATCTGGTCCTCTTAAGGGGTGTGCGGGCGCATACCGTGCACACCTCATACGCACACTTATGGCCTCAGTCATGCCAAAAGAGATTTTACCATTCATCTTAAGGTGCCGAATGGAAGAATCTTGTCTATTTTGTGACCAAGCTCTATAGTGGTTGCTCCAACGGCAGGATATGTCCATGTGTGCCCAGCTTACTAAGAGTTAGGTTAACACTAGGTCAATTAAACATCTTTGTGCGTCCTCTTCACTATGGAGAGAGTCTAATTAGTCTAATTTAGAGGTACAAAGGGGTCTATTCAGCTATGATTCCGTATTTTTTATGTAAATCCCCTATTCAGCAATGGGATAATGGAGAAGATAATGCAATTATCTTCTCCACTAATTCCCATCTTGCAGAGTACCGCACTGTAGGGAGCAGGCAATTGATCTCTACAGTGCTTTAACGCTTTTTGCTATTCAGTGTGTTAAATCACTTGATAAATATTTACTTTATATAATGCCATCTCAGAATTGCGTTATATGAAGAAAATACTTAAATATCCCGAAAACTGCAGGAACAGAGGAAACTCTTCCCATAAGTCCCTGCAGCATTTTGTAACTCCGCCCAGTCTCCGTGCCTGCTTTCCGGTGACCGCCGACAGATAAGTCCACCTAGAGCCTGTTAAACCTGCCGAAAGTGATTGACGTGTATACAGGCTTTATACTAGCCTGTATACATGTATATTTATGTGCGATTATATTTAACATTTATATACAGTATAAATGTTAAATATAAAAGCACATAAATATACATGTATACAGGCTAGTATAAAGCCTGTATACACATGTCATTCAGTTCGGACAGGCTGAAGCTGTACTTACTCCGTTGGCGGTCACCGCAAGCAGGGACGGAGACTGTTCCCGAGCGCATGACTGGGCATGCGCAGAGAAACAAACAGAAGGGATTGTTTTTGGAATCCCAAAAACAATGCCTTCTGTGACATCGCAGGGACAGCGTGTTACCGCAACCGCTGTCCCTGCAGAGAATATTTCCGAATAGCATCCATATTTTATCATAATTGATAAACACTCGTGACGATGTTGCCCGATAATATTCCGGACAACATCGTCACACTTGCTGAATAGACCCCTCAATCTGTACAAACCAGAAATTCAAGCATCTATACACAACAGACAGAAAGTCATAGATTGTCTGCCTCTGTTATAGAGAATGTACTTGTAGAACAGCAAGTTGGTGTATTGATTAGCATTACGGTTAGGTCTAAAGTGAACTGGGCTGAGGGACCTTTGACGTCACAACCACGTGAATCGCGATGGTAGTGGGAGGAACAAGGTTCAGATTGGGACTCAAAGTGTACCCTTGGGGTCTCACTACGTTTGCCACGCGGTGGCTCGCTTTGCTCGCCACAGGTTACTATTCTCACTCTATGTCCACGTGGATAGTAAAACTGCAAGCTCACCGGCCTTGCCCCTCCCCCTGACGTCAGAGGTCCTTCTACCTACTCGGATCTAGCATCAACCTTAGCACTACTGCCTCACATACCTGAGGTCATGATCATGTTCCTCCCACACTCCAAAAACACACTGGTAGGTTAATTGGATTCTGACAAAAAAAGTTACCCTTCTGTGTATAGGTGGGCAATTGTTTTATCACGGCCGCAGCTCCTGTCTAAAGTGATGGGAGCTGTTCAATTGTGCCACTTGGTGCGAGTGCCACGGACCCTATCCCGGATATCGCGTCCAAAATGCAGGGGATTAGTCGCTATCTAAAGAGACCGCTAAGGCATCCAAAAGATGGGCGCAATGTGGTTAAGGCTCCCAAAATCCCTAATTTAGCATAAATCTATGATAAGTAATCGGCGCCCGTGGCATTCGCACCCAGCAGCACAAACAATTGAATAGCTCCCGACACTTCAGACGGGAGCTACAGGCACTCAAAAGCAATTGAATTATCCCATATGCATGGGCGTAACTACCATAGGTGCAAGGGGTGCAGCTGTTACGGGGCCCAGAGCTGAGTGAGGCCCATCTTCCCTGTCAAAATTACAAATGTTATATACATTTTTCACCATTGGGTAGTATATAGTTGCCTTACAAACTTTTGCTATGGGGACTTTAAATACCTAGTTACGCCCCAGTGTGACCATGTAATATGAAATATAATATATGTATTATAGATTGGAAGCTCCACTGGGATGTGAGTGGCTGAAATATTCTCTGTAAAGCGCTGTGGTTTTATATATATATATATATATATATATATATATATATATATACAAAAAAAATCAAGCAGTGTGAAAAGTGTGAATACAGGCCTTGCAGACTGACAGTGACCAACCTTCCAGAAGAGATGACTGTGCCAGATCCCCACGATCTTCTGGAAAGGATTCCAGTAACTTCTTAAAAAGTCGCCCTAAGTCGGAGTAACTCCTGTGCAGATATAATATATTCCTGTCTGACCACTCAGTCCGGATCTCATAAAACTCCTCCTCGTCACCTCTCCGGTTTATGATGAGTCTTCTGATCCCGTTCACCCAGCAATCCCTAACAAACATGTTCACCAGGGAGGTGCCCTCAAACACAGCCGATGCCATCCTCAGCCCGCTACAGTCCTTGGCACCCACATCCCAACAGGAGCCACAGTGTCCTTGTCTCTTTCCAAAAACTGGCCACTGCCTGATAAGCAGGGTAAGGAGATTCCTTTACGGGTGTAACGCGATCCCCCAAGGGAGCTGCTGTGGGCAGATGTGACCGACTTCCAGGCTCTTCTCAGACGCCTGACACTGTGTCAGTACCTATCAGATGGTGCAGTAAGGCGATCCTATACCAGCGGCACGGGTAGCACTGTTATCCGGGGGCTCTGGTTCCCGGCTCCCGGCTGCTACTGAAAAGTACTCTGAGAACTTCCATCTGCTGCTTCCTCCTCTCTGAGCATCCCAGCAGCAGAGGCTGGAAGTGAGATCCCCGGGCTCTGTGCGCCGCTATCTCACAATAATAAATACAGCTGCAAAACTACCTCCTGAAGGAGAGGCTGCATCAAGAGATCCGCAGAAAGCTGCACAGCCACTAATTACCTCTATAAAGTGTTTACCAGGATTTACTTCTGTGTGATCAAGTTGCAGAATACATTCAGCTGGATGTCGTAGGCTCCGCAAACGGGCGATCAGTGAGCGGCGGCGAGGGATGCCCAGGGCCAGACTACTGCTGTCAGGGTCAGGGCGATGGCAGCAAGCTACGTGTCCGCTCCAACTTTAAGTTTCCTAGCCCTCGGCTGCTGCCTGTGGATGTCTTGTGTTACTGATGATGAGCAGTATCCTGAGTACCTCCCTCCCTCCTACACACACGCTGCAGCAGTATCACAGCCCTGGCTGGGAGTATGACGGAGGCTGGGGCTCTCCACTAACTTTGCAGCTATGTATCCGCTGTGAGAGAAAGAGGGGCTGGCTCTATAGTTCCAGGAATGCTGAGTGAGAGTGATCATATCACACTGAGGTCCGGCTCCCTCTCAAGGATGTCACATGCCAGGCTACAGGGAGGCAGAGGAGGATAGCCAGCACGGTACCGCCCTCGGCACCCTCCAGAAATACATGCGATCATCAGACGCAAAAAGTGCTGGCATGCTTCTTCCTCAATGTTCAACTCACACAGATACCACAGAACAGCTAGGAAAGTAACAAAGAAAATTGTTATACAGTCATTTCATTGCATTACTTGGGACTGTTGTAGCTCTTGACATTACAGATGGGACACAGATCTGCAAATGGTCTTGAATTGTGCCTGACAGTGGCATGTTCTCTGAGCAGTTCTACAGTTCACATGAGAGAATGCACTTTTTCTTCTCCAACAGCTTATTCAGATACAGCTATCTTTTACCTCCATTTTTGTAGCTGTCAGTAATATTAGTCATCGAGGTTGGATATGGGATCCCGGCTGTCAGAATACTGTCAGCGGCATCCTGACAGTCACTATCCCCACACTGGAAAAGTTCCCTACCAACTAACCCTTTCCCCCAACCCTCTCTTCCCTGCCTGAACCTAACCTCCCCCCTAGTGTCTAAACCTAACCTCCCCTCCCCGCACCCTAAACCAAACTCTCACCCCTTAGTGCCTAACCCTCCCCCTAGTGCCTAACCCCTAACCCTTCCCTAATCCCCAATACTTACCAGCGGTCGGGATTCTGGAGCCGGATCCCAACACTGTGGGGATTCTGGAACCGAGATCCCGCCGCTGTCGGGACTCTGGAGCCGGGATTTAGACCATCAGCAGCCCATCTACATCCCATTCCTGGTCAGGAGCAAGTGCATGATCTTAATAGCACATAAGCATTGGCATTTGAATTAAGGAGTTTAACAAGCGTTTTTATGCATTTAGAACACACAAACAATTGTTATAAACAATCCAAACTCGTTTGTAGCATTCTAGAACCTTACTGTTTACATTGAGATGTGTCTAAGGTGTATCAACGCTTTTGAAATGTTAATTTTGCTCAGAGCTCTATGGTTTTCAAATTTTATGCTCATCTGTGAGGCCATCAAATGCGGCCGTTGTCGCGATGACTCGCATCCATGAGTGCATCACGTACAATTGGATTGACCCCTATATAATCATCTATAAACGCTAGTCCGAATGCTGGACTCATTTGTGCTCAATATGCATTTCTCTAACGTTGGTAGGCTACATACCACCTTGCATTCAAACGCATGGAAATGTATTGAAAGATATTGATGTCAATTTAACACATTGTATAGAGATGTGTCCACCTGCCATTAGCAAGAATATTCATATGCTACAAAAAAGACATTGCAGTATGTGCTTAAATACAAAATACAATGCTCACACATACAGTCTCTCCATAAAAAGTGTACCCCATATTCAGCTGACAGGACAAGTTGCATGCCGTATTCCTTTCTACACATCAAACTGGAGGTGGCCGAGAGCAAGGTACCAGCTAGTAGCAGTAAGGTTGTGTGGCTGCTATTAACTGAAGGACTCTGTAAGAGAAGTCATGCAATGCGAATATCTACATTGTCTACCGCCCTACTTTCATACATCCCAACTGTTCTGATTTGTGCAGAACAGTCTCAATTTGAAGGGTTTGTACCACTGTGCCAAGGCGTGTGTGAGCCCTGCGCCAGGCCTAACTGCACCTTTTTTCCAGCACACTTTACATCATGACATCACAGAAGAGGAGAAGAGGCCATAAGCAGGAATCTCAGCCCTAGGAACGCCCTAAGGACATGCCCAGCCTATTCCCAGACACCAAGGTTCCAGACACCCCACAGTCTGGAGACAGGTGCCACCATGGCAGCAACCGTGCTGTATCCTTGACCTTGCACCCTGGCGGTGGCACCAGTCATGCTGCCTTTAGCGCAGCCCTTGCTGTGTCTATCGGTTCAGAAATGTGTTGAGTATGTCCCATTCAGTGCATAGTGTGAGGGAACAGGCAGGAAGAATGTGAAAACTTAACATTTTTTTAGAGGCCAACTCCCAATGTATTCAGTTTGAATTGTTACAAGTTACATAAGTTGTAGATCATATTACACTACAAGCACCTTACCTGGCTGGAACTGTTCCGCTACTTACACCTGATTTGCTCAGGAACATCTGTTTCTTCTTTTTGACATTTTTCAGGTGGCCAGGAGCAATTGCAAACAGTGACCAAACTTTTCACGGGATCCAAACACACTGGTGTAGCACAACTTTTGGGTACAATAGATTAAACTCACAGTAATGATGACAAATCACATGGTCCATTTCTAAATGAGATGAAATAAAACTTATTTCAGCCTATTGTAATATTCTATGAGATTTCAGTAACAACTCTAATGGCAGCATTTGTGCTAATCTGTAATATTGCCCACCAGGTATTGTGATATGTCGATGTATTTATTTAGGAAAAGTAACAAATAAAAATACAAAATCCAACTATTAATTTGTAATTTACTGACACATGTAAGATACCAACAAGCAGACATATTGACAGGACACATCTCACAAAGAAGCATTTAAATCATAAGTCACTGTGATTTAGTTTGCAATCATGTATCATTTAATGATTTTTCTAACAACATAATTTCAGGAATAGTAACTGTTATAAATATATCTACTTTATGTATTTCTGTATCAATCAAGCAATGATTTACTCCAGATTAATATGTTACCTTCACATTCTGTTGGTCTGACATAGTGCACTTCTTGCTGTTTACTTTGCATAGTACATTGAACTCTTTGTATGTAATGTTCTGTTTATTCAGTGACAGTAAAGTTTTGTTTTTTCTCCTTCAATGTATTACAGATGCAGTTACAGTACAGTGTATGCTACCTGGACAGCAGGACTCAGAATAATGTAATTATGGCAAGACGGCAGCTTGTGGTCAAGGACAATTAACCTGCCCCCGAAATAAATGTTTTTTTCTTGGTGGTCCAGATGGATGTGATCTTTAGCATAACACAATACCAATTGTCTCTTCCATATGGGCTGACCAAATCTGAAAAGGAAAACTTGAGGAAGCTCATCATAATGGACTGTAGGATTAGTAACCCCATTAGGGGCCTGAAACTATACATAATTAGAGGATTATGAGTTTTATTCAGAGATGTACGCTAATGCAATCGCAACTGCATTCTCTCACGGATCGCAGTTGCTAAAATATGATAATGCTGTCCAAAACAAAACCCAGCCGAGCTTAGTGACACCCACTGCTCTCTTCTCATGTCCATCCGATGTCACGCACCAGCATAAACAACGGTAACATCGACGCACATTGAGCAACCATGCAGCCCTTGCGGCAGGTCTGACCTGCCTCAAATACAGTGTTTTCTCCAGACACGCAGAGATGCTCTCATGCGTAGGAGATCGTAATGGCTAATTTATGCACGCACATGAAATGGCGTTTAAACAGCCAGGCACGCCTACATTTTTCTAACCTCCCCGTTACCTCACCCAAAAGCTGACTACATGTCACTCACTTTGCAAATGGATCCTCTGTGTGGGCATAATTGCAAAACAATCGCTGTGGGTGCGCAGTGCAGTGGACACATATGAGCAATGGCTAACAATCGCTTGATCTGCATAAAAATCAGCATTGTGTCCATCACTAAATCAGGCCCTATTAGCTGTCATCACTTGGCTCAGCTTTGATTCTTGTAGCAACATACCGTAGGTATAACAATATAAAACTTCATATTTTGTGTAGCTCACCAAGAGGTCTATGTCACGGCCAGGGTATTTCAGCATGGCGCTAGGCAGGTGTTACCTGTGAGGTCGTTGTGGCGCGGGCTGTCTGGTGGCGGAGCTGGTGTCTGGCGGGGGGCTTTGGCTGCGCATGTTGTTGAGCGGGCCTGTTGTCACTCTGCGCTGGTAAGGCCTGGCGGCGTCTCCGTTCCGTTTGGCATGGGCGCCGCCATTTTGCCTTCTGGCCATGTGATGCGGCTGGCCAATCCTGGTGAGTCACATGTTCCCTCCGGCCAGTAACAGCACGGCATGGGGTATTTAGGAAGGGTCAGTGCCTTCCTTCTTTGCCAGTGCAACGTGTATCTCAGCCTAGCTGAGAGGGAGTTCTCTGTGCTTTTCCTGTTCCTGTGTAATTCGCTGTCTGCCAGTCTGCCTGTCAGCTCCTAGCTTCCACTGGACTACCCCGCTTCCTCCACCACCCTTGCCCATACCTGAGTGCCTGAGCCTGCTGACATCCTGCTCAATTGCCTTAGTTCACTACCTGCATACCTGGCTATTATTTTCCTGCATCACTACCTGAATACTGGTTGATTATTCCAGTCACACTACCTGCACACCTGGACAGTTCTAATTGTTTCTACTTGGACATTAACCCATTACTCCCACCACAGAACTCTAGTGCACGTTTATATATACCTGGACTTTTATTTACTGCCATATTTTATGTCTGCTCAAGCACATATTAAAAAAACCTAGTTTTTTATTCAAACCCGCTTCTGTGATCGCTCCTGCTGCCACCCCGGGTCCACAAACAACCCAGAACATAACAGTCTATTTATGAAGGTACGAAAAGCCCATATATATATATATAAAAATATATACACTCCTATGAATGGAATGAACAGCAACCACATGGGTGCCCTTACCGTGAAAATCATATAGTCCCATTGCGTCCTGTCCATAAGTATAAGCCAAGCAGCGCACTACAGGGTATATAATCATTTTTATATAAATTTGAATACATGTCCACGAT
Organism: Taudactylus pleione; assembly: GCA_031769625.1. Lineage (NCBI taxonomy): Eukaryota > Metazoa > Chordata > Amphibia > Anura > Myobatrachidae > Taudactylus > Taudactylus pleione. Next base: position 17,029,297 of record JAUIMM010000115.1, on the reverse strand, counting down.
CCGGCACTCAGTGGTTAGATAAGGTTACTGCGCCGGGTACAGTAAGCCCCAGGCTGGGACGTACTGTAATATAGTGTTCCACAGGCGGCACTCTGCTCAATGAAAAAGCAATACTTCACGCAGCTTAAAGTGCAATGTTTCAGTGCTTTATTAGCATTAGCACTTTTGTAAAGCCAAATACAACTCCCATGTCTGGTGCCCGAAAGCAGTCGCACAGGAAGTGATGTCAACTCCCGACGTTACCATGGTAATCAATATACACAACACGACATATACATATAAAAAAACAACAACAATAGTGCAGATGTAGTTGTAATTGTATAAACTGCATAACAAATGTACAGTAATGAGGTAACTAGCCAATAGCATAAATTGCTACTAGTACATATTAAGTACAGTCAAAAACTACACACAAAGATGCACAAAAGCTAATGTAAACCAAAAGTTTGCCTAAATATCCTCCACTCTATGGGCTTCATTCAGAGATGGCCGTACGGTCTACGACCACACGGCCGCCTTGATGTTTGTCCAGTGCGCACGCGCACGAGGGAGCCGGCTCCTTCGTGCGCATGCGTGAGACCCGCTACGACCGACAGCGCCGGTCGTAGCGGGTCTCTTTCCAAAGGGGGCGAGCTGTCGATGTTGATTGACAGCTCGCCCCGTTTGGTAGGCGGGCCGGGGGGGGGCTGCCATTTGGGGGAGGCCCCACTGACATCACTAGTGATGTCAGTGGAGAGCTTCCAGCTCTGACAGAGCCAGAAGCTCTCCGGGGCTTACGACAAGTGAGACCCTAGCGGTCGTTAGAGCTGTGGGTGTAAACCCACAGCCTAATGACCGAAACACAGGCGGCCGGTCAGGATGCAAGCGGCCGCCCAGTTTCTGAGCGACCGCTTGCATCCTCCAACCGCCTCTGAATGAGGGCCTATATCCCTCAATAAATGACATACAAATACCATTATGAAACACAGGTATTGGAAAATGGAGTAATCTGTTGAATACTGACTATCACAAACTGTTAAATGACATAACTAAATGAAACCTTGGAGCCCCAATGTTTCATTCAGACCACAAGGAGATAATGTATCAAGTCTAATAATCCATTGCGTCACATTTGTAATAGTTTACGTGATCAATCTCCTCCCCTGCTCAAGGGGGGTATGTGGTCAATGATTCTATATCTGAGAGATGCAAGGCTGTGTTTGGCCACAGCAAAATGTCTCGCCACTGGCTGTTCACTGAAACCAGTGGCAATGGTCATCTGAATCGCCAAATGATTTGGGGCCATGCGCCCCCCAGCGTACACTCTGTTTTACCTATATATATACTTTAGAACACGGACAGCATACACAAATGAACTTGGTTGTGCATGTTAAATGATGACATGTTAAAAAACACAGACCCTATTTGTAAAAAAATTACACGTAGTACAATTGGGACATTTAAAACACCCCAATTTAGGAATACTTAAAACTGAGGACTTCATCCCTTTTCCCAACTGGGAAACATCATTACGAACAAGGTAATCCTTAAGATTTTTACCCCTACAATAGCAAGACATTAATTTGGTCTTATGTAAAGGTTTCAAATCTTTGCCTGAGGTGATGATGTGCCACAGGGCTTTGGCTTGGCTATTAATAGTGTTACTCATATGGTTGTAGTTATTGACTCAAATATATCTATTCTTAATACGGTTATCCTTCTTGTGTTTACAGGTCAGTAATTCATCTGATGGAATAGCGAAAGCTCTTAATTTGGCCCGTTCTAATACTGGCACACTGTAGCCCCTATTTCTGAATTTTTCATACATGCTGTCTAGCTGTTCAATTCCTTCTGTATGATTTTTTGCTATTCTCACTGCTCTCAAGAATTGTGAGAAAGGTAGTGTTATATATATATTTGAATACAAATTTGATTATATACCCTGTACCATGCGGTTCCATTCCATATGTAAATCGCGCTCATCGCCATGCTGCCTGTTCCAACTTACTGCACCTCTTAGGTGGTCCATGGTTGCAGGGAGGAAGGCAGGAACAGAACAACAAAGGGCACAGCAAGGTCATTCATATGTGCACGGACTGGACAAGGTGACAGGAGTAACGGGGGGGGATTGACGGTAGTGGGCGAGGCAGCTGCAGCTTGACAGTTTATTTTTGGCCACTTGCAGAGTGCCAGTCACCCATCAGTTTATAAATTACAATTAGGCACCTTTACAATTAGGCACCACAGACCCATTTTTGCTCCTCCCCTCAGCCTCAGAGCCTGGGATGGGTGTACCTTTAGTACCTCCTCTGTCGCCGGGTCTGTTAAAACCTATGTAAAAGTAACCACCTCATCTGTTTAACGCCACTTACCTCCATCCTCATAGACCTACAGTATATGGGGATGGTGGCTTAATTCTAGTAACAACAGCCTGAGATGGTGCTACCCAATACCTGGCAATGATGGAGATGGGAGGCTGGAAAGACTTTGCTTGATTTGAGGTTAGCAGGGCATGATGTACTATTTTTTACTTATTTCTTAATGAAGCTTGGGATTTAAGCAGTGAGTTCTTAGGTCATTGTGGGAAAACACTTGTGAGCCTCTTGCAAATCATTTCCTTCTTTCTGGCCCCTGTAGCGCAGAATTTTTCTATTGGGATTTCACTGCTCATTTTTTGGGATGCCAACCTGCTGTCTTGGCAAGAGCTCTTTTATAAATAGTTACTAAAATAATAATTGATTCACTTTCACTGGTACTACACTGGTACTACACTCGTGTTAGGACTGAGATTGTGCAGATCCCCAATTCCTGATGTAGTGAGGGCAGAGTCTGATATAATACTCAATACTCAAAACGAATATTCTATTATTCTGCCTATGTACCATACACCTCTCTTTACCTCCACCACCCATGGAAAATAAAGGGGTCACAGGTTCCCAAACACTCTATCACAATTGCACCGTCTCTGTGACACAAACTAGCACTCAGTTAGTTGGTCTCCCCCTGCTTCTAGTAATTGATAATAGGTGTAGCGTAACCTTAGCAATCTAATAGACTGGATTCTGGTGGATATATGAAAATAGACTAATAAAGGAACACGTTATTTACAGAAGGAAGTAAAATGCTTAGTTACAGAAATAAATATAAATAAAAAGGGTTACAGATTACATAAACAAACGTGTGTTGCAATTTCAAGATAAAAACAAAAACTTACACAGAATTACAGTTGACTTATTTTTGCAAAAAAATGCATGTCTTAAAACTGATCTTTCAAGTCTTCCATAGAACAAAAGGCTCCTATTTTTTTAATGGGGCAGCGAACGATGCCGCCCACAGAGCCATTGGTGGCGGCACTGGTTGCACACCTCTAGTTATGGCCCTGGTTCAATCAACTTTGCTATAATAACCTAATAACCTAATAAAAGGGCATTCAGATTATCTGCCCTTAATGACCTTACATGTATAAAACAACGATTGAATTATTATTAATGTAAGATATTTTCATTGCTACAATGCCCTGACTGTCACTTCCCATAATTACTTGCTATGTGCATGTCTGCACATGGCCAGACATTGTGCAAGAATCTCCCCCAATGTGTCATATTCCTACAGCAGTATTAAGGACTTCATGATTATATTGCTGTCATGGAACCACAAGACCCAGCCAAAGTTATTTTTATTTATTTTAAAGAAATATTTATTATTTCACTTACAGTATGCTAAACCCCTAAAGTTGGCAAAGGCAATTGTAATAATAATATTACTTAACACTAAAAATGATTAACACATCAATTGATACTGTATTGATTCGACTGCAGAGACAAAAATAAAATTACATCACATTATCTACAGAAAGTCATAGATATATACATATAATTGTATAAGACTATTAATATTTATCAAATAAAAGGAAGGATTTGTATTAATTACTGTCATGCAATACACAGAATAAAGATCTTAAATCAGAGGGCCTGATTCAGCAGCGGATGCAGATGCAATCACAACTGCAACGCTTATGGATTGCAATTGCTAAAATATGCTAATGCTTGCCAAAGCACAGCCGACATAAAGATACCCACTGCTGCCTTCTCATATCCGTCCAATGTTGCTCTTCTGCGTAAATATTGGTACCATCAGAGCTAGAATAAGTCTTTGGGGGGCCCAGGGTCTGGGGGACCATAGAAGGCAACATTTGCCACACGCAGGGCTGGCAACAGAAATCCTGGGGCCCGGTACACTCATTTTGTGGGGCCCCCTATCCTCTCCCAGTATGCATATGCAGGTCAGCCATTGGCTCATCCCCTGTGTCTCTCAGCCTTATCCTTGCCTGTGTTGCACTAGCCTCATTCTAGCCGGTGTCGCTACAGCACCATCCCACTCATCTCCCCTCTGTCTCTCATCTTAATCATCCCCAGCCCCTCTGTCTCTCATCTTAATCATCCCCCAGCCCCTCTGTCTATCAGATTAATCATCCCCTAGCCCCTCCGTCTCTCAGTTTTATCATCTCCCAGCCCCCTCTGTCTCTCAGTTTAATCATCCCCCAGCCCCTGTGTCTCTCAGTTTAATCATCCCCCAGCCCCTGTGTCTCTCAGTTTAATCATCCCCCAGCCCCTGTGTCTCTCAGTTTAATCATCCCCCAGCCCCTGTGTCTCTCAGTTTAATCACTCCCCATCCCCTGTCTCTCAGTTTAATCATCCCCCAGCCCCTGTGTGTCTCCCCAGACCATTTCCCAGCCTGTGTGTCTCAGCCTCATTCCCTCAACTCCATCTCCCCCTTCATCTGCAGGCCTCCACCGCCCACCCATGTTTCTCTAACTGAGCCCAGCCCACACTTACCTGCTGCGGCTGCCTGCCCTGCTGTGCTGTCCTTCTTCCTGGGCGGTCAGCTCAGACCCAGCCCCAGCTCCTCTCTGATTCAGCGGCATGACTATGTGCTGTGATGGGCTACCCCGTCCATCTGCCCCAGGTTCTCGGTTCTGCACCAGGCTGTTGGCCCTGGATTCTTTCTGCATGTGCCCGCTTACAGCAGTTGGCCAACGGAAGAGGCAAGGGATGTGGGGGACACATGAATGGGGCCCCTTGGAGTCTTGGGACAAGTGTCCCCTTTGTGCTCCCCCTGCCGCCAGGCCTGGGGACACGGGGATCAAGTCCTTACGTGCAAGCCTTGGGCACGCTAACGAAAATGGGGCATGGCCACATAGCACGTCCCTATTTCATTTCACACTGGGGGAATGCACATTACTTCCCTTGATGCTGGGCTGCCCTCCCTACCTTTCCTCCAGCCCACAAGTGTGACAGCACCCAAAAACCAGGACTGTCACACCTCAATCATGATGGTTTGGGGTATGCATACATACACTACATATGTACTGTTGTACACATAGCCACACATATACAGTCACACACATATACAATACACATACATATATAGTCATACACATACATACTGTCACACACATATAGTCACACACTTATACACATACATACTGTCACATATATATATATATATATATATATATATACATACTGTCATCACATAGTCACACAGTCACACACATACTGCCATCACAGTCTAACTCACACATACAGTCACACACTTAAATATATACATACAGACAATATGGTGTCCTCCCTCCCACTTTATCCACTCTGGTACACTGTCTGCAGCTGCTGCTCTTCTGCTTCTCTCTCCCATCCATTCTGCTCCTGTTGCTGACGTCACACAGTGTCATGTAACCCCGCCCCCTACTCGGACTCCGCCTCCACCATTCCTCTCCTCATTTTTTTCAGATCACAGTGCTCTACTACTGCACTGCAGTGCAGCTGCGACTAAAGGCTGGGGGGGGCATCTGAGAGAGGAGGGCCCCTATGAGAGGGAGGACTGGTCCTTAATCCAGCTCTGGGAACCATCGATGCACATCGCAGAGCTACGCAGCATTTACAACAAGTCTGACCAGCCGCAGACACTGCAAGTCTCCTTGCACGCAGAGAGCGCTCATGCTGCGTTGCAATCGCTGTGGCTAATTTATGCACACCCATGAAATGGCGTTCTAAAAGACAGACACGCCGTAATCGCAATGAGATCGCTGCGCACATGCAGTGCAGCTTTTATGCATGCGCGATGGCAAACAATTGTTCGATCTGCATCGGTAATCGCAATTGCATATGCTGCTGAATCAGGCCCAGAGATCTCAAGTTAGGTTATAGGTATATATGATAGCAATTGCAGAATTCTAGTATATAAAGTACCCATGTTAAACGGTATATGGGCTAAATGTAATACCCTGCGAGCCAGCGCCGTTGGGAGAATACATGCTAGTATGCCCGTATTTTTAAAGCAGCAAGCATGTTAAATACTAAACCAGCTTGGCCCAATAAGTACAAAATAATGAAACATGCAATTGCATTTTTTTTTTAGAATATTACGCCAACCTTCCTTTAGCCATCCTTGTCTGGTCAACTTATATGTGAAAGTAGAAGTTAAGGCTTCCAAATGGTGAATATTGTTTTCCCCCTATCTGTGATAAAAACACTTCTCAGATACACATTGATATTAGCTCATCTAGGTTAGTGTCACCAAGAGTACTCCCCAACCTCAGATGAATGGGGCATCAGAAATATGTAATAGAATGCACTGTATGTCAGCAACATAAAGGGTACACATAAGGAACAGTAGTAATAGTTTAGTAAATATTTTAACTATTTTTATTCCCAAACACAATGAGCACTCAGCAATTAGGTGCCCCTACTTTTATGTGACTACCTTTTGAGAATTGCCCTTATAATACCACTTTACACCTACTACTTTTACTGGATTGTGGATACAGCTGGAAATTCACATTTTGGAAAGTGTAAAAATTACCTGGTCCTAATTAATACTACTTTACACCTAACTAATACTACTTTACACACCTATCTAATATTACTTTACACACCTAACTAATACTACTTTACACACCTAACTAATACTACTTTACACCTATCTAATACTACTTTACACCAAACTAATACTACTTTACACCTATCTAATACTACTTTACACCTAACTAATACTACTTTAAACCTATCTAATACTACTTTACACCTAACTAATACTACTTTACACCTAACTAATACTACTTTACACCTATCTAATATTACTTTACACACCTAACTAATACTACTTTACACCTAACTAATACTACTTTACACACCTAACTAATACTACTTTACACCTATCTAATACTACTTTACACCTAACTAATACTACTTTACACCTAACTAATATTACTTTACACCTAACTAATACTACTTTACACACCTATCTAATATTACTTTACACACCTAACTAATACTACTTTACACACCTAACTAATACTACTTTACACCTATCTAATACTACTTTACACCTAATACTACTTTACACCTATCTAATACTACTTTACACCTAACTAATACTACTTTACACACCTAACTAATACTACTTTACACCTATCTAATACTACTTTACACACCTAACTAATATTACTTTACACACCTAACTAATACTACTTTACACCTATCTAATACTACTTTACACCTAATACTACTTTACACCTAACTAATACTACTTTACACTTATCTAATACTACTTTATACCTAACTAATACTACTTTAGGATCATCCTCTTCATTAAGTTAAACTTTTTGAGTTTCCACCTAAAATACTGTATGTGAGAGGACATCAGGACTCTTTATATTACGTTTCACATTAGGTGCTTGAGTATTTTTGTTTTACATGGGTATTTGCATGCTTATAAATGCTCCAGTCTGCATCAAATGCACCTAGATCGTAACAAAGTAGAAGATGATTTCTCATTTTGCAGGGTAAAATGGAGTATGCACTAAAGGGATGTGTTTTTGCATGTTTCTAAATTATCCTTTATAGCTCCATTGTATAGCAGAGGTTTGATTTGTACAGATCACTAAAACAGATTCAGTCTGTTAAAGCAGACGTGTATATTACCACCACTGACCCCAGGGTTCATTGTGCTGTAAAAAGCATTACACAACTTCTGTTTTCTCTCCTATGTTCAGCTGTAATTTTGTGAAACGGAGATGAGTGCACATTATAATCAAGTGATCTGAAATGGATTGTGACTGTTCAGTGGAAATGTACTTATTTATTGCTAGTCTACATAAATCTGTTGTAGCATGCAAATAGAATTGAAGTTAGTAGCATTGTAGTACTAAACAGACTTTTACAATAGCACATACTTGCCTACTTTTGAAAAAACATTTCAGGGAGATTGTGAAAGCAGCACCTATTAGCAGGCAGTAATAAGTAAAGTGTACAGCTACATCTGAGAGGCGTGTCATAAAGGTGATTTACATCCTAGTGTAACTGAGCCCCAAAGCATTTAGTAAGATCTACTTGTTGATGAAAACACACTGATACATTACAGAAAATGCATGTAGCCATAGGGATCATTGGCCCTCATTCAGATCCGTACGCTCTGAGCAGAGCGCACGCTCTGAATGAGGGCCGCCCTCCATAATTATGGAGCGTCCTCCTGGATGCTCGTATAGCTGTGGGTCACCACCCACAGCCTATACGAGCGTGCAGTTTGATGGCCGTCATGGTCGTGACCATCGTGACCATCGCCACTGCGAGCCGGAGCCTGCGGTTGAGGTTTTCAACCGCAAGGCCCGGAGTGATTTTGGCTCTATCAGAGCCAAAATCACTCCCACTGACATCACTAGTGATGTCAGTGGGCCGGCTCCCCGTCAGGGAGGCACGCCCCCGGCACGCCCACCAAAGGGGGCGTGCTGTCAATCAACATCGACAGCACGCCCCCTTTGATCAGACACAACGAGCGAAGGAAAGTCCTTCGCTCGTCGCGTCTGGCGCATTCGCACGACGGAGCTCCCTCCGTCGTGTGCATGCTCAGTGCAGACCATCGACCCACTTGCGAGCGGACAGCAGCTCGCGAGTGGGTCTGAATCAGGCCCATTGTGCCTTATAACTAATTCAGGGAATTGATACTAATGATCTCATTTGAATGTATACATCTCTATTTTTTATTTTTATATATAACAGCTTCGTAATGGGATTAAGGTGCAATCAGGGAGATTACTAGGCTCTTCAGGGACTCAGGGAGATTGCTACTATTTCAGGGAGAGTTGGCAACTATGCAATAGCATACATTTTTCCATTAGATCAGAATCTTGCTAAGGGGTTTATTTATGAAGCAGGAATTCATTTTTCCCCTAAAGGGGCTATCACTGCTTCTTTCTGTTTAATAACAAGGCTAAATTACAGATTTCTAATGCAGTCTCTCTAATTTCACCTTTAATCACAGTCCCCTAGCCCTCTTTGGGAAATGGCTCAATTTTTGTCGCTAGGTAACACCATCTTGGGGTGGCGTTACCTTATACCCATCACTGGGGGTCCTGGTTTGCAAGATCCCCTCCAAGTGAAATCACAATCCTCATGGGTGGCTGCTGACTTCGTATGCACATATTGCTGGAACAATTCGCTGGCAGTGTTAGGCTGTCGGGAAGGGAGAGTAAACCTTTGCATAGCAGAAGGGTTTTTGCTAAGAGAAGTCATGAGTGAAAGAATTGTTCTTATAGTGAGTTCTGTATTGATGTGATATGAAACAAACTCATTGACCCACCAGAGATACATAAACACACAACTGTGCACTATTTTTTCTTATAGATTCTCCCTTAATTGATCTGCATATAGGGGTCTTTCATTAGAGTTATAATAGTCCACACAATAAATTAATTGTTTTTCAAGATTTACACTATGAGCACAGGCTAAACCTAGTAAAAAATTTAAGACTGTGAAATTCTCAGAGGTGAAAGGCCATGAAAAAACTTTTGATTGTGTCCAGATGGATGAACCCACTATGGTATGTCAGTCCTGAATTCTAATCAATACACAGTGTTTGTCTTCGGTGTAATTAATGGATAAAACTCTCTCTTCACCATGTACAGTAGGACATCTATTCCTTAAAAGCACAGGAAACTTTCCTTCCTGTACTAGAATTCCTCATTTTCCCTTTCTCAAGGAGCCATTGTATTATAATTAGAGCTTGACGATTAGAAAAGCACACATATTACCCTGTAGAAGGGAACGGTCTGCTTTTCCCAGGATTATAATAAAACAAGTGTGGCTCAGTTATTGTTGTGGTACTGGGCTATGTCTGGAATGTTACTGAATTCTTACACTTTGGACATGTGAGTAAATGGGTGTGTGCTGCACAATGTTACACGGATTTCCAAGGAGACTGCCTGCCATTCATTTATAAAGTCATGCTCATGGGCGTTCTTTACTGAGAACAGGATATTACGTAGACATGCTTCACATAGTGTGCAGACAAGTTTGTGATTATGAGCCTGATACAGAGAGCATGCCGTGCCCGTCGCTGCTGTGATCCCATATGCAGTTGGCTTGTGTGAAATTGCAAATGACTCAGGGGTCTATATACTAAGCAGTGTTAGGAGACAGAGTAAAAAGTGATAAGTCTGTGATAAGATGCCAGCCAATCAGCTCCCAACTGTCATTTTTCAAACACAGCCTGTGAGATGACAGGTGGGAGCTGATTGGCTGGCACCTTATCACTTTTTTATCACTTTTCACTCTGTCTCCTAACACTGCTTAGTAAATAGACCCCTCAGTTACTGTCTTTTGCAAAGAGACAGCTCCTTCCAGCATCTCACATCTGCAGCTTACGTACAAAAGTGTATTGAACATCTGACCAACCCCATGCTGTGTCGAAGCTGAATAATTGGCTGAGACAAGTTCAGTTTAAAATTTAATCGCGGCGACGCCATCTTGAGAATGGCCGCAAGACTCCATTTTGGAAATGAGATCGCAAGACACCATTTTGTGGCCAGCGTCAATTCAAGTTATAACTCAGGAGCTAAGAACAGATGGCAATGTTTTTGTTAACCTACCAAGGGCAACTGGAAAAACAAGCTTTCTGAGTAAAAGTAAATAATAATAGACAGTGGGTATTTTTACATACCAATTGGGAATCCCTGGATGCAGATAAAGTATAGTTGTGGCAATTGTAATATAATCCAGGCATTGATCTACACAATTGGATTTGTCTGAATCCTAGACAGGATGGCCCCAAACTCCACAGCTTGAGGTGGTAATACATTTGCATTTCACACAAGAGTCTGGGAGAACAAAAGAGGTTTTGTTTTCCTTTGAACACACAACAGGTGGGGGCCTGCTGACAGAGGGCATGTAGAACTACAACCCTCAGCCATCCACACTGCTGGATGTTCACTTCGTGTATGAGAGATTATGCACTTAAATCTCACCCATTAATAACTAGCGTCCTTATACCAAACCCCGAATACCCACACACTACATATTCGCACACAAGGTTCCATTAGCATCAAATTGAATGATTCAAGTTGGTTAAGTTAGTTTAAATGCTAAGAAATAGAGGTTTTTGATAACTAAGGTATTATACATGATAAGCAAGGTGTTTGGTTTCGTTCTGATGCGTACGCTTTTTACAGCATCCCGGTGTTATCGGTGGAGAGATCGCATCATGCAAACTCAAGTTACGGATCGCAGAACTTACAAGCAACAAAATGTTTAGCTGATGGAATGTTTCAGGAGGCGTTACTAGAAAGACCCCTGTTGTCGGAGGCAGGGAAAGTCTATTTGAAACAACCTGTTAAATGTGCCATAACATATGCTTCTCCTCTGGGAACCAATGAGATCAGCAGGAAGTTTTCCCTTTGTCCTGTTTCAGTCTGGGGGGGAATAAATTAGGGGTGAGCGGGTTCGGATTTCTGAAATCCGAACCCCCCCGAGCCCCCCCGATCCGAGTCCGATCCGAATCAGGCTCGACTTTTCCCGCCTGACTCGGATCTGAAATCGAGGCAAAACGTCATCATCCCGCCTTCCGAGTCTCGCGGGTTTTGGATCCTATATAAGGTACCCACGTCGGCGCCATTTTCTCACTCGGCTGTGGACAGTGAAGAGGGAGGGTGGGAGTTAGGGCTGTGTAGTGTAGTGTAGTGTAGTGCTGCTGTTGTCCACTACTTCAAAGTCCATAGGGGCTGGCTGTGTTGTGCTGTGCTGCTGTTGTTAATAGGGGCTGTGTCCACTACTTCAAAGTCCATAGGGGCTGGCTGGACTGTGTTGTGCAGTCAGTTCTCCATAGGGGCTGTGTCCACTCCAAAGTCCTGTGCAGTGTCCCAGTCCTAAAGAGGTGCTGTAGTGTTGTCCAGGGGGTGCTCTGTCCATCAGGGGTGCTCCCCCCAAGTGCTAAAAAAATAATATATTTTCTGTGTTTGTGAATTGTGTGCGCAGTAGCCGCACGTGCATCAACAAAGTAGTGCCAAGCGTGCGCCTGTGTCATAAGTAAAGGGCCGGCTGGCTTGACCGTTAAAGGGTGCTGTAACCCCCGAAAGTACACTCCAGTCCAAACCAAAAAAAAATTATTTTCTGTGTTTGTGAATTGTGTGCGCAGTAGCTGCACGTGCATCAACAAAGTAGTGCCAAGCGTGCGCCTGTGTCATAAGTAAAGGGCCGGCTGGCTTGACCGTTAAGGGTGCTGTAACCCCCGAAAGTACACTCCAGTCCAAACCAAAAAAAAAATTATTTTCTGTGTTTGTGAATTGTGTGCACAGTAGCCGCACGTGCATCAACAAAGTAGTGCCAAGCGTGCGCCTGTGTCATAAGTAAAGGGCCGGCTGGCTTGACCGTTAAGGGTGCTGTAACCCCCGAAAGTACACTCCAGTCCAAACCAAAAAAAAAATTATTTTCTGTGTTTGTGAATTGTGTGCGCAGTAGCCGCACGTGCATCAACAAAGTAGTGCCAAGCGTGCGCCTGTGTCATAAGTAAAGGGCCGGCTGGCTTAACCGTTAAGGGTGCTGTAACCCCCGAAAGTACACTCCAGTCCAAACCAAAAAAAAATTATTTTCTGTGTTTGTGAATTGTGTGCGCAGTAGCCGCACGTGCATCAACAAAGTAGTGCCAAGCGTGCGCCTGTGTCATAAGTAAAGGGCCGGCTGGCTTGACCGTTAAAGGGTGCTGTAACCCCCAAAGTACACTCCAGTCCAAACCAAAAAAAAAATTATTTTCTGTGTTTGTGAATTGTGTGCGCAGTAGCCGCATGTGCATCAACAAAGTAGTGCCAAGCGTGCGCCTGTGTCATAAGTAAAGGGCCAGCTGGCTTGACCGTTAAAGGGTGCTGTAACCCCCAAAGTACACTCCAGTCCAAACCAAAAAAAAATTTATTTTCTGTGTTTGTGAATTGTGTGCGCAGTAGCCGCACGTGCATCAACAAAGTAGTGCCAAGCGTGCGCCTGTGTCATAAGTAAAGGGCCGGCTGGCTTGACCGTTAAAGGGTGCTGTAACCCCCGAAAGTACACTCCAGTCCAAACCAAAAAAAAAATTATTTTCTGTGTTTGTGAATTGTGTGCGCAGTAGCCGCACGTGCATCAACAAAGTAGTGCCAAGCGTGCGCCTGTGTCATAAGTAAAGGGCCGGCTGGCTTGACCGTTAAAGGGTGCTGTAACCCCCAAAGTACACTCCAGTCCAAACCGAAAAAAAATTATTTTCTGTGTTTGTGAATTGTGTGCGCAGTAGCCGCACGTGCATCAACAAAGTAGTGCCAAGTGTGCGCCTGTGTCATAAGTAAAGGGCCGGCTGGCTTGACCGTTAAAGGGTGCTGTAACCCCCGAAAGTACACTCCAGTCCAAACCAAAAAAAAAATTATTTTCTGTGTTTGTGAATTGTGTGCGCAGTAGCCGCACGTGCATCAACAAAGTAGTGCCAAGCGTGCGCCTGTGTCATAAGTAAAGGGCCGGCTGGCTTGACCGTTAAAGGGTTCTGTAACCCCCAAAGTACACTCCAAACCAAAAAAATATATATTTTCTGTGTTTGTGACTTGTGTGCACTGTGGCTGCACGTGCATCAACAAAGGAGCAGCGCCAAGCGTGCGCCTGTGTCCCATAAGTAAAGAGCCGGCTGGCTCATTTCTTAAAGGGTGGTGTAACCCACAAAGTGCACTACTCTCCAGCAAAAATAAAAAAATATTTTCTGTGTTTGTGTGCGCTTTAGCCGCACGTATATATATCAGTATAACATAAATGGAGGACCAAACTTTCTCTGATAAAAATAAAATAGGGAAAGATCAAGAACCACTTCCTACTAGTGCTGTTGCTGCTGCTGGGAGTTGTTCATCATCCCAGAGAGGAAGTAGGAACATCACTACTTTTACTAAACAATTGACCCTCCAACAGTCCCTAGCGATGAGGATGAAGTACGACAGCAGTCATCCTGAAGCAAAACGTATAACTGAGGCCTTGACTGCTATGTTGGTGTTAGACGTGCGTCCGGTATCCGACATTAGTGCAGTGGGATTTAGACAATTGATGGAGGTAGTGTGTCCTCGGTTCCAAATCCCGTCTAGATTCCACCTGCATCCTCAAAGCAGCAGCGACAAGCGTGCGTCTGTCTGTTAAAGGGTGGTGACACCCTCAAAGTGTGCTACACAAACAATTAAAATATTGTTCTTTTTTTTTCTGTCTTTGTGAAATGTGTGGGCTGTAGCCGCACCTGCATCCTTAAAGCAGCAGCGACAAGCGTGCGTCTGTCTGTTAAAGGGTGGTGACACCCTCAAAGTGTGCTACACAAACAATTAAAATATTGTTCTTTTTTTTTCTGTCTTTGTGAATTGTGTGGGCTGTAGCCGCACTTGCATCCTCAAAGCAGCAGCGACAAGCGTGCGTCTGTCTGTTAAAGGGTGTTGTAACTCTCAAAGTGCTCCAAAAAATCAAAAAAATTTTTTTAATGTGTTTGTGACTTGTGTGCGATGTAGCCACACTTGCATCCTCAAAGCAGCAGCGACAAGCGTGCGTCTGTCTGTTAAAGGGTGGTGACACCCTCAAAGTGTGCTACACAAACAATAAAAATATTCTTCTTCTTTTTTCTGTCTTTGTGAATTGTGTGGGCTGTAGCCGCACCTGCATCCTTAAAGCAGCAGCGACAAGCGTGCGTCTGTCTGTTAAAGGGTGGTGTAACTCACGAAGTGCTCCAAAAAATAAAAAACTATTTTTTTAATGTGTTTGTGACTTGTGTGCGATGTAGCCGCACTTGCATCCTCAAAGCAGCAGCGACAAGCGTGCGTCTGTCTGTTAAAGGGTGGTGACACCCTCAAAGTGTGCTACACAAACAATAAAAATATTCTTCTTTTTTCTGTCTTTGTGAATTGTGTGGGCTGTAGCCGCACCTGCATCCTTAAAGCAGCAGCGACAAGCGTGCGTCTGTCTGTTAAAGGGTGGTGACACCCTCAAAGTGTGCTACACAAACAATTAAAATATTGTTCTTTTTTCTGTCTTTGTGAATTGTGTGGGCTGTAGCCGCACCTGCATCCTTAAAGCAGCTGCGACAAGCGTGCGTCTGTCTGTTAAAGGGTGGTGACACCCTCAAAGTGTGCTACACAAACAATTAAAATATTGTTCTTTTTTTTTCGGTCTTTGTGAAATGTGTGGGCTGTAGCTGCACCTGCATCCTTAAAGCAGCAGCGACAAGCGTGCGTCTGTCTGTTAAAGGGTGGTGACACCCTCAAAGTGTGCTACACAAACAATAAAAATATTCTTCTTCTTTTATCTGTCTATGTGAATTGTGTGGGCTGTAGCCGCACCTGCATCATTAAAGCAGCAGCGACAAGCGTGCGTCTGTCTGTTAAAGGGTGGTGACACCCTCAAAGTGTTCTACACAAACAATTAAAATATTGTTCTTTTTTATCGGTCTTTGTGAAATGTGTGGGCTGTAGCCGCACCTGCATCCTTAAAGCAGCAGCGACAAGCGTACGTCTGTCTGTTAAAGGGTGGTGTAACTCTCAAAGTGCTCCAAAAAATAAAAAACTATTTTTTTTATGTGTTTGTGACTTGTGTGCGATGTAGCCGCACTTGCATCCTCAAAGCAGCAGCGACAAGCGTGCGTCTGTCTGTTAAAGGGTGGTGACACCCTCAAAGTGTGCTACACAAACAATAAAAATATTCTTCTTTTTTCTGTCTTTGTGAATTGTGTGGGCTGTAGCCGCACCTGCATCCTTAAAGCAGCAGCGACAAGCGTGCGTCTGTCTGTTAAAGGGTGGTGACACCCTCAAAGTGTGCTACACAAACAATTAAAATATTGTTCTTTTTTTTCGGTCTTTGTGAAATGTGTGGGCTGTAGCCGCACCTGCATCCTTAAAGCAGCAGCGACAAGCGTGCGTCTGTCTGTTAAAGGGTGGTGACACCCTCAAAGTTTGCTACACAAAGAATAAAAATATTCTTCTTCTTTTTTCTGTCTTTGTGAATTGTGTGGGCTGTAGCCGCACTTGCATCCTCAAAGCAGCAGCGACAAGCGTGCGTCTGTCTGTTAGAGGGTGGTGTAACCCTCAAAGTGTGCTCCACAAACAATAAAAATATTCTTTTTTTTTTTCTGTCTTTGTGAATTGTGTGGGCTGTAGCCGCACTTGAATCCTCAAAGCAGCAGCGACAAGCGTGCGTCTGTCTGTTAAAGGATTACATCGGTGACAGCATCCAAGTAGGCATGTCAGACAGTCCGTACCTGTACTGGCAGGAAAAAGAAGCAATTTGGAGGTCCCTGTACAAACTGGCTCTATTTTACCTGAGTTGCCCCCCCTCCAGTGTGTACTCCGAAAGAGTGTTTAGTGCAGCCGGGAACCTTGTTAGCGAAAGGCGTAGGAGGTTGCTTCCACAAAATGTGGAGAAGATGATGTTCATAAAATGAATGATCAACTCTTCCAGGGAGACCAGCCTCCAGAACGTACAGAGGGACCTGTGGTTCCAGCAGGGACGAATTAATACTCTGTGAGGATGAGGATGTACATAACACTGAAGAGGGTGAGGAATCTGTGGATGAGGAGGATGAGGACGACTTCTTGCCTCCGTAGAGCCAGTTTGTGCAGGGACAGATTAATTGCCAGCTTGTTTTGTGGGGGCCCAAACGAACCAATCATTTCAGCCACAGTTGTGTGGCAGACCCTGGCGCTGAAATGATTGGTTTGTTAAAGTGTGCATGTCCTGTTTATACAACATAAGAGTGGGTGGGAGGGCCCAAGGACAATTCCATCTTGCACCTCTTTTTTTTCTTTGCATTATGTACAGTTTGGGGCCTAGTTTTTCAATGCCATCCTGTCTGCCACTGCAGTTTCACGCCTAGATGGGTCACGTGTTTGTGCCGCCCACTCGTGTCGCTTAGCATAGTCATCCAGCTACCTCGGTGCAACCTTTTGGACATAAAAACACTATTGTGAGGTGTGAGGTATTCAGAATAGACTGGAAATGAGTGGAAATTAAGGTTATTGAGGTTAATAATAGCATAGGAGCAGAAAAACCTACAAATTCTGTGATTTTAGCTGTTTTTATGCTTTTTTTCAAAAAAATACAGATCCAAAACACAAAACCCAGAACCCAAAACACGGAAGGGTGGTTTTGGCAAAACCAATCCAGATCCAAAACACGAAGAAAGATCCAGATCCAAAACCAAAACACGAAAAGTGGCCGGTGCACACCCCTAGAATAAATACATGTGTCCAAATACTGGTTTGCCAGTCCATGCTGAATTTTGGGTGTACTGAGGATCTCTAGTCTGAGGTCTATCTCTGGGTCTGGAGGCGCAGCGTAAGTATACTTTACTTGGGTCTGTATTATTTCCTTTTACGCCTAACTTGTGTATGTATAGATTGCGTGTAACTGACTGTACTTTTACCTGAATAATACTTGTGCGTTGGAACCACAGATTCAACTCCTGTCTTTATTTGCGGTTATACTGTGTATGCAATTAGCGTTCTGTTTAGAGGTTATAGGCAGGTTTTTGTCTTAGAGGTTCTAGGCAGGTGAATCTTAGAGGTTTATAGGAAGGAATATACTAAAGGTTAATACGGACGATTCAACAGTTGGGGGCTCATAGGTTTATCACACTATCTGATACACGATAACACTCGGTCAGTCCTCTCTCAGCAAAAGGGCGGAGGCGCCTTTTGAGAGACGCATTAGTCTTTCATTACCACAGTGTTGCTGAGAGCGTACTGCCGGTTATTGTGTAGAGGAAGCGCTGATTAGAATCCAGGGACGAGAGGAAAAAAAAAAAGTTTGTTTTTCCTCTGTTGATAGAACCTTGTGTTTAGAGGGGTGCTGCAGTATTGCGTACGCAGCTAAAATGCATTTTTGAGTACGCAGTTAAAAAAGTAATTATACGCTTGTGTGGTAGTCGCATAATTGTGTATGCGGTCGATCGCACAATAGCGTATACGCACTTCCGGTTCTGCTGCCACGTGTTTGTACAAAGCCACTGAGGTTTACATTTTTTTTTTTATCTACCAATATCTGGGTTAACGTTTATTTTCTGCGCAGGAAAAAGTGTGTAATAGTGAGTGTATTGTTGGTAGGGGTAATTTATTCCCTAAAGTTAAGGGTACCATATGATCCTTAAGGGCTAGGTGCAAGGGTTAGCCTAGTCGCTCGGTAAGCAGCTTTACCATTCTAAACACAGTAGCAGGTGTACATGTTGTCTTTGTTGTATAGAGGTGCATAAGAGTGGCCGACATATAAACTCTCATAGGTCTGGAAGTTACCTTACTAAAGCTTATCCGGGTCTGGAAGTTGCCTGTTTCAAAACTTATCTAGGTGTGGAAGTTGCCTTATCAAATCTTATCCAGGTGTGTGGACGCCGCCGACTTAAATCGTTCACAGGTAAGTGAAAGTATCTTGATTGTCTTTCACCAGCTTAAATTTTTATTGAAAAGCGTAGGAGTTTTCTCAGAATGGGAGCCACGCAAACAGTAGAAATGTTAGGCAATGATGTGCTGCTAATGGAAGCGCCGATCGGGTCGGCCCGTCGTATCATGCATACCAAGTACGGTACTTATGCAATAAGGTATTGTGATATATGGTTTAATATGACGAGAAAGAGTGTTAGACCGTTTCCCAGAATTGGTAGTTTTGACAAAAATGTGTTAGATAATGTCCAGGATCACATCAGTATGGTGCGATCCCGAGAGAAAAAGATTAAGTATTTTGAATGTTTAAAAATATGGCAGCATGAAGGGGATGCTTGACTTAAAAATGTGCAAACGACGCAAACTAGCGTTGCGAACGCATTGCCAGAAAATACATCCACGACGCTGAGTTGCAATACGGGCGAGCCGCAAATTGGCGCGCACGTGCGGCAAAGTAGCGTTGTGGAGAGTATTGCCAGCAGTTCACGCTCACCTCCCCCACCTTATGTGGATGGAGGTGCAAGTACAGTTACCAAAAATACCAATAAAAATGTAACAAGTAATTTGTACCCCCTCTTAAGTAACCATAAAGAAAATGTTTATGATGTAGAAGATGAGCCTATTGTAATGTCTGCCATTTCCCATGCTGTGCAAATGATAGATGCTGCATCACCACAATCACGGGTGGTGCCGCCATCTCCATCGGTAACAGCAAGGGAAGTGTTAATACACTCTTCACCCATTGAGGAAGTTGTTAATACCATATGTAGCAGCAGCAGATTAAACCCCCAGCCAGGTAACCAGGTCAGAGGTGGCAACACTGCCGGTCTGCATCCCATTCGGACAATAACTGTTCCAAATGGAAATGCGGATGCAAACGGTATAGTACTCACGAGGGAAGTAGTGATGCATTGTCCATGGACAAGGGCAGAACTAAATTCCATCATAAATGATTTCCCTGATCCAAAAAAAGAATTAGCCAAATGTCAAAGATTTTTGAGAAATTTGGGTAGTTCTCATGAGCCCACAAATAAAGATTGGCGTGTGGTGTTAAGGGCCTGTCTACCACGCAATACCGACGTGACAAAATTTATCACGGACTGTGTATTGGATGGCGACGTTCCCTTAACAGACCAAGTAAACCAAGGTAACATTTCCTGCATTGTGACTCAATTGGGTGTATATTATCCAGTGGTAGTTAACTGGAACAAAATCTTCACAATCAAACAAAAAGAGAGTGAAACTGCAGAAGAATATTGCGACCGGGCTCTGCAGGCTATCACCCAGTACACTGGGATAGAAGAGATTAAAGATAGCATTCACCACAGGGGAATGATAGTCACGATATTAATGGATGGGTTAAAAGAGAATTTAAAAACTCGGGTTCAGACCTCACAGCCTGGCAGGCGGGGACTTTTAATAGATAACCTCATAGAGTCTGCCATAGAACATGACAAAAACATCTCAAAAAAGAGGGAGACCCAGAGCGAAAAATTAATGGCTGTCAGTATACAAGCTCTGGAGAGAATGACGTTAACATCACAGCCAACAGACACACTTGCACTTGCACACACACTCATGTCAGAACAAGTTGCTCTCACTAACCCCTCTCAACAACAAACACAACTCTATCCCACTAACCCAATGCAACCACAGGTCCCAGGATATCCACCCACTTCTTTTCCCCCACAATACCCTTACCCTCCCTATCCTTTCCCATATCCACCACCTTTACCCTCTGCTCAAACTTCACAACAACACATGCTTTCACCTGAATCACGGACATGTTTTAATTGCAAACAAACAGGACACTTAAGTAGAAACTGCACAGTAAAAAGAGTATGGACCCCACATCAAGGAAAATCTGGACACCCCCATAAGGGATATACACAGAGACCAGCAAATGCTCAGCAAGCACCAGCTTCAATTGTAGCTGTAAATGCTTTATTGGAGAATGGTAGCCAACGCTAGGGGTCAGGTCATACCTGTAGTCTACAGATAGTCAGGTTAACGGGAAGTACTAGGGAAGAACCGGTCTTGATGGTTGATGTAGCTGGTACTGAATATCCTTTTCTTGTAGACACAGGGGCGACCAAGTCAGTGATGAAATCTCCCGTTAATTTACAGGTGACCAACGAGACAATACCAACAATGGGTGTGACAGGTAAAGTGGAACGTTATCCTTTAACAAAGCCCGTAGAGGTTAGTATTGGGCCGTTGCATACCAGACATTCTTTTCTTCTGGCTGCCGCGGCTCCTACTAACCTGCTGGGGCAGAGACTTGTTATGTAAAATGGGATGTGTCATATATTGCACCCCTGATGGTGTATATTTAGATATCCCAGAGAGAATGGTATACGAGGTGCGGGATATGTTAGACACCCCTCAAAGGATAATGTACCACTCTACAGTTTTAAAAGAAAATCCATCACAAGTAGATGAAATGTTGTCCCAAATTCCAGATTCCCTTTGGACAAAAGATGGACAGGACACTGGATTAATGGCAAACGTAAGCCCGGTAATGATAAACTTAAAAAGCGGTAGGCAAGCTCCAAAAAATTCCCCAGTACCCACTAAAACAGGAAGTGGAACTAGGGGTGTTTCCAATAATCGAGCGATTATTGCAACAAGGAATTTTAGTTCGTACAGCTAGTGTAGCCAACAGTCCCATCTTTCCAGTAAAGAAGAGTGGTGGGAGGGGTTATAGGCTGGTGCAAGACCTTAGAGGTGTTAATAAGGTAGTAGAGAGCCAATTCCCTGTAGTGCCAAATCCAGCTGTCATCCTGATGCAGATCCCACCAAATTCAACCCATTTCACTGTCATTGACCTCTGTTCTGCTTTCTTCTCTGTGCCTCTCCATCCTGACTGTCAGTACCTATTCGCATTCACATACAGAGGTGTGCAATATACATGAACATGATTGCCCCAAGGTTTCATAGACAGCCCCAGTATTTTCTCCCAGGCATTGCATGACTGTTTACAAGCTTTTCAACCTGCCAATGGATCAGTTCTATTTCAATATGTGGCCGATTTATTGCTATGTTCTGACTCTTTTATGTCATGTGTGAATGATACTAAACTTTTGTTACTTCATCTCTCGCAAACAGGACACAAAGTGGCTAAGGACAAGTTGCAGCTGTGCCAGCCCAGAGTAAAATATTTGGGACACTGCCTAACCCAGGGGTTACGACATCTCACAAATGATAGAATCCAGGCCATACAAAACATGACACTGCCGCAGAATCAACAGCAAATTCGTACCTTCTTGGGAATGTGTGGATATTGCCGAATGTGGATACCAGGTTTTTCTATTTTGGCCTTGCCTTTACAGGAACTAGTATCTTCCTCAAAGCCCGATCGCGTCATACACACTGAGGAATCAGAACAGGCTTTTCTTAATCTTAAGGATAGTCTGACAAAAGCTCCTGCATTGGGAATACCCGATTATGAAAAACCTTTTGATTTATATTGTACGGAAGCCGATGGTTGTGCTGCAGGTGTCCTTACACAAAAACATGGTGATGCCAGTAGGCCCGTAGCATACTACAGTGCCCAATTGGACACGGTAGCAAGATCACTCCCCACCTGTTTGAGAAGTGTAGCAGCTACCGCTTTACTGGTGAGTAAAAGTGAGCACGTAGTATGGGGCCATGATATGATTGTCTACACTCCCCATGCTGTATCTGCCCTGTTGAACTCAGCTCAAACTAGACACGTCTCCTCGGCTAGGTTTACCAAATGGGAACTAGCCCTAATCGCTCCTGCAAATATTACAGTTAAACATTGCAGTACGCTGAATCCAGCAACATACCTGCCATATGTACAACATGATGTACAAAGGGTGGAAGGAGAGGAGTTGCTGGCGGGAGGTGAGTTCGGCAGACATGATGATACTCACGATTGTATGACATATCTGAATCAGACCTTCACTGCTAGACCTGACATACATGACACACCTTTAGAGAATGTGGATGTAACTTTCTATACGGATGGGAGTTGTCATAGACAAACAGACACAGGTGAATTATGTACAGGTTATGCTGTTGTAAATGACACAGACATCATGGAAGCTAAACCTCTCGGTTCATCTCACTCAGCCCAGGTGGCAGAGTTAGTAGCACTGACTAGAGCATGTGAACTTGCAGCAGGCAAATCTGCTAACATTTACACTGACTCGAGGTACGCGTTCGGGGTGGTGCACGACTTTGGGACCCTATGGCGTCTGAGAAATTTTATGACAGCAGCAGGCACACCAGTTGCACACTCCCGACACATAAAACATCTCTTAGAAGCAATCCAACTGCCCAAAGCAGTGGCAGTAATTAAATGCAAAGCCCACACATGTGAGGATGACCCAATGTCACTGGGCAACAACAGAGCTGATGAAGCTGCAAAATGGGCAGCGGGGTTAAAAATGCCTTCTCCAATTGAAACAATTATGTCATTCCAAACCATTGATATGCTGAAATTAATTGAGATGCAAAATTTGTGTTCAATTCAGGAAAAATCCATTTGGAAGTCCAAGGGGTATGGGCAAGAGTCCTCCGGGCTCTGGAGGGACGGACATGGTAAGCCAGTAGCCCCCAAGGCATATTACCCCAGCCTGGCTGAAGCAGCACACGGTCTGACTCATCTGGGTAAACAGGGCATGTGCAAGCTGGTGAGGGCATACTGGTGCGCACCAGGGTTTTCTTCACAAGCAGAGAAGATAGCAATGTCCTGTCTGACCTGCTTGAGAAAGAACAAAGGGAAAGTGATCCCTACCGAACCGTCCCACATTCCACCGACTGATGGACCTTTCTAGGTGATACAAATTGATTTCATCCAATTACCACCCTGCAGGAACCTTAAGTATGTATTTGTGTGCACAGACGTATTCTCTAACTGGGTTGAGGCCTACCCAGCAGCCACTAATACTGCTGCGTTTACTGCCAAAAAAATAGTACAGGAATTTGTATGCAGGTACGGTATCCCTAGAATCATCGAAAGTGATAGGGGTACCCATTTCACAGGTGATGTTTTCCAAAATATGTGTAAGCTGATGGGTATTAATAGCCGACTTCACACCCCCTACCGACCGCAAGCCAGTGCCAAGGTAGAGAGGATGAACGGGACTATTAAAAATAAGCTAAGTAAAATCATGGCGGAGACTGGACTGGGATGGCCAGAAGCGTTACCTTTGGTCCTACATAGTATAAGGACCACTCCTAGATTTCCTCTGAATCTGTCCCCATTTGAAATATTGTTTGGTAGACAACCTCATTTGATTATAAGTCCACAGGAAGATCTAAAGGGTAACAACGAGGTAACTGTGAAGTATCTTATATCAATGAGTAAGCAGTTAAAGCAACAGCAGCAGAAACTGAAATTGTTGTCCCATGATATGCCTGAAATGAACTGCCATGATGTTGAACCAGGAGAATATGTAATGATCCGAAATTTCTTACGTTCAGGTTGTTTGACTGATCGGTGGGAAGGTCCATACCAGGTGCTGCTGACAAGTACTACATCTTTGAAGGTGGCCGAGAGAGATACCTGGGTCCATTCCACTCACTGCAAAAAGGTCAATCAACCAGTGGAGAAACAAGTCGGAGATAAAGCTGATAGTGTGGATCTGTCACTCGCGAGCTTGTTCCGGGAGGATTGAAAAGGTTGTAGTGAGATACCTGAACTGAGAGAAATTTGCAGGTCTTGTTGTGACAATGGACGGGCCTGCTGTGTTCATTTTCATATTCTCTTTTAGAGTGTTCACCATCCTGGTCAGTTCGGGAATATCCAGTGTCTGTGATGGGGGACCTATTGAGGAAACAGGAGCTGATGGCAGTGCTGATGGAGTGGAGAAAGGAGGAGTGCAATGCCAATCAGGGGAGTGTCTGACCAATCTTAGTACTGTTATTGTTAAGAGAGCTGTCATTCCAGATACTCGGGGAAGGTGTGAAGGGTTATCGTCTGAAGATTCCTGTATTTGTGAGTTTTGTGGGTCGCTAGTTGATGAGAATTGTATTCAACGGTGCCAACCTAAATATAACCCGTACTGGGGAGGGTATCCTTTAGAGGATTATCACAGCATGGTAGGCAAAGTGTTAAATCAAAGATTGCTGGGTGTGTTCACATGTGCCACAGGGACAGCATAATGTAGGGTTGGTGCCATTTCCGCTGAATATCACGGAAATTTTAGAATTACAAAAGGGGAAAACATTGGATGGAAAATTCCTCTCATCCAAACCGCCTCATTTCAAACTCTATCAATTTCAAGTAGATAAATCACTTTTGTGTTTAAACCTAACCAACCCCATTAAACCCGGAGTTTGGAAAGTGACGGGGAATAATCAGACGATAACCTTCTCACAAAGAGCTGATAATGAGTCCATAAACTATGATCTGCTACGCTCAATTAAATCAAGTGGGAAATATTTTAGGTACCGGTATACATTGAGTTCCACCAAAGAAATGATTGGTAAAGTACCAGATGGTTATTGTGCTAAAATAATACAACCAGAAACTTGCATATACCAGATGGAAGAGCCTGAGATAGGATTGTTTGCAAGAGAAATGTGTTTAATGATAATGATGCATACCATTCCTTATATTCTCCCTGATAATGTATATTTTATATGTGGAAGAAAAGCGTATAAATGGCTCTCCCCGAGTTCTGAAGGTTTGTGTTATCTGGGAAGAGTAGTCCCAGAAGTTATGCCCCTCACACATGTTGAAATGTTGGGAATACATAAAAACACACCGTCACCATATCTTCACACACAATATGAACACAGAGGCAAGAGAAATATGATACCTGGTGATATGCATAAAGCCGCTCAGTTAATCAGTGAGACAACTGGCTTCCAAGTTTTAGTCGCCCTGGATCCCATCAGAATTGCTAGGGGTACATTAAATTTTAGATATATCCAGGAACTTGCTAAATTAATAGATAATATCACCGAGATGTACGATGACACATTCAGGTACACAGGGAGAGAATTGCAAGCGTACAAGAAAGAACTAGTGCAACACAGACTAGTGTTGAATTATTTAACTGCTGTTACTGGAGGGTATTGCGTAACGTTAGCCACCCAATTTGGAGTAAAGTGTTGCACTTATGTCACCAATGATACCAGCGACCCTAAGGAGGTGATAGACCAGAAGATGGATGAGATTCTGCAGCTAAAGTGGGAATTTAGTAAGAACCATAACGCATCAGTGGCTGAAGCAGGGGAAAAGATAGAAGGATGGGTGTCATGGCTGAACCCAGTGAAATGGTTCTCGGGTCTAGGAGAGTGGGTCCAGGAAGTGGTCGCCAGCGTAGGCAAATTCTTGATCCTTATACTGATTGTCATCATAGTAATTGGCATATGCGTCCGGTGTGTTCCTATTGTGTTTAAGTGTGGAAAATGTGAAAACAGAGTGAAACGAAGGAATGAAACTATGATGGTGGTCAGAAATGATAATATGTATACCGAGGTAGATACAGAGCTGCACTACAACCCTGAGCTAGGAAGTACCATCATTTAAATGTATAATATTTAGACATGCATAGAAGATATTATTGAAATGTTATTTATAGAACACCCAGACAATGTAAAGTCTCAAATTCCCCTTCAAAACTGCTGTTATAAGACTGGTGCATTCCCACATCTGTCACATGATCTCCCAAGATCCGCGGTGTGCGTATAATAGTAGTTTTATGCCCCCGCCTAGAGACACATTATTGATGGATTAAGAACCACCTTGTGCCATCCCATAATAACACCAAATAATAAGTAAATGTAAGCCTAAAGTAAATTCTAATAGCAGATTGTGATAGCATGTTGTTTGCTATCAAAGGGTGGACTGTCGAAGCTGAATAATTGGCTGAGACAAGTTCAGTTTAAAATTTAATCACGGCGACGCCATCTTGCGAATGGCCGCAAGACTCCATTTTGGAAATGAGATCGCAAGACACCATTTTGTGGCCAGCGTCAATTCAAGTTATAACTCAGGAGCTAAGAACAGATGGCAATGTTTTGTTAACCTACCAAGGGCAACTGGAAAAACAAGCTTTCTGAGTAAAAGTAAATAAGAATAGACAATGGGTATTTTTACATACAAATTGGGAA
Source organism: Taudactylus pleione (assembly GCA_031769625.1). NCBI lineage: Eukaryota > Metazoa > Chordata > Amphibia > Anura > Myobatrachidae > Taudactylus > Taudactylus pleione. Next base: position 17,002,491 of record JAUIMM010000115.1, on the reverse strand, counting down.
TCCCTGGATGCAGATAAAGTATAGTTGTGGCAATTGTAATATAATCCAGGCATTGATCTACACAATTGGATTTGTCTGAATCCTAGACAGGATGGCCCCAAACTCCACAGCTTGAGGTGGTAATACATTTGCATTTCACACAAGAGTCTGTGAGAACAAAATAGGTTTTGTTTTCCTTTGAACACACAACAGGTGGGGGCCTGCTGACAGAGGGCATGTAGAACTACAACCCTCAGCCATCCACACTGCTGGATGTTCACTTCGTGTATGAGAGATTATGCACTTAAATCTCACCCATTAATAACTAGCGTCCTTATACCAAACCTCAAATACCCACACACTACATATTCGCACACAAGGTTCCATTAGCATCAAATTGTATGATTCAAGTTGGTTAAGTTAGTTTAAATGCTAAGAAATAGAGGTTTTTGATAACTAAGGTATTATACATGATAAGCAAGGTGTGTTTGGTTTCGTTCTGAAGCGTATGCTTTTTACAGCATCCCGGTGTTATCGGTGGAGAGATCGCATCATGCAAACTCAAGTTACGGATCCCAGAACTTACAAGCAACAAAATGTTTAGCTGATGGAATGTTACAGGAGGCGTTACTAGAAAGACCCCTGTTGTCGGAGGCAGGGAAAGTCTATTTGAAACAACCTGTTAAATGTGCCGTAACATATGCTTCTCCTCTGGGAACCAATGAGATCAGCAGGAAGTTTTCCCTTTGTCCTGTTTCAGTCTGGGGGGGAATAAATACATGTGTCCAAATACTGGTTTGCCAGTTCATGCTGAATTTTGGGTGTACTGAGGATCTCTAGTCTGAGGTCTATCTCTGGGTCTGGAGGCGCAGCGTAAGTATACTGTACTTGGGTCTGTATTATTTCCTTTTATGCCTAACTTGTGTATGTATAGATTGCGTGTAACTGACTGTACTTTTACCTGAATAATACTTGTGCGTTGGAACCACAGATTCAACTCCTGTCTTTATTTGCGGTTATACTGCGTACGCAATTAGCGTTCTGTTTAGAGGTTATAGGCAGGTTTTTGTCTTAGAGGTTCTAGGCAGGTGAATCTTAGAGGTTTTTAGGAAGGAATATACTAAAGGTTAATACGGACGATTCAACAGCTGTCTTATAATTATTTATTTATTAACAGTTTCTTATATAGCACAGCATATTCCGTTGCGCTTTACAATTGTAACATTAATAGAACAAAACTGGGTAATAACAGACAGATATATAGGTAGGAAGGCCCTGCTCGCAATGATAGCGTCACATCCATACTTGCTTACTCTCCCAGAATCTGCAGGAGACTCACAATTTTTCGGGTAACCCCCCGGAGGAGTAGGCACTTCTCCCGCATTCTGCCCGCTTCATAGTGAAGTGGGCAGAATAGAGAGAATGTTTTTGTGGATCGGCGATTCGTGAGTAGGGGGCGGGGCCAAATGACGCGATTCTATGACAATCACATAATTTGGCCCTGCCTACTTTCTTAATATGCAGGATTCACAACATTTTACTGAGAGGGGACGGGGCTTAATGACGCTGATCATTTGGCCACACCCCTCATCTGCATCTGGTCTCAGGGCAACTACTGGAGAGGATCATCTACAGCAGTGGTGTCAAACTCAGGCCCTCCAGCTGCAGTGGAACTACACATCCCAGAATGCAGTGCCACAGTTTTGCTATTAGGGCATGCTAAAAGTGTGGCAGGGCATGCTGGGATATGTAGTCCCACAAAAGCTGAAGGCCCCAAGTTTGACACCACTGATCTATAGTTTGGTAAGTCTGGTCACACCTAAGATGCCAGGGCCTCTCCAGCTGTGTATGAATTCACAGAGGCTCACTAGGGCACACCCAGAAAATAGTCCTGACACTCCTGCATTTTTCTAGCCACCCCCCGCTACTTCCCCCAAACGCTGATTACCTGTCACTCACTTTGCACATAAATCCTTTCTGCGACCACCTTCACCGACCAATCACTGCACGTGTGCTGTGTTACTTTTGGTGCAAGAACAATCGCAAAAAAATGTCGCCCCACTGCGTTCGACATTAACATTGCGTGCATATCTGAATCAGGCCCTATGTTCAATATCCACTGTATTGCCACATTACTGTCACTCTACATGTGATAACAAGAAAATATACTAACAAATATTATTGGCCTCCCTCCTATTATTGGCTACTAGAGGGGTGGACTGCCATGATATGTAATAAAAGAACTGTGCATTTTTGTTGCATTGTTAAAATAAGTTTTGCAGTCACTCAATATGTTTTTACAGTATTATAATCACTGGTGAATAAAAACAGACTAGGTTAGTATATGTTTCAGCTTCAGGTAGCTGTTTCTTTCATCTTTCTTTTCATAGATCTCCCTGTCTGGAGACACGTTACGGAGAATTACAAAGCTAGGGCCAGTGCATGCGTAGTCAAGCCTTCGGTATCACAATGGGATTAACCATCCAGACGGAGACCATTTGCTTCCAGTGTGGTAAAGAGATATTACCAACAAACCCCCCTTCACCCTCCTCCCGCTCTCAAAGAAAATTGCTATTGGGTCTTTCGATTGTGAATTACATACTGTTTGCAACTTTTTATGTGAAACTGTTGATGCCATATATAAGACTGAGGGGTCTATTTACTAAGCAGTGTTAGGAGACAGAGTGAAAAGTGATAAGAAAGTGCCAGGGCCTTATCACTGAAAAGACAGTGATAAGGATAAGACACCTTATCACTGATAAGACAGTGATAAGGTGCCAGCCAATCAGCTCCCAACTATCAGTTTTCAAACTCGGACTGTTAGATGGCAGTTGGGAGCTGATTGGCTGGCACCTTATCACTGTCTTATCAGTTTTCACTCTGGGACTGATTCAGAGGCGCTCGCAAAAAGCGAGCGCTCGCTCTGAATCAGGGCGGGCGCTGGTTTTTTTAGTTGCGGCCTCTTGGCCACACGCTTAGCTGTGGGTTACCACCCACAGCTATTGCGAGCGGCCATGATGATGGTCGCGACGGTGAAGACCATTGCGACCATCGGGCTTGCGACGAGACCCTTGTGGTAGGGTCTCGTGGCCGCAAGCCCCAGAGAGATTCTGGCTCTAATAGAGCCGGAAGAACGCCGCCCACAAACGGCAGGCGTTCGCTTGGGAACGCCTCCGTTTGTGAAGCCACCCCCCCGCCACGCCTACAAAATGGGGCGAGCTGTCGATCAACATTGACAGCCGCCCCTTTTGTATTGAGCCATGGAGCGAGTGGTTTGTGCGCTCACTCCGGGGATCGCGCACGCGCAGTGCACACGCCACGCGTGCGCACTGGGCCACCATCGACCCGCTTGCGAGCGCTATGCGAGCGGGTCTGAATCAGGCCCTCTGTCTCCTAACACTGCTTAGTAAATAGACCCCTGAGTATAATAATAAATAGGCTATGCAGTGGGCAGTTTGGGCAAATTCTTTAACCGTTATGTAGTCGCTTTGTCCAAACGAGAATGCCAACGCTAGTATTCTAACATGGTTGTAATGGCATTATAACTGCAGGTATTCTAACTTTACACATGCTGGTAAAGCAGCATATTTAAATTTAGAAAGCACGCACAGTATGATGCATTTTTGTTTCGACATACAGTAGTGACTGCGGAATTACTGCATGTATCCTGCTTTCACCTGCCACTGATGGACTCCAAAACCAATATGGTGGATGTAGCTAATATTTTAAGGAATTAAATAAGGAATGAGAGCCAAACTTTCTGTGCAGGGGCCACGTAGCATTTCCAAAGTGCAAATGAGATAATATTTACCAAATGGTCTGCAGGAGACAAATGCATAGTCAGCAATTTAATGTTGTAGACATGTCATAGTGTACTATTGCCCTATTTACTCATGCTAAAAATGCTGATTATCTGCTTGAATCTACTTCTATGCTCTGTATGGCACTGCAGAACTGCCACGCATGCTAGTTGAGCTCGTTGCTCTAACAATAGAAATGGTTTGTATTGGAAAAACTTCCTGGATTGCAATTTATCAATTTATTCCCTATTAAATAACAGGCTGGAATTTAATGATTTATTTCCCTAATAAATAATGGACATACAGCATCAGAGTTTGCTTCTCATCTTTTTTTTGACGGGGGGTAGGGCACTGAGCTTTGCAATAACCTCCCACTATCATTTAGGGTGGCATCAAGTAAAATAAACCACTAATTCTAGTAAGTATATTATTATTATATTTGTACAGCTGGTATCGGTATGTTATACCGCCGGACCTAAGCCCGGCGGATGAAATACCGACGCTGGAAGGCCGGCAGATGGAGATATGGACAGGATAAGTATTAACCATATGCCTACCCCTCTCCCCCCCCTACCCTAACCCTCCCTTAGTGGTGCCTAACCCTAACCTACCCCCCTAGTGCCTAACCCTAACCTCCTCCCAGGGGTGCCTAAACCTAACCCCCCCTCCCCGCACCCTAACCCTCCCGAGGGGGTGCCTAATCCCAACCTCCCCTCCGGGGGTACCTGACCCTAGCCTAACCCTCCCGGGTGGGTGCCTAACCCTAAGTCCCCCCGGGAGTCCCTAAACCTAACCCTCCCAGCCCCGCGGCTAACAGCTACTGACGCCTAGCTTACCTCTATTCGGTATGCCGGGCGTCAGGATTTCAGCGTGGGGCTAATGATAGGCGTCAGTATTTAGTATCATTAGTCCCATGCTGGGCTTTCACTGACGGGAAACCAGCGCTCGGCATTTCGACCACCGGCTTCCTGACTACATACCGTACGGCTATCCTGTTATTTCTATGGGAAACGAATGTAGCTGATAGCTGTTGTAGACCTAGATGAGCACAGGCTGTTGATACTGCTGCTGTCACAAGGCAGATACAAGTAGAAAGCCAAATTATTTAGGGCTCTATTCATCATCACATGATTTCTACAAAAACAGTTGAAAATTAACATTTTCATCTGCAATTGTAGAAATTAAGTTTCCGGCCATTCATCAAAGGGGTTAAGCAGGAGATATCACTGATATCTCCTGCTTACTGGAATGGCCCGCTGTCCCCATACACTAGTATGGGGACAGAATTAATCAAACTCAGGGCCTGATTCAGACCCGTTCGCTAGCAAGCGTACGCTCGTTGCAGACGATGTTCGCTAATGGGCGCATGCATGTAGTTTGCAGTGTGTGTGCGCAAACTAGTACGAGCTATCGGAATGTGCTCGCTCGCCCTGCCAAGACAGCCCAGTTGAGTGAGTGACAGGAGAGGCCGTTTGTGGGTGGTAACAGGGGCAGGCCAGTAGTAACGGGGGAGTGGAGTTGCGGACGCAGGCGTGCCTGAGTGTTTTCACGCCGTTTCTGGGGCGTGCATAATTAACAGGCAGCATCATAGTACACGTCATTTGGTAGATTTTTAAACTGAGCTGCTCGCAGTGCTTGCGGTAGAGTACAGTCAACTGCAAGCGCTGCAGTCTGATCCGATGGTTCCTGATGTACCGATGGCTGTATATACTTCCTGGAGATGACGTACGCTAGTGGGTGGCTAAAGACAGGCTGGTGAGCGTCTATACACACAAAGCGATCGCTCGCCAAGACATAGTGGGCATGCTTATGCCTTGCTGTGCGAGCGGCTGCCATGATGTCACTTAGCTGAATTTCCATATGCTGGGAGCGAGCGGCCACATCTAGCGAGCGGGTCTATATCAGGCCTTCAGAACATACAATATTTTCAAAGCTTGATTGCGGGAGCATTCACCATCTTCAGATGGTGAGTGCTCCCTCTACCAGCCCTGGGTTGCAAAAAGGGATCCTTTCGGATCCCTCCGCCACTGTCCGACTCCTTCCGCTGGACATCGGGGTTCTTGTGCACATGCGTGACCTGTAGGAGCAGTCCAGCGATTCGGGGAGACAGCTGATTTTTGGATCAGCTGTCTCTGCACCGGAGCAATGATGAATTGCTCCGGGCACTCATTTGTACCCCGATAATTAACATGTTGAATAGACACCTTAGTGCAGTGGTTCCCAAACTCTGTGCTGCGGGACACCTACAGGGGTGCCTCAGGTTGGTGGTCCAGCACCAAATCAAATTATTAATGGTCAGTGTAATGTAAATATGTGGACAAACAAAAGCACAAACCTGTCCCCCACCACATAACTGAACCTAAGTATGACAGTAAGCACAATTTACTTCACTTTACTACATTTTTTAATTTCTCAATAACAAGCTGTTAGCTTAGGGGTGCCGTAAAAACAATGCTGATACTCTAGGGCGCCTTGATTACAAAAAGTTTGGGAACCACTGCCTAATTGTGTTCCATGTGTAATGGAGATAAAGAGAACTTTGGGCAGTGGAAATGTAAATATAAATGGTCACTGTCCTGAAATAAAAGGTTTTTCTGTTGTACTGTATGCATTTAAGTAACGTAAGATGTCTATTATTAATGCTGTTGAAACAATGTCTGACTGGTAACAACAAATCAATGCAGTGATTCGGCAAGCCGTTGTTTAGAAAGAAGGATGTGGTTGATGTTTGTGTGCAGTCAGCAAATTAATTTTGTAGACAAGCCACATTGTGGTATTACCCTTATTTCTTTTCAGACGTTTCAGTCATGAGTACACAAACTTCATAAAGACAAAAATAATTGCAGGATCTCTACAAAGACATATTTACTAGAATGGCCAGCCCTAAGTCTACTAGCACCCTGTGGGGCAGATGTACTAAGCCTTAGAGATAAAGTGGAGTGAGATAAAGTACCAACCAATCAGATCATAACTGTTATTTTTTGAACACAGTCTGTAAACTTATAGTTAGGAGCTTATTGTTCAGTACTTTGGGCCTCATTCAGAGTCGGTCGTAGGATGCAAGCGGTCGTTCTGAAACAGGGCGGCTGCTTGCATCCTGAACGGCTGCCTCCATGACGGTCGTTAGGCTGTGGGTTAACACCAAACAGCTCTAACGACCGACAAGGGTGATGGTCGCAATGGTCAACACCATCGCGACCATCGGGGCTTACGACGAGACCCTAAGGTAGGGTCTCGTCAACCTTAAGCCCCAGGGAGCTTCCTGCTCTAATCGAGCAGGAAGCTCCCCACTGACATCACTGATGATGTCAGTGGGGCCGCCCCCAAACGGCAAGCGTTCCTACTGGAACGCCTCCGTTTGGCCAGGCACGCCCCCGGCCCCCCCAGAAAACGGGGCGAGCTGTCACTCAACATTGACAGCTCGCCCCGTCTACGACGAGACCCCTAACGACGGTTCACCCGTCGTTAGCCGGGTCTCGCGCATGCGCACGACGGAGCCGGCTCCGTCGTGCTCATGCGCTGTGGGGCAACATCGAGTCGGTCGTGAGCGCTCAGCATTCACGACCGACTCTGAATGAGCTCCTTTATCTCTTCCAAGGCTTAGTACATCTCTCCCCTACCCATGGGGAGAGAAAAGTGATAACTTTGAAAAGTGATAAATTGGAGAGTGATAAACTACCACCCACTCAGCTCTTAACTGTCACTTTATAAGCTGTGTTTGAAAAATGACAGTTAGGAGCTGATTAGTTGGTAGTTTATCACTCTCTGATTTATCACTTACCAGAGCTTAGTTCAGATGTGCCCAGCTAGTTTGTTGCTCATGGTGTGGCGTTCAGGCATCTGAGTCGCACCATGGAACGTTACATGATGCCTGGATTTGTGGTGTACCGTGGTATTCTTCAACTAAGGAGACGCTACGGCATGTAATACAGCGCTTAACCGCTGGGTGGCTAGTGCTCCACTGTTGTAATTTGTACTGAATACCATACTGTTAAATTGAATGGATATCACATTCACACACTGTACAGTATTTGCATGTTCGCACAACCAATATTTTTAATATCACATACAGTACAGTAAGCTCTTAGATCGGGACGCAAATCAGTACACATATTGTACATACAGTAACTGTACAGTAGTGAAGTTGCCCAAGTTGTTATCACGGTATAACGAATACTGTAGATCAGTGGTTCTCAAACTTGGTCCTCAAGACCCCACACAGTTCACGTTTTCCAGGTCACCCAGCAGGTGCACAGGTGTATTCATTACTCACTGACTAATTTTAAAAGATCCACAGGTGGAGCTAATGATTTCACTTGTGAATCTGTGAGGAGGCCTGGAAAACATGCACTGTTTTGGGTCCTGAGGACCGAGTTTGAGAACCTGTGCTGCAGATTAATTAGATGCAGGCACAGCTTTCACTGAGATGGGTTGAATTACTGGGGCACTGTGTACAATATTTGGAAAGGAAGACAATTTTTTTTCATTATTAAAAACAGCAGCGGGTGGGTGGAGTGCACAAAGATGAACCCGCTACGTGCGGTTCTTAATATACTGCTGGCTTGTGGGCTAGTGGTTAGGTGATCGCTTTGCAACAACGCTGGCCCCAGGTTCGAGCCCTGGAAAAGAATAGATTTTTTTTACACTGTCGGCTCTGGACACTGTAGTGAAACTACTGTAGTAGTGTTGTTGTTTAAAAGTCTGCTTAAATGTAAGACATTACAAACTGATTGTGCGTTTAAGAAGTGCAAACTTGCGTTAATGTCTGCGCTGTGGTGGCTTTCAGCTCCGAAGGGTTGCAGTGGGATTTCTTGCGCATGCCCAGTGAAGGGGTTACAATGGGATTTGTGGCGCATGCCCAGTGGAGCCAAGCCATACGCCATGTAGCGCTATGCCATGGCATATGGAAGATGCCCAACTGCGCATGCCCAGTTGTCTGTACTGCTACAGCATGCTTTTGAATATTCACACTTGTGCCACTCTGCGTTGTCCCAGACTTGTACACAATGGTCATTTCATGACTTCAGAAACTGCTACAGTAGTGGGTTCTGTTTGAGAGGAAAGTCTCTACATTACAAACTGACTGTGCGTTTAAACCGCAAACTTGCGTCAATGTCGATGCTGTTCCAGCCTTGGACACTATAGTGATTTCTCATGACCAATAACTGGTAGTGGGATCTGTTTGAGAGAGATGTCTCTGTATTACAAACTGACTGTGCGTTTAAAGCGCAAAATAGCATCAGTTTAGATGCTGGTCTAGACTTGGACACTATAGTGATTTTAAGAGTTCAGTAACTGGTAGTGGGTATTGTTTGAGAGAGAGGTCTCTGCATTACAAACTGACTGTGTTTTTGAACCGCAAACTTGCGTCAATGTCAGCATGGTGGGCGCTGTGGTGGCTGTCAGCCAGCTCCGAAGGGTTACAAATGGAATCTCTGGCGCATGCCCAGTGGAGGGATTGCAATGGGATCTCTGGTGCATGCCCAGTGGAGGGGTTACAATGACAATGGAATCTGTGGTGCATGCCCAGTGGAGCCAAGCCATACGCCATGTATCGCTATGCCATGGCGTTGGAAGATGCCCAACTGCGCATGCCCAGTTGTCTGTATTACTACAGTATGCTGTTGAATCTTCACACTTGCGCCACTCTGCACTGTCCCAGACTTGTACACAATAGTCATTTCATGACTTCAGAAACTGCTACAGTAGTGGGCTCTGTTTGAGAGAGAGGTCTCTGCATTACAAACTGACTGTGCATTTAAACCGCAAACTTGCGTCAATGTCGATGCTGTTCTAGTCTTGGACACTATAGTGATTTCTCATGACCAGTAACTGGTAGTGGGATCTGTTTGAGAGAGAAGTCTCTGTATTACATCTTTGTACATCTGCCCCCCTATGTCACAAATTGTGGAGCCCCCCCAACTATATCTATTATTAGTATTATTATTATTTAAAAAACGTACACATCGGCCCCCATATGAAAAAATAAAACATAATGGCCCCCAACAGGAAAAAAATCACATTGGCCCCCACAGGACAAAAACAAATACATTGACCCCAATAGAAAACAAAAACATACATTTGCCCCCACAGTGACAAAAAAAACCCAAAGCATTGTCCCAAAGGGGAAAAAACAAACAAACACTTTGGCATTGATAGGAAAAAAAACAAACACATTGACCCTGATAGGAAAAATAACATACATTGGCCCACACAGGAAAAAACAAACAATAAACATTAGCTCGATAATAAAAAAATAAAACACATTGGCCCCCACAGGATAAAAATAGAACACACATTAGTTGTCCCAGCCCCCCACAGAAGACGGTGTCTATAGCACTGATGGTGGATAAGAGCTCCTAGTCCCTCCCTCACCCACTGCCACAAGTGCCAGCACCAGCAGCAGTGTAGCCTCAGTCATTGCATGCAGAGTACTGTGCAGGCAGGACGTCATGCAGCTGCGCGATGTCACACTGCTGTGTCACAATTTAGCAGCTCAGCTGGATCAGCCCTTGAACCGGTCCTGTTTACTGGTAAATATTGAATGTGTTTATACTGTGATGTGCCTGCTCATTTAGCACATTACTCTATAATCCACTGAAAACATAGATATGTTAGAAGTATAGGAAGGAACCGTTGTGTCTCTATGGATATCAAATTACAGTGACTGTCCTTATCCCATCAGTGTGCACCGTTCAGATCCGTAGCCTATATATATATATAGACAGTGGAAGGTGAGTCACTTATACAGACATACTGACCCTCACTAAGGTTATACATGCATTCCCTTTTTCTTTATTAATATTTTTTGCTGAATACCAGAATCTGCAGCACCAACCAGCTATCTATCTATATATATATAGGCTACGGATCTGAACGGTGCACACTGATGGGATAAGGACAGTCACTGTAATTTGATATCAAAATCCCTCAGTGAATCACTTTATTATTATTATATTGATTGTATCATCATATGTTGATTTTTACTTCTATTAATGTGTTCATTTCAATTGTGTATTCATAATGACGTTGAATCAAACAGTAAACTATTTTACCTACTTTCATAACTCAGTAGTATTTATCCATTGAGGGTGACAACAACAAATTATATAACTCTTGTTTAATTCACAACATATTAAAACAACATAGAAGATAAGCGCAGCACTTTTTCTGAACTTGTTACTGCTAATTAGGTTGGTCCCTATCAAGTGCAGCTGCTATCAGAGACACAGGGCCTGATTCAGAGCCGGACGCTATTTGCGGTCGTTCGTTCAAAAAAAAAGGGATGGCTATTCAAATGAATCGTTCGCTCTTTGCGGTCTGTTCACGCCTCTAGGTCTGAACGAGCGAACAAAACTTGCGGTCGTTTTTTGGGAATCTACGCCCCCTGACCGCTCGCATCCTACGTCATGTCCGCTATTTATTAGATTAATCGAGTACATCGACCAGGGTATGAGCTGCTTGCTATTCTTGTGGTTGGTTTTTGCTACCACAATTTTGCGAGCAGCTCCGGCTATAAAATAACCCAGTGACGTGGTCAATGACGCTACTGTATTAATTATGCACACCCATAAAACGCCCGTTTTGACCTTTAAGCACGCCTGCGATCGGATCTCCACTCCCCGTTTTCAAGCACCTTCCCCTGTTACCACCCACATATGCCTCTTTCTGGCACTCAAATTATCACGCATTCGCTATTTTGCGAGCACATGAATTTCGGCCGCACTGACTGGTTCGCGCATGCGTATAACGATCCGTACGCATACGCATTTGGGCAAACATCGCTTGGAGCGAACAAGCGGCCGCTTACGAGCGGCTCTGAATCAGGCCCACAGCCCCTTCACCATCTGATCCACAGTGCACATGGAGTGCGAGTTTTTAGTAAAAATCCAACTCACACCTTCTCGCACGTTTAGAAGGTATGTAATGGGGTTTGAGTTTTCAGGTACAATCGGAAGTCGCATGTGAGTTCTTGCGAGAATTCAAACCATGAAGTATGCAAGGTTATAACCAACTGGAATGCGGGTTTTAGAATGCTAATTGAACAGTTTGAAAAAAACATCACCCATTGGCACCCAAATGTCCCATGACTAATACCTCACACACCCTATATAACCCCTGAGTCACCATTTTGTCTTTGAAAGGTAGTGAAGCATTTTAGTGACAAGAGCTTGTGAGCGAGAGGGAGAGAGAGAGAGAGATAGAGACAGACAGAGGGCCTGATTCAGACCCGCACGCGAGCGGATAGCGCTCGCAAGCGGGTCGATGGTCCCCCACTGCGCATGCACGAGACCTGGCCAGCGACGGGCGCTCCGTCGCTACGGGTCTCGCACCAAAATGGGGAGGCTGTCGATTTTGAATGACAGCTCGCCCCGTTTTGGAGGCGGGCAAGGGTGGTGGCTACACAAACTGAGTCGTTCCCGAAGGAACGCCTGCCATTTGTGGGAGGCACCACTGACATCACCAGTGATGTCAGTGGTGAGCTTCCGGCTCTATTAGAGCCAGAATCTCTCTGGGGCTTGCGGCCACGAGACCCTACCACAAGGGTCTCGTCGCAAGCCCGATGGTCGCAATGGTCTTCACCATCGCGACCATCATCATGGCCGCTCGCAATAGCTGTGGGTGGTAACCCACAGATAAGCGTGCCTGCCATTTGTGGGAGGCACCACTGACATCACCAGTGATGTCAGTGGTGAGCTTCCGGCTCTATTAGAGCCAGAATCTCACTGGGGCTTGCGGGAACGAGAAGCTACCACAAGGGTCTCGCCGCAAGCCCTGATGGTCGCGATGGTCGCGACCATCATCTGGCTGCTCGCAAAAGCTGTGGGTGGTCACCCACAGCTATGCGAGCAGGCAGGAGGCCGAAACAAACAAACAAAAAAAACGCCCTTATTCAGAGCGAGCGCTCTGAAAGAACGTCCGGCTCTGAATCAGGCCCAGAGTGCAGTTTTGTGATTTCATCGTGTCAGTCAGGACCCTAAGACAGCAGAAGACAATGGAGGAGGAGGAGGAGGTATTTGTGAGTGAGGAGGATGAAGGAGGTAGTGAGGTGCAGGAGGTTGAGGTGATTTCAGAGAAGGAGGAGGAGAAAGAGGCTGGCCCCATGCCTGAGAAGACTTGCACTGGGCGTAATGTGCACTTTACTTATGAGGAGAATTGTGCATTAGTGCACGCTATGGTGCCAGTTTTCCATCGCCTCCTAGGAGACTGGGCACACCGCACTTCCATGGATAGGAAGAAGGAGATATTGGAGGGTATCACCAATGCAGTTAAAGCCGTCAGTTCATGTCGGCGTGATGTTGTAAACATAAAAAAAAACACGTTTCAATGATGTTAAACAAATATTGAATAAAAAAATGGCAGATGAGGTGCAGCAGGCCCGCAGGATTGTGGGTGGGCGTCAAATCCCTGTGCATTATACCTCTTATGAAGAGGACTTAAAGCAAGTCATTCAGCCAGGAGTCTACATAGAGGACACGGATGGAATCGGTATATATGACCGCTGGACCTTAGCCTGGTGCATGAAATCCCGACGTTGGAAGGCCAGTAGATGAAGATCCCGACTGAGGTGAGTAACTACCCTAACCCTCCCCTCTCCCCCCTAACCCTCTCTTAGGGGTGCCTAACCCTAACCTTCCCCCTAGTGCCTAAACTTAACCCCCACCTCCTAATCCTAACTCTCCTGAAGGGGTGCCTAACACTAACCTCCCCCCCCCCGGATGGTGTCTGACCCTAACCCCCCTTTCCCCTAGCCTAACCCTAACCTTCCCGGGGGGTGCCTAACCCTAAGTCCCCACCAGGAGTCAATAAACCTACGGCTATGCGCTCCCGTCGCGAGGCTTACCCATGTTCGGTATGCCGGGCGTCGGGATTTCGGCGTGGGGCTAATGATAGGCGTCGGTATTTAGATGCTTATCATTAGTCCCATCCTGGGATTTCACTGTCGGGAAGCCGGCGGTCGGCATTTCAACCGTCGGCTTCCTGATTACATCCTGACACGGATAGACCTCCAGCCCGGGCACCATCTGGTGAGTAAACAAGCTTTTTTCAACCCTTTTATAATCTTTAACAAACTATTTGATTTTGACCATGTTTTTTTATATGAATAATGGTCCTTCAGCATACCCTGACACACTTTCAGCAATGACTTAGCCATGTATTGTAATGGCATTCTGGGAGGTGTTGTTCCACAGTACATGAAAAGCTACTTATCATACACCCTTGTGTTGTTTTAAATGTGAAAGTACATTAAACAGTCCATGAGTAAATATCATTATGGATACTAAACACATGTACAGTTTTGTGTTTTGCCCTAGCCCAGAATATATAAACAGGCCCATCAAGAGCCGCACGGGGCCCCAATAAAAAGGGGACATGGCCTAATCACGGGAGGTGTGACCACGCCCCTTTAGGTCAACTAAAAAAGTTTTGCAGCACCACGAGACGGCGCTGCGCGCTGGCGATGACTTTGCGGGTGGCAGTGTGTGCGCTGTTGTACCGGTGTTGTGAAGGGCCTTCTGGTCTCGAGCCAAGTCTGACATCCATATCCTGAATCACCTATATTCTTTGAGAGAGAAAACGTGGAAAAATTAATCAAGAGCATTATAAAAAATAAGAAAAACACCAATTGAAGTACACATGGTTTATTTAAAATTTAAAGAGGCAGTAGTATGTAAAGTTACAGTGCACATATACTCTTTAGGAGTTTAAACTTACTAACATTAACACATTCTGTCATATGGAGTAATAACATTACAACAGCATTCAGTGTGTGATAGGCACTGAGCTCCATGCTTTCAACAAATATGCAAACACTGGTACATAAAAAAACATGTTTAAGGAGACAGCAAATGGTACATACCAAGTAACCAGCCCAATGGCATGTTTCCTTCCTCAAACTTCTGAAAGAGCGTCCGGCTCTGAATCAGGCCCAGAGTGCAGTTTTGTGAATTCATCATGTCAGTCAGGACCCTAAGACAGCAGAGGACAATGGAGGAGGAGGAGGAGGTATTTGTGAGTGAGGAGGATGAAGGAGGTAGTGAGGTGCAGGAGGTTGAGGTGATTTCAGAGAAGGAGGAGGAGAAAGAGGCTGGCCCCATGCCTGAGAAGACGCGCACTGGGCGCAATGTGCACTTTACTTATGAGGAGAATTGTGCATTAGTGCACACTAGGGTGCCAGTTTTCCATTGCCTCTTAGGAGACCGGGTGCACTGCACTTCCATGGATAGGAAGAAGGAGATGTGGGAGGGCATCACCAATGCAGTTAATGCCGTCAGTTCATGTCGGCGTGATGTTGTAAACATAAAGAAAAAAAAAACGTTTCAATGATGTTAAACAAATATTGAATCAAAAAATGTCAGATGAGGTGCAGCAGCCTAACACTAACCTCCCCCCGGTGGTGCCTGACCCTAACCCCCCTTTCCCAGGATATCGGAATCATGGCAAGACCATGGGTAACCTGCAAATATGATAGTAAACCCACCTATCTGAACCTGGTCTACTGTTATTGTGATTTTTGATAAGGTTTCGGGTGCGAGTTTCAAACTCGCAACCCATTACATTGCCCGAGTTCTATCTTGTCAATGGGAAAACATGTGGATGCGAGATTGTTATTTGCAAGTTTTAGTAAACCTAGAAACATGCGAGTTTTAGTCATACTTGCTGACATTCAGCTCCCTCCTTCCGGGAGGGAGCTGAATGTCTGCGCACAGCGGGGAGCGTGGCCGGTTAATGATGCGGCATTGGGGGCAGAGCTGGGGGTGGGGCCGTGCAATCGTGTCATCGTGGCTCCGCCACCCCCTGTTCACAATGCCAAAAATATTGGCATTGTAAAGCAGGGGGCGGGGCCATGATGACACGATTCAGCGCGAATTGCGTCACTGCCCCCCCCTGCTGCGTGGGTTTCTATGAGTAGTGGGGGGGCAGGCGGCTAGCCTGGTTTTAGTATAGTCGCACCTCTGCACCCTATTACATTTGCGAGTGTGGAACAAATGTGCATTTAGCGCTAAACTCGCATTATTACTAAAATTGCATCCCACTACATTTGGCCCTGTGTATTTCTAGCTTGTAAATCTGTAAAATGGAAACACTGGGCCTAATTCAGACCCGCTCGCGAGCGAAGGATGCTCGCAAGCGGGTTGATGGTGCCCGAATGCGCATGCGCACGACGGAGGGAGCTCTGTCGTACGCATGTGCGAGACCCGGCGAGCGACGAGGAATCCGTCGTTCGGGTCTCGCACCAAATGGGGCGTGCTGTCGATGGTGAGTGACAGCACGACCCCTTTGGTGGGCGTGCCTGCCAGACGGAGGTGTTCCCATGGGAACGCCTACCGTCTGAGTCCGGCCCCACTGAAATCAGTAGTGATGTCAGTGGGAGTGATTTTGGCTCTGATAGAGGCAAAATCACTCCTGGGCTTGCGGCAGCGAGACCCTACCGCAGGGTCTCGTCGCAAGCTCGATGGTCGCGATGGTCTTGACCATCGCGACCATCATCATGGACGCTCGCGATAGCTGTGGGTGGTAACCCACAGCTATGCGAGCGTCCAAGAGGCCGCTGCAAAATGAGGTAGGAGGGCCCTGATTCTGAGCGAGCGCTCTGGTCAGAGCGTCCGGCTCTGAATCAAGCCCACTGATTACTGTTTAAACAGGCTTATTTAATAATGATAACTGTTGTGTTCCATTTACAATAGGTACCTGACATTTGCTTCTTGCTATCGACAGAATAGTCAATCTTACTGATATTTATGTCTAAAGTAGTCAGCTTACATAAAAACACATAAATGATTGATGAATTTGCTATAGATGAAACATACAGTAGCTACCAAGTACATAGAAAAAGCTGTTTTAAGTTATTTAGGAAAATATAACATATTATGGCAGATTGTTTGTGCATAATGGAGATTTGTATGTCATATGATCAAGACTGGCGCTTCCTTTATGCAGCTTTAGCCAGCTGCCTAGGATGCCAACACCTAAAGGAGTGCCCCGCTGAGGACACCTGGGACAAAGATTAAGGATATTTCTGACATCCCTAACATACTTAGGGGAGGATTCAATTAGCTGCGAAAAGCCGAGATCGAAAAGCGCGATTTTTTCGCCTCATTCGCGTGTTTTGAGGCAAAGTTTTTTGCCTGTTTACTCAATGCGCGCACCCGCTTTTAGCCCTATTCATTTGTAAAACAGGAGAAAATGCATATGGGTGAATGATAGCGGAACTGGCAAAAGGTCAGTTTTTTGGGGGGAAATCAGTCTGCACCTCCAATAAAGCCTAACTTACCCGGGGAATGAATATAGAAGTGTATTATTAGCCATATTAAAAGTAATTAGGGATCTTATTTTGAGTCAAAGGTCTGTTATATGCAAATATGCATATGTCTGGAAAAATTATATTAAGCAATGTCTTTTATGAAAAATAAATGCTCTAGTTAAATTGGGGTTACATGTAAATGGATACTAGTATATCTGGGAATTGTTAAGTGCAAAATAATTTTTTTTTAAAGATACACCTGCTGCAGCTTCCTGCAATCCTAAAAACACATGTCCCACCCATAGAGCACCCCAAAATACCTATCCCAGTACTTTAACCCAATTTTCAAACACTTTTTAAATTATCATCCCAAAAATGACATGGCTTTTCTTAGGGTACCTTTTTTTTTTGCCTAATTAGTCATTAGGGGGGTGCCCAAAGGGTTCTGAATCAAGTCCCCACTTTTTTACTCAAAAATGGGAATTTTGCACTTCTTTTCTCCTGCTTTTTGGTGGAGAAACTTTTTTGCCTGCTTTTGCCTATGGAGTTTTTGCCTATGGAGTTTTTGCCTGTTTTTGCCTATGGAGTTTTTGCCTAGGCGTAAACGTCCTGGAATTGAATAAGGCGATACTTTGGAAACAGGTGAAAACCGCGCATAGGCGAAAACTCGCCAATCGATTGAATACGGGCCTTACTGCTGATAGTGGTTGTGGATCTTATAAGCCACTGCTGCCCCAGCACTTCTTTATTTATGGGCTCATCTGCCCCTTATGGTGATTCCCAGTGCAGTAGGCAGTCATTAGCATGGGTGTCTGTCCCCTTTCCTCTCACACAGTCAATCATGCAAGAAGCTCTGACTCCAAGACTATGCAAGAAGAATGAGGGATGGAGTGGAGCTGGAGCCAGGAAGTCAAGTGAAGATTTTAATGGCTTCATGGTGGGGGTGGTTGGATTAATAGGTGCTGGGGGTATGGGGTGAAATAATTAATGTGCCCTGGGAATGACTATAATAATAGGTGCTTGGTGAGAGGAAGGTAATGGGTGCTGCCATGGTTGGAACTGTGAATTGATTCATAGTTTCTTGGAAAGGAATAGGATTGAGTGCTGTGTGGTGGGGTGTTAATAGGTGCTGAGGGTGAATGGATCAGTGGGTGCTGGGTGTAGGGATGTTAATTGGTGAATATGTTAATGGGTGCTGTGAGGGTAAATTGATTAATTGATTCTTGGAGAGGAATGGGTTAATGGGTGCTGGGTGTGTGAATTGCTTATTAGGTTCCTGGAGAGGAATGGGTGATTGATGAACGGATTATTGAGGGAAATTGGTTAATGAGTGCTGGAGCCGGAGTGAATTCATTAATTCAGTGGTTCCCAAACTGAGTACCCAGAGGCGTCACTAGTGTTGGTGTCACCCGGTGCTATAACTCATGGTGACACCCCCCCCACCCACCAAAAAAAAAAAAAAAATTGATGCGCAGCTCCGCAAACTCTCCCCAAATACCAGTCCAGCAGACACATTTACACAATGCCCCCAGTAGTGGTGCCCCGTATGTAGTGCCCCTTATGCAGTGCCCCTATGCAATGTCCCCAGTGGTAATGCCCCCTAATAGTGCCCCCAGCGGTAGTGGTAATGCCCCTTATAGTAGCGCCCCCTATAGTAGTGACCCCAATATTAATGCCCTCAGTAGAAATGCCCCTAGTAGTAATGCCCCCATTAGTAGTGCCATCAAAAGTAATGCTCCCTGTAGTAGTGCCCCCATTAGTAATGCCCCCTAATAGTGCCCACAATGGTAGTGGTAATGCCCCTATAATATTACCCCCAGAAGTAATGCCCCCTATTGTATTGCATAGAGTGTAACAGTGACTGCCAGATAATGCAGAGAGCATCGTAGTAACCGCCAGATAATGCAGAGAGCATCGTAGTAACCGCCAGATAATGCAGAGAGCGTCATGGTAACCGCCAGATAATGCAGAGAGCATCGTAGTAACCGCCAGATAATACACAGAGCGTCATGGTAACCGCCAGATAATTCAGAGAGCATTGTAGTAACCGCCAGATAATGCAGAGAGCGTCATGGTAACCGCCAGATAATTCAGAGAGCATTGTAGTAACCGCCAGATAATGCAGAGAGCGTCATGGTAACCGCCAGATAATTCAGAGAGCATTGTAGTAACCGCCAGATAATGCAGAGAGCGTCCAGGTAACCGCCAGATAATTCAGAGAGCATTGTAGTAACCGCCAAATAATGCAGAGAGCGTCATGGTAACCGCCAGATAATTCAGAGAGCGTCATGGTAACCGCCAGATAATTCAGAGAGCATTGTAGTAACCGCCAGATAAAGCAGAGAGCGTCATGGTAACCGCCAGATAATTCAGAGAGCATTGTAGTAACCGCCAGATAATGCAGAGAGCGTCATGGTAACCGCCATATAATTCAGAGAGCATTGTAGTAACCGCCAGATAATACAGAGAGCGTCATGGTAACCGCCAGATAATTCAGAGAGCATTGTAGTAACCGCCAGATAATGCAGAGAGCGTCATGGTAACCGCCAGATAATGCAGAGAGCATTGTAGTAACCGCCAGATAATGCAGAGACCATCATTGACCCACATATAACCCATAACATGAATACACCCCTTATAAATACAGAAACACAATGAGTATACCCACGCACATACATTAATACACCATCCCCAGCATAGACACTCTCTCCTCACTGAATTACTTACTTCCCATTACACATACTGTATACATTATACCATAGTCACTGTGCTGGCTGCTGCTGCACTGCATGCTGTCTCCCAGCTCCTTCTCATCCTCTCTGACTGGGAGGTCAGAGGGTCACGCTGGGAAGAAGCAGGGACCGTGTACAAACTACTTGTCAGTATTCAAGTGTAATCAACAGTGTCTGAATACACTTGTAAACTGGCAAATGTTTTGTAGACTGTCCCTGCCTGCTCCCAGCGTGACGGATCTGTAAGGCAGGGAGTGAGCTGATTCACTGAAGAGAGGAGGAGCAGAAGCTCAGCTGCCATCCACCCCAGCGGCGGCTTCAGTCAGGCTGATTGTCTTTACACTGTTTACAGCAGGTAACCAGCCCCGTGCCTCTAGCGCTCCCTCCCCCCTCATATGTAGGGGACTGTATGAAGAGCACAGCCGCACTTACTGTATAGCTGCCGCTGGCTGTCTCAGTGTGACAGGCGCAGCGGCAGCCGGCAGAAGTAAAAGCTGTCTCTTCAGCTGCTGCAGGGAGAGCGCCTCTCCAGCCTGGCGTTTCCCTGCAGTGCAGGCTCTGCTGAGCGGGGGGCGGGGATGAGTCGGATTTTGGTGTCACCCCCTTAGAGGGTGACACCCGTTGCGGCCTGCACCCACCGCACCCCCCTTGTGACGCCACTGTGAGTACCGTAGCACCATGGTGTGCTGCAGGGCAGTTGCAGAGGTGGCACAGGTTGGTGGTTTAGTACCAAATCACATTATTTATGGCTCATGTGATAGGCAAAACCAGTGGTGATGGCGGACAATCATAACATACGTGTACAAATAGAAGTACAATCCTGTCCACCACCACTTAACGGAGCCTAGAGGTGACAGGTAAGCACAATTTGCTTAGTTTTTTTTAAATCCTGTTTTTATTGATTTTAAAAAAGAAAACAGAACAAGAAAACAAATGTAGCGCTGGCGCCGGTGTCCGGCAGCGCAAGTAAAAAGGATCACAGTGAAACTATGCAGAAACTACATCACCCAGACTGCCTTGGAGTAAGACAGTGCTCAAAGAGACACGCAGAGGCTGTCAGGGGTGGGGAAGACTGGGCATGGAGTGGGGGAAGCAAGGAATGGAATGCTTTTGTCCAGAGAAGGAGAGAGGGAGGAAGCAGCTGCAATGACTGGAGAGGACGGTGAGGAGAGTCACAGGACAGACCCCAGCTGAAGGGGAGAATTCCAGTTTGATGGACCAGGGAGCCTAAAGAGGATAAAGCATTTCAAAACATCACTTTGGATCCACTGAAGAGAGTTTGCAGAGACAGACACACACTGTGGACACATGTGAGATAAGTACCCTGAGTGGCAGCTATTTACAGTGTTATGTTTCCTGATAAAGACTGAGATTGCTAGTAGAGTGAAGACTAGGGAAAGCTGGGGGACTAGCCCTGAAGAAATATTGTATTCTGGGCATATGTTTAGCACTAAAGACTAAGTAGAAAGGTGTGATTTCATCACTAATCAGTTTGTGGAACTACAAGTCCAAGCTTTGTTGGAAGTGACAGGAATGAAGGAGGATCTTTGATAAAGTTACTTGTTCATATGTTTGACATTCAAGTGGAAATCCTTAAGGTACAGCTTTTTCCAAGTATGCAGCATGCAGAAGATAATGAGCTCCAACTCATCAGTGCACTATAGATAGTGGGGTCTAATGCTGAGTGTGGTATGTGTGATATTTCTGTGTGATGCTGCTGTTGATGTAGCTATTACCCAGTCAGTGATTGCATAGGCCTGTGTATTATTTGTACTCGGAAGGAAGGTTTTATAACCAAAAGACAGAAAAGACAATGTGTTATGTTTGTTTTTGATTAATGCTGTATATGCCCTTTAGATGTTTGGAAACACAACTGACTGTACAATTTATCTTTATATGCCTATTTTGTATATGGTTACATTTGTTTACCTTACCAAATATTTTTGATATAAAACCACAAAAAGCAATAGCAATCCCAAACCCATTAATAAATGTGCCAGGGTGGCTTTTGCAACATATCTGTGTGATACATTACTGTGATGTCGGTGGCCTAAGTACATGTTGGGCAGGGGGTTCCCCGAGTCTCCCCCTGGTGTTCCTGACCCTGAACACTCCCCAGAAGAGCACTTTCTATGAAGATTCGGGTGGAGGCACTGAAATTAAGAGAACCGCATGGAGTGAAGCATTGCAAGGAGAGTATCTTTAAATACAGCCCATTACCTAGGAGACCCAGGTAAAGGGGTGTTACACAAAGAACACAAAAAACCACATTGAGGTAATGGTACATGTACCATTAGATCATTTTTATTTAATTTAATAATTTTTTCTGAGTTTCTCAATATTAAACTTTTGGCCTAGTGGTGCCAAAAAATGCTTGTTTCAAACTTCTGTTCAATAAAAAGTTAAAAATAATAAATAAAACTGATACTCTAGGGAGCTGTGCTTTAAGCAAGTTTAGGAACCACTGCATTAATGGATTCCTAGGGGAATGTGTTAGTGGTGCTGTATGGGGTGAATGTAATGAGTGATGGGATGGAGTTGAATGGTCATCTTGAGTGCTATGGTTCTGCAACAAGCGTAATACATACACAGAGAGGATGGGTGACATGCATGTGAATATGGCTTCCTCCATTGTCATAGAATTAGGTAAACATGTATGTGTGGTTTTATGTATGTGGATGGCTTGAGTACATTGGGGAAGAAAGGGCAGTAATGTGAAGCTTTGTCTAGTGTGCCAAATACCTCATACCTGCCCTGTATATGATGTACTTGAACTTAATGATAAACCGTAGCTAATTAAATTAAACAACCTGGCTCAGTAAAATATAGCAACGCATCAGTGAAGGTGGAAGCGAGTCAGTAGGGTTATAGCTGTCTTGCAGAAACATGCTCACTATCATCTATCTGGTTTAGGTCATGCACATCTTCATTATAATGATGACCAGTGGCGGATTCAGGGGGGTGGGGCACCCAGGCATGTGCCCCGCCTGTCATTTACTGGCATTTTTTTTAATTGCCAATTTTTGTATGGCTGGGACTGGAAGGAGTGAGGGAACCCGCCCGGTACCCTTCCACTACTTCTGATTGGCCGAAAATCGCAAGTCAAAGAAGCCCCAGACGGAAGTTCTGACTGGGGCTCCAGCTAAAGGAACCGTCCTGCAGCCAGCCACCTCTGCCCGCTCCATGCTCGTGTACACCTGGGGCACTTCTCCACCCACCCGCGGCACACCTGCTCTCCTGTGGCTCCTGCCTAAGCCCTGTGGATATGATCGGTGATCCCCGGCGGTCCGGACGAGAACCACATGACCTCCGCGGAGTACGAGGCCGGGCTGTATTACTGACAGCATTTTCTGACAGCCCGGCGGCTCCTCCCCTCCAGAGTCCGGCGTCTGCCCCTGCAACTGCAGGCAAAAACCTTTGAAGCTAAATTGCAGGTTGACGGGCCCAAGATCCCTGGGCTACAGGAACGGACAGACCTGTCAGATCACCGCTGCTGCTCCACTGCATTACAGAGACAAAATATCAAAAAGACAAGAGGAACAAAAGAAAGAGAATCAACAGAGTGAGGTAAGTGATTAGACTGAGGATTAAAGCCAGGTACACACTCAGCGATGTGTGCCTGTACGATATGTCGGCACCGCGGGTACACATTAGAACAGGGAATGAATGATGGAACAATTCCTCGTTCTGTCCTTCATTACCTGCAATGGGGCCGCATGCGATATCGTCCGGTTGGACGTGCAGCACGGCCGACCGGACGATACTGCATGCAACTGCGGGAGCGCGCATATTGGCCGTACACACTAATGCTGCCCATCCACTACTAGATGCGGGAATGTAGGCAAGATTACGACACTGTTGTCTCCCGCGGGGTGAAGTGAATACACTGAACGTTCAGACGTTCAGTGTATGCAGATCAATCATCCCCGAACATGGCAACCTGACGGCGGTCGTCAGGTTGACCGTCATGTTCGGACGATAATTGATGTTAAAAACGACCAGCGGGCGCGCGCATCGCTGGTCGTTTTTAACATTTTACTGCCCGATTTGCGGGTGATTACCAAGTGATTGATGTATAATGACGGTTTAATTGCCTAGTGGATGGGCAGCATAAGCGATACGGCCGATATGTCGTTCCGATTTGGCCGGAAACAACATATTGTGCCGACATCGTCTCAGTGAGTACCCAGCTTATGGGGCCTATGTACTAATAATTGTGCAACTGCCACGAATATTAAGGATCCGTTTTACGGTGGATATTTTCATTTGTAAATAGTGAGTGAGTGAGTGGCAGTATATCCTCTGCTTTTTATAAATAGCAGTTTCAGGCCATATGGTAACATTGTACCTTTTATCGACCTTCAGTCTTTAAAATATATTTGATTGAAAGAAACAAGGATTTTTCAAATTAAGACCCACATTTATCAATGAAGGTAAATACCAGTGCCATTTTTCATTTAGTATCACTATGATACAAATAAAAAATTTTGTGGTATTTACCAATCCTTACCCCTCCGGCGAGATCCCATGAAGTCCTCGGCAAGGTCCTCTGCTGGACTGCTGGCAGCCTAATGCTGCCAGCGCCGGTGTAATGCGCATGCGCAAAGGTCCGTCAGCGCTTTTGCATGACAGGGGGACTTGGCAGTGCCTGGAAGTCTTCGCTGAAGCCAGACAAGCAACGCCGGGGTCCATTGCCGGCAATGGGGAGCACATCGCTCTCGCCATCTAAAAGATGGCGAGAGCAATGCTTGACAAACTGCAGTAGTCTTAGATTACTGCTGTTTGTTAAATCTAGAAACCTTGCATAATCCCTTTAGCAAGCAAAGGGGTTATGCTTCTTTGATAAATGGGGGCCTTCTAGTATAACTATCCTGAAATTATGATTACAATATAGGTATTGCGGTGGTACAAGTGCATAGATTTGGGACCCCCTCTTGTAAAATCATGTGACAGGAAGACAGGGCATGAGTGCAGGATGGTGGCGCTGGAGGGAGACAGGACGTGAGGGTGGACAGAGACTGGGCATGAAGGCAGAATGGTTGTGCTGGAGGAAGAAAGGGCATGAGGGCTAGATGGTGGTGCTGGAGGGAGACGGTGCAGGATGGTGGTGCTGGAGGGAGACAGGGCAGGATGGTGGCACAGGAGGGAGATGGGGCAGGATGATGGCAAAGGAGGGAGAAGGGGCAGGATGGTGGCACAGGAGGAAGATGGGGCAAGATGATGGCACAGGAGGGAGGCAGGGCAGTATGGTGGCACAGGAGGGAGATGGGGCAGTATGGTGCATGTTGAGGGATGCATGGCAGGATGGAGGATGTGGAGGGACACAGCAGGATAATGGTAATGGAGTGACGAAGGGAGATGAAGCTGGAGAGACACGGAGGGGAGATGTTTGAAAGTCACTGGGACGTTGACATTGTAGAGATGCAGGGGCTTGCGCTGGCAAAATGCAGAGAGGGATGAGGCTGGAGAGACCTAGGGGGCAGGAGGTGACAGGCCCTGATTCAGAGCCGGCTGCCTCCTGGCCGCTCGCATAGCTGTGGGTGACCACCCACAGCTATAGCGAGCGGCCATGATGATGGTCACGATGGTCAAGACCATCGCGACCATCGGGCTTGCGACGAGACCCTTGTGGTAGGGTCTCGTTGCCGCAAGCCCCAGCAAGCCCCAGCTCTAACAGAGCCGGAATCTCTCCACTGACATCACTAGTGATGTCAGTGGGGCTGGCCCCAAACAGTAGGCGTTCTCATGGGAATGCCACCGTTTGGGCAGCCACCCCCCCGGCCCGCCCACCAAAGGGGGCGTGCTGTCACTCGACATCAACAGCACGCCCCCTTTGGTGCGAGACCCGGAGCGGCGGGTCTCACGCATACCCGCACGACGAAGCCGGCTCCATCATGCACATGCGCTCTGGGCCACCATTGACCCGGTTGCGAGCGCTCAGCGCTTGCGACCGGGTCTGAATCAGGCCCAGGGTCTGCATGAGTCTGGTTAAACCTCTGTTATATGATGATGATGATGACATTGGATATATTTCTACACAACTACAGGCATCTTCTGGACCACGTGACCTCCTACACGAATATTGGCTGAAAACACCGTCTGCCCAGGGAGGATCAATTTCAGTAGATATTTCCCATTGTAGAGAAACTACTACTAGGTACAGTGTATTTTTATTTAGTACATACTAAAAACTGTATGGGTTGGGATGTACTAAACAGAAAAATGCAGTACAACTTCCAAAAATGCAGTTTACATTTCCCATTTGTACTAAGCACCAGAATGCATCGCATTCCCCCTGCGGCATATCTGCAGAAGGATGCCAGAGGGACTTTTGGGTGTTGAACCCAGAAGTCCCTCTAGCTGATGCTATTGCAAAGGACAGCTCTTATCAGGAGAGCTATTCTTTGCAATCTAAATCGCATTTCTAAATACATACCGGGGTAATTAACCTGGTAAGTACCCGATAGGAGGCGGGGTGTGAGACAGACCTCCCTCTCACTCATTGATCTGCTTAGCAGAGCAAGCTGTGAATAGATGCGTGAACATGCACTTTGTGTCTATTCACTGGAGAGAGGGACTAGGGGAATGCCAAGCAGTTCCTGGAGTGCTGGGTATGTCCCCAGCATGCCAAAAATGTGGTGCATGACTCGTGAACATGGCCTTATGCAAGGCACACGCCCCTAGTCACAAGGCCACAGCCCCTTTTACTTAGGAGCTTGCAAAGTTCTCAAACTCCAATGCTGGAAAACCTACATAGTGCCATTCTAGGAATTTAAAATTTCCAACCCACCCCTGAGTCAGCGTCAGCTAGCCGCAGCACGCGGGTGCTGAGACACTCAAAAGATTAAAGTTGAAGAGGTGAGGTGTATTGAAAAAAAGCAGAGGTGAGGTGCAATGACTAAAGGAATAGAGGTAAGATGGATTGCCTAAGGAGGAAAGGTTTGGTGAAATGTATGATGGAGGAGAGGTGATGATGAGAGTAGATATTATGGGGTCTTTTTTTTGTTCTGGCTTTGAAATATACTGCAATTTATGGTAGCACATCGCAATGTGGCTATCATCTTATTTATATTAATTGTTATGCTGAGACAGACCTTGTGCTAATGGCCTGTCTTAGCGTAGATATGCCTGATATCCAAAGGACGTGACTTGTATAGGCATTGTTCAGTTTATGTACACTTTATTTTCTCATTATATGGCTGTTCTCCTTTTTCAAGTTTTTCACCCACCAGGTCATGTTTTGAGGATTTCTGTCTGTGTAAGCAGGCGGGATAATTACTGACCCAGCAAAATAAATTTTCACCTGTGCATTTTTAAAGACATCCACAAAATATGACCAGTTGATGGTACTTGAGGTTTGGAATTGAGAACTCATGGTTTATGGTGAAATCTAACATTTGGAAATTTCCCTCCTCAGTATTATATATTGGTTATTGGGATGTACTCTGTGTTGCATAAGAGTGACTAGGATGGGTTGTTTAGTATGGTGTAATCTACTATGCACTCTGTATGATATTGTGGTTACTAAAATGTTCCCTGCATTGCATGGAGGTCACTACAATGTACTGTATATTAAGTAATTGCCTAGCAAAGTACTGTATGTCAGTGATCTCGCTGAGCAGAAAAATTTGTGGGTCCCAGGGACCCCTCACTTTAAAATATTGGGATCCTACTCCACAGTTTTTGGGTCCCACCACATTATTGGTGGTGAGAGCAGGTAGCAGTTAGGACAGTACTGGGGGCAGGTAGCAGTTAGGACAGTACTGGGGGCAGGTAGCAGTTGGGGTAGAGTTGGTTAAGGGCAAGCAGCAGTTGGGGTAGAGCTGGGAGACGTTGGGTAAGATCTGGGGGTAGAGGGGAGTAAGGGGATATATTTTTAAAATCAGAGAAAGTGGAGTATTGGCAAGACAGCATAGGGGTGACATTAGGTGTTAATTCTCCTCTCCTGACAATGGTACACAGTGGCCCGTCGCTCCTCACTTGGGCCTTAACTCACAGCACACATACGACTATTGAGTGCAGGTAAGAGAGGACATTAATGCTATCCAGTGCCGACCTGCACCCACCCCAGCCAGACCTCCCCTATTTACCCACATTTGCAGAAATTGGCTCTGGCGATCGCATAGGCAGTAAAATGGCTCTGGCGTGTCAGTTCCAGCGCCCATTCAGCGCTACATTATGGGGCTGTAAGCAAACATCAGTGAGTTCGGGTTACTGTGAGTGCTGCATATAAATACACCTTAATTGGTTAAACATTAATTGCAGGAATTCTATGGCTTTAGTAATTCACCACAGTGAGATATCTCAATCTTAATATGAAAAAGACCTTTGGGTGCTTGGAAGTTTACAGCTCTAAATTTAACTCAAAAGAGGTCACATTGGGGAGAAGGACTCAGACGGGCCATAGTGAGCGTGCCGTGCACACAATGAGCTAGTGTATAATAATTGTGGAGAGTGACAGCCTATTGCGCTGCAATCGGCACTCTCCAGCGCTATGGCTGCTGTACAGGTGTAGTCACTCAGAGAGGTGGTTGTCATTGTTTCTAAGGGGGTGAAGTGCACTGTGAGTGTCAGGGGCGCCGAGAGGGGGGGGAGCGGGTACAGTTTACCCGGGCCCGGGCTTCCAGAGGGGCCCGGCGGGGGCCCGGGTCTGGCACCGCCCCCCCCCCCCTCACTTCCTCCCTCCCTCCCTCCCTCCCTCTGCAGCAGCCCAGCACTGGGCTGCAGCGGGAGATTGCTTGCGGCTGCTAAGTAGCAGCCACAGCAATCTCCTATGCCTGAAGGGGGGAGCGATCACACTGATCGCGCCCCCCACTGGCTTTGCGCCGGGCTGAGGGGCTCACAGCGCCCCCTTCGCGGCGCTGCAAAACTCTTTTTTTCCCCAAGGGGGCGTGGCCACACCTTCTGAAATTATGCCACGCCCCCTCTTTACAGGGGCCCCGCGTAGCTCTCTACGCCCCTGGTGAGTGTCACTGTTGGAGCAAACACAGGCGGCGGCAGGAGGTGGAGGATGTTTCTGTACCATGTATCCCGGGTCCAGGCACCATTATACTGGGGACGGCGTGCTGGACAGAAATACATTACCAATGCGACTCTCTCCCTCCTCTCCTCTTCCCCAGACAGCTGCGGTTAGGACTGGGAAGCACATGCTGCGGCTGCTGCCTCTCTGGGTCTCCTCCAGGCTCCTCCTGTACAGACACCCCCATCTCCCCTCATGTGGTGATGGCTGCTGTTCAGTGTCTAGCGGGCACAAGTTGGAAATGGGGCGTGCATCCTCATTGGACGAGGAAACCCTGCCGTCCGCGCTGCTTGGTTGGGGAGATGCTGGGGGAGTCACGTGGGCTGGCTGCTACGGCTCGCTCAAAGCGCGTCCTGCAGATTCCACTAATTTTTAAAAAGTCCCTCAATGCCTGTAACATGTAAATACGCACTTTAGCACGTATTTTGTGATCACTGTATATACTACAATTTGGTATGTTCTTAAAGATGAACCATTACAGGAGTGACATTCTTCATTTAATAAACTATTACTTCTTCTACAATAGAAATGGTATGTCTCAGCTCAGGTGGCTCTGCAATGTTTACCCTTTACTACCCTTGTCTGTTGGTCAGCGTTTCCTATTTGCTCTGCAGGAGGGAGAATAACTTGTCCTGATGTACAGTATTAGCCACAAACAAGCAGAATCTCCAGCACAGTTGGTTAAAAAGTTTGGACTATAATGTCATATAGAGGCAGTAAGATCAGAACACTTTGGCCCTTATTCAGAGCCGTACGCTCTGAGCAGAGCGCACGCTCTGAATGAGGGCTGGCCTCCATGAGAATGGAGCGTCCTCCTGGACGCTCGTATAGCTGTGGGTCACCACCCACAGGCTATACGAGCGTGCAGTTTGATGGGCGCGATGGTCGTGACCATCGCGACCATCGAAACTGCGAGCCGGAGCCTGCGGTTGAGGTTTTCATCCGCAAGCTCCGGAGTGATTTTGGCTCTATCAGAGACAAAATCACTCCCACTGACATCACTAGTGATGTCAGTGGGCCGGCTTCTGATGGGAGGCGTTCCCGTGGGAACGCCCCCGTCAGGGAGGCACGCCTACCAAAGGGGGCGTGCTGTCAATCAACATCGACAGCACGACCCCTTTGATCAGACACAACGAGCGAAGGAAAGTCCTTCGCTCGTCGCGTCTGGCGCATGCGCACGACGGAGCTCCCTCCGTCGTGCGCATGCTCAGTCCAGAACATCGACCCACTTGCGAGCGGACAGCCGCTCGCGAGTGGGTCTGAATCAGGCCCTTTGTCCATTAAAAAGTGTAGCAGACTAGTAAAAGTAGGTAGCTATAATTATTTTTAAGTAGCTTAACATTTTAGTCTCAGTTGGTGGCAGAAGTGCAAAAAATGCATCTAAACTTAATTTTACACTATCGAAATCCATAAAGCGGCTCCCAGACCACCCACCCATCTACTTTAAATTTACATAACAGCACTTCTAGTTACTAACCAGAATCACTGAGCGGCTCAAAATATAAGTGGGATGTTAATTTGCTATATCATTTGGCACAACAACTTTAGGTGAACACTGTATATTCACAGCAGATGTGTGGGGCCACATACCCACTCCGTCTCCCCCGCCAAACCCCGCAGCCATGCTCCCCCAATCACAGTGCCCCCCCTGTCATTTTTTTCTGGATCCACCCCTGATGATCACCAATTAGTTCCAGTCTTCCCAGCTAGCATAAACCATGTGAGCACGTTTGTAAGCAATTTATCAGAGCTATGAATCTGTATATACCCAGTGGTATTTTTAGGTTCCTGGTTATGCTAATGCTGGGTACACACTGGCCGATATATTGGTCGATCAATTGATCGGCCAATATATCGTGCCTCCGTCGGCCAGTGTGTACAGACGATATGTCTGTGAACAACGTCATTCACAGATATACCGTATTGGCTTTGCTGCACAGCCAATGAACAGATATGTCTGCAGACATATCTGTCCATAAGGAAGTGTGTACGGGTGATCAGCTGATCGCCCGTACACAGGGGTGCAGAGAGGGGGGAACCGTGAGCAGGTACTACTTACCCAAGTCTGGCACAGCTCCCCATCCACAGCAGCCGCCTCGTCGTATATGGGTTTTTTTCAGCCGAAGGGGGTGTGGCCACGCCTCCCGCGATTAGGCCACGCCCCTACCCGCCCCCAGTCCGACCCGAGCTGCTGCAGCATGCAGATGATGGTCGTTCAGTGTGTATGAACGACCATCATCTGCAGATATATCTGTCAGGTGTGTACCCACCTTAATTATTTTAGTTACATTGCTGATTAAGTTGCCCAATGTCTTGCCATGCCTGATACCTAGCTCCCCTGACCTTTGGCCCTCTGTTACTGGCCTTGACTTGCCCCTGACTTTGCAATTGGATTCTGTTTTATTTTTTTTCTGTTTGGTGGGGGAGAGGGGGGAATGCAGAATTCATTTAACATTGCCCTGAATGTCTTTCAACTTTTTGTTAAAGCAGTGGATCAAAACTTTCCAGTTCTATCGGTTCCATGCATGTGCAGGACTCATTTTCATTAGAGCAGAACAGGGGTCCCAGAGAATAAGTAACTCTTGAATATTATTGCTCAGCTGCCAGGGCAATAATCGTGTTAAATCATACTGATGTGTGATTTTTTTTTTATTGCAGTGATAAATATGAATTCAATAAATAGCCTGACAGAGGATAATTCAGAACTTTAAAAGCAGAACTACAAATATGTATTCTTGTCTTTTCCTATAGCAAAATTTACAGAGTCATAGAAATGTTATTAATGCTGTGAGCTAAGTTATAGGAGTGAGAACAAGTATTTTGTCAGTTCCCCTACAGGCCGACTGATCCAGCTCAGCTGCATTGTTTACATACTATAACTAACAGTATTTGTCACACTGGAATAACAGCATCATTATCACGGTGCTGTCACATTCCTAGCATTATACTCCCTGTACACCCATAAGGTCTATAATTAAGCAGAGCTAAGTCAAACACATAACATCATATCAGCCTATATTATGGCACAGTACATACGGGTCTATTTACTAAACCCTGGATGGAGATCAAATAAACGGAGATAAAGTCCTAACCAACCAGCTCCTAACTGACATTTTTCAAACACAGCCTGTGACATGGCAGTTAGGGGCTGATTGTTGGGACTTTATCTCTGTTCGCTTTATCTCCATCCAAGGCTTAGTAAATAGACCCCATAGTTACTACAGACTCACTTGGATGTAAGAGGAATGCAAATGTAAGTTATATAATATGGCAGAATCCATTTAGTGGTGCAGGGGTACAATTGAGAGTTTTTATTCTCTAGCAATAAAGTCTAGTATGGTAAGGATTATTATTTTAGTAAATGAATGTAATAAGTGGGTGATTCACCTTAGGACGGAATTGCAAAACTGCACAAAAGCAGCTTTGCAATTACATCCTTGCTAACATGCAAATGCAACAGGAGATGTATGACACAGCGGCATTTGCGTTGCCAGCACTGCGACCGAGGTTGCAGGCTGGGATCACCATCGCG
This sequence comes from Taudactylus pleione, assembly GCA_031769625.1. NCBI lineage: Eukaryota > Metazoa > Chordata > Amphibia > Anura > Myobatrachidae > Taudactylus > Taudactylus pleione. The sequence goes on along the minus strand of JAUIMM010000115.1, from coordinate 16,970,183 downwards.
ACCATCGGTCACGATGGTGGACGGCATCGGGCCACCGGCCAGTTGAGTGAGCCTCAGCTTACTTAGGCTGGCCAGCTTGCGACGCAAGGAAACTGCGTCCGTGGATGCAGCCCCTGGCCTTGCCACTACTGGAAAACGGGGTTGAGATGCCCCGTTTTCCGGGAACGCCGGCTCTCCCCGTCCCCGCACTGCCCCTTAAATGTCTCTGCTTGTCAAGCAGAGGCATAACAGGGGCTGCGTGCGATCACACAGAACCTGTTAAGCACATTCGATAATCAGGAATCTGCCTTCAGCAGTGCACTTACGGTCAATGCTGAATCAGCCCCTAAGACATCAGACATGAGGTTCAAGATAAAACTGGTACCCATATATTCAATGCAGTTATTGAATGGAACATATTTATTTCTACATCAGGGTCCATAGGTTATCCACAGGATACCTTGGGGTATAGGAGATGACGACAGGCATCGGGTACCATAGAGTTACGTTTTCAGCCTTCCAGGATGCATCATGGTCCCTCTCCTATACCCCGCCCCCGAGCCAAGGTATCTCAGTTTTCGTTGGTGCTCGGCTCGGAGTCGGAGCACATGTTTAAAGGGGGGTTAAGAATAGCGTATGAAGAGAGAAGGCTAAATATAGTTGCGCAAAATCTGCAGCCCCTGTATGCACAAAACGAAAAGAGTCTCACTAAACTCTTTACAAATAGTGTAGCAAAAAGAATAGCCCCTGAAGTTTTCTTTCAAGTACAGCATGGACAGTCACTGCTGACGTCCATGCCGTCTCCCCTACACCCCGCCGGTACCGATCCAGGGATGCTGGTAAGTATCTGGGGTCACAGCTAGCGGTGACCCCAGATGCTTTGGACCATGGCCGGATGCAAGGGGGACAGGTAAGCAGCGGAGGTCCCGTGGTGGGTCCCCGCTGAGAACATGGTCCAGAGTCTCCAGGCAGGGGGCTCCCTGGGGACTGGCTGCAGCGTGGAGCCAGGTACTAACTTGCGCTTCCACTATACCCCTGGGACAGCGGGCCGCAGCTGAGCGGCAAGCGCTGCAGCGTCCCAGGGGTTAATTGCATGCTAGGGGAGCGCGCCTTCCCTGTATACAGCCACCGCCTCCCACCCTTCTCACAGACCTCTCTGCACCTGCCGATTGGTACTGTGGCAGCGCTCCTCCCTCAGGCTGGCCTCCTCTCTGCTCCTCGGTGGCCATCTTTGTAGAAGCATGGTGAACACTGCTGGAAGCTGCTGATGGTGGCATCGCGGTCTGGGTCCCCTGGCATACCTCTCCTCCGTTGGCTACAGGTCTGTGTATGCAGCGCTGTATCCTACCAGACTCTGTGTCTGTGTAGTTGAGAAACAGTGCCGATAGTGCAGGGATTAATTTCTTCTGAATTGTATGTGACTTCTGCTAGCGCTGCTGACTGTACTTTCACTTTCTACTATCAGCCATTTTACTGTCCCTGCTCTTACTCTGCTAAAGCCCTTGCGGTGTGGTGATTGCAGGGTGTTTCTCCCACTATACTAACAAGTATCAGTGAGAGGGGTCACATACTTACCATCATGTCTGAGAGTGAATTCCTCGCCAGCTTCTGTGTACTAAATGCAATGTACCAATAGCATAAGGGGAAGGTAACGTGGAGGGGCAGTGTTATTTATTGGCGCGACCAATTACTGTCACGGGTCCGGTACAGGAACCTCCCTGGGCTTGTTTCGCTAAGGCGCTTACAACCTTAGTGGGCCAGCTAGCTCCGCCACCTGCGTTTACCCAGATGGGATTGTCCCAGCAGTCAGTTAGTAGATCATTTAGAGGAGGCGTGGAAACATCCCGGAAAACGGTATCAGCCTCAGAGGCGCTTAGCCGTGGCTTATCCGTTTGCAGACAATAATTTTTCTAAGTGGGAATCCCCTCCGCAGGTGGTTTCTCATGTGACACGCCTAGTCAGAAGTGCCACTTTGCCCATGCCTTCCATGTTCTCCTTGAAGGATGCTACAGACCGCAAGGTGGAAATCTGCCTTAAGTCCAGTTATTCTCTTGCGGGAAGGGGGGGGGGAGCATCCAGACCGGCTATGGGTAGCCAGAGCTATGGAGCGCTGGGCTGATAGTTTGGAGGCGTCTTTGGACTCGGACTGTTCGACAGGTGGGCAATCTCCGGGACTCGGCCACTTACATCAATGAAGCGGCCTTGGATATCAGTATCCTCACATCTAGGATTTCTTCTGCAGCTGTTGCTGCTCGTCGCACCTTATGGTTGCGATTTTGGAAAGCGGACGCTGATTCCAAAAAGGGCTTAGACTGTTTGCCTTTTACTGGAGAAGTCCTATTTGATCCGGATCTGGACAAAATAGTAGCTATGCTGGCAGCAGCCAAATCTGCTTTGTCTCCCGTCTGCTACGGTCCCTTCAAGTGCTGGTACGTCGTCCTTTCGGCCTTACAGGGCCCAGGGTAGGCCTAAAGCACAGTCTTTTCCATGACAGGTTGGGCCCAAGAAATCGGCCAAGCCCAGGAAACAGGCCTGGAGTACCAGACGTCCTGCCCCGAAGTCAGATGACAAAACTGCGGCCTGACGGTCCGGGGCTCCCTTTGGGGGATCCTAAAGTGGGAGGTCGTCTGCTTCAGTTCGCCCAGTGTTGGTCGATAACTACGAAGGATACTTGGGTTCACGAGGTGGTTTCTCACGGATGTGCCCTCTCCTGCCCCCATCCCGGTTCTTCACGACAGGCTTTCCATTGGACCGTAACAAAGCCTTGGAACTGTGGAAGGTTTTGCTCCAGGCTGGAGTTATAGTGCCTGTTCCATTCTCCCAGAGGGGCCAGGGTTTCTATTCCAATCTATTTTTGGTGCAGAAACCCAATGGGTCTTACCGTCCGATACTCAACCTCAAGACCCTCAACAAGTCCTTTAGGGTGCCTCAGTTTTGGATGGACACCCTACTGTCCTTTATTCTGGCGCTGGAACCTGGGGATTACATGGCGTCATTGGACATCCAGGACGCTTACCTGCATGTCCCTATTCATTTGCGCCATCAGCAATTCCCCAGGTTTGCAATCCGCAACAAACATTTCCAGTTCCGGGCGCTGCCTTTTGGCCTGGCGACAGCACCACGAGTGTTCACCAAGGTCATGGCGGTCATGGCGGCTCACCTGCGGATGCAGGGAGTCCGACTGTTACCATATCTGGACGACCTTCTGTTGTTGGCAGGGTCTCCAGAGCTCCTTCTAAGCCATCTGGAACTGACAATTGCAGTACTGCAGCATCACGGCTGGTTGATAAACTGGCAAAAGTCCACCCTGACCCCGTCTCAGAAGATCCTGCACCTCGGTGCCTTGTTGGACTCCTGGCAGCAGCGGATCTTTGTGACGGAGGAAAAGATCTCTGCTTTGCAGTTGAGGGTGTGCAGTTGTCTGCAGTGTCGCCGAGTGTCTGCGCAATGCGGTTACTGGGCTCCATGGTGTCAGTATTCGACATGGTGGAATATGCCCAGTTTCACTCCAGAACTCTGCAGCAATTGATCCTGTCCAAATGGAATGGATTGCCTCAGAGTCTAAAGTCCCAGACGATGGTGCTCACTCCGGAGGTTCGCCTATCTCTAGCCTGGTGATTGCAGACGACCCACCTCAACAAGGGTCGCCCATTTTGGGTGGCGAACTGGGTCCTATTAACAATGGATGCCAGTCTCCGGGGCTGGGGAGCTGTCACGGGTCCACACTTGTTCCAGGGCAGGTGGACTCAGGCAGAAATGGAGCCTCCAATAAACATCTTGGAACTCTGCGCAGTGTTCAATGCTCTCCAGCAGGCACATCAGGTTCTCCAAGGTCGTCCCGTGCAGGTCCTGTCAGACAATGCCACCACCATGGCCTACATAAATCAACAAGGAGGAACCTGAAGTCGGGCAGCACTCGCAGAAGTGTACCGCATCCTGATCTGGGCGGAGCGCAATCTCCCGGCTATATCAGCGGTGTTCATCTCGGGAGTCCTCAACTGGGAAGCGGATTTTCTCATCCGTGAGAATGGTCTTTGCACCAGGACATCTTTCAACTTCTGGTGGACAGGTGGGGTCTTCCAGAGATAGATCTCATGGTGTCCCGGCACAACAACAAGTTGCCGGTGTATGGGTCTCGAACAAGAGACGGAAAGGCGTCTCTGGTAGATGCTCTGTCCGTCCAGTGGACGTTCAAGTTTGCCTACCTCTTCCCTTCGTTTTCCCTTCTTCCGCGGGTAATCCGGAAATTCAAACAGGAAGGAGGTACGCTCCTGTTGATAGCTCCCGAGTGGCCCAGGCGGCACTGGTTCTCGGACCTCCAAAGTCTGTCAGTAGACATTCCTCTGAGGTTACCACTATGGCCGGACCTGCTGTCACAGGGTCCTTGTCTTCACCCGGACCTGACTCGGCTGTCTTTGACAGTGTGGCTGTTGAGACGGCCATGTTAAGGTCCAGAGGATTTTCCGGCTCTATGTTGCAAACCATGCTAAGAGCTCAGAAGCCATCCTCTGCAAGAATCTACCATCGTGTGTGGCATACGTTCTTCCAGTGGTGTCGGCCTAGAGGTTATGCCCCTCGGGAGTTCCGCCTGTCTAGAGTGTTGGCTTTCCTAGAGGCTGGCCTAGACCATGGGCTTCGCCTTGCTTCCCTGAAGTTGCAGGTGTCTGCCCTGTCAGTCTGGTTTCATCATAAGATTGTTGTGCTCCCTGATGTGCGCACCTTAATGCAAGGTGTTCTTCGCATTCAGCCACCTTTTGTTCCACCGGTGGCTCCTTGGGATTTGGCTGTGGTCCTGAGAGCTCTCCAGGGACTGCCGTTTGAACCACCTGGCTCAGTGGACCTTAAATGGCTTACAGCTAAAACGATATTCCTTCTGGCCATTGCTTCGGCCAGACGTGTTTCTGACTTAGGGGCTCTCTCCTGTAGACCCCCTTTTCTGATTTTTCATAGGAACAGGGCGGTGCTTCGCACTCGTCCTGGCTTCCTTCCTAAAGTGGTATCAAGTTTCCACATCAACGAGGAAATCATTGTGCCGGCTTTTAATTCACCTGATCTTTCAGTGGGTGAGGCCACTTTGGATGTTGTGCGGGCCTTAAGGATTTATGTTGACCGCACTTCTTCGTTTAGGAAGTCGGACACCTTATTTGTCCTCTATGACTTCCGTAAAAAGGGTTGGCCTGCTTCAAAGCAAACTTTGGCAGGTTGGATTCGTATGGCAATTTCAGAAGCTTATCTTCATGAAGGCCTTCTGGTTCCATCCTCTGTGAGGGCTCATTCCACTAGGTCTGTGGGTCCTTCATGGGCAGCTCGACGTGGTGCCTCTGCAGTCCAGATCTGCAAGGCTGCCACGTGGTCCTTTGTCCATACCTTTGTGAGGTTTTACGCTTTTGACACCTTTGCCTCTCAGGATGCTTCCTTCAGGCGGCGGATTCTCCTTTCAGCACAGGAGCGTCGCCACCCTTATAGGATACTGCTTTGGGACATCCCCAAGGTATCCTGTGGATACCCTATGGACCCTGATGTAGAAAATATGAGATATGGTAAGAACTTACCTTTGTTATCTCTATTTCTATGAAGTCCATAGGGTTCCACAGGACTCCCGCCCTGTCACATCTGTGCTGCAGATGGGCTTTACTCCGGTCACCGTTTTTTCCGTCTCCTTCTGGTGAGAATGTGATTCTTGTGTGTGTCCAGATCTTTCTTCTCTCTCTTTCTTCTCCTTCTCCGGCCTATGGCTTGGCACGTAACTGAGATGCCTTGGCTCGGGGGCGGGGTATAGAAGAGGGACCATGATGCATCCTGGGAGGCTGAAAACTTAACTCTATGGTGCCCGATGCCTGACGTCATCACCTATACCCCAAGGTATCTTGTGGAACCCTATGGACTTCGTAGAAATAGAGATAACAAAGGTAAGTTCTTAACATATCTCATATTTTATTAACATTTATTTATATAAAGCCAGCAAATTCCATTATGCTTTACAATTGGGACTAAAGTTGCGTATCCATTTGGCGTTGGGGTAATCGTACAGTCATCCTCATCCACTGTAGTACCTACACTGAACGATATGTCGTTCAGTGTAGGCACCCTCCCTCATCAACCGAACATGGCCAATCTGTCATTATCGGCAGATTGACGAGGATGTTCAGGCGATGAGTGATGTAAAAAACGTCCAGCGGGAGAACGCATCGCTTGTGGTTTTACATTTGAATGCACGATTTAACGATTACGATGTCGTAATCATTCAATTGCTCTGTTTAATCGGCAAGTGGATACGCGGCTTAAGACTGACAAAGAAAAGAGGCCCCCTGCTCTTAAAATAATCTATAGGGCTATCCTAAGAACTGCCTGGAAAAGCCTATTTATGGTTGGTTTTAATGATGCAATATCTCTTACTACATTTCATTTCTATATCTGAAAAAGAACTCCAGTGCGGGATCACCCCAAAAATACACTTTATGGTTTCTAACAAGATGATGCCTACTTCAGTTTAATTCTGCCTCAGTTTATTCACCAAAATACAGGCACAGTCTGAAGTCTTTTTTTTTTGTGCGGCCTCCTGGCCGCTCGCATAGCTATGGGTGACCACCCACAGCTATAGCGAGCGGCCAGGTTGATGGTCGCGATGGTCAAGACCATCGTGATTATCGGGCTTGCGACGAGACCCTTGTGGTAGGGTCTCGTGGCCGCAAGCCCCAGAGAGCTTCTGGCTCTAATAGAGCCGGAAGTTCTCCACTGACATCACTTGTGATGTCAGTGGGGCCGCCCCCAAACGGCAGGCGTTCTCATGGGAACGCCTCCGTTTGGGCAGCCATCCCCCCCCACCCGCCCACCAAAGGGGGCGAGCTATCACTCAACATGTGCTGAGCGCTTGCAACCGGGTCTGAATCAGGCCCACTGTTTGGACCACTGGGCTACAGTATAAAGTATAAGCCAAACATACAGAGTGAAATAACGCAAAATTTAATACTATAGCATTTTATAGTGAGAATATTGCACTGCCTTAATTTGCATCAGTTTTTAGGATAGCCCTATAGATTATTTTAAGAGCAGGGGCCTCTTTTCTTTGTCAGTCTTAAGCCGCGTATCCACTTGCTGATTAAACAGAGCAATTGAATGATTACGACATCATATATACATATAAATAAAGAGTGCCCCCCAAAAAGAGTCTTATTTCCTTTTTGTGCTCTTCTGTGCTTCTTTAACACAGTATAGAGCAGGAAATTCCTCTTTGCATCTTGTTAGGAGCCCCCTGGGTGCAGTTCATAATTGTCTACTTTAGAAAAAGCATTTCAGGGAGATTGTGAAAGTAACACCTATGAGCGCGCGGTAAAGTGGGTGTGTACTGATACATCTGAGATGCGTGCCATAAAATTGATTTACATTCAAATGTAAATGAGCCCCAAAGCAGTTAGTAAGATCTACTTGCTGATGAAAACACACTGATACTTTTCAGAAAATGCATGTAGCCATAGGGCCAATGTGCATTATAACGGGCGTGATACGGCATGCCGGGGGTTGGGATGCCGCCGTACAAAAGACCGACAATGGCATCCCAATAATCAGCATGCTGATGGGGGCTCCTTAAGTACACTTACCATACCCCCTTCACCCATAACCTTCTCTCCCTGCACTCTAACCCTAACCCTCCCAGTTAGGGCTGAAAACTCACCCCTTAGAGCCTAAACCTAACCCCCAGGGCCTAACACTAAACCTCCCCGTGGTGCCTAAACCTAACGTCCGCGGCATAACACTTTACTTACCCGCTGTAATATCGTTCGGGATGCCAGGCGTCGGGATTTAGACCTAGTCATTTCATACCAACTCTGGATTCCGGCGCTGGTGTTTAGTAGTACTTCAGGATTTAGGCTGATTTTGACGGCCGGCTTTCCAAATGGTGGCAAATTAACTACATTCCCATTATACTAATGATCCCTTTGGACTGTATATATCTATGTATTGTTTTATATATATTAAAGCTTCATAATGGGGTATGGTGCAATCAGGGATATTGCTAGACTCTTCAGGGAGTCAGGGAGATTGCTACTATTTCAAGGAGTCTCCCTAACAATCAGGGAGAGTTGGCAAGTATGCTGCCGTTGCACAATAAGTCACATGATAGTAATATTCATAAAATCGTATTTATTCTGGAAGACAGTATACAGACTGAACTGATGCAGGAGACACTTAGCAATGAAGATGTGCTAGAAAGTAGACACAAGGTAAACACTGTGAGTCCTTGTATGTACAACACAGATAACCATGGCAAATAACTCAGTGTTCAGAATGGTAGTAAATGGCAAAAGCAAATAAAGTCCCAGATTGATAAAAAAAAATAAAGCAGGCAGGAACTCAGCATCCAGAATGATAATAATGGCAGGCACAGTAAAGTCCCAGATAAATAAATAAATAAACAAAGGATGGTAACCAGGGGAGTAGTAGAAGTCCCTTAGTCTACAGGCACGAATATACAGGAGTTCATAGCAAAAACAAGTATACTCTTAAATAGGCATCCAGAAGTTTTGGCAAGGCAGATCACAGAAGCTCACAACAACACGAGTCCAGCACATGAAACCTTAATGACCCAACAATGAGTGCTGGGACCAAGCAACTTAAATAGGCAGATATAAGGTGCAAACCATAATGGTGATTACTAGTAACCACCTGACCCCTGGCCAGAACAAACTTGGGAGAGCAGCACAGCTCGAACTTTCCAGAACTGTAGCTCACATAACCAGAAGCCTTGTGACCCCCTGGTGGCAGGGAATGAATATTGCAAGGTAACATGATAGAACAGAGCAGAGTTCTAACACATCTAAAATGAACCATTTAATATTATTTATAGGGTGCCACAAAGTGTCAACAGCGCCTTGCAGATTACATATATATAGAGATAGTGCTATCATAACTGGATATAAAGTGCAAAACATTACTATACAGACAAGCTAGATAATTATCAAACAATTCCTCTGGTTGACACGAGGATCCACCAATCCTGGGCTGAAACCCAAGGCTATTCCCCGCATCCCGGATGGATTTGATGCTCTTGGGTACATGTAGTACTCCACAGGTTCTCAAATTCAGTCCTCAGGATCCCAAACAGTGCATGTTTTCCAGGTCTCCTAAGAGAATCACAAGTGAAATAATTAGCTCTTTTAAAATGTGTCAGTGAGTAATGAATACACCTGTGCACCTGCTGGATGACCTGGAAAATGTGAACTATGTTGGGTCCTGAGGACCGAGTTTGAGAACCTCTGTAGTAGTCTATACGTCTTCAAAAAATAAAAAACGCATACCCGATCTCAGATGGACATGTACTGTATATGTGCTTCTCTCCAACTTTCCTGCCACAGACAGGTCTATTATTTGGTCAGGTTCGTAAATCTCCAGTTTCTATAGTTATCTATTTAAAATGATCAACTATTGGTCTGAAGTTCTAAAGTGTTCTAAAGTCAGGTTTTTGGTCGTTTTGTCATCTGTTTTGACTTTAGTAAATCTTTTAATTGCAAAACAGACAGGAAATTACCCAACAACACAAAATCGACCAAAATCAACTTTTAGTAAATGTGCCCCTGAGACATTAAATACAGATAACCAATCGAGGAACACTGGCTGAACGCCACTTGTCCCTCTAAGGGCGGAATTCAATTCATTCCAGCCCCTATCGCGCCCGACGGAGCTATTCTATTCTTGCTCCTGTCGGGCGCGATCAGCTGCCAAGCGCTACATTTCAGCTCACAGCCCCAGGGGGATGAGAGCTGAAATGTGCGAAAAGTGACATGTTTGGGCGCCCAAACATCACATTTCGCGATCGCGCCCAGCACTTTGGTCGGGTTTAGCTGCTTTACGTGGCTAAACCTGACCTTTATGGGCGCGATCAGCGTGAAGAATGGCGGCAATTGAATAGCGGCCCGCGATCTCCTGTCACTTTAGACGGGAGATCCGGACCGCGTAATCAATTGAATTCTGCCCTAAGAAGGCTGAATGCCACTTGTCCCTCTAAGAAGCTGGACGCGGACCTCATGAAGAGCAACAGAGAAACCACCCAGAAAGTATAGTGAGGAGTTTGCTTAGACTTGTTAGCTGTAAGGAATGGGTATGAAATCCCAGCAGTCGGGATGCCTGCTGTCAATATAACAGCGGCATCTCGATGCTCAAGATCCCGACAAGGGTCGGGTAAGTATACTTACCCTCCCACCCTTGTTCCCCTAACCCTCTGTTTCTACATCATAACACTAACCCTCCCCGGTAGTGCCTAAACCTAACCCTCCCCCCACAATGCCTAAACCTAACCCCCCCCTTCAGCGGCTAAGTCCTAACCAGCCCCACTATACTTACGTTCGGCATCCTGGCTGTCGGGATTCTGGCATTGGGGTGTCACCTACTGTCGGTGTTCCGGTGCCAGTCTTGTAGCCGGGTAGTGGCATTCCGGCACCGGGATTTCTTCAGCCGGGATACCACATGTCGGTATAATGACTACATCCCAGCTATAAACCTCAGATCCAAAACCAAGTAGCAAGAGTGGAAATCTGCTATACTGTAAGTACTAAAGACAAAAAGTTTCCAAAAGGTATGAAGGCATCAAAAACATTGTTATCAAACACTACTTTGTCAGGGAGCTGATAGAGAACACCGCGGTTAGTGTGTTTCATGCATCTAGTAAGGACAGGGTTGCTGACATGTTGATAGAAAGTTTGCTTCTCATGTCTTCAATGTGGACTGAAACATATTTAAATGTTGATGGTTTCATTATGTTCTATTGCCTAATCTCCTTTATCTCTAATTACAGGTGAGACATCAAAGTAGTGTGATGCTCACAGGGCAGATGTATGAAGCTCTGGAAAGTGATAAAGTGCAGAGTGATAAATGACCAGCCACTCAGCTCCCAACTGTCATGTTACAGACTGAGGGCCTGATTCAGAGCCGGACGCTATGACCAGAGCGCTCGCTCTGAATCAGGGCCCTCCTACCTAAAAATGGAGCGGCCTCTTGGACGCTCGCATAGCTGTGGGTTACCACCCACAGCTTATGCGAGCGTCCATGATGATGGTCAAGACCATCGGACCATCGTGACCATCGGGCTTGCGACGAGACCCTGTGGTAGGGTCTCGGTGACCGCAAGCCCTGGAGTGATTTTGGCCAAAATCACTCCCACTGACATCACTAGTGATGTCAGTGGGGCCGGACCCAGATGGTAGGCGTTCCTATGGGAACGCCTCCGTCTGGCAGCCACGCCCCCGGCACGCCCACCAAAGGGAGCATGCTGTCAGTCACCATCGACAGCATGCCCCCTTTGGTGCGAGACCCCGAGCGACAGCTTGGCTGTCGCTATGCGGGTCTCGCGCATGCGCACGATGGAGCTCCCTCCGTCGTGCGCATGCGCATTAGGGCACCATCGACCCACTTATGAGCGTCCTACACTCGCGAGCGGGTCTGAATTAGACCCTGTGTTTGAAAAATGACAGTTGGGAGCTGGGTGGTTGGACATTTATCACTCTCCACTTTTACACTTCCCAGAGCTTCGTGTTGAATGGGAATGGGTATATTCAAAATCCTGACGCCGGCATCCCAACAGGGTTAGGATTCCGACACCTGTCGGTCGGCACCCTAACCCTCCCTCTCTCCCTACCCTAACCCAGGGCTGGGTTTATCATAATGTAACCTAGGCGCCCGCCAAGGGCCCATCAGGTTCCAAGTGGCCCGTGGCCGGACCCCCGCCCCTCGAAATCCAGCCTTGAAGTGAACCCGCTCAGTTGAAGTTGAACTGCTGCTGCTGGTACCGGGCCGGAGAGGGGACACACACAGCAGCAGCAGCACGGTCCGGGGCCTTGCCCCTACTATGCAGGGGAGGAGGAAGAGGCAGCTTCTAAAGTTAGCAAGTGTGAACTGCTCCATTCACACCTGTCCTCTGTGGTCTCCTCCGTGCCCCCACAACCCCCGCAGTGTAGCATAGCCAGCGCCCCCTTCCTGCAGCATCTAGCGAGCCCCCTCCAACCAACCCCCAGCAGCCAGCCCCCCCCTTCCACAGTCACAGTCTCACACACACTGAGTGCAGCAATCTTCCTCCACCATTACCCCCCCCCCCCCCGCCGCCGTATGGCAAGCAGCCTCCTCCGGGTCCTACCATCCGACCACCTCCCCCCCTCCACTCTCAGTGAAGCAAGCATCCTACTCCGGCTCCGTCCACTTGCCCTGTGCCCCCTCCGCAGATGGCAAGCAGCCTCCTCCGGCTCCAACCACCTGCCTCCCCCCCAAGCAGCCTCCTTCGGCTCCAACCACCTGTCCCCCCCCCAAGCAGTCTCATGCGGCTCCAACCACCTGCCCCCCCCAAAGAGCAACATCCTCCAGCTCTGACCACTGGTGTTCTGCAACATGACCCAGCTAAGACACAGAGATGACACTTTGGGTAAGTTTATGTGTTTGTGTGTGTATATATATATATATATATATATGTATATATACTGTCTATATATTTATATATTCACTGAGTCTACCTCTGTTCATCCCCCTTTTTTTCTGTCTCACCATGTTTAACCCCCTTTCTTTCTCCCTCTGTTTGTCCTCCATTCCTCCTGTCTACCTCTATTTGTCCCCCCTTTACACTTGTCTTCCTGTTTGTCCCCCCTTACTCCCATTTACCTCTGTTTGTCCCCGCTTACTCCCATCTATCTGTTTTTCCCCCTGTAATCATGTCTACCTCTGTTTGTCTCCTTTTCCTCCTGTCTCCTTCTGTTTGTTCCCCTCTCCTGCCGTCTACCTCTGTTTGTCCCCCTTTCCTCCCGTCTCCTTCTGTTTGTCCCCCTCTCCTCCCGTCTACCTCTGTTTGTCCCCCTCTCCTCCCGTCTACCTCTGTTTGTCCCCCTCTCCTCCCGTCTCCCTTTGTTTGTCCCTTATTCCTCCCCGTCTCTCTCTGTTTGTCCACCATTCCTCCCGTCTACCTCTGTGTGTCCCCCTTTAGTCTTGTCTACTTCTATTTGTCCCCCTTTACTCCCATCTTCCTCTGTTTGTCCCCGTTTACCTGTTTGTCCCCCTTTACTCCAAACTACCTCTGTTTGTCCCGCTCTCCTCCCGTCTCCCTCTGTTTGTCCCGCTCTCCTCCCGTCTCCCTCTGTTTGTCCCGCTCTCCTCCCGTCTCCCTCTGTTTGTCCCGCTCTCCTCTCGTCTCCCTCTGTTTGTCCCCCTCTCCTCCCGTCTCCCTCTGTTTGTCCCGCTCTCCCGTCTCCCTCTGTTTGTCCCGCTCTCCCGTCTCCCTCTGTATGTCCCCCTCTCCTCTCGTCTCTCTCTGTTTGTCCCCCATTCCTTCCGTCTCCCTCTTTGTCCTTAAATTCTTCCCGTCTACCTCTGTTTGTCCCCCTTTCCTCCAATCTACATCTGTTTGTCCAACTCTCCTCCTGTCTCCCTCTGTTTGCCCCCCTCTCCTCCTGTCTCCCTCTGTTTGCCCCCTTTCCTCCTGTCTCCCTCTGTTTGTCCCCCATTCCTCCCTCTTGTCCCCCATTTCTCCTACTTTATATTGCAGGCTTGCAAAAGGAGGGCCTTGGCCGTTCACTTCAAATTTCCATTCTACAACTGTTAGTGCATGTGTGTGTGTGCATGTGCGCAAGTAGTATTAATCTGTGTCATATATGATGTTTTGCCTTGCTCTCATGTTTTTTAAAATATTGTTTCCAGTGTGTATTTGATTACACATGCTGTAAGAACTGCGTATATTACAGTAGTGTCAAGTGCAAGTTAAACATATGTATGTATATATATATATATATATATAACTGTGATGTGTGTATATAATTTTATGTGTGTATCTTGTTCCAACGATACCTAGTGTAATATATGAACAGGATTGTTTGAGGGTGGTGGGCCCCAATCCAGCATCATGCCTAGGGCCCCATGAGGTCTAAATCCAGCTCTGCTCTAACCCTCCCTTTTTCTTTGTTTATTATGTATTATATTATAGTCTGGCCATGGAGTTGAAGTATTTACGCTGAATATGTTGAGTGAGTGATATGATATTTTTGTGGTGGGCTTGTTGTTATATTATTATATTCACATGGACCTGTATAATGTGATGGGCATATAGGGCTGCATCATACGTTTTGTCATTGTATGAGTACTGTTACTGCTATTTTTGTATCAATTTTGGTGAAACTAGGGAAATTTGGCTTTCTATTCCCATCCAGCTGTGCAGTGAACAGTAACAGCAAAGAATGTAACCACACATATAATGTCAGCAAATGTGTATACAATAACTGGTATAAATTACTGTCAGGTAGATATTTTGACTTCCTTTGTTCTACTGTTTCCTCTTGAAAAATAACAAAAAACTCAGTTTCCTGCTTAAAAAAACAAACAAAACCAGAATAAGTAACTGCTGAAAGTTGCAGAAAACTGAAATCTGCCACAATGTCCTGGACAATGACTGAATTATAGCTTGATATTGAAAGATAATTATAGTTTACATATAAATTTGATAATCAAAGCGCCTATAATTCTATTAGCCACACTATAACGGAATCAGCATTGCTAAACAAGGCTTTAAATGTTATCAATAAGACTACAATATCATAGTGGTTGGATAAAGTACCAAAGTGATATTACAAAAGCACTGTCACACTACAAAGTTTCTGTGAGTGGATGGCAACATCAGGGTAAATGTAATAACCCTTTTACACCAGAGCAAAAACCTGGGTCTACCCGGGTCGCAGTTCAGTGTAATAAGGTCCCGGAAAAATAACCTGGGTCAAGTGACCCGGCAATCCAACCCAGGTAGCTACCAGGAACGGACCCAGGATGGACCTGGGTAATGGTGCAGTGTAAACAGCGTAACCCGGGTTATCCGACCTGGGTCATGCCTAAAATGAGCTGATTGGTGGTTGTGGAGCAGTCACCTCCCACCTCACAAGTTTAGTAGGGCAGACCCAGGTTAAATGTGAATGGGGATGTCCTGAGAAAAACCCAAATCGATGGTGCTGTGTAAAGGGTGTCTGACCTGGGTTGGAAGTGAACCATGTCTGACAACCCAGGTTGCACCTGGGCTTTTGGTGGAAAAGAGGTATAGTAGAGTTAGATTCTGGTGGCGAGTTCAAATTCAAATTGCCGGTGATTTTGGCCATTGACCAATGTAATAGCAAGTGGCTTGCAAATTGCCTGCGGTGTGAGTTTTTTTTCCTTGGTAATGAAAAGCCAAACCTCCAGAATATGGTTCTGGCCAGCAAGATTGCTATCAGTGTGGCCAAAACCTATTAAAAAGCTCTATTCAACATATGTATTGCAGTGACAATAATTAACACTTAATTAAGAGGCCAATACAATTAATAAATATATTTATGGTGGTACACTTCAGTCATTTCTTATTGAGGGCAATTTAAATCTAAATAATAAAACATGAATTATTTTTAATTATAAGAATATTATAAATAATAATAAATCAATATTAAGAGGCCAATATTATATGTTAATAAAATAGTATTAATAAGATAATTAGCAACCTTGTAGCTTATTACAGCCAAGTATTAGTATTCAGAACACTAAAATGGCGATGGGATGGCCAGTTGCAGTGAGTTGTTTGAAAATAGCTATTTTTTGGTGGTTTTCTCTCGTTTGACTCTAATTCATCTGGCAGTTTGCAACTCACCGAAATAATCACAGAAAACCAGTGATTTGAGCAAATGGCACTCCATCATAAATGCATGCCATCCTCAGGGAGATTCAGAAGTGCCAAAGGTTACTGTTACAAGTAGTGTACATTGCATGCAAGAGGTTCTGTATATCTATCTTTTTATCCCCTATAATCTGTCAATGTCACCACTTCCTCAAGCGGAGTGTAGCTGGAAGAGCTCTGCAATACACATGACTGTGCTTTTTCTGCTGCAGTCTATGACCGGAAACTGGTGACTAACTGTGATAGTAGTAGAACAGGAGAGGATGCATGCTTCTTCTCCGTCCCCTTTATCTTCCCACTGCTAGTCGCCACATCCTTTATAAAGTAACATGCGGCTGAATGTGAAAACCTATACCGCCCACTGTTCTTACGTCCACAACCACAGCCGTTATCATAAGTATCGGGACATACGCTACCCCCATGCAAAAGATTTGGCTAAAACAGACATCCCAATTTAATCTGCACTCTGTGATCAAGGAAGGAAGTCAGCTTACATGCCCACGACACTCCCACGAGATAGAAGAATTCCTTGCATTGTCACCTCCCGGCCAGAAACGCTAATTTCACAGAAAGTGTGGACCATAGACAGACACTTCAATCCGGACGCACTAGCAATCATTGTCCGTGTGTGGATACCTGTTCTGGCAATACACAGAAGCCGTGCTTTCTTCTGCACATGCAGGGTATGCTGAAATCTGCAAGATCCGTTTGCATTGTGACTTGCGTGCGACTCACAATCAGCCCCATTATTTGTGAAAGGACTTAGAGTCACTCCATTAGAAACTGATACAAGTGGTCGAAGTGGGAATTTTGAAGTGGGCGTATGAGGCACGGCCACTCAAAAGGGGGCATGGCCTTAAGACACACCCATTTTTTCATCAGTGTAGTGTACCACACCGTAGTACCCCTTATACACATTATGCCACACAATAGTAGTGCCCCTTATAAGGAGAAGTGCGCCCAGCCATGGGAGCGTGATGTTACGTCATGACGTCACCCTCATGCTCCTAGAAGCCCAGGAAGGCTGGAAGGAACTGCAGGAGGCAGCGCGGAGCCGGAGATGCTGTCACGCCGACGCACCATGTACTTTCTCGGCGAAGCAGTCTGTCAGCAATGGCCGCTAATGCTGGCTACATAGTGAGTGGTGGTGTGTCATACCGGCGGCCAAATTCTTAACAGTACGTCGCACCCGAGCTAGAAACTTGTAGGAAAAAAAATAAATGTTTAGTGCTTGAAATGCCGGTATGCCTTACCGTTACATACCGGCACACTGCGAGCACTGACTGATACAATATGTAGTATATGGGAACTATGGAAGAACAAATGTAAAGTACATCCCATGGAATGTCCAAAACGTTTAGTGATACCAAGAAATGATCACAGTTCCTGATATCCAAGTAACCCAAACTTTG
The DNA here is from genome assembly GCA_031769625.1 of Taudactylus pleione. Taxonomy (NCBI): domain Eukaryota; kingdom Metazoa; phylum Chordata; class Amphibia; order Anura; family Myobatrachidae; genus Taudactylus; species Taudactylus pleione. The sequence goes on along the minus strand of JAUIMM010000115.1, from coordinate 16,953,137 downwards.
TATTTCACAGGTATTTCTGCCTAGATATCTGAAGGTTTTTCTTGCTTACTCTTCTAAAGCAAGCATTTTATGTCATGGAAATCATTTAAAAGCATGTGCTACTAAACCTCAGTTAAACTTTAATTGACATTAATGGAAAGATAATATTTATATTCACCTACTTACCAATGACACAGATTGAACTACTGCACATTATGGCAGTTTTCTCTTACTACAATATAGAGATGAGCCGCTCAGTTTTGGCTTGCATCTTCAGCTAAGTTGGGATCTGACAACAAGGACACAGGTCATCTTTCCAGAAATCTCGGCTCCCATGTAGTTCGGATCACGTATAAAGTATATGTGATCCAAAACACGTGAGAGCTGAGAGTCACGGAAAGATGTCATCTTGACTCTGAAAGATGATGTGTGTAATATGTCAGTATTAGGAGATAGCACCCTGCACTTTCTCTCCACTCGGTACATGGACCCTGAATTCTTGGAGGCACGACCTTGCACCTTGATCGCTATATATACATATATACAGAGCCGTAACCATACTTTCTGGTACACTGGGCCAGAAAGAGCTTTGGCTTCTCCCTTCTCACATTTTGCAATGAAGGACATAAGACGCGTGACTGAAAAAGGGGGATGGCCTCATGAGGAAGGGTCATGACAAATCTGATTTGTCCAGTACGATGATGAAGGGGATCTCATTGTACCACTGTTATCCAGGTGTCGGTGCCAAATTCAGTGTGAATCCAATGCCTGCAGTGATGATACACAATAATTATGCAGTATAACTCACCATCTCTAGCTGTAGGAGCGCACTGGTGAAGCTGCATCTGCAGCAAGATTTGTCCATCAGAACAACCGTATACAAGCTGGAGTGCAGAGTGCTACTTGTAGCGTATATGCAGCAAATATCAGCGTCAGAGAAATCCATGTATGTAGGGCCGGCGCAACCCGCTCAGCAGATCCTGCACTGCAGGGAGGCGCCAGGCTGGAGAGGCGCTCTCCCTGCAGCTGCTGATTTCATTCTTGCTGATGCCGGCTACCGCTTGTCAAACTGTATGACAGGCAGGGGAAGCCTGCTGCAGAGAAGCACGGCTCCTCACCAAGTCCCACCCCTTGCTTTTCCCCCTCCTGGCCGGATCTCCCCTCCCGTCTATTCTCCTCCACACTCCTCTGAGCAGCTCTTCACCACCAACACCATCGAACTTGTTCCCTGTTGCCGGGTCCCCTTTCCTACTCTCCTCTGCTCCTTGCTGCTGCTCTGCTCCTGGCATGCTGTCTGTGCTGTGACCCACCCGGTACAAAAAGCTCTGCTCCTGGATGTCTCCCTTAATTGATGATTGCAGCCACCTGTTTTGAAACACCTGCCTCATCTTTTAGCTAGCTCAACACTGGTGGCTGCAATCACTAATTAAGTGATTAACTAATTATGCAGGAGCAGAGCATTTCATACTGGGTGGAAGGGGTGATGTTGGAATGTAGGCTACCCCCGGTACACTGTGACCTTTTCACACCCCCAACCCGGACTGCTCTCCGCTGCAGGGAGATGACAGGGTAATGCTGTTTCAGAGCAGCAAGGGTTAAGCGTTCAGCCTTTGGGTGGGGCTCATGTTAGGCAGCCGACCAATGAGATGAGGGATGTAGGGCAGGTGACCCCTGGGGAAGAATGATCATTTATGGACTGGGATGCTGTTTCTGCCTTCGTGAATGTGCACAGAGGATCCAGTCACCCCGTGACCCTGCTGCTGTGGGTGCAGGTGGCAGAAGGTCTCCTCACTACCTCTCTGCCAGCTGTAGATGTTTGGGTGCAGGAGAGTTTAAGAAGAGGAAGACCTGGCAGCTCAGAGGTAAAGGGGACAGGGCTGGGGTCCCTGGGAGAAGTGGAGGCACCTGCAGGGTGCCAACTTTCCCACACTCCCCAAGCACAATGCAGATGGTCACCCAAATAAGCTATATGTTGTGGAACTACAATCCTCAGCAGGAGACTTGCATGGCATTCTGGGACTTATAGGTCCACAGCAGAAGGAGAGTCAGGGGTTGCATATCATTAATGAGTATGTACAGAAACATAAGAGCATGGTGTATACATATGCACTGGTCATCTCCAGATTGGACTATTGGAACCTCCTCCTATCTGGCCTCCCCAAATCCCATCTCTCTCCTCTCCAGTCTATCCTTAATGCTGCTGCATGGCTTATCTTCCTCTCCAAATGCTCTACATCTGCCTCCCCTCTCCTACAAGCCCTCCACTGGCTCACCTTCCCTTTTAGAACCCAATTTAAGGTTCTCACGCTCGCTCACAAAGCCCTCACCCAATCTTCTCCCATATACATCTCTGATCTCATCTCCCTTCACGCTCCTCTCCGCCCTCTTCGTTCAACTAGTGCACATCGCCTTTCATGCCAGCTGATTACTTCCTCCCACTCCCGCCTCCAAGATATTGCCCGCACTGCTCCCCACCTCTGGAACTCTCTCCCACTCCCCATCAGACTCTCCACCTGTTTGCAATCCTTCAAACGGGCTTTCAAGACCCACTACTTCATCAAAGCTTCCAGCTATCATTCTAACTCCTTGCTACATGCTCCTTCCTCCCCATCTACCCCATCTGTGTCAACCCAGTTTGTCTTCCCCCACCTTGTTAGAATGTAAGCTCTCACGAGCAGGGCCTTCTACCCTCTTGTGCTTCTCCTTACTATAGTGTAATTTACTTCTTACTCACCACTAGGGCACCTAACACTTGTTGCTTATGCTCTGATGCTTATCTGGGTGATATGGTCGCTAATGTAGCAATATATATTATCCATGTCCTGTATTGTATTGTTCTGTAAGTCACTTGTCTACAATTTGTTTATGTACTTTGTAAGGCGTTGCGGAACACTTGTGGCGCCATATAAATAAATGATAATAATATGTGTGAAATGCATAGGACATAGCATGTAACAAGCTCCATATACCCAACTCCTGCCCTGCACATGCCTGTGTAAAATGGATGTCTATACAGTAATGACAATAATGTACAGTAATCTCCACATCTAATGCAGACTCTGCTGGGAAAGTTTATCACAAAAAACATTTTGACCCAAAACAAATGTGGTAATTCTTCTGCAGAAAATGTCTATACACGTCTACCTACAGTATTGCAGCTGGCATGTAAGCATGTTTCTGATGTGTACACAGGGCAGAACATGTGTATAGTGGTCTCATGACTGACCATTTCCACTTATTAAATTATAAAACCCTGGATACAAACTGTTATGTACATCAAATTTACATGTCTGATAAAGAGCAACACGTGTGTGTATGTATCAGGTCTGGCACAATATGGTAAGTCGGCCCTGTGCCGCCGCCACCATGTAAGGGGAACTACTAATGTGGGTATTGCGTGTAATGGGCACTACTACTGTATGATGTAACATGAAGAAACAACACTACTGTATGGTGTAATGTGAATCAGGGGCACTATGTGCAGTGTAATGTGTATAAGATTGTGCTACTGTGTGGCGTAAATTGAATTGGGGGTACTACTGTCTGGCCAGACCCTTTCAACGTTTCAGAACCTGTATTTATAGTTCTTTCATCAGGATAAACATACAACATACATTAAAACCTTTTATACCAGACACCAAGTGAAGCCGCCGGAAGTCTGTGTGCAACACAGCTTGTCGGCGTTAATTACTGTGCATAGCAACCATCACCATAATAAACAGCAGCTGCTTCTAATACAAGCAAGTAAAATATGCTTATATCAAACTTTATGTATCAAAATTCTTAACCTCAGTAAATAAAAGTAATATCTCTTTACTGATAGTAACTGACTATTACTACTTAAATTGCAATAAGATTCGATACAACACATAGTTTCAATTATGTAACGACCATGCAACATGTTTATTGGAAAAGGATAAATTTTTAATAACAAAACAGAGAACTATATAGAATCATACTCTCCCCTTATAAAAAGGCATATAAACCCAGGGATTCATTGAGGCCCAAGGGTGCCGAAGTACCCATCTGAAAGATCCATTGGGATTCTAATAGCAATAATCTCTGCGATCTGTCACCTCCACGAATCCAAGCTGGCACATGATCTATAATACGATACCTCAAAGAGGTTAAACTGTGATTAGCTTCCAGGAAATGGCTAGTGACCGATCGGTCACTGGATTTCTTAGATAGGGCTATCCTGATGGCGCTGTGATGCAACGCCATATGCTCTTTGAACATGCTCTCCGTTTTTCCAATATAATTTCTGCTGGAGGGGCAGGTAATCATGTAAATAACACATTTTAACTACAAGTCAAAAAGTGTTTAATATGTATATTTTTAACAGTAGTCTAAAAGAACTGCTACTGACCATTTAGTTACATGTTGTGCAGTTCGGACATCTAAAACAACCTGTTTTTTTTCATCTTTAGGAAACAGGTCTGAACAGTTGTAATCTGTTACATCTGTTTTGCCTAAACGGTCACACAAACTTCTGCCTCTAGTGTAACAGGGCATAATACGGGAATCTCTCAAAGTACTCAATTTAGGGTCACTTGCAACAATTGGCCAAAATAGATTAGTAGATTTTCTAACCAGCTCGCTAGCTACATTAAAATGGTTCACCAAAGGCACTACTGACCTTTTTTCTCTAGCAGTGGTGGGTAGTATCGATTGTTACCTAGTTAACTGTAATGCTTTGTCCCTTTGTCCCAGGAGATCCTCTAAAGCAGGGGTGGGGAACCTTTTTTCTGCCGAGGGCCATTTTGATATATTTAACATTATTTGCGGGCCTGGTTTAGGCCATGCTCCCTCCGTGTGATTTCATATGGGAGTGGGGCCACAATCGCCGGTGATTACAGCAATGCCCAGAGCATCCTGAGGATGCTCCAGGTGGCACTTCTGCATAGATTCCGGCTGAGGTGTGCCATTCTAGGCACCCAGCTAGCCAGATGAGGTTAGCAGAAAAAAGCTCTGAGGGCCAGACCAAATGATACCGAGGGCCTTATAAGGCACCCGGCAGGAGGTTCCCCATCCCTGCTCTAAAGGGTATCCCCTTTGATGGAACTTCTCCGTCATCCTTTCCAATTGTATCCTTAGGTCCTGGTTGTCACTAGTAATACGTCGTACTTGCAGAAGCTGCAAGTAGCATAATCCCTGTTTAAGATGCCTAGTGTGACAACTATTGAATTGCAAGATATTATTCCGATCAGTGGACTTGGTAAAGAGGGAAGTCCCTGAGGTCTCGTCTCTAAAGGTAATCATGACATCTAGAAAATGTACCTTGTCTCTTTGAATGTCAAACGTGAATTTGATAGGATGTTACAGATTGTTGTGAGCCGAAAAAATATCTGCCAACACTTGTTTATATCCCGACCACAGGATCAACACATCGTTTATGTAATGATAGTACAATATTATATGTTTAGCAATGGTAGGATCTGCAAAGAATATCTCTTTTTCCACGCTAAACATATAACTAGCACAGCCCGAGGTTTATATATAGCATTGGCTGTCAAAATAAAAATAGTTACACTTCAAAGCGCGTTCTAGTAACTCCAGAAAAAATTCAACTGGTGGACCCTATCTGAAATAAATTTTTTGACAGCCAAAACGATTAATATATATACTATATAATTTATATATATACTGAGCCAGTGTGCATACTCCATTGCCACTAGAGCACACCACCTGAACTCCCCTATATGTTCTTGGCTGGATCTGGTGCAGATATTATATACAGTGCTGTGTACTGTACCTGTCATGCATACCTGCTGCATTAACACTGTGTGATCCTGTAAACCTGTTCTGTCTGGTTAATAAACCTAAGACCTGGTTAGATTATCTACCATGTATACTTAAATCCATAACACACTACTGCCACCTATATAGGGGCATACCTATAATGGGTGCAGGTTGTGCGGTGCACATGGGCCCCTGGGTCCAGGGGGGCCCACACCGCACACCCTGCACCCATACTATCTAATATTTACCTCTCCGAAGTCCCACGTCTACTGGAGAAGCACTAAACAGAAAGTCTGGAAAGCGGTGCCCATTTTCCCGGCGTTCTGTGCATGCGCAGTAGGAAAATCGCCTGCGCATGCACAGTGTCCTGCGCATGCGCAGTAGACTCCGGGCACAGACTAGTGCCTGGGGTCCACTGAACCTGTCTGTTCACCACGGCCACCGGAGAGAGAGGAGGGGGCCCTGGATGGGGAGTGAACACGGGCCCCCTCCTCTCTAAATACGCCCCTACACCTATATCAACTATAGGATCTGCCAATACTCAAAACCAAACTTGGTGGGAAGCTCTGAGCCAAATCCGAGCCACTCATCTCTACTATTACATATTTGTACCTATCAGTCATGTATTCTAGTTATTCATAAATCAGACTGCATTATTCTGCCGAAACATAATATTCTATCATTTAGACCGTATATGTATGACAGTTTGCAAGTTGATAGGTGTCATGAATTTGTTAATGGTATCAATGGCTACCCCATAGTAATGGTGGTCTTGTGTGATGTGCCTTTCCAATTTGGTTTGACACCTTCGGTCACATGAAACCATGAGGAAGCATGTTCAAGAGTCGTAGAGCTTCATTTAGAATTCCATTGAGGTGGAAAAAATATAGTCATCTCTGTAGTGCACACTTATACCAAAATGTGTCTGTAGTAAGATTTGTGCATATGTTAGAGAGGGGGCAAGGGGAGGAGTAGCATTAGTTGAATAGAGTATGGGTATGTACGTTTAAGTGTAAATCACCCTCTGGAATGCAACCTAATGAAATGGATGTATCCCATATGCTTCTTAGGAGGCAGGTTTTGTGGGGTACTGGAGACCTGGTGTAAAGATATTTGATGATAATGATAATTACAACAGCAGCCAGGGCCGTAACTAGGGTGGTGCGACATGTGCCATGGCGCAGGGACCCGCAGGGCAGGGGGCGCTGTTCATGCCTGTCAAGTTTTTGTTTATAATCTTTCTCACTTGTAGCATCCTCTTCTTTTATCCCCGGCATCTCTTGACCACTCGTATCTACTCCCTGGCCAACTTCTTGTCCATCTGGCCTCCTCCCCAAGCACCTTCAGTCACATCCTCTTTTATGCCTGGGAGGCTTGCCCACTCCTGCGGGGTGCCGGGAGCGCCACCTGATTTTCATTTTGGGAGAGTGGGCAATTATGACATATACTACAAGTAGCACTCTTTCTATACCTTCAGTCGGTGATCTACACTGCCGGCCCCAGGCTTGAGCACGGCTGTTCTGTTGGACAAATCCTGCTGCAGGTGCAGCTTCACTATCACTCTCCTACATCTAGAGCTGGTGAGTTATACTGCATAATTATTGTGTATTATCACTGCAGCCATTGGACTCACACTGTATTTGGCAGTGACACCTGGATGTTAATGGTACTACGGGATCGGTACCCTTTCATCCTCATACAAGACAAATCAGATATGTCATGCCCCTTCCCCATGAGGCCAATCCCCTTTTCGGTTGCGCATCTTATGTCCCTATTAGAAAAATAGGGAGGGGGGAAGGGTAACATCATTGCTCTTTCTGGCCCAGGGCACCAAAAAGTCTAGTTACAGCTCTGACAGCAGCACTAACTGTCCGTTCCTAATGGCTCCTTTCATATCATTAGTGGCATGGATATAGTAGATGAAGTCTCAGACATCTATTTGAATGACCTGTTTGCCATTTCTTTTTGGGCTATTTCCGAAATGAAGATTCTCATTGTATTTTTTAAATAGGTGATGGATGGATGTGGTGGGGTTTGAATTTCATAATAATTTACCAGGAAAATGTGACTTTGCATGTATTAATAACAATGTCAAGACACTACTCTCTCATGTGTATATGACACATCATTGTTTTATATTGTATAAAAATTGGGTAATTTGACCTTAGAATCTATTACAATCACTGTCAAGCCAAAGGCATAAGTATACAGTATGTATGTGTATGCTTGCTGATGCAGAAATACTGTTCTAGTTTGACATGATGGGTGGCGGGGAGGGGGGTGGGTGCTTTACTTCTACTTACCTGAGTCTGGGCCAGTTGGAGGGACCAGGTGGGGACCCGGGTCAGCTGCTGGCAATTGTACTGGGGACCAGTACAATTGCCATCACTTGTAACACTTCTCCTCTGCCCACTACCGCTGGCCTCTGAGCAGCAGCAGTTTCCTCTTTCTCAGTGCCTGATGTGCCACTGCAGAGCTATATATGTAGTGGGTAGAGAAGTGTTACAGTTGGGAGCGATCGCCCTAATGCTGCATCACGCGGCTGTGCCACAAAGTGTTGTACATTCTTTTGAGGGGCTTAGCCACACCTCCTCAATTTGGCCACGTCCCATACCCATCTCTGCTCTGTACTTTATACAACTTTTAAAGAGTTTTTCAGAGGAAATTTGTAGTTGAAGGGGTGTTCAGAAAGCAAAAAAGGAAGTGGTAGTGAGGGGAGAGCCTATAGCACTCCAATTTGTAAACTGTGTCAAATCTAAACCAGCCTGTAACAGTCATTAGGGCTGAAAGTCACACATTCATAAAGTACATATCTTCATACAGTAGGACTGCTTTCATTTGTCCATTGGACAGAGGCGTAACTAGGGTATTTGTCACCCAGTGCAAGATGAAAAATGCTGCCCCCCCCAACAAAATGGGTGTGTCCCCATGCCACAAGGGGTGAGGCCACTGGAGAATGGTGGGGTATCAACATGACATACCACTGTATCTCGTCACTCTGGAAACATTCATTTCCATTCCAGTTTCAATCCCAGGTATGACTGTATTTTAATTTATGGAGAATGTGATGTAGGTTGATATAGTTAGAATTCACAGTCTTCCCTTGTAATAGCAGATGGCTCACTGGTAAGCTGTCTGACTGCAAAGCATGAAGTGTCAGGTTTGATTCCCAACTATGACTGTACTTTGAAATGTGAATATGACTGAAGGGGAGGAGATGTGATCAGACGCAGAGAGGAAATGCCAGGACTCACAGAGCAGATAGCTACATTGCAGAGGGACTTTCCTCTATAACAGCAACTTGAGGATACGCTGCCCTGGCCAGAGGTACCCCCCTCTGCTGGGCCTGCAACAGTGCTTCAGAGCATGTGCCCTGCTCGACCTCCCCTAGTTACACTACTGCCATTGGAATTCTTTGAGTTCCTCATGATGCCCTAAGGAATTAAAGGAGCCCTGGCAACATTCCAGCGAACGATGGAACAAATGGAACATTTGGGCAATATTATCATATTTTGGACCACTTTGCAAGCTCATAGCCAGCGTCTCATCAAATGTATGAAACGTTGGTTGGATCATTTGATTGCAAGGGGACTCAAATTATCTTTGGACAGGAGCAGATTTTGTCATTCATCTATCAAATACTTGGGATATATAGTGAGCTGAAATTGTCACAGATCCATCCAAGATAGAAGCAGTGTTAAATGGTCTAGACCCAAGAAGCTAAAGGAATTAAGATCTTTCTTAGGTTTCTGTGGGTACTAAAAAATATTTTGTGCTACACTACTCTAAAATTGCCAAGACACTCACAGAACTCACCATAGGGTATGCTCTGGTGCATAGGTAGAAAACAAAAAATCAAGATCCTCAGAAGATATACTACCACCCTCACTAAAGCTTCAGTACTAGCTTATGCCAATCCAAAGTTGCCCTACATTCTTCATATAGACGGTTCATTTGATGGATTGGGGGAAGTGCTTTATCAGAGGCATGAGAATCATCTTCGGTATCATACATAAGCAGAGGTCTGACAAATAGTGAATGGAATTACTCTGTACATAAGCTAAAAATGTTGGCCTTGAAATGGGCTACTGTTGACCAGCTGCATGACTATTTATATGGGGCCAAACTAGAAGTGCATACAGACAACCTTCTGACATACATTCATACAAGTGCCAAGTTAGATGCCACTGGGCATCGCTGGTTAGCTGCCCTCAGCATATATGAATTTAGTTTGAAATACCGTTACGGAGTAACCAATATTGATGTTGAAAGTCTTTCCGGTATAAGTGATCAGATCATGGAGTTGAGTGGCGAAGAGTGGGTGGAGGTTCCTGCTTCTACGGTTAAAAGCTCTTAGGACCTCACTCAGAGTTGGTCAAAGCGGCCGCACGGTCGTACGGAAAAAGGGGCCGGTTATGCAAATGATTCCCTTGCAAGTTGCGTCCCTAAGTTCGGATCGGTAGTTGGCCGACCAAGGGGAGGAAGCAGTCGGATGACAAAAAAATACGCCCCCTTCTCGTACGCATTGCACGTCATCTCCGGGCATATAAGGATTAATCGAGACCATCGGGAACCATTGGAACTGGTCGTAGAGCTTAAGGTTGACCATACCCTCTCTTAAGCTCTACGATCATGTCAGTGTAAAAACCTCCCATGTCACATGTGCCATGACGCTACTTTGTTAATTATGCACTCCCATAATCCGTATGCACTCCCATAAAGCGCCGTTCGCATAATGAGGCACGCCTGCATTCGGATCTCCACTCCCCCGTTTTCAAGCACCTTCCCCTGTTACCACCCACAAACGCCTCCATCTGTCACTCAACCTACCGACCTGGCTGTGTTCAAGGAGAGAGAAATTTCTGATCGTAGCGGCTAGTTTGCGCACGCGCATTGCGAACTTTACGCATGTGCAGTATAGTGAACATCGGTGGCGTACGACCGTGTGGCCGCAACGACCGACTCTGAATAAGGTCCTTAGTGTGTATAAGGCCAAAGAGAATGAATGTTGCAGCAGTAAGTTACTTGGGTGTCTCTAAAGAAGTGATTCCTCCAGTCTATTGCTGGTTTAGTGGAATGGACTTGGATGTCCTACCCAAGATAACTTGTGAACAGGTGAGACTAGAACAACAGAGGGATCTCATTATTGTTCCTTTGTTGACAACTATGCAAAATAAGTATTCTTTATTCCATCACAACAATCTTCCAAAAGAGTCAAAGATATTGCTGAAAGAGCAGAAAAAGCTGACACTGATGAAGGAATTATTATACCAAAGAATACAACATATAGAAAGGAAAATAGACCTTGAGCCAAATCTGTTCCAAATACAATGTATACAGTCTTTCCTCGTTGCAAAACAAAGATGAGATGTATCATATTTATCGTTCTTAGTGATGTCACGGTTCCTCAATCAGAATATGAAAGATAAAATGACATCAAAGACCAAACAGCAAAAATATGCTTAAAAAATTTATATTATAATATACACCCATACATACCCATATATTTACATATACACACTGAGGTGTCTTTTTCACCTTGAAACATGTCAGAAGAGTGATAAGAGAACGCATCCACATTCATTTCCAGGAGATCCAAGCTGCTTCAGTTAGAGAAATACCCGGCCATCATATCCTGACTGCATGTCTGGTTTTTCTGATTCCATTTCAAACATCTATCTTTTACGGATGCCACTCTTTGTTTTTATTGGCTTTTATTTGTATTAAAGTGCTTTCATTTACAATACTGCACTATGAGAGGTTCTTTTTCTCTATATGCCTGACACCCCATATGAATATGTGAGTGGAATCCGTGATTAGAGAAACCCTGATATGAGCTGTTTTGTGTGTTACATGTAAGATAACGTGAGCACCTCCTGCCTGCATATTATTTTGGGTGTATGAGTTGCATATTTCTTATTGAATTCTAAGAATAAACAAAGAAACCTTTATATGAAAGTTCAACACCTCTGGATGTAAGCACTTATGTGAGTCATATTCCACTTTTTCTTGGTGACCTATTATGGTGGAATGATTCATCTTTTGATTTATCTGCAATTCTGGGGATCTCACCGTCATACTTCCTGAAATAACACTGCACACACAGGCTTGGCCTGCCATTATTATAGCATACATCTTAAGTATGTCATCTGGAGCATGGAGTTAGAACCGGAGTTGGAACTGGATTTGGACTTTTGACTACTTTCTAACCAAAAATTAAACCACTTCCCAAACACAGCAGCACAGGAATGCTGCCACTCCACCTTCATTTACACTCCCCTGAGACTGGGTTTGGGTGCTGTCTCATGCTGCAGCCAAATCGAACTCCACAAACTGCAGGATGCAACAAGACCACACACTCAAGATAAGGAGATGCTGTGGCTTTTTGCAGATCACTCTATCATTTTTTTATTTCTGATTAAGTTTAACGTGGCTTTTAACTTATAATGCGGTCACCATTTATTTATTTTTTATTTTTCTCCACCTGGACGCTATACTTCCACTACTTGCACACCCTGCCAGATGTAACCTACGCAGTGCGCCCCAGATGGCTGCCTCGGATTTTTCTTGGACAGGATGTACAAACACGTGGATCTATGAATTCAGTGCATTTCATATTTCAAATGTTTCAGTCACCCGTAATTGTCATGCCCGAACTGCAGCACTGTTTGCTGTATTTACCATTCCCTGTTTTGTAAAATGTACTTCCATCCCACTGTATGCTATAGTGGTGTGCTATACCTCCACTGAAGTACATCCTCCATGGGCAGGATGTACTTCATGTGGATCTACTCACACAGGGTATATCATACTGCCACACGGGTGTCAGTACTCCCATATATGCCTTGGGTCCTTGTATGGCTTATCTCCAACAGTGCAACCTTCGCAGTGTGCCCAACATGGCTGCTTCACCTGGTACACTCGTGGATGGGATGAAAAATACATGGACTTGACTATTATGGTTGGACCCTACTCCTAGCATCAGGATGCTGCAACCACACCGACTTTGTGTCATCTCTTCTATTCCACCCAGGGTAATCGTACGTAGTGCGCCCAAGACAGCTGCCTCATTTGGTATTTTTTGTGGGTGGAATATATAACCCATGGAAGGTATTTCCCAAAATGTCTGCACCAACCCTGCAATATGCTTATTGTGCTCTCTAGGTTTCAGTTGATTTTAATTATCTCGGTGTGGTTTTCTATCTTTTGCAACACCAAATCCTTGTACAATGTACCATGTTTTCTGATGTCTGTAAAGCGACTTTGAGTCCTATTCGAAAAAAGCGCTATATAAATAAAATTATTTATACATACATGTATATATACATTTTTTAAGCATATTTTTGCTAATGTTTGGTCTTCGATGTATTTTATTTTTCATACTCTGATTGAGGAACTGTGACATCACTAAGAATGATAAATACGATACATCTCATCTTTGTTTTGCAACGAGGAAAGACTGTATTCATTGTATTTGGAACAGATTTGGAGCAATGTCTATTTTCCTTTCTATATGTTGTATGCTCTTGTTTGTAAGTTATGGTGACATGCCAATAGGTTGTGTTTTGCTGCCAATTTGTGCCCTGGTTAGGACTCGTAACTTTTGTTATTTCTATTTCAGGAAAGAAGACTGCAATCCCAGAGACAAGTTTATTATCAGGTAGTATTACCTATCCTGTAATGACCATTAGTTCTCTAACAGCCCTTCATGACAACCATGGCCACTTAAGGGTGGACAAACCATTCAGACTGATCTCTGATTGATTCTTCTGGCCATACATGGATCAGGAAGTTATTCAATACTGCAGTACATGTGGAAACTGTCTACTGAGAAAAATCCTTCCTTAGCATGGAGCTTCAATGGTCAACATCGCCAATCAAGGACCATTAGATCTAATATGTTTGGATTTTTTTCTTTTGAAGGACCATCTGGTAAACAATATCATATTTTGGTTATAACATACCATTTTACCAGATACACCCAAGCTTACATCACTGTGAATCAGAAAGCCGCTACAGTAGCTAGAAAGTTATGGGACAGATTCTTTGTCCATTACGGATTGCCTGCAAGAGTACACACTGATCAAAGCAGGGAGTTTGAGAGTCATTTGATCTGTGAACTCTGTGCATGTTGTGGGATCACTAAGTCACATACTACTCCTTATCATCCACAGGGTGGTCCACAACCAGAGGTTTTAACAGAACACTACTTGATATTTTGGGCACATTAGGGTCTAGGGCTAAACATCAGTGGTGTAGATATTCGAGTTAACTAACACATGCATATAATTGCACAAAAAATGAATCAACTGGGTATTCCCTCTCCATATTAATGTTTGGGTGGGAGGTACAATTACCAATTGATATATGCCTGGGGCTCACAGCTAACAACTCATCTTTCCAATATAACACCAATTACATAGCTCAATTTAGAAAGGAGTTAAAGAAGGTATATCAGCTTGCTCATCAAACCTCACAGAAATTTGTAGAAAGAAATTAAATCTGATATGAAAATTTGAACATTGGGGATAGGGTACTTCTGAGACCGTTAGGTTTACCCAAGAAAAATAATTTTTACAATTGCTGGAGAGAAGAAGCATATATTATTGTTGAAAAGCTTCCGAATCTTCCTGTTTACAGATTCAAATTGGAAAATGGGTCAAGACCAGTATTGAAATACCACCGTTGACATTTATTGCCTATTAGTCATGAAATCTGATTGCCTGAGTCCAATTAAGAAGCTCGACAGGACTTCACTAATGAGAATGGAGTTAATTGCCTGAACAACAAAGTGAGAAACAGCTACAAATATTTGTAGTACACTCCCTTTTAATGAAAATAGTGATATGGGGTAGGATAGCTATGAGTATAATACTGGAGGATTTTGCTACAGACATAGTTTTCCCAAATTGTTAGATGATAAAGGGCCTGATTCAGACCCACTCGCGAGCGGCTGTCCGCTCGCAAGTGGGTCGATGTTATGGACTGAGCATGCGCACGACGGATGGAGCTCCGTCGTGCGCATGCGCCAGACGCGACGAGCGAAGGAAACTCCTCCGCTCGTTGTGTCTGATCAAAGGGGGCGTGCTGTCGATGTTGATTGACAGCACGCCCCCTTTGGTAGGTGTGCCGGGGGCGTGCCTCCCTGACAGGGGCGTTCCCACGGGAACGCCTCCCGTCAGAAGCCGGCCCACTGACATCACTAGTGATGTCAGTGGGAGTGATTTTGGCTCTGATAGAGCCAAAATCACTCCGGAGCTTGCGGTTGAAAATCTCAACCGCAGGCTCCGGCTCGCAACTTCGATGGTCGCGATGATCTCGACCATCGCGGCCATCAAAATGCACGCTCGTATAGCCTGTGGGTGGTGACCCACAGCTATACGAGCGTCCAGGGGGACGCTCCATTTTCATGGAGGCCGGCCCTCATTCAGAGCATGCGCTCTGCTCAGAGCATACGGCTCTGAATGAGGGCCAAAGTTCCATTGGCAAATCATAATGGCCATATTGGTTATGATAGAGGTGATCCTGAAGAACATTCTAAGAGGGCAGAAATGTGAATGGAACTTTAAGCTCTGGGAATGTAATAGAAGAATGACTATCGACTAATTCACCAGGAGTCACTCTGGAACTAGTTAGGACTCTCAGTCCCCATCCGGTACGAGAACGAAAACCACCTTTGATGCTTACTTATGATGAGTTAAGATTATCCACTGAAGCACCAGTGGTAGTGCAGCCATATTTTGTAAATTTATGGTCCTAGTTTAGCAGTGGTTACTAGAGTTAGGATATTTTAGAGTACTAGTCAATTTATGTTGAAATAGGGAAAGTAATACAATAGTATATGAAAGAGATAGTGCTCTGGGACTAAAAAAAAAATGCATAGCATATCGGTTTTATTACTTGAGCACCAGGGGAAGAATGTAACCTGTAATTAATAGGCAGCCTCATGCATATACATTGTATATCTATAAATATGTATAGTATGCTAATGAGGTGTAATGTAATGAATATGTATATAGGAATGTAATGTAATAAATGTGTTTATAGGATGTAATGTATATGCAGGTGTTTGATGATTACAGTGGTGACAGTGGGATCATTTATTGGGAGGACTGTGGACTAATGCAGTATCTCTGGCACTGAAGGGGTGCCGTTAACAGTTTATGGAGTGATATTGGAGCCGGTTCTTTCCCCGGCGGTAGCTTAACTGAGGTAGAAGGAGAGGGACAGTATGGAGGACTAAGCTGGAGAGGTTAAAGGCAGAGATTGGATGATGTGGACCGGCTTCTGGGAACTATCCAGAAGGTGTATCACCCACAGGAGGAACACACAGGGAATCGGCCAACAGGAGAGTTAAGGTACAGTCCCCAGGAGAGACAGGCAGCTAAGACTGGGTAACTGAGAGCACGAATCCTTCTGGAATAGGAAATTAGTCCTCAGTTACACTTAAACTAGCAGCCTAATCAAACAAAGCATACAGTTACACATTTTCAGGCAAACTATGACATAGGGAAAATACTGCAATATGTAATCATAAATAATTATTTTCCACAGAAAGCCCTAAACTGACAGGAAAGATTAAGATATCTTGACACTTAGAAAGAGCGATGTAAGTACTGCTGTACCACTGCATCACGAGATACATAATTCAAGCATCAGCCTTTTGCTATATTTCCTCAGGATCCCTCAGATAGATATCTAGAAATAAAGCTCCTTCACAACAGCTAAAATCTCATCAGAGGCAACGAAGATTCATTGAGAAACTTTATAAGCTGATATATAAAATCCTTAACAGAAAATCAATAGGGAGAAAGGATTGGATGAAATACTGTAATATCCCTAATGAACCAGGGTGTTAGTATTTACTGCTTCTTAAGGCCAGTTCTATAGTATGTGCACCGACAAGCATGGCCATGTGCGTTGACTTATAACTGGTGGAGGATGAATAAGGAACAAATACTTTTTATTGTGGGATATTCGTGATATTGTTTGGGGAATTGTTATTAACTGTATTAACATTGTAAGGAGCATATTGCTAATATTATCCACAAATTACATTTTATAGTCAGGGCCGGTGCAAGGTTTCTGGGTGACCTAGACAACATTTCATCACCCCCTGCTCCCTCAAATTCATACTATGCCATGCATTAGTAACCCCAATTTATAATATATCATAGAGCAGTGTACCAAATTCATAAAATACTATATAGAAATGCTGACTCTACCGCACTAACAAGTGAGAGTGCAGTGCCAGGGGCTGGAGAGTTCCTGCATTAGCTTTGGTCATCAGTATTCCCAGCCGGGACTGAAAGAGACAACCTTCATTTTTTTTTTTGTGGATTCAGCGGTGCCCTCCAGTGGTCCGCGTCTGTAGTCAGCTGCCTAAAGTTGCGTAATGGTAGCACCAGCCCTGATTATAGTTGCTGTTGTGTATGTTACATTCAGGCACTGCTCCAAATAGTAAAGTTAATTCATCCTTAGCAGACAGAATAAAAAGCTAAAAAATAAACTGTTAAACTTAATTGTGTGTATTATTGAGTATAAATACAATGGTATAAGTGAATAGGATTGTAAACACTGTATAGAATAGAAATTTAGCAACGTTGATAGGGGCGCTACTGCAAAAACTTTATATATAAAAAACAATACATATTTTTAACTATATTACAGCTGCAAGTCTTTAATAAAGGGTTTTTGAACACCCAAAAAACAAAACCTAATTAGAATTAACTGAATCAAACTGCGCTAAAAACTAAAACCACAGAATTGTGAGATGACAGAAAATATAACAGTCAGGGCTCCAATAGTTTGAAAAATTACTTTTCATTTAATCACATAAAATATTAAACATATGTCACAATACATATCAATACACATTTACACCAAAATGCTTTCTATAATTTTTTTAAACAATTAGAGTGATTCAGGGCAATATCCCACCCTTTTAATATTTAGATCACCACTTTATTGTATTACTTATTTTGGTCATTAACAATGTGTCATTGATATCGATGTTAAAATGGCAGTGGTTAATGTGTTTCAAAACAGCGTCCCAAACGAATTATTCATATATAAAAAAACACTTTATTGCAGTCCTTAATTGGACCTGATACAGGTCTCCAGTGTATCGGTACTGACACAATTTGAATGCGATCCAGAAAAAATGTCCATATATGTCATATAGCACTTTCAAAAGACAAACTATAATGTCACATTTGGTAAAGTGTAAGATGCATATGGATATATATTTCAATGTGTTGAGAATGTCCCATATATTTACCCAGCTGGATAAGTGAATCTGGTCTCCAAGGTCACTTGAGCGGCAGCCGAACCGGGCTACACTGCACCTGCAGTATTTCTGTCTCCCGTGCCTGTCAGCTAGTGATGCCGCAAATGCTAGACCGGAGCTAATTGAAGATCCAGCAGATTTGTTTCAGCACTTGCAGTATTACCTCCGGTTGACTATTGAAATCCTCAATAGTCTGTCACACTTAGGGGTGCTGACAACCAGGGGGTCCTCTGATGCTTTTTTTCCCTTTTAGCAGAAGGGCTTTTTCAAAGACTCTTTGAAAAAGCCATTCTGCTAAAGGGGCGAAACTCATCAGAGGACCCCGTGGTGCACCTGGCACTGCCCTGGACATAGATGTACATATGATATTGGTCTCCTTATGTACGGTTAAAAGGGTCCAGAAACACTGTTTCCCTTATAGGGCTCTATTTATTAATATTTTTACTAAAATAAAGTGAAGAAGGGTGTTTTCACACCCTTTTCACATTATTTTAGTTTCACCTACTGTTACTATAGGGCAATTGGAGTAGAATTCGTAAAATTCTACTCCAACCCCTAAGTATCACTTATTTTTAGGAAGCAGATCGCATTTCCCATAATTGTAATGGGAAATGTGATCCGACCAGAGTTACTAAAAATAAATTGTAAAAAAATAATGGGGAAAACCCTGTGATAATAACGCCACCTGGAGGTGGCGTTATCCAGGGTCTCCCCCGGTTACCGGACTCCTGCCCTGCTCTAACGGGGAGAACAGAGCCGGGAGTCGGCCCCAGTAATCAGTTGTGTGGTCTAAACAGACCACACGCAATCACGGGTTGCTGGGCTTAATGACGGGGCGGGCCTTAGCGCTGGGGGTGTAGCAGCGACGGTTGGTCGGCGCTTGCGCGGGGCACTGGTCACGGTATTTTTTTGCGAAAATACAGTGACTAGTGTGCGAAGGGGATTCGCAGGGACAGAGCTTTTTTCTCGCAATCTCTGTCCCTGCAAGGGATTTGTAGTAAATCCCTGTGATATTGCCTGAATTCGCAATGTGAATTCAGTCGGTAATATCACACTACAATCTGCATTACAAATGCGGATTGTAGTAAATAGAGCCCATAGTCTGTTGCCCATTCTCCAATTATTTAATGATTTGGATGGATTTTCTGGAGCCCAAACTGTTTCTCACGAGTCTAGAGATGTCTGCAGTCAGTATAAATGGGTGAGTTACATAATTTCACCCAGTAGAACAGTCTACACCCCTTCAGTGGGTTGGCCACACCTCCTCTGCAATTATCTGTGATTTATCTCTTCTCACATGGCAGAGAAGACCACCATTATCTACAAATAAAAGGATGTATGCAGATTGTCATAAATAAACAAAATACAGTATACTGTATGTCAATACCAGCTGTCTGAGCACTCTGCTTATTTTTCCAGAGCAACCTGCCATTACTTACAATTTTGCCTGCCTAACACAGTCTGCTGTACTATTGCTGTTATATTTTCTTCAGTTTAACATTTAGTATTATGTTAACATATAGGGAGAGATGCATCAAACCTTTTATAGTGATAATGTGGAAAAGTTGTCCATAACAACCAATCAGATTCCAACTGTCATTTTTAAACTGTGCTAGATAAATTACAGTTAGAAGCTTAGCTGTTATGGGCAACTTCTTCACCTAATTTCTCTCGATGGTCTGATGCATCTCCACCCTTGATATGATGATATAATCCATAATGGTAAAATAATAATACAATACCTCTGTACTAGTTCTATAGAACATGTATTTTCTCTTTTACAAAAGAAAAACATTGCTGACCATACAATGGGGCTTATTCAGAGTCAGTCTTAAACTTAATTGTAATTTATGATTTTAAAAAGTCACATCTCTGTGACCTGTTCACCTCAGTGACATCTGCCAAGCTCCAGATGCAACTCTCTCCTTGTGTTACCTGGCTGAAATGAGACTGGATTGTGACTGGAGGCGCAGCTTCGAGGACAGTACAGTACACAAAATGTTTAAAATCGCAGCATACAACAGTGATGTTAATGGCCAGATTGCAAAGCTAATAAGCAGTGTCCCAAGCATCTGAATTACTCAACAAAACAGATGCAAATATACACATAAATATAATTATATTTTTACATAAATTTACACATAAATATATTTTTTTAAACATTTATTCATTTCAACACTTATAAATATATGTGCAAATTTCCCCTTCCCCAACTGTGCAAATATGTGTCTTTTTTGTAATAAACCAGAGTTCCTTATTGTGTAAAATGACATTGTAAACAGTGCTTCTGCTGTTTTTCTATATTTAAATTAATGGGTGTGTTTTTTACAGCTGTAACTAGTCTCAGCCACCTAGTTGTTACGATCCTCAAGTCAGACTTAAAAAAAGACACAGATTACACAAGTTGCACTTGTGCAGTGTGAAAAACATATTTTAAGACTGAAAAAAGTCTCAAATTGTGTCTGATACTGCAATCAACACTGACAAGCAACTTTGCCAAGTGGATATGGGTGAAGTGTGACAATTATAATGCAGAGATTTTTAGGAAGTTAACAGATGGTACCACATATACTTAAAGGATTATCAAGGACCTATAGTGTCGGTGACTAATTCCATTACATCCCATTTATCTTATTATTTAGATCACTTATTCCAACTCTTGATGAAGTGAACCCCAGCCTATATAAAATACACCATATTGGCAATAAATAAACTGAAGTCCATGTAACATTTATACACTGCCAATGTAACATCCTTATACACTGTAATACAGCATAAACTAGGTCTAGCAGCAGTTAAGTATTTTTTGGATAAGTAAGATTTTACAGAGGACAAAAAAGATTTATTCTAGATGGAGTTTTGTTTATCCTACACAATAACTTTTTGTTGGTTTTTGGATACGTTTTATATCCAATTAGTGGGGACAGCAATGGGTAGCAGATTCACCCCTAGTAATTTATTCATGGTGCACTAGGAAGATTCTGCAATATGGAGTGGCCATGTATTTGGGGAGAGTCTAGAAATCTATTCATGTTATATTGACGATGTATTATTTATTTGGAGGGGAAATAGAGAGTCATTAGATTAATTTTGTACCCATTTAAACTCTATAAACATCAAAATATCACTGTGATATTTATAGAGGATGGTAAAATTATTACCATTTTTTTCCAAACCAACATATTGCAACTCCTTCATCATTTACAATAGTCATCACTATATAAATTGGTTAAATAGTGTTCCCACTAGCCTATTTCAGTTAGTTCATAAAGCCAAAGAAAGAGCATTAGATTTTGATAGATATAAAGCTCTGGAAACCATTAAGTCTGTGAACTCAGTCCCAAATATTACATATTCTTGACTACCCTTTATTACAAAATACAATAGTCAACACCGACAAATCGAAAAGTATTTAGGAAACATTATAAAATACTTAATGGAGATCCACTTTCGGAGAAGTACTGTATATCACTCCAAAACCCCTTTTTTTGTATATAAATTTGGACAATATGAAGAAACAATTAGTCAGGAGTGTGGTAACTTGTCCTGACCCCCCAAATATAGTGCGATCCAAGGGGTTCTATAGATGTGGCACATGTATTATGTGTGGACCATGTAAACACCATTAAAATTACACACTATAATTCAACCCAAACCATGCTAACGTATTTTATAAAGGACTTTATAACCTGCCACAGAAAGAATGTTATGTATTTGTTGGAGTGTTCCTGTGGGTGCCAGTAGGTGGGCAGGACCACTTGCAGACTAAAATAATATCTCACAGAACATTGTAGAAATATACGCAAAGGGTTAATTACTCACAATTTCTTATTACACTTTAAAGAGGTCCACAATCGTGATATGAGTCATTTAAGGTACTTTTGTGGAATGAAAATTGTCACGACCAAGTGGAGATCTAAAGACTTGGAAGGTGACATAGTCAAACGAGAAGTAACAAAAATTTATGAGATACATACTATGACTCCTTTAGGATTAAATGTTGATTTTGGAACCAAGTGGTTATTAACATGAATTCTATTTTATGAGTATTACTATGTGATATTAAGCGCTATATAAGAATATTGATGTCTTGCCTATTTTTTCTTTTATGTGGATCATTCGGAATCTGTTATCTGCTGGACATATGAAACCTTATGTTAGACAAATATTAAATTGCTATCTCTATGGGAACCACGTCTTCAATACACGGTGACTCAATTCCTGTTTGCGTGTCACCATTCTCTGGCCGGATGTTGTTGCACTTTCGGTTGGCAGAACATTGGGCGGTGATTGCCAGACGCCATCTGAAAGTGCTGGGACTATATCCATAGATGCACCACATGAAGGAGGTCCAAACTGCTGTATATTAGAAAGGACTCAACCTTTAGCTGACATGTGCTGACTTCCGGTCTTGTCCACCAGAAGTAGCGCTTGTAATGAGAGTGGGACTTACAGAGTGCTGTAAACATATGTAGTGGATGTGTCCTATTGAAACTTTTTATATTAACCTTTTGAATTCCGTGTGGATTTAGTTTACTGGTCTTCCATTCCATTTGATTTTTAATTAATGTTATAATATAATTATATAAATATTTTTTATATTTATTTCATATATAATTGTTTGTATATGTAGGATTTTTAATGTTAGACATTAAATAATTTTATGTGTTTGTTATATGCATTCATTTTGAGGATTTTTATGGATTGTGAATGCTGGTCATGTGACCTGTGTTATGATATTTAAGGATTCTCTGACCAGACATCCCCACACCTTGACAAAAGAGGTTCTATCCGAAATGTGTTGGTGTGTAGGGAGTCGGACTGTTGATTAGTTGTACTATTCCCGGATCCAACATTGGTGTATCCAGCTGGCCTCTTTCCTCCTTTCCCGGGGTATGGGAGGAAGCGCATGTTCTGGATACTGATCCAGCTACCTTCGGATAATTGATTTAGGTCACAGTCCTATGTGGATTTTTATTGCTATTATTTCTGTTGTATGATATGGTGTCAGCACCTGAATATATCAACCTGGTAAACGCAGTGTATCTTCTATGCTGTTTATCTGTCTATTTAAGAATTTTTATCCATAAAGAGAAAATTTATTTGAAATATATGGGACAGTGTGGCATAGATTGAGGACCATCTGCTTTGTGGATTCACAGTGGTCACTCAGGGCCTGATTCAGAGATGGATGGAATTGCATAGCCGCACAAAGCAACTGTGCAATTCCATCCATTTAAAATGCAAATACAGAAGCAGGTTTCAGACATCTCCTTGCTGCATCTGCGTAATCTCAGCGCAACGACCAAGGCCGGACGCAATTGTTGTCCCTTCGGCCAGGCTGTGGGAGCTAATGTTTCCCGCAGCCTGGCCGGGTCCTGGCAGCTTGCAGGGCCAGGAAGTCTGCGTACACCCACGCAGACTAGAGATGGCCATCGACCATCAATATTTTCAAATCATTGATGATTGCTGACCAATGTCAACTACTTTTGCCATCGATGTCAGAGATTCAATGGTTCTCTACCATCGATGGATGAGCAGGAGCCGATTTTAATTTTTTTTTACTTGCAGGACCATGCTTAGCCCCGTCCCCCGGGGGCCGATAAGCCCCGTCCCCATTTTTCATTGGCTCGCAGCAGAGGAGACCATCAAGAGGGTGCAAACCATCGATGGTTAACCATAGAAGATTTGTGTGCCATTGATGGTTATCACCGATAACCCATCGATGGTAACCATCAATGGCCCCCCCACCACTGGCCATCCCTAACACAGACCCTGGCCTTGTCCCTCCCGGAAAACAGGGGCGACATGCCCCAGTTATAAGGAACGCTGTCAGGGAACGCCCCCGCTCTGCCTCCCAAACACTGTAGCCTGTCAATCCAGCTGTGGCTGCGAGACACTGTGAGCAAACTTGCAGATGGAGGCCTGCACATGCACAGTACACCTCCTGTGCATGCGCAGTCCTTTCACCACCAATAGTTAGCGTACATTTCTGAATAAAGCCCTATATATTTACATCCTTTTCACGAATATTCCAAAAGGATGACATGATAACATTAGGATGACTTCAGTTTTTGGTTAAGTGTGCTCTCTGACCGAGCATCATATTGGTTATTGCTTAAGGTGGTTTTTCTCCTGATCATTAGCACTACACTGTTGGCCTTTCCTTTTCCTTAATTAAAACATACAAAAACTTCAGTTTCAGCATTTAAAAAAAATAAAATAAATTCTTTATTGAAGCATGACAAATGCAAAAAGAGAAAATATAATATAATTTCAACATTTCACATGAAACACACGTCTCTGATATATGATAAAAGTAAAAGAAAATCATTGTCTAAATCAACATCAGAGAAGGGATAAGTTAAAATGACATTAAATAGGTAAATAAGCATCTCCCCTATTCCATCCACTCACACTCACAAATAGAGAACCCACCAAGTCAAAAGTCATCTTAAACCTGGGAATTACTAAGAAAAATTGACTTGGGGGGATGGTCCTTAGAATATACCTGAGTTTCATACCAGAGTGTACTCCAGAAACCTTTCCAGAGCTGCTCCTTAAGTGAATGGGAGAGGGTATAAATGTAGCTCTCCCATGTTTCGAAGAATTGGTCAGTTAACTTTAACTTTTTTAATGAGGTCTATCAATCCACTTGAAAAATATAAAAAAGTTTTTTCAAAAAGAGTGAACAAAGTGAGGGAGTGGGCTGTACTAACATTTTGAGAATACATTTTTTAACTACTGATGATATAACTAAAAACTGTTTCCGTACCCCTTGCACAACATGTGTGCCACCGGGCAAGATACCAAAAACTGCCAATTCAGAGGAAAGGGGTAAATTATTGACTTGATGATGTGTAACATAACTCCACACCTGAATCCAGAATCTACATATCACTGGGCACCTCCACAGATAGTGCTTTAAATCCACCCTTTGCAAGCCACATTTGGGGCAAGAGTGATAAGCCATTAAGGTATCTACAATAAGTGGAAAGATACGACCCATGAAATATGTTTAGGAAAAGTTGTATATATGATTCGGCGTGGACTAGTTTAATAAATGTGGCAAGTGCCTGCAACAATTTATGTGTGGTCAAGGCTGGGAATTAGTCTTTCCATTGTGCCAGCTCAGTTTTTAATGTATCATACTGTAAGGGAGTACATAGAAATAGTGCGCTGAGATTGCTTTATCAGAAGGATTCTTCCTCATTAATAGCTTATGCAACGGAGTATTATAATCATCCAGGTACAGCAGCCTGGAGAGACCAGCCACATAACGCTGGGCCTGCAGATAAGCTAAAGGAAAGGGTATAAGGATTGGGTTTTTGTCAAACACCTGTGCAAATTATTGCGGTTTCCCCGTTGTGGTGTCCATAAGCTGCCAAGTATAAACAATACCCTGTGTGTTATATAAAGTAAAAGGGTAACCTGATTTCACATGTTGAAAATTCAGCCTATATAATAGGGGAAGGAATAGGGATACATAAGGGTTCAAAGAGCGTCTGTGGCTTAAAAAATTCCATACCTTACGAGTATAACGGGTCGGACTGAACATGGGTGGCGGTGGGTTTTTCAGTATCTCGTAGATGTACAGTAGGAAGGAGGTCGAGCTAGTGCCTTCCAATAAAGCAGCCTCCAATTTAGGGTTGGTATACAAGTCTTTGTTATGTAACCAATCTTTCATGTAGCGAAGGTGATATTGGGTAAATTTATGCCACCGTTGGATCTGCTCTGCTGAAACTTTACAAGGCCTATATGGGCCCTCTTACCATTCAAAATAAAGGTGTGGATTATGTTTTCAAGCTCCATAATATCCTGTCTAGACAATAAGATAAGGAAAGATTGAAGAGGATAGAAATCCTTGGGAATAGAATCATCTTTAACAGACTAGCCTAAATAAGAGAGATTAAGCCGCTGCCAGCTCTCAACATCTACCCTAATACTACGTACAATATTCGACAAGTTAGAGGTATATAGGATACTAAGATTTTTTGATATCTCTACCCCCAAAGGTAATGGCCTTAGTCGCCCCATACTATAGGAATCTCCCTTGACCACACTGGGCAAGCATATCCTCTTCAAAGCTATAAAGCGGTAGACTTTTCAAAGTAACCATGAAGCCTGATACTGATCCAAACTCAGTTCTGACCATCAATGGTCCAAGGGTCCCCCTTGAGTCTGAGACATAAAAGAGAACATCGTCTGCAAAGCCCAAAATCTTAACGACCTCTGCTCCAATACAAATACCCTGAAACGCAGACCAATTTTGTAAGACTCTGAGCATGGGATCTGAGGCCAAACTAAACAGCAAGGGCGAAAGTTTCAGCATTTTTAAGGGCAAAATTAGTGTCGCTTGAACATAATAATACATCAGAGGTTCCCAAACACGGTCCTCCAGGCTCCCCAACTGTTCAGGTTTTAGAGATATCCATGGTATAGCACAGGTGATTAAATCAAATTGGCTGAGGTACTAATTAAGAAACCTATGCTCAACCATGGATATCTCTAACACTTGAACTGTTAGGGAGCCTTGAGGACCGTGTTTGGGAACCTCTGCAATACATAAAGCGATATATCCTGCTTTTCGTTCGCCAGCACTCACATCAGCCATCCCTATAGCTTTGCAGAACTTGCATTCATGAGTTAATGTGTTAGCCTATTACCTGCAATGGTTCAGTCCTGCTAGAGAAATATATTTGCCATCTTAAAGGATATAAGCAAACTAATGGTATACAAAAATAAACCCAAAGTGTAATGTCTGTGAGTATTACATAAATAATTTACCGATATTGATGTTGGATGGTAACTAGCTCGAAATGTGCCAAAATAGGCTCAGCACAGTGGTGAGAAAACGCTCAGTGGCAAACAGGTTTAGTAAATATTCCCATAATATACACTTTATTTATGCCTACCACATCTGTATTTTAGTATGGGTGCTCTATAGTACATTTCTCAGACAGATTAAGTTCATTTCATTGGCTTAAGTATACCTCTACTTCATAAATCCTATGTTGGGAGATAAATCTGTCATTATCTTCTACAACATTATGGCTATTGCTAATCCCACATATCTTTTTTGCAGAGATATTGCTAGCCATATAAATTTACTTTAAGGCCATAAACATTTGTGTGTTGATGGTATATCTGCTCTTAAAGGAGTGAGAGAGAAAATCACTAACTTTTATCGCCTCTGAGTCCTTGGGTCCCGCCAGCATTTTAACCCATAGTCCTGATAATGGAAGAAATATGGCTCTCATTCAGCAAGGTTGGTCCAGGACCTGAGAAGTCCAATTTCATTTTGAAAAATGATAAAGTACTTCCATAAAGAAAAACTCAGTACAAACATAGATCGACACTGGGAGAGAATTCTACAACCAGAATAATTATTATTATTAGTTACATATATAGCACATCATATTCCATTGCGCATTACAATTGGGAATAAACAGTAATAAGACAAGACTGAGTAATAGCAGACAGACATAGAGATAAGAGCACCCTGCTTGCAAATTTACATTCTATAGGGAAATAGGTATTGATACACAAGGATAAGTGCTATATATTGCATATGCTATTGGTCCAGCCAGATTGCAGAGGTAGACTGTATGATCCAGTCACACTGGGAATATTGGCCTGGGGTCAGCAGGATATGAAAGTGAAGAAAGAGAAAATATGTAAAGTTATGTATGACTGTATATAGGGGATGAAATTGGGTTAAATATCTAATGGAGGTAATGTGAATGGTACTGGGATTTGATTAGGCTTGTCTAAAGAGATGAGTTTTCAGGGAATGCTTGAAGGTTTGGAGACTAGAGGAAATTCTTATTGTGCGTGGGAGGGCATTCCACAGAATGGGTGCAGCCCAAAGTCCTGTAACTGTGAATAGGAGCAGGTAATGAGTGTGGATGAAACGCAGATCTTGTGCTGATTGGAGAGGGTATGTATAAGTAAAAGTATCTTATATTGAATTCGGTAGGATACAGGTAACCGATGGAGAGACTGACAGAGCAGAGCAGCAGCAGATGAACATTTAGCGAGGAAGCTTCTTAAAATGGATTGTAGTTTTGAAAATCTATTTTGGGGAAGACCAGTAAGGAGACTATTGTAGTAATCAATGCAGGACATGAGTACATTAATTAGAGTTTTTGCAATGTCTTTTTCAGTGTTTGTTTCTCTGAATCCACATCCTCTTCAGTTCTTCTATCAGTTGGAGTATGATAAGGCTCAGCCCTAAGTCCTCTGCTTTTCTCAATCTATACCAGGTGTGGGGAACCTTTTTTCTGCCGAGGGCCATTTTGATATATATAACATTATTTGCGGGCCTGGAGCAGAACACTCCCCCTCCGTGTGACGTCACACAGAGTGGGGCCAGAATCTCTGGTGATTCCAGCAATGCCTGGAGCAACCTGAGGATGCTCCGGGGAGCTGTAAGGGCAGCGGTATGAACGTCTGAAGCCTCCTAAGGACATTCCAGATGGCACTGCTGCATAGATTCTGGCTGCAGGGTGCCATTCTAGGCACCCTGCTAGCCAGATGAAGCTAGCAGAAAAAAGCTCAGAGGGCCAGACCAAATGACTCCGCAGGCCTTATACAGTTCCCCATCCCTGATCTATACCATGTCTCTTGGCAAACTTATCAGCTCTTTTGGATTCCAGTTCCAGCAGAGTACTTAGAACTGAGGCCCTGATTCAGAGCCGCTCGCTCTGACAGAGCGCTCGCTCTGAATCAGGGCCAGGCTATTTTTATTTTTGAATGGCCTCCTGGCCGCTCGCATAGCTGTGGGTGACCACCCACAGCTATAGCGAGCGGCCAGGAAGATGGTCGCGATGGTCAAGACCATAAGGCTTGCGACGAGACCCTTTTGGTAGGGTCTCGTTGCCGCAAGCCCTAGAGAGATTTCGGCTCTAACAGAGCCAAAATCTCTCCCACTGACATCACTTGTGATGTCAGTGGGGCCGCCCCCAGACCTAGGCGTTCACATGGGAATGCCTCTGTTTGGGCAGCCACTCCCCCGGCCCGCCCACCAAAGGGGGCGTGCTGTCACTCAACATCGACAGCATGCCCCTTTGTTGCAAGACCCGGGGCGACGGAGTGCCCGTCGCTATTCGGGTCTCGCACATGCGCACGATGGAGCCACCATCGACCCGGTTGCGAGCACTCAGCGCTCGCGACCGGGTCTGAATCAGGCCCTGAGCCTTGTCGCACTCCAACTGATAGAGGAAGTGAAGAGGATGTGGATTTAGAGAAATGAACACTGAAACAGAGATTTTTATAAGTAGGATGAGAACCAGTATAGGGCTGAGTTCTGAAGATCTGGGTATTGTAGTCTTTGTATGAGAAGAGAGTTGTCAGCAGTGTCAAATGCAACAGAGAGATCCAGAAGAATAAGAATTGAGTAATGGCCTTTTGATTAAATCATTCACTACCTTAGTCAGTGACGTCTCTGTGGAGTGTTGGTACAGAAAGCCTGACTAAATTGGGTCGAATAAGTTGTGCAAGTGAAGAAAATGTGTGAGGTGGGTGTAGGCATGTATCTCAAGTAACTTGGAGGGGCATGGAATCTGAGAGATGGGACCAGGAGCGCCAAGTTGTGGGGGAGAAGGTTCTATTTACTCAAGCCTGGAGGGGCCCGAGTCTGACGCTAATTTTGAGAAAGAGTTAGGGTCAGAGTGTTCTGTTTGGCAGTTGCTTCTATTCTATTTCACTGTAGCTTCTATTGAAACCACTGCAGATTAGCAGCTATTCTATTCATATTCATTTAACCACTTAACTGATGAATTCTTATTCCAAAAACCGCTCAGATATTGTTGTTGTTTTTTTATAACAGAATTAGGTCAAGAACATATTTTTAAAATGTATCCAACACAATTTTATAAAAAAAAAACATTGTATACCATAAAAATTGCAATTTTGGCCGATGTGTTCAACTTTCTATAGAAACCATTGAATGTTTGAGGCCACAGCCATCGATGTTTCCTTAACATCAGTTCAGAAACCATCGATGGTCCCACACCCCTGCTGGACCCCTCCGCACACCGCCACAGACGCCGCTGGACCCCCGCACCCTGCCATGGATGCCGCTGAACTCTCGCAATGCAAGCCGAACCCCCACGTATTGAAAATACTGAAAAAAATCCCATATCTGAAATGCTCATGGTCCCGAGCATTTCGGATATGGAAAACTCAACATGTATATATATATATTACACACACACATATGCACACAAACTCATATATATATACATATACACGCACATATATATATATATATGCACACACATATACATGTATATATATATACATGTATACATATACATATATACATTTTATTTATTTATTACAAGTTATTTATATAGCGCACACATATTCCGCAGTATATATATATATGTATATATATATATATATATACATACACATTTATATATATACACATACATACAGTATATATATACACATATATATATATTATATATGTTTTAAAAAAAAATTTTTTTTATTACTGTACATATATTGCCCGATCACTGTGGCCAGCAGTGATTGGGACACATGGAGAGGCGGAGCTGAGGCCGGAAAGGAGTGGGCGGGGGCGCCGCTAGGGTGCCAGGGTACATAGCAGCAGCTGCAGTTACCAGAGCCGCTGCTGCTGCTGCTGCTGTGTTCCGGAGCCGCAGCGGGTGGGTGTCCCGCTGGAGGCCTGGATACATAGCAGCAGCGGCAGGGCTTAAAGTGGTCCTGGAGAGGTGGTGGAACTCATCTCCCCTGCTGTCTACTCTCCCCCCCCCCCCCCACCTTGCTAGTCTGACAGGCCAAAACAAGTGTGAAAACTGTTCTTTACACACACACACTATGGTGTATAGGAAATAGTAAAGTGAATGGCGGGGGTCTGGGGGCTTTTGGGGATATGACAGTGTGAAATACATTTTAGATGCTTTTCTTTAGCACTCCTGCCATCAGCTGAAACTACAATGTTAGATCACTATATCTATTATCTATATAATCAGTGTTATTTTTCTGCCGTGCCTCTGAGTTTTTTTTATGGGGTCCCCACAAACTAGTCTATTTCACTTGCATGCCCAATGTTTTTTTGCAACCCCTGTTTATTGCCCTCGCTTGATTTCTCTGAAATTAGAGACCTCTGAAGAAATTGAGACTCCCTAGGTAGACCGAGAGGTGCTCTGTAAAGGGACTTGGTGGAGGTGGAACTAGTTCCACCTACCATTAGAGGTGACGGAGCTCAGTTCCACCCCGTTCCTGCCCACTTTAACCCCTGAGAGGTGGCAGCTACCAGAGCCGCCGCTACTATTTCTTACTGAAGTGGACGGGTCCAGCTGCCCGATCACTGCTGGCCACAGTGATTGGGTCACAGCAGCAGCCGCGGCTACATGAGCCGTGGCTGCTGCTTCTAGGGGGGTGCCACCGGTTCCCGATCACTGTGGCCAGCAGTGATCGGGACACAAAGGAGTGGGAGCCGCAGGTATAGAGGGACCAGCAGGTCCCTATGAGATGGGCGGCTGCTGGAAGTTAACTTCCAGCATGCCGCCCACTGTGTGTTTCTGACTGGTCGTATCAGATACGACCATGTCAGGGAAAGCCCAGTCTGGTATGGTTGTATCTGATACAACTGTGCCAGGCAAGTGGTTAATAGTGCCTTTATAGAAACAACATTCAGTTGCCATCATAGAAACAGACCAATGAGGAATAGATGCAGTTCTATTCACAGTGTTATTTTTCAGAAGGAACAAGCAGGAACTCAGGGCCTGATTCAGCAAGTATCGCAACTGCGAATGCAATAGCGAATACACACGCAGCCTCATTGCGATAGTATGCTAATCCACTGCGATCGCTATGCCGTTGCAGCACAACATAAAGATGCCCACTTTACCTTGCCCACATCTGTAATACTTAGCAAGACTGCAAAACCATCGAGAACAATCACAGCCTCACACACACTTGCACAAGCTCTGACCTTACTCAGGAATTGCTAACCTCGTTGCACGCTGTGAATACACAAGCTGCGTATGGCATCGCAGTGAATAATTTATGCACACCCCTGCAACGGTGTTCATACACGCTGGCATGCCTGCATTTCGCCGACCACCCCCCCGTCACCAACCCCAAATGGTACTTCCTGTCAATCACTCTGCAATGGGTCTGCGTAGTCACTGCGATCACAGTCCCGATCGCAGTGGAGTGTTCGCGCACATGAACTGTAATACGCATGCGCAGATCGCAACAATCAGCCGATTGCGTGCATAATCGCAGTTGCGATCCCAGGTGAATCAGGTCCTCATTCCTTAACCTCTCATTAACTATGACGCCAAAATGTATTTTCCATAAGATGTTTTATTTTTAAGGCCCTTTTGAGTGCATTCTTTTCTAAATACTATACATATGTATATATAATATGTATATAAGTATATACAGTATAATATATACCGTATGTATAATTGTTTTTCTATATCTCCACCCCCAGTAACTCCGCCTACAGTTCCCAAACCTTTTGTTCCAGAAAAATAGCCCTGTATATTCATATTCATTTAATGGTGCTTTCACAGAAACAACATTGACCTGACATCATAGAAACAAACAACTGGCTACATTTACTTTGTGGGTCTGTGTGGAGTGTAGGTGGAGAAGGAGAAAGTTGTAGGAAAGTATAAGGAGCAAGATACAAAGTAATTGCTAATTGTGGTGAGTTTTTATATGTTGTCTTGTTTCTTGTTTTGTATTTGTCTATTTGAGGTGTGTTCTCCATATAGGGGGAAATTCAATTAGCCTTGGTAAGTTACATCGTGCTAATTAATTCCTCAAGGCTATCCAATTAGCTCAAAAGTCCGGCTGCATCAGGGATTTTTTTTCGGGACCTCAGCAAGCTCCGAAAAAAAATCCCTGATGCTTAGCCTGTTTTCGGAATGCTGCCTGCAAAAACACAAAGGTCATTGAATTTATCACAGATTATGTGTTTTCACCCGAAAACAGATAATTTTTCAGGGGAAAAAATGGGCTCTGATTGAATTGCCCGAAGCTAAAAGACAGGGAAAGGTCTTGTTTTTCGCCATAGTCTGTGTGTCTTTTTTTTTTTCTTTAAAGTCCTCTGTGTGATTGTGTGTGTGTGAGTGCAGTGTGATTGTGTGTTTGTGTTTTATATTTTTTGTTTTACATTTTTATTTGTTTATGTATTGTGTTATAGATTAGTCATGTCTGGTGAGAACCATCATAATCCTCCGTAATCCACTTGGATGATATTCCTATCAATCGTTGCCTGTCAAAATCAAATAATTTACCTGCTGTTTTCAGCAGATATGCCTGTCTAAGGCTCGTCAATATTTTCGGCGGTTTTACGGTTGTCTTCAAAACTCCTGCCTGATAAATCGGGGGTTTCTATTCTGTTCTTTCTATGTTCTATTTTATTCTTAAGTGTGCTTTGACAGCAATTGTGCAGCAGTTTTAGCCTTAGTAAACCACCAAACTGCAGGGGTTTAGAACCTGCCACTTAGTAAATTTGCCTGAAGAGTCCTATAATTTCATCCTGTTTTTACATTGAGCACCAGAGGGTTTTCATTAGCACTTGACCACCAGACTCAGGGGCCTATTCATCAACACTAAAATAATGGGACACACACACACAGAATTACCGCAGCTGTAATCACTACAGCGCACATGCACCACTTTTGTGAACGTAACTGTGCATGTGGAGCACTGATTACAGCTGCGGTAAGATAGGAGCAGGTAGGGAAAAGTATCTATTTTCTGAAAAGCTGTCATCACAAAAATAACAGCTTTTCAGAATAGATACTTATGGAGAGGAGGAATGATGAATTCCTCCGGTAATTAGATAGAACTCCATGCGAGTTCTAAATCTAAAAATACCTCCATCAATTTTTTTTAGTGTTGATGAACAGGCCCCTCACTCATACCAGAACACCCAACCTCTACTTTGCAGTTGCAATCACCTTTTAAATTCTCCCAATGCACACACCCCCTAGCCTGGTTTATGCTATAGCAGTAACATGCAAACCTCAGAGGAGAACTGCATACCACACAATTGACATAGCTTTTGGACTGTATACCCCACAATTGACAGGTCTATATACTTTTTCTCAGTGCCTGGCATCATGGTTATTATTTCTACTACTACTACTACTACTACTACTACTACTACTACTACTACTACTACTAATACTACTACTATTACTACTACTACTACTACTTCCAGTATAAGATTTTCATAGGTAGGATAGTGTTCCACGGGGGATGGAGGTCAGGGGGTGATGTTGGGTGAAGTCCAGCAGCCCGTGGAGAGCTGGGGACAAAGTGATAGAAATGGAGGCGTGACACATGTAAGCCCATGCCCCTTTTTTGGGTACACACCTTATGTGCACACAGGGAATCCCAACCCCACACTCTCATAGGTTGGGAGGTATGGGATAGTCTCTAGCACTTTTTGACCTTAAAGAACTAGGTGGAACATCAGGACACTTCATTTGCATTGCCAATGGCTGCTCGTAGCAAAACTGCAGCAACCATCTTGGAAGAGGGCATTTCTATGTTTGATAGTTCATGGAAGGAAAATGTTGGCTCTGATCTGATGCTTTGCCGACGTTCCTGTGGGTGAGTGTATGCTGGATATGTTAATATATGGAAAGGTCCTATACAAAGTGCCAAAATAATTTGCTATGTGAATTTTTTATGAAAAACACATTTTAATTTAAGTATTTATTGCATCTGCCAATAACCCTTAGTTACAATAATGAAACTCAGCAGAACACAAACTATCTGAATTTGTTGGTTAATGCTGAGAGTGCATTATATAAAATGATGGAATCAACATGAGATGGTAATTTTTTTCAGTGTACATTATTGTTTGGAACAGTAATAATCTCTTGTGTATTACATGTATAGAATTGCTGTTCCTTGCAGGTTTTCCTAGCAGAATGCCTCTTTGTAAAACTGAGAGAAATGTGGGGCATGTTAAGAGATATGTTCTAAAGTGCTCCTGTGGGACATTATCACTTTGCTTCACACAGATAGATACATGCTCTTTTATTAAATCCTGAAAGAAAGATGGCTTATAATAAACTCCCAAGGAATGCAGTGATAATTATATAGTAATTCATCTCAGCAATTATGCTGAAATAAGTATTCTTTAGGGTGATAACATTTCATGGATTTAGAATGTGGAATTGCAGTTTAAAAATAAAACCAGACTAACTGTTAGCTGTGCGTTCAGTTTCCCAATGCAGTTCACGGGGCCAATAAAATATAAGAATATTCAATAAAGAAAAGCATTTTGATACAGTCACATTTCCATTTCTCATATCAAGTTATTTTCTATATTATAAGTCTTTTCAGACTTTATGGGCCTTGTCTAGAGCTGCACAATGCAAAATGCGCTTTCATAGACCATGTCGAAAATACAGCCATATTTATGTGGTACCCCGGGCTGTTAGTGTAGGCACATATAAGTTAGGGTGCGTACACACTAGACGATTTTTTGAACTATATACCCGATTTCTACGCAATCGTCTAGTGTGTATGCTCTACACACTAGATGATTGTATGCGCCCGTGGGGTCGTCAGCCGCATCATCAGTTCGGCCCTGCATGCAGGCCAACCTGATAATGCGGCTGACGACCCCATACAGCGGGATGCAGTAGGAGCTAACGTATTGGGTGGTACTGGCTGCCCAATATGTCGTACTGGCTGCCCAATATGTCGGCCCATCGGCGAGGGGGGTCGCCGGTCGCATCGCTGGGTACACACATCGCTTAGTGTGCACCCAGCTTTAGGCATAGATGGTACCTTACAGTAGAGATGACAGCTCCAGTGGATCTTCCTTTCTCCTAGCAACGACTCCACTGGCTTGTCCTTCTCAGACTGTAACAGAAAGTCTAGGCATGTAACAGTAAAATGATTAAGGGGCCTATGTATTAATAATTGCGGTACTGACGCAATTATTAATAATCCAACTGGCTGGGAATATTTTCATTTTTAATGAAAATATTCTAGCTATGTTCTAATGGGAACTTGCAGAGAAAGCAGTTGTGGTAACCACTGTCCCCGCAAGTTATATCCCTGGCATTTCGGAGAAATCTTTCACTGAAGTGAAAGACTTCTCCGGAGGAAGCTGGCACTGCGCATGCACAGATCATCAGCTTCCGGGGCCGGCCGGGGGCTGCAGGGGAGAGATAGAAAGATCTCTCTCCCGCCCCTGGAGACCCCATAGACAAAGTGTAGTTTACACTATCTAAAGATGGTGTAAACTACTGGTGCTAAACTCCGAAAAGCTTTGCTTTTTGGAGTTTAGTACACAGGGGTCAGATCGCAGTCCCCATTGATAATAATAGGGACTGCGATCTGAAGTGCTAATTAGCACTTTGCAGGAGATTTCTGTGAAATCTCCTGCATTGAAACTGCAGTTTCTGCATAATTTTATGTAAAAATGGCTTGATACATAGGCCCCTAAATGTGACAACCTTGATAAACAAAATTGATTAAAGGGGCTAACAGGACGTAGGTCCAGGGAAAAGGTATGCATGATAACAATGATTAAGATACAAAAGACGAGGGACTTCACACAATAAAGAAAAAGTAGTAAATAAGTAGAAAATAATTACCACTATGCAAATGACATTTAGTACAACACAAATTAGAAAATAATATGCAGTAGTTTCTTAACAATAATAAGATGAATAACCAATAAACTACTATTTTCTTGGTAGTTAAATACACTTCTACTTTAGTTGTACAACACCTTTTTGGCTATTATTAAGTAGCAAATGCAACTCCTCGCCTACTTCAACACGTTATACATGTGCATGTACGCAGTAACTTTCACATAAACACATACCATAAATACAGTACAGTACATGTGCAGTATTTGTATTCCACAATAGGGAATCCACAATAAGGCAAAAGTTAGCATCTAGTGCTGTTCATCCTGAATTCACAGAAAAATGATATCTCAAGTCTTAGTTAGAGATGTGCGGTTCGGTTCTCCAGAAATCCAAATTCACCCGAATGTTCTAAATTCGAGTCGCGGTTCTAATCTCCTGAGGAGATCCGGGTAAATCCAGGTCGCTGTTCTGATCTTTTTGCAGTTCGAAATTCGGATTTTAAATCTGAATTTCGGATTTTGGATTGCATAAGTTACATGATTTTAGCTGTTTTTAAAACTTTTCATCTATTTTTTATTTATAAAATCCAGATCCAAAACCAAAACACTCGAGAGTGGTTTGCAAAACCAAATCCAGATCCAAAACCTTGAAGGAGATACAGATCCAAAACCAAAACACGGGGGTCGGCGCACATCCCTAATCTTACTGTATTATCTCTCTCTATGTGGCCTATGTATCAAGCTGTTTGTACATAAAATTATGCAGAAACTGCAGTTTCTGCATAATTTTAGATATTGCTCAAATGTACTAATAGCACAATGCAGATTTCACAGAAATCTCTGGCAAAGTTCTAATTAGCACTGCAGATAGCAGTCCCCATTATTATCACTAGGGACTACGATCTGACCCTTATGTACCAAACTCCAAAAAGTGACCACGCACAGCGCGGATACTGGTGGACCAGAAGTAGAGCAGCAAGAGCAGAAGTAGAGCAGCAAGACCCGGGTAAGATGTATGGGTAAGTCCATACATCTTACCTTATTATACTGTACAGTAGTGCCCACTAGTTCCTGATGCGGTTTCTGTGATTTTTGAGATGGAGTGACGGAATACCAATGCACAGCTAAGCTTATCGGGTGGAGATTGGAGGCATCATATGGGGGTTATGCTTTGTTGATAAATGGGTACCTCTATCAGGTTGTGTGGATAGGAGGGTATATAGGCCCTCATTCAGAGCCGCTCGTTAGCGGCAGTACGCTCATTCCGAGCGATGTTTGCACATCTGCGCATGCGTACGGTTTTTAGTACGCATGCGCGAACCAGTCAGTGCGGCTGAAAATCGTTTGTACGCAATATAGCGAGTGCCTGCTATTTTGAGTGACAGAATGAGGCGTATGTGAGTGGTAACAGGGGAAGGTGTTTGAAAATGGGGAGTGGAGATCCGAACGCAGGCGTGCTTAAAGGTCAAAACGGGCGTATTATGGGTGTGCATAATTAATACAGCAGCGTCATTGACCACGTCACTGGGTTATTTTATAGCCAGAACTGCTCGCAAATTTGTGGTAGCAAACACCAACCACAAGAATAGCGAGCAGTTCATACGCTGGTCGATGTACTCGATTAATCTAATAAATAGCGGACATGACGTAGGATGCGAGCGGCCAGGGGGCGTTTTTAACAAATAAACGAGCGTATGTTTTGCTCGCTCGTTCAGACTTAGAGGCGTGAACAGACTACAATTTGCGAACGGATCATTTGAATAGCCACCCCTTGTTTTTGAACGAACGACCGCAAATAGCGAACGGCTCTGAATCAGGCCCATAGTTTTTAATCCATGTGGAGTATGGCCCAATGCTTCTTAAGGATATTTTTGATCTCATGCACGAACCCTGTGTACTTGGTGATGAAATACACTTTATTTCCTATTGGGTACTCTGTCTTTGTATTCTAAGAGAGGTTTGCTTGGGTTTGTTAAGGATTTATTAAACGCCTCCTCAACTTTCTGTTGTAGTTTTTCTCTTTGAATTGTTTTTTCGAGGTCGGTACCTTGCTTGAATTGGTATATTATTTATCCAATTTGGATTTTTTTTGCAGCTGTTATATCTCCTGTACTGCACTTATTAGTGACTCGGAAATGTTGATATTTTTGTTGAGGGTTTTGTTCTCTGGAATTGTCTCATTAAACTGTTTCCTTTGGGGCTAAAGAATCTCTCCAGTCTCTTTCAAAGGATTGC
Source organism: Taudactylus pleione (assembly GCA_031769625.1). Classification (NCBI taxonomy): domain Eukaryota; kingdom Metazoa; phylum Chordata; class Amphibia; order Anura; family Myobatrachidae; genus Taudactylus; species Taudactylus pleione. Next base: position 16,914,273 of record JAUIMM010000115.1, on the reverse strand, counting down.
CTCGCAATATTTGTGTACTGATCTGTTTATGGACTCAGATCCTTGATTGAATGAATGGAGAAATTATTTGTATCTTCCTCACTGTAAGTACTGAGGTTCAAAAAGTCTGCTAATTTAGGTGAAACACTGTTTACGGACAGAGGGCTTTAATCGCTACGGATTGCAATATAGCGTATGCACGCAGTTCAACTGCAGTAGTATGCTAATCCATAGCGATCGCAATGCCGCCGCAGCACTACATAAGGATGCCCACCTCACCTACATGCACATCTGTAATGGTTAGCAAGACTGCAAAAACATCGGTTCAATCAAGTACCATCGGACCCATATGCACAGTTAAGGCAGGTCGCCCCTCACTCAGGAATTGCTTACTTCAGCGCACGCTATGAAGCCTCAGGTGGCATAATGGACCGCAGTGGATAGTTTATGCATGCCCATGCAATGGCGTTGAAACGCGCTGGCACACCTGTGTTCGGCCGATCATCCCCCCATCACCAACCACAAACGTCACTTTCTGTCAATCAATGTGCGATGGGTCTGCGTAGTCGCTGTGATCGCAGTCCTGATCACAGTGGCCAGTTCGCACACGCTCTGCGATGCATACGCATGCGCATTATGCAACAATCGTCCGATTGATGGCATCTTAGCAACTGCAATCCTTGCTGAATCAGGCCCAGAGTTGGCAAATTGGAGTCAGGTAAGAATATATATATATAGTGCCGGACCTATATATATATATATATATATATATATATATATATATATATATATAGCATATAGAAGGTCCGTCACTCCTAGCAACCATAATCAGTTTTTTGAGGTGCCTTCACAGAAAAGTCATATAAATATCCAGAAGTGCGGCACTCTCATTGAAATATAGAAAACAACATAGCCGTGTATAGTCAATGTTTCAGTACTTTATCTGTACTATCTTCAGGATATATACACAAAGGAGAAATACAAGTGCACAACTCTAAATTAACTGATTATATATAAATAAATAGATTTTGCAGTAAATACAATAGAGGTTTTTGGCATAATCTTGGCCAAGGTTATGGGCCTGCCCACCATATCCGGGTAACCTCTTGTCAGGCAGGTCCCTAACATAGTAGGGCTAAAATCCAGAGCGCAGGACCCCCCAAACTAGCCCAGCTAAACCACCCCAAGGCACCGCTCTAATAAGAAAAGTGAAGTGTTAAGAGCAGCCGCTGGCCGCAAATAAAGAATAAAAATAAAAAAGTGAAATACATATATATAAAAGAAACAGACAGTGAGGTATTAAAATGTGTTAAAGGAAAATGTGTTATACTGCGGTGCACTGAGGCAGATCAGCAAAGCAATCTAGGGGGACCCACACCCCAAAAATGAACCAAAGCTGCACTACACAGTCTAAATATTAGCAGGACTTACTATGTAATATGCACACCAGTCAAGGCACAATATAGGTAAGTCCTGCTAATATTATATAAAGTTATATTAATAACTTTTACAGGTTACCTCAGCACGTGTGGTTAAATAAACCGGGTCTGCCACTAGCAAAGGGAACTTTAGTATTAAATACAGGGTAAACCTTTGCTCTTACCTGATATACAATTATGCACACTTAGTAAAAATAGGTAACATGGGCCAAATGAGGCCTTGGGTCATAAAAACACAGTTCCAGAACTAGAATTAATGTTTTAATTCAAGAATATCTTCAAAGCTTAGTTACAAAAAGTTACATGATTATAATAATATTAACACAAAAGGGTTCACACAATTACTTGCAAGTTCCAAGAAATAACAGAAAATAACAAATTTGGAGAAACGAACCACAGCGTTGACTTAAGTGGTTCGGGGATGAGGCAATCCCAATGAAAAACTTAGGATCATCTGTACTTTACGATACCTCTCTCAGAATAAACAACAAACTATATTGAAGCACATATTTATGCCTGCCTTTTTGGCACACACCGACCCTCCTCCCTGGGGTGATTTTAACCCTTGTCAGCTCAAAGAAATTGTCCAGCTGGCTAAAGCCTCGGGGTTTCCCGGTCATAGGAGCAGGGGTTAGGTAACTGCTCACTCCCTCCTGTTTGGAGCTCAGAGGTTAGGAGAGAGATTTGACACCTTGCTGGTCGGTCTGTCTCTCGTTGGCCTGTAAGCCTGACCCCCTGTGGGGTTATAACCAGACCCCCGTCTTTGATCTCTGACCCTACACAGAACAAAGAGCTCTTAATGTTGGCTTATCAAGGGTCTGGCCAGATGTGATATAATTTCCCTGGACATCTTTCTTACATGCTACAGTACATACAATTGGACACATGTATGGCTGAGGCAGGAAGACAGGACTTCCTACAATCTCTCTCACAACCTTTCTGTCCATCTTCAAAGGTTTGTCATTTCCTATACACAAATAACATTACATATACACTTACAAGAGAAAGTTACGGATTTGCTGACGCAATCATGTGCAGTTATGCCCATGCAGACGCAAAATCCGCTTTTTTGCTACAAGGGGCACTACTGTTGTGGGCAATGCATATAGGGCACTACTACTATTGTGGGCAGTGTATAGGGGCACTACTACAAGGGGCACTACTACTATTGTGGCAATGTATAGGAGCACTGGCATCACTGGGGGGGCGGGGGGTGCGGGCCACAGCGGGTGACACCAAAATAGCAGAGCTGCTCTGCTATTTTGGTGTCACCCCCTCGATGGTGTCACTGAGCAACCACACTCATGAGAGGCAGGGGAGAGGCTGTTTGCTGTCTAGCAGCTGCTTCTGCGCTGAGCCGGGCTTGCTCAGTGGAGCAGCACAGTAGCCCATAGCCTCTCCCCTGCCCATTGACTACAGAGGCAGGGGCGCGACGCATCCCCAAGATTGTTAACCATAAGTGGGCGTGGCTTCATGGGACGAAGCTACGCCCCTTCCAGCGGCGCGCAAGAATATGGGCCAAGACTGACCACCGCACCAGGTGCAATAAAGGTAAGTGACACCACTGTATAGGAGCACTACCACAAGGGGCACTACTACTGTGAGCAATGTATAGGTGCACTACTACTGTGGGTAATGTATAGGGGCACTACAACAAGGGGCATTGTATAGGGGGCACTATTACTGTGGACATTGTATAAGGGGCACTACTACTGTGGGCATTGCTTAAGGGGCACTACTACTGTGGGTATTATATAGAGGGCACTACTACTGTGGGCATTAAATAAGGGGCACTACTATTGTGGGCACTGTAAAGGGGCACTACTACTGTGGGAATTGTAAAGGGGCACTACTATTGTTTAGCATAATGTGTATAAGGGGTTGGGTATTAGATCCCGCCGGTCAGGATGACGCTGGTCAGAATACAGACAGTGGCATCCCGACACCCGAAAGGAAAAAGGTAAGTCTAAATCTTACCCCTCCCCTCCCTCCCCGGTGTATAACCCTAACCTGCCCCCTAGTGCCTCCCCTCTCCACACCCTAAACCTAACCCTCTCCCCTAATCCCTAACTCTAACCCTCCCCTTAATATCTAACCCTAACTCTCCCCCTTAACGCCCGATACCTTCAGGATGCCAGCGGTCACGATTATGGTGCCATGATCCCGAGGGATTTCAGTGCCGGTATTTTGGTGTGCGGGATGATGACTACATCCCATGTATAGGGGGTACGTCTGGTACACTACACTGATGAAAAAGGGTCACGTCTTAAGGACATGCCCCCTTTTAAATGGCCACGCCATTTTTCCGGCACTTGTGTTCCTTGTGAGTGAGCCCACTCCCTTGGCTGAGAAGCAACCCACACATGAATGGTCTCAGGATGCTTTACTGTTGGCATGACAAAAAGTACAGGGATTGGACTGCTGAGGACTGGGGAAAGATATTTTCTCTGATGAATCCCCTTTCAGATTGTTTGTGAGTGAGCCCACTCCCTTGGCTGAGAAGCAATACCACACCATGACACAGGACTGATGGTAGCGCTCACCTTTCCTTCTCAGGACAAGCGTTTTTCCAGATTCCCCAATCTTGCCTAAGTACACAGCCATAAATAAAGAATGGTACCAAAACATCATCCAAGAGCAACTTCTCCCAACCATCCAAGAACAGTTGATACCCCTTTCAGATATACAACCGGGAAATTTCCTGCTCAGACCCGGGAATTTCTCCTGTGCAAATTCCCGGGTATTTGGTTGAGACCCCCCTTTCACACTACAGTGTCTACCCGGGAAATTCCCAGGTAGACCCCTTTCAGGCAAGAGCAGGGTTTTTTAGATTACATGGCAACTGCTGGACACAAAGATGAGGTGGAGCTGATGTGAGTGATGCCAGGCCCTGATCACACACAACTATGTGCCCCTTGTGACTGGCATGCTGTGTATGTGGGGGTGCACATAATTTGAAAGACTGCCCAACATGTCCCCAAACTACCTCCCATGAGTGCCCTGGCAGCTTGCCCCAATCCCCAGGCCTCTGGCTGGGCTGCCCCTGGACACAAGTCTCCTGCCTGGCACTGATCACGGGCACAGAGAAGAGCAGAGCAGCAGCCGAGGTGCCAGGGCCGGACAGGCCGGGTACAGGTGCACGAAGAGCAGTCACCCACCCATATTTGCGGCAGCAGCAACAGCAGCAGCGTCCCACCCAGCCCTCCCTGCCTCTCACCTCTACAGTGGCCGGGGAAGGCAGAACCCCCAGCGAGCCAGCATCTCACCCCGTCACCCGATGCAATAGGGGCAGTAGTGGTGGTGCGAGAGTGTGGGCGTGTGGTGAGCGGCAGCGCTGAGCGTCCTATAGGACGCTCTGTGCTGCCAACTCAGAGCAGCAGCGCTGAGCGTCCTATAGGACGCTCTGCACTGTCAACTCAAAGCAGCAGTGCTGAGCATCCTATAGGACGCTCTGCGCTGCCAACTCTATGTAAAAGCTGTTTTGTGCTGCCCGGGAGTAGTAAATTCCCGGGTAGCACCATTCAGACAGAAGCAGGGTAATTTCCCGGGACTTAACCCTGGTCGATTGCAGGTACCTTTCAGACAGACTTGGCTACCCGGGAATTTGGCTGAGGCAGGCCAAATTCCCGGGAATCTCGAGATGTCTGAAAGGGGTATAAGTGATGAACAATGCATTTTCCAGCATGATGGAGCACCTTGCCATAAGGCAAAAGTGATAACTAAGTGGCTTGGGGAACAAAACATCTACATTTTGGGTCCATGGCCAGAAACTCCCCAGACCTTAATCTTATTGAGAACTTGTGGTCAATCCTCAAGAGGTAGGTGGACAAACAAAACCCACAAATTCTGACAAATTTCAAGCATTGATTAGGCAAGAATGGGCAGCCATCGGTCAGTATGTGGCCCAGAAGTTGATTGACAGCATGCCAGGACGAATTGCAGAGGTCTTGAAAAAGAAAGGTCAACACTGCAAATATTGACTCTCTGCATAAACTTAATCTAATTGTCAATAAAAGCCTTTGACACTTATGAAATGCTTGTAATTATACTTCAGTATACCATAGTAACATCTGACAACAAGGTCTAAAAACACTGAAGCAGCAAACTGTGTGAAAACCAATACTTGTGTCGTTCTCAAAACGTTTGGCCATGTCTGTACATTTAAGCTAACCTGGGGTAGATGTATGAAGCAGTGAATTCACTGCTTCATAAATCTACCACAATGCATTGTACTAAATAGATGTCCTGGAATGGAAATGTTCATATGACAGTTAAAAGTTATAACAGAAAAAACAAATCGAACCAAATTGTTTTAAAACAGGTGTTTTCAGTTATTTCCTCTTTTGTCTGGCATCAGAGGAGGCCTGAGAAATGAGGCTGGATACTGGAAGCAGTCCAACACATTCCAGTGGTGTAATAGATACAACATTACCTCTGCTCACAAATGATCTACAGTTTCTAAGAACTGATCACACGATAGTTAGTCACATATTTCTAAAGTTGTAACATACCACTGTGCTAATTATCAGTGTAATTTATTGTGATAATAAATCATGGGAAACGTACATGCATATGTATGTGATATTACATAATGCTAAAACATAACATGTACTTAGAGTACATTGTAAAGCCATGCAGTATCATATGGATCCCATTACTTTTAAAACAAAAAAAAATTAGACAAAGTTTGCTCAAAGGTGGAATCCAACTTTAAACAGTTTGGCTAGCAAATGCTCCATAGCCTAACTATTATATTTGTCAATACCCCCCAATGTTCAGATTGTATGTACTGTAGGTGTAGATGGTTTACCCTAGAAAATCATATCCTGCCCTGCAACCACTATAGTTTATACTAGGAGCTGTGCAGGTTGTAGGTGCGGGAGTTCCTATGTAATAATAATGTGATAGCTGCTGTAGGCTATGTGGAGTGACCTGTACAAAAATGTACACATTTGTAGTTAGTCTTTTAAAGTATCTGCTCACCTTTGTGTAATGGTTGTTGTAAACAAATGAATATACTGGTCCTGTTTAGCTTCAATAAGTAGTAGGATACACTCTCTAGTAGAGTGTATCGAATATGATCCTTACCATACTGTATAAAACTATTGTAAGCATGTGCTTACACTCAGTTGAAACATGCCCCCCTCCCCTTCTCCCCACACACACACACTTCAGCCAATTTCAAATTTGCAGCATATATTGTTTTTCAGTTTGCACATTTCAATCCAGCTAATGTAGGCCAATGATTATATTAGAGAGTATCTAACCAATAATAGAAAATATGCACAAGGTTCTATTTAGATATAAACAGCCAATGGGTATATTACATATTTGCCACCTTTGTGGCTGCCCCCTACAGGAAGGAGCAGTTGTCTTCTAGTTTGGAGGGGCGTGGCACAGCCGGGTAGGAAATGCAGGAGTATGGCACAACACTTGCATCATTGTTGTTCTGACCTTTGTATTGTATAGTGGATGGCAAGCCATGATGTCATGATTTAGAACAAATTGCATCATCATACTGCCCAGATAGCTCATTTCATTCAGGGGGGGCAGACAGCTGTGAAACATTGGCCTGATTCAGAGTTATACACTATTGCTGCCGCAGATGTGATCTTTACTGCTGCAGATTTACAAAAACATGCTGATGGAACAGCCGCCGGGACTTGTACTGAGATGCCTACCAGAGCCATCGAAGCTGTCTGCAACTGGGTACACACACGCAGCATCGGGCACAGATCAGGCAAGCATTTGACTCCTTGAGTGAGTCTATGGTCACTGAGAATGGCGGCCGTACCAGAGACACCGAAGCCCTGTTTCTTGCATGCGGGATCACACATGCAGGATATGACACACCCATGAAACAGTTGAGACGTCTGCGTTTTCAACAGATATGCTCCGTTGCCTCCCTACCTGTCAATCACACTGTAAATAAAGACTTGCGGAGTGCGACTATGGTAATTTACCTCACACATGCACAGTGTGGCATAGCGTACAATTCTGAATTAGGTCCCGTGTCCGGGAAACTTGCCTAATTTTCCCACAGTCAGGGAGAGACATCTGAGATCGGGAGTCTCCTGGACATTCTGAGAGTGTAGGTGGCTATATTATATTTATTTCATTAATCAACAAAAGTCGACTTATCCTTAAATCGATGGTCACCCCTGGAATCATTGAATACAATCTGCAGTAAAACAGGAATGGCCTTACGTTCCATCATTCTATTAGCAGAGAAGCCAGCATACTAAAGTTACATTTATAGTAGAAACACCTGTGACTATAGCACAATCTCTAGTTATGCATAGTATTCCAGCTTTTATAACTGTAAATGTGTGGGTCTGATTTGTATTTGTAGGAGGTCATTTTGTTTCCTAGAATCAGCACTGCTGGGTCTCAATAATTGTATTCATTATTAAACCTGTATATGAAATCTATCCAGACCCACCCCATGCATAATGGGCAGTCCCACCATTCAGATACAAGAAAATATGAAAAGAGTAGAATATTTTCCACTATTGTCTTGATGAAACCAATCTATATAGGAGCCTCTCTCCTGAGAATATCTTAAATGTGCATAATCACAGTATGGCGGAATGATAAATGCAAAACAAGAATAAAAACAAAACAAAGGCATATATATATATATATATATATATATATATATATTAAACAGTGAGCTTGATACACAGCGACAATAGTGCTAATATAATAAATAAATGAATATATGTTTGGTCTGTAAAATGTCAGTGCAAATAAATATAATAAGATTAATAATATGTATAAAGTGTCTGTGCACAATTAGTTGTCCTAAATATAACTCCTAAACCTAATTTAAAGGTAAATATTCCATTCAAGGATCAAACGTAATTAATAACATTCCCAATAATAATCCTTAAAACATAATAGTGAAAAGTGACTGTGCAGTAATAAAGTGCTTATTAGATCTCCATGTGTCAATGGCTTATGAGATCAAAAATAATTATATATAAGAAGCGAACATTCAGTATAAAAAGGAGGGTACAACATTTATTAGACTAAAAGACATAGAAAACACAAAGAATACTTTGGGCCTGATTCAGACCCGGACGCAAGTGGCCGTTCGCTCGTTCGGCGTACGAGCGGAAAAATGTAAAATCAAGCGCTCGCTCGTATGTTCGCTCACAGCTAATCTTCCGCCCCATAGTCTCCCAACCCCTCCTCTAGCTAGCGAACGTTCTAAATAGCGACCGTCCGTCTCCTCTTTGGTTGCAGGGAACGTTCGCACAAGTCAATTCCGGAAGTGGCCCTGTCAGTTTTCGATTGCCTGCTATTTCATTCCGCAAACATACTTGAATTGATTAATGGCAATCACTATATTAATTACCTTAATTAGTATTCACATGTTTGCAATCCATTTTTTTTTTTCAATGTCAATAAACTCTATTATTGTTAGTGTGTGTCATTGATTCCGCAGAATACGTACGGTTGGACTAAGGGGATGGTTGTTCAAAATTAAAAGTTTGTTTGAATGCTACTATTTTGTTGCGTTTTTTTATATGCAGATTTTTCATCTTTTTTATTAATATTTAAATTAGCTTACGCATGTCACTGCATCAAGCCTATCATAACTCACATTATATTTGTGAGGGTGTAGGTCACATGACTCATACAATAACCAATAGAGTGCTTTCTGTTAATTTACAAAGTACATTAGCCAATCAAATTTTTTCTTGGACCTTTATTAAAACTGTTTGGTGTAAAAAAAAATCATTGCCATCATGAGAGCCGCAGTTTTTTGTCGCAGAGAACTCCTGGTCCTCACTGATGTGATGGACCGGAGATTAACCAACTCCACGGGCCCCATCACTAACCTCCGCAAGCGGCTTGCCTACGCGGAGGTGCGGCGCCGCCTGCGTAGGATCGGATTCCGCCGAAATATCGGACAGTTGGAAAGGCGGTGGTCCGATCTCCGGCGCCGATCCCCACGCCTGTTGGACAATTTGCGTCAGCAAATCATGGAAAGTAAGTGGTTTTTTTTAGAAAATTTAAAATGTAAGCATACCTGCGTGTGCATGTTTCCCGTATAGCCCTGTTTCTTTATTTTGGACATACCTGCGTGTGCATGTTTCCCGTATAGCCCTGTTTCTTTATTTTGGACATACCTGCGTGTGCATGTTTCCCGTATAGTCCTGTTTCTTTATTTTGGACATACCTGCGTGTGCATATTTCGCGTATAGCCCTGTTTTTTTGTTTTGTTTTTGTGTGTAAATTTTGGATTCAAAATTTTAAATATGTAATAATATAAATTTTTCAACATCATTTAGGGGCTGAGCGCAGACTACGACGTGTCCAACGTCACCGATGTCGGGCTCGTGCCCTCTCCCCCACTCCCACCCAATCCTCTCCCCACTCTTCCCCAAATTCCCCCTCCACCCCAGACCTTGCAGACCGTGAGGCCCCTCCCTCTCCTCACATTCTCATCCCTCCAACTTCATACTCCCCTCCACCCCCCCTCTCTTTTCCTCACCCTCCCCTCCACACCCCTCTCTTTTCCTCACCCTCAACGTCTTCCCAAATCACCCCTCCTCCCTCCGTGCAGCACTGGCCCACCTCTGAGGAGGACGATTTCGGGGCACCTGGCCCAGGCAGCATTAGGCCCAGTATGTTTCCCTTTTAAACTATGGTTGCTTTTGCATTTTTTGGTTTTTGGGTGATGTTGTCCTTTTGCCTGTTGCAGTTCAAAATTGTAAAGTAGTTCTAATGTTTTGGATATATATCTTTGTGAAACAATGTCTAGGATGTTTTCCCCTTTCACATATGACACCTGTCCAAACACTCATACTTGTGTCTTTCTTGTTTACGGTAACAACAAATGTAGTATTTTTGCATAGTTGTTGCTATTTTGTGTAGAATTTTGATGTCAAATTTTTTTTTTTTTTTTACAACAATCTTTGCGTTTGGCATCACTTTTGTTTTGTAGATGTTTTTATTCTCGTTTTTTGGTATAGTCTGATTTTTAAGTTGTTTGGTAACATAAATTAAGGTGTCATTTTAGTAATCCCCACATTTTTTAAACCCACAGAGGACCAGAGGCGGAACGAAGAAATGTATGCCGGCTTGCAGAGCTTGAGGGGCCATGTAGTTGACATGCTAGTGGTCTTGGATCATCTGTTGGCACTCCTTCGCCACTAATTTTTTTGTTTTCACCAAAAAAATGTTAAAAAAAATAAAATATATTTTGATTTATTTAAGTCTCATTCCTTGTCTGTAAATCTTAGATTGCGGAACCTTACATAAGTCTACTATTTTACCATGATGTTTTAAGTAATGAAAATTGGATTGTAGAAAGCTCAAGTAAGTATGTAAGCTGGCACATTAAACACCTAACAATACCAATAGGTTTGTAGAATTAACAACAACAATAGTGTGTTCTTTTTTGGGGGTAACATAAAAATTAAACCAAACCTGCTTAGGCCTACATTGGCAAACAGACTGATTCACCATAATACCTTTGGTGTTTGTTTTTAGCCACAAAGCAGGGTCAAAAATATTACAATTTAACACATTACAGGATTAGACATTAAGCAAGTTTGCCTTTTTTTGATCAGGTTACACTTGCTTGTAATTTACCCAGGAAATGTTTGTTTAACGGTAAAAAAAAGTTTAATGCACACAAATAATAAACACCAAGTGATTTGTCACAATCAATTCACACAATGAAAACCCACACAAAAACCCAAAACACACCCAAAACAACAAAAATAAAACAACAATCAGGAACTGTTTGAAGAAGTAGCATGCCAACATGATTCCACAAATAAGGCAAAGAAATCATTGTTCCCGAAGTTATATCCAATGTGTCCACATGAAGTCAGTTTTTGGGATCAGGTAGTAGGCATCGTTTTTTATGGTAATTTTATGGAATAAAAGAAAAAAGAAAAAAATTAAAATTGAACATTAAAATCTTACATGTCTACATTGTGTCAATTAACTTAATTTTGGAAAATAATTACCTAAAAAATCTGGCCACAATGTCATCGCGTATGGCCCCCCCACATACTGACCTTCTACCAACCTCGGGGGGGGCATCCTCAGGCAAGGCATCCTCTGGCTGCATTGGGACACCACTCCTTATGGCGATGTTGTGAAATATCTCACACAGGACCACAATTTTCGAAACCATAGCCGGCAAATACATGAGCTCACCACCAGAGTGGTGGAGGCATCTGAATCAGCCTTTTAAAAGGCCGATACAGTGCTCCACCACCTGCCTGGTGGCTGTAAGTGTGGAATTACACTCACTTTGTGGCCCTGGTGTGGGAACCAAATAAGGAGTGAGCAGCCAGGGCGTGCAAGGGTAACCACTGTCTCCTGTGAAAATATAAAAACAAACATCAGAACCATTGTGTAACAAGCTTTGCATTGGTTTCAACAGAAGGTTTCAACTTACCCAGAAGCCACGCATCACCAGCTTGTAGGTTGTTTAATTTGTGCCAAATCCCTGATTGCCGGATGACGAAGGAATCATGTGCACAGCCGGGGAATTTGGCATTCAGGGACAGGATCTGGAGGGAGGCATCACATACCACCATTACATTCAGTGAATGAAAGTGCTTGCGGTTCCTAAAAATAGCCTCCAGCCTTGCTGGAGGCTGAAGTGGTATGTGAGTGCCATCCACAACCCCTATGATGTGTGGGAAGCCAGCTATTGGGTAAAAATTTGCCTTCACCACATTAAGGGTACCCATATCCAATGGCATTTTAATAAAATGATGGAGGTGTTTAAAAAGGGCCTCCATCACTGCCCTCAGGATCCTTGAAAAGGAGGATTGGGATATTCCTGCAACTATTCCCACAGTGGTTTGAAAGGATCCTGAGGCACAAAAATGTAACACCGACATTAATTGAGTAAGTGGTGGTATTGCTGTAGGACTGTCAATTTGCCGTTCAAGATCACTCTCTATTAATGAGAGAGTGTCTATGATGATTTGTGGCGGCAGACGGTATCGCCTTAATACCTCATCATCTGGCATTACAAAAAGGGTGACACATGTTCTATATATCTGGGGCCTTGCACGCCTACGAGGCCTACACCTGGGACGAAGTTGAGGTTGGTCGGGTTCTGGAACCATGGCCAATATAATACGACCAACATCAACCTGAAATGGTAAGCCAGGTAGTTATTGTTTTAGACAAATGTGTAAAGAAAAATATACTTATCTTTTCTAAGAAATCCAAAGATGCTTACAGGCCTGGGCTGTGTCTACTGCAGAACAACCTACATTTCAAAAGTAGAAAATATGGTTAAAATTAATTTAAAAAAAAGGATTGGAAACAAATTCTTTTTGTGAAAAAATAGAGAAGGGAGCACACATTAGTGCAGAAAATAGTATGATACAGTTAGTGGTAAGACATGATTTTACACTGAAAAAATCTAAAAACATTAGTGCGCAAAATGGTACGCTAGTTTTAAAGTTAACTCAAGACACATTAGTGGGCAAAATAGTACGCTAGTTTTACAGTTAAATCAAGACACATTAGTTCGCAAAATAGTACGCTACTTTTACAGTTAATTCAAGACACATTAGTGCGCAAAATAGTACGCAACTTTTACAGTTAAATCAAGACACATTAGTTCGCAAAATAGTACGCTACTTTTACAGTTAAATCAAGACACATTAGTGGGCAACATAGTACGCTACTTTTACAGTTAAATCAAGACACATTAGTGCGCAAAATAGTACGCAACTTTTACAGTTAAATCAAGACACATTAGTTCGCAAAATAGTACGCTACTTTTACAGTTAAATCAAGACACATTAGAGGGCAAAATAGTACGCTACTTTTACAGTTAAATCAAGACACATTAGTTCGCAAAATAGTACGCTACTTTTACAGTTAAATCAAGACACATTAGTGCGCAAAATAGTACGCTACTTTTACAGTTAAATCAAGACACATTAGTGCGCAAAATAGTACGCTACTTTTACAGTTAAATCAAGACACATTAGTTCGCAAAATAGTACGCTACTTTTACAGTTAAATCAAGACACATTAGTTCGCAAAATAGTACGCTACTTTTACAGTTAAATAAGGACACATTAGTCCGCAAAATAGTACGCTGCATTTAGTGTTAAGACATGATTGTTCCCTGAAAATAAACAACATTACTTAGCGAAACATATGCTAAGATCAACACATCGAATTTGTAAATTCATGAAACCAAAAACACTTACCAAAAACAGACAAATATCCCAAAGTTCAAAAACGTCACTGGGGCAATGCCAAAATAACTGTTAAGAAATAAAAAAAAAATTACAAAAAATTGTAAACTATTGACATGACATGGCCAAATGCACATATAAAATTATTAAAAGAAACAATGATGGCAATACAGATAAATGTACATACAATAAACCCCAACAATGGTCCTAAATCTGCAGATGTATCTAATAATGACTGAGTGTCATGACACTAGGTAAATGCTATCCAATTACTGGTAGTTTAGTTCCTTGGAGGAAAAAACATATGATAATAAGAACTCCACTTGTTGCCAAAGACTGTGACAGTAGCTATAGCATAGTAACACTGTATCCTGTGTGAAGAAATAGACACAAATGTCAATAGTGCTAATGCACAATAGCCATACGGCCTTCTGGATACCCGACAGTGAAGAAAAAAAGATAATAAAAAATAGTCACTTAGAAAACCAGCCTCAATGTATGGGCTTATAACTCACGGTTACAGATTCTAGATGAGGACATCCGAGGTAAGCTGTATGACAGCAATCGGTATAGTAGCCGGAGAGCTCTCCCCACATAGGCACGTGTCCAGAAGGTCAATTATGATGCAAGTAGACGTGTATATCACGGCAGTGAATTCCGGGCGTCCCCGGAGACAACCGTGAGCAGGGACTCCACGTGGTCTAGCGCGGGTAAGTGCAAAGAGGCTTGCTGGAACAATCAAATGTCCTGGCATAGATGAACGTCCTGGTCCTAATCAGGATAATCGGAGTGTAGTGTACCGCTATGTGTAGCGTCAGGTACAGTCGGGTGTTCAGATGGTAGACACTGGTAAAAAGTCAGGAAGCCCTTTGACGCGTTTCGTCACATTCACGTGACTTTCTCAAAAAGGTGTGGCTACTGACTTCAAATGCTCCTTATATATCTCTAGCTAGACTCCATCATTGTGTCAGGAGAAAACAGGAGCTGTATAAAAACGTCACTGAAAACCCAAATTGGTCTGCTGTAGTGAGACCTGAAACTCCAAAATGACTACAGAGCAGCAAAGCACTGGCCAAGAGGCGCCAGGTAAGTATTTCTCTTTTTTGGGCAAAAGGATTATGTTTAACAATAATTTTGGAAACATTTTACATTATAAATTTTAATCCCATTTTAAAAAAAGGTGTTGAGGATGCCATGGAAGAGGCTGCTGGGCCTAGTAGGCCAACTAAACAAAAAAAAAAAAGGCAGCCACAATTCACAAGAAAGGAGATGGAGGTTTTGGTGCAAATGTGCAATGACAACCTGACACAGGCAGCAAGGAATATGGGTGCAAGCCAGAAATGGAAAATGTGGGATGACATAGCCAGTGGTGTCAATAGGGTGGGTGATTTTGAACGTTCAATCCGGGAGGTCAAACGCCGGTACGTAAAAACTACATTTTAGTAAAAAGTGTTTACAGGTCCATATACTGCAGGAATAATGCCAACTTTTTACCCCACAGATGGAGTGACTTCAAATATCGTCTTAAGCAAAAACTGGCTGACAGGGCTAGGCATGTAGGGAGGACAGGAGGTTGTGTGTGAGCTCCAGTGACCCCTGTGTCACTGGAGCTCACAGATTTGGAGGAGATGGCCCAGGGGTGTGTGCAGGATGAGGAGGTGTTTGGCGTGTCGAACATGGATACCGACATGCCAGACTTTGCGGCTCCTCATGTTGCCCCAGGTAAATGTTGTAATGTTAACAACTCAGAAATGTGTTTGGGACAATATCTAGAATATAATGTTACTCTTTTCTCTTTTTTCTCACAGAGACACAGGCGGATGAGTATGCTCCAGAGGGGAGCTTTGGCCGCAGAATTTCTGCTGGCTCTGCAGGGGAGGAAGCAGTAGATCCTGCTGGGAACCCTGTGGCAGACAGTCCAGGGCATTCCCCCTCGCAGGCAGTGGGCCTCTTCACTGATCTCAATATTAAAATGGATCAGCAGACCAAGATTCTGCTGAGGATGGACGCCAATCTGCTACGGGTGGTGGACGCCCTGGAGCAAAGTGCTGCAGCCAACGTGACCATTGCTAAGGCCCTGGTGGAAAATACTGGGGCCAACGTGCGAATAGCAAATGCCCTGGAGCAGCTCGTTCACCAGCACATGTTGGAGCCGGCCTCCCTTCCTGCCGTAACATCAGGACCCTCCACCTCTGGCACAACAACAGCCATCCCTCCAAATGTGCCTAGCCCTATGCCTAGTCCAGAGGCCACAACACCTGCCTCTGGCCAGGCCAGCAGAAGGACATCCCGGACCCGTTCAGGCTCCCTCCCTACCCCGGCCAAACGGGCCAAAAGGCGATGACAGCACTGGCTAATTTTCCCACAATCCTTCTCAGTGTTTGCCCCATATTCCTTAATGCCCAAAACCTCCCTCTCCTTTCTTGTGAATTTTTTCTTAATTGTGGTTGTTTGTGGATTTCAAATGCCACTTATTTTGTTTGTGTGTTTCTAAAATCATTTGTTATTTGTTTTTACGTTATCAAATTGTTATTATTTCCCAAAATCTGCACAATTCTATTGGTAATTTATTCAAAAACTGATTAAAAGGTAATCCCGCAAACAAAATTACAAACAATACAACGGAAATCTAAACATTATTTTTGAATAAAAAAACCAAGGGTTAAAAACAATTTATGAGTTTTAATTAACACTTAGCAAAAAACAAAAGGACGATTGTTTTCTTGGCCCCTAAAACTGAAAAAAAAAAACAAACATGCGTACAATATTGTTGCCCTAAAAAAAGAAGAAAACAAATTTGGCAAAAACACGCAAATTGAAAATAAATTTGTAAGCTAATTGATTGTCTAACCCAGAAATTAGCAGCTGAGTAGTTCACCTGCGTAGGTTTTTTTGATACTAAAAAAAGGCTATTTGCTAAACACCTTACAAGCATTTTTGCAATTCAAAACTGATTGTTTTTGAGGCCTCAATTGATAAATCGGGAAACCATCGATGAGCCACGGGAAGAACGAAGAGACCATCGTCATTGCGGTAGAGAATACCAGACCACAAGCTGAGCGAGCAGTTTTAATGGAAAGTGGATCAGACAGTGACGTAACACTTGTTCCGTTCACATTGGCCGTTCGCATCAGATAATTTATGTACGCCCAAAAAACGCCTCGACACGCCTGCTTTTTCCCATCTCCACCCCCGTCACCGCCCCAAAACGGACAGTTCGGTCAATCACATTTGACATGTCACTTCCTGTTCGCTATTCGACGAACGACTGAAAAAATTATCGCAATCAGCCGTACGCACATGCGCACTGTTACACCGACGCATGCGTGGTTTAACAACATCGGATGACTACGAGCGTACGGCCGCTTACGAGCGGCTCTGAATGAGGGCCTTTGTCCCTTATTCTTTGTGTTTTCTATGTCTTTTAGTCTAATAAACTTTGTACCCCCCTTTTTATACTGAATGTTCGCTTCTTATATATAATTATTTTTGATCTCATAAGCCATTGACACATGGAGATCTAATAAGCACTTTATTACTGCACAGTCACTTTTCACTATTATGTTTTAAGGATTATTATTGGGAATGTTATTAATTACGTTTGATCCTTGAATGGAATATTTACCTTTAAATTAGGTTTAGGAATTATTTTTAGGACAACTAATTTTGCACAGACACTTTATACATATTATTAATCTTATTATTTTTATTTGCACGGACATTTTACAGACCAAACATATATTCATTTATTTATTATATTAGCACTATTGTCGCTGTGTATCAAGCTCACTGTTTAATATCCTTCTATGTAATAGCAGCACACCACTGCTATACCTATATCTCTTGTTTTTAGCTGACACCCAGTACCAAAGGGGATAGTGTTATTAAGTATTAGGTCTGTTCTATCTGTGTATAGACTATATCCAGGTGGCGCTGATTAATCTTTCATTGGTCTATATATATATATATATATATATATGTATATATATTAGGGGTGTGCACCGGCCACTTTTCGTGTTTTGGTTTTGGATCTGGATCTTTCTTCGTGTTTTGGATCTGGATTGGTTTTGCCAAAACCACCCTTCCATGTTTTGGGTTCTGGGTTTTGTGTTTTGGATCTGTATTTTTTTGAAAAAAAGCATAAAAACAGCTAAAATCACAGAATTTGTAGCTTTTTCTGCTCCTATGCTATTATTAACCTCAATAACCTTAATTTCCACTCATTTCCAGTCTATTCTGAACACCTCACACCTCACAATAGTGTTTTTATGTCCAAAAGGTTGCACCGAGGTAGCTGGATGACTATGCTAAGCGACACGAGTGGGCGGCACAAACACGTGACCCATCTAGGCGTGAAACTGCAGTGGCAGACAGGATGGCAGTTTGAAAAACTAGGCCCCAAACTGTACATAATTCAAAGAAAAAAAAAGGGTGCAAGATGGAATTGTCCTTGGTCCCTCCCACCCACCCTTATGTTGTATAAACAGGACATGCACACTTTAACAAACCAATCATTTCGGCGCCAGGGTCTGCCACACAACTGTGGCTGAAATGATTGGTTCGTTTGGGCCCCCACAAAACAAGCTGGCAATTAATCTGTCCCTACACAAACTGGCTCTACGGAGGCAAGATGTCATCCTCATCCTCCTCATCCACCGATTCCTCACCCTCTTCAGTGTGTACATCCTCATCCTCACAGAGTATTAATTCGTCCCCGCTGGAACCACAGGTCCCTCTGTACGTTCTGGAGGCTGGTCTCCCTGGAAGAGTTGATAATTCATTTTATGAACATCATCTTCTCCACATTTTGTGGAAGCAACCTCCTACGCCTTTCGCTGATAAGGTTCCCGGCCGCACTAAACACTCTTTCGGAGTACACACTGGAGGGGGGGCAACTCAGGTAAAATAGAGCCAGTTTGTACAGGGACCTCCAAATTGCTTCTTTTTCCTGCCAGTACAGGTACGGACTGTCTGACATGCCTACTTGGATGCTGTCACCGATGTAATCCTTTAACAGACAGACGCACGCTTGTCGCTGCTGCTTTGAGGATGCAAGTGCGGCTACAGCCCACACAATTCACAAAGACAGAAAAAAAAAAAAAAAGAATATTTTTATTGTTTGTGGAGCGCACTTTGAGGGTTACACCACCCTTTTTTAGCAGACAGACGCACGCTTGTCGCTGCTGCTTTGAGGATGCAAGTGCGGCTACAGCCCACACAATTCACAAAGACAGAAAAAAGAAGAAGAATATTTTTATTGTTTGTGTAGCACACTTTGAGGGTGTCACCACCCTTTAACAGACAGACGCACGCTTGTCGCTGCTGCTTTGAGGACAGTATCATATGCAGTAACAGTAGACTTGTCAGAAATTGTTGGCACGTCCTTCAGTCCGGACCAGATGTCCAAACCAGCCCTTGACTTATGACACAGGTGCACGCTTGGCGCTGCTACTATGTTGATGCACATGCGGCTACATCGCACACAAGTCACAAACACATTAAAAAAATAGTTTTTTATTTTTTGGAGCACTTTGAGGGTTACACCACCCTTTAACAGACAGACGCACGCTTGTCGCTGCTGCTTTGAGGATGCAAGTGCGGCTACAGCCCACACAATTCACAAAGACAGAAAAAAAAAGAACAATATTTTTATTGTTTGTGTAGCACACTTTGAGGGTGTCACCACCCTTTAACAGACAAACGCACGCTTGTCCCTGCTGCTTTAAGGATGCAGGTGCGGCTACAGCCCACACATTTCACAAAGACAGAAAAAAAAGAACAATATTTTAATTGTTTGTATAGCACACTTTGAGGGTGTCACCACCCTTTAACAGACAGACGCACGCTTGTCGCTGCTGCTTTAAGGATGCAGGTGCGGCTACAGCCCACACATTTCACAAAGACTGAAAAAAAAAGAACAATATTTTAATTGTTTGTGTAGCACACTTTGAGGGTGTCACCACCCTTTAACAGACAGACGCACGCTTGTCGCTGCTGCTTTGAGGATGCAGGTGGAATCTAGACGGGATTTGGAACCGGGGACACACTACCTCCATCAATTGTCTAAATCCCACTGCACTAATGGCGGATACCGGACGCACGTCTAACACCAACATAGCAGTCAAGGCCTCAGTTATACGTTTTGCTTCAGGATGACTGCTGTCGTACTTCATCCTCATCGCTAGGGACTGTTGGAGGGTCAATTGTTTAGTAAAAGTAGTGATGTTCCTACTTCCTCTCTGGGATGATGAACAACTCCCAGCAGCAGCAATAGCACTAGGAGGAAGTGGTTCTTGATCTTTCCCTATTTTATTTTTATCGGAGAAAGTTTGGTCCTCCATTTATGTTATATTGATATATACGTGCGGCTAAAGCGCACACAAACACAGAAAATATTTTTTTATTTTTGCTGGAGAGTAGTGCACTTTGTGGGTTACACCACCCTTTAAGAAATGAGCCAGCCGGCTCTTTTCTTATGGGACACAGGCGCACGCTTGGCGCTGCTCCTTTGTTGATGCACGTGCAGCCACAGTGCACACAAGTCACAAACACAGAAAATATATATATTTTTTGGTTTGGAGTGTACTTTGGGGGTTACAGCACCCTTTAACGGTCAAGCCAGCCGGCCCTTTACTTATGACACAGGCGCACGCTTGGCACTACTTTGTTGATGCACGTGCGGCTACTGCGCACACAATTCACAAACACAGAAAATAATTTTTTTTTTGGTTTGGACTGGAGTGTACTTTGGGGGTTACAGCACCCTTTAACGGTCAAGCCAGCCGGCCCTTTACTTATGACACAGGCGCACGCTTGGCACTACTTTGTTGATGCACGTGCAGCTACTGCGCACACAATTCACAAACACAGAAAATAATTTTTTTTTGGGTTTGGACTGGAGTGTACTTTGGGGGTAACAGCACCCTTTAATGGTCAAGCCAGCCCGCCCTTTACTTATGACACAGGCGCACGCTTGGCACTACTTTGTTGATGCACGTTCGGCTACTGCGCACACAATTCACAAACACAGAAAATAATTTTTTTTTTGGTTTGGACTGGAGTGTACTTTGGGGGTTACAGCACCCTTTAACGGTCAAGCCAGCTGGCCCTTTACTTATGACACAGGCGCACGCTTGGCACTACTTTGTTGATGCACGTGCGGCTACTGCGCACACAATTCACAAACACAGAAAATAATTTTTTTTTTGGTTTGGACTGGAGTGTAGTTTGGGGGTTACAGCACCCCTTAACGGTCAAGCCAGCCGGCCCTTTACTTATGACACAGGCGCACGCTTGGCACTACTTTGTTGATGCACGTGCGGCTACTGCGCACACAATTCACAAACACAGAAAATAATTTTTTTTTTGGTTTGGACTGGAGTGTACTTTGGGGGTTACAGCACCCTTTAATGGTCAAGCCAGCCGGCCCTTTACTTATGACACAGGCGCACGCTTGGCACTACTTTGTTGATGCACGTGCGGCTACTGCGCACACAATTCACAAACACAGAAAATAATTTTTTTTTTGGTTTGGACTGGAGTGTACTTTGGGGGTTACAGCACCCTTTAACGGTCAAGCCAGCCGGCCCTTTACTTATGACACAGGCGCACGCTTGGCACTACTTTGTTGATGCACGTGCGGCTACTGCGCACACAATTCACAAACACAGAAAATAATTTTTTTTTTGGTTTGGACTGGAGTGTACTTTGGGGGTTACAGCACCCTTTAACGGTCAAGCCAGCCGGCCCTTTACTTATGACACAGGCGCACGCTTGGCACTACTTTGTTGATGCACGTGCGGCTACTGCGCACACAATTCACAAACACAGAAAATAATTTTTTTTTTGGTTTGGACTGGAGTGTACTTTGGGGGTTACAGCACCCTTTAACGGTCAAGCCAGCCGGCCCTTTACTTATGACACAGGCGCACGCTTGGCACTACTTTGTTGATGCACGTGTGGCTACTGCGCACACAATTCACAAACACAGAAAATATATTATTTTTTTAGCACTTGGGGGGAGCACCCCTGATGGACAGAGCACCCCCTGGACAACACTACAGCACCCCTTTAGGACTGGGACACTGCACAGGGCTTTGGAGTGGACACAGCCCCTATGGAGAACTGACTGCACAACACAGTCCAGCCAGCCCCTATGGACTTTGAAGTAGTGGACACAGCCCCTATTAACAACAGCAGCACAGCACAACACAGCCAGCCCCTATGGACTTTGAAGTAGTGGACAACAGCAGCACTACACTACACTACACAGCCCAGCCAGCCCTAACTCCCACCCTCCCTCTTCACTGTCCACAGCCGAGTGAGAAAATGGCGCCGACGCGGGTACCTTATATAGGATCCAAAACCCGCGAGACTCGGAAGGCGGGATGATGACGTTTTGCCTCGATTTCAGATCCGAGTCAGGCGGGAAAAGTCGAGCCTGACTCGGATCGGACTCGGATCGGGGGGGCTTGGGGGGGTTCGGATTTCAGAAATCCGAACCCGCTCACCCCTAATATATATATATATATATATATATATATTAGGGGTGAGCGGGTTCGGTTTTACTCTGATTTACTCGGATCTTTAAACGGCATTTTATTGGCTATCGCCTATCATGTGTTTTGGATAGCCAATATAATAAATCCGAATTTGCGGTAAAGTGGCGATAAGAACCGAGTAAAACCGAGCCTGCACATCCCTAATATATATATAATATATATATATATACATATACATGATACCAAGATAGGCGGCACTCTGGAGTCTTGTATTCAAGATACTAGTGAAAAAATCCTTTGATGTGTGACACATTAAAGGATTTTTTCACTAGTATCTTGAAACCAAGACTCCAGAGTGCTGCCTATCTTGGTATCATGTGCATGGGCTTGCAAACCCTAGGAGGGCACCGGAGCATTCTAATCCAGTCAAGGAATGCTGGGTGTTACAGACTGTGTATGTATATATATATATATATATATATATATATATATATATATTCGTATGTAAAAAGCATGTTGAAGCAGCACTCAGAGGACTGAAAAAATAACAAACAACAGTTGTCTCCATGGTCAACGTTTCAATGTTTGTTTAAGTAGATAGATCGAAGGTGCGGCACTCATGACATAATAAGACTCAGATACTGCAGAGATTGTCATCAGGATAATAGTGAAAAAACACACATAGCTTATATAATAAGCCCACCACGTGTAATGCCGGCATGGGGGCTGGGACCGCTCACCCACTCTGCAGCCGTGCCGTAATGCTGACATCATCATGCAGAGATGTTACCGTGGCAACATAGAAGTGATTACCCATCACCATAACAATAGTGTAAACAGCACGGGTACATCGTTCCATAACATTATACACATCTCGATCTGTATTTCAACAAATAAATACAATGATGAAAAATTGCACATACATTGTCATTAATTTAATACTCCTAAAAATCTAAACTATTGAGATACTTCATAATAAGCTACGCTATATTGCAACAAAATCATACATTTATACAATATTGCAATAATGGTTTTACTTATTCACATAAAACAAAACTAGTAAGCACTGAAAAATCATATCCAAAAAAATATAAATCGGAGCATGGCAATCAATTATTTAAAACAAGAATAAGGTACATATCATTTAACCCATCAGATTATACTACAGCCATATTAAATATCCACCTTGCTTCACATTGCAGGAGTTGAAGTGGTCTATTACCACCTCTTAAGGATACAGGGACATGGTCTATCATTCTACAGCGTACACTACTTAATGAATGTTTCCTTTCAATAAAATGTCAGGCCACCGGTTGCTCGCTTTGCGCTGAGGTAAGTTCTGCCCGTATAGCAGCACAGTACTGGCTCATGCGTTCATTGAATTTTAGTTCTTTTACCTGTATATAGCTTAACCCACAAGGGCATATTATTTAATATACTACAAAGGAAGAATCGCAATTCAAGTAATGACAAATCTTATATAATTTGCCCGTATGAGGATGGGAAAACGTGTCTCCCGGCAGCGTAAATTGAGATGATCTACATTTAATCAGCCAAGTCAAGCCCGGTTCAGAAAAGTTCTTTGATGAGGTATTTTGCTAGAGATATCAGTTTAAACTATGATATCTCTTAAATTACACTCCCTAGAGTAGCAGGGCTTATGCTTATGGTTAGTAAGATGTATTTGCTTAATCACTCTTAATTATCGGCCACTGTGGGCCAGATGTTCTAAGATCTGAAAAGAGATAAACTGGAGAGTGATAAACCACCAGCAAATCAGCTCCGAACTGTCATTTTTCAAACACAGCCTGTAACATGACAGTTGGGAGCTGAATGGCTGGTCATTTATCACTCTCCACTTTATCACTTTTCAGAGCTTAGTACATCTCCCCACTTTCTTAGCAGTTTTATTAAACATATGAGATGCTGTTTTAAATTCATTGACCCAAGGGAACTTGGGCTCAATATTATTTTTATTCTTACTTAATAATCCTTGCAAATATACAGTATATAAACACACATACATATGTATTGTGATAGCTTGGGGTTAATTAGCTCGGTAGACTGGGGTCAGTGGTGCAGAGAGTAGGTGCAGAAGTAGAGTCCACACGTAGCATTCCAGTTAAATAAACATAAATGGTGCTTTACTTCCATCATGTGAAATCAGGAAACAGAAAAACAATAAACAACCTAGCCCTTGTTTAGGGCACTAGCTCACTTCTTGAACCCTCACTATTAATGTGCAGCTAGTCTGCAAATAAAAGTCCAAAGTCAGCTTAGCCCTGCTCCCTGCAGGTTAACACAGGCTCCGGCCTGGTCTTTAGTTGGCTGGCTGCCACAGCCTCACAGTCTAGCCTGCTTCCTTGCAGGTACCATAGCTCAGTCCCAGAGTTTGATGGCCTTCCCTGTATCTCACAGGTCTAGGCTCAGGCCTCCTGGCCCCCAATGGCTTCCTGGCACAATGAGCTCTGTCTGACTGTTCTGCCTCAGTCCTCCCTGGACTGAATCCACTGGGCAGGTCTTACACAGTCTCCCACAATGCTTTTGTATTCTGTGTGGGTGGATCTCTCCTGCCACACACAGAATCTACTGCTAACCAGCGCCATCTCTGGTGATACTGCCACATATCCCCCTCCCCAGCTTGAAACCCTTGGGTTCAGCTACATGGGATGAGGCATTCTCATGATGATGTCCCTCTTCACTCTCCTCATGAGGGAAATCCACTGCATCCATGGTCATCCAGACTCTGGTAATCTCTGGGGGTCTCATCCACCAGATTCCAGAATTTATTTTCCACCTAACTTTTTTCCTCACTTTGTGGTACTACTTGCTTTCTATATGAAGCACTTGAGATTCATTCATGAGCATGTCAAGTTTTAAGGATTTCAGGCACATTTTCCCATAGTTTCCTACTTCCTCATAGACAAATTCAGCAGAATTGCAAGTTCCCCCCTTTTTGCATGAAGGCATTGTTTCACATACCTGAGTATTATTCTTCACAAGACTCTCAGAATTAACCTTCTTTAAGGTTCTGCTTTGCACTGCAAAACTGTGTGATTGCATCAAATTCACATCACTCTGAATCCACGGCAACCAGAGTGTCTCATCCTTTGAAGCCATCACTATCTCCGTAGACTTCTGTACATCCTGTACCTTTGCTTGACAGGTCATGTAATCACCATCTGTATATGTCAGTTCTTTATCATCAACTTCAGACACGGTTTTGCCATCTGGACCCGTGTCCCTTTGGGAGGACTTCACACCCTCAGCTATCACTATAAGCTGGAAGTCACTGCAAGGAATCTCATGCACTTTTCCAAGACAGACTGTTAGGGAATTTTCCAACTTTGATACTTCTGTCCTTTCTTGTACACTGGAATCATTAATGAGGACATCTCTATGGTCCCACTGTTCATCACTCAAGATGCTCTGCACCGGTAATACATTACTCTGCACGCCAGCCTTTTCATGATCAAGCTGCAGCAATTGTCGCCTGTGTTTATGCAGACTTTCCTCCAGGAATACATTTCTTTCCGTCAAACATTCTGAAACTGCTCTAGCTGCAGCTAAATTGGATTGGAGAGTTTGTACTTGCTCTTTATAGTTGACTTCAAGACGGACCATCTCCATCTCTTTTTCTTCACTGTCATTTTCGCACTGAGCATGAGTCTGCAGCATCTGGAGATACTTCTCGTTTACTTCACAGAAATCTTCAGCCAGAGAATTTTTCTCCATTTCACAATCTTTAAGTTTACTTGTGTGGACACAATTAAAGAGTCTTTTCCTTTTAACACCAGAGCTAGATCTGCCACTTTCACTTGTGCGCTCTGCATCACTCTGATGTCTCTGGACACCTTATTTCAATTCTTCCACTTCCTGCTGGAGTACCACACACTTTTGCTGCAATTCAACAATATCTTGCTCTAATATGTCATTCTTTGCTAGGAGCTCATCATTCTCATACTTTGTAACACATTGGAACATTTTAGCTTCCTCAAGGCGTTCAGACATAGCTGCCAATTTGAGGTCTTTAAGAACTTCACGTTTTATTTCTTCCTGCGCAGATGCCATTTTCAAAGAGGACAATTCACTCCATAATTTCTTTTCAGTTTGTTCATGAAAGTCAATTGGTCCATTAAGTCATCAATCTTCCCAGCATAATACGTATTACTTTCGTTCAAAGCTTTACTCATTCTGTCAAATTCTTCCAGGCTGACATACTTTCCTCTGGACGGACCTTGCACCATACACTGGTATGGATTCCTACATATCTGTACACTCTAAAATTGTCACTGTTTATCGTTATGAGTCGCACAAGAAATAATTGCTTTCAGACTTTGATTGTGGTTCTAAAGCACAAAAAAGTTATTATTCACCATAAAAACAGATAGTTACATGCTGTGATCTAAATACAATTAGCGCAAACAAATTATACAGACACAAGATACAGTCGTTACATACATATGCGCTCTGGGTCCAGATCCCGGCATCAAAGATGAAACCTCCGTCAACAGCAAAGCAAGAAGACTAGCATCTAGTTTCAGGGAGCCTGCATATATACTCTTGCAGAGATAGGCAATACAATAGAACAGTTTGGCATGATTCCATTGGTTCTTCTTCCTGGTTCTTCTGTTACAGTACAGTTCATAGGTCAATTAGTATGGTCACATTCAAGCCTCCAACAGCTCTTTGTGTCCATTTTCCCGCTGCATATCAAATTAGACTGGCTGCATTACAGGATACATTTCAATGCCTAACTCTCTATGATCCATACCTTGCAGACACATGTTGCGATTTCTTCCCTGATGGAACCGGAAATCTGCAAAGACACAGTGGTTTAGAATGACACCAAACACAGTCTGCTTATCATGCACTAAACCTTAGATATCAAATAACATGTATTTCACAACATTACTGATAATTAATAAAACCTTAAATATTAACCTTAATGCTAGGGAACCTTTTTATGTAAGTGTGCAGAGTGTAAGTATTGGGGTATTGAGAAAAGATGCTAGTAAGCGTTGTGCGACTACGTGTTTTGTGGAGTAAACCATGGTACGTGTTTTAATCATATTATATGTTTTAGTAACTGTCTGTATTTATATAATGAGGACTTTTAACATCTTTTTATTGTGTGGGAATTGCACAACGCTAAGTAATAGCATCGCTGTATGTACTTATAAAGGGTGAGATTCGCTAAAATGGCGCTAGACAGCCAGTCGCAAAATGGCGTCTTGTTGCCATTCGCAAAATGGTGTCGTGCAGATTTAATTTTAAACAGATTCTGTCTCAGCCAATTATCCAGCTTTGACAGTCCACCTTTTGATAGCAAACAACATGCTATAACATTTTACAATTCATTTAATTTAGGCTTACATTATGACATATTATTTAGTGTTATATTATGGGATGGCACAAGGTGGTTCTTAAACCATCAATAATGTGTCTCTAATGAGGGACATAAAACTACCCTTATACGCACACCGCGGATCTTGGGAGATCATGGGAAAGATGTGGGGATGCACCAATCCTATATAGAAAGTCTTGAAGGGGAATAGGGACTTACATTATTTAAGATTAACATTAATTTAAAATTAACATTTTAATAACACATTTCATGCATGTCTAAATCTTATACATCATCTGATGGTACCTTCTAGTTCAGGGTTGTAATGCAGTCCTACATTTACCTCAGTATTCACATTGTTACTTCTAACCACCATCAGAATTTCATTCTTTTGGTTTACCTTATCTTTACATTTTCCACATTTCAACACAGTAGGAACACACCTGACACATAAGCCAATTACTATGATGACAACCAGTATGAGGATCAGGAGTTTACCTATACTCGCCATCATTTCCTGGACCCACTGTCCTAGACTGGAGAACCATTTCACTGGGTTCAGCCATGAAACCCATTCCTCTACTTTCTCCTCTACTTCAGCCATTGAAGCATTTTGGTTCTTCCGAAATTCCCATTTCAGCTGCAGAATTTCGTCCATCTTCCGGTCTTTCACCTCCTTGGGATCACTAGTATTATTTGTAATATATGTACAACACTTTACACCAAATTGGGTGGCCAGAGTTATGCAATACCCTCCAGTGACAGCTGTTAAATAATTTGACACTAGTCTATGTTGCACGAGTTCTTTCTTGTAAGCTTTCAACTCCCTACCTGTATATCTAAACGTGTCATCATACATCTCGGTGATATTATCTATTAATTTAGCAAGATCTTGGATATATCTGAAATTTAGTGTACCACAAGTGATCCTGATGGGATCCAATATGACTAAAACTTGAAAGCCAGTTGTTTTACTAATTAACTGTGTAGCTTTATGTACATAGCTTTATGTGTAGCTTTAGGTATCATATTTCTTTTGTCTCTGTGTTCATACTGTGGGCCTGATTCAGAGCCGGACACTCTGACCAGAGCGCTCGCTCTGAATCAGGGCCCTCCTACCTAAAATTGGAGTGGCCTCCTGGCCGCTCGCATAACTGTGGGTGACCACCCACAGCTTATGCGAGCGGCCAAAAAGATGGTCGCGATGGTCAAGACCATCGCGACCATCGGGCTTGCGCTGAGACCCTGTGGTAGGGTCTCACTGCCGCAAGCCCAGGAGTGCTTTTGGCTCTATCAGAGCCAAAAGCACTCCCACTGACATCACTAGTGATGTCAGTGGGGCTGGCCCCAGACAGTAGGCGTTCCCATGGGAACGCCTCCATCTGGG
This sequence comes from Taudactylus pleione, assembly GCA_031769625.1. Classification (NCBI taxonomy): domain Eukaryota; kingdom Metazoa; phylum Chordata; class Amphibia; order Anura; family Myobatrachidae; genus Taudactylus; species Taudactylus pleione. Next base: position 16,885,420 of record JAUIMM010000115.1, on the reverse strand, counting down.
CAGCAACACCCCGGCACGCCCACCAAAGGGGGCGTGTTGTCAGTCACCATCGACAGCACGTCCCCTTTGGTGCGAGACCCATAGCGACAGCTTGGCACTAGGGCATGCGCACTAGGGCACCATCGAACAGGTCTGAATCAGGCCCAGTGTGTGAAGATATGGTGATGGTGTGTTTTTATGAATACCAAGCATTTCATCATGTGTAAGGGTCATAACCTCTGGGACTACTCTTCCCAGGTAACACAAACCTTCAGAACTCGGAGAGAGCCACTTGTATTAAACATCAGTAACCCACACATTTCCGTAGCAAGTGATCCTACTTCAGGTTCTCCCATTTGACTCATACAAGTTTCCCATTGTAATATCTTGGCACAATACCCTTCTGGTACCCTACCAATCATTTCTTTGGTGTAACTTATTGTATATTTATACCGGAAGTGTCTTCCACCTGACCTAATTGTGTGTAACAGTTCATAATTCATAGGCTCATTATCAGCTCTTAGTGAAAAGGTCATCATCTGGTTATTCCCCATCACCTCCAAACTTCCTGGGCCATTGAAGTTGGTGATGTTCAAACATAAAAGTGATTTTTCTACTTGGTACTGGTGGAGTTTGAAATAAGGTGGTTTGGACTTAAGAAATTTTCCATCCAGTGCATGCCCTTTTTGCGATTCAAAAATTTCAGAGACATTCAATGGGAATGGCACTAACCCTACATTATGCTGTCCTTGAGGCACGTGTGAGCACACCCAACAATCAGTTTGGTTTAAAACTTTGCCCACCATGGTATGATAATCCTCTAAAGGATACCCACCCCAATACTGGTTATACTTAGGTTGGCAATGCTGGATGCAATTCTCATCAACTGAGGACCCACAAAACTTGCACATACAATAATCTTCAGATGATAGACCTTCACACTGTCTATGAGTTTCTACAATAGCAGATCTCTTAACATTTACTGTACTGAGATTGGTCAGATATTCCCCCAGTTGGTTTAGCACTCCTTCTCCTGACTCCACTCCATTGATATCACCATCAGCTTCCCTCTCCATCCTCTGTCCTCCATCACAGAAACCAGACATCCTGAAACACCCCAGGATAATGAGATCTCTGGGAGAAAACACAAAGATAACCACAGCAGACCAATCCATTGCGGAAAACAAGGATCTACAAATTTCTTTAGCTCAGGTATCTCACTGTAACCTTTAACCCTCCCAGAATAGGCTTGCAATTGACAGGTCTATGTTATCTGCCTCGATTCCGCTTTGTCTCTCCATCAGTTGATTGACCTTCTTACAGTGAGTGGAATGGACCAAGGTATCTCTCTCGGCCACCTTTAATGAAGTTGTACTCATCAGCAACACCTGATATGGACCTTCCCACCGATCTGTCTAACAACCTGAACGCAAGAAATTTCTGATCATAACAAATTCTCCAGGTTCAACATCATGACAGTTTGTTTCAGTCATATCATGTGACAACAATTTCAGTTTCTGCTGTTGCTGTTTTAACTGTTTATCCATTGTTATAAGATACCTTACAGTTACCTCATTGTTACTTTTCAAATCTTCCTGCGGACTTATAATCAAATGAGGTTGTCTACCAAACAGTACTTCAAAGGGGGACAGATTGAGAGGGGCTCTAGGAGTTGTCCTGATACTATGAAGGACAAGTGGTAGCATTCTGGCCAACCCAGTCCAGTTTCCGCCATAATTTTACTTAATTTATTTTTAACAGTACCATTCATCCTCTCCACCTTGGCACTGGCTTGCGGTCGGTAGGGTGTGTGAAGTCTACTATTAATACCCATCAACTTACACATGTTTTGGAAGACATCACCTGTGAAATGAGTACCCCTATCACTTTCAATAATTCTAGGGATACCGTATCTGCATACATTTCCTGAACAATTTTCTTAGCAGTAAACGCAGCAGTATTAGTGGCAGCTGGGTATGCCGCAACCTAATTAGAAAACACATCAGTGCACACTAATACGTACTTGAGATTACTGCAGGGTGGTAATTGGATGAAATCCATTTGTATTACCTGAAATGGTCCGTTGGTCAGAGGAATGTGGGATGGTTCGGTAGGGATCGTTTTCCCAATGTTTTCCTCAAGCAGGTCAGACATGACATTGCTCTGTTTTCTGCTTGAGAAGAAAAACCTGGTGCACACCAGTATGCTCTCACCAATTTGCACATACTTTGCTTTCCCAAGTGAGTCAGACCGTGTGCTGCCTCAGCCAGGCTTGGGTAGTACGCCTTGGGAGCCACTGGCTTACCTTGTCCATCTCTCCAGAGTCCAGAGGACTCTTGCCCACATCCCTTGGACTTCCAGACTGCCTTTTCCTGAATGGAACACAAATTTTGCATCCCAATTAATTTCAGCATATCAATCATTTGAAACATCATTTGGTTAATTGGCACATTCATTTTAACCCTGCCGCCCATTTGGCAGTTTCGTCTGCCCTGTTGTTGCCCAGTGACACCGGATCATCCTCACATGTATGGGCTTTACACTTAATGACCGCCACTGTCTTAGGCAATTGGATTGCTGTCACTAGTCCTTTTATATGTCTGGAATGTGCGATTGATGTGCCTGCTGCTGTCATAAAATTTCTCAGATGCCATTGAGCCCCGAAATCATGTACCACCTCGAAGGCGTACGTAGAGTCAGTGTAGATATTAGCAGATTTACCTTCTGCTAATTCACACGCTCTCCTTCATACCACCAGCTCCGCCACTTGGGCTGAATGAGGTGGACCTAAAGGTTTGGCCTCTATGATATCTTCTTCATTACCACAGCATAACATATATATAACTCTCCAGTGTCAGTTTGTCTATGACAACTCCCATCCGTGTAAAATGTCACATCTACATTTTCTAAAGGTATATCCCGTATGTCAGGTTTTGCAGTAAAGGTTTGATTCAGATATTCCATATAATCATGTGCATCAATAAAATCTGCAGAACTCACCTTTCGCCAGCGACTCACCTCTCTCCACCCTTTGTGCATCATGTTGCACATATGGTAAATACATTGCTGAAATAACGTACTGCACCTTTTGATGGTGATGTTTGCAGGTGCTATTAGGGCTAGTTCCCATTTTGTGAATCTAGCTGAAGATACATGTCTGATTTGGGCAGAGTTTAGCAAAGCAGATACAGCATGGGGAATATAGACAAGCATATCATGGCCTAATACCACATCCTCACTCTTACTGACCAATAGAGCAGTTGCTGCTACACTTCTTAAACACATTGGAAGTGATCTTGCCACAGTGTCCAATTGTGCACTGTAGTATGCTATGGGCCAACTGGCATCACCATGTTTTTGTGTGGGGACACCTGCTGCACAACCATTAGCTTCCGTACTATACAAATGAAAAGGTTTTTCTTAATCAAGTATTCCCAATGCCGGTGCTCTTGTCAGACTATCCTTAAGGTTAAGGAAAGCTTTCTCTGTTTCCTCTGTGTGTATGACATGATCGGCCTTTGAGGAAGAGACTAAGGGTCTCATTTAGATCAGGTCGCGAGCGCCGATGCACTCGCAACCGAGTCGATGGTTAGCCCTGCGCATGCGCAGTGGTCACACTGCACATACGCAAGCCCCGGAGCGAGAGAGAAACTCGATGTTGATCAACAGCTCGGCCAATTTTGTAGGCGGGCTGGGGGGAGGTTTCCAAAATGGAGGCGTTCCTTAAGGAACACCTACCATTTTGTGGGTGGCTGCACTGACATCATCAGTGATGTCAGTGGAGAGTTTCCTGCTTGATCAGAGTAGGAAGCTCCCTGGGGCTTGCGAGTGCCCAGACCCAACCTTAGGGTCTGTTCGCAAGCCCCGATGGTCGCGATGGTGATTACCATCGTGACCATCACCCTAGTCACTAGCTAAGCTGTGGGTGGTAACCCATAGCTTAGCCTGCAACCAGGAGGCCGCACCAAAAGAAAAGAAGCGCCCGCCCTCATTCAGAGAGAGCGATCGCTTCTTGCGACCACCTCTGAATGAGGTCCTAAGTCCTGTGATGGCAAAGCCAAAATAGAAAAACCTGGGATTCACATTCTGCAGTATCCACACATTCCCAAGAAGGTACGGATTTGCTGTTGGTTCTGTGGCAGTGTCATGGTCTGTATGGCTTGGATTCTGTCATTTGTCAGATGTCATAACCCCTGAGTTAGGCAATGTCCCAAGTATTTAACCCTGGTCTGGCATGGCTATAGCTTGTCCTTAGTAACCTTGTGTCCTGTTTGCGAGAGATGAAGCAACAAAAGTTTAGTATCATTTAAACATGACATAAATGAATCAGAACATAACAATAAATCGTCCACATATTGTATTAGAACAGATCCATTGGCAGGTTGAAAAGATTGCAAACAGTCGTGTAAGGCCTGGGAGAAGATACTGGGGCTGTCTATGAAGCCCTGGGGCAATCGTGTCCATGTGTATTGTACACCCCTGTATGTAAAAGCGAATAGGTACTGACAGTCAGGATGAAGAGGTACAGAGAAGAAAGCAGAACAGAGGTCAATGACAGTGAAATGGGTTGCATTTGGTGGGATCTGCATAAGAATGACAGCTGGATTCAGCACTCCGGGAAATTGGCTCTCTACTACCTTATTAACCCCTCTAAGGTCTTGTACCAGCCTGTAACCCCTCCCACTACTTTTCTTCACAGGGAAGATGGGACTGTTAGCTACACTTGCTGTACGGACTAAAATTCCCTGCTGTAATAACCGCTCAATTATGGGATAAACCCCTAACTCTACCTCCTGTGTTAATGGGTACTGGGGAATTTTTGGAGCTTGCCTACTGTTACAGTGTGTATATAAAAATCAACATATAGTATAATAATCACAAAATATAGAATAGTAATTCCTTATACAGCTAAAACCAAAATATATATATGAAATGTGATAATTTTACCAGAGCTTAGAAGTTTACACAGAACTGGTTATTCCAGCATATCAATAGAAGTAACAGAAACCAGCTCACAATACAAGCTAATTAGCAGTTGTTTACATATAGCCACAGTTCACAGATAGCTAGCCTCACACAGAAAAACTTAGAACAATAGCCCAAGTTTAAAGTGAACAGTAGTTCCAGTTGACCAATAGGATATTCCCTTTCTCACAGGTAGGGAGAGGAGGAGGGCATTCACACAAACACTCTACAGAGACACAGGAAGGGTCTCACACAGATGCAGGCACACACACTTGGAGAAACACACATTCTGGCAAGGACACACCAGGGAGAGACACAGGCAGAGCAGACTCTCCCCCCAGAGGGCCAAAATGCAGCTTCATTCCCCAGGGGAGGCCTGGTGATATCTACTCATAATGGCTAAGTAAACTGTACATTAGATAGCCTATTTGGGTATCTATAAGTAGTTTGTATTAATCTGTTTATAGCTTATATAGATAGTTTGTAGTGATTAATATTGTGGTTCATAGTGGAATCTTTGTTAATGGCCAGGTTATCAAGCTGTAATGCTTTGAATATGCCTTGAATGGTTAGTGGACTTGTAGCAAGTTTGTCTCAATCTGTAGTAGACAATATGTAAAAGTTTGTAGTTTGGTAAGGGAATTCATAAGTCTATGTTGGCATACAGTGGATGATTTGGTGTAGTCTTTGTATATTTAGTTTAATGGAGACTGTAGTTCGTTTATACGATCCACCATGTGCTTTAACAATAGCATAGTCTGAGAGAGATAGGTTTAATGTGTGTTGTATTCTTGTGGGCTGACTGTATCATTGTGTAGTTAAGATTAAGATGGAAATTGGGTAAAATATTGCAATCTGTAGATATATAATTGTTTGATATCAGCTGGTGATGAAGGAACCCGTAACTCGGTAGTGGTCAATTAATTACATTGTACTCTGAAACATTATATAATGGAATCTGGTTGAAATCAGGTTGAATTCAGCTAGTGGTTGTGGTCCCATGGGAGTTGCAGATTGCTAGCCATATTGTGATAGTATTGTGAAGTTATATATTATCATAGTTTGGGGATTTAAAGATGGCTACCTGCATGTGGTGTGAACAAAGGAAATTCCATGTGCTCCATGTTTCCCCATTGAATCATGTGCTTGATTCAATGGAAGTTGTGAATTACTAGTCTTGTGATCATAGTTATAACTCTACCCAGTTTTGGTGTTGTATAGTACAAATAGGTTGTTATAGTTATTATAATTATGAACATCAATGGATATATGATTTACAGAAGTTACAACATTATGCAAGTTTTCTTACTTTCAAAGTGGAGTTTGCCTAGGGATCATGAGGCTTGCAAACAAAGGAAGAGCATGTGCTTCGGCCCTTCCCCCTCCCCACGGTCTAGTGGGTACTGGATGAGGTCTGTTGTAGGGTGGTATTGTTGTATATTGGAATCAGCTTGTGTTGTACATGTTGGAATATTAAATGGTGCAGTGTTTGCCTGATGTGTTGGCATATGATATTCAGCTTGCATATTTAATTAACTATGGCATTATAGAATATGAGCCTTAACAACAACCCCCACACATAATCTCACACAGCAGCCATTTTCTCCCTCTCTCTCTCTCTCTCTCTCTCTCTCTCATCTTTGTATCGTCTATATTGTATTTTAACAAGCATTGATTTTATGAAGATTGATTTGAAGAATATAAAAACATTTTACTTATAACATTTTGTGTGCATCAAAATCTTTATGAAAGGAAATTATCCAAATGATTTAAAAGGTATATAATTCTGGTTAACACTTTGCAAAGTTCATATATTTATGTTACTTATAACCTGATAGTTATTATATGAAAAATAGTATAATTTGCTTCAGATATATTGGGATTAAACAAGCTGGCAATGGCCTGTGTGTACAAAAAGAAAAAAGGAAAAATACACCCCTTGTCACCTACCTTTTTTTAGATTTACCATTATGGGAGCTATATTGCCATTAATCCAGTTTCCTATCCATCCTTGGTCCAAAGTGAATCTGGAATTTGGGATAACATTTGATCTACCTGGAATGGATTTTTACCTGAACCGGTACAGTGATAAATTAACCTTTGGGGAGTGTCCAATATATCCCTCACCTCGTGTGCCACGCTCTCTGGGATATCTAAGAATATACCATCAGGGGTACAATATGTGACACATCACGTCTTACATAACAAATCCCTTCCCAGTAGGTTAGTAGGAGCCGCTGCTGCCAGGAGAAAAGATTGCCTGGTATGCAATGGCCTGATAGTAACCTCTGTGGATTTGGTTAAAGGATAGTGTTGCACTTTACCCGTTACACCCATTGCTGGTACTGTCTCGTTGGTCACCTGTAAAGTAGCTGGAGATTTTATCACTGACCTGGTTGCCCCCATGTCTACAAGAAAAGGATGTTTAGTACCAGCTACATCAACCATCATCACCGGTTCTTCCCTAGTACTTCCAGTTAACCTGACTATCTGTAGACTACAGGTATGACCTGACCCCTAGCATTGACTCTCACTCTCCAGTACAGCATTTAAGGCCACAATTGGAGCTGGTGACTGTGGGAAATTTCCTGCACTCTGTGTATATCCCTTATGTGGATTTCCAGGTACTCCCTGGTTAGGAGGTCCTACCTTCTTCACCTTACAGTTCCTACTTACATGTCCCACTTGGTTGCAGTTAAAGCACCTTCGTGAGTGGGGTGGGTGAAAAGGTTGCTGTGTGGGTTGAGTGGTAGAGTAAGATTGTGGGTGTGGATAGGGATTTTGAGGGTAATATGGTGGCTGTGGATAGTATGGGTTTTGTGGCTGTGTGTGATAAGTGGGGTAGGGCTGTGTTTGTGGCGGTGCAGGATTGGTGAGGGCGTGTAGCTGTGCAGGTGCATGTGTGTCTGGTGGCTGTGATGTTACATTCATTCCTTCTAGAGCTTGAATACTAACAGCCATTAGCTTCTCGTTCTGGGTCTCTCTCTTTTTGTGGATGTTTTTATCATGCTCATTAGCGGACTCCCTAAGTGTGTCTATAGTAACTCCTCTCCAGCCAGGTAGAGAGGTCTGGACTCGGGTCTTTAGATTGTCTTTAAGACCATCCATAAGTACAGTGATGACCATTTCCCTGTGATAAGTGCTGTCTTTAATATCCTCTAACCCAGTGTACTGGGTGATAGCCTGCAGAGCTCGGGTACAGTAATCATCTGCAGATTCACTCTCTTTTTGTTTTATGGTGAAAATTTTACTCCAGTTAACTACTACTGGAAAATATACACCCAATTGAGTTATTATGCGGGTAATGTTACCTTGGTTACCCTCGTCTGTTAAAGGACCATCTACCTCCAATTCGCAATCCGTGATAAACTTTTCACGTCGGTATTGTGTGGAAGACAAGCCCTTAACACCACTCACCAATCGTTATTGGTTGGCTCGTGAGCATTACCCAAATTTTTCAAAAATCTTTGGCATTTTGCTAATTCCTTCTTAGGGTCAGGGAAATCATTCATTATGGAATTTAGCTCAGCTCTTGTCCAAGGACAATGCATTTCTACATCCCTTGTGGGCACTACACCATTCGCATCCGCATTCCCATTTGGAACAGTTATTGTCCGGATGGGATGGATACCAGCCACACTGTTACGTTTGACCTTGTTACCTGGCTGGGGATTTAGCCTATTACTGCTATGTATAGGGTTAACAAATTCCTCTATGGGTGCAGTGTATGTTAACACTTCCTGTACTACCACTGATGAAGATGGGGCCACCACTCGTGCTTGTTGTGATGGAGCATCTAACATGTTTACAGCATGGGAAATGGCAGATATAACAACAGGTTCATCATCCGCATCAGAAACATTTTCCTTGTGATTACTCAAGCAGGGGTACAAGTTACCTGTTACATTTTTATGAGCTTTTACGTTGACTGTACCTCCACCCCCATCCGCATAGGGCGGTGGTGGTGCGTGTGAACCACTGACATTACCTTCCACAACGCTATCTTGCTGTGTGTGCGTGCTATTTCGCGATGCGCACGTACCGCAGTTTAGCGCTGCATGCGCACTCCCCTGTATCGTGCACACGATGCTGGTTTGCGTTGCATGCACACCCTGAAGCCACGTATCCCCCTCATGCTTCAATAACAATAAACAATCGTTATACATAATCTTTTTCATTCGAGAGTGCACCATACAGATGCTATCTCGGACTTTGTTCAATACCTCCTTATCAAAGCTGCCAATTCTGGGAAACGGTTCCACCCTCTCCCTCGTCATTTTAAACCATACATCACAGTACCTAGTTGCATAAGCACCGTACCTAGTATGCATAATATGCCGTGCCGACCCAAGCAGCGCTTCCAACAGCAGCACATCATCTAACATCTCTACCATTTGTTTGGCTCCCATCTTTGGAAAAATAACGTCAAACTTTTCAATAGAGATTTAGACCAGTGAAAGAACGTCAAGGCTACTTTCACTTACCTGTGGACGATATTAACATGATGCCCCCATACACCTATGGAAGAATAACCAGGCTGCTTCCACGCACCTAATCCCTTTTTGACTACCTTTCACTGCTAGCATTTAGGTAATCCAATAACACCTACCTTTTTCAGTGACTTCGTCCACCCCCTACTCAGTTCACAATCACAATTTGCCACAACTGTGCGGTTCAATTACAATGCTCAATAACCCTAACTGATCACTGAATGCTGCAATCACACTGAGGGCCTCATTCAAAGGCGGTCGGAGGATGCAAGCGGTCGCTCAGAAACTGGGCGGCCGCTTGCATCCTGACCGCCCGCCTCTGTTTTGGTCGTTAGGCTGTGGGTTTACACCCACAGCTGTAACGACCATCGGGGCTTACGACGAGACCCTAGGGTAGGGTCTCACTTGTCGTAAGCCCCGGAGAGCTTCTGGCTCTGTCAGAGCTGGAAGCTCTCCACTGACATCATTAGTGATGTCAGTGGGGCCTCCCCCAAACGGTAGGCGTTCCCATGGGAACGCCTCCGTTTGGGCTGCCACCCCCCCGGCCCGCCTTCCAAATGGGGCTCGCCCCCTTTGGAAAGAGACCCGCTATTCAGAGGCGGTCGGAGGATGCAAGCGGTCACTAGTGATGTCAGTGGGGCCTCCCCCAAACGGTAGGTGTTCCCATGGGAACACGTCCATTTGGGCTGCCACCCCCCCCCGGCCCGCCTTCCAAACGGGGCGAGCTGTCAATCAACATCGACAGCTCGCCCCCTTTGGAAAGAGACCCGCTATGACCGGCGCTGTCGGTCGTAGCCGGTCTCACGCATGCGCACGAAGGAGCCGGCTCCCACGTGCGCATGCGCACTTGACAAACATCGAGGCGGCCGTGCGGTCATAGACCATACGGCCGCCTCTGAATGAAGGCCAGAGAGCTAATACCTACAACAAAAACAACAACTACACCTGCTTATGTGTATAGCCTGCGGCATCTACTACCGAGCCAATAGGCCGACACCAGGCGCCTAGCACTTAAAGGTCCCTTAACTAGGGAACATGTTACCCCTACTACCAACACACGTTCACTGTTACACACTCTTTTCCTGCGCAGAAAAATAGACGTTCTCCCAAATTTTGGCAACACCGACTAAGATATTTACAACAATGCTATCACTCTATCAATAACACAATGCAATCTCAACGGCTTTGTTTAAAACACATGGCAGCAATACAGGAAAAAACGTATACGCTATTGTGCGACTAGTCGCATACACAATAATGCGACTGCTACGCAAAACGTATTATTACCCTTACACTATTGTGCGACTTCCCCTTTTAACATGGAATTGTATCAACGAAGGAAAACAAACTTTTTCCTCCCTTGTCCCTGGGTTCTAATCAGCGCTCCTTGAACTCACACCAAGTGGTAGCAGGTTTTCAAAGGCAAAGCGTTCTTTCCTGCTTATGGCGCCTTTCCACCCTTTGGTGAGAGATCGCCAACCGTGTGTCTATCGTGTAAGTAGTAGCATGCTCTTACTCGACAAAGCCCCCAACTATGGATTCCTACCTATCTATACACTCTAAAATTGTTGCTGTTTAGCGTTATGAGTTGCACAAGAAATAATTACTTTCAGACTTTGATTGTGGTTCCAAAGCACAAAAAAGTTATTATTCACCATAAAAACAGATAGTTACATGCTGTGATCTAAGGGCCTGATTCAGACCCACTCGCGAGCGGCTGTCCGCTCGCAAGTGGGTCGATGATCTGCACTGAGCATGCGCACGACGGAGGGAGCTCCGTCGTGCGCATGCGCCAGACGCGACGAGCGAAGGAAAGTCCTTCGCTCGTTGTGTCTGATCAAAGGGGGCGTGCTGTCGATGTTGATTGACAGCACGCCCCCTTTGGTGGGAGTGCCGGTGGCATGCCTCCCTGACGGGGGCGTTCCCAAGGGAGCGCCTACCGTCAGAAGCCTGCCCACTGACATCACTAGTGATGTCAGTGGGAGTGATTTTGGCTCTAATTGAGCCAAAATCACTCCGGGCCTTGCGGTTGAAAACCTCAACTGCAGGCTCCGGCTCGCAGTTTCGATGGTCGCGATGGTCATGACCATCGCGGCCATCAAACTGCACGCTCGTAAAGGCTGTGGGTGGTGACCCACAGCTATACGAGCGTCCAGGAGGACGCTCCATTTTTATGGAGGGCGGCCCTCATTCAGAGCGTGCGCTCTGCTCAGAGCGTACGGCTCTGAATGAGGGCCTAAATACAATTAGCGCAAACAAATTATACAGACACAAGGTACAGTTGTTAAATACACACGCGCTCTGGGTCCAGATCCCGGCATCAAAGATGAAACCTCCATCAACAGCAAAGCAAGAAGACTAGCATCTAGTTTCAGAGAGCCTGCATATATACTCTTAAAGAGATAGGCAATACAATAGAACAGTTTTGCATGATTCCATTGGTTCTTCTTCCTGGTTCTTCTGTTACAGTACAGTTCATAGGTCAATTAGTATGGTCACATTCCAGCCTCCAACAGCTCTTTGTGTCCATTTTCCCACTGCATAACAAATTAGACTGGCTGCATTACAGGATACATTTCAATGCCTAACTCTCTATGATCCATAACTTGCAGACACATGTTGCGATTTCATCCCTGATGGAACCAGAAATCTGCAAAGACACAGTGGTTTAGAATGACACCAAACACGGTCTGCTTATCATACACTAAACCTTAGATATCAAATAACATGCATTTCACAACATTACTGATAAAGAATAAAACCTTAAATATTAACCTTAATGCTAGGGAACCTTTTTATGTAAGTGTGCAGAGTGTAAGTATTGGGGTCTTGAGAAAAGACGCTAGTTAGCATTGTGCGACTACGTGTTTTGTGGAGTACACCATGGTACGTGTTTTGCAGGGTTGATCATATTATATGTTTTAGTAACTGTCTGTATTTATATAATGAGGACTTTTAACATCTTTCTATTGCGTTTGAATCGCACGATGCTAAATAATAGCATCGCCGTATGAACTTATAATGGGTGAGATTCGCTAAAATGGCGTTAGGTGGCCAGTCGCAAAATGGCGTAGTGCAGATTTAATTTTAAACAGATTCTGGGCCTGATTCAGACCCGGTCGCAAGTGTTGAGTGCTCGCAACCGGGTCGATGGTGGCCCAGAGCGCATGTGCACGATGGAGCTGGCTCCGTCATGCGCATGCGCGAGACCTGGATAGCGACGGGAAATCCATCACTCCGGGTCTCACACCAAAGGGGGCATGCTGTCGATGTTGAGTGACAGCACACCCCCTTTGCTGGGCGGGCTGGGTGGCTGCCCAGATGGAGGCGTTCCCATGAAAACGCCTACCATCTGGGGGCGGCCCCACTAACATCACAAGTGATGTCAGTGGGAGAGCTTTCGGCTCTGTTAGAGGCTCTCTTGGGCTTGTGGCCATGACACCCTACCACAAGGGTCTCGTCACAAGCCAGATGGTCGCGATGGTCTTGACCATCGCGACCATCATCGTGGCCGCTCGCATTAGCTGTGGGTGGCAACCCACAGCAATGCGAGCGGCCAGGAGGCCGCTCCATAAAAAAAACAAAGATGCCCTGATTCAGAGCGAGCACCCACGCTGACCATTCGATTCTGCTTCTTAACTATCTCTTTGTATGGAATGACACTTTTTACCACAACATTTTGAAAAGTAGTATCACAGAAAGAGTCAAGCATCTGTAGACCACTTTCTTTTTGGGCCTCAAGCTTTGCCCACTGTTGCTTTGTAGCTTCTTAATGAGCTGCTGTAGCCATTCGCAAGGCCTTCACCATGTCATCCATGTTGTCCGGTGATTTAGACGTGAGGCAGGGTTCGGCTTGAATAGATGTCAGCACCATGAAGAGCCTAGAACCACAGTCTTTTCTCCCCAGAATAAAGAATAAACAGAATAAACCACACAACTTCTTTTAACCCTTCCAATGCTGAAGAAAGTGCACATTTCTCTTCACTTATATATTTTACAATTGTCAATTTTCCATGAACTACTTCAAAACAGATTTTATCTTCACTCACCGCCTTGATGAGCATTCCACCATGCAGGTGTAGTGAGCCTCCATATTTCCATCTGTATTCCACATTTTCTTGCGTAGAATCTTTATGCCCATATTCTCCACCAAATGTGATAGCTTGGGGTTAATTAGCTCGGTAGACTGGGGTCAGTGGTGCTGAGAGTAGGTGAAGAATTAGAGTCCACACGTAGCATTCCAGTTAAATAAACATAAATGGTGCTTTACTTCCACCATGTGAAATCAGGAAACAGAAAAACAATAAACAACCTAGCCCTTGTTTAGGGCACTAGCTCACTTCTTGAACCCTCACTATTAAGGTGCAGCTGGTCTGCAAATAAAAGTCCAAAGTCAGCTTAGCCCTGCTCCCTGCAGGTTAATACAGGCTCTGGCCTAGTCTTTAGTTGGCTGGCTGCCACAGCCTCACAGTCTGGCCTGCTTCCTTGCTGGTACCATAGCTCAGTCCCAGAGTTTGATGGCCTTCCCTGTATCTCACATGTCTAGGCTCAGGCCTCCTGGCCCCCAATGGCTTCCTGGCACAATGAGCTCTGTCTGACTGTTCTGCCTCAGTCCTCCCTGGACTGAATCCACTGGGCAGGCCTTACACAATCTCCCACAATGCTTTTGTATTCTGTGTGGGCGGATCTCTCCTGCCACACACAGAATCTGCTGCTCACCAGCGCCATCTCTGGTGATACTGCCACAGTATGTACACACACATTTATACACACAAATATGTATGTCACACATACACACACACGTATACGTCACACATACATCACACAGACACTCATCTTGGGGAGGGGGGTTTCCAGGCAACCGGAAACCCGCCCCCTGCATTTGCCTATGTCCTCTTTTGTTCTACTTTCATCTCCGGGGCTGGATCAGGCTGGCTGGCAAACCTGTACAGCTCCTCTGGGTCTCAGACTCTCACACCACAGTCACTACTAAATCTAGTAGTGACTGCCATGTAAAGAGCAGGAGGGGAGCCAGGTAGAGCCAGGAGCCGCTCGCTTCTCATTTATTGCAGTGCTCTCCCAGAACTACATGGATGGCTGGCAGGAGCATCATGGGTTGGGGCTGCAGCCATGCTGCTCACGTGGCATAGAGCCCCGGACAACAAAACTGGCCGCATTGCCCTCACTATGGTCCTGGCCCATTGCCAACAATTCAAAGCCTAGGTAGGAGCCAACTGCCAACCCATCACCAACAACTCAAAGTGTCCAAACTCTCTTGCCAATGACGCACAAAAAGGCTCGCTGGGATTGTTGGCGTCGCTGACCCTAGTAGGGTATAATCAGCCTAAACTTTGGTATTGGCGGGGAGACCACCTCAAGACCTACAGCAATACAGCCACTGTCACTGTTTTTTACCACCAAATAATAAAGTCGACAATCATAATAGCCGGATGGTGGTTACGGGCGTGGGAACTTCCAATGAGGCAAGAAAACTCCCAACCAGGAAATCACTATTATAAAGCAGCAACTCAGCCCCAAAACACCACCTCTTATCTGTAATAGGACTACACAATTCAAACCATAAAAATTGCCCACCCTTTACATTTTAAACCCTTGCTCCTAAATCTATCCTGACACAGCCTAGTATTTTCAATTTTGCCAGGAATATGTAAATCCTTCTGTCCTACTAACATTTGTTTCATTTATCTCCTCAAACAACCTACTGATGAATGAATCACCATTCCTTTTTACTGGATCATTTAGCTTTATATCCCAATTGCAATTTTGCAGGACCAATGTGCAGTCTGTGGAACTTAACCTCAAGTACTAAGCTTTTCTATAGATTACAAGATTGTGACAAGTGCCCTCGTACCATTGTGTCTGACTGTTACTTACCCAGTCTTGTTTAATCACTGTGGGGCTGATGCAGAAATGAATGTAGGTGGGGCCGGCCTGCCACTTTCTAAGACATCTGAAGAAGCACTGATCTGGCCAGATCCTATGATAAACTAGGTCTTGGCATGGTCTTCAGAATAAACTCCATGGGCCAAATGTAATAGGTAGTCTGTTTTAGTAACAGTACAAACTCGCACTTTCTTGCACTTTAAAAAAGTGCGAGTTTGTACTGAAACTCGCAAATTCAATAGCCTGCGAACTTTTCAGCTCGAGGCTACTGCATTTGCGAGTTTAGGCGAGTTTAGGACTATGTAAACTGACACCTTTTAATGCGAGTAGCATTAAAAGGTGCGAGTTTTAGAGAAGCCATCACAGATCAGTGAGATCCGTGATTGCTTCTGTGTGTGTTTTAAAAAAAAAAACGTGCACCCCCTCCCCAAAAGCATAACCAGCCCCGGGCTTTATAAAGCCTGTTCTGGTTCTAAAAATACAGGGGCCAAAATGCGTAGGGGGACCCTGTATCATTGATGTAACCACAAGATTGTATCATTGATGTAACCACAAGATTAACCTCAATTAATCTTACGGCTATGATGTAGTGGTTCCCACCATAGACTTCAATGGGGATTTCTCACCATAGAAGTCTATGGGACACACAGGCTGGCCGCATTCAGCTAATCAGGGAGCTGCTCTGACGGAGATGCTCCCTGATTGGCTGGCGGCCCCTTCACTGACGGGGCACACGTATGCCCCGGTCATTTACGCGGAGCAAAGGTATGTGTATACACATACCTTTGCTCAGTCCGGCATGGATCGGGTTTTTTGCGTTTTTTTTATTTTAACCCCTGGATTGCCTACTTGGACAAGTGGATGTGATCTACGCATAGGAGAGGTGAGTATGGATTTTTTTTTTCAGGTACACCCCTATGGATTACTTCGGATACTAGGTGAGTATGTGTGAGTGTGAGTGTGAGTGTGCATGTATGTTTTAATAAAATGTTACATTCACGGTGTATGTTTGCTTATTTACGTATTTCTTTAGTTGTGGAACTACAAGTGCCAGCGACCCGTAATGCCCCGCATGCTGGTATTTGTGGTTCTCCAAATACCAGCATGCAGGGGAGACTTGCTGGTACTTGTGGTTCTACAACTAAAGACAATAGACAATATGGACCATTTAATTTTACACTTTACACTAACTATCAACCCGGCACCCATGGCCATAGGGTGCCGAGGATAGCCCCGGGCTATCAGTCTAGGCCTGGGGTGCCCTGGAGAGGGGTACCCCTTTATTGGGGGGGTACCCAACTCCCCAGGGATCCCCGGCCTGGACTGACTAGTGGTCAGGGATAATGCTTTGGCCGGGGAAACCGGTGAAAGGTTTTCCCTGGCTGTGGCATTATCCCCCCACTAGAAAGAGTTTGGTGCTGGTTCTGGAATTTTCAGGGGACCCCTACTCGTTTTGTCCCCTGATTTTCCAGAACCAGGACCAGCTCAACAAAGCCCTGTGCTGGTTCTTAATATACAGGGGCCCCCTATGCATTTTGGCCCCTGTATTTTTAGAACCAGAACAGGCTTTATAAAGCCCGGGGCTGATTATGCTTTTGGGGAGGGGGTGCACGTCATTTATTTTTTATTTAAAAACATTTTACATAAGAACACACAGAAACATGTACATATCTCATGGATATGTGCATGTTTCTGTGTTAATCTGACCTGCTCAGGATGTACTCGCTAGCCTGAAGCAGGTCTATTATTTGGGGACTTTTGGTAATCTTTTTTTTGCGAGTCTGAAACAGACACTCTATTACATTGGGCGAGTTGATTGTTGTCAATGTGAAAACATCTGGATGCGAGTTTGAGAATGGAGAGATTTAGTAACTCTGAAAAATGCGAGTTTTCGTGAAGAGACACCCTATTACATTGGAGAGTTGTGAAAAATTGCGAGTTTAGCACCAAACTCGCAATTTACCAAAACAGACTACCTATTACATTTGGCCCCATGTGTCTATAACATTTCTGAAGAGGACTCCCCTTGCTTTACAGAGCCCCCCTAAAAAGGACCCCCTCCCTTTGTCCGATATTATATGCAGACTGAGGATTTTGCCTTAAATGCCTATTTTTTCCTTCAGTGGGAAATGTAGGCTGTCGAGTTAAAAAAATGTTTCAGAATATTGCCTCAGAGACCATGCCACTTTCATTGTGCTATAAATGCCTGTTTTTAACTCAACAGTCCACATTTTCAGTTTAAGGAGAAAATAGGCATTTATGGCAAAATCCTCAGTATAATTAATAATTATACATCTAAGTATCCTGAAATCACCAGTATATTATTCTCCTTGAATCTGCAGTTCCCTGCAAACTTGTGAGCTCCCTCTATCATGCTGCTTTTTACTCTTTCCTGACTGAAAACTAAATGTCACCTCTGCTAAATAACCAGAAACCCTCCTGATAGATGCGAGAGGAGGCGGAGCCAATATGACGAGATGCCAATTTTAGGAATGAAGAGCTGCCAAGGTCAGTTTAAAAATTCGAGCCCTACCTTATTTTTTCAGACTCCCTCCTGGTACCCCTTTTGTGCCAACAGACCTCTCCAGGTGCTCTTTAGAAGTACAAAATAACATAAAAAATTTGGAGGCTTAAATATGAATAAATAATCTAATGTATAAATATGTAATATACTATATATTTTTAATATGTTTACTATATGTTAAAATTTGCATATATTTTATAATCATACCACCCTCCTAAAAATGTATTGAATTATTTTTACTTATATATTCCCCCTGCCTGGCACCGTCCTGACACAGCGCACACTACTGCTGATAGCTACTGCCAGAGTCAATGTCTGCCACTTGCCAAGTAAGTGCCAGTGATGTGTAATACTCCTCATTCCCTGGCACAGGGAAGAGAGCTGACTGGCAGGAGCGCAGCATTACATCATCGCATCACATCAAGCACACATAGGTTAAAGAAGACACTGGGAGGCAGAGCAGCTGTGCCCATGATGATTAACCCGGTCAGTAATCAGTCCTGACCGGGTGTCGTTGGGGGGTGCATTAATTGGCGGCGATCACTGCAGGCGAGAGGGTGCTGGACATTAGAGTGTGCCTGTGCACACCAGGAACCCCACGTGCGCATGCCTATGCATATGGGATGGAAAGCACAGACTGGATTAGGCTGACAGAGGCAACAGGCACTGGGGCTCAAGGAGACCGGTAGATGAGTCTTAGCAAATATAATACACAGCGGAAACAGATGATAGATATAGATATATTTGGATCTATGCCTTTTTCATAGTTTTTATTGGTTACTGCAACTACACCTCGGGTCTCTGTAAAATTACACAAATTACACTATGTATTTGTACTTGTGTTTGAAGTATTATTTCCTAATTGCCTATGCCCCAAGTGTATAGACAATGGCAATTATTCCCCACAAACTATGCTTTTGTGACCTGGTCAGAGATATTTTGAAATGTTCTTATTTTTCAGGACTTCTGAAACTTCAGTGCGGTTGCAACGCGGGGGCTGCAGACCAGTCCAACTCTGCCAGAGGGGACCCCAATAACACTGACTGCACCTCCAAATGCTGCTTCATATTGCTGGGTGTCTACAGGAACGGTAAGCTCACCGGGGATCAGCTGACTTCAAATTGGTGGTATTCCTAATGGGTCTCCAAGGTGGTTTTACGTTTGCATTTGGGACAGCAGGTACACCAAGGTGCACTACAACAGATGACACTGGCCACAGCACACAGAGGGCCTGATTCAGCAAGGAAGGCATGTATGCAGACGCACACACCCATCCGCTGCAAGAATATGCTAATGAATGCATGAGCACGCAGAATAAGCAGATGCCTAGCACTACACAATTCCACCCACTTACCTTAACGTGCATCCTCTAATACCTGGCAAGACAGAGGAAACATCTGTAACATTGAGAACCATCGAACACATTAGCATAGTAGTGGTTGACCTGATTTCACTCAGGATTTGTGCCGCTTCCTGTGTGCAGCTAGACCTCAGGCTTTGTCCTTCGGCGCAAGGGCTTAATCATGCACGCCCCTGAAATGCCGTCCAAATGCACAGGCACGCCTGCGTTTGCCCAACCACTCCCCCGTCATCACCCACAAATGGCACTTCCTATCAATCACTTGTCCCTGGGGCTGCGTACTCTCTGTGTACAAATATTTCATCGCACTGGCCGGTATGCGCACTGTGATGCAGACGCATGCGCAGAGCAAAAACATCAGCCGAATGCGTGCATTCTCTCCTGTGCATTCCATGCTGAATCAGGCCCAAAGTTCTGTGTGGAGACGAATAACGTCAAGTAGGAGCCACTGGTGGCTTCCAGGAAGGTGCTGATGCCTCCACTGCACAAGTTGGGCCTAATGCAAAACAAAAAATTTGTTTTCTAGATAAAGATTTGGCAGCATTAAAGTACCTTCAAGACCTCGTCCCTAAGCTGTCTGAGGCAAAGGTCAAAGTCGGTGTTTGTTTGGGACCACAGATTAAAAAGATCCTGCATATTTACCTACATCAAAAATAAAAGATAAACAGTGTTGGTTGAGGCCTCAGGTACTTTCAACCAACACTCTTCAGTATCATGCCCAAAACCAATTTCTCGTCTCATCCAAATATATGAAAAAATCATTTCCTGATATATACATCATATCCACTACTGTTTATCTTTTATTTTTGATGTAGGTAAATATGCCGGTCCGTTTACCTGCTATCCACTACTTCAACCAGTGTTGGAATACATACAAACTACTGTCGTAATACATGTCTCTAATTTGTTTAAAAAGATAATATATTCACACTTGCTTCTCTATATCACATACCAATTAATTCTTGCGTCATTTTATTCAGAGAACTCATTTTTATTTTTATCTCTATTTTCATATTTATTTTCATTTTTATCTTTATTTTTATTCTTATTCTCATTTCATGTTTTCATACATTTCTTTATCAGTTTCATTTTCATGTGTGTATTTATACCTTTTTGTGATACACATAAATATATGCATTTCATACACACATTAGTAATGCAATTCAGCTGTCCATGATCAAAGTAATTACAAAGGCGGACCTTTCAGAAGGATAAATACGGCACCTATTACTGTAATGTCAGTCTTGAAAAAGTCTCTAGATCAAAGAGACGAAACGCGTTGACGTCATTGCCGCCCAGTCCTACTACTGTGTTCCACACACCTGCACCTGCACCTTTGGAGAATTTCCGAGCTGACCGCACAGCCACAGGCAGCGGAGACACTGGTTTTACGGAGCATCACCATCCAGCTCCCCACAGTGACCACATCCATTCGGGAGAGCGCTGCTGCACACATCCTGCCAGCGGGATTCCGGAGCTGACTGAACACCACAGACAGCGGAGATACCGATCCCACGGCACGCCAATATTCAGCTCCCCACAGTGACTGCATCGATGTGGGAGAACGCTGCTGCACCCATCTTGCTAGCGGTAAGACACATTCTCTCCTTTTCACTCACACGGAGAGAAAGGTAACCATCTGTCTGCCGTTTCATCTCCATTGTGTTGGCGGACATACCCTCCCACGGGAACATTTTTATTTCACAATAGAAGTTTGCAACTCCAACTGGTTATCATAAACACAATAATCACATGCTGGGACATCAGCACTACATCTTCAAGCCCAAGATAACCAATACAGTTACTCATTTCAGGTGTGAGAATGCAGTATTTCTAAACAGTGTGCAAAAGAACTAATACAGTATCAATTCATTCCATGGAAATGATACAATTGAACTGATTTGTCACATCCAGTTGTATCACTTTTTTTTGCTCTATAGAAGATCTATTTTCTGACATAAGCATCTATGTTGATACTACTTTTATTTATTTGTTTTTTATAGGTTCAATACATCTACATGTTATATGTATTGTGTGTATTGTATGTATCCCATTTTTAGAAGTAAAAAATTATTTTTATCTATATAGTGTGTGTTACATTGCATGAAAATATATTCCACCTAGTCAGATGTGATCACAGCACATTGCCTGTGTTGTTCTATCAGTATTTGTAGTGGGAGTTCACACCAAACTCCAAGCAGTTACAGCTGATCCCAACTGACAGTTTTTTATCAATCTTATCAGCGCCGAGAGTCGGGTAGGAATCTACCCTCTCCCCTTCTGCTCAGAAGGAGGAAGCTGCTTGGACCAGCTTTATCGCAATGGTTCGGGGCTTCTGGAAACTATGTGGAGTTGGTTGAGATTTTGGTAAGGAACTTCGGCACAATTGGGTGCAAGAATTCCATCAAAGTCCATACTCTTGATGCTCATCTTGAGAAATTCAAGGAGAACATGAGAGCGTACTCGGAGGAGCAAGGAATGTGCTTCCACCAGGATATAATGGAGTTTGGACACTTCTACCGAGGACGGTATAACGAGAGCATAATGAGAGCATGGTGGGAAAGTAATGTACTTTATAATCATAAATCTTGAAAAGCTACTCACTTCTAATTCTTTGTGGGCATGTTTGTGTTACTTTATATGTTAATTTTCATACATATGTTGAATTTTTTCTCACCACTGTGTAAATGAAAATGCAAATTCGCCATTTTATCATCTGAAGTAGGTACATTTCATAGTTCAAGGGGTATAAATACCATTTTCCATACTTTTGAGGCATAAGCAATTAAGAAACAGGTTTTACTACCCAAGGAAAAAAAAATGTTACATAGTGATAATCGCTAGAATTGAACACTGCATTGTTCAATTCTAGTATGAACTGGGAGAAATACATCAAAGGAAAGCAACACTAATTTAAAGCAGTGATATTTGATATTTTTTTGATGATGTAATTTCCAGAGGTACCATACCTCCCAACTGGACTCATTTATATGTGAAAGTCAAAATTCTGGAAAGTTTGGGAGGTACAGTATGTTTTGCTCACCACAGATGTGTCCTCATTCATCTTTGCTGCAGTCACACCAAACCGCCCCTCACGGCGTGCCTGGTCCTGTGAGACTCTTCTAGTGCTGGGTGTCATTTTGTGTCTTTTTGCTGAAAATTTGCACTCACACATGGTTCCAGCAGCAATGGAAATACTGTATGTCTTTAGGGGAGGAAGGGCTATTATGAAGACATACTACACTTAACATAGCACAATCATTCCATTGAGATAAATCTTTAATACCTGGTTTTATCCATGGAAATTCGTGGTAGTTGGCAACTATGCATTTTTTATTACTCCACTTTTGTGTGTTTATTACACTTACATAAATGACAGTTGCAGATTCTGTTTACAAATAACATTGCCAGTTCAGCCATTTAAATCATAATATACTGCAAAGAAATAACTGACATGTATTTAGTATGCATGCTTGGCTACTCTCCTGAAAGAAGAGTGGGTAACCCTCCCATATCCAGCTACCTGTGCTTTTTACACAATTTTATCTCATATAAAGAATGTCATCTTACAAGACAGAATCATGTCTTTTGTATGTGGGTGCAACACTGGATATATTCATGAGCACCCCCGATCCACCCAACTCCACCCACTGGACAATCAAAATGTTTGCAACACCACATACACTACCCACAAATCTATAGAATAACCTGAAACATTTGTTTCATTTGTACAAAGTTAAGCTCAGGATAAAGCAATCTACATATCACAGGAAGGGGCGATGCTAAATGATACCCAGGAATTGCCAAAACACTTGGTAAATAGAACTTTAAAATAATTAGTGACAGATTTCCAATATGTAAGGTGCCATGTTACTCCATAAGTAGTTGATGGTGATTCAGAGTTCTACGCAAACCCGATGGTTTGCACAAAACTCCGATGGTGGCCGATCTGCGCATGATCTGTACTGCTCAACAGTGTCTGCGAGATCGCTCACAGTACCCCCTAAGCCGTGTCATGAGTGACATACAGCGTCCGTTTGGGATAGGGGAAGGAAGGGTGATGGCCAGCATCCTGGAAAACGAGAGAGGGGGGGAGGGGGTTGGTTTGATTTTCTGGGTGTTTTGAGGCCAGTATGTATCTTCTGATGCAGCTTCACTGGCCAAGGCTGCGATAAAAACACTGGTCAACCTGAGTAACCTGAGGGTTACTCAGTTGCCCGATGTTCATTCAAGTGATCCGATGGCTGCGTCATAACTACAGCAATATTATTATATACCTCCCAACTTTGAAGACCTTGGAAGCGGACGGAGCCTCAATAAAAGGGGGCAGAGCCTCAGGGCACCCCCCATTTACATCACTGTGGGGGCATACCCAGCACTCTCTGAGAGTGCTGGGCAGATCCTGCGCATAGCAGAGCAGCGGTGTGTGCTCCCCCCCACTGCGGGACACTGCAGCCTGCGGGTGGGACAGCGGGACAGTCCCAGAAAAATGGCACAGTCCCGCTAAATGCGGGACAGTTGGGAGGTATGTTTTTACTGAAAAATGACTTAGTGTCTGCAACTATCATTTGCCATTTGGAATGGAATCCACATACTATTCCGGAATTGCAGAATGATGCACAATAAGGAACTTTGAGTTTGTCATTAGGACATGCTAAATGTGCTATTGTGTCTCCAATATTTGGATCAGAATTAATCACACATTCCCTTGCTTCCTGTCCATGTACTTTAAAGCAGTGTTTTTGCAGGATCATTTTCAACCAGTTTTCCAAGATATACATCTGCTAAAATATTTCTATACAAAAGCTGACAACTACAGCAGCTGCATCCAAATGCAATATTTGGCTAGATGAGAATAAAATTGCATATACAGCGACAGGATACAGCTTAATAAACAGATGACATAGGCTGGTAAGGATGTCAGTGAACTAGTGAGAGCACACCCAGTGGTAACGAAGAATTATATTGACTGATAGTGATAGGAGATAACTCCCTAGCAATGGGATGCAGATGAGGTGTTATGGGCCATGTGTTCAGGAACACATTAAGGAAACAGATAAAGCTGTTGGAAGTGGAAGCTGAGGAAGTAACTAAGGAAATGTTTATATTGTGTTTATCAATCTTTTTTTGTTTTGTTTAGGAATAGAGGATGTGGCACAGTTAGTGGCCTATCATTTTCTTATATTCAGATACCTTTTGACACATATTGGTGATTATTTACAGTACTAATCAAGCTCTGCAGTACAAATGTGCATTAACCCATAGCACTAATAAACCATTGATTCTATTTGATTTAGAGCAATTAATGCCTGACTGGTTGCTATGGGTTACTACATATTTGCCCATTTACTTGTAAATAACCCTATAAATAGTTATAAAGTAATAATAAGAAAATACACATTAGAATCATATTAGGCTACTATTGGGAACTTTTTATTTTATATATGATATATTTTAATATTATATATAGTATATTTTAAACTCATTCTTTTTTTTTTTTAAAACATATTTTTATTGTAAAACCGCAATAAACAATATAACATATTGATCAGAAAATGGCAAGACATCAACAGGACCACAACAGTGATGTGCAATACAATGTATCCATGAGGAACGTAACAATACAGGAATTAAAATGGTGGTTCACCTGAAGACAAGGTTTCTTCATTATACCAGGCTGTAAGTTGAACTGCAGCTCGAAGCGTGTCTTTAACCTGAGGTGTTAATGTGTGAACATATGGGAGCCAAATATTAAAGAACTTCTCTGCTTCCTTGTCTTTATTAAGGGATAGTTCTAACCAATCCATATTAAATAGGTGCGTAATTCTAGGTTGTAAAAGACTGAGTGTTAAAGTGTCAGTGGATATCCATTGAGATAATATTGTTTTTTTTGCAGCTGCTGCAATCTTTGCTAGTAATAGACGGGCACCTCCAGGGGCACAGGATGATCCAGATGATGGTACAATATCCCACATAGCCCACTCGGGTGTTAGTTCAAAGGCAATTCCCAACTTGGTGGAAATATAGGTGTGTACCAAGGACCAGAACCTCTGTACCTCCGCACAGTGCCACATACAATGCATTAGATCTGCATCAGGTTGACCACATTTAAAACAATTTGAGTCTGTGGAAGTACCTGTGATGAGTCTTAATTTGGGGGTGAAATAGGCACGATGCAATAATTTATACTGCATTTCCGCGTATGAAGCCGAAATTAATTGCTTATTGAGTCTAACAAAAGATTTCAAAATGGTGGATAGGGGTATGTTAGGGAATGTGGAATGCCACTTGGCAAATCCCACCGTCTCCACTTCCAAATTTATTTCCCGGCGTATATAGGTGTATAGCATAGAAGTGGAAAATGACATAGAGAGGCAGCGAGACAGCACATCATCCAAACCATTTTTCCCAGGTATAATGGGAATTTTAGGGAGTAAAGTATTGACATAACTACGTATTTGGAAATATATAAATAAAGGGATTTGGATACAGGGAAATTTTTCCTGTATTTGGTTATGAGAGTAAATAGTCATTGTGGAGAGATCCAATAATTGATATATGTAACGCAATCCCTGTGTGTTCCAGGTTTTGAAAGTTTGTGTTAGAAAACCAGCATCAAACCCTGGGTTATGGCCGATAGGAAGGAACAAGGAGACATTGGGAGGGACTCTCATTTGAGTTCTGGCTCGGCGCCAAGCCAAGCATGTAGTATGTAGTAGTAGATTTTGTGCTACGTGAGGTGGAAAGGACAAGGGTCGTGTGTGTAGCAAACTAGCTAATGGCATTTCAACACTAAAAGATTGCTCTATTAGCGTGTCAGCAAATCCATTTGTTCCTCTAATCCAGTCAATTGCGTATCGGTAATTTGACGCAATAGCATAAGATTTTAAGCAAGGGAGATTAATTCCGCCTAAAGCAGGTGGTTGTCTGAGTTTGAATAATGAAATCCTGGGTTTTTTGTTCGCCCAAATGAACTTGCTGATCGCTTTGTTAATCAATTTTAAATCAGATTCTAAAGGAAGCAAGGGGAGCATCTGAAAAAAATATAAAATCCTAGGAAAAGATATCATTTTAATTAATTGACATCTACCGAGATATGAGAGTGGGAGATGTTTCCATTTTTTAAAATCTAAAAGTGTACGTTGTATTAAAGCAGGGAAATTGACTGAGTATAGGGCGGAGGGATGTGCCGGGATATTAAGGCCTAGGTATTTTAGAGTTGTTTTGGCCCATTTAAATGGGAAAGAATTTTTCCAGTTTTTTGTGACGTCCGAGTGTAGGGCCAAGGCCTCTGTTTTGTTATAATTTATCAAAAAACCAGAGATGATATGGAAGTCTTTCAGGATATGAAGGAGTTTAGGTATGGCAGAATGTGGGTTCTCAAAATACAGTAATAAGTCATCCGCATACGCGGAGACTTTCAAAGTATTATTTCCGATATTTATTCCCTGCCATTGTTGACATAGCAAAAAGGTGCGGATAAGAGGATCTATAGCCAGGTTAAATAATAAAGGAGATAGGGGACAACCCTGTCGGGTTCCCCTATGTAGTCTAAGGGATGGAGTATTCAGGCCGTTAACTGTTAGGAATGCTATAGGGGTGTGGTATATTGTTTTGAATAATGTAATAAATTCGGGACCAAAATTTTGTAGCTGGAAGATGTGCAGTAGGTGGTTCCACGACACCCTATCAAAGGCCTTGTCAGCGTCGCAGCTGACAAGGAGCGTTTGGTTATTTCTCATTTGGTGAGATTTAGTTAATCCTGCAATCAAATGTCGGACGTTGATCACTGAGTGTCGTCCTTTCATAAACCCAGTTTGTGCGGTGTGTATGAGATGTGGCAATACTAATTGTAAACGTTGAGCGATAATACCAGTGAGGATTTTGAAGTCCTGGTTGAGCAGAGATATTGGCCTATATGATTGGGTCAGCGTAGGGTCTTTCTCAGGTTTCAAGAGAAGGATAATTCGGGCCTGGTTAAAGTCTGGTGGTGTTGAGGTTCCCTTCAATATTGAATTAAATAAGGAAACTAAATGAGGGGTTACAAGTGGATTTAATATTTTGTAGTACTCGGCACTAAGGCCATCTGGGCCGGGTGTCTTTCCGTTGGCCAGGGACTTGATAGTTAGAGCAACCTCCAACTCCGAAACAGGAGTTGTTAGGGAGTCGCGGGCCTCTTCAGAGAGGGAAGGTAGATTAGCCTCTTTCAAAAAGTTCATCCCCAGAACAGGGTTATCATCCTGTGCGGAGTATAAGTCTGTGTAATATTGTAAGAAAGAGGCCGCAATGTCCTCGTTGGTATGTAATGATCCTAGGGGACCTTTAAGAGAAAGAATGGGAGAGGATGTTTTCTGACTTCTCACTATATTAGCTAGCAGTTTGCCCGCTTTATTTCCCCAACGGAAATAGCGATGTTTCTGGAAATCTAGATAATATTGGGCTCTTTCAGTGCACAATGTGTCATATAAATTTTTGTTATTCAAATAATTCCGCCGTGTCTCTGTGTTGTTATTTTGCAGCATAATGGCATACGATTGTGATAGGGCGTTACTCAATTCCGTGAAACGTGTGTTAAGTTTACGGCGTTTATGGGAAACATATCCCATAATATGCCCTCTCACTACTGGTTTAGATGCGGCCCAGAACAATGATATGTCGCCAATATGAGAAGCATTATCATTATTATAATTAAGAAATTGTTGTTCTAAGTATTTTTTGAAGTCTGGAGAAGTGAATAAGTATGAGGGGAATCTCCAATTGAAGGAAGATGTTTTGGGGGTAGATAGTTGTAACGTGAACCATGTAGGCGCATGATCGGAGATGACTATGTTTTCTATATGAGATGTTTGAATCCTATTAATTAATGAGCTTGAGACCAGCCAGAAGTCCAATCTAGCTGAGGAGTGGTGGGGGTGGGAGTAAAACGTGTAATCACGTGCTAAGGGGTGGAGGTGTCTCCATGGGTCTACTAGGGCGAGGGATTCAATTAGTAGTTGTAGCGTTGGAGATGTGCTGCCCCGCCACTCACCGGATGCTCCCGTTCTGTCCAGACTAGGAGAAAGAGTAGTGTTGAAGTCTCCTCCTATGACGAGGGCGCCTTCTGCCCAATTCTGGAGTCGGGCGTAGAGATCGGAGAAGAATGCATTGTTGTGACCTGTGGGAGCGTACAAAGTGACAAGCGTGATTAATTCACCTTCTAAATTCAGTTTAAGAAAAAGAAATCTGCCCTCGGTGTCCAGGATCGAGTCTACAACTGTGTATTTTAAAGATTTATGGAAAATCACCAGCACCCCTCTTTTTTTAGATGTGAAAGATGCAGCTGTATAATCTTTTATCCATGAGTCTCTAAGAGTATTAGGGTCACCCTGTCTCCAATGGGTCTCCTGTAGCACTGCTATGTCAGGTTTAAATTTTTTAAGTTGTTGTAGTATTTTACGCCGTTTAATCGGGGTGTTTAAACCCTCTACGTTCCAAGTTAAAAATCTTATGTTTTTTTGTGTTTTAGTGAGATCAGCAATAGAGTGAGACATTGTATTATCCTATACCTGTTCTATAGATCAAAAAAATGAACCATCGTAAATAGACCATCACGCTCTCAGTCCCAGCATGCAGAGAGCGCCTGCAGTAAAACCTTGAAAGTGCCATTACAAAAATACACATAACACAAAAACAAAAACAAAAACATGACCTGCCATAATGTATGGAATATAACAAACATAATGCAGTCTTACAATTTTTGAAAATTTTAAGAACCAAAAAATAAGGCTCTACGGGCCTATTTAAACCCAGTGAGGTATAAAAGTATCGATAATTGAAAAAAAGAAATAAAAGAAAATAAAAAAGGGGATATAAAAGAGGAGGAATGGTAAATGTGTAAAAGGAAGGGGAGAAAACAACAAACCAGAGCTTATCTTGACAATTCTGCCGTTGACGTTTAGCAGTTGTTAAAATAACCAGAAATCTTGAAAACAAGCATAAGATATATATTTCCAATAACAAACTCTCCATGTTTGCGATAGGAGACGGATTTGTACAATTAAATGTATCTTCTTAAGTCACGATATCATTTTGAGGAGTGATTTGGTCAGTTAGAGAGTCCAGGAAAGTCTTTGCAGACGATGGAGAATCGAAAAAGTGTTGTTTGCCGTTATGTAGGACTTTCAGCTTCGCAGGGTACATTAATGCAAATCTCAGTCCCAGATCAAATAATGCTTTACAAATAGTAGAGTATTCCCTTCTTTTCATTGCTACTTGATACGAGAAGTCCTGAAACAACAACAATTTGTGTCCCTGATAGGTGAGGCCTTCTGATTTGCGGTAGGCGTCCAGTATGCGAGTTTTGTCTAGGTAGTTCAACATTTTCATTATGACAGGCCTAGGTCTTCTCTGGTCAGAAGCACGGTCAGGGCCTATGCGGTGAACTCGTTCTATGATGAGGGTATTGGAAGAAGCCGAGCAATTGAGCTCAGAGGGTAACCATTTAGAGACGAAATCCATGAGATCTCTTTGCTTAACAGATTCCGGTAGGCCTATTAACCTTAAATTGTTGCGGCGATTCCTATTCTCTAAGTCTTCCAATTTTTCCTGCATAGCAGAGATCGCTGATTCCTGTGTACGTATTACGCTTTGTGCCTCTGTTAGCTCATCTTCAACATTGGAGATACGTTGTTCTGCTTCCGTAAAGCGTCGACCATGTTCCTTAAGTTGCGAAACTGCTGATTCTATAGCTTCTTTGAGGCCGGACAGTTTTTTGTCAAGCAAGGGAGAAAGAAGCTCAGATATTTCTTGGGCTTTAGCTATTGAGGCGGTACTAAATTGAGTCGATTTAGAGGTTCCGTCCAGAATATTGTCAGCTGGAGGTGAAGTAGGAGAGTCAGGAGATGATGATGGAGCTACATTTTTGTCTTTCCCTTTAGTAGTTTGACCTTTAGGTGCACGCTGTGGTCTGGCCACAAACTTCTCCATGGTATAGGGATGTGATGTGCGATTTAATCAGGAGCCACTAGGGGGAGCCCCAGGTGTTCAGGATATATATGACACTGGGTCTGTAAATTAAAACTTATAGTATGGCTTGTGAGCACTATCTTTGGACCAGACAAGACAAGATCACAGTATGAGGACCCAGCTACACCACCCTGCTCCCTGGTGTGAGCAGCAAACAGAGAGGATTGTGAAAGGAGGTAAGCGCTTGCTGCAGCAGCTAAGTCAGGTCTCAAAAAATGGCGGCCGCGGGTGATGTGTGGCCAGCGGGGAGCTTGTAACTGAGGGGCGTCCCTGAAACGGTGTCCAGGCGTCCCGCTTGTTCCTATGGGTCCAATGATAGCTCCGGTGGCTGTTGCTGAAAGTGTGGAGGGGAGAAATTATGCCCGGCCGCGATCCAAGATGGCGGCCGCGGGCAGTGCCGCTTTTCCAATGCGGCTGTACTCCGGTGTTGTGGGGCAGTGCGGGGGGCCGGGGCATGCGCCGCTCTTACCCGCGTTATCCTAGAGACCTCAGGGTGGCTTTAGGTGAGGCAGTGAGTCTCTCCGGCGGCGCTATGTCTCGGCTATATGGAGCCGGCTTTTTAAACTCATTCTTAAAAAGAAAAAACATATATTATATTTATTGTAAAAATTATCATTTAATTTTCAAGGAATGTTTGAGACATTAGCCAATCTGCAAGTGTTCCAAATTGGCTGGTAGAATCTATAGAACAAACTGGCGCTAACTTCAGTTTCTGTTTTCAGCTCATTATCAATTATAAAGCCAAGACTTCTAGCCTACATATATATTCCCAGGTACACTTGTATGTGCTAAATATAACTCTGCTGCCATCTATTGTCTCAGTCACAATTTTTTTGTTTATTTAAACCATACTTACCTACTCTCCTGGAAGTTGGGGGAGGCTCCCGAATTTTCAAGGAGCCCCCCGCAACCTCGGAAAGAGTTTCCGGACCTCCCGCATCCCGCCCACTTTCTAGTGAAGTGGGCAGCATTTGGAGATAATTGCCGAGAATCACGGTATAAATGCTGTGAATCATGGCTCCGTAATCCCTCGAGCTCCAAATATTCACAGCAGTTTGTCAAGATGGGGGCAGGGCCTAATAACATAGAAACCTGGCCCCGTCTACCAAAGTGGCCAGCAATGTCTGCTCTCCGGGCATCTCCCGGGGAGCAGATTACAAAAGTCGATAAGTATAATTTAAACTTGTTCATGATGTTGGGAAAAAAAAATCTTCAAACCACAGGAATACATGTTCACTTCTTACCAATTGGTAAATAGGCTTTTTTTTTATCCAATTCTAATCGCTTTGTCATCATTTGAATTCTCCATCAGTAAAAGGATATATGCTGCTACACTACTGGTAAATAAATAAAATGACACCCGATTAAAATTTTATAATTTTTGTACTGTCACAAACAACATGATTCTGTTATTAGCCTAGTGGTATGTGCTGTGTGTTTGTTTTACTCAATTTATTGCTAGCCATATTAGTGGGAGGGTGCTGGGCTTGTAAGCAATCAGTAATTTAACATGCCAGGTCTCCTACATATTGGTCATTAGTAGGCTGGAATAGCCTGGCTGGAAGTACCCCATTCAGAAGTGCACAAATTCAAAAGTGCATTTTAAGATTAATACTGGCGTTAGACCGGCGTTGAACCGAAGTGAAACAGAAGGGAAATAACCGATCTGCACTTCGAAAAACCTAATCTATATTTGGAGAAAAACCATCAACAAAGGTGATTTCAAAATCTCACTGCTACAAATTCCTGCTGACTGCATAACCTGGACTTTTAACAATAAACTCTGGTTGCTACAAAAACTCTGGCCATCACTTTCTACTATTAGTGCTGCCTCTGTGCTTAACAGATAATCTTACTGAATACTGTTAATATCAGCTTAACTCTCTAGTAATGTCTTTTTACATTAGATCCTTGGCCTAGTATTACATGATCTAGCTACTACTACTCTCTACTCTAATTATTCAATTTCTGCTCCCATCTTATCTCCACTTTTTCAAAACTCTATATTTTTGTTGTGCTGACACTTTACCTCATCCTTACCATGACCATGTTGTCTTCAACTCCTCCCTTCACTCAGTTTCTAACTAATCTTTTGTTCTGCCCTCTGACTCCACCTCTATCCTTTTCCCCTGGTCTCCTCCACCTCCTCCTATCTCCCTTTCTCTCTCTGCCTTCCTCCCCATCTTCTCCCATTACTCCATTTTCTTTCTCTTATACCCCCCAAGGATCTTACTACCCCACTGGTAATCTTTCCTCCCTTACTTATCTCCTGGTCACTTCACCCCACTTTCATTCACGTCTCCTTAACTTCCCTCCCTGTCCACTTCCTACAGGAGCACGCATGATCCCTGCACTCTATTCATCTCGGTCTCCCAAAGTATTCTCATCTCCACGCTATTGCAACCCTGATAATCTCATTCACATCTCTCCTATCAACTCTGTCACTCTATCCTGTGCCCTCTGGAATGCCAGATCAGTCTGTAACAAACTGGCCCCCACCCATGACCTTTTCATCTCTAACTACCTGAATCTCCTTGCAATTACTGAAACCTGTATTTTACCCTCTGACACCACTTCTCCTGCAGCTCTCTCTTATGGGGGCCTTACCTTCTCCAACACCCCCAGGCCTGGGGGTCGCCAAGGTAGTGGTGTTGGGGTCCTTCTATCCCCTGGTTACTCATACCAACATATAACATCAGAACCAACCCTTACATTCTCCACATTTGAAGTTCATGCTATACGCCTCTTCCAACCAGTACACCTCAGAGTAGCTGTCATCTACCATCCCCCTGGCCCTTCCTCCAAGTTCCTTGACAACTTTGCTTCCTGGCTCACTCACTTTCTCTCCTCAGACCTTCCCTCTATTATCCTCGGTGACTTCAATATTCCTATTGATATCTCCACAGAATCTGCTGCCTCCAAACTACTCACCCTCACTTCCTCATTTGGACTCTCCCAATGGACCTCCTCACCCTCCCATGTGAGTGGGCATTTGCTTGATCTGGTATTCACTCACCATTGTGATATTTCTGCCTACTCCAATTCCCCATTCCCCCTCTCTGACCTCCTCTCTTTTAACCTATCCATCTCTCCTTCCCCTCCACTATCTCCGAAAGCCACCATCACTTCGCGTAACATGGAAGCTATCAACACTGCTTTAATTTCTTCCCTACTTGACTCACTTCTTTCCCCTATCGTCTCTTTCTCCTGCGCTGAACAAGCTTCTTCCCTATACAATGCCTCCCTTACTTCTGCTCTTGACTCTGTTGCTTCGGCAATCACTACTCACCCTTGCAAATCCACACCTCAACCCTGGCATTCCAAATGCACCAGATACCTGCAAAAATGTTCACGAACTGCCGAGCGACAGTGGAGAAGATCACGCTCTCAGGCAGATTTTCTCCATTTCAAATTCATGCTGTCATCCTATAGTGCTGCCCTTTCCCTGTCTAAACAGTCATATTTCAAGAATCTCATCTCCTCCCTGTCCTCAAATCCCCAGCGTCTCTTTTCCACCTTCAACTCCCTCCTCTGCCCACCCCCTCCTCGTCTCCCCTCCTTGCTCTATTGATCCCATACGTCAGAACATCATATCCAACCAGTCCCCCAGCTCTCCACCTCCTCCTTTCCCGGATCACCCCTCCCCATCCATTTTACTGACTCTGACATCCTTCTCCTCTGTGACTGGAGAGGAAGTTAAGGCCCTTATCCAGTCCTCCCCCCTTCCACCTCTCCCCTCAACCCTATCCCCTCCCACCTCCTCCGCTACCTCTCTCCTTATGCCTGCTCCCATCCTGTCCACCTCCTTAATCTCTCCCTCTCTTCTGGCACTGTTCCTTCTGCATTCAAGTATGCCCGTGTCTCCCCCATTCTTAAAAAACCTAACCTTGATCCTAACATTCTCTCTAACTACCGACCAATCTCTCTCCTCTCTTTTGCCTCCAAACTCCTTGAGCGTATTGTTTACAACCGCCTCACCACATTTCTTTCCTCCCACTCCCTCCTTGACCCTTTTCAGTCTGGCTTTCGTTCTCTCCACTCCACTGAAACTGCCCTCACAAAAGTCAGCAACGACCTCCTTGCTGCCAAATCCAAGGGCCACTACTCCCTGCTCATTCTCCTTGACCTCTCTGCTGCTTTTGACACTGTGAACCACCCTCTACTGCTGCAAATCCTTCACTCCCTTGGTCTACGTGACACTGCTCTCTCCTGGCTGTCCTCCTACTTCTCTGACCGTTCCTTCTGTTTCCTCTCATGGCGACACCTGCCGCCCACAGCCTCTTACAGTAGGTGTTCCCCAAGGTTCTATTCTTGGACCCCTCCTATTCTCTCTCTATACATCTTCTCTAGGTAAACTCATCAGCTCTTTGGACCTCCATTATCATCTCTATGCCGATGATACTCAGATTTACCTTTCCTCACTTGATCTTTCCCCCTCTCTACTGACTCGTATCTCTAATTGTCTCTCTGCTATCTCTTCCTGGATGTCCCAGCAATTTCTCAAACTTAATATGTCTAAGACTGAGCTGATAGTCTTCCCACCCTCCCACATAACATCATGTCCCACTATTTCTTTATTAATAGATGGCATTACTATCTCATCTAATCCCAAAGTGCTTTGTCTTGGAGTCATCCTGGACTCTTCCCTCTCCTTCAAACCACACATTCAGAATCTCTCACAGTCCTGTTGTTTCCATCTCAAGAATATTTCCAAGATCAGACCCTTTCTCACCCAGGATGCTACCAAAACCCATGTACATTCACTGGTCATGTCCAGATTGGACTACTGTAACCTTCTCCTAGCTGGCCTCCCCAAATCCCATCTCTCTACTCTCCAGTCTGTGCTCAATGCTGCTGCTCGGCTCATCTTCCTCTCTAAATGCTCTACATCTGCCTCCCCTCTTTTGCAAGCCCTCCACTGGCTCCCATTCCATTTCAGAACCCAATTCAAGGCTTTCACATTCACTTACAAAGCCCTCACCCATTCCTCTCCCATTTACATCTCTGATCTCATCTCCCTTCACTCTTCTGTCCGCCCTCTTCATTCACTTAATACACACCGCCTTTCATGCCAATTGATTACTTCCTCCCACTCCCGTCTCCAAGACTTTGCCCGTGCTGCTCCTCACCTTTGGAACTCCCTCCCTCTTCCTATCAGACTCTGCAACTCTCTACCATCTTTCAAACGAGCTCTTAAGACCCACTACTTCATTAAAGCCTTCCAGCTCTCATCCTAACTTGCTGCTACATCTTCCTTTTTCCCCGCCCACCCCATTCTGTGTCACTCCTGTTTGTCTAGCCCTCCCTTAAAGAATGTGAGCTCTTTCGAGCAGGGCCCTCTACCCTCTTGTGCTTCTCCCTACTGTAATCCAATTTATCTCTTACTCCTCACTAGGGCAACTAACACTTGGCTGCTTATGCGGGCGTTAAGGTCGCTAATATAGCAATGTTTATCCATGTCCTGTATTGTATTGTATTGTATTGTAAGTCAATGGTTACTTTTTTGTCTATGTATTTTGTAAGGCTCTGCGGAACACTTGTGGCGCCATATAAATAAATGATAATAATAATAATGAGGTGGGATAATCTCCACTAAGGATGGCTACTGAATGAATATCATGACACATTGACGCAAATCTTTTAGATGTTTGAATGATTCCAGTCACTAAAAGTTTGATGTGTTGGGACATAATACTCAGCTCTCTCAGTCAGTCTCCCCAAGAGGAACATTCTGGCGCTGCAGTGTTGAGCTGCTCACAGTCAAATACAGAACTGCTGTAACAGTGTCACCAAAGTATTTTTTTTTACTTACCCTATATGGTGGTTTTTCTGCAACAGGGAACCTCTGAAGAATTTGAGTCTCACTGGGCAGACAGCGTTGCCAGTCGGTATTCATTATTCATGTAGGAGATTGCCTGTTTACACAGAAATATAGCCAATGTCATATAACTGAGGTTTAACCAGATAATACATAGTAACAGAAGTTTTTGTGCAGGGCAAAATGTGAATTTCACTGATCAGACAATTTAATATTTTTAAACTATTTGCTAATTTGGTACCGTTTGTATCAGTAATATGTTTCTTTTTGTTGTTTTGAATTGGTGTCTTAAAATATTACTGTTCCACAGCCTTACCTCACCCCGAGTGCATCTCCAGCACTATTCCCCACTGTGCCTCTCCAGCACTATCCCCCACTTCCGTGCTTCTACAGCCATATGCTCCCTGAGTCTCTGGCTACAGTCTGCCTGTGTCTCACCAGCCCCCATGTCTCTCCAAGTCCAACCCCCATGTCTCTCCAGGTCCAATGCCTTGTGTCTCTCCCCAAGTCCTCTGCATCTCTCCATTTGAATCCCATTATCCCTCCAGGCCCCCTTGCATCGCTCCATCCCCAGGACCCCTTGTTTCACTCCATTCCCCCTTTGTCTCTTCATTTCCAGTCCCCCCTGTATCTCTCTAAGTCCTCTGTGTTTCTACAGGCCCTCCCGTGTCAAATATAATAAAAGGATACTGGGAGCGGGAAGTCATGTGCAGCGTGCACAGCGTCATGATATCCTGCTGCGCCACTGTGAAGCTATAAAGAAGAGGAGCAGCCAGCCCAGAACAGAAGACAGAGAGAAGGTAAGTACAGACTGGAACTGGAGAGGCACAGGCAGACTGTAGAGATATGTAGACTGGAGCCAGAGAGACACAGGGGGGCCTGGAGATGAGGAGAGTAGAGACACAGGGGTCCCTGACAATGCAGTGGGCCATGAAGAGACACAGGGGGGGCTGGAGATGAAAAAAATCAGCTGAACATGGAGAGAGACACAGGGGGGCCTGAGAATGGCAAGGGGGCCTGAAAATGAAGAGGCACAGGGGGTATATGTATAAATCCAGCACTTTAGTGTAGTCTGATTGACTAATCAATATGAAAACAATTCACCAGATAGGGGTGGCTAACCTCTGAGAAAATTGTCAGAAATAAAAAAAGGATACTGGGAGCGTTTAACAGATATATTTAATAATTGCAATAATATCATAAAATCAAATAACTTATCAGCATAGAATTAAGAATCTAATTAGAGAGTTAATAATGAATATGCATTCACCAAGTAAATTAAGTAATAACTTTAGCAATTATCCATTCAGTATAGCACACAGAATATGCAAAACAGAAGTGAATATATCAGAAAAGAACATCCACATTTAAATTGATGTAATCAGTTAAAATGATGGGTATCAAATCCTCTTAAGCTTTTCTAAAAAGTCCAGGTTGTAGAAAAGCAAATGAGTAATGCCTGCAATTTA
This sequence comes from Taudactylus pleione, assembly GCA_031769625.1. NCBI lineage: Eukaryota > Metazoa > Chordata > Amphibia > Anura > Myobatrachidae > Taudactylus > Taudactylus pleione. Next base: position 16,847,907 of record JAUIMM010000115.1, on the reverse strand, counting down.
ATATATCTCCCAAAAATATATGATCCTCAAAAATAGTTACATCAAATAAATGCTCAACATACAAAGAATGAACATATTCAGTATTGTGTGTAGATATTAACCCAAAATGGTCCGCGGGTCTGTGTCTGTATTTATTAGTATCTGTTTCTATATAAGAAGCCTGTCTGTGCCATAGCTATCCATAATTGGACTAATGTGCTTAAGGAGACAGAATTATAAGGGCACAGACATGTGCCATGACACTACTTAGTTAATTATGCACTCCCATAAAACGCCGTTTGCATAGTCAGGCACGCCTGCGTTCGGATCTCCACTCCCCCGTTCACAAGCACCTTCCCCTGTTACCACCCACAAACGCCTCATCCTGTCACTCAAACTAACGACCTGGCCAAGTTGAAGGAGAGAGAAATTTCTGATCGTAGTAGCTAGTTTCCGCACGCGCATTGCGAATTTTACGCATGCGCAGTTTAGCGAACATCGGTGGCGTACGACCGTGCGGACGCAACGACCGACTCTGAATGAGGTCCTCTGTCTTTGAACCTTATAAATACCCCTGCCTATACCTTCTAATATCCTTCCTATAAACCTCTAAGGATGATGCTAATTTGCGTACGCAGTATCGATACTGGATCAGAACCTCTATGCACACCTTCCTTTACCTTCTAATATCCTGCCTATACCTTCTAAGGATGACGCTAATTTGCGTATGCAGTCATACTGTAAATAAAGACTTAGACCTGGAATCTGTGGTTCCACAGCACAAGTATTATTCAAGTAAAAGTTCAGACAGTTACACGCAATTGATCCAGACACAATTTAGGTGCAAAAGGAATTATACAGACCCAAGTACAGTATAAATACGCAGCGCTTCCGGTACCAGGTGTTAGGCATCAGCAAGAAACCCCTCGTCTATCAGCATGCAGCATGAAGACTAAAAACCCAGTGTTTGGGCACACATATTTATACCCCCCAGGAATAGACAAAACAATAGAGACGTTTGTTGCTGATGCTATTGGTTCCCAAGGGGGATCCATCTGTTACGGAGCATTTAACAGGCTGATTCAAAAAGACTCTCCCAGCCTCTAACAGCCGGGGGTCTCTGCCCTCCCACATCCTAACAGTGGTTCATATAATATACATTTTGTTGCTTTAAGTCTCTGTGGACCATAAGTTGAGAATGCATGATGCGATCTCCCCACCGATAACACCGGAATACTGTGGAAAGAGTACGCATCAGTACGAAACCAAACACGGCTTGTTTAGCATGTATAAAACCTTAGTTACCAAATATCTTTATTTCACAGCGTTTATATTAACTGAACAAACTAAAATCTTATACCTTATAGCTAATGGAACCTCGTAAGTTAATATGTAATGTGTGAGTGTACAGGGTTTGATATGAAGACGCTAGTTAACTTGGTGCGGATGCGTGCGCATTTAGCTACTAAACTGTGTTTTCATTTGGGGTCTTGTGCATTCGCTAATATGCGACTGGTTAACAGCGCTATTATGAGTATTATTGTGTATATGAGAAATGATGGAAGATGCAATCGCATGGTGCTAATAGTAATCTCACCATTTGTACTTAATTGTGAGTTTATCTAACATGGCGCTTGGGTGGCCATTCGCAAAATGGCATCTTGCGATCTCATTTCCAAGATGGCGTCTTGCGGCCAGTCGCAAGATGGCATCGCCACGATTCAGTTTTAAACTGAACTTGTCTCAACCAATTATTCAGCTTAGACAGTCCACCCTTTGATAGCAAACAACATGCTATCACAATCTGCTCTTTGAATTTAATTTAGGCTTACATTTACATATTATTTAGTGTTATTGTTGGATGGCACAAGCTGGTTCTTAATCCATCAATAATGTGTCTCTGGGTGGGGACATAAAACTATTATTATACGCACACCGCGGATCTTGGAAGATCATGTGAAAGGTGTGGGAATGCACCAGTCTTATAACAGCAGTCTTGAAGGGGAATTGAGACTTTACATTATCTGAGGTGTTCTATAAATAACATTTCAATAATACATTCTATGCATGTCTAAATATAATACATCAAATGATGGTATTTCCTAGTTCAGGGTTGTAATGCAGTTCTATATTTACCTCGGTATACATATTGTCATTACTGACCACCATCATAGTTTCGTTCTTACGTTTTACTCTGTTTTTACATTTTCCACACTTCAAAACAATAGGAACACACCGGACGCATATGCCAATTATTATGATGACAATTAGTATAAGGATCAAGAATGTACCTATGCTGGCGATCACTTCCTGGACCCATTCCCCTAGACCTGAGAACCATTTTACTGGGTTCAGCCATGAAACCCATCCTTCTATGTTCTCCCCTACTTCAGCCACTGAAGCGTTATGGTTCTTACGAAACTCCCATTTTAGCTGCAGAATTTCATCCATCTTTCGGTCCATCACCTCCTTGGGGTCGCTGGTATCATTGTTGACATAGGTGCAACATTTTACTCCAAATTGGGTGGCCAATGTTACGCAATACTCTCCAGTAACAGCAGTTAAATAATTCAGCACTAGCCTGTGTTGCACCAGTTCTTTCTTGTACGCTTGCATTCTCTCCCTGTATACCTGAATGTGTCATCGTACATCTCGGTGATATTATCTATCAATTTAGCAAGTTCCTGGATATATTTAAAATTTAATGTACCCCGAGCAATCCTGGTGGGATCCAGTGCGACTAAAACTTGAAAGCCAGTTGTCTCACTGATTAACTGAGTGGCTTTATGTACATCACCAGGTATCATATTTCTTTTGCCTCTGTGTTCATATTGTGTGTGAAGATATGGTGACGGTGTGTTTTTATGTATACCCAGCATTTCAACATGTGTGAGGGTCATAACTTCTGGGACTACTCTTCGAAGGTAACACAAACCTTCGAAACTCGGGGAGAGCCATTTATACGCTTTTCTTCCACATATGAAATATACGTTATCAGGGAGAACATAAGGAATGGTATGCATCATTATCATTAAGCACATTTCCCTTGCAAACAATCCTATTTCTGGGTCTTCCATCTGGTACATGGAAGTTTCTGGCTGTATTATTTTAGCACAATAACCATTTGGCACCTTACCAATAATTTCTTTGGTGGAACTCAATGTATACTGATACCTAAAATGTTTCCCACCAGACTTAATGGAGCATAACAGATCATGGTTTATGGACTCATTATCAGCTCTTTGTGAGAAGGTCATCGTCCGATTATTCCCCGTCACTTCCCAACTCCCGGGTTTATTGAGGTTGGTTATGTTTAAGCACAAAAGTGATCTATCTACTTGGAATTGATAGAGTTTGAAATGAGGTGGTTTAGATGAGAGGAATTTTCCATCCAATGTTTTCCCTTTCTGTAATTCTAAAATTTCTGTGATATTCAGCGGAAATGGCACCAACCCTACATTATGCTGCCCTGTGGTACATGTGAACACACCCAGCAATCAGTTTGATTTAACACTTTGCCTACCATACTATGATAATCCTCTAAAGGATACCCACCCCAGTATGGGCTATATTTAGGTTGACAATAACAATAATGACAGCTCTCTTAACAATAACAGTACTAAGGTTGGTCAGACACTCCCCTGATTGGCATTGCACTCCTCCTGACTCCACTCCATCAGCACTGCCATCAGCTCCCATTTCCTCGATCGGTCTCCCATCACAGAAACTGGATACTCCCGAACCGACCAAGATGGTGAACACTCTAAAAGAGAATATGAAAATGAACACAGCAGGCCCGTCCATTGTCACAACAACACCTGCAGATTTCTTTTTGTTCAGGTATCTCACTAAAACCTGTTCAATCCTCCCGGAACAAGCTCACGAGCGACAGGTCCACACTATCAGCCTTGTCTCCGACTTGTTTCTCCACTGGTTGATTGACCTTTTTGCAGTGAGTGGAATGGACCCAGGTATCTCTCTCAGCCACCTTCAAAGATGTAGTACTCGTCAGCAGCACCTGGTACGGACCTTCCCACCTATCAGTCAAACAACCTGAATGCAAGAAATTTCTAATCATTACATATTCTCCTGGTTCAACATCATGACAGTTAGTTTCAGGCATATCATTAGACAACAATTTCAGTTTCTGCTGCTGTTGCTTTAACTGCTTACTCATTGATATAAGATACTTTACAGTTACCTCGTTGTTACCCTTTCAGGTCTTCCTGTGGACTTATAATCAAATGAGGTTGTCTACCGAACAATATTTCAAATGAGGACAGATTCAGAGGAGGTCTAGGAGTGGTCCTTATGCTATGTAGGACCAAAGGTAACGCTTCTGGCCAGCCTAGTCCAGTCTCTGCCATGATTTTAATGAACTTATTTTTAATAGTCCCGTTCATCCTCTCTACCTTGGCACTGGCTTGCGGTCGGTAGGGGGTATGAAGTCGGCTATTAATACCCATCAGCTTACACATATTTTGAAAAATATCACCTGTGAAATGAGTACCCCTATCACTCTCGATGATTTTAGGGATACCGTACCTGCATACAAATTCCTGAACTATTTTCTTGGCAGTAAACACAGCAGTATTAGTGGCCACTGGGTAGGCCTCAACCCAGTTAGAAAATACGTCTGTACACACTAATACATGCTTAAGGTTCCTGCAGGGTGGTAATTGGATGAAATCAATTTGTATCACCTGGAAAGGCCCATCAGTCGGTGGAATGTGGGACGGTTCGGTAGAGATTGCTTTCCCTATGTTCTTTCTCAAGCAGGTCAGACAGGACATTGCTATCTTTTCTGCTTTGAAGAAAAACCTGGTGCGCACCAGTATGCCCTCACCAACTTGCACATACATTGTTTACCCAGATGAGTCAGACCGTGTGCTGCCTCAGCCAGGCTGGGGTAATATGCCTTGGGGGCTACTGGCTTACCATGTCCATCCCTCCAGAGCCCAGAGGACTCTTGCCCACATCCCTTGGACTTCCAAATGGATTTTTCCTGAATTGAACACAAATTTTGCATCTCAATTAATTTCAGCATATCAGTTGTTTGGAATGACATAATTGTTTCAGTTGGAGAAAAGAAAACATTTTTAACCCTGCTGCCCATTTTGCAGCTTCATCAGCTCTGTTGTTGCCCAGTGATACCGGGTCATCCTCACATGTATGGGCTTTGCATTTAATTACTGCCACCGCTTTGGGTAGTTGGATTGCTTCTAAAAGATGTTTTATGTGTCGGAAATGTGCAACTGGTGTGCCTGCTGCTGTCATAAAATTTCTCAGACGCCATAGAGCCCCAAAATCGTGTACCACCGAAAACGTGTACCTCGAGTCAGTGTAAATGTTAGCAGATTTGCCTGCTGCCAGTTCACACACTCTGGTTAGTGCTACTAACTCTGCCACCTGGGCTGAGTGAGGAGTACCAAGAGGTTTAGCTTCTATGATGTCTGTGTCATTTACAACAGCATAACCTGTACATAATTCACCTGTGTCTGTTTGTCTATGACAAATCCCATCCGTATAAAAAGTCACATCCACATTCTCTAAAGGTGTGTCATGTATGTCAGGTCTAGCAGTAAAGGTCTGATTCAGATATGTCATACAATCGTGCGTATCATTTTGTCTACTGAACTCACCTCCCGCCAGCAACTCCTCTCCTTCCACCCTTTGTACATCATGTTGTACATATGGTAGATATGTTGCTGGATTCAGCGTACTGCAATGTTTAACAGTAATATTTGCAGGAGCGATTAGAGCTAGTTCCCATTTGGTGAACCTAGCCGAGGAGATGTGTCTGGTTTGAGCTGAGTTCAACAGAGCAGATACAGCATGGGGAGTGTAAACAATCATATCATGGCCCAATACTACGTCCTCACTTTTACTCACAAATAGAGCGGTAGCTGCTACACTTCTCAAACAGGTGGGGAGTGATCTTGCCACAGTGTCCAATTGGGCACTGTAGTATGCTACGGGCCTACTGGCATCACCATGTTTTTGTGTAAGGATACCTGCAGCACAACCATCGGCTTCCGTACAATACAAATCAAAAGGTTTTTCATAATCAGGTATTCCGAATGCAGGAGCTCTTGTCAGACTATCCTTAAGATTAAGGAAAGCCTGCTCTGATTCCTCTGTGTGTATGACACGATCGGGCTTTGAGGAAGAGACTAATTCCTGTAAAGGTGCCAAAATAGAAAAACCTGGGATCCACATTCTACAATAGCCACACATTCCCAAGAAGGTACGAATTTGCTGTTGATTCTGCGGCATTGTCATGTTTTGTATGGCCTGGATTCTATCTGTTTTAAGATGTCGTAACCCCTGGGTTAGGCAGTGTCCCAAATATTTTACTCTGGATTGGCACGGCTGTAGTTTGTCTTTATCCACCTTGTGTCCTGTATGCGAGAGATTAAGTAACAAAAGTTTAGTATTATTCAAACATGACATAAACGAGTCAGAACATAGCAATAAATCGTCCACATATTGAATTAGAACAGATCCATGTGCAGGTTGAAAAGATTGTAAACAGTCGTGCAATACCTGGGAGAAGATACTGGGGCTGTCTATGAAACCTTGGGGTAACCATGTCCATGTATATTGTACACCTCTGTATGTGAAAGCAAATAGATACTGACAGTCAGGATGGAGAGGCACAGAGAAGAAAGCAGAAAAGAGGTCAATGACAGTGAAATGGGTTGCATTTGGTGGGATCTGCATCAGAATGACAGCTGGATTTGGCACTACAGGGAATTGGCTCTCTACTACCTTATTAACACCTCTAAGGTCTTGTACCAACCTATAACCCCTCCCACCACTCTTCTTCACTGGAAAGATAGGACTGTTGGCTACACTAGCTGTACAAACTAAAATTCCCTGCTGCAATAATCGCTCAATTATTGGAAAGACCCCTAATTCTACTTCCTGTTTAAGTGGGTACTGGGGAATTTTTGGAGCTTGCCTACCGTTTTTAAATTTACCATTACGGGGCTTACGTTTGCCATTAATCCAGTGTCCTGTCCATCTTTAGTCCAAAGGGAATCTGGAATTAGGGACAACATTTCATTTATCTGAGATGGATTTTCATTTAAACTTGTAGAGTGATACATTATCCTTTGGGGAGTGTCCAACATATCCCGCACCTCGTGTGCCACTCTCTCTGGGATGTCTAGAAATACACAATCAGGGGTGCAATATATAACACATCCCATCTTACATAACAAGTCTCTACCCAGAAGGTTAGTAGGAGCCGCAGTAGCCAGGAGAAAAGAATGCCTGGTATGCAACGGCCCAATAGTAACCTCTGTGGACTTTGTTAAAGGATAATGTTCCACTTTACATGTTACACCCATGGTTGGTATTGTCTCGTTGGTCACCTGTAAATTAACGGGAGATTTTATCACTGACCTGGTCGCCCCTCTGTCTACAAGAAAAGGATATTCAGTACCAGCTACATCAACCATCATGACCGGTTCTTCCCTAGTACTTCCCGTTAACCTGACTATCTGTAGACTACAGGTATGACCTGACCCCTAGCATTGGCTACCATTCTACAATAAAGCATTTACGGCTACAACTGGAGCTGGTGCCTGCTGAACATTTGCTGGCCTCTGTGCATATCCCTTATGGGGATGTCCAGGTCTTCCCTGATGTGGGGTTCCTACTCATTTTACTGTACAGTTTCTACTTAAGTGTCCTGGTTGTTTACAGTTAAAACATGTTCGTGTATCGGGTGAAGACATGTGCTGTTGTGAGGTTTGCGCAGAGGGTAAAGGTGGTGGATATGGGTAAGGACAGGGAGGGTAAGGGTATTGTGGGGGATAAGAAGTTGGTGGGTAGTATGGGACCTGTGGTTGCATCGGGTTAGTGGGATAGAGTTGTGTTTGTTGTTGCATGGGGTTAGTGAGAGCACATACTTGTTCAGATGTGAGTGTGTGTGCAAGTGCAAGTGTGTCTGTTGGCTGTGATGTTACCGTCATTCCCTCCAGAGCTTGTATACTGACAGCCATTAGTTTTTTGCTCTGGGCTTCTCTCTTCTTTGATATGTTTTTATCATGTTCGATGGCGGTTTCTATGAGGGTATCTATTGTGAGTCCCCACCAGCCAGGCTGTGAGGTCTGAACCCGGGTTTTTAAACTCTCTTTCAGACCGTCCACGAGTATCGTGACTATCATTCCCCTGTGGTGAGTGCTATCTTTAATATCCTCTATCCCAGTGTACTGGGTGATAGCCTGCAGTGCCCGGTCGCAATAATCTTCTGCAGATTCACTCTCCTTTTGCTTAATGGTGAAAATTTTGTTCCAATTAACTACTACTGGAAAATATATATCCAATTGAGTTACAATGCAGGAAATGTTACCTTGGTTTACTTGGTCTGTTAAGGGAACGTCACCATCCAATACACAATCCACGATAAATGTTGTCACATTGGTATTGTGTGGTAGACAGGCCCTTAACACCACATGCCAATCTTTATTAGTGGGTTCATGTGAACTACCCAAAATTCTCAAAAATCTTTGACATTTGGCTAATTCCTTTTTGGGATCGGGGAAATCATTTATGATGGAATTTAGTTCTGCTCTAGTCCAAGGACAATGCATTACTACTTCCCTCGTGGGCACTATACCATTCGCATCTGCATTTCCATTCGGAACGGTTATTGTCTGAATGGGATGCAGACCGGTAGCGCTGCTACCTTTGACCTGATTACCTGGCTGGGGGTTTAGTCTGCTGCTGCTACGTATGGTATGAACAACTTCCTCTACGGGTGCAGAGGGCATTACCACTTCCCTTGCTGTTACTGATGGAGATGGCGGCACCACTCGTGATTGTGGTGATGCAGCATCTATCATCTGCACAGCATGGGAAATGGCAGACATTACAATAGGCTCATCATCCACATCATGAACATTTTCTTTATAGTTGCTTAAGAGAGGGTACAAGTTGCTTGTTAAATTTTTATGGGTATTTTTGGTAACTGTACTTGCACCTCCATCCACATAAGGTGGGGGAGGCGAGCGTGAACTGCTGACAATACTCTCCATGACGCTACCTTGCCGCACGGGCGTGCCATTTTGCGGCTCGCCCAAATTGCAATTAAGCATCACGGATGTATTTTCTGGCAATGTGCTCGCGACGCTAGTTTGCGTCGTTTGCACATTTTTAAGCCACACATCCCCCTCATGCTGCCACAGTTTTAAACATTCAAAATGTTTAACCTTTTTCTCTCGGGAGCGCATCAGACTGATGTGATCCCGGACATTATCCAACACATTTTTATCAAAACTACCAATTCTGGGAAACGGTCTAACACTCTTCATCGTCATTTTAAACCATACATCACAATACCTTATCGCATAAGTACCGTACTTAGTATGCATAATACGACGAGCCGATCCGATCGGCGCCTCCATTAGCAGCACATCATTGTCTAACATCTCTACTGTTTGCGCGGCTCCCATTCTGAGACAACTCCTACGCTTTTCAATAAAGATTTAAACTGGTGAAAGACAATCAAGATACTTTCACTTACCTGTGGACGATTTAAGTCGGCAGCGCCCACACACCTGGATAAGATTTGAAAAAGGCAACTTCCACACCCGGATAAGATTTAGTAAGGCAACTTCCACACCTATGAAGTTTATATGTCGGCGACTTCCATGCACCTCTCTACAACAAAGACAACATGTACACCTGCTACTGTGTATAGAACGGCAAAAGCTGCTTACTGAGCGACTAGCACTTAACCCTTAAAGGTCATACGGTACCTTTAACTGTAGGGAACAAGTTACCCCTAACAACAAAACACTCACTGTTACACACTTTTTCCTGCGCAGAAAAATACACGTTAACCCAGATATTGGTAATAATTGAAATATGTAAACCTCAACAGCTTTATCCAAAACACGTGGCAGCACAACCGGAAGTACGTATATGCTATTGTGCGACCAGTCGCATACACAATAATGCGACTACTACACAACCGTATGACAACCTTTAGCTGCGTACACAAAAGTGCGTCTTTGCTGTGCGCAAACCTGCGACTTAGCCCTGTACTCAGTACTGCGGCACCCCTTTAAACGTAAGGTTCTATCAACAGAGGAAAACAAACTGTTTCCTCTCTTGTCCCTGGATCCTAGTCAGCTTCCTTGATTCACATAGAGATGGATAGCGATCTTTCAGCACAAAGCAGTTGCAGGCAAACCCTGCATGTGGCCACTCCACCCTTTGCTGAAATATTGATAGCCGTATGTACCGTGTGAGCAGGTAAGTGACTTCACTACAAGCCCCCAACTAACGATACTGGATCAGAACCTCTATACACACCTTCCTATACCTTCTAATATCCTGCCTATAGCTTCTAAGGATGACGCTAATTTGCGTACGCAGTCATACTGTAAATAAAGACTTAGACCTGGAATCTGTGGTTCCAAAGCACAAGTATTATTCAAGTAAAACTTCAGATAGTTACACGCAATTGATCCAGACACAATTTAGGTGCAAAAGGAATTATACAGACCCAAGTACAGTATACATACGCAGCGCTTCCGGTACCAGGTGTTAGGTACCAGCAAGAAACCCCTCGTCTATCAGCATGCAGCACGAAGACTAAAAACCCAGTGTTTGGGCACACATATTTATACCCCCAGGAGTAGGCAAAACAATAGAGACGTTTGTTGCTGATGCTATTTGTTCCCAAGGGGGATCCATCTGTTACGGAGCATTTAACAGGCTGATTCAATTAGACTCTCCCAGCCACTAATAGCCAGGGGTCTCTGCCCTCCCACATCCCTACAGTTGTTCATATAATATACATTTTGTTGCTTGAAGTCTCTGCGGTCCATAAGTTGAGAATGCATGATGCGATCTCCCCACCGATAACACCAGAATACTGTGGAAAGAGTACGCATCAGTACGAAACCAAACACGGCTTGTTTAGCATGTATAAAACCTTAGTTACCAAATATCTTTATTTCACAGCGTTTATATTTACTGAACAAACTTAAATCTTATACCTTAAAGCTAATGGAACCTCGTAAGTGAATATGTAATGTGTGAGTGTACGGGGTTTGATATGAAGACGCTAGTTAACTTGGTGCGGATGCGTGCGGATTTAGCTACTTAACGGTGTTTTCATTTGGGGTCTTGTGCATTCGCTAATATGCGACTGGTTAACAGCGCTATTATGCGTATTACTGTGTATATGAGAAATGATGGAAGATGCAATCGCATGGTGCTAATAGTAATCTTGCCATATGTACTTATTTGTGAGTGTATCTAACATGGCGCTTGGGCGGCCATTCGCAAAATGGCGTCTTGTGATCTCATTTCCAAGATGGCGTCTTGTGGCCAGTCGCAAGATGGCGTCGCCGCGATTCAATTTTAAACTGAACGTGTCTCAGCCAATTATTCAGCTTCGACAGCAGTCATACAGTAAATAAAGACTCCAGACCTAGAACCTGTGGTTCCAAAGCACAAAGTATTATTCAAGTAAAAGTACAGCAGTTACACGCTATGATCCTCATATAATCTTAGCGCAAAGAGATTATACAGACCCAAGTACAATTATACATACGCAGCGCTCTCTGGTCCAGATGTAGGCATCAGCAAGAAACCCCTCGTCAATCAGCATTCAGCATGAAGACTAGGAACCCAGGGTCAGAGCACACATATTTATACCCCCCAGGAATAAACAACACAATAGAGAAGTTTGTTGCTAATACCATTGGTCCTAAAGGAGAGGGCATATGTTACAAGGCATTTAACAGGTTGGTTCAAATAGACACAATAAAGCCTCTAACAACTGGTGGTCTCTGGTTTCCCGCCTCATGCAAATCCTAACAGTTGTTCATATAATGTACATTTTGTTGCTTGAAGTCTCTGCGGTCCATAAGTTGAGAATGCATGTTGCGATCTCTCCATCGATATTACCGGAATACTGTTGAGAGAGTACGCATCAGTACAATACCAAAAATGGCTTACTTATCACGTATAAAACCTTAGTTACGAAATAACCTTTATTTCCTAGCAATGATAATAAATGTGCATACTTGAATCTTATACCTTAAAGCTTATGGAACCTTGTATGTGAATATGTAATGTGTGAGTATGTGGGGTTTGATGTAAAGATGCTAGTTAACTTGGGGCAGATGCTTGTGCATGGAGCTAATATTCAGCGTTTTCATACAGGGTCTTATGCATTCGCTAATATGCGACTAGTTAACAGCGCAATTGTGCGTATTAATGTGTGTATGAGAAATGGTGCACTTAAATCTCACTTAAACTGACAGTGATTACGCAATTATAGCATGAGCCTCTACAGGCACGTGAATTCATTAGAGCTGATCTGAAGTCTTAGAGAATCTGTGTGGAGGGAGACCGCAATAGACCGACATGGGGAGCACTTCTTCGCTCTCAGCTATCCCTAGAAGTGAACACCTAGCAGTGTGGAATGCTGAGCATTATAGTTCCCTGACTTGCTCATGCCCCAGCAGCCCCCACCCTTTTCAGGCTCCAAAATAGTGGTCTTTGTTCTCCCAGGGCCTGCGTAGATGCAAATTACAAGACCCAAACCTCAGATAACACTCTTGGCTTTGAAGGTATTTTATTGCAGGAAGCCTGCTAATGTAAGGTGCTACAAACGACCCTCTTGCTGTATTCGAGCAGGCCACTGGAGTGAGAGCAGACGTTATGTCCATGAAGCTTGTCTTCACAGACTAGTTGTCACATGGCCATTTGCTCTGTTTAGCTAATGCAATCCAATTTTGACATACTGTAAAGCCATTTCTGAAATATATCCTTTAGGGGAATTATAATAATACACACACTTTATCCAGAGCACCCAAACTACATGAAGTCATGAAATGGGCTTTTGATGAATTGCCGTAACTTATGGCGATGGTCACAGATGCAATCGCATGATGCTAATAGTAATATCACCACATGTACTAAAGTGTGAGTTTATCTAAAATGGCGCTTAGGCGGCCATTCACAAAATGGCATCTTGCGATCTCATTTCCAAGATTGCGTCTTGTGGCCAGTCGCAAGATGGCGTCGCTGTGATCCAATTTTAAACTGATCTTGTCTCAGCCAATTATCCAGCTTCGACAAGGGGTACTATAGGTACCAGTGGGCCCTTAATCATCTGCTTGCTGGTACTTGTGGTTCTCCAAGTACCAGCATGTGGGGGAGGCCTGCTGGGACCTGTATTCCTACTGCAAAAGACAATATTTTAACTTTCATATGCACATGCGGGAGTGCCGGGGATAGCCCCGGGCTATCAGTCCAGGCCTTTATGGGGGTCCCCAATGCCCCAGGGATCCCCGGCCTGGGCTGACTAGCGGTCAGGAGTGATGCTTCGGCTGTGGGACCTGGTGAATGGGCTCCACTGGCTGTGGCATTACCCACCCACTAGAAAAAGTCTGGTGCTGGTTTTGGTTATTACAGGGGAACCCTACACATTTTTTACCCCTGTATTTCCAGAACCAGGACTGACTCAGAGTCCAGTGCTGGTTATGGTTAATACAGGGGACCCCAACATCGCTTGTCCCCTGTATTTGGCAACCAGGACTGGTTCTGAAAAGCCCGGTGCTGGTTGTGCCTCATACAGGGGACCCCAACATCATTTGTCCACTGTATTTAGCACAACCAGTACTGAGTCTCCAGAGCACAGTGCTGGTTGTTCCTTAGTGGGGGGAAGGGGGTGGCGGCATTAAAGAAAATATATACTTTTATTATTTTTATTTAACACAGATGCATGGACGGATCTCACTGATCCGTCCATACATATGTGTCTTATTGATTTTTCTTTTTTTTTCAGATGCAGGCCACACGGATCTCACTGATTTGTGTACGCAGTCAGCTATCTTTAGATCTTGCACGATAGTTCCCAAGTCAAAATGTGCAGTTTAAGCACCATATTGTGTCCTGGAGTGCCGGGGAGTGTTCAAGGGAAATCGTTCACGATATCGCATTGTGAGCACATCGTTCCGTGTGTAGGAGTCTTAAGAAGCAGTTCAGGGCTGGGACTATCAGCGCCAGTGAGCCTTTCTGTCCCCTTGCTGCTGCCCGTGTGCACTGCCCCACTGCTGCCACTGCCCTGCACGCCTGCAGCCTGTCCCCTCAGCTGTCTCTCCCTCTGCACCCCCGAAACACCTCCTATATGCTGTCCCCTCCACCACCAGCGCTAGTGTACCATTTTTTTTCCCTTCTCCCCTGCAGGTGGCCCGGTTTGCTGCTCCCATCCCTGATGGTTAATAAATTATAAAAAAGCAATGAAACTCCATAGACAAAAAACCTTATTCCAATACTAAAGCTGACGCGAGTCACCAGGAAAATGGGTGCCATAATTTTCCCAGTGATCTTTTGTTGCTCCACAGCGCTGGTCCGGTGCTGCGGAGCAGCACACCGGATTCTGCAGAAAGGTAAGTATAATTAACTATGGGTGCAGGGTATGCAGTGCGGGCCCCCTGTGGGCCCCCCACCTTGCACCCATTATAAAGATGCCCCTGCTATCACCGCCTAATACATTTTCAAAGAATTTCTCAGGTTGTACATTTTCTATGCTCCTTAATCACAATTCCGACTTTGTGCGTACACTATATTTACACATGCACAGTAAATCCGACATCGCTGCTGCGTCCGACTTACAATCAGACCCATTTAAATTTGCCAGCCCAGTTGTGATGTCAGTGTCGTCCGGCGGGTCCTGCAGCCAGTGTACTGGCCGTCGGTAGCTCGCCCATACACACAGCTAGACCTACTGCTATTTCCGGATGATATATCAGCATTGGTTGTGCTGCAGGGCCAGCCTAATATGCCTGTGAACAACGTAGTACACACCCGCCAATGCACTAAGGATATATATCAATCGTCGTCAGAGCAAACAATATATCGACAAGTGTGTACCCAGCTTTAGACTGATGAATTTGAAAATTAAATTCTGCTTGATCAGTGGGAGAATCAACTTCTCTTTAATGATAACATGATGCATAGGTGTGATAAAAGCATGAATAACATATTTAGCTAAGTATCATCACTACAGTTATTTAGAGTATATTATTCAGCTCTATTATACAACTATAACTAATACCAAATAATGGTTTTACTTGCTAGTTAAACAACTGGTCAAAAATTAATTTTACACTACATAGTTTTGTTACAGAATTTTATGCAGGGGCGTATCTATAATGGGTGCAGGGTGTGCGGTGCACACGGGCCCCCAGGTCCAGGAGGGGCTCGCACCACAATCCATGCACCCATATTTTCTAAAACCTACCTCTCCAAGGTCCCACGTCGGGTGTCTCAGCGCTGCACAAAATGCCGGTATCCAGCATCTTGCGCAGTGAGGAAATCTCTGGAAAAATGGTGGCCGCGACATTTCCCCAGTGATCTGGGCATGTGCAGTAGACAGGGCACACTCTAGTGCCCAGAGTCTACTGATGTTGCGGTGGCCAGGCACATCAGTCGGCTGCCGGCCTTTGGGGAGAGAAGAGAGGGCCCCGGACGGGGAATGCACATGGGCCCCCTTCTCTCTTAAGACACTGCTGCATTTATGAATATTCTAAAAACTTTTACCACTTGTGGTCTTGTTCACAAGAGCCAGGAATCCATTAGTGTGCATTCTCTTTAAATAAAAAAAAAACATAATTAACTAAAAACATAAGTTGTTTTCAATTAATTTTAGATTTAAACACAATATTAGTTTTAGCAAAATTGGTACAATATGACTTTCCTAATGCTTACACTACATTGCCACCCAACATTCCTGATTACAAAATTGGGTCACACCTCTGTGAAAATAGGCCATAATAGCCAGATCTGTATAAATTTCAAGAAAGGTGACGCAAAACCTGC
Organism: Taudactylus pleione; assembly: GCA_031769625.1. Lineage (NCBI taxonomy): Eukaryota > Metazoa > Chordata > Amphibia > Anura > Myobatrachidae > Taudactylus > Taudactylus pleione. Next base: position 16,832,070 of record JAUIMM010000115.1, on the reverse strand, counting down.
ATTAGATGGTTTTGTGGATGAATCTTGCATGTTTCTGCACTGTACATGCTCCGATGCTGAGTGTACGCAACATCAGGAGCTGCAGAGTCCTAACTCGATTAGATCTCTACTTGCAGCTATAGAGGAGTAACTGGGTGGTGTTTGCAAGTACTGTAGGCTTGCCACTGCTCTCGATGGCCCTGAGCATACTGATGGGCAGGGGCGTATCTACCCATTGGCCAGAATGGCACTCGCCAGGTGCGCCAGCTGAGGAGGAGGCACCACCCAGCAGTGTCACCTACAGATAGCGGGTAGGATCACATTGTGTTACATGCCGTGGCTGGTGCGGCTCCATCTCTGGCTGTGATGCAACAGGTGCTGGCCGGGGACAGAGACTATGGCTGCAGACGAGCTTGGCAAGCTTAGCTTGCATCCAGGCTGAACCAGCGGCTGAGGATGGGGGACCCGGAGGAGGCTGAGAGGGAGCATGAGGGTCTTTAACCCATACACCGAGGTCAAGGAGTACAGACGAAAGCAAATCAAGGACATGGGGGGATGTTCAGATGATGAGTACCCTAATACACATGCCAGCCTGCTGGGCATCCTTTTTACCCCTTTGTTAGCAACCCAGGGCACCCTCCGTACTTCACTTCTGTGCCAGCACCATAGGGCACCTTCTGTACCCCTCTGCCACCCTCTCCCCACAGGGCACCCTTTGGAGAGACACAGGGAATCCTGGAGAAACAGAGGTGTGCCATGGGGGGCCTGGGAACAGTGGCATCCCTCCACTTGGTGACACCTGGAGCAGCGAATAGAGTATTGCCGCCGTGTGACAATAAAATTGTGGCCTTGTGGTAAGGGGTGTGGCCTTTCCGGTAGAGGACATGGCCTCGCAGCCCGAACCCTCATTTTTAGTTTCACAGGGGGTCACGGAGGTGATGCCGGGCCAGTGTATTTGCAGTGCCGGCTCCCTCACTGTGTCAGGAGCCGAGTGCTGGTACAGCACCTGGCTACTGTCACTGATGGGGGTGACACCCGGGTGCGGCCTGCAACCCCCGCACTTCCCTTGTGACGCCACTACCTGGGAAGACACAGAGGAACCTGGAGTAACACGGGGTGACAGAGCTGGTCCCTGGAGAACCACACAGGAAATCACAGGGGGGCCTGGAGTGACACAGTGGGGGTCTGAAGTGTTACAGGGAGGAGTCCCTTACTTTGTCATGGGCGCTCAGATCCCCAGATACACCCCTGCACATTTGCACATGTGTGCCTGCATGGAGTGAATTTGGCAAGCAAAAGCGGGTGTCACGGCAGCTGTCAGTAGCCAGGTAAGTCGCGGTTGGGCCAGCAGGGATGAATGTCAACATTTCATCAAGTGGAAGGCCCAGAACAGGCTCCTCGGGTCAAAGTTCTGCCCAGCGCACACCAACGGGAAGTCTGACCGAGACCTCAACCTCTTAGTAAATCTTCTGGGATCTAATGTTAGTACTCTGTGAAGTTTTTGTCCAAATCCATCCAGTGGAAGGCTTAGAACAGGCTCCCCAGGTCAAAGTTCTTCCCTTTGAACACCAACTGGAGGTCTGATGGCATATCATATCTGTATTGCGCAAAGAACATGTCCATTAAGGCGTCAGCCTTAATGATTGTAATTACATTGCTTTTTTAAGTTTGAGTGGCAGAAATTTAATAGGTTCTGTGATATTTCAGATAATTTCTAAGAAGCCTCAATGGGACATGTGAAACCGTAACAAATGGAATTTCATTGCTTTGTTATAATTTATTAATCATCAGGGACAGTAGCAGCAAACTGGGACACCTACAGGGGAGAAGGGCAACAAAATGGTACACTAGCGCTTGTGGTGGCGGGAACAGCACACAGGAGGTGTTTTGGGGGTGCAGAGGGAGAGACGGCTGAGGGGGCAGGCTGCAGGCATGCGGGGCAGTGGCAGCAGTGGGGCAGTGCACAGGGTAGCAGCGGGGGACAGAAAAGCTAACTGTTGCTGATAGTCCCTGAAAAAAATAATAATAATAGTTTCTGTTAACACTTCCATAAAAGACAGACAGGAAGTGATGCGGTCTCCATATCTCTAATGAGCTAGTGTGGGGGTATAAATAAGAACATTTTCTACCACATTGGTATCCCCTTGATGAAGTCGCATGACGAAACACTTTGGGGGTGACCATACCTTGCCTCTTGAACTTTTATTATCTTCTATCCATATCATTCAGATAAGCTGCTATTTATTTATTTATTGGAATGAATATCTCCTTTTAAATGAATGAAATATTTATAGCTACAGATACTTCCTCTGATTTTATCCACTGGTTCTAAATTATTCTATGCTTATTTATACGTCTTATTTCAAATGTTTGTGTATATTGAATAAATTGTTAATTTTTTATGCATATGCACTGGCACTTTAATTCTTGAATCACATTGTGGGGTTAAATATTTTGATACTAATATTTGTATCATATGTATATCAGTAGTGCATCCAGCAAACTAGTCGCTCTTCAGTCTACTATATATAGATTCTGTGCCCCGTGACGAAGGTGCTGTGTGCACCGAAATGGCCGTCGGGCTATCTCCATACCACCATGGCTTCTTACCAGTTTTTTTAATGTATTACCTTTATGCACTTGAAATATGTGACCCAGGGTACTTACTGAAACCATTTGTATATGTCTAATACAACCTTTCTATTTTGCTTATTATGCATTGTGTGCTGGTTTTTCCTTTTTGGATATACTGCAATATTACATACCATTACCAAGCACCTCTTTCTTGATATATCCGTAGATTAGTGTGCAATCCTTGTATTTTTTCTGTGATTACCCTTTAAGAAGTGAATTGCACCTTACTTTAATACAGTGGTCTTTGATCTTGTGATTGGACCACTTTTTGGACTGTTTTTTCGTTTCTTTTGGATTGATTGACCACTTACCACACATTGCTAAAATGGATACTATTTTACCGGATTCCTGTGATTTGACAGGAACGAAACGCTTCTGTGAAAAAGACATTTCTGAGATTCTATTTAGGAACACTGAACAATTGGAATTCGATATTGATTCTCCAAAAGAGATATATAATGATCTAATTAAAATGAAAAAACGCCATGTGGAATTGTCACTGCATGGTTTAACTCTCTCACAGTACCATAAAGAGAATCTCATTCCTCGTGGTTTTAGAATAAAAAACCAACCTACCATTGGACGTAGTAATAAGGATTTTTGCCGGGATTGGTGTTTGATTCTTAACCAATGTTCCTTTGACTTAATGATTTTAGTTATTAAACAGGTGAATGCGGAAATTGTATTGTTGGAAAGTGAAATTAAATCTTGTGAAAACACAGGCTTACAGGTGCTACAGACCGACACTGATGCTGATTGGTTGAATAAAATTGAAACCAATATCTGTTCATTCAGAACTGAGCTCTTGACTTTCAAAAAGAATAAATATAAACGAGTCCGTGAGGATTACAAAGACCATAGGGTATACCAATGGGTGTTAGGGAATGATATTAGACGTCCTTGGCGAGCCCCACAGGGACCTAGAAAAAACAGAGTTAATAGATCTTGCACTGACATTGACTCACAGACGTCACTAAGTGATTCAGATAGCTCCTACAATAGACGTCTTTTTTTAAAGGAACCTGTGGCGACTCGCAGCAAAATAAAAAACACAGGAGAAAACCGTGCAGAAGGGGAGGTAGGAAAAACAAAAGAAATTCAAAACAAAAAAAAGGAGAAGGACAAAAAGAAATGATAATATTCAATTTGTTCACTTATGAACCTACCACTGCTGAACTGTCCGTATTGTCTAAAGGCTTGTCCTTTGTTAAAACGTTTAAACAAAAGACCTTTGATCTGGAGGTAGACCTTTTTAAATTTGAAAGACAGTTAAAACTTAAATATCATTTTGGCTCTAAATTAACTGAACATGCATCTGTTACTACATCTACTAATACTTTCAAATCTAAAAGCACTTTTGTTCCGAATGTGAACAATAATTATATTGATACTTTTATACAATTGGTTAAGAGAGACTATTTGACTAAAATTAAAAAACAAAAATTTTCTTTTAGTAATCTTTCTAAAGAACAAAATGAAGCTATTATTAGTCTTAGAAAGAACAATGACATTGTTATCCGCCCTGCTGATAAGGGCGGAGGCATTGTGATTCTTGACAAATCGGCTTATCTAAATGAAATTTACAGACAGCTATCTGATGGCCATTGTTATCAAAAACTCACCTATGACCCCACTACTATGTATAAGAATGAAATTGATAGCATCATCCAACTGGGTTTAAATAATTTATGGATAGACGAAAATACAGCAGGTTTTTTGATCCAGGAACATCCAATAGTTCCATATATGTACATACTACCTAAGGTGCACAAGACCTTACATAATCCCCCGGGTCGTCCCATCATATCATCTAGAGGATCTCTCTGTCAAACCCTATCCCAGTATGTTGATTTTCTTCTTCAACCAGTAGTACAGAACACAGAATTTTATCTCAAGGATACTACAGACTTTCTCAATAAACTTAACCAATTACCTCCTCCATCTCATGACTGTATATTGGTTACACTCGACATTGTGAACTTATACACCAGTATACCGCATCAAATGGGGTTGGATGCGATTCGACAATTAACTATTTCCAGTCCACACTACATAGGTCCACCTGTCGATTATTTGCTTTTATTAATCGATGTTATTCTCCATAAAAATTATTTTGTTTTTGACAACACCTTTTTTCTACAACGCCATGGCACTGCGATGGGGTCTAATATGGCCCCATCGTATGCCAATATTTTCATGCACGTGTTTGAAAAACAATATATCATGTCACACCCATTGGCTCGCTGTATCTCATTTTTTGTGAGATACATCGATGATATCTTTTTGGTCTGGACCGGTAGTCAAGAGCAGTTACTTGTGTTTTTCGATTATCTAAACAGCGTCAGTGATGATATTAAATTTACATTAAATTTTAGCAACAAATTAATTAATTATCTAGATGTTACAGTTGATATTTCGTCTGGACAATTTGTCACTACCGTCTATACGAAGAAAACTGACAAAAATACCCTGTTGGCTGCTGACAGTTTTCATCCAGCACCCTTAAAGAGAGGATTGCCATACTCTCAGATGATACAAGTCACAAGAATCATCTCTGATCGATCCCATTTACTTGAAGCGTTGATCAATATGGGGAATAAATTTTCATCACGCGGATATGACAAAACCGATATCCAAGAGGCAATTGATAAATGTCTTAAACTTGACAGAAAGGAACTGTTAAACAAAGAACTCACAAATATGAAACCGGAGAGATTCATTTTTTCTAGTACCTATTCCACCGGGTCACATATTATTAAACGTGCATTTAAAGAACACTGGCACATTATTCAAACGGATCCAATCTTGGGCAAATTGAGTCAAGATCTGCCATTATTCTGCTACAAACGCAGCAACAATATCCAAGATGAAATTACATCCTCTGATATTGGATTAAAGACTCAACAGAATTGGCTTTCTTTAAAGACAGGTTCTTTCCGTTGTGGGGGTTGTATTAATTGTCGTTTCATGCTCACAGGTGCAAAATTCTGTGATCCTCTGTCTGGACGTATTTTTGACATTAAGTACCGTTTGACTTGCGAAAGTAAATATGTTGTCTATGCCATTATCTGTCCATGTAAACAGATTTATATTGGCAAGACTATAAGAATGTTAAAAGAGCGGATTGCTCTCCACAGATCTTCCATCAAGAAAGCTTTTGCAGTCTGTGATGCTAACACTCCTCCAGTTGCTAGACATTTTGTGGCGAAAGGACATAATTTATTTGACTTTAAAGTGATCCCCATTGACCATATTGCTCCTCTCAAATGAGGTGGTAATCGTGAAAAATTATTGCTTCAAAAAGAAGCACGTTGGATTTATGACCTGAACTGTCTGGCACCAACAGGGTTAAACGAAGAATTTAACTTAACATTTTTTTTGTAATTTATTTTTTGTGGCTTTTTTGTTTTTCCTTTGATTTGTTTATTTTTCTTATTTTACTTTATGTGGTATTTAATGGTTGGTTTTTATATGTTTACATCTATGTCTGACGGTGGATTCTTGTTGGATGACTTCACTCACCTGTCTTTTGGACACTTTATAATCTGGTTACATATACCAGTTAAGTAGTTACACAGCGGCTGCTGCTATACTTCCGATTGCTGGAACGCATGTGTCATGCAGTTCCGTACGTGACACACATTGGTCATATATACCTGTTTAATAGTTACACAGTGGCCGCTGCTATACATCCGGCTGCTGGAACGCACGTGTCATGCAGCGCTGTATGTGACACGCACGCGTCACTTCCGGATTATTAGGAAGGCGCAATGCTGTTCACACGAGACGGCATGGATGTCTAAGGACAGGTGAGTCTTGTTTTCCAACTGATCACACCTATCAGGTGGGCCTTAAGCCCTATTTATTCTGGTGGTTTCTGGGCGGACTTTTGCAGTTTGGTCGTGTGCCCAGTGATTCTGTGCCCCGTGACGAAGGTGCTGTGTGCACCGAAACGGCCGTCGGGCTATCTCCATACCACCATGGCTTCTTACCAGTTTTTGTAATGTATTACCTTTATGCACTTGAAATATGTGACCCAGGGTACTTACTGAAACCATTTGTATATGTCTAATACAACCTTTCTATTTTGCATATTATGCATTGTGTGCTGGTTTTTCCTTTTTGGATATACTGCAATATTACATACCATTACCAAGCACCTCTTTCTTGATATATCCGTAGATTAGTGTGCAATCCTTGTATTTTTTCTGTGATTACCCTTTAAGAAGTGAGTTGCACCTTACTTTAATACAGTGGTCTTTGATCTTGTGATTGGACCACTTTTTGGACTGTTTTTCTCGTTTCTTTTGGATTGATTGACCACTTACCACACATTGCTAAAATGGATACTATTTTACCGGATTCCTGTGATTTGACAGGAACGAAACGCTTCTGTGAAAAAGACATTTCTGAGATTCTATTTAGGAACACTGAACAATTGGAATTCGATATTGATTCTCCAAAAGAGATATATAATGATCTAATTAAAATGAAAAAACGCCATGTGGAATTGTCACTGCATGGTTTAACTCTCTCACAGTACCATAAAGAGAATCTCATTCCTCGTGGTTTTAGAATCAAAAACCAACCTACCATTGGACGTAGTAATAAGGATTTTTGCCGGGATTGGTGTTTGATTCTTAACCAATGTTCCTTTGACTTAATGATTTTAGTTATTAAACAGGTGAATGCGGAAATTGTATTGTTGGAAAGTGAAATTAAATCTTGTGAAAACACAGGCTTACAGGTGCTACAGACCGACACTGACGCTGATTGGTTGAATAAAATTGAAACCAATATCTGTTCATTCAGAACTGAGCTCTTGACTTTCAAAAAGAATAAATATAAACGAGTCCGTGAGGATTACAAAGACCATAGGGTATACCAATGGGTGTTAGGGAATGATATTAGACGTCCTTGGCGAGCCCCACAGGGACCTAGAAAAAACAGAGTTAATAGATCTTACACTGACATTGACTCACAGACGTCACTAAGTGATTCAGATAGCTCCTACAATAGACGTCTTTTTTTAAAGGAACCTGTGGCGACTCGCAGCAAAATAAAAAACACAGGAGAAAACCGTGCAGAAGGGGAGGTAGGAAAAACAAAAGAAATTCAAAACAAAAAAAAGGAGAAGGACAAAAAGAAATGATAATATTCAATTTGTCCACTTATGAACCTACCCCTGCTGAACTGTCCGTATTGTCTAAAGGCTTGTCCTTTGTTAAAACGTTTAAACAAAAGACCTTTGATCTGGAGGTAGACCTTTTTAAATTTGAAAGACAGTTAAAACTTAAATATCATTTTGGCTCTAAATTAACTGAACATGCATCTGTTACTACATCTACTAATACTTTCAAATCTAAAAGCACTTTTGTTCCGAATGTGAACAATAATTATATTGATACTTTTATACAATTGGTTAAGAGAGACTGTTTGACTAAAATTAAAAAACAAAAATTTTCTTTTAGTAATCTTTCTAAAGAACAAAATGAAGCTATTATTAGTCTTAGAAAGAACAATGACATTGTTATCCGCCCTGCTGATAAGGGTGGAGGCATTGTGATTCTTGACAAATCGGCTTATCTAAATGAAATTTACAGACAGCTATCTGATGGCCATCGTTATCAAAAACTCACCTATGACCCCACTACTATGTATAAGAATGAAATTGATAGCATCATCCAACTGGGTTTAAATAATTTATGGATAGACGAAAATACAGCAGGTTTTTTGATCCAGGAACATCCAATAGTTCCATATATGTACATACTACCTAAGGTGCACAAGACCTTACATAATCCCCCGGGTCGTCCCATCATATCATCTAGAGGATCTCTCTGTCAAACCCTATCCCAGTATGTTGATTTTCTTCTTCAACCAGTAGTACAGAACACAGAATTTTATCTCAAGGATACTACAGACTTTCTCAATAAACTTAACCAATTACCTCCTCCATCTCATGACTGTATATTGGTTACACTCGACATTGTGAACTTATACACCAGTATACCGCATCAAATGGGGTTGGATGCGATTCAACAATTAACTATTTCCAGTCCACACTACATAGGTCCACCTGTCGATTATTTGCTTTTATTAATCGATGTTATTCTCCACAAAAATTATTTTGTTTTTGACAACACCTTTTTTCTACAACGCCATGGCACTGCGATGGGGTCTAATATGGCCCCATCTGATGCCAATATTTTCATGCACGTGTTTGAAAAACAATATATCATGTCACACCCATTGGCTCGCTGTATCTCATTTTTTGTGAGATACATCGATGATATCTTTTTGGTCTGGACCGGTAGTCAAGAGCAGTTACTTGTGTTTTTCGATTATCTAAACAGCGTCAGTGATGATATTAAATTTACATTAAATTTTAGCAACAAATTAATTAATTATCTAGATGTTACAGTTGATATTTCGTCTGGACAATTTGTCACTACCGTCTATACGAAGAAAACTGACAAAAATACCCTGTTGGCTGCTGACAGTTTTCATCCAGCACCCTTAAAGAGAGGATTGCCATACTCTCAGATGATACGAGTCACAAGAATCATCTCTGATCGATCCCATTTACTTGAAGCGTTGATCAATATGGGGAATAAATTTTCATCACGCGGATATGACAAAACCGATATCCAAGAGGCAATTGATAAATGTCTTAAACTTGACAGAAAGGAACTGTTAAACAAAGAACTCACAAATATGAAACCGGAGAGATTCATTTTTTCTAGTACCTATTCCACCGGGTCACATATTATTAAACGTGCATTTAAAGAACACTGGCACATTATTCAAACGGATCCAATCTTGGGCAAATTGAGTCAAGATCTGCCATTATTCTGCTACAAACGCAGCAACAATATCCAAGATGAAATTACATCCTCTGATATTGGATTAAAGACTCAACAGAATTGGCTTTCTTTAAAGACAGGTTCTTTCCGTTGTGGGGGTTGTATTAATTGTCGTTTCATGCTCACAGGTGCAAAATTCTGTGATCCTCTGTCTGGACGTATTTTTGACATTAAGTACCGTTTGACTTGCGAAAGTAAATATGTTGTCTATGCCATTATCTGTCCATGTAAACAGATTTATATTGGCAAGACTATAAGAATGTTAAAAGAGCGGATTGCTCTCCACAGATCTTCCATCAAGAAAGCTTTTGCAGTCTGTGATGCTAACACTCCTCCAGTTGCTAGACATTTTGTGGCGAAAGGACATAATTTATTTGACTTTAAAGTGATCCCCATTGACCATATTGCTCCTCTCAAATGAGGTGGTAATCGTGAAAAATTATTGCTTCAAAAAGAAGCACGTTGGATTTATGACCTGAACTGTCTGGCACCAACAGGGTTAAACGAAGAATTTAACTTAACATTTTTTTTGTAATTTATTTTTTGTGGCTTTTTTGTTTTTCCTTTGATTTGTTTATTTTTCTTATTTTACTTTATGTGGTATTTAATGGTTGGTTTTTATATGTTTACATCTATGTCTGACGGTGGATTCTTGTTGGATGACTTCACTCACCTGTCTTTTGGACACTTTATAATCTGGTTACATATACCAGTTAAGTAGTTACACAGCGGCTGCTGCTATACTTCCGATTGCTGGAACGCATGTGTCATGCAGTTCCGTACGTGACACACATTGGTCATATATACCTGTTTAATAGTTACACAGTGGCCGCTGCTATACTTCCGGCTGCTGGAACGCACGTGTCATGCAGCGCTGTATGTGACACGCACGCGTCACTTCCGGATTATTAGGAAGGCGCAATGCTGTTCACACGAGACGGCATGGATGTCTAAGGACAGGTGAGTCTTGTTTTCCAACTGATCACACCTATCAGGTGGGCCTTAAGCCCTATTTATTCTGGTGGTTTCTGGGCGGACTTTTGCAGTTTGGTCGTGTGCCCAGTGATTCTGTGCCCCGTGACGAAGGTGCTGTGTGCACCGAAATGGCCGTCGGGCTATCTCCATACCACCATGGCTTCTTACCAGTTTTTGTAATGTATTACCTTTATGCACTTGAAATATGTGACCCAGGGTACTTACTGAAACCATTTGTATATGTCTAATACAACCTTTCTATTTTGCATATTATGCATTGTGTGCTGGTTTTTCCTTTTTGGATATACTGCAATATTACATACCATTACCAAGCACCTCTTTCTTGATATATCCGTAGATTAGTGTGCAATCCTTGTATTTTTTCTGTGATTACCCTTTAAGAAGTGAGTTGCACCTTACTTTAATACAGTGGTCTTTGATCTTGTGATTGGACCACTTTTTGGACTGTTTTTCTCGTTTCTTTTGGATTGATTGACCACTTACCACACATTGCTAAAATGGATACTATTTTACCGGATTCCTGTGATTTGACAGGAATGAAATGCTTCTGTGAAAAAGACATTTCTGAGATTCTATTTAGGAACACTGAACAATTGGAATTCGATATTGATTCTCCAAAAGAGATATATAATGATCTAATTAAAATGAAAAAACGCCATGTGGAATTGTCACTGCATGGTTTAACTCTCTCACAGTACCATAAAGAGAATCTCATTCCTCGTGGTTTTAGAATCAAAAACCAACCTACCATTGGACGTAGTAATAAGGATTTTTGCCGGGATTGGTGTTTGATTCTTAACCAATGTTCCTTTGACTTAATGATTTTAGTTATTAAACAGGTGAATGCGGAAATTGTATTGTTGGAAAGTGAAATTAAATCTTGTGAAAACACAGGCTTACAGGTGCTACAGACCGACACTGACGCTGATTGGTTGAATAAAATTGAAACCAATATCTGTTCATTCAGAACTGAGCTCTTGACTTTCAAAAAGAATAAATATAAACGAGTCCGTGAGGATTACAAAGACCATAGGGTATACCAATGGGTGTTAGGGAATGATATTAGACGTCCTTGGCGAGCCCCACAGGGACCTAGAATAAACAGAGTTAATAGATCTTACACTGACATTGACTCACAGACGTCACTAAGTGATTCAGATAGCTCCTACAATAGACGTCTTTTTTTAAAGGAACCTGTGGCGACTCGCAGCAAAATAAAAAACACAGGAGAAAACCGTGCAGAAGGGGAGGTAGGAAAAACAAAAGAAATTCAAAACAAAAAAAAGGAGAAGGACAAAAAGAAATGATAATATTCAATTTGTCCACTTATGAACCTACCCCTGCTGAACTGTCCGTATTGTCTAAAGGCTTGTCCTTTGTTAAAACGTTTAAACAAAAGACCTTTGATCTGGAGGTAGACCTTTTTAAATTTGAAAGACAGTTAAAACTTAAATATCATTTTGGCTCTAAATTAACTGAACATGCATCTGTTACTACATCTACTAATACTTTCAAATCTAAAAGCACTTTTGTTCCGAATGTGAACAATAATTATATTGATACTTTTATACAATTGGTTAAGAGAGACTGTTTGACTAAAATTAAAAAACAAAAATTTTCTTTTAGTAATCTTTCTAAAGAACAAAATGAAGCTATTATTAGTCTTAGAAAGAACAATGACATTGTTATCCGCCCTGCTGATAAGGGCGGAGGCATTGTAATTCTTGACAAATCGGCTTATCTAAATGAAATTTACAGACAGCTATCTGATGGCCATCGTTATCAAAAACTCACCTATGACCCCACTACTATGTATAAGAATGAAATTGATAGCATCATCCAACTGGGTTTAAATAATTTATGGATAGACGAAAATACAGCAGGTTTTTTGATCCAGGAACATCCAATAGTTCCATATATGTACATACTACCTAAGGTGCACAAGACCTTACATAATCCCCCGGGTCATCCCATCATATCATCTAGAGGATCTCTCTGTCAAACCCTATCCCAGTATGTTGATTTTCTTCTTCAACCAGTAGTACAGAACACAGAATTTTATCTCAAGGATACTACAGACTTTCTCAATAAACTTAACCAATTACCTCCTCCATCTCATGACTGTATATTGGTTACACTCGACATTGTGAACTTATACACCAGTATACCGCATCAAATGGGGTTGGATGCGATTCGACAATTAACTATTTCCAGTCCACACTACATAGGTCCACCTGTCGATTATTTGCTTTTATTAATCGATGTTATTCTCCACAAAAATTATTTTGTTTTTGACAACACCTTTTATCTACAACGCCATGGCACTGCGATGGAGTCTAATATGGCCCCATCGTATGCCAATATTTTCATGCACGTGTTTGAAAAACAATATATCATGTCACACCCATTGGCTCGCTGTATCTCATTTTTTGTGAGATACATCGATGATATCTTTTTGGTCTGGACCGGTAGTCAAGAGCAGTTACTTGTGTTTTTCGATTATCTAAACAGCGTCAGTGATGATATTAAATTTACATTAAATTTTAGCAACAAATTAATTAATTATCTAGATGTTACAGTTGATATTTCGTCTGGACAATTTGTCACTACCGTCTATATGAAGAAAACTGACAAAAATACCCTGTTGGCTGCTGACAGTTTCCATCCAGCACCCTTAAAGAGAGGATTGCCATACTCTCAGATGATACGAGTCACAAGAATCATCTCTGATCGATCCCATTTACTTGAAGCGTTGATCAATATGGGGAATAAATTTTCATCACGCGGATATGACAAAACCAATATCCAAGAGGCAATTGATAAATGTCTTAAACTTGACAGAAAGGAACTGTTAAACAAAGAACTCACAAATATGAAACCGGAGAGATTCATTTTTTCTAGTACCTATTCCACCGGGTCACATATTATTAAACGTGCATTTAAAGAACCCTGGCACATTATTCAAACGGATCCAATCTTGGGCAAATTGAGTCAAGATCTGCCATTATTCTGCTACAAATGCAGCAACAATATCCAAGATGAAATTACATCCTCTGATATTGGATTAAAGACTCAACAGAATTGGCTTTCTTTAAAGACAGGTTCTTTCCGTTGTGGGGGTTGTATTAATTGTCGTTTCATGCTCACAGGTGCAAAATTCTGTGATCCTCTGTCTGGACGTATTTTTGACATTAAGTACCGTTTGACTTGCGAAAGTAAATATGTTGTCTATGCCATTATCTGTCCATGTAAACAGATTTATATTGGCAAGACTATAAGAATGTTAAAAGAGCGAATTGCTCTCCACAGATCTTCCATCAAGAAAGCTTTTGCAGTCTGTGATGCTAACACTCCTCCAGTTGCTAGACATTTTGTGGCGAAAGGACATAATTTATTTGACTTTAAAGTGATCCCCATTGACCATATTGCTCCTCTCAAACGAGGTGGTAATCGTGAAAAATTATTGCTTCAAAAAGAAGCACGTTGGATTTATGACCTGAACTGTCTGGCACCAACAGGGTTAAACGAAGAATTTAACTTAACATTTTTTTTGTAATTTATTTTTTGTGGCTTTTTTGTTTTTCCTTTGATTTGTTTATTTTTCTTATTTTACTTTATGTGGTATTTAATGGTTGGTTTTTATATGTTTACATCTATGTCTGACGGTGGATTCTTGTTGGATGACTTCACTCACCTGTCTTTTGGACACTTTATAATATGGTTACATATACCAGTTAAGTAGTTACACAGCGGCTGCTGCTATACTTCCGATTGCTGGAACGCATGTGTCATGCAGTTCCGTACGTGACACACATTGGTCATATATACCTGTTTAATAGTTACACAGTGGCCGCTGCTATACTTCCGGCTGCTGGAACGCACGTGTCATGCAGCGCTGTATGTGACATGCACGCGTCACTTCCGGATTATTAGGAAGGTGCAATGCTGTTCACACGAGACGGCATGGATGTCTAAGGACAGGTGAGTCTTGTTTTCCAACTGATCACACCTATCTGGTGGGCCTTAAGCCCTATTTATTCTGGTGGTTTCTGGGCGGACTTTTGCAGTTTGGTCGTGTGCCCAGTGATTCTGTGCCCCGTGACGAAGGTGCAGTGTGCACCGAAACGGCCGTCGGGCTATCTCCATACCACCATGGCTTCTTACCAGTTTTTGTAATGTATTACCTTTATGCACTTGAAATATGTGACCCAGGGTACTTACTGAAGCCATTTGTATATGTCTAATACAACCTTTCTATTTTGCATATTATGCATTGTGTGCTGGTTTTTCCTTTTTGGATATACTGCAATATTACATACCATTACCAAGCACCTCTTTCTTGATATATCCATAGATTAGTGTGCAATCCTTGTATTTTTTCTATATATACATATATATATATATATATATATTGTGACACAGTTAGGTTAGGGGGTCCCTCTCCTGGGTAGAGGACTCCTTCCTTACACACACACACAGCAGCAGGGAAGCAGCACACCAGTCTGGATGCAAGTACAAGCTGGTCGGCGCCAGTCTTTATTGTACAATGTCAGAAAACATAAAGAAAACATAAATATAAATCCTAGCCCTGTCGGGGCACTAACTTCACAGGTAGTTCCCTCACTACCAGAACCTGGCAGGGCCTAATGCCCTCGCCAGCAACAAAAGCACAGCACAACACTCACAGTTAAGTATCCAAGTGTCTCTGAGCAAACTCCCTGTCTGCTCTCCCAGGAGCAAAGCTGCGTAACCGAGCATTGCGGTTGTATACCCTCTGCTGTGCCTGTTGAGCCTGTTCCAGTTGCTCTCTCATTATCGGCACTACAGCAGCAATTCTCTCCTGCATTTGAGAAACATACTCAATCACCGTTTTGTAAGGACTAGACTGCCCCTCCCATGTCTCTTTGGCAATGTCTAGTAACCCCCTTGGGTGTCTCCCATACAACAAGTCGAAGGGTGAAAACCCGGTGGAGGACTGGGGAACTTCTCTTATGTCCAACAATAAATACGGCAATAAGTAGTCCCAATCCCTACCATCCTTGTCGACCACTTTCCTAAGCATGTGTTTTAACGTCTTGTTAAACCTCTCGACCAGCCCATCGGTTTGGGGGTGATAAACCGAAGTTCTTAACTGTTCGATTTTGAACAGGCGGCATAACTCTTTCATGACTTTGGACATAAATGGTGTACCCTGGTCAGTTAGTATCTCCTTGGGTATACCCAGCCTGCTAAAGACATGAACTAGCTCTCTGGCAATGGTCTTGGTTGACGTATTGCGCAACGGGATCGCTTCCGGGTACCTGGTAGCGTAATCCATTATGACCAGAATATACTGGTGTCCCCTGGCAGACTTCATTAAGGGTCCAACCAAATCCATCGCTATTCTTTCAAACAGCACCTCTATGATAGGCAATGGAACTAGTGGACCCTTAAAATGTGGCCTGGGAGCATGATACTGACACTCAGGGCAGGATGCGCAAAAGTCAGATACCTCTTTATGAAGCCTGGGCCAGAAAAACCTCTGCATTATTCGCTCAGTGGTTTTCTCTACCCCTAGATGGCCTGCCATTATATGACCATGGGCCAGATCCAACACTGTTCTTCTGTAGGCTTTGGGAACTATTAGTTGTTCCACAACATCTTCCCCCTTCTTAGTCACCTGATATAACAAATCCTGCCACATTGCCATGTGGGGATAGGACAAAGGACTATCAGGGTCTACGGGTTTACCATCAACTACTTTTACATTCTCCCTGGCTTTTACCAAAGTAGGGTCATTCAACTGCTCCACGACAAAGACCTCTCTTCTGACCTCTAAATCAGGCAGACGATCACCTGGCCCAACAACACTTCCCACCTCAATGGGAGGCACATCAGTTGGCGGGCCACCGTCACGCTCCGCATTCTCTAGTTCGCCAATCATAGTAGAAAAAGGGAATAACTCTGACTCAGAAGAAACTCCCTCCTCCACTACATCGACAACCTTCTCAAATGGATCGGGGTTGTTCACCTCTGGAACAAAACGGCTTTCCCACAACTTCCAGAAGTGAGCAAAGTCTCTCCCCAATATTGCATCATACATCAGACCATGTACCAAACGTACAGAAACTATAGCAGAACCACATGGTGTCTCGATGTTCACCTCGGCAGTAACATAATATCGAGTATCCCCATGTGTGCAGGTCACACCAACTGTTTTCCCCTCACGCCGCAAGGGGTTCACCAGCTCAGCTTTTATAAGTGTCACCAAGCTACCAGAGTCTAACAGTGCCTCTACTCAGTTGCCATCTACAGTGAGTACACACATGTGCTTATCAGTCACAGGTTGCCGGTCAGCCGTACAGGCTATCTGTGCAAAGAAAGACCCCCTGCGGTAGACATGAGCAGTATCACATTGCATAGGTTCAGTTGTAAGTGCACAATTAGCGGCAATATGGCCGAAGCCACCACATCGGAAACACTGAGTCATATTAATGTCTAGTCGTTTATGGGGCAAGAACCTTCCCGGCCTGGCAGGCCTGTCTCCAGGTTCTACACCCTCAGTCTTAGGTACATACCACCGCCCAGCACCCTTCTCCCCTGGAACAGTCTTACCAGTGTCTGTGGGAGTTCGCCTGTGCGCCATTGGGGCTCGGTGGGGCATACTCATCAGCTCCTCAGCCGCCATGTACCTCTCCACCAGCTCGACCAACTGGTCCACAGACTTAGGGTCTGCATGGCTCACCCACTTGCGCAGAGTCACAGGTAATGATCGCAGGTACCGGTCCATCACGACCCTTTCCACGATCTGTGGTCCCGTCAGCATCTCGGGCTGCAGCCATTTTGAGGACAGATGGATGAGCTCATGCATCTGTGAACGTGGAGGCTTATCCATATGGAACTCCCAGCGGTGGACCCGTTGGGCACGAACAAAGGTGGTGACTCCCAAGCGAGTTAAGATCTCCTGTTTTAGTTTTTTATAGTCGTTGGCATCAGCCAGGCATAAGTCAAAATAGGCCTTTTGTGGCTCCCCAGACAAAAAAGGTGCCACCAGACTTGCCCACTGCTCCTTGGGCCAACTCTCCCTTTCGGCCGTTCTTTCAAATGCGGTGAGATAGGCCTCCACATCATCGCCCGAAGTCATCTTCTGGAGGAAGTGACTGGCTCGTACGGAGTGAGTGGTGGTGGGAGGACCAGTACCAACATCTCTGGGCCGGGCGATCAGGTGCTGTACCACCTCTTTTATGGCCTGGCTGTTTTCCGCTAAGGCCCGGCGGCTTTCCTCGATGGCAACCTGTTGTTGCCCCTGGGCTGTCTCCAAGGCCGAAAGTTGCACCCTGGTGGATTCCTGCAGAGCCCTGGTAGATTCCTGCTGAGCTCTGGTAGATTCCTGCTGAGCTGCTGTAGCTTGGAGCAGGGCTTTAATAATGTCCTCCATTTTGTCCTGGGGTGTAGGTTGGAAGCTGAACCTTGCCTCTCTGAGCATGGGCTGACGCCTCCTCTATGGGACTCCAAGGACACAGCGTTATTTCCACACTCACAAGTTGGGTGTCTGTCCCTTTAATTTTTAAATGGAAAGTTTTCCTCTTGCTGCAACTTCAGTGTGTGTGGGTGCCCGCATTCTCCACCATATTGTGACACAGTTAGGTTAGGGGGTCCCTCTCCTGGGTAGAGGACTCCTTCCTTACACACACACACAGCAGCAGGGAAGCAGCACACCAGTCTGGATGCAAGTACAAGCTGGTCGGCGCCAGTCTTTATTGTACAATGTCAGAAAACATAAAGAAAACATAAATATAAATCCTAGCCCTGTCGGGGCACTAACTTCACAGGTAGTTCCCTCACTACCAGAACCTGGCAGGGCCTAATGCCCTCGCCAGCAACAAAAGCACAGCACAACACTCACAGTTAGGTATCCAAGTGTCTCTGAGCAAACTCCCTGTCTGCTCTCCCAGGTGAGACAATCAGCCCTCAACACACTAGGCTTATATTGGCCACCCTCAGGTGGGAACCCAATCAAGCCTGTTACCAGGCTGCGAGAACCAAAACCTGGAGTGGCCGTGGGTGGAGCCCTCCCTCTCCTCTCACCCACAACCCCCAGGTCCCAAACCGGCTTTTCAAAAAACCGAAACTCAAGCCTACTACACTGCAGACTTTCTCCTGGGGGTTTAAAACACAAAAGACAGGAATCTGGGACAAATGTACCTGCCACAGACCACTTTACCAGTGATCCTATTACAATATATATATATATATATATATATATATATATACAGTCAGGTCCATAAATATTGGGACATTGACAGAATTTTCAGATTTTGGCCTCTATTCACCACCACAATGGTTTTGAAATTAAACAAGATGTGCTATAACTGCAGACTTTCAGATTTAATTTGAGGGTAATTACATCCAAATCGGTTGAACGTTGTAGGAATTACAACAGTTTCAATATGTGCCTCCCACTGTTTAAGGGACCAAAAGTAATGGGACTATCAACTCAAAGGCTAGTTCATGGACAGGTGTGAGCTATTCCCTCATTATTTCATTATCAATTTAGCAGGTAAAAGGTCTGGAGTTGATTCTAGGTGTGACATTTGCATTTGGAATCAGTTGCTGTCGACTCTCAATATGAGATCCAAAGAGCTGTCACTATCAGTGAACCAAGCCATCATTAGGCTGAAAAATCAAAACAAACACATCAGATAGATAGCAAAAACATTAGGTGTGGCCAAATCAACTGTTTGGAACATTCTTAAAAAGAAAGAACACACCGGAGAGCTCAGCAACACCAAAAGACCCGGAAGACCACGGAAAACAACTGTGGTGGATGACAAAAGAATTATTTCCTTGGTGAAGAAAAACCCCTTCACAACAGTTGGCCAAATCAAGAACACTCTCCAGGAGGTAGACGTATATGTGTCAAAGTCAGCAATCAAGAGAAGACTTCACAAGAGTGAATATAGAGGGTTCACCACAAGATGCAAACCATTGGAGAGCCACAAAAACAGGAAGACCAGATTAGAGTTTGCCAAACAACATCTAAAAAAGCCATTACAGTTCTGGAACAACATCCTATGGACAGATGAGACAAAGATCAACTTGTACCAGAGTGATGGGAAGTGAAGAGAAGGAAAGGAATTGCTCATGATCCAAAACATACCACCTCATCAGTGAAGCATGGTGGTGGTAGTGTCATGGCGTGAGCATGTATGGCTGCCAATGGAACTGGTTCCCTTGTATTTATTGATGATGTGACTGCTGACAAAAGCAGCAGAATGAATTCTGAAGTGTTTCGAGCAATATTATATGCTCATATTCAGTCAAATACTTCAGAACTCATTGGACGGCGCTTCACAGTGCAGATGGACAATGACCCGAAGCATACTGCAAAAGCAAACAAAGAGTTTTTTAAGGCTAAAAAGTGGAATGTTATGCAATGGCCAAGTCAGTCCCCTGACCTGAATCCGATTGAGCATGCATTTCACTTGATGAAGACAAAACTGAAGGGAAAATGCCCCAAGAACAAGCAGGAACTTTTGCAGTAGAGGCCTGGCAGAGCATCACCAGGGATGAAACCCAGTGTCTGGTGATGTCTATGCATTCCAGACTTCAGGCTGTAATTGCCTGCAAAGGATTTGCAACAAAGTATTAAAAAGTGAAAGTTAGATTTAGGATTGTTTAGTTTGTCCCATTACTATTGGCCCCTTAAAAAGTGGAAAGCACATATAGAAACTGTTGTAATTCCTACACCGTTCACCTGATTCGGATGTTATTACCCTCAAATTAAATCTGAAAGTCTGCAGTTAAATCACATCTTGTTTGTTTCATTTCAAAGCCATTGTGGTGGTGAATAGAGGCCAAAATATGAAACTTCTGTCAATGTCCCAATATTTATGGACCTGACTGTATGTATACACATATATGTGTGTGCTTTCCTTCCCCCATCCCACACTGTGAACCCTTTCCCCCTCCACATCCCAGATTGTGCTTCCCTTCCCCCATTCACATCCTACATTGTGCTCCTCTCCCCCTCTACATCCCACATTATACTCCCCTTCCCCATCCACATTCCACATTGTGCTCCCCTTCCCCAATCCCACAGTGTTCCTACCCCCATACATCCTACATTGTGCTCCTCATCCACATCCCACATTGTGTTCATCTCCCCCCTCTACATCCTACATTGTGCTCCACTTACCCTACCCACATTCTACATTGTGCTCTTCTTCACCCATTCCACACTGTGCTCCTCTTTCCCCTCCACATCCTACACTGTGTTCCCCTTCCCTCATCCCACACTGTGAACCCTTTCCCCCTCCACATCCCAGATTGTGCTTCCCTTCCCCCATTCACATCCTACATTGTGCTCCTCTCCCCCCTCTACATCCCACATTATACTCCCCTTCCCCATCCACATTCCACATTGTTCACCCCTTCCCCAATCCCACACTGTGGGCCTGATTCAGAGCCGCTCGTAAGCGGCCGCTCGTTCGCTCCGAGCGATGTTCACACAACTGCGCATGCGTATGGGTTGTAATACGCATGCGAGAACCAGTCATTGTAGGCGGAAATTGTGTGCTTGCAAAATAGTGAATGCCTGCTAATTTGAGTGACAGAATGAGGCGTTTGTGGGTGGTAACAGGGGGAGGTGCTTGAAAACGGGGAGTGGAGATCCGAACGCAGGCGTGCCAAACGGTCAAAACGGGCATTTTAAGGGTGTGCATAATTAACAAAGCAGCGTCATCGACCACGTCACTTGGTTGTCTTTTAGCCTGAACTGCTCGCATGATGGCGATAGGAAAATGCTACCACAAGCACTGCGAGCAGTTCATACGCCCTTCGATGTACTCGATTAATCTAATAAATAGTGGAGATGACGTAGGATGCGAGCGGCCAGGGGGCGTTTTTTAAAAAATAGCGAGCGCATGTTTCGTTCGCTCGTTCAGACATAGAGGCGTCAACAGACCGCAAAGAGCGAGCGCTCTATTTAAATGTCCGGCCCCTTTTTCAGAAAGAGCGAGCACAAATAGCGTCCAGCTCTGAATCAGGCCCTGTGTTCCTCCTCCCTCTACATCCTACATTGTGCCCCACTTCCCCCACCCACATTCTACACTGTCCTCCCCTTCCCCCATTGTGCTCCTCTCCCCCCTCTACATCCCACATTGTGCTCCCATTCCCCGATCCACATCTCACACTGTGCTCCCATGTCCATCCACATCCCACATTGTGCTCCTCTTCACCCATCCCACACTGTACTCCTCTTTTCCATCCACATCCCACATTGTGCTCTCCTTCCTCCATCCACATCTAACACTGGGCTTTTCTTCCCCCCTTCATACATTTGTGCTCCCCCACCTTCTATTGCCTGCTCCTCAGACAGTCAACAAAGCCTCATCATGTACGATGCTGCGGTGATCTGGGAACTACTGCTGTCTTCTCTGTTGCTGATAACAGGGTGAGTTTTAAGAAGCTGGGAACTGGGGTAGGGGCAGGGCTTCCTGATGACTCATGAGATCTCTCAGCCAGTGTCACTAATCCAAGGAATCAGTTTAAACAAATAAGATCCCCCTGAGCATGTCTCCCCTGAAGCCACTACAGGGCACCCCCTCTGGAGCTAGGTATTCCTAGGCAAGTACTTTGCCTATATGTGGGGCTGGCCTGCTTCAGTCTGAACATTGTCAGTGTTAAAGCTGCCCAGGAACCACGCAGTGTAGGTGCGGGTGGAGCAGAGGTAGGTTCAGGGGGGCACTTCCCATGCACTGTGCACAGGAAGATGCTGTGCCTGGATGCTCCCTATGTAAACACAGTGACCACATGATACCTCTATGTTGGAATAAACAGTGTGGCCAGCTGAGTGGCTAGTCATCATCATGCTGTCATTATGATAGAACTATTTTTATGTTGAAGCCTGGGGCTGTCCCTTCCATCCTATTGTTAATCCAGCCCTGTGGTGAGCCCTTTAGATACTATAAAGCCGAGGGCTTTGGGTGGAGTGATGGAATGGGATTGTAATGCTGGCGGCTGTGTAGCCACCGGTTCAAAAACCGACACTGTGAGCCCGACAGATGAAAATACCGACTGCCTGAGGTAAGTACCTTAACCCTCTCCTCTTCCCTCTCCCCCCTAACCCTAACCTCCCCCAGGGGTGCCTAAACCTACCCCCCCTCCCCACACCCTAACCCTCCTCGGGGGGTGCCTGACCCTAACCTCCCCCATGGGTGCCTAACCTGTCAAAGTCAAATAATTGGGTATGATCGCTTTACAATTATTATCTGACGATATAGTCGTCTATATTCTGATGGCGTGTTACTAGGATGCTACTTTGCGTCAGTGCAATTTGATGCGCTAAAATGCATATTCACAACACACATACGCTGATGCACATAGCGCACACATATATATATATATACATATAATCATATATACACACAGACGCTCATATGCATATTCACGTACATACACATAGATGCTCCTATGTATATTCACATACATACACATAAACGCACATGTGCTATTTCAATACACAGACGCACATATGCGAATGCATACATATAAAATGGTTCCCACACGTTATAGATAATAACCAGAGTTATTAAAGGTATTGTTATCTAATAATTATAATGCAAGATGTAATTAGAAGAGATCTAAGGTTCAGAATACAGTGGAAATGTCATGTTTGGTATCATACTAAATCCCGCGTCATATATGGGTAAGAATCAATCTGTTCAAAGCGCTGATTAGGACCTAGGGACGAGAGAGAAAAAGTCTGTTTCTTTTATTGTAATTTTTGCGCTGCAATAGGCGATTCACACATAGCGTATGCGTCTTCCCTGTATTGCTGCCACATGTTTAAACAATCGTTTTGATAGATAGTCTTGTATTTATAGCATGATTACTTGTTAAAACTCCTGAACAGTTATTGTCAATTTTTCTGCGCTGAAAACAAGGTGGGATATGAATGTGAACGTGTGCTTGTGATGTGAAAAGAAAAGGTTTTTTTGGCACTGTTGGAACGAGACAGGAGAGACCCGGTAGGCGTCTGACGAGGCACAACTACTACCGAGTAGGTATACACAGCAGGTATACTGGCAGCGAAGACAGGGATATCTGTTTTCAGCGAAAACTAAGGGGTTTTCAGCAGACACACCCAATAGTAATCGCAAAGCTTATTGGTAGTTAGTATCTATAGGCAATGCGATTGGACCACACGGTTGCGTACACACCGCATAGTTGCATATAAAATTGTGATTGTGACTTAGGGTTGTGTGGGAGTAAATCGCTGGCAAGGTTAAGTGTTAATGAAATACTTAATTCTACCAGGCAGACACGGTACTCAAAGTAGGAAGCTGAGAGACAAAGCTTGTGAATTTGTCCGGAAGGCAGAATAATTGCATAGGCTATATTCTGCTCCTCATTGTGTAAGCTGACAATCACGCCTAAGCGGTCGGTTTTGCACAGTGGGAGGAAGTGAGTGGACGCAGCTTGTGAATTTGTCCACCGTCGAAATCCCTAGTGAAAGTAGCAAAAGCATTGTCCCAGATGGGTGCTAAAGCAGTCGCTAGGGATGGATCGAGGAAGAGCTGCTCATGGATGGGCCGATTGCAAGGTAAATAATGAATATGAAGTATGGCGCGTATGCTCAAACATATGGGTCAAGATGACCACAGGATGTATGACACCATTTCCCAAGGTTGGCAGTTTCAATTCGGAGGTATTAAGTAACATTAGAAACAACATGTTTAGTCAAACCGTTGAAGAAAAGAGTAAACTACAATGACTATTTAAAGCTGTGGCTGCACGAGGGGAACACGTGGCAAAATAGCACGCCGCAAAGCAGCACGCCACCAGGTAGCATACCCACGCTGCAAGGTAGCGTTACTGCGCATAAAGAAGAGAGTGCATGCGCACCTCCGCCGCCCTATGCGGCCGCAGGTGGAAGTACAGCCGATAGCAAAAATAAAAATATCGTAAAAAGTAACTTAGGGCGCTCTGACAAGAGGGCTTGCTCTGAATCAGGGCCCTCCTACCTAAAATTGGAGCGGCCTCCTGGCCGCTTGCATAGCTGTGGGTAACCACCCACAGCTTATGCGAGCGGCCAAAAAGATGGTCGCGATGGTCAAGACCATCGCGACCATCAGGCTTGCGACGAGACCCTGCGGTAGGGTCTCGCTGCAGTAAGCCCAGGAGTGCTTTTGGCTCTATCAGAGCCAAAAGCACTCCCACTGACATCACTAGTGTCCCAGACGGTAGGCGTTCCCATGGGAACACCTCCGTCTGGGCAGCAACGCCCCCAGCACGCCCACCAAAGGGGGCATGCTGTCACTCACCATCAACAGCATGCCCCCTTTGGTGCGAGACCCATAGCGACGGCTTAGCCGTCGCTATGCCGGTCTCGCGCATGCGCACGATGGAGCTCCCTCCGTCATGCGCATGCGCACTAGGGCACCATCGATCCGCTTGCGAGCGCTCAGCGGGTCTGAATCTGAATCACTCCTTGTTTTAAGTCATCTCAAGGAAATTGTTGTTGTAGAAGATGATGAACCTACTGTAATATCATCGACTGCACATGCTGTTCATATGCCAGATGTTCCACAGAGACAAGGAAAGGGAGCGATCCAACCAGCAGGGGCAGCAGCTGAAATTGGTGAGAGTAGTGCAGACCGTGGTAGAAGAGGTAACATCCATAGTACCGAAACAATAAGTCCAGTAATTAATCCTGAACATAGTGATGTGGTAGGTATACATCCTTTCCGTACAATAGCAGTTCCCAATGGGAAACCGGACAAAGATGGTATAGTTCCCATCAAGAATGTAGCAATGCATTGTCCATGGACGAGAGCAGAATTACACTTAATTATGTCAGACTTCCCAGATCCTAGGAAAGAGTTGGCCAAATGTCAGAAATTTGTTAAAGATTTAGGTAATGCTCATGAGCCAACAAATAAAGATTGGCGAGTGGTGTTAAGGGCCCGTCTTCCTTCCAATACTGATGTACAAAAGTTTATTACAGATTGTATATTGGAGGAGGATGGATCCTTAACGGATGAGGATAATCAGATAAATATAAAGCGAATAATCGCGCAGTTGGCCATATACTTTCCAGTGATAGTGAACTGGAGCAAAATCTTCACTATTAAACAAAAAGATAGTGAACCTTCAGCAGATTATTTCACCAGAACGCTGCTAACAATAACCCAGTACACAGGAATAGCAGACATAAAAGATGATGTACACCACAGGGAATTAACTGTTACTGTACTAATGGATGGTCTCAAAGATAATCTAAAGACCAGGGTGCAAACCTCTCTACCTAACTGGAGATTAATTACTGTAGATGCACTTAGGGAATCTGCCATAGAACATGATAAGAACATTTCCAGGAAAAAAGACGCACAGAGTGAGAGGTTAATGGTGAGCATTCAGGCTCTAGAGGGAGCATATACACAGCCACAAACTTATAAAACATACCAACAATGAAGTTATACTGTAAGGTGTTTTCATTGCAACAAAGAGGGACACATAAGAAGGGATTGTAAATTGAGAAATCGGGGGCCACTTATGAAGGGAACACATGGAAACACACAGAGAGGGCACTCACAAGACTCAGGAAATTTCCAACAGTTACCCTCTCACATAGTGACAGCAAACGCTCTGCTGAAGGATGATAGTCAGTGCTAGGGATCAGGTCATACCTGTAGTCTACAGCCAGTCAGATTAACTGAGAATACTAGGGTAGAACCTACAATGACAGTTGATATATCTGGTACTAAACACACTTTTCTTGTAGATACAGGGGCGATCCGTGATAAATTCTCCATTTAATTTACAGGTTACCAACAAGACCATATCAGCAATGGGAGTAACGGGGAGAGTACAGCATTGTCCTTTAACTAAACCTGCAGAGGTTACTATCGGGTCGCTGCACACAAAGCATTCCTTTCTCCTGGCAGCGGCGGCTCCTACTAACCTGCTGGGAAGGGATTTACTGTGTAAAATGGGATGTGTCATATACTGTACCCCCGATGGTATATTTCTAGATATACCGTAAAAAGGTTGTGCATGAGGTACAGGATATATTAATGTTCCATTGTAGGACAAAGTTCATCGCAGGTAAAAGAGATGTTATTGTAAATACCGGATTCCCTCTGGACCAAAGATGGACAAGACACTGGATTCATGGCAAATGTAGCTCCTGTAATGGTTAACTTGAAGAGTGGTAGGCAGGCTCCAAAAATGCCTCAGCACCCATAAAAGCCTGAGGAGGAGCTAGGGGTGTATCCCATAATTGAGAGGTTATTGCAACAAGGGATTTTAATTCATACAGCAAGTTCAGCCAATAATCCCATTTTTCCAGTGAAAAAGGCTGGGGGGAGGGGCTATAGATTAGTACAGGACCTTAGGGGAATTAACAAAGTTGTTGAAAGCCAATTCCCCGTAGTGCCCAAACCAGCTGTCATCCTCATGCAGATTCCACCATCTGCTACTAATTTTACTGTTATTGATTTATGTTCTTTCTTCTCTGTTCATCTTCACCCTGACTTGCAATATCTATTTGCATTCTCCCACAGAGGGGTACAATATACATGGACATGATTTCCCCAGGGTTTCATAGATAGCCCCAGTATTTTCTCCCAGGCCTTACATGACTGTTTGCAATCATTTCAAACAAGCAATGGGTCTGTCCTCATTCAATATGTCGATGATTTGTTGTTGTGCTCTGATTCGTTTATGTCATGTTTAAATGATACTAAACTGTTGTTGCTTCATCTTTCACAAACAGGGCACAAGGTTGCAAAGGACAAATTACAGCCATGCCAGACTAAGGTCAAATACTTGGGACACTGTCTAACCCAGTGGCTAAGACACTTGACAATGGACAGAATTCAGGCCATACAGACCATGACACTGCCGCAAAACCAGCAGCAAATCCATACCTTCTTGGGCATGTGTGGATACTGCAGGACGTGGATCCTAGGTTTTTCTATTTCGGCATTGCCATTGCAGGACATAGTTTCATCCTCAAAACCCGACCGTGTCACACACACTGAGGAAACAGAGCAGGCTTTCCTTCACCTTAAGGATAGTCTGACAAGAGCACCTGCCTTTGGAATACCAGATTATGAAAAACCCTTTGAGTTATTTTGTACGGAAGCTGACGGCTGCGAAGCGGGTGTCCTCACACAGAAACATGGTGATGCTAGCAGACCTGTAGCATACTACAGTGCACAGTTGGACACTGTGGCAAGATCACCCCCGACATGTTTAAGAAGTGTAGCTCTGATCACACCTGCAAATATAGCCATTAAACGGTGCAATACGTTAAATCCAGCAATGCACAAAGGGTGATAGGAGGTGAGTTTCTGGTTGAAGGTGAGTTTTGCAGGTATACTGACACACATTATTGTATGGAATATATGAATCAGACCTTTCCTGCCAGACCAGACATACGTGACACACCATTAGATGTAGATTTGATGTTTTACATGGATGGGAGTTGTCATAGACAGACAGACACAGGAGAATTATGCACAGGTTATGCTGTTGTAGATGACGAGGATGTCATAGAGGCTGAACCCCTTGGTCCACCTCACTCATCCCAGGTGGCTGAACTAGTGGCATTAAGGAGAGCATGTGAGTTGGCAGAAGGTAAATCAGCTAATATATACATTGACTCTAGGTACGCCTTTGGGGTAGTACATGATTTTGGGGCTCTTTGACGTCTTAGGAACTTTATGACAGCAGCAGGCACACCAGTAGCACATTCACAACACATAAAAGGACTTCTGACAGCAATACAGTTACCGAAGGCAGTAGCCGTCATCAAATGGAAAGCCCACACATGCGAAGAAGACACGGTGTTATTGGGCAATAATAGAGCAGATGAAACTGCCAAATGGGCAGCAGGGTCAAATGTAAACATACCCACTAACAAAGTGATGGTCTTCCAGACAATAGACACACAGAAATTAATTGAAATGCAAGATTTGAGTTCCCTACAGGAAAAGGCGGTCTGGAGATCGAAGGGATGTGGTCAATAGTCCTCTGGACTCTGGAGAGATGGACAAGGTAGGCCTGTTGCTCCCAGGGCATACTACCCAAGCCTGGCTGAGGCAGCGCACGGTCTGACTCACCTGGGAAAAGAAGGTATGTGCAAGTTGGTCAGAGTATATTGGTGTGCACCAGGCTTTTCTTCTCAAGCTGGAAAGAGGGCAATGTCCTGTCTGACTTGTTTGAGGAAAAATGTTGGGAAGACAATACCAACCGAGCCATCCCATATCCCTCCGACAGATAGACCTTTTCGGGTAATACAAATTTACTTCATCCAATTACCACCTTGCAGGAATCTCAAGTATGTATTAACTTGTACTGATGTATTTTCTAATTGGGTAGAGGCATATCCAGCTGCCACTAATACTGCTGTTTTTACTGTTAAGAAGATTGTTCAGGAGTTTGTATGCAGATACAGTATCCCTAGAATCATAGAAAGTGATAGGGGTACTCATTTCACTGGTGATGTTTTCCAGAACATGTGTAAACTTATGGGAATCAATAGTAGACTTCACACCCCCTACCAACCACAAGTCAGTGCCAAGGTGGAGAGGGTAAATGGTACTAAGAATAAACTGAGTAAGATCACGGTTGAAACTGGATTAGGATGGCCAGAAGCCTTACCGCTTATCCTCCATAGCATCAGAACCACTGCCAGACCTCCTCTTAATCTGTCCCCCCTTGAGATACTGTTTGGAATGCAACCTCATTTGATTATAAGTCCACAGGATGATTTGAAGAGTAATAATGAGGTTACTGTGCAATTTCTTATAAAAATGAGTAGACAGCTGAAACAACAGCAAAAGAAATTGAAAATGCTGTTACCTTGTATGCCAGAAATAAACTGTTATGATGTTGAATCTGGAGAATATGTTATGATCTGAAATTTCTTACGCTCAGGTTGTTTAACAGACCAGTGGGAAGGTCCTTACCAGGTGTTGATGACAAGTACCACATCTTTGAAAGTAGCAGAAAGAGATACCTTGGTCCATTCCACTCACTGCTGAAAAGTCAACCACCTGAAGGAGGTACAATGCGAAGTCGGGACAGATAACGTGGACCTCTCGATTGCGAACCTGTTCTGGGAGAACTAGAGACTGCGGTGAAAACACCTGAGCCAGAGGTGTGTACAGACTACTATCCCAGGAATGGAGTGGCAATTTGTTTCTTTCCCTTGTTCTAGGGTTCTTCTCATTTTTATTTGTTTCAGGAATTCCTATTTCTGTGATGGAGGACAGATGACGGAGAGGGAGGCCGATAGTGATGTCGATAGAGTGAAGTCGGAGGAGAGAGCGATAGAATGATCAGGGCAACCTATGGTCAAACTCAGTTCAGGGATTGTTAAGAGATCTGTTAGCCATGGAACTCGGAGACAGTGTGAGGGGCTATTGTCTGAGGAATATTTTATCTGTGAGTACTGTGGATCCCTAGTTGATGAGAAATGCATCCAACGATGCCAGGCCAAGAGTAATCTGTATTTGGGCGGGTATCCTTTAGAGGATTACCATTCCTTAGTGGGTAAGGTCTTAAACCAGACTGAATGTTGGGTGTGCACTCACGTGCCTCAGGGACAACATAATGTAGGATTAGTACCATTCCCATTAAATTTCTCTGAGGTCCTTGAATTACAGGGAGGGAGGTCCATAGACGGGAAGTATAACATCACGAGGTCCCCTATTTTAAAGCTCCTCCAATACTCCATAGATTGGTCTTTGCTGTGTCTAAACATATCATACATAGAAAGACTGGAGAATTGGGAAGCAGGCTTATTGGATCAGACAATGGCTCGCCACACCAGTAGTGATGAACACTAGAGATGAGGACATAGGAACAAACTGAATGTGGTATCTATTGGAAAAGTTCCTATGGGTTATTGTCAAAATGTTATTCAGGCTAAAACTTGTCTTGAGCAGATGAGGACAATAGGCATAGGTAGTTTTGTTAAAACTTTGTGATATTGTGCAGGATCGTAATATACATTATGTTCTCCCAGATAATGTATACTATGGGGCATATTCAATTAGCCGCGGGGTTTACCCTGCAGCTAATTGTCACGCTGGCCGGGATTCAGTTAGCGGGGATTCCACGCGCGGGTGTCCCTGAGACCCCACGCGCGAGTCCCCGCTGTTTGACTTTACCTTGCACCTCATGTAGGTGCGAGGTAAAATCAGCGTGAGGCCGCCCTATTTGGCCTCGCACGAGAGGTTATTACACACTGTTTCCGCAGTTCTCATGGAATCAGTGTGTTCTCGCGCGAGAGTCCCGGTCTAATGATGCGGGGAAATAGCTACTTAATTGATTAGCTAAACCCCGCATCGAGGGACTTTAGCCTGTCAATTAGCCGCGGGTGAAATCCCGCGGCTAATTGAATATGCCCCTATGTTTGTGGAAGAAGGGTGTATTCTTGGTTTTCTCGGAGTTCCAAGGGTTTATGTTTTATAGGTAAATTGGTTCCAGAGGTAATGACCCTTACACATGATGAAATGATTGGTATCCATAAAACCGCACCACCCCCATACATACACACGCAGTATAAACATTGTGACAAAAGAAATTTGATCCCTGGTGAAGAACATATAGCCACATAGTTGATTATTGAAACAACTGGCTTCCAAATTATGGTAGCATTAGATCCCACCAGGATCACTCGGGGAACTTTAAATTTTAGATACATCCAAGACCTGGCTAAATTAATAGACAACATCACCGAGATGTATGATGACACTTTCAGGTATACGGGTAAGGAGCTACAGGCTAATAAAAAGGAATTGGTACAACATAGGCTGGTGTTAAATTACCTGACATCTATTACTGGTGGATATTGTGTGACTTTGGTCACCCAATTAGGTGTCAAATGTTGCACATATATCACCAATAATACTAATGACTCCAAAGAGGTGATTGACCGGAGAATGGATGACATCCTACAACTGAAATGGGAATTTTGGAAGGACCATAATACTTCCTTGTATGAGACTGACGTAAAGGTAGAGAAATGGTTCTCATGGCTAAATCCTATAAAATGGTTCTGCGGTCTAGGGCAGTGGATACAGGAGATGATTGCTAGTGTAGGTAAGCTCCTTATTCTTATACTTGTTGTCATTTTAGTAATTGGTTTATGTGTCAGATGTGTTCCTACTGTATTGAAGTGTGGAAAACTTACCACCAAGGTAAACAATGAAATCATAATGGTGGTGAGTAGTGGTGATATAGGTACTAAGCTTGATAAAGAACTGCATTACGATCCTGAAATTGAATGTACCATCAGATAATAACATGTGAATAG
Organism: Taudactylus pleione; assembly: GCA_031769625.1. Lineage (NCBI taxonomy): Eukaryota > Metazoa > Chordata > Amphibia > Anura > Myobatrachidae > Taudactylus > Taudactylus pleione. The sequence goes on along the minus strand of JAUIMM010000115.1, from coordinate 16,800,282 downwards.
GCTTGGTCATGTATAATAAAATGTATTGTAAATGTTCCGTTAAACATCATAGATAATGTAGTCTCAATTCCCCCCCAAACTTCCTTTATAGGTTCGATGAGGTCCCACATCCTACCAATGGTCCCCTATACATCCGCTGAGTGCGTATAAGGGTTGTTTTACCCTTTCCTGAGGCGCACTATTGACGGTTCAATGACCGAATTGTGTCATACCGTATAGAACATTAGATAATAATTTATTATGCATGACTAAATAGGTTAAGAATAAAATGTGATAGTTTTATGTTTGCTATCAAAGTATGGAGTGTCAAAGTCGAATAATTGGACATGATCGCTTTACAATTATCTGACGATATAGTCGTCTATAGTTTGATGATGTATTACTAGGACACTACTTTGCATCGGTGCAATCCGATGCGCTAAAATGCATATTCACAGTGGACATGTCATGTTTGGTATCATGCTAAATCCCTGTTTATTTGCAGACATCCGTTTCTATCGGCAAAGAAGTAGCAACATGCGTCCGCTAGTTATGGATGATAGGGACTTACTAAGTAGAATGTTATTACTTGTATGCAGTGTTGTAGCCAGTTTTAACTAGTTCTTTGGCGGGAAGCTACACAATGTAACCGTTGGAAGACTGAGCCATACCCCTGATGACACCATATGAACTGACCAATGACCAGATTGACCAGAAGCAAGAACCAATGAAAACCTGTCAATTTGTCCCTTTGTTAACTCTGAAACCTGTAAGGTATATAGGCTTGTGTCCTGACCCCAGTGTATACACATCTTCTTTGCAACCTCAGACTTCAGGACTGATGACTGTATACTGGGACGAGTGCGCACGCATATGTGTCGGCTGTACTATTTAATTGCTTTTTACTCTAATTGTTAATTCTTACATCGTGTTATCCCTTTTTTACATAAATAACTTTTTGTGCTTTGGAACCTCACGATTGGACTGGAAAGCAATTCTTTATTAAGCGACTTGCAGCGCTAAATACTGACTAAACGGTATTCATAAACCCTAACCCACCCTTCCCCGAGCCTAACCCTAACCCTCCCGGGGGGGTGCCTGGCCCTAAGTTTCCCCAGGGTGCCCTAAACCTAACCCCCCCTCCCACGGCTTAACAGGACGGGCGCCCTGTACTCACCTCGTTCGGGCCCGTGTCGACCTGGAATCCGGCATCGGGATTATGACAGGCGTCGGTATCTCGATGCCTGTCATAAATCCCTAGCTGGTATTCTGCCGTCGGGATTGTGACCGGCAGCCGCAACTACATACCGGAGTGATTGCATCATATGTTCTCTCTTTTGCCCCCCAAATACCTCCAATTTAATGTGATGCTAAAACTATATGAATGTATTTTACTATATTATAGGTAACCTCCATGTAGTAGAAATATGATAGTAATTCATCATAGAGCAATTTTACATATTGACCTCAAGGAGTTCAAATGGTATACGTTTAAGATGCCAGTGGTCACTATGCCGACTGCCGGCATTTAGACTACAGAATCCCAGCGTGGGTTGACTAACCTATGTCGGGAGACCGGCGCCCGACATCCCGATCGCGGTGGGGGAGCGTTAGGTTTAGGGTTCCTGGGGGGGACTTAGGGTTAGGCACCCCCCGGGAGGTTAGGGTGAGGCTAGGGGGAGGGAGGGTTAGGGTTAGGCACCCCCACGGGGGGACTTAGGTTTAGGCAATGGGGAAAGGAGGGGTTCGGGTTAGGCACAGGGGGGAGGTTAGGGTTAGGCACCCTAAAGGAGGGTTAGGGTTAGGGGGTACAGTTAGGTTAGTTCATACTTACCTTTCAAACGATCGTGATTCCCTTCCATGTGGCCGGTGGTATTTTATACCGAATGCGTTCAGATGGCTCTGCTATGATTGTATCTTGTAAGGATATATAAACTCTCCCAGACTACTGACAGCGCAGTTGTAAAATTGCTCAATACATGATAGAAATAGGTTGCATAGCGCTTACAATTATGTATTATTATAACACAATATATATGAAAACAAAATTCCCACGTTTCTCCCACACACATTACTAAAGTTTGGAAGAACCTCAAAATAGATAACAACACATCTGTTTATCCTGGGAATCAATCCTGGGAATCAAGGACATGCTACAGTACTATTTGTATATGTTCCATTGCCATTTATTTTCCCAGAGATATTTTACTTTTTGTAACAGAAGTCCTTTGTTTGATGTCACTTTTTTATGTAATTAACCCTACATGTAATTATCTCTTACACCCTACTACCAATAGAGTGTCAATTTTTCTATCACAGAAACTGGGCTTCAAGGACACTATGAGCCACAATTCAAATTAGAAGCAAAGATAATTTTTAGGTGTAAAATAAGTTTGTTTGTACTGCAAAAATGCATATTCATGTGTCCTTATTACACTTTTTTCATAACACTTCTGCCTACAGAATAGACAAAACTGTAGAGGAAGGAGGCGTTGCTCAAGTAAAGACATGTTCATGTAGTCTCACTCTTATTAGAGGTGGACAAAGCTGCAGATATACTTGTCAAGAGAGTTCTACCAGACCTTTATATCATGTATGGGTTACAAAAAAAAAAAAAAAAAAAAAAAAAAAAGTGCCCTATCCCCCATACTGATCTAAATCCCAGCATTCATAGACTGGGCAGGTTGTGGCAATTGTAGGGTAACAGAAATAGACCCTCAGCAATAGCCACAAAAAATATCAGGCTATAATAGGCTTGGCTGATCATACTGAAGCATAGAAAGCATATCATACTACATTAATGTGTATATTTAGAATTGCATATATTGAAAGATATGTGCAGCTCAAAGCTAGCATGTACGTTTTAGAGCAATATATTTTACCCCTGGTACATATGTGTACAACTCTAAATAAGACTTATATGAGCCCAGTCAATTACATACAAGGAGCTTTGCAACATGCGCCCTACACCCATAACAGCAGTTACGGTACAGAATAGTATGCTCATGTCTGCTAGTACCTCCATTGGCTGCAAGCAGAAATGGGCAACAGACACTTCTCGAATCCTTTACGGCAACACCTTGTGTGTAATTAAATGAGCCCCTCTGTCTCTCTCAGATGTTATCTGGAACCTTGTCCATATTTTAGTTTGTAGAAATAGCCTTGGCAACAATTAAGGTGTTTAAAGAGTACCTGCTAATAATAGGTTTAAGTCTATATTTAGCAAGGTCAGTCCTTATCCTTGTTTTGTTTGTATACTGTAAATTACAGTCCTATTAAGACATGTTATCTGGGGAAGACAGGGCAGGATGTCAGGACTTGTAGGATAATGTGCTTTTAAATAATGATAATAGTTAATAACCTTTATAGAGTGTTATTTTAAGTGTTATTTATGTTATATGTATGGTGCAGTGATGTAATAATGTTCAGTAACATCATTAATGATGTCATTTTTTGAACAGCGTGATAAGGAAATCCAGGACGGTGATTCCAATTAAAGTTGTATGCAACTTAACAGTACAGTATCCTGTGTTTTTTTTTTTAGTTTAGCTTTATTATTTGCTAGAAAGTTGCGGTCACAGCTGTCATATATTAAATTTATGATTAGTCCCATTCAGCAGTGTTGTCATTATACTAAGGACTATTAATTCAAAGAATAGCCACATATTTCAATGGGCCAATTGAGGACACAACTCTTGCATCTCAAACACATTCTGTGAGCCAGATTTGGAATAAAAACAGTAAATCTGTGAAATACTTCCATTCCAAGATTCCATCAAATCATATTGCCAAAATGTTTATCCACTGATCATACCTGCATCGTGAGAAGCTTTCTAATCCATAAATACATTGTAATCAGTAACAGAAGACCAGATTGTTCTTTAAGTGCAGTTTATTATTGTATAATTCAGACTTAATTATCTTTTTGTGCCATTGGGTGCTGTATTGGTTGCTCAGATTTTGGCATGGTATACTGACTGCTGCAGCTGTACCATCATGCACTACTCTGTCTTTATGTGGTTTTCTGATGGTTTATGAAATAATATATTACACCAGTTTAATATGCAATAAATTATTCTGTCCTGTACAGTGCCACGATATTATTATCTGATACCAATGCTGTCCATACAATGTCTTATGTTAAGACACGGGGAGATGCACTAAGCCTTGGAAAGAGATAACATGGAGAGAGATAAAGGGGTCTATTTACTAAGAATTGGATGGAGATAAAGTGGATGGAGATAAAGTACCAGCCAACCAGTTCCTGTCATTTTACAAACAGCCTGTGACATGACAGTTAGGAGCTGATTGGCTGGTACTTTATCTCCTTCCAAGGCTTAGTAAATAGACCCAAAAGTACTAACCAATAAGCTCCTGTCATTTTCAAACACAGCCTGTGACATGGCAGTTAGGAGCTTATTGGTTGGAACTTCTTCTCTCTCCACTTTATATTTCTGCAAGGCAACAATTCAATTGCATGGATCCACCCTGACTTGTAGGAGCGTCGTGGGCATGTGTCTAAAGCTTCATGCGATTCTGAGTCGCACACATGGAGAGGGAAAGCCTGTTTGTGATGGCTCTCTAGTAACTAGCATGGGGCTTGTGCGAGTGCCATTTGTAATGACGATAGTTGCGGCGGTTGGTGTAATATCAGTGGGTGGCACTGCTTTCTGCTTGCAGACACACAAAGACCCCACATTAGCCCTTTAGATTCTCGCATTAGTACAATGTAGTAAATTTAGGTTTCGCTGTTGCCTGCAGCTACAGGCACTCAGCGTACCACTCCGAATCAGCCTCTAAATGTATATCTTATATGTGGCATGCAACACTTTAATGCTCTGTATCTGTGTATTACTCTGCTATACATGTCCATGGACTTTCATTACCTTATTTTACATTACTGGCGATAAAAATGATGTGCCCAAGGGTGTGGTCTTACTTTGCAGTTGAAAGAAGAGATTCTACCTTTAACTGAAGAGGTTATTTTCAGTAGGGACAATGGACCATACAATAGATTCCCACAATTAATAAGTACTAGATGACACTATTGATGGACTGAAGAGATATTTATGGTAACTCGGAAAGTACACAGCTATGGCAATTCGTAATGTGTAGGAGTGTATATATATATATATATATATAAATAAAATGGGGGGATGCAGTTAAAATACAGACGAAGGGGATTCCAACGGTCAGAATCCTGGCGCTGGCATCCCGACCGCTGGTTTCTGGAAGGTAAGTAGCGAGATTGGGGGGAGGGTTAGTGTTAGGGGTTAGGCACCAGGGAGAGGGGGAGGGTTAGGATACCAACCGACAAAGTGTCGGTATTCTAACCCTGTCGGGATGTCAGAGTCGGGATTCTGACCGCCAGGATCCCGAATGCCAGCATCCTGTACCCATTACATAATGGGATAGTATGGTGATCCAAGAAATATTTCAGTTGCTAAAATGGAATTTCTTTCCCTCTTAAAACAAACTGGACTTTGTTTTTTGTTATTCTTCCTCTAAATCAACCAAATAAGATGGACTTAGGAAGGATTTGGAGCTGAAAAGTTGAGCTTAATGGATGTCTTTTTGTACTCTAAATAATTATGAAACTTTAAATCACAAATAAACTCAAACAACTAATTTTCTTCCTAGGACCTAGTAGTTTCAGGACAGGGTTATGCAGTTATATACAGCCATGGCCAAAAGTTTTGAGAATGACACAAGTATTGGTTTTCACAAAGTTTGCTGCCTCAGTGTTTTTAGACCTTTTTGTCAGATATAAAAATGGTATGGTATACTGATGTAAAATTACAAGCATAGTCTTTTATTGTCAAGACCTCAGAAATTTGCCCTGGCACACTGTCAATCAACTTCTGGGCCAGATACTGACTGATGGCCGCCCATTCTTGCCTACAATGCTTGGAGTTTGTCAGAATTTGTGGGTTTTTGTTTGTCCACTCGGCTATTGAGGATTGACTACAAGTTCTCAATGGGATTAAGGTCTGGGGAGTTCCGGGCCATACACCCAAAATGTCAATATTTTGTTCCTCAAACCATTTAGTTATCACTTTTGCCTTATGGCAAGGTGCTCCATCATGCTGGAAAAGGCATTGTTCGTCACCAAAATGTTCTTGGATGTTTGGGAGAAGTTGCTCTTGGAGGATGTTTTGGTACCATTCTTTATTCATGGCTGTGTTCTTAGGCAAAATTGTGAGTGATCCTACTCACTTGGCTGAGAAGCAACCCCATACATGCATGGTCTCAGGATACTTTACTGTTGGCATGCCACAGGACAAAGACTTTTGGAGGATGGCCTGGTGTCAAGAAGGGCAGCAAAGTAGCCACTTCTCTCCAGAAAAAACATCAGGGACAGACTGATTTTTTTCAAAAGGTACAGGGATTGGACTGCTGAAGACTGGGGTAAAGTTATTTTCCCTGATGAATCCCCTTTCTGATTGTTTGGGGCATCTGGAAAACTGCTTGTCCGGAGAAGGAAAGGTGAGCGCTACCATCAGTCCTGTAATATATGAAAATATTTATAACCAGCACTAACACTTCAGCCTAGGCTGGTATGGAAAAGTCAGCCAGAAAAAACATGTGGTCAGGGCTGAAGCAAGAAGAAATCCAGCCATGTGCTGGCTGCCACCCCCCAAACCTGTGACATGATATGGAGGAGGGGCTTCTGGGGCTAGGAAGGAGCTTAGCATCCAAAGAATAGCTCTCTAGCCTACAGGTTGCCATTCCAGGCACTCTGCAAGCCACATGCTTGGTGAACTATGGTGCTACTCGATAGACAGCAGCACCTCTTGCCACCCCTAATTACGACCATGTGTAGGGTCTCCCTAAAATTTCCATTACTAGCACTAGACTTTACTAGCCAGGATTAGTGGCACTTTATCAGAGGGGACAATTTACATAGGACTCCTTGTCATAGTACCATCCAGCCCTAGGCCAGTCAGCACAGGGCTGGTACCCTTTTGGAAGGTCACCCTAGGTTCAACCAGCCCTGTGCTGATAGCACTAGGATTATTCTTCACATCCCTTGGGTGGTGGGTGTGGGGATAAAATGCATTATTACAGTGATGTTAGCAGTCTGCAGTAATAAAGCATATTTTAACTTCATCTTTTAAAGGGAAAGGCAATGGATGTTTGTTTTGGTGTGAACTTTGTCTTGTTCTAACGAATGGGCCATACACAGTCAAATCAAATTCAACATCAGACAGAAAAGACTACATATCTGACAATGACACAGTGGCATCACAAGCGGGTGCAGGCCGCACCCATGTATCAACTACCGCGTGCCACCAAGGTGCAGACTCCCCGTCAGTGACAAGAGCAGAGTGCTGCACAATAGTATTAAGTGCAGCACTCAGCTCCTGACACTGAGGGAGCTGGCGCTGCAACAAGACAGTCCGCACCTCCTGCACACTCCCTCCCCCCCAAGACAGAAAGAAACACGGGACCATGGGTGTTTGGGCCTCATAGCTACGCCCCCTACCCACGCCCCCATTAGGCAGAGCGCGGTTATGCCACGCACAGTGTCCCTCCCTGTACCGGGTGACACCCCGGGGAGGGATGCCACGGCATTGACATACACGGTCAGATAATTTGTATCTGTCGTATTGTGAGTATAACCACTATCAGATCAGAACAGCAGCTATCGCTCTTGCCTGGCATGCTGGAAGATTTCTCATGCCCAACAGACAGATAATTGCGGCTTGGTCACAGCCATACACTGTGCAATTATTGGCTGATCGAGTCAATTTCTGTGTATGGCTTCCTTTACTTTGACAGAGTGAAGAAAACTGTATTAGTTAATAATTCTATTTTTAAAATTTTCTACCACCACTGTGAAGCCACACCTCCTGGAGTACACAATGCGCATATTCTTGTGATTTTCCAGGTACAAAGCAAGCACATGCGCTTCCATTGCCAAACTACGCACGTCCAGGTCAACAAGTTTAGCCATTTTACTGGGCGCATTTTGCAGCCAACTCTACATGAGCTTTTTAGTGGCTAAATTTATTTAGGAGAAATCAGTGGGTTGTGATATTTCTTACTGATGGAAGCATATAAGATAAATGTAAAAAAATTGAGAGAAAAGATAGTGAAAAGGGTAAATTAGTTGTGTTCTTCTCTGTTGTACATCGGTTTGTGAGTAGTATTCCAGATAAATATTCCTGCAGCTGAAAGAGTCATATGGAAAGAATTACTAAAATATATTGCAATATTTCTTAAAATTATGGCTGAAAATTTAAAACAGCGAGAAATGAGTAGAATAAACTAAGAATTTGGAAAGATATATTATTTTTAAATGCAGTTAATTAATTCAGCAAACAAGAACTAATACAAAAATAAAATATCAAATCACCAACTAATGACGGCAACTGTTTCATACATTTTTTGAAAAGATTCGTCTTACTGATGCGATTAAAAAAAGAAAATAATAGACACTGTCTAAATTTGCCATGGAAGTCACAATTTATTGTGTAGAAAACAACTTTTGATGTAAAAAAATCATCATACACCTACCAAAAAGTAATGTCTGTTTTCTTTTGTCTTAACAATATTCAAAAGGTGTATGTCTTTTTTTTTTTTATCATAAACTATGAAGTGAACAGGTCGTGAAGTGAAGGTGCCACTATAATCCACGTCCATAATAATATAAAACATCTAAAAGGAACAGTTCAAAAAACAATGCTTTCATGCTACAAATGGTTACGCGGACACAATCAGACTCCAGAAGAGAAGGCCATATCGGCGAGTGACTAATGCACTATTGCTCCAGGGGGCGCCCAGCATGCATGGCAGCCCACACCATGTTTCCGAGAACACACTGACAGGTGGAAACGCCAGCAGACGTAACCCCTCAGCAGCTGCCCGTAGCGCCGCTGTTGGGTGAAGTCACATCTGCTGACGACTCCTCAGTATGTCTCTCTACCACATCAGCACCTTCGAGTAGATGGATGGAGTAGTCACCAGCAGACCACATCATCTCTCCCAGCAACGTGACCAGGTCAGCATCACCCGCCAGTGAGATGATGGGGGAATCAATCAGTAGCATATTCATATGAACTGGGGGCAGTAATGTGCGGCATAAGCATGTGAACTGGAGGCAGGTATAAGTAGTTCTTTGTAAAGGGATACACTATTTTTAAAATGATTTATTGGGAATCTGCATTGGAAATGCAAAGTGTCCTGCATTTGCCATCATAACACATGATAAATATGGAATTGTGACTTTCCAGCATGAGAATAAGCCAATAGAAATGTATCCCTATAGGTCTGTGGCCGCTGCTGAAAGGAGTTTCTCTAAACGCAAATTGATTTAAAACAAGAGATCTATTATGAAGCAAGAACATTTCAGTACACTTCCCTTCATTAGTGTTAATCATGTGGTTTTACAACAGTCATATGATGCTGTGTAGGATGATTTTCCTGCAACAAAATTAAAAATGAAAAAAGTAAAGATGAACGAGGCTGTAGAACAAGACTACATTCAATCAGTATGAAGTTTTGCACTCAAGGGGTGCACCATTCTACCTATTAAATAGATATTTAAAATGCTGTCTAGTTCCTTGATATTTAAATTACTAGTTCTATGTATAGGTCTGTTTTATTTTATGTTTAGCACTGTAGTATGTAGTATTTTATGTGTGCGCACACTGATTGGTGATGAGATAGGTTGCAATTTAAAGGGCTGGCTCTGATCTTGTTGCATAGTAGGGACTGTCTGACTAACTATGAATCTATGAGGAGGGCTCAGTTATTATCGGTGCCTTAAAGTGATGTATAGAGCTAAATTATCATTATTAACCTTTATTTCCAAAGTGACAACATATTATACAGCACTGTATAGGGGAAGGGGGGAAGGGAGCCTTTTTTTTTGCTGCATGAGCACCCTTGTGATTATCTACCAACTAAGAGTAGCTGGACGCCCAGTATTTTCATTTGCATCATGCTTACTGCCAGACTTGCTCCTTGTGTTCATAGAGGCTGTGGTGGTAGATGCTGCCATGAAGGGTGCAGTGGAAACAATCAAAGGAAGAACAAAGATGGCAGTAACAGTTTACCTGCGGTTGTATTCCAGATCTTTACAAACAACCCTTTCCTTTATGTAATGATAGTCAGTACTACTTTCTTATTTCTCACAGACTTCACAATTTGATAAAATGATTAAGTGGGAGGTAGAGCACAGAGCTTATTCAAAGTGCAGCCATCTCTAACTATCCACCACAATAAACTGGAACAGTGACAATATGTATTATTACAGAATGAGCAGGGGGGGGGGGGCATGACATGCGGTCATGCCCCCAAGATCGGCACATAAGGGGGTGTGGCTTTGTGGAGCAAGGCCACACCCCTTTGTGCATGCAATGAGCCCACACTGTCCTACCAGCGGCACCAGGTATCAGCAAAGTAAGTGACGTCACTGAGAAGTAGTCGTCTTTCTGGCAGTTTAAAAATATAAATAATCAGTAATCTGTAGTAGAGCCTTGGACAGCTTTTTGTGGCAAAAGTCTGCAGGTTCTGATAAAACCTGATGACCATAAAGACTTTCAATCTATAGTTATTATCTAGCTAAGAGAATCAAGCTCAAAAAGACTATTCATCTCCATAATCTAGAATGGTTCATGGCTGCCCTGGGCTGTTCCATAGGGAAAATCTTCAGCGTTCATTGGCTATTCCCTAGCAGATGTTATTTAGCACATCACCTAAAGTGTAATATACCAGATTGTTGAAAATAGTTACAACTAATTTGTACTCTAATTAAAGCAGGATTGTTCAATCCTGTCCTCAGGGACTGGAATCCATCCAAATTTGTATGTTACTCAGCGTAATAACACTGCTACCATATTAGTTTTCCAGATTCAAATGGGTTCCCCAGTTCCCATAATGGCCTAAATGCTGGTCTCCTTGATGCTGCTTCCACTTACCTGCTGGCAAAAGATATTTATAAATGGGTTTCAATTCTTAAAATAACTAGACTGTGTGAATATAATAAAGTCTTAAAACATTGAATACTGTATCTTTTAACAAATATAAAATTGTATGGACGGATCACACTACAAGACTCAGGGAGAACATAACAGGAGGCCACTAATCCCCACTTTCATTCGCAAGAGGCATGGACATATATCACAATAATTGATTCAACATACCATTGCTAACATATTGAAATATTAAATTTACTTTTCTCGGATTTGATTTTCACATTGTGGATTTTTTTTTTTTGTTTTTTTTTAATAAAAGGTTGCAAATATGACATTAAAACAGACAGATTAGCAGTACCTAGTCACAGGCTCCAGCAAACTATGTGTTACAGCTACTGAGTGCAGAGGCTCTACCTTAGCATAGCATTCTGGTTATCAGAACCACAGCCAAGACTCACAGGCCTCTAATAAAGACATCATCATTAAAACAGCGCTCAACAGCTACATCATTTTCTGCCATTCCTATCATATAAAAATGTTCATGTAGTTACTGGGTCAGATATTTGTCAACTAGTAGGAAGCAAAGAGCTGGATAGCTGAGAGTCGTCACTGGCATGATGCTTCTTTATATGCTTGTGTAGTAATTGCTTGTCAGGAGAGGAATACTGGCAAATGCTGCATTTGAACATCTCCCCAGTGTGGTGGCGACGTACGTGTAGGTCAAGACTTTTCTTCTGAATACTGCAAACAAAAGTATTGTTATTTGGCTGAACAACATAGTTAACGCTGTTACAATGTCATACAAACTAATCCATATACATTGCTTCTAGAAAACAACTTAAGATTTGTGCAAAAAAGATTTGTTTGTTCATTACACAAGAACTGGTGGACAACATTAACACAAACCAGGGGCTGGCTGGCAACTTTCAGGCTGGGGGGCAAGCCCAAGTGAGTGGCCCCAGGTTTTCTCCCAAAAAGTAAGAGTGATTAATCAAGGCAGGGAAGTGTCTCCCCTTATTCATCTGATGTGAAGTCCTGTGAGTGCCGCCCGTCGTTTCTTTCTGTATACTGGACATAGCTGAGATCTAAGTCCAGGAGGAAGGCACAGAGGCATGATACACTAAAGGATTGAGTGCCGGCTTTGCTGGATATGCGCGCACACACACACACACACACACACACACACACACACACACACACACACACACACACACACACACACACACACACACACACACACACACACACACACACACACACACACACACACACACACACACACACACACACACACACGGTTGTCACGTCTCCTCAGTGTGCGACCCCAATGGCTCCCATTGCGAGGGAGACAGGACAGTCTGAGGAGAGGAACACTGGCCTCCGGTGTTAGTATGGGGGCGGTGGGGGGAAAGGGGCGGTGGGACATGGATGTGATGGGAAAGGAGGTGGAGGAGGACAGCAAAGAGGAAGTGGGACTATCCACACAAAAGGTGGGGAAGAGCCAGGGTGGGGGAGGTATGTATGTATTTATGTACAAACACACACACACTACAGTGCTGCTTTACAAATATAATTAATGTAAGTGCTTACATATCAACAGTAGCAGCAGCAGCCACCAGGGAATGACTCTAATCAGCCGGACTGCCACTGGAGTCAGGAAGAATCTGTCACCCAGGTGGTCGAGCAGTCTCCACGGAGCCAATGGGGCTGGGCTCCTGCAAATGCTTGGCTGTGTTGTTGGTGGGGGCGTCACCTAGGTGTCATCATACGGAGGCGCCAATGCGCTATGCGGCACAGTGAGCGCTGGGGCCTGCTAGTGAAGCCTTCCACTCCACTGCGTCGCTATATGATGTGTAGAGTGGAAGGCTTCACTAGCAAGCCCCGGCTCGGTGCCAGTGGACTGGCGGTCAGGAGGGCGGTACCGCCGGTGTTTCTGTGGGCAGGGCCTTGTACGGCCGCTGGTGAAGCAGCCGGCTTCGGCTGCAACAGCCTGTCTCCAGTCACCAGGCATTCATGCAGCGCTCGGCTACAGGCAGTTGGCGGCCCCCGAGGACTGAAATAGTACCGGCCTGGGGGCAGAGGGCACCCTGCCCCCCGGCCCAGCCCGCCACTGACACAAACATACAGGTGTGTCCGAGAAGAAACATTTACACAATCAGGAATTATACACCTTTAACGTATATTTTAAAGTTCAATGAACGTTGCGCCCTTGTTAAACTTTATCCTTAAGTATTTTGAAGAGAAACAATAAAATTCTTATTTTAAAAATTAAAAAAAAACATTTCATAAAATGATAGACTTGTTTTAATTAACCAATCGCCAAGGCCGAGACACGTTTGGTTCAAATGTTGAATACTGGCAAACACAGGAAAGTAGTCAGCCATTTCAGATCATTATTTTGGGTACCACAGATTATAGATCATTTCACTCTAACAGAATGACAACTACTTCATCGTGTTAATAAATGCAATTTCCAGAAATTGTGTCTGCACTGAATAAACTGCTTATGTGTCTAACTTAACAAAATAAAAAGGGAAATTAGACCACACTTTAAAATATTTCGACTAATTCTCATTGTACGTCTTTTAGGGCTGGTGTTTTATGTATGTAAGGAGATGCCCTGATGTAATTATCTGAGGAAACATGATGAGCAAAGAACCTGAAGATGCAGGTCACATGAATAAAGTATGCAGCCTGTGCTGTATTTATTAACGGGATACAGTCAAAATCCCAACAGTCAAGATACTGGCACTTAGAATGCCGGCGCCAGAATCCCGCCACCAGCATCCTGACGGTAAGTACTGAGGTTAGGGGGAGGCTTAGGATTTAGGGGGCAGGGAGGGGAAGGTTAGGTTTAGCAGTAGGGGGGAGGATTAGTGTTAGGGGTAGGGAGAGGGTCAGGATACTCGTATCCTAAACCTGTCGGGATGCCAGCGTCGGAATTATGTCCCCCGGGACCCCGAACATCCCGTAATCAACCCTTATTAGCAAGTAGTTTCCCAAAATTCCATAATTTTAATTACAGCTTCTAAAATGGATTGTAAGAGTTTGTTGAAAGCAATATGAAGTTACACCTCTCCTGGTCAGGGGTTTGAATTTAATGGATTTGTTATCTTTCTACACAATAAAATTGAAGTATAAACTCACCAACTATAAGAACAGCGCTGACATTTGTAAGGCTTCTCACTGGTGTGAGTTCTCACATGTCGCCGTAGAGAACTACCATCTATTGAGGCGTAAGAACATAATTCACATTTGAAAGGCTTCTCGCCTAGAAAAAAAAAAATAATTTTTTTTTTTGTTAGTTTTACAACAGTCAGTGATTACTCCACACGGATTACAACAGATTACTATACAACAGGGATCAAAGACGGTTGCAAGGAAGGCAATGCATGTTTATCTGTGACCCTATGTTTTCTTTTTTCCTGTTCTGGTTTCATGATCCTTGTTAAAAATAAATAAATAAATAAATAAATAAATAAATAGAAGGGTTTTTTTGTTTTAAATGTAGCAGACAAATCCAACCGTAAACCAAATGTTTAAATTAAAATAATTAAAAAAAAAAAGTTTCCAAATAAATAATCCAGCCTAATATACATATATTTAGTTTCAAGCATGGATATCATCATAATAGTTGAAAATTATTAACCATAGATATTTTGAAACAACTAGGTCAATGTAAATGTTAAAAACTAGGACTGCCCTGCTAAATTTGGGACTGTTGTCAGGTATGCAAAAACGTCAAATATTTTGGATGTGACAATAATTATAATATTTTATTTTTGTACATCAATTCTGCATGGGAAAATTATGCTGTAAATTAAGCTATATAAATATAAAGAACAACAAAAAATTGGGATCTGATCACTCTCCAATACAACCAAACAATACACGGCACCCTGATATGATCCAATTTATATCATAAGTGCATACAACTAGAATATGGTCCCATCACGGATGAGTAAAGGTGCATACACACTAGACGATATGCTCCCTGAGCGATATCGTGTAGTGTGTCCCCGGCAGGCTGTGCTCAATGTCGTTCATGACATTGAGCACAGCCGCTGAACGATATCATTAACGATATCGTTCAGCGCCGGGCTCTCTCCCCCATTCCCTGACATGCAGCAACCTGACTAGATCGTCAGGTTGGCCTGCATGTCAGCCCGATGAACGATGATGACGAACGACCGCTGGAACGCGCGTCGTCGTCATTGTTCATCTTTTTGGGCTTAAAAATGGACGATAAAGTGGAAGACTGAACGATAACGATATCGTTATCGTTCAGTCGTCCACTTTATCGCCCAGTGTGTACGCACCTTAAATGTGAGATATCAGAGAGATTGGAACAGTCTATAAAAGATACCAAGGCAGGATAAATGCATCCACTTAAGCACACTTGAAGAATCAATTAAAGTATAAAATAAAAATGCATTTCCTGCCAAGTTTGTAACCATTGGCATGGTATTTGTCATTTGTGTGCATTGGAGTATCTGACCACTTCCCAAAATTACCTCAAATCAACCCCTATTGCACAAACTCAAGCTAGCATTTGCAGAGGATCACTACATTAATAAAACGGGCAATAGGATGTCAAACAAGATAACAGGATTGTGAAACAGATACCAAATTAAAAATATCAATAAATAAAAATTAAACATTATGTTGCGTGTATGTTGCTTAGTTAAAGACAATAAAAACCTTTACTGAAATGCAAAAAGACCATTCAACAATTATCTTTTGATACCTACATCGCACAAATAAATATGCTAATAAGTGAGTTTAGAGCTTCATATTTATCAATTATTCTCTCATACTGCCATTATCGAAAATAAAACATGTAGATAGACAAAAGCAATAAAAATTTAATATTTGTTGTATCAAATTCACAAAATTTGCTTAATAAAAAGTAATTATGTTACTAAATGTAATCTATAAAAGAGGAAACACAAAACACAACTGTGTATAAAACGTAGAAGTACTGACTTGAGGTCATCATAAAAAACAGTGTCCACAAGCACATTATTCAGCACACACAATCTATTACTAAGGGGTAAAATGTGCCCTCTCTTCTAAACCATGGTCTTATCAGAACCTGCTGACAAATGCATCACACTTATTGTCCCTCATGCTACATTTAGACAAAGCATAAAATGTTTACTAAAATTCACTAGAGTAGTAAAACAGGAAATATTCACTTCACTTACTGGTAGTCCCAGTATACCTGACTTCACCAGTTACAGGGCATCCAATGTTATGGGATACATGCAGTATCCGACACATGGGATGCTGGCGCTTAGAATACCGGTGCAGGAATCCCGTCACCTGTCAGAATCCCAGAATGGAATCCTGGCCGCCGGCATCCTGAAGGTAAGTAGCAGGGTTGGGGGGGAAGGGTTAGGCAGTAGGGTGGAGAGTTAGGTTTAGGGTACGGGGAGAGGGTGGTTAGGTTTTGGCACTAGGGTGAATTTAGGTACAGGCACTGGGGAGGGAAGGTTAGAGTAGGCAGAGGGTTAGGATACCGACCAACAGGTGTCTGTATCCTAACCCTGCGCCGGCATCCTGTACCCATCCCAATGTTATAGCACAGCACACAATAGAAATTATAGAACCCTGTATGCAAGTGCTGATTCCAAACCAGTTTTCTTACAAAGCGTGATGCACAAAAAAGCAGGTTGAGTCTCCCATATCCAAATACTCTGTACGGAATTATTTCGGCATGACTCAGATAATGAAACCTTTGATTTTTGATGGTTCAATGTACACAAACTTTGTCTAAGGCACAAATTATTAAAAATATTGTATAAAATTACCCTCAGGCAGTGTGTATATGAAAGATAAATGAATTTAATTTCTGTACACAAACTTTGTTTGAGCCACAAAATTATTGAAAATATTGTATAAAATGACCTGCAGGCTGTGTGCATAAGGTGTATATAACACATAAATGCATTCTGTGTGTATATTGGGGTCCCATTCCCAAGATCTCATTATGGCATGCAATTATTCCAAAACACACAATATTCCGTTATCCAAAATACCCCTAGTCCCAAGCATTTTGGATATGGGACACTCAACCCGTATAAACAAGCATTTAGGAAAAACAGACCTCTCATGGAAAAAAATACTGTATGTTAGGTTTTCTTTTTCTTGTTCTGGTTAGATGCTTTTTTAAAAAGAAAATTGAAGGGTTTTTTTTGTTTTAAATGTAGGAGACAAATCCAACCATAAATTAAATGTTTTAATTAAAAAATTTCTTATTACATTTCCCAAAATACACTGTATAAGGATCAAAGACTGTGTATGCTGAAGTTACTTGTGTGTACAATACAAAAAGTGAAAAAAAAAAATAAGCTTATGTGAACGGACCCTCAAATCACAATACAGTCTCACAAGGAATTTCTCGACTAAACTTTACAATGTTGTTGTATTGTATTGTTGCCTTAAAGATGCAATGGACACATGTTCTATTTAGCCTTGGCGTTTATCCCTAACGATACCCACAAAAAAAAACAAAAAAAAAAACCTCTTTAACAAGTACCAACTATGTCAGAGATACCCAGCTGTAATAACCCACACCAATATTTAGTTGATAAACACAATGGCAAGGACATCAAAAAAATAATTAGATTTAATATTGTACGGTTTGGTGTTGGCTATTTGTTCTGCTTCGTCTCACCAGTATGAACTCTCATGTGCTGTTTCAGTGAAGCTTTCAGTCTGGTTTTATACTCGCAATGTTGGCAATGAAAGGGCTTTTCTCCAGCATGCACTCCCATGTGTCTCTGTAGTGCCAGTTTCGATGAACACTTCCTGCAGGAGAGAAAACTAACCTTGTCACAACTTAATAACAAAAAAACTCATTACACAAGAAACAATGAGAGCATTAATGGCTTCATCCATAGATGAAGCAGGCACATTTTCTTCACAACCTTAACAATGAAAAAAAAATAAAAAATAAAGTTTCTCTCCCATCTTACTTCTCTTTACACTGGGACATATGGTATTTTGTAATAATCTTAATCCCCGACAGATTATTTCCATTTATTGGTCGGAGAACAGCCATAGTGCTTGCTCAGATGACGCACCGTGAAATTATACCTTTTGGACTATGAAGGTGATTATGACCTCATGTCTATGAAAATTTAGATTAGAGTTACCAAACGGTCACCAGAATATTCCTCACATTACACATTTCAAGCTTTGCAACATATGCACTGTTTAAGAAATAGGCAACGTGTTAATAGAATCTCACAAATCTATTATTCCACTTAAACCCCCCCCCCAATAAAAGTTGAAAAAAAACTCACATGATCAGAGTTTACACTAAATAGGAAGCTGAGAGACATTTGCTTCCAATCCATCTTCACCCATGATCCTCTTACACCCTTACACCCTAGTTCTCCCTAGTAGAGGATCTTGGGCTAAATGTAATACAGTGTGAGCCGATGCCGCTTTGGGAATACATGCAAGTATTACCGTATTTTTAAAGCAGCAAGCATGATAAAGGCAAAACAAAGCTGGTTTTGCCTTTAACATGGGCTTTAAAAATACAGGAATACTCATGTATTCCCCCAGCGGCACCGGCTCACAGTCTGTTACATTTAGCCCCTTATCTTTTTCTGGAACATACAACACAAATCTGAACAACAATTTCTATATTAAACTTAAGTCAGTTATGAGAACAATCAGCAGACTATATGTCACACGTATTTGAACAAATAAGAACCAACAAAATCTCACTGTAATTTAGCAGAATCCCAAACTGATCCATTTGTTTAGGTGATGGCTGCTTTGTAATATATTTAAATATGTTTTCCTGAAATGTAAAGACCCCCATCCCCAAAGTAGTATATTATAAATACTGCACCTCACCAGACAGAGAACAGGCAAATCTGTTAGGACTTAACAAAAACTGCAAAATATTAGATACCATGTATGATCTCATGTTACAAAACTAATCTCTCTGAGTCACAAACTTATTATGCTTTACCCGCAAGGGTTGTATCTATAATGGATGCAGGGTGTGTGGTACACATGGACCCCTGGGTCCAGGGGGGCCCACACCGTACACCCTGCACCCATATTTAGTTATACTTACCTCTCTGCAGTCTCTAGAGTGCTGCTCTGCAGAAATGTTGCCCGCAGCTTATTCCCAGGGACAACTTTTCTGCATATGCATGAGTTACAGGGAAAATGGCAGCTGCCATTTACCAGATGACTCACATGCACAGAAAAGATGTCCCCGGGAATAAGCTGTGAATGACATTTCCCTGGAGACTCAGACATGCGCAGTAGAGTCTGGCATTAGATCAGAATCTACTGCGCTGGCAGAGAGGATGGGGCCCAAACAAAGGCTGCACACGGGCCCCCTCCTCTCTTAAAACGCTCCTGTTCACCCGGCATAGGGATAATCTCAAACCACTGCAGGTAGCTTTCACAAGGGAGTTTACACTATAAATGTCAAATCCTGGACACAAACCATTAATTACCCTTCTCTTGTATTTCTATTGGGCTCTAGAAGGATACAATATTCCTCAATTATAAAATCATTCAGGTTTGTCTACAGAAATGTCAGTTATGCAGCTACATTAATTGCAGATGCTAAAACTTTTTGTTACTTTCATTCTAGCTCAGATGAAGTTCTGCAGAATTAGATATCTTGGAGTTTTACCAACAACACTGTAGTGAGACTGCATATTCAACTACTATACGGTTACTACCGACATTTCATTACAGTGATTAGTATAACAGCAGAGTTTTAATTACGGAGACTTCAAATAACTTTAGACTAAAAAGATCGCTGATGTGAGCGGATTTGTATTGGTGACAGCATCGACACAAATATAAATATTCTCATTTATACTATTTAGATGGTCCTTACGGTATTTGGATTTTAGCATACAGAACAATTAAAGTAACATATCTGGGCAATATAAAATTAAGCTATAATTACTATATTTAATTACAGATCTACAGTTTACTTTGGATACTCAAGACTGTTATCTAAAACCTCTGAGCTGATAATGTGTTAAGAGCTATAAAACATATAGGATATCCTAATTGTTATTACTGAGAGAGGGTACCATGAGTATTTTGCAATCTATACTCAATGGCCCTCATTCAGAGCCGTTCGCTATTTGCGGTCGTTCGTTTAAAAACAAGGGGTGGCTATTCAAATGATCCGTACGCACATTGCAGTTTGTTCACACCTCTAAGTCTGAACGAACGAGCAAAACATACGCTCGTTTATTTGTTAAAAACGCCCCCTGGCCGCTCGCATCCTACGTCATGTCCGCTATTTATTAGATTAATCGAGTACATCGACAAGGGTATGAACTGCTCGCTATTCTTGTGGTTGGTGTTTGCTACCACAAATTTGCGAGCAGTTCTGGCTCTAAAATAACCCAGTGACGTGATCAATGACGCTGCTGTTTTAAATATACACACCCATAAAACGCCCGTTTTGACCTTTAAGCACGCCTGCGTTCGGATCTCCACTCCCCATTTTCAAGCACCTTCCCCTGTTACCACCCACATACGCCTCATTCTGTCACTCAAAATAGCAGGCACTCGCTATATAGCGTACAAACGATTTTCGGCCGCACTGACTGGTTCGCGCATGCGTACTAAAAAGCGTACGCATGCGCAGATGTGCAAACATCGCTCGGAACGAGCGTACTGCCGCTAACGAGCGGCTCTGAATGAGGGCAAATATTCACTATTATTGGCAACATGTGCAATCCGATTAAAACATCAGCACTGACACACACCATTTAAATTTAAGAAAAATATACTAGAACAATAAACACACATTAGGACACCTGTTTTAATTTTAATCCATGCTCTCCACTCTGTCACTTTTGTTCCATTTTTTGTTCACACTGTGAGGGAGATGTACTAAGCCTTGGCTAGAGATAAAGTGGACAGAGAAAGTACCAACCAATCAGCTCCTGTAACTTTTCAAACAAGCTGTAACATGACAGTTAGGAGCAGATTGATTGGTCCTTTATTTACATAGGGCATGTTCATATAGCCATGAGATTTTGGGCTTATTAAGCATCCTTGGAAGTGTGCTGCTATTTATTATGCCAAGACTCTTAATTGAAAAGTGAATTTATTTTGGAAGCTGAAATGTATTACTAATTTGCTTAGTCAAATGGCTAACTTATTTGCTATTAACTAATGTATTTTTATGGCATTCATTTGTGATTTTAGGTTTTATTGAGTATATTTTAATAAATTGAATATTTATTTTATTCCTATTAGTTGAACATCGCTTTCTTTAAGACATTTTACTGCTTCATAAGAAAAATTTCTTCAATTTACTTTATAGAAGTGGGGCAATACATTATAGAAAGCAGCAGTTCTACTAAATGAAACAGTGTCACCAGTAAGTCCAGCGCAGTTATTATTTTTGTGTAGTAATTGTGAACCTCTTCTTATTGGTTTCTCACCCTGCTCTTCTGTCTTCTACCATTGCTTTTATGTGTGCTATAAACACCTTCTAGCACTTTCCTTCCATGCATCTCTAAACTCATCCACCAACCCTGAAAAAATTCAGTGAGAAAGGCCACCTAGATTACACACATACAGTCCACCAATGCTAGCAGCAGATTACCACAAAATGTTGTCACACCCTTACACTTGGCCTGAATTGCATCATGGGAGAAGTGCCGAGTATAGTTAGAATAATATAGAATAATACAGAAGGAATATGAATAGATGTTTCTATGAAACTTGTATTAAAAGTCCTGCTCACACTAAATATGGCCTGGATTTAATTACTTAGGTTTTAGCAACTGGAATTCTGCATACTCCCCCACATTCCTTCCACAGATTCCATGTATTAATTAACAAGTTGTGCATGGATGGTGTTTAATATAGAACTGCTTCTGACAACACAATATTCTCCCATCAGTATTGTGACAGGAGCCTCACACCGGTATATATGCTCAAAATGTCATCATGATAACACCCGACCTTTGCCGATTTTAAGGTTAGTGTTAAATTGCAGTTAGGGTTACCACATGGCCAACATTCCAAATCACTTGTTTCCTACCATGACACAAACCCTGTTGTCACACAATTAGACAAGTGACCTCATTGCCTCCTATAAGATTGGTACACTCATCTTCAGTAATTTGTGCCACTGTGACCAATCTGATCATCAGACTGGCTATAGTCATCCTGAACATAGAGGCAATCCATATAGTCAGGAGCTGAAGATTAGTACAAAAAGGATTCCATGAAGTTAGTCAAATTCTCATACCAGCTTATATTACTCATGTGCTCTCATGTCCCATATAGCTACAACTGAATATCATAGGGGGAATTCAATTGTTGTCTTGGGCGCCCTGTGGAGCTATTCAATTGTTGTGCAGAACGGGTGCGAGTAGTTGGCTTTTGGGTGCTCCAATCTGCATTTTGGCCAGCGCCCTCTATAGTTTGGACAGGTTTGGCCGCTTTACGCATCTAAACCGAATGCATTTGGCCATGACGTGCAAAAAGTAAATGTGAGCCCAAAACAACTTAATATCTCCCTGTCACTTTAGACGGGAGAATTGGGGTGTGAGGGTACAAAAAAAATAAATAAAAAAAAAGTTTCCTCCAACACTCCAAGGGGGAGGGGGAGGGTTGGCAGGGACAAAACTCAATCACTGCCATATTTTGCAGATTTAGTACCACCGACATAAGTTTTCCTACTTACCTATATGAAGTGCAAAGAAAAGCTTGCTATATGGATGGACACTGTCATTCCAGAACTTTTCCCAATGGTACAGACAGGCAGTTCTGAATTGCAACTCACATGGACAGTTTTGGTAGGATCAGAGGCAGGGCTTGGGCATCTAATTTTTGCACAAATTTTGAATCTCTGTAAGTTTGGGAGGATGCTAAATTACTTAAAGGGAATGGTCCCTGTAACAAAGCTTGCAATGCTCATAGCTCAATACACAGCTACTGACTATGAGAATTGTTGGGAGTGCAACATTCCTGATGCAAGATGCTAGCATATAGCACATGACTGAGCATGAACTATGATTAGCCAATCCCTTTACATTCTCGCTTATTGGAATGTCCCACACTTTTCTCTGTTTCCTGGTTAATAAACGTTAAATACAGAAATCAGTAGACAAAGTTGAACTTTAATCACTACTGAACATGTGTATAAAAACAGTGCCAGATGTTTGATAGTTTTTAAGATTAATTCAGAAAAAATATATATATGCTAAATTTCTTTACAACAGTTAAATCACTGGAATGTAATTGCAACCAAATTCACTCAAAGAACTCTCACAATATGTACGTGTATACATGCAATAGCCAGCTTCTCAATTTAATAGCTCATTACCAGTGAGGCTTACAGCTTCAAGCAGAGATCCCAGATGTTTGTAAATGTTTATATGCACAGTTAAAATTACAAGAGAAAAAAATACAGGCAATGTAAAGCATATCTACAAAGGCTCATATGGTAAAGACTTATTCACACCAAAGACATATAAAGCAAATCAAGAGGAATAAAAAGTAAAAAAACATTTATCAAATCTGGAGGAACACAAACATACCATTGACAATGTTTCCCATGGCTGTGAATACACATTTGTATATTGAATGAAAGCATCCTTGTATCAACCAGAATACATTATCTAGTGCACTGTAGTTGTGGTAACTCTGCAGACAGTACATGATGACAGTCTCACTACTTTCCCCTGCTGGCATTTCCCCCTATCTCATGAAAGCTGTACTCGTGGCTACACAAGAGAGACAGGGGAAGAATGAGCCAAATATGATCTCATTCAGGATGGCTAACCATGTAATCTGACTCAGCGCAGTGACTGTTCTCACAGACAAGAATTAAAGCTGCAGCCTAATTTATTAACACAATGAGGCATAAATCTACTTTAAATTTATTTTCATTTAAAAAAAAAAAAAAAATGGTTAGAAGGAACTTTGGGTGTTAAATACAAAGTATGTATGATTTTATACTTTGGAAAGCCTAGTAAATACACTGAAGTGTCAAAAGTCGTGGAATAGCAGTATGTAAACGTAAGGGTAGGTGGCGTCACCATACTGTGACGTCTTGGAAATGCTCAGACTTGCATCAGTTGTAATCTGAATCTCGTGAGTCACTTTGAACTTCGGCTAGGCTGCTCATAGCAAGGCGACGTGAATAAGCAAAGTTCGAACGGGGCACGATAACGGGTGCCCGACAGGGGGGACTGGGGACTTCCCATTTCCAAAGTTGTGCTATCATTCAACTTTCCTCGATCTACGGTGTCATGCGTGTACCAGGAGTACCTCATGGAAGGCATTACACCACAGTGGACAGCGCAGCGGGCAATCACAGGAGCTCAATGATGGTGACCAGTGGTATTTGGCCAGAATAGTTTGTGGTAACAGACAAGCATCACTGGTTCAAATCACATCCACATTCAATGCAGGAGATAAAACACATTTCCAGCAGGTCAATGCTTTGGCTTCCATGGGATATGAGAGCAGAAAACCCACCAGAGTGCCTCTGTTAACACTACAACACGTGACACAGCACCTCACCTGGGCTTGTGACGTCACTAATTGTAACCTGGAGGACTGGCAACATGTGATGTGGTCTGATGAGCCACAGTTTAAGTTGTTTCGGGCTGATAGTAGGGTTCGGGAGTGGCGCAGACCCCATGAGGCCATGGACTTCAGTTGTCAACAAGGCACTGTGCAGACTTGGTGGTGGTTCCATAATGGTGTGGGGTGTGTTCATGTGGCATGGGTTGGGTCCGCTGGTCCACCTAAACAAGTCATTGACCGATAACCACTATGTTGCATTGCTTGGTGACCATTTGCAGCCTTTCATGGACTTCATGTACCCCCACAACAATAAAATATTCCATCAGGATACTGCACTATGTCATTGGTCCCAAATACGAGTATGAGAGGAAGACAGATATTCTGGTAAAACTATTAACACCCAAATAATTATACATTTTGAATGTTCTGTGTAAACATTTATAGTGCAGGGTTTAAAAAGTATGTGAACCCTGGAAATTAAATACCAGATTCATCCTCCTTTGGCAGGAATAACCTTAGCCAAACCATTCCTTTAGCTGCGGACTAGACCTGCACGGTTAGGAGAAATTTTCAATCAGTCTTCCTTAAAAATTGTTAATTTTAGCAATAATCATGGGAAGCCTGGTGTATAATGCTTTCTTCAGGGCATGCCTCAGTCGGGTCAAAGACAAGACTATGACAGGGCCACTCCGGAAGGCAAACTTTCCTCTGTTTAAACCACTGAATTATTGATTTAATTCTGTATTTTGGGCTGTTGTTATATTGCATCACCCAACTTCAGTTGTGCTTCACCTGGAAAACAGCTAGCCTTATGTACTTCTGCAAAATGTCTTTGGAATTAATTTTTCCATCAACGAGGGCAAGTGGTCCAGGCCCTGAGGGTGCAAGGCAGCCCAAAACCATGATGCCCCATCCACAATACTTAGTTGGGATGAGGCTTTGATCCCGGTGTGCTGTGCAATTTGTTTCTCCACACCAAGGGGCTAATTCAGAGGTGGATACAGGCATTGCGGTGTCTTCTGGCAGTTCCCCATCTGTGACTTTATGCAAGAATCTCTACAAAGTCCCTCCTTGATGTACATCTGTGTAAGGACAGACGCCCACTTTCAGCATCTGTACACGCTGTAATAGCGCTTGTGTATCTTTAGACTCCACTATCGGTCACATCATCAAAACTTGCAGCCCTACAGCAGGTGCAGATTTACAGTATGAGTATGGCCGCCAAAGGGAGCGATTGAGCATCAGAGCAAACAAATACTTCAGTGACACAACCGCGACACTCCCAAAGTTGTACCATCTCCATGCGTCTGTTTAGCCACCTCCCACGAACACCCACACCTTTCACCTATGTTAGATGACAGCTGCTGCCACCATAGCGACAGTGGACACATTACCAAAGGAGAAACAGAGATGGTAATTAATTGGGTCCAGCTGCTGAAATCAGAAGATATTACAGTAATCCTCTAAACAACCCTGTCCTAGGTGAGAAGGCACTGCCATGTAGTTGTATTGCCAATTGCCCTGATTCTTCATGGTTTTATATTTGCGGGAGGTCCATTACATCAACCTCAATGCCAATCAAATCAACTAAGCCTCGTCAAACCCGCAGAGATATTAATGCTATAAATTTTGAACAACTATCCACCCACTTCTCTGCAACAATCACTCTTACCAATTTCTAATTTCACTTCTCCCGAGACTGCTGTATCACACCTGAACCAGACCCTAGAACTAGCCATTGATGAAGTCACTCCAGCTACCCATCACACTCCGCGTAGACTTAGACATCAACCGTGGCATTCCAAATTGACAAGACACCTACAAAAACTCTCACGTAAAAGTAGAACATCAGTGGCGAAAGTCTCATACTCAAGTGACTTCCTCACATATAAGACTATCTACCCCTCTTATTGTAATGCACTGGATATTGCCAAATAAACCTATTTCCAATCTGCCATCTCTGCCCAAGAGACTTTTTAATACATTTAAATCATTTCTTACCCCTCCGTCACCCAACCCACCTGCTACTATCAGTTCACAAGATCTTGCTTCCTATTTCAAGAACAAGATTGATAATATCCGAAATGAAATGGTATGCACTTCCTCAGCCAGGAACTTGTTCAATTCCCTACCTGAAATCAGTGGCACGTTCTCATCATTTGAATCCCACTAATGAAGATTAACTATCCATCTACACTCCTCCTACCTCTACTCTTCATCCTATACCCTCTAAAATCAGTAAAGCTCTGTCTCCTGTGCTCATCCCACACTTAACTAAAATCTGTAATCTCTCTTTCTCTACTGGTATCTTTCCATCACTGTTCAAGCACGCAGTGATCACTCCCCATTTTGAAAAAACAAAATTCTGACCCCAACTCTCTCTCAAATTAGCGTCCTATCTCCCAGCTCCCATGCCCCTCCAAGCTACTGGAGAGACTTGCCTACACTTGCCTCACACACTTTAAACACCCACAACTTATTGGACCCACTTCAGTCAGGCTTTCGTTCCCAACACTCCACTGAGACAGCACTGACTAAGGTAATAAATGATCTGGTCACTGGCAAGGCTAAAGGCCATTTTTCACTTCTAATTCTTCTAGATCTCTCTGCTTTGACACTGTTGGAGTACCACAAAGCTCAGTCTTAGGTCCTCTGCTTTTCTCAATCTATACCACCTCTCTTGGCAAACTAATCAGCTCTTTTGGTTTTCAGTATCATCCGTACACAGACGATACTCAAATTTACCTATCCTTCCCTGATTTGTCACCATCTGTGCTGGTCCGCGTCACTAAATGTCTCTCTGCCATTTCATCTTGGATGTCATCTCACCACCTCAAACTTAATATATTCACAACAGAATTAATTATATTTCCACCGGCCAATAGTAGTTACCAACCTGATATCTCTATTACTGTTGACAACTCGACAATCAACCCCACAAGCTCGCTGCCTAGGTGTTATCCTTGACTCTGAACTGTCTTTTGTATCTCACATTCAATCTGTCTCTAAACCCTGTTACATAATTCTAAAAAACAGCCAAATTTCGACCATATCTTACGCCAGACACTGCAAAAACTCTAATACATGCACTCATTTCCCGCATAAACTATTATAATAGTCGCCTTATTGGTCTTCCCATAAACAGGCTCTCCCCACTACAATCCATTTTGAATGCAGCTGCGAGGTTGATCTTTCTCAAACGTTCAGTGTCTGCTGATCCACTCTGTCAGTCCCTCCATTGGCTACTAGTCTTTTACCGTATTAAATTTAAAATACTTACACTCACACAAAGCTATTAACCAAATCACGCCAACATACATCTCTTCACTTATATCAAAAGATCTTCCAACCCGACATCTCCGCTCTGCACAAGATCTGCGTCTCTCATCCCCACGTTTTACTTGTTCCCATGCACGGTTACAGAACTTTTTTCGGGCTGCACCCACCCTGTGAAATGCCCTCCCACGCACAATAAGACTTTCTACTAGTTTCCAAACATTCAAGCGTTCTCTGAAAACTCACCTCTTCAGACAAACTTAGCAGATTCCAGGACCGCCCACATAACCTTTATAGCTTCCTTATCTAACTCCCTTCTTATAGTAAACAACTATCACATCTTCTCTTTATTCAATTTAACATCCTCCTAACACTAGGCCAACTTTCCAGTGTGAATGGATTATACAGCCCACCAAGAACATCCGCAATCGGGCTATTCTTGTGTATGAACACCTATTTCCGTATTGATTGTATACTCGCGAGCAGGGCCCTCTTACCTTTATGTATGTCTTTTACGTATGTTTTTTACAACCCAGTAAAATGTTAATTCAAATTGTAAAGCGCAATGGAATTTGCTGCGCTATATAAGAAACTGTTAATAAATAAATAATAGAACACAGGGATAAAACGCACACTCTCTAATTGCTGTCCACATGCCATCAAATATGGAAATTGCAGACAGATTGATTAACTGCAATATATTTCTGTGCCATGTATATCAGAGTATAGTAAAGCTGGGTACATACTTAACGTTTGTGTACCCAGCAATCTCAGCCCCAATGGGGCGACATATCGGACAGTCCGTACACCCTGGACGATCCGGTTCCCAACCGCCCGATATGCCGGCCCCCGCCACATGGGATAGTCAGCCGAATCGCCTGAGCTTTTGTACATGCACGAAGATGCGGCTGACGACCCCACGGGAGCGTGCACTACACGATGTAGTGCATAAACACTGCACAATATTGACGATTTTTCGTTCCTATGCTTCAGAATCGGCCAAATAGTTAGCAATATTGTGTAGTGTGTAGGGACCATAAGTGTTAAACTACCACTACAAGGTGTTTAGGAATAAAGGCTTTAAAATTTCACAGTACCACGGTACAGTTGCTAATAAAGTAGATGTTGAAGAAACAGTCTGGAACCTTGGGAATGATTGACCCACCAAAACCAATAAACCGGATGCATATTTGTGGTTAAACTATAAAACAAAAGAAACAAAAAGCCATCTGTGTGCAAACTCAACGGAAGTGTGACTTTCTAAACATTAGATTTTGAACTAAACATGTATGACACAAAATGGCATCAGTTTTGCATAGTATACTAGACTTTTTGTCTAGAAGTCTATTAAAGACCAAAGCAGGGAGAGCTGTAGCTGGACTATTAGAAGACAATGACATGCGCACCCCCGCCCACCCCCCCCACTCCCCCTGTTAAAGAAACATGGCATTTAGATACAAAGATAGGGCAGCTGGGAGGGGAAGCAATCGGGAAGCCGACTGCCTATATACCGGCAGCCGGCTTCCCGACTGTGTTATCCCGGCAAGGGTGAAATGCCGAGCGTCTAGATGTAGACGCCCGCATTTCCCCGACGCCGGGAGACCGGCATCACGATCGTAGTGATGCCGGGCGCCGCGAGCGGACAGCCGCGCGGGGGGGGGGGAGGGTTTAAGGTTTAGGGCTCCCGGGGGGGACTTAGGGTGAGGCACCCCCCCGGGAGGGTTAGGCTAGGGGGAGGGAGGGTTAGGCACCCCCGGGGGGGACTTAGGGTTAGGTAGCGGGGAAGGGGGTGGTTAGGGTTAAGCACTTGGGGGGGAAGTTAGGGTTAGACACCCCTAAGGAGGGTTAGGGGGGTTAGGTTAGTGGATACTTACCTATCCACGATCGGGATTTCCAGCGCTGACGGGCTTCCGCTACGTCGCACTCTGCTCCTGTCGGGCTGCCGCTGCCGGGAATCGAACCGCCGGCCATGCGGCCGGCGGTATTTCATACCCATTCCGCTGGGAGATATGCCTAGACTGCAAGGAATGATTTAATTACAGACAGGGTCAGATGTATGAACACACATTATGTGCAGCGTTACCACTTCCCTGCATGTAATAATGCAGGGAAGTAATCAGAATGATGAAGGCACTATGCATCCCAGTCATTATCGGCATCGCTATAACTAGATAGGGCGCCAATCTGGATTTGAAAATTATAAACGGTCAGTGATACTGACCATTCTTATGAGTGCAGCTATCGACTTCGACAGCTGCCGCTGTCTCTGCTGCACAAACAGCACTGTCCCTGGCTGTCAGAATATGCAGGCAGGAATTGTGCTTACAAAAATAAAGAAAGATTATTTTTTTTTACCCCAATATTAGTCTGCAGTTAGGAAATCTAGACTGGCGCATGCACAGATTAGCTGCAAATGCAGTCACAGATACCAAAGGAGAGTCCGATTCAACAGAGGTGAGCTAACACGATCTCTCTTTGGCAAAAGCATTTTTAAAACATCCAGCCTCGAATGAGCGAAGCAGGGCCATGCATTTAAAGAAAAGAATATTACATCTTCCCCTAATGTATACATTACGGTGACAAGTTTCAGGGTAACATCGACTTGTGCCATTAACACACTAGATTTTCAATCCAAAATGTGTGCAAGATTTTAAATAACAAAAAAAAAAAAAAACCAGAAAAAAAAACCAGAACTCCCCCAGTCTGAACCACTCTCCGTAAGCATGTAAAAAGAGACAGCAGACCTTTTTGCAGAAAAGAAACAAACCATGGGAGATATAAAATACAAAGCAGTCACACAAAACATATATTGCGCTTTAATTGTTCTTTACTGACACCTCTTGGAAAATATGTATAATACTTTTAATGGACAGTTCTATTTTAATTAAAAAAAAAAAAATATTACAAAATGGCATAGATAGAATGCTCAATCATAAAAGCCCTCAATACACATACATACATTCACACATGTGTACGGCCCTCCCATTCAGAAAGGTTTTTAGTACAGATAACACAGGTAGCAGCAGTGGGAGGGCAATAACTCAGTGGATTACGCTCCCCATGAGATGTATCATACCCTTCTGAGGAAACAGTTACATGTTTATAACAGAGAAACGTGTTAAGAACTCATCTGCAGGCTCATCCACTATTGCCATTGATTCTGGTGGCTCATGTGAAAATAATCGAAACCTCGCTGATACAAGCACTTTGGACTCTTCACGTCAGCGTTACCTGTGTCTCCCTCCCTAAATACCGTCCGATGAGGTGTTGCTCCTGCTGACATTGCTCCATCTCGAACATCAGGTGGATGCCTATACATCTCACAGAGAGCGTAATTCACTGAGGTTTTGCCCGCCCACCACTGCTACCCCGGGACAAAGAACTAGGGATCGAGATCTGCAAGGTGGTGAGGTAGATTCATGGTGAGGAGGTTGAGCATAACGCCAGCATTTGGGCTCCCTGATAATTACTTTGTAATATCGCTTAAACAGATTTCCGAATAAAGCAAAGTGGATCCCCGTATCACACCGCATTTGCAAAGTCATAGTGGACTATATGTACATTTCTCTTGAGGTTATCCTGCCTTGTTTTGTATAAGTTTTTATATATTTAAAAACATTTTTGCCCATAATAAAGTGGTTTTATTACTGTATTCAAGGTGTAATTTATACCCTACTAAATATGTCATATTAAATGAATTTGTAACTTTATTTAGCACTCCCTTGTGTATTTATTTATTTTTTTTGTGTATTTATTATTTCCAGAACCTTTTTTGGGAGCAGCAATACGGGTAACAATTGGTTTATAAATATAAATATATTTTATTTGCGCCTGATTTAGGTATTTAGTTATATCTGAGTTTTTTCTTTTTCTCCAATACGCCAAGCTGTACACTGTGGGGCTGATACAGCATTGCACGTAAGTGCAATGCTGAACGCAGATTCTTGATTGGGAGTCTGCGCATGCGAATGTGTAGAACAGGTCCTGCGTGATCACACGCAGCCCCTGACATGCCTCTGCCTGATTGACAGGCAGAGGCATTTAAGGGGCGGTGCGGGGGCGAAGATATAGAGCGTTTCCAGAAACAGGGTGTGACGGCCCAGTTTTTTTTCTTTGAGTGATAAGGCCAGAGGTTGCATCCACGGACGCAGTTTCCTGGCCTCGCAAGCCAGTCAGCCTGCATAAGCTGAGGCTTACTCAACTGGCCGGCAGCCCGGCACCATCCACCATCGTGACAGACAGTCGTGATGGTGATCCCAGCCTACGATCTTGGTCACGGTGCTGGGATCGCAAATGCAGCAGGGGGAGTCATACACCTCCTGCTGCATATGCATATTAGCAAGGACCGAATTGCAAAGCTGCTTGCATGCAGCTTTGCAATTCTGTCCTAAGCTAAATAACCCCCTGTATTAAAAACAAGGGATGCTAGTTCCCATACTGCCATATATGTTAAGCTAATAAACTCACGTCAAGGTGCTCCCCTTGTGTGCAGCACTAGGAAGTGGGCATGTCTGAAATATGCTTGGCAGAGAAATGGACACATCTGCACAAAATAAAGCAACGAAGGCCCACTTATTTTAGATTGCAAATAACCCTTATTGCGATTATGTTTGACTTGAAATCAGGCTATTGTTCTCTACTATTAGAGACCAAATGCCAGTGAACAGGCAAGTCTTTTGTAACCCCATTAAAACTTTTGCTGCCCATTCATGCCATGGTATACAGGGAATAACACCCAAAATAAAATCAGATCACTTTTGTGGCCACATTTCTACATAGATTCTCTCTCAAAACAGTATGATTGGCTATGTGGCTAGATTTTAGCCCAAAGGTCTTATGCTTTGATAAATAATTTAAATAAAATACTAAAGCATCTAGGAAGTTTATTTTAGGCTTTTTCATTTAAATTTAGGGTTAGTGACCCTTTATATATTTAATGGTGACTGTTTTATTGTTGCTTACGAAGTAGTCTTATTTTACTATTTGACCGATCCCATATTCAGTTCTTTTTGTACGGTTTATATTGACGTGGTTATGCTGTCAATGTACTGGTTTCTCTCAACAACGCTATTGGCACTTGATGGGGTCATAAATAAAGTATACTAATAATTGCATATTGTACACATGGAGTTCTCAAATAATCTCAAGTCTTAATTATGTATACTTAACACCAATGGTGCATTAAAGAAACATGTAAATGGAGGGTGCTCTCAAAAGGAGATTACAGGATTATACACTGGACCTAGGCCTAACATATTACAGGGCTGCCGCTTGGACTGCAAACTTGAAAAGCCCACTGCAATAGGTTGGGATCCATTTACAAGAGATGCTGTTATGGAGTATCCTGGAGCACCCTTTATTTACAGGTTTCCTCATTAAGCCATTTGATTATGTTCACAATATCCCTGTACACCCTATTTATCAATACTATGCATTCATCCATAAAAACAAGCTCTTCTCCTACACACAAGATTGAAGCTTACCTACTGCAGATGTCACAAGTGAATTCTCTATTTGGAATAGATTGCAGGCTGGGGGAATCATCTGTAACAAAGATACTGTGGTTGTTTTCTACTTTCTGCTTTCCAGTATGACACGGACCATTATTCATCTTGTGATGGAAGCGCTTTTGGTGTCTATTCATTTGGCTGATGTTCCTGAATCTTTGGTCACATAAGTGGCATGTAGTAAGCCTGCGTTTTTTGTGCTTTGAGGAGTGGGCTTTCATCTGTGTCCTACAACAAAAACAAGTGTTCTGTAAACGCTAGTTAACTTGCAGGCCTATTGTACAAAACAAGAAGAGATAGTGAAACCAATACAATAACACAGAAGTAATAACTTTCTACACATACAAGTCTAAATATCACACTACATACAAGAAAAGATACCAAATGTATAAAAGTTACCAAGTCTGAGTTACACTCACCAGCGGTCCCTTTTTTAGAGCTTGCAAGCACCATAACTCCATTTTCAGCTGTACTATAAAGACCAGTATTTCCCCAACTTCCTTTCAACCTTTGTAATTTTAGACCAAGGAGGAAATGTAATCGGGCCAGAGTTTAGAAGAGTGGCGCATTTCTGTCAAGTTTCAAGATGGCGTATGTAATGAAATGCTACTACAGCCAAACTCGCCAGAATCTCGCCACAAGAAGCCGCCCAATGTTTCTGTTACACATATGTAATAGGGAGTTGTAATCTCAGCACAGGTTCCAGCGAGATATAATCTTGTCTAAAACTTGATATCTATTGCATTTCCTCCTCTTTCTCCCCTCTCATTTCTTTCCCTTTCTCCCTTATCTCTAACTTATTAGTGCAAACTTTGGCATCCTAGCTGATAGGGAGATGCTCACTGATATTTCCCATTGCTCTTTTGAAACTATATGGAAAATGTACAACAAACTAAGCTTTTGTACTCAACGATACTTGTTTTCTGCATAAGCTACTGCTGTCATTTTCCTAACCACTGTATTGCTGTTGGTTATGTGGAGTCTGCCCTTATTTGCTCATTTGGGTTGGATATTAAATATGTACAGGAAAGACTCCCAGATTTACTGTGGAAATGACTGACTGGCTCAAAGTGTTTTATTACAGTAGTACAGCACTTAACTATATATCAAATTGAGAATGTTACTGTATGTAGTCTCCAAAGACTATCATCATCTTCCTATTGCCCTCTTTAGGATAATGCTCATTCACAAAATAGCGCGATTTAGGGTGGTACTCATGAAAGCTTGGATAGAGATAAAATTGTGAGCGATCAAGGGGTCTATTCATGCAAGAATGTGACATTTAGATTTCAGTGATCACACACAGATTTACTTATAAATGTAACATTTAGATTTCAGTGATCACTAAACATCGCACTCTTATATCGGGTTTTGTTGTATTATTTTTTGCTATTCATGTACACTTACCTTATCCCCGATGCCCTGTTCCCTTGCGATCCCATTTACTCACTTTTCTTATCGCACCTTCTGTAGTCCCATTACATTCTGCACATGCGCCATAGCCTGATGTACTTCTCTCTTCTGCGCATGCATCAACATCTTAGTGAGCTGGAGGCAGCAGGGACAGTATGTGTGCGCGCGTGGGGAGGGGGTCAGAGTGAGCCGTGCTGGTATTTCTATAGGATCCAACAGGGGGGGGGGCACTATTGGATGAGCAGGCAGCAGCTAGGATGGAGGACTATTGGATGAGTTGGGGTGTGTGAAGCAGCAGCGGTGGCAGCGTGGAGGCACGGGTTAGGGGACAGAGCAGCAGGGAGGCAGCAGCCTGCTTCATTGGCAGACTTTTTTTTTCTCTTCTCCTCCGATTGGCCAGCATGAGTGAAGGGGGCGGGGGGAGTGCAGTATCTGCTGCTCTTCTCCCTTCAGTAGCGGGTACACACTGCCTGATGTGATATATACGGACAACATATCATCTAGTATGTACCTGGCTTTAGGAGCCAATTGATTAGTACTTTAGCTTTCATAATTCTCTCTCTCCAAGCCTTCATGAATACCCCCTTACTGTACATGGTTGAAAGGTTTCATGTAACCTCCTGCTTGTAGGAGTACCTCTAAATAGAATAATATTACATATATTAAAGAGGAGACATGCACTGCACATCAGACTTTCTGCAACAATTTTTATAATTTCTTATTCGAGTATTCCTTCAGACATCTTACAATGAGGTTACCTGGCACACACAGATTTACTTATAAAATGTAATCAGCAACTGGAACAAGAAACATAAGGACACATCTCCTGTACTTTAGTTCTGTAATAGTTTTGTTTTTTTTAAAACTTACTTACTATATGTTTTAATGCTGTATATTTTGGGTTCTATTATGAAAGCGTGACCTGTATTTTATTTACTCTACCCTAATCTTCAAGAGGTTGATTAAAGAACATTACAGTCAAGTTCAAGGAAAATCTAGAGCAAAAGAAAATGTATATAAAAACAAAACAATAAGACAGAACTTAGAGAACCGTGCGGAAGAAAACAGATGTAAAGAATTAGCAGACTTGGGAGAGAGGGTACATTTAAAGGGAATGATAAATACGTGGAACTAAATATCAGAATAACACAACTACTTCCCAGATTACTCCCAGCAGTGTATTCAGGCTTGAAATATTAATGACATGGGTAAACATGTAACAGATTGTTGAAATAATAGCGTGAAATGAAGCTGAATGTGAAATGGCAAATAAAATAAATATATAGTGGGAAATAAATCTCCTTTACCTCCATATTATGTTTTTAGCAAATGCTAGAAATACATCAGCATGTAATTAGTATTCAGATTATTCTCTCTTGACTAGTCTATGCCTGTGCCCCCAAAGGATCTATAATAGATACAATTATTGTTTGTTATCTGTAGAACACACACCAAGTTTATCTCAGTGACTGAAACCCCTTGAAAATATTATATATAAAAAAAAAGGAAGGTTCCTTGATGCATTTTATGTATAACTCTTCTAAATATTTTTATTTATTAAAAGAAAAATACTTGACAGGCAGTACTGTTGTTCACCAGTGTTTTTCACTTGTTTAAAATCTCACACTGCCTGTCTCAAAATCAGTGAATAAGGTATCACATCATACAGGCAGATGATTTGAAAACAATGGAACCATTTATATGTAACAAGTTATATCTAATGAACTCAAATCACCTCAACAACTTGACAAAGTAAAAGCTTATGGCAAGTATTTTTACTGTTGGCCATACACTGCGAGATAAATCTCACCATCAGACAGACTAATTATCTGATATTGCCATACACTGTCACATAATTGGTCTGTCTGTTTGATGTTGAGTATATCCACTGTCAGTTCCAAACACCAATTATCACATCTGTCGGGCAAGTGAAAGATTTCTCATGCCCGACTGAGCGATATTAGCCAATTCAGCTGATCTGGCCAATAATTGCAGTGTAAGGTCGCCTTAAGTAGGAATCGTGAAAATGAATGGTTCCTCAAATACCTGATTACTCCATTTTATGGTTCTCACAGAGCAGAGTAACTAGACATTTTGGTGCCCTGTGCGACAAAGAGCATTGGTGCCATGCTATAATTTCTATGCTGATTTCTAAATTTAACGCTATAGTCATGTTTTTTGGCATATTCTGAGATTTGATGCTAAGGATTTATTATGAAGTTGCAACTTTTATTGTTCCTCTAGCCATTTTTTAGACTAACAGGTGGGGGTTTGAAGTAATCTGGTGGATTATTTCTTCGGCTGGTGCTACATCACTGTTTTCTGCTATACTTATGGTTGAGATTCAGCGACTTGAAACTTTTGTTTAATACATTATGGATTTCTCACGACTGGTGTGTTCTATGATCACCAGGTGTATGCCTCATAAGATCTTACAAGAGTATTATCAGCATTTCCATTCTTATATATTAGTGAGGGACAACAATTTATTTGTTGTCCCTCACTAATATGTAAGAATGGAAAGGCTGATAATACTCTTGTAAGATCAGGTTGTCTCGGAATCGGTATGATTTACCGCCGGACGCATGGCCGGGGGTTCGAATCCTGACAGCAGCATCCCGGCAGCAGTGAAAATCCCGGTCGTACTAAGGTAAGTATTTGCTAACCTATTCTACCCCCTAACCCTCCCTTAGGGGTGCCTAACCCTAACCTACCCCCCCAGAACCTAACCCTAATCCCCCCTCTAAGTGCCTAAACCCAAGTTCCCCAGGGGGGGGATGGGGGGAGTGCCTAACCCCAACCTCCCCCCGGGGGTGCCTAACGCAAAGCCCGCTTCCCCTAGCCTAACGCTAACCTCCCGGGGGTGCCTAACCCTAAGTCCCCCCCAGGAACCCTAAACCTAACCATCCCCCACCCCCAATCCCCCCCGCGGGTATCCGCACTCGGCGCCCGGCGTCCCTTCGATCGGGATGCCGGGCATCGGTCTCATGGCGTATGTCTAATGACAAGGGTCGGGTTTTCGACACCAGTCTTTAAACCCTTGCCGGGATTAGACAGTCGGGAAGCCGGCGGTCGGGATTAGGTCTGCCGACTTCCCGACTGCCACCCGTTGTCTGCACGTGGTGTTGGTAGAAGGTCAGTATCTGTTCTAAATTGATCTTTTGTACCCTGATGATGATGATGCATTAAAGCGCTGGCATTTTACCCCTGCGCCCGTGTCATGCTTTATACCAGAGTGCCACCGCCATGAGCTGCGTATTGCGAGACCGACTGAGGAGCATCTAAAAAGGAGGGCACCTGGGTCCGTATACCTAATTAAAATACATAGACACACACACAAATAGATATACACATACACACGTGGGTAAACTACTGTGAGATAACGCTGTGCCTGTAGGTAGAAATGCTTTTTACTGCATATCCAGCTTTGTGGTTCTACAGTCCTACAGTATACTCTATATCCCAGTATGTACTAGTCTACAGCTGCCCAACAGCCACTTCTGTCACCAGTAGCAAATACCAGCTGAGTGCACATTGCCGTCCTCTGGGTTATTTATATTTATTTCTATGTAGATTGTGTGCAGATGTGAACAGCAGTGGCGTAACTAGGGTATTTGGAGCTGGCGCTGGCGGTGATGCGTGTGTTATGCACAGCCTGAGCCCGCCTCCTGGCGCTATTGGGCAAGCGCTCAGGGGGAGGGAACGGGCTCAGGCGTGCAACACAGGACCGGCGCTGGAAGCCTAGCGCCGGTCCTGTGTAAATGTGTAGCGCTGACCGCACTCATTGCGGTCGGCGCTACACTGGCTAACTAGGGCGGGCGGGGCGGTACCATGGCCCGCGGCGCCCCCCCGCGCCGCCGGTCCAACGGCGCCCAGGGCACGCACCCCGCTCGCCCTGCCCTAGTTACGCCACTGGTGAACAGTCAGTGTTATGTTGTATCCAGAGCTCCGAATGTAGCGATAAACAAAGTAGCATGCAGTGGAAGGTAGTGTGTGAGAGAACCTAACTGTCCCTATCTGCGCTTACCTTCATTTCCTCACTGCTGTCGCCACTGGCCGGTTCCCTTCTTTTGCACAGATTCTCAGTCTTCCGCTGCTTGCAGTATGAATTTCTCCATTTTGGTCCGTTTGCTTTATGCGTTGCTGGAGCGTTCTGTTACACGGGCTGTTGTTCAGCGTTGGAGAGCAGTGGACAACAGCACGTGTAATAGAACACTCCAGCACCGCATAAAGCAAATGGAGAAATTCATACTGCAAGCAGTGGAAGACGGAGCATCTGTGCAAAAGAAGTATTTGGACGAAACGCGTTGGTAGTAGCAGTATCTTACAATATGAACTCTGGCCCTGATTCAGAGCCGGACGCTCTGACAGAGTGCTCGCTCTGAATCAGGGCCGTCCTTCTCTTTTTTTAAGAGCGGCCTCCTGGTCGCTCGCATAGCTGTGGGTGACCACCCACAGCTATAGCGAGCGGCCAAAAAGATGGTCGCGATGGTCAAGACCATCGCGACCATCGAGCTTGCGACGAGACCCTTGTGGTAGGGTCTCATTGCCGCAAGCCCAAAAGTGCTTTTGGCTCTGACAGAGCCAATAGCACTCCCACTGACATCACTTGTCATGTCAGTGGGGCTAGCCCTAGACGGTAGGTGTTCCCATGGGAATGCCTCCATCTGGGCAGCCACGCCCCCGGTCCGCCCACTTGCAAGCGGGTCGATGTTGGCCCAGTGCGCATGCGCACGACGGAGGCGGCTCCGTCGTGCGCATTCGCGAGACCCGGATAGCGACGGGCAAGCTGTCGCTCCCGGTCTCACTAGAAAGGGGGCGCGCTGTCGATGTTGAGTGACAGGGTCTCACGCATATAGAAACCGTTGTAATTCCTACACCGTTCACCTGTTTTGGATGTAATTACCCTCAAATTAAATCTGAAAGTGTGCAGTTAAAGCACATCTTGTTTGTTTCATTTCAAAGCCATTGTGGTGGTGGTGAATAGAGGCCAAAACATGAAAATTCTGTCAATGTCCCAATATTTATGCACCTGACTGTATATTCTCTATTTCACTTTATATATCATCACGTACTATGGGCCTGATTCAGATCTGCTCGCAAGCGGGTCGATGGTGGCACTCGCTCCGGCGCTCGCATCCAAAAGGGGCAGCTGTCAATGTTGATTGACAGCTGCCCCGTTTGGAAGGCGGGGAAGGGGTTGGCTGAGCAAACTGAGGCGTTCCTGCAGGAACGCCTGCCGTTTGTGGGCGGCCCTACTGACATCACTAGTGATGTCAGTAGGTGGACTTCCTGCTCTAATAGTGCAGGAAGTCCACTGGGGCTTGTGGCAATGAGACCCTACCGCAAGGGTCTCGTCGTAAGCCCGATGGTCACGATGATCTTGACCATCGCGACCAACATCATGGCCACTCGCATAAGCTGTGGGTTGTAACCCACAGCTATGCGAGCGGCCAAGAGGCCAGAAAAAAAAAAAAAAACAGCACACGCCCTGATTCAAAACGAGCGCACGCTTTTTGCGAGCGGCTCTGAATCAGCCCTATGTTAAGTATGATACATTAATTTAGCTATGCATTAGCACTTTTGTAGCAAACCAGGCGCGCGCGCATATATATATATTATATATATATATATACACATACACACACACACACACACACACACACACACACACAAAGCTCCTTTAGTCATCTACAACAGCATCAGGCCAAGTGGGATATCAAGCTCTGTATAGCTTGATCACCTAGGGAGAGGCATACGGGGAGACAAACCCAACCTCCTGAGAACACAGCCACCGAGAGCACCTGAAAGTGGTCTCTGGCCGACTCATATACAGTGAGGTTGGGCGGAGGCTTGGACTGTCACTTGGTTCCCCGCTGCAGCGGTCACGGGGAACCACCTTACCTGCATCCCCGATGCTCCCGGCTGCAGTCCTAGGCTTACTCCTGATGCCCGCCGAAATCACCAGTTCCTTCACTGGTGTTGCGGTGCCGGCGGGGGAAGACGGAGCAGCAGCACCTGTGTGGGACTGCTTTTACCAGCCCCACTGTTCAGTAAGGTGCCTCCTGCATGCCAAACAAAAAACTAACTGCCTGTAGCAAGGAGCAGGGTATATATGGAGGAGGACCCAGTGCATCCTGGTAGCTAAGAGCTTGTTAACTGTATGGTGCCTGGATCACTCCAACAACATACCCCAAGGTAA
This sequence comes from Taudactylus pleione, assembly GCA_031769625.1. Classification (NCBI taxonomy): domain Eukaryota; kingdom Metazoa; phylum Chordata; class Amphibia; order Anura; family Myobatrachidae; genus Taudactylus; species Taudactylus pleione. The sequence goes on along the minus strand of JAUIMM010000115.1, from coordinate 16,759,423 downwards.
TTTTTGTGGACCCTATGGACCCCGAACAAGAAAGCACTCAGTATACAAACCAGCCCACATAACCTTCCTCCAGGGCATCCTGTGCTCTGTGCTGCGTCACCGGCCGCACCGCCCTAGTTACGGCCCTTGGTTCTCAAAGTGGAATGTATAGTTCGCGGTACAGAAAGATTAGAGACTAACATAGGCAGATAGATCAATTTCTGGAAGTCTAGAGGAAATTCAAGTGAAATAGTTAAAGAGCCTAATTATTAATAAATATGTGAGCAAGCTGCAGCAGATGTCTGCTTTATTCCAGTGCTATTAACCTCTGATGAATAGTTTCATATTTGGGGCAGAGCTAAATTTCCAAAGTTATCTGATTAGAAAAAATACTGAAAAACAAGCACTATAAAAAGTCTGCTTAATAGATACAATCCAATCTATGGCATGAATGTGTTGTAATTAATAATGAGAGCAGCCAGCACATGCACCCAGGAAGCTGGGGAGGGGAGAATTGTGCAGCACTTTTAATAAAATGGCTAGTTCCAGAAGAGGGGACCAGAGGCAAGACCCGATCGCGGTTGACAGTCAGACCATACATCACAAGCTTACAATAATTAACCCATTAAGTTGCCCTCAATGGCCAGCTTGCCTCTGTACCAGACACTCTCAATGGCTGAAACCATCGATGGCACAAAAAGAGCTCTAAAGCTGATGTGGCAAGGGTGAGGGATTAAGGCAGCGGGTTAATGAAATTAAAAAAACAAAAAACCTTTTTTCATGGCCTAAACAATTACTATGCGCTGCCCAAGGCATTTAATATGGTACCTGTGTTCCCCTGCTTAAATAGTGAATCAATGCCACCTAGTGTTTGTGACTATGCTGTTACATAAGTATAAATAGGAATACTCTGAAATCTTTTGAATGGACTTAGGGCCTGATTCAGAGATGGACGGTATTGCACAGCTGCAAGGAAGCAGCTATGCAATATCGTCCAACTAAATGCAAATGCAGCAGGCAGTGTCTGCAGGAAAGAGACACCTCCTGCATGCATATGAGATCTGAATGCAGTGTCCGTAGACGCTGCCTTGGATCACCGTCACAATCATCGGCCACGATGGTGGCTGCTTTGGCCAGGCTGTGCAAGCTGAGATGTACTCAGCCTGGCTGATGGAACTGGACAGTCGGATTTAGATAGTCTGCGTCCGACGACGCAGACCCATGGCTCAGCACGCCTCAAAAACGGGGCAACACGCCCCCGTCCTGGAGAACGGATCCAGTCACCGCCCCACCTCCCAACGCTGCAGCATGTCAATCATGCTGTGGCTAAGGGGGATCTGCGAGTGAGCAAGCAGGACCAGTTCTTCACATGCACAGAACAGGTCCTGCGCAGTCCCAGAACTATCGGAGATGTACACAAACCATTGGGCAAAATGTAATGATTGCACAGCTAAACCTCAGTGAAACTAAGCATTCACTTCTAACAATAACAATGTCCTACTAGAGATATTACATTGTGGAAAGTGAACATCATGCACTTTCCACAGACAGAAATGATGGTAAATGGTCTATAATATAGGTACATGCTAATTATACTTAATTAGCATAATGTCCAGCTTAGGAGGTCTATGGAATACTTACATTGTGAAGAATCTTTGGCTGCACGTGCTACAGGTGAACGGTTTCAAACTGCCATCATGACTACACAAATGTTCATAGATCTTATTCCAATCTTGTTCTGCATATTGATTAAAACAAAATAACTTATTGAAAGCTGCTGTAGCTGTGAACTATAAGTATTTGTAATAATAGAAACAAAAAGTAAATCAATTAACATTTTTGTTGCAAAGAAAACAAAAATATTAATAATATACAACATACTAATCAACAAGTTTAAACACTTAAGGGGGGTATCCACTAGACGATAAAGTTGAACGATTATGATAAAATCGTTCGATAATCGTTTGAACATAGTTTGCAAATCGTGCAGTAATTGTTTCTAACGATGCACGATGCGCGCTCCCGCTGGTCATTTGATCGTCTCCTCCATCGACTGAACATGCAGGTCAATTTCACTTGATCGTTTACACATCGTTTACACATCGTTTACACATCGTTCACGCTGAACGATCAAACGATGAACCACTGTCTACCCACTATAGCTGAAAGCTCTCAATCACAGATTAAAACAACATAGTTTATTGTTAGATCTTTTGCAAATCGTTTGAACAATTTGCAAAAGATTTGCAGAGTGGAAGATCATATTTCAAGGTAAACTTCAAGGGAAAATCGTTAAGAGGTTGGACAGAGATAAAATCGTCTAGTGGATGCCCCCCATTAAATACACAACAAAATTGCAAAACGTTTCCTAGTTAAAACACAAAAACGTTTATGCTCTCAGTTTCTATTCTTCGTATGGTGTATACACTTTTTCCATACTTGAAACAGATTATGCAAATAATGTATTGTCCCAGCAGTCATTCATACATGAAATCTGCACCATCCCTAGGTGCATGCTCATTAACTTTTCTATCCCTGCAAATATGGTCATCTAGGCCATTAAATAAACCCAAAATGGTGAGTTCCTACAAAATCTGGTTTGCAACATCATTTGCACATATATAAATGAGCCTTAGAGGGGAATTCAATATCGCTGTCGAAGTTTACATTTCATATCGGAGATTTTACCTGGGATAAAGTACCGGGCGCGCGCCCGCTTATCCCCGTATTCAATATGAAACTAACAAAAACGGGACCTGGCGAAGTGGTATTTGCGAAAAGTTACTAAATTTTCCTTAAAAAAATTGTAGGACCCCCCTAAAGTTGTAAAAACATGGGGGGGGGGGGGATCACTATGGGTACCCCCGTTTTAACCTGTAAATGAAAGTCGGGGATTTAAATAGCCGCAGCAGGTGTTTTTTTCCCCGACATTGAAGAAGTGATGCAGAAGAGCACTTAGGTTATTTTTTTCGTTTTTTTAAGTGGTCCCATCAAATTTGGGGTACATGAAAATGGGTACTAGCATATTTTGATGTGCCTAAAGTAAGTTTTTAAAATTCTGCATTTGTGCACCTGCCGCTATAAATCTATTCTAGAAAACATCTGCCACATACTTGCAGAATAGCCCTGAACCTATTTCCCTATTGTTAAACAATTTTTTCCCATTTTTATTTTTTTTCTCCCCAATTTTTTAAATAATTTTTGGGGTGTCCATTTTTTTTTTTTAAACTTTTTTTGACACAGTTATCTTTTAAATGTCATTCCCAGGGGTGCAGGCTATTTTTTTTTAAGCCTGCACCCCTAAACCCCAATTCTGCACTTTTTTTCGCCACCTATTCAGTGGTGAAAAGTTATCGCCGGTTTTTTTCAAAGACTTTTCGAACCTGCGAAAAGTCTTTGAAATTGAATATGGTGTTAAACTAAAACCTGCGATAATGACGTCATAGGTGCGATATTAACACAAAAACGATGTTTTCGCTCCCATATATGATGAAAAGCTAAGCTAAACTGCCAGAGAAAAAAGAATGAAACACATACCCACTAGTCCACATTGACAACACTTGAAGACATCTTCATGATGACAGGACACATGCAGATCCCTGACACTTTCTCTTTCAAATGAAAAGGGGCATTTTGTGCACAGGAACACGTCACTCTTCTTGTCATGGCCCCTCATGTGGCTTTTCCATGCACTCTGCGTCATGAACCGTTTCTGACAAACCTGACATTGATAGCTCTTTCGTACCAGACGGTGGCTTTTCAAGTGTTTTTCCATTGGGCTCCACTCGCTCATTGAGCTACCACAATACAAGCAAGTGAAGCCACCTCCATATTTGTGACACTGCACGTGTATTTTGTAAGTGTCCTTTGTTTCAAATTCAAGCCGACAAGAGGCACATGCATAGCTCTGCTTCTGATCAACATTCTTTCTGCACTGGTCATCCGACAAGGAAGGGAGCGCTTTTACCTTTGTAGGCTTACTTTCTGTCCTTGCAGATTCTGGTGCCATGCTGCTTTTAGAAAGTTTCGTGTCCGTTGATGAAGGAACCTGTCTAATGCTGGAGATCCGGTAAAGACCCAAAGATAACAGGTGCTCGCACTGAGCATCATCTTCAGCTTTGCTTTTGGGTGAATTTGCTGTACTCGTGGGAGGAATGGAGTCGCCTGGAACAGGTTCATCCAACCGAAACTCTGATTGTTCTTCTTCGAATAACGAATTGACTTCACTTACATTGACCATATTTGTGTTGCCGCTTTGGCCCCCAAGGCTCATACTGCATGATTCTGGGCTCATAGGATTTAGCATTCTATACAAGAAGGGCATTTTTTCCAAGTTTTCTTCATTTAATTTATTTTCCTGAGCAATTTCCTCCCCAATGCCATATGAATCATTTACCTCTGGGTCAGTGTTCGCTGATATGAGAGGGATCTCATCTAACTGGTGCACATTTGAGACATGAAGACAGACTTTGTTTTTCAAAGTGCTGGTAAACTGGCACAATTTGCACCTGTAAATCTCCAGTAAAAATACTTCTACCAGATTGGCTAACCTGGCATCCAAGTCGTCCGCAGTAGACGCATAGAAGCATGATGTTGCAATCTCTGCACTAATATGTAATGTTGTAGGCGTTATACTCTCAAATTTGTACTTCAGTTCATTCATTTCTCAAATCAGAAGATACTGTAAACCTAGAAAGAATAAATATATGTAATTATATGGAATATGTTAAAAATTGTCTTTTTAGTTTTTGTTGCTTAACTGTGCTTAAAACAGAGGAATACATATGACAAACAAAATTTATGTTGTTCCTCTGTGTTCAGTTAGCAAACTCAGGTGTTTTTCCCTGGAATGCCGCTCAGGTAGGGCCGCCATGAGTTTTGACGAGCACGGCAATCAATAGATAGCACCAGAGAGTACTATGTTTTCTCCCAACTTCTTGGTGAGCCCAATTATAGGACTATAGATAAAGACAGAACAATGCAACAAGCTTAACAAGAACCATACATTTCCTCAGTTTACAAGTAATGTAAAAACTCTCTCGCTTAGGCAAAGTACATGTGCAATACCATTTGAGTAAAAGTAGAAACTGAACTTCATTATATCTACTGTCGAAGCTGAATAATTGGCTGAGACAAGTTCAGTTTAAAATTTAATCGCGGCGACGCTATCTTGCGAATGGCCGCAAGACACCATTTTTGTGGTCAGCATCAATTCAAGTTATAACTCAGGAGCTAAGAACAGATGGCAATGTTTTTGTTAACCTACCAAGGGCAACTGGAAAAACAAGCTTTCTGAGTAAAAGTAAATAAGAAGAGACAATGGGTATTTTTACATACAAATTGGAAATCCCTGGATGCAGATAAAGTATAGTTGTGGCAATTGTAATATAATATCTACACAATTGGATTTGTCTGAATCCTAGACAGGATGGCCCCAAATTCCACAGCTTGAGGTGGTAATACATTTGCATTTCACACAAGAGTCTGTGAGAACAAAAGAGGTTTTGTTTTCCTTTGAACACACAACAGGTGGGGGCCTGCTGACAGAGGGCATGTAGAACTACAACCCTCAGCCATCCACACTGCTGGATGTTCACTTCGTGTATGAGAAATTATGCACTTAAATCTCACCCATTAATAACTAGCGTCCTTATATCAAACCCCGAATACTCACACACTACATATTCGCACACAAGGTTCCATTAGCATCAAATTGTATGATTCAAGTTGGTTAAGTTAGTTTAAATGCTAAGAAATAGAGGTTTTTGATATCTAAGGTATTATACATGATAAGCAAGGTGTGTTTGGTTTCGTTCTGATGCGTACGCTTTTTACAGAATCCCGGTGTTATCGGTGGAGAGATCGCATCATGCAAACTCAAGTTACGGATCGCAGAACTTACAAGCAACAAAATGTTTAGCTGATGGAATGTTACAGGAGGCGTTACCAGAAAGACTCCGGCTGTTAGAGGCAGGGAAAGTCTATTTGAAACAACCTGTTAAATGTGTCGTTACATATGCTTCTCCTCTGGGAACCAATGAGATCAGCAGGAAGTTCCCCCTTTGTCCTGTTTCAGTCTGGGGGGGAATAAATACATGTGTCCGAACACTGGTTTGCCAGTTCATGCTGAATTTTGGGTGAACTGAGGATATCTAGTCAGAAGTCTATCTCTGGGTCCAGAGGCGCAGCGTATGTATAACCGTATTTGGGTCTGTATTATTTCCTTTTACGCCTAACTTGTGTATGTATAGATTGCGTGTAACTGACTGTACTTTTACCTGAATAATACTTGTGCGTTGGAAACACAGATTCCACTCCTGTCTTTATTTGCGGTTAAACTGCGTACGCAATTAGCGTTCTGTTTAGAGGTTTTAGGCAGGGTTTTGTCTTAGAGGTTCTAGGCAGGTGAATCTTACAGGTTTATAGGAAGGAATATATTAAAAGGTTTATTTACAAATTCTACACTCCTTTTCTCAGATACTTGTAAACCTCTTCCAAAATCATGTCTACATTGACATTTAGGGGTCGATTCAATCAGTCGTGAGTCAACTCACAGTTAGGGTACCTGATTTTTGTTTGCAGCTCCATAGGTCTGTGTACAGAAATGCTAGTCCGGGTCGAGAGCAGGCCACGAGTTGCGGTACCATTTCTGGCTTTTCCATGCCATTGTAACCTCATTCCGCTCACTGCTAACTGCCCCTTAAATTCACTGTACCAGGTGTGTTTTTGTTAAATACTTGTCTGTGGCCTATTCTGTATTCCATTTCAAACTGATATGGAGAAAAAGTTAGTTCCCTCAGTGTAGGGGAGAGGGCGCATCCATTGAGGAGCACTCTAGAACTCATACTTATTATGTTTATAGTAATAAATGTAGTAACTATAGGAATATCACTGTTTATCACTAGTGCCATTCATATCAAATAACACATTGATTATACACTTACTCAGATCTTGGGGGAAATGCATCAAACCTTCTCAAGAATGGACAGGTGGAGAAGTTGCCCATATCAACCAATCAGTAGATACTCTACACCCCTGAGGATTTAACCACTAAGTTGGGATAGCGATCTCTGTTCTACCTGCACTTTCAATATCTTACCTTCCCCTTACACTCAGGAACACGCAGAAAGTTTACAGTTTTTTACTTAACCCAGTTCAGTCCAGAAATGTGACAGTAGAACGCTACAGAGGGGAGAGTTGTTTACGTACAGTCCGCTTATATTTAGGGAGGTGCAACAAGGTTTACAGCACCGGACGGGCGGGCTCAGTCCATTATTTAACAATAAGAATAGATTGTTGTGGTTTTTCAAGGGTTAAAAAAAAAATGCAAGAGTCCCTTATATAAAATCCACGTATATTTAGCTTCTAGTCCTTTAAACAAAAACTTTCAAATAAATAAAAGTGGTTTAGTTGGTTTTTTGGTACCTTATTTGATGCTCAAAACCTTGTTAGGCAAGGATAAGTAATAGTAGCAGAAAATGTACTGCCTCATAATCAGTACTTAGAGAAGCCAGCTATAATGCTAATTGGTTACATTAGTGTCACTTTTTTGGACATCAAGTGACTTTGGGGCAAAAACAACAATTCTCAGGCTTTCAGCCTGTGAAGTCTAATTTGTAATTGTCCCAAATTGCAACAATAAGAAATTTGTCAGCAGAATTTATTATTAAGAATGTTCAGGTGGAGCAGCCGTTGTGAAAATGGCTATGCCGGCGATGTACTGATGACTCTCTAAACTGCTTCACCACAGCTATAAAAGTCATCCTCCATGTCAAATGGCCACTGTGCATGTATTTCACAGAAGGATGTAGCTCCATGGACAGCGGTGGAAAGGTAAGATTACTTTTTTAAAAATTTTATTTTAAAACTTCAGAGAGTCCACTATATTGCAGACAACTTGAGAAAAGCAGGGAAATAGGACAGGGAAGGACAGAGCCAGTGCAGGGGTCTGAAAAAAAACGCTCTCTCATGCTGGACTCAGTTATAAAAAAAAAAAAGATTATGGCATCTCAAGATGCTGTCACCTATTACATGCAAACTCTGAGAAAAATCTTTTTCATGAGTTTGACACGTTTCAATAATACTGCAGGAACCATTGTGTTCTATGGTGTTGGCGATATGAGATAAATTGGCAATAATAAGATAATGTAAGAGATACTTGCAATATCTCCTATGTTTCAGCAATGATGCATAAGGTGAGAAGCATCAAGCCTTGTGGAGATATTTACCAAAGCTTGGAGAGAGAAGCGGTGGCTCCTGTAAGCCGCAGCTTCCAGATGAAAATGAAAAGCGGCACTCACAATCGGTGTAAAGCGCACTGGGCGTTCTCTGCAGTTGTTGCACTTATTACATTTTAGCTCAACAAGTTATTCTCTATTCATACCTCAGCCATTACACTGAATGTGAGCACAGCCTTAAATTTTCAGTTACAATCTGCAAAGAAAAGACAACTTATTAAAGCCTCCACTTAGCAAATATAGCCTAAATAACCAACCAGCACAGGCTGTGCTAGAAAAATGTCAGTAAAAACTATAAATCTCCTGTTTGGAGAGAGATAAAGTGAAGAAGTTATCTAGTAGTCTTTGAATTTAAATTCAAAAGCTGATTGGTTGCATTGAGCAACTTCTCCATCTTATCTCTCTCTCTCCAATTTGAGGGTCTATTTAGGAGACAGAGTGAAAAGTGATAAGGTACCAGCCAATCAGCTCCCAACTGTCGTTTTTCAAACACAGCCTGTGAGATGGCAGTTAGGAGCTGATTGGCTGGTACCTTATCACTTTTCACTATGTCTCCTAACACTGCTTAGTCAGCAGAGAAGTTGCTCAATGCAACCAGCTTCTGACTTTCAATTCAAAGACTACTAGATAACTTCTCCACTTTCTCTCTCTCCAAGCAGGAGATTTACAGTTTTTACTAACATTTTTCTAGCACAGCCTGTGCTATGATATAAGATGATTGGTTGGTTTATTTAGGCTATATTTGCTAAGTGAAGGCTTTAATAAGTTGTCTTTTCTTTGCAGATTGTAACTGAAAATTTAAAGCTGTGCTCACATTCAGTGTAATGGCTGAGGTATGAATAGAGAATAACTTTTTAAGCCCCCAGACTTGATACATCTGCACTATAAAGCAGTACGTAAGCATTGCAAAGAAAATGTATAAAAAAACAAAAAAAACTGTCAACACATCAGCCACTTATTTGTAACTAAAGTTTCTACAATTATGCTGCACAGAGTTACACAGACTGTGTGTCAAATTATATCCCCCATCGCCCCCAAAAAATGCTAGAAATCAGTGTAAATCTGGGGCAGCATAGTAAAGTTATGAATAGAAAATAACTTTTTAAGCTACAATATAATAAGTGCAACAACTGCAGAGAATGGCTGATAATGGGAGCTGAGCTGTCAGCCTTGGAGCTCAGGCACCGGCGTCTTACCCGGTAGGAGAGGCGCCTTGGCTGGTAGTCACTGGCAGCCTCCAGCGTACACATTACCAGTAGCAACTGCGGTCTGCTCACCTGCGTCCTTCTTGCTAGCGGCGGCCCCTGCCTCCGAATCCCCGCTGCCTGTTGCTCCGAGTCAGTACTGACTGCTAGTGCTCCGAGTCCCCCGGCCCCTCCTGCTGCTTCTCTGTCTGTCCTGTCGTGCTTTGCAACATATTCGCTCCTCCCACAATTTTTTTTTTTTTTTAACAAACTTTATTACAATACACAACACAACACTGTTAAGGCAGTAGAATAGGGATAATAAATAATCATCACTATGCAGATAGAACGTTTCTCTAGTGAAATTAATGTAAAGTATTTTACGTCCACAAGAACAATAGAGTAGTCAGCGTGTCTATTTCATCATCCTAAATATATTTGTCCTCTAGCACATATATCACAGGCTTTCTTGCAAGATTAACTTTGAAACATACATCAGTAAATAAATCAAGATCTATTAAAAGGTTTTAAACTATCAAAACTGTAATTTAAAAAAAAAAAACAGCCTGTAAAACATAATTGCTTACTTTGGAAAAAGCATTTCAGGGGAATTGTGAAAGGAACACCTATGAGCACGGCGGTAAAGTGGACGTGTCCTGCTACATCTAATACCCCTTTTACACCAAAGCAAAAACCTGGGTTATTGCTGGGTCTACCCGGGTCACAGGTTTGCATAAAAAGGGTGGAGTCTGCAGAAAAGACGGCGGAGCGTCACTGCTTCCCCCATTTTCATCACTTTGGGGGCGTGCCCAGCACTCTCCGGGATGCTAGGCAGCCCCCAAGCATTCGCGCGGCATCTGTTCTCCTCCTGCACACCCGCTGCTCTGCAATGCAGAGCAGCGGTTTGTGCTCTCCCCAACTTCCCCCACACCGCGAGACACTGCGGCTTGCGGGTGGGACAGCGGGACAGTCCCAGAAAAATAGGACTGTCCCGCTGGAAGCGGGACAGTTGGGAGGTATGCCTATGTATTACCTTCACTTGATTCTTTCCTTGCCTAGATGCTGGTTTCTCTGAAATGAGAGACCTCTGAAGAAATTGAGCCCCCTAGGCAGACAGAGAGTGGTTCTTTGTCTGTGGGACTTCTGTGCAGGGCCTTGGTGGAGGTGGAACTAGTTCCACCTACCATTAGAGGTGACGGAACTCAGTTCCACCCCGTTCCTGCCTACTTTAAACACTGGTCATACCTAAAATTAGCTGATTGGTGGCTGTGGAGCAGTCACCTCCCACTTTTTATGACCTCACAAGTTTAGCAGGGCAGACCCAGGTTCAGTGCGAACGGGGCTGACCTGAGAATAATCCAGAACGATGGTGCTGTGTAAACGGGATCTGACCTGAGTTGGAACCATATCTGAAAACCAAGGTCAGACACAGGTTTTTGGTGGAAAACAGGTATAAGAGACATGTCATAAAATTACCTTGCACCCAAATGTTAATGAGCCCTGTGACCGGAAGGCTTCCAGCCCGACTCCCGATCACAGGTTGGGGTTTCGATCCCCACTGGAACTTGGGGTATCAGGGATTCCCGCTTACGGATCAGTGACCGCCTGTCACTGACTCCACCCACTGCGCTGTGGGCGTAACAATGCTGCCATCACCAAACTCTACCATCGGCGTTTGGAACCCAAACTCTACCATCGGCATTTGGAACCGCTTTTTAGGTACACTCAGGCTCCTACCCTGGCACCTGGGACCGCTCTGCTGCATACGCGTCGACTAACTGCGGACACACCTTCTGTTTGGTGTCGGTTGTTTCCTTCTGATCCCTCGCAATGGACCAGGCTCTGCACAGCAGCAGCAGAGGGCTTGAGTTTTGGCTCAACCCAGAACAGTAATAGAATGGAATAGCATTTGGCGCAATTCTGTTGGTCCTAGGGTACAGATGCAGTTGAAGTAAAGGCAAAAGGTGTTTATTGCTCAAAGTCTTGAAAAAGACCCTCCCTTCGGATTGAAGGGGAATATCAGCATACAAGAAATCTTATCAATCAGCAGTTCTTCTCCACAAAGGATTTTCAAAGATGTACAACTACACAGACCCACAGGCCCTCTTTCTATATAATTTTTACGCACAATATCACAGGGGGGTAAATCCGCCCTGTGTTCCTCTTAGCCAATCAGGCTATCTCACAAAACATAAATAAATACATGTTACATTTCACAGAAATTAAATCAATTTCCTCGATACCACGCCAAAACATTTGGCTTTCCTAAGCACAAACTGAAGACCTCATTCAGAGTCTCTCGCTAGCGCTGTGCGCTCGCAAGTGGCCCGATGGTTTGCACACATGCATGCGCACGCTTCGTTCTGCGCGTGCGCGAACTGCTCTGTGCGATCGCAGGCCGCTCGCTAGCCCAGCAAAGACAGCCCAGTGAAATGAGTGACAGGAGAGGCCATTTGTGGGTGGTAACAGGGGCAGGACACTAATAACGGGGGAGTGAAGGTGCGAACGCAGGCCTGAGTGTTTCAACGCCGTTTTAGAGGCGTGCATAATTAACACACAGTGTCATAGTACACGTCACATGCCTGTTTTTTACACTGAAGTCTTCGCAGTGCTTGCGGTAGGGTAAGGCAACAACAAGCGCTGCGATCGCTACCGATTGTCCTCGATGTACCAATGTTTTAAAACACTTACTGGAGATGACGTGTGCTAGTGGGCGTCTCTGCCTGTGCGATTGGGCGTACGCTGGCCGCTCGCTAAGACATGGTGGGCGTGCTTGTGCCTTGGCGAGCGACCGCTTCCCATGGCATCACTTTGACAAATTTGCATACGCTGGGTGCGAGCGATTGCATCTAGAGATAGACTCTGAATGAGGTCCTGAGTTAGCATATGCTGTTTCTGAAAAGGTAAATATAATGCAAATTTCTATTGCATTCGTCCTTTCACATGTCTGTGACTAAAACCAGTTTTGGCTTTCTGAGTCTTAACACCTTCTAAGTTCTTACACAAAATAGAAGCTTCCTAAACACAAACAAATTGCTTTCCCCAAACTTGCAGGGGTATTGTCCATAGAGAAACACCGGAGACCTCTGCATTGCATTTCAATGAAAGTGCTGTAATCAAAGATTTGGTCACTACATCAGGAAAATTAACATATCACTAAGAGGTGAGAATGTCTGAAAACCATTTGACTTAAATGTTACAGCCTTCTAAAACAAAATAACTTATACATTCCTTATAAGTGCATAGGCTAAACATTTAAAAAGTACATTTCCACAACTGCGCACAGCACATTGAATATGACATGTTCAAACGCATTACATATACATTCGCAGTACGTGGCGGACCGCCTAAAAGTCCTTTTAAAAATGGTGCAGCGGCATGAGGGTTAATCTCTTCAGTGCCGTGGCAGCCAATTTAATCACGTGTGGTTGGCCTCCGGCCACAAGCCCCAAAGCTGTTAGTAAGATCTATTTGCTGATGAAAATACACTGAAACTTTTCACAAAATGCATGTAGCCATAGGAATCATTGTGATACTAATGATCCAATTTAAATGTATATATCGCTGTTTTTTTATATAACAGCTATATAATGGGAGTAAGGTGCAATCAGGCAAATGTATAGACTCTTCAGGGAGTCAGGGAGATTGCTACTATTTCAGGGAGTCTCCCTGACAATCAGGGAGAGTTGGCAAGTATGCTGTAAAATGACAGAAGCTGATTGGCTGGTACTTTGGGTGGAATTCATTTAGCTGCGGGATATACCCTGCAGCTAATTGATCACGCTGCACAGGGAATAAGTATTAAATTAATTAGTCTTTTCCCAGGGTGGTAAACACTGGGTTAATGGGCACTAACCCATTGATTCTGCATAAAATGTGGAATCATTTGGTTTTCACATGCAATAAAATACAGAATCTGCATTTTAATGCACATTTTTCCTCACATCTCCTGAAGCTGCGAAGAAAAATCCTGCCTCTGGTAATTGTGAATGGGGTTCCTGCAGCTAATTGCCTCAGGCAGAGCAATCAATTGGCTTCGGGCAGAGCCGGATTTAGACCTCATGGGGCCCCCTCTCCCTCAAACAAGTTTGTGCATATATTACATAGTTGTCACCGAAGCAGAATACACACATAAATATATATATATATATATATATATATATATATATATTAGGGGTGTGCACCAGCCACTTTTCGTGTTTTGTGTTTTGGTTTTGGATCTGGATCTTTCTTCGTGTTTTGGATCTGGATTGGTTTTGCCAAAACCACCCTTCCGTGTTTTGGGTTCTGGGTTTTGTGTTTTGGATCTGTATTTTTTTGAAAAAAAGCATAAAAACAGCTAAAATCACAGAATTTGTTGGTTTCTCTGCTCCTATGCTATTATTAACCTCAATAACCTTCATTTCCACTCATTTCCAGTCTATTCTGAACACCTCACACCTCACAATAGTGTTTTTATGTCCAAAAGGTTGCACCGAGGTAGCTGGATGACTATGCTAAGCGACACGAGTGGGCGGCACAAACACGTGACCCATCTAGGAGTGACACTGCAGTGGCAGACAGGATGGCAGTTAGAAAAACTAGGCCCCAAACTGTACATAATGCAAAGAAAAAAAAGAAGTGCAAGATGGAATTGTCCTTGGGCCCTCCCACCCACCCTTATGTTGTATAAACAGGACATGCACACTTTAACAAATCAATCATTTCAGCGTCAGGGTCTGCCACACAACTGTGGCTGAAATGATTGGTTCGTTTGGGCCCCCACAAAACAAGCTGGCAATTAATGTGTCCCTGCACAAACTGGCTCTACGGAGGCAAGATGTCATCCTCATCCTCCTCATCCACCGATTCCTCACCCTCTTCAGTGTGTACATCCTCATCCTCACAAAGTATTAACTCGTCCCCACTTGAATCCACCACCACAGGTCCCTCTGTACCTTCTGGAGGCTGGTCTCCCTGGAAGAGCTGATAATTCATTTTGATGAACATCATCTTCTCCATATTCTGTGGAAGCAACCTTCTACGCCTTTCGCTGACAAGGTTCCCGGCTGCACTAAACACTCTTTCGGAGTACACACTGGAGGGGGGGCAACTCAGGTAAAATAGAGCCAGCTTGTACAGGGGCCTCCAAATTGCCTCTTTTTCCTGCCAGTACAGGTATGGACTGTCTGACATGCCTACTTGGATGATGTCACCGATGTAATCCTCCACCATTCTGTCAATGGTGACAGTATCATATGCAGTGACAGTAGACATGTCAGAAATTGTTGCCAGGTCCTTCAGTCCGGACCAGATGTCCAAACTTGGTCCTGCCTGCCCTGCATCACCGCCAGCGGGTTGCTTAGGATACCTAAGTTTTTTCCTGGCAGCCCCAGTTGCGGGAGAAAATGAAGAAGGAGCCGTTGACGTGTCACGTTCCGCTTCAGCTGACAGTGTGTTCACCAGCAGGTCTTTGCACCTCTGCAGGCTTGTGTCGGCCGGAAAGAGAGACACCACATAGGCTTTAAACCTAGGATCAAGCACGGTGGCCAAAATGTAGTGGTCTGATTTCAACAGATTGACCACCCTGGAATCCTGGCAAAGCGAATGAAGGGCTTCATCCACAAGTCCCACATGCCGAGCGGAATCGCTCCGTCTTAGCTCCTCCTTCACTTTCTCCAGCTGCTTCTGCAAAAGCCTGATGAGGGGAATGACCTGACTCAAGCTGGCTGTGTCTGAACTGACTTCACGTGTGGCAAGTTCGAAGGGCTGGAGAACCTTGCACAACACGGAAATCATTCTCCACTGCGCTTGAGTCAGGTGCATACCCCCTCCTTTGCCTATGTCATAGGTGGATGTATAGGCTTGTATGGCCTTTTGCTGCTCCTCCATCCTCTGAAGCATATAGAGGGTTGAGTTCCACCGCGTCACAACCTCTTGCTTCAGGTGATGGCGGGGCAGGTTCAAGAGTGTTTGCTGGCGCTCCAGTCTTCGGCACGTAGTCGCTGAATGGCGAAAGTGGCCAGAAATTTTTCGGGCCACCCAAAGCGTCTCCTGCACGCCCCTGTCGCTTTTCAGAAAATTCTGCACCACCAAGTTTATTGTGTGAGCAAAACATGGGACGTGCTGGAATTTGCCCAGATGTAATGCCCGCACAATATTGGTGGCGTTGTCAGATATCACAAATCCCCAGGAGAGTCTAAGTGGGGTAAGCCACTGGGCGATGATTTCCCTCAGTTTCTCTAAGAGGTTGTCGGCGGTGTGCCTCTTACTGAAACCGGTGATACACAGCGTAGCCTGCCTTGTAACGAGCTGGCGTTTCTGAGATGCTGCTACTGGTGACGCTGCTGCTGTTGCTGCGTAAGGTGATACATCTACCCAGTGGGCTGTCACAGTCATATAGTCCTTAGTCTGCCCTGTTCCACTTGTCCACATGTCCGTGGTTAAGTGGACATTGTGTACAACGGCATTTTTCAGGACACTGAGGACACTTTTTCTGACGTTTCTGTACAGTCTCGGTATCGCCTGCCTAGTGAAGTGGAATCTAGACGGGATTTGGAACCGGGGACACACTACCTCCATCGATTGTCTAAATCCCACTGCACTAATGGCGGATACCGGACGCACGTCTAACACCAACATAGCAGTCAAGGCCTCAGTTATACGTTTTGCTTCAGGATGACTGCTGTCGTACTTCATCCTCCTCGCTAAGGACTGTTGGAGGGTCAATTGTTTAGTAAAAGTAGTGGTGTTCCTACTTCCTCTCTGGGATGATGAACGACTCCCAGCAGCAGCAACAGCAGCAGCGGCAGCAGTAGGCGTAGCAATGCAGGATCCTCCAGAGGAATCCCGGATAGGAGAGTCAGTCATGCCAGTGACATGGCCTGCAGGACTACTTCCGATCCTGACTAAGGAGGAAATTGACGAGGAGGGAGTTGACGGTGTGGTTTGCAGGCGCTTGGATACAACAGGACAACGGGATTTAGGTGTCCCTGGACTGCTTACGGTCTTAGCCAAAGTTTCTGAACTTGACAGTAACTTTTTATGAACGCGCTGCAGGTGCCGTATAAGGGAGGATGTTCCTAGGTGGTTGACGTCCCTACCCCTACTTATTTCACCTTTACATATGGTACATATGGCAAGACAGTTGTTGTCCGGATTTGGATAGAAATATTGCCAGACCAAAGAGGTGGAATGTTTGGTCTTCTGCCCAGGCATGACCGTGATGGGCTTTTTCATCCCACGGACAACAACTGTCTCCCCCGGAGCCTGATTTAAACAAACCACATCACCATCAGAATCCTCCTCGCCAACTTCCTCCTCAGCGCCAGCTACACCAGTATCCTCATCCTGTTGTACTTCAACAGTGACATCTTCAATTTGCATATCAGCAAGTGGACTGTGGGTGCTCCTTTCAGCACTTGCAGGGGGCGTGCAAGTGGTGGAAAGAGCCACCTCTTCCCGTCCAGTGCTGGGAAGGTCAGGCATCGCAACCACCACCACACTTGGACTCTCCTTGGGGATTTGTGATATCTTCTTAGAAAGCACAGTTCTTCGCTGTGCTTTTGCCAGCTTAACTCTTTTGATTTTTTTAGTGGGAGGAGGGCTTCCATCGTCATGTGAAGCTGAACCACTAATCATGAACATACTAGGGATCGACCTTAGCCGTTCCTTGCCACTCCGTGTCGTAAATGGCATATTGGCAAGTTTACGTTTCTCTTCAGCTGATTTAAATGTCTTTTTCAAGGTCATTTTCCTGAACTTTGCCATTTGGGATTGTATGTGCCCTCTACTATGACATTGGGCATCGGCCTTGGCAGACGACGTTGATGGCATGTTATCGTCTATGTCATGACTAGTGGCAGCAGCTTCAGCACTAGGAGGAAGTGGTTCTTGATCTTTCTCTATTTTATTTTTATCGGAGAAAGTTTGGTCCTCCATTTATGTTATATCGATTTGATATATACGTGCGGCTAAACACAGAAAATATATATTTTTTTGGTTTGGACTGGAGTGTACTTTCGGGGGTTACAGCACCCTTAACGGTCAAGCCAGCCGGCCCTTTACTTATGACACAGGCGCACGCTTGGCACTACTTTGTTGATGCACGTGCGGCTACTGCGCACACAATTCACAAACACAGAAAATATATTATTTTTTTAGCACTTGGGGGGAGCACCCCTGATGGACAGAGCACCCCCTGGACAACACTACAGCACCCCTTTAGGACTGGGACACTGCACAGGACTTTGGAGTGGACACAGCCCCTATGGAGAACTGACTGCACAACACAGTCCAGCCAGCCCCTATGGACTTTGAAGTAGTGGACACAGCCCCTATTAACAACAGCAGCACAGCACAACACAGCCAGCCCCTATGGACTTTGAAGTAGTGGACAACAGCAGCACTACACTACACTACACTACACAGCCCTAACTCCCACCCTCCCTCTTCACTGTCCACAGCCGAGTGAGAAAATGGCGCCGACGCGGGTACCTTATATAGGATCCAAAACCCGCGAGACTCGGAAGGCGGGATGATGACGTTTTGCCTCGATTTCAGATCCGAGTCAGGCGGGAAAAGTCGAGCCTGACTCGGATCGGACTCGGATCGGGGGGGCTCGGGGGGTTTCGGATTTCAGAAATCCGAACCCGCTCACCCCTAATATATATATATACATATTCACATACCAATCCACTCATTAGGCCTGATGGGAGACGTGCCTCCAGAACAACGACGGCTCATGCTCTTTCACGGCGCACATGCACGCCTCCACAACACAATTTGCGGGAAATAGTGGAAAGAACAGAGGCAAATGGGAGGAAAGGGGGAAAATAGGGTGAGATGGGAGGAAAGGAATTAGGGCGAGATGGGGGAAAGATAGGGCCAGATGGGAGCAAAAGTAACAAATAGAGGGAGTCAGGAGGAAAATGGGGACAGGAAGAAAACAGAAAGAACATGTTGAGACAGAAGGAAAGTGGGGAGAGAACAGACGGAGACAAGAGACGGAGGGGGAACAGAAAATAAAATAAACACTTACACAATAACTAGTGACCCGGTGAATATGAATATATATATATATTTATAGATCCATAAAAAATCGCACACATTATATTAAATAGTAGGGTCCGTACATAGCTATTCAGGTTATAAATAACAGAAAAGTGCTTTACTGTCAGCATACTTTAGAAAGAAAATAACAAATGCATTCTTTGCTCCTGACTACCTTTGGGCAGCTAGTCTGCAAATAAAGTCTCTGCCTGCTTCTCTGCAGGTCTATCAATGGCTCCAGCCTGGCTTGGCTGCCACAGCTACACAAAACACAGTTTAGTCTTGGTAGCCTCCCCTGTCTCTTACAGGTATAGGCTCTGACTTCCTTATGGTGCATACACACGGTCAGATTTATCTTCAGATCTGAACGATAACGATTTAAAAAATTGTTCAGTCGTTCATATCTGAAGGAAAATCTGACATATCTGACATGTTTGAACGATGAATGATGTGCGTTCCCGATGGTCAAATAACGATATCTGACATCTTATGTCAAAAATCGTTCGTAGTTCAAATCATTCAGATCGTTGAAGGTAATTTTCTACAAATATTTTTAATAATTTGTGCCTCAGACAAAGTTTGTGTACATTGAACCATCAAAAAAAAGGTTTCATTATATCAGTCATGCCAAAATTATTCCGTATTTTGGAATATATGGATATGGGAGACTCAACCTGTAGTAATATTGATGATATCAATGATAAGGGAATATGTATACTAACATATTGCATAACCCAAAGACATTTACTTTTGGTGTGTAAATATGTAAACTAATCTCATATAGTAAAATACCTCTACAAAGTATTTAATATGCACATTATGATATCTATAGTCAAAGTAAGCCTACACATCTCAAGAATAGATCCTTTGAAAACCAAAATGCCATAAAAAAAAATTCTTTAAAGAGAAAAAGATCTCTATTCATCTCTCAACTATAGTCAACATTTGCAGTACCACTCTATACATCACAAAAATGATGAAAAGGTCAATTCCTCATTGAGGCCTGAATGAGACATGGAGTCCAATATGTGTATCCATTTACATTCATGTTGTAAAAGTAAAAGTGTAAAAGTTTGTCCCTGTCACCTCCCCTTCTTAATAGGGGAATGTGGTCTATTGGCATAAACATAAAGTCCTTCATACTGTGACCATGACCAATAAAGTGCCTAGCTACAGGAGGTGTGCTGGTATCAATTGAAAAGGCAGTTTTTTTAATCGAGGATTGGTGGAGCGCAATGCACTCTTTAACCATACGTATGGTCTTGCCCACATAGTTTTTTTTTTACATTGAGATATAATTAAATATACCACATAATTTGATTTGCAAGTCATGCAGTGTCGGAGCTGGTAAGATATGCCTGTAAAGGGATGGCGAAAAGTGTCTCCCATTTGTAAATAACGTCAATTAATACATCTGCTGCATTTAAAGGCTCCTGCCTTCGGTTTAAGCCAACCAGTGTTAGTGCTGACCCTTGGACTCACATGTGAAATGGTTATGCGTTCCTTCAGATTTGGACTGCGTTTGTAACAGAAAAGTGGGTCTTTTTTACAATATGGACCCAATTCAGGATCAGTTTGTAAGATGTGCCAATATTTCAGGATGACATTCCTTATCAACGTTGAAGTAATTGAATACGTGCTGGAAATTATCATCCTTTCAGTTTTGTCCATTTTTCTGTCAGAATTCAAAATATCCTCTCTTTTCAACTGTAAACACTTTTGGATAGCTTCCTGTACCTCTTTCACATCATAGCCCCGTTAATAAGGGTTGGAGGTGGTTCTTACTACTTGCACCAATTGTGAATACGGCAAGCCCTTCTTTAAGGGTTGGGAATGGAAGCTGCTGGCCAAGAGGAGTGTGTTCTTATCTGTAGATTTTTTGAAAATTTCTGTGGTGAATGTACTTGCCTCAATTGAAACTAAAACATCCAAAAACAAGATGCTGAGTGGACTGCTGGAAAAAGTAAATCTAATAGAAACAGGTAAAGAATTCAGAGAATCCACAAAGGTTTTCAGCACAAGGGCACTGCCAGTCCTAATTAAAAACAAATCATCTATGTACAGCAAATAAAATGCAATAAATTGTAAGTATATCTGATTTGACATAATGTGTTCTGCCTCGTAATCGTACGTGTAGAGATTTGCATTGGCCGAAGCCATGTTGGATCCCATGGCAGTACCCTTGCGCTGGATGTAAAATGCATTGTCAAACAAGAAGTAATTTTTATGTAGGATGATAGCCATGAGAAGAAAAATGTACTCAATGGTGGGAGCCACAGGGTTACTAAAGTTTATCCTGCGGCTCCCACCATTGACTTCAATGGAGGGAGCCGTTCATTGGCTGAGAGGTGGGGCCTGACCTCTCTCAGTGAATGAACGCACAAACACAGAGCTTCAAAGGATGAAGCCACGTCTGTGCACATCATTTGGGAAGGAATAATCATTCTGGTT
This sequence comes from Taudactylus pleione, assembly GCA_031769625.1. NCBI lineage: Eukaryota > Metazoa > Chordata > Amphibia > Anura > Myobatrachidae > Taudactylus > Taudactylus pleione. The sequence goes on along the minus strand of JAUIMM010000115.1, from coordinate 16,738,542 downwards.
AGAATGATTATTCCTTAAAGCGATGGTCGGGTTTTCATATTTTTATTTTAACCCATGGATGCCTACTGGAGAAGGGGACCACTGGAGGTAAGATAGGTGAGTATTGTGTGAGTGTGTGTATGTATGTATGTATAATACTTTGTAAGGTGTGTGTGTTTCTTGGAACATTTCTTTACAGGTGAACTACAATTCCCAGTGGGCCCTTAATGCCCCGAATGCTGGTACTTGTGGTTCTCCAAGTACCAGCATGCGGGGGAAGCTTGCTGGGACCTGCAGTACTGGAAAGACAATGTTTATTTATATCTCTTTTTACAATACACCTACACAATCAACCCGCCACCCACCTCCCAGGGGTGGCAGGGATAGCCCGGGCTATCAGCCCAGGCTAGGGGTGCCCTGGAGAGGGAGACCCATTTTTTTTAAGGGGTCTCCAACTCTCCAGGGATCCCTGGCCTGGGCTGACTGACAGTCAGGGCTGATGCTGCAGCTGGGGGGCCTGGTGATAGGGCTCCCCTGGCTGTGGCATCAGTCCCCCATTAGAAAGGGTCCATGGCTGGTTCTGGATCTTACAGGGGAACCCTACGCAAATTTTTCCCTGTAAATCCAGAACCAGCTCTGCTTCCCATACCCCAGTGCTGGTTGAACTAAGTACAGGGAGACCCTACGTCATTTTTTCCCTGTACTTAGTCAACCAGGACCGGTTAGCAAAATCCGGGGTTGGTTCTGATTAAGGGGGGGACCTCACATAAGTTTTTTTCTTCATTTAACTCTTTAATTGATGTCTGCATGTATCTGTGTCAATCCGACCTGCTCATGCTCAAATCAATACCATGAAGCAGGTCTATTGTATTGGGGATTTGAAGAGTGATTTGAAGTCTGATTTTGAGGACGATTTCAAATCGAATGATAGTAAATAAGGGTTTTGTGCGTTGGGCTATGTAAAAGTACCAATGTTTTTCTGATGGTCGATTTGAGGGCAATTTGAGTCCAAAGTTGATTTGAAGTCCAATTTTACATGCGATTTGGCCTTTAGTAAATACTCAAAACCAAAATCGAATCCAAATTGAATGAAAATCTCACCTCAAATCATTCAAAATGCCAAATCGACCTTTAGTAAATTTACCCCCATGTCTCATTCAGGTCTCAATGAGGAATTTACCTCTTCATCATTTTTGTGATGCATAGAGTGGTACTGCAAATGTTGACTGTAGTTGAGAGATGAATAGAGATCTTTATCTGTTTAAAGAATTTTTGTCTATGGCATTTCGGTTTTCAAAGGATCTATTCTTGCGATGTGTAGGCTTACTTTGACTATAGATATCATAATGTGCATTTTAAATACTTTGTAGAGGTATTTTACCATATGAGATTAGTATACATATTTACACACCAAAAGTAAATGTCTTTGGGTTATGCAATATGTTAGTATACATATTCCCTAAGAGAGTATCATTGATATCATCAATATTACTATGACTGTTACCATAATGTATGGCAATTTTTTGTATTAGGTATTAGGGATTTATGTGTAATTTTGTGATTTGCTATTTTTATTTGTGTAATGTTTACTATTGCAATGTTTACATATCGGGCAGTGACAACGCTTCCGGTGCACTGTGTTTCAGTGCAGCCGTCTTTTGGGACTGTTGCCCGTAATTACAGTGGCTGGGGACAGGGATTTGTTTACACTTGGCTGGGTCCAAGACATCACTTCCGGTCTAATGGAACCCTGCAGCTGACCGCTGTTTCTCTGGGAAGGCTGCGTCAGTTCCATTGTCTGGGGATGAGTGTCTGGATGCCTGTTAGGTGATGTCTATCAGGTGCGGTCTAGGATCGGCCATTGCTCACCTCTGCGCTGGCTTCCCCTGATCTCCCATGTGGTCAGATGTCAGGTGTGGCGGAGAGTAATGCGCTGAGTTTTCTGCTTAGTGCCACGTGTACTGCCTTGGTTTGCTCCGTGCCTGGTTTCTGCGGTTGCCAGCATGGATGCAGCTATGAGAGTTTGCATCACCTGATTACTCCATACCCAATGGTAGCATGCTTCTGGTCAGCTGACACTGTACACCAATGATCTGCTACTGCTGGGGATAAAGCTAGACTCCGGATCACAGGAAGTTGCCTGTGCAACGTTGTCGCTACGAGTGCTTCTTTGCTGCTGCCTCGTTTCAGGTTCTCCTGAGTCTTTTGTGGATTTTGCTGACATCCTCGAGCAACAGTGCATTTGTCATCTAGCCTGGGTTCAAGTTACCAGCTCCCTCTGCAACATTGTACTGACCATCTTACCTGTGTGCCGGACGATTCCCTCTCTCTCCGCAACAGTGTGTTTGTCATCTAGCCTATGTGCAAGTTTATCAGTTCTCTCTGCAACAGTGTACTGACCATCTTACCTGTGTACCGGACGATTACCATTTCTCACCTCAGCAGTGCAATTGTCATCTAGCCTGTGTGCAAATTTAGTTATTCTCACCTACTCGACGCATGTTAGGGTCCAAGTCCGAGTATAATCCAGTGTCTCCTCGACACAAGTTAGTGTCCAAGTCCGAGTAATCTCCTAGTGTCTCCTCGACGCAAGGTAGCATCCAAGAACCCTCCGGATAGCTATTCGGATCTGCCTCCATCAACTGGCCTCAAAGGGGAAACCCCTCTCTCCTAGACGATACTTCTATTTAGAAGTGTGTTCTCTAGGGCCATTGTATAATCCGACTCCATTCTCACAGAGTCAGACACCCGTGCAAAGGACTGCGACCTGCCAGCTGGGTGCAGCTAAACCCATATCCCAATTGGTGGGGTCACTGGTGAACACCTCCCGGCTGGTTAGACTCCGCACCTTTGTACTGGTCTCATCAATGTTTGACGTCCATGGATGAGGAAGTCTTATATACAGGCCCCACGCCTACAATTCCTCCCGCAACCCAGGACTCCTGCTTTCACCCGCACAACAGGGGAATCCTCCAACTAGAACATGACAGTTTGCACAGGCCCAATGGAAGTGACTGGGTCTCAGGTGGCGAGTGCGCTGCAGGATTTAACCACTCGCATGGACTACCAGGAGGCGACCCAACACCAAGTAGGCCGGTACCTACATCATTTCATTGCTGTCAGGGACAGCCTTGGACTGGGTATCCCCTCTCTGGGAATGGGCCGACCCTATTGACTCCAATTATGACTCGTTCATTACCTCATTTAAAAGGATCTTCGATGAGCCTGGTTGCACGGCCTCTGCATTCGCAGATCTATTACGAGTCCGCCAAGGGACACATACAGTTGGACAGTACGTAGTCCAATTTCAAACTATTTCCTCAGAATTGAGGTGGAATGAGGAAGCACTGAAAGCAGCCTTCCTCCATTGCCTTTCTGAAAGGATGAAAGACGAACTTGCCTCCCGTAATCTACCAGATTCCTTTGTGGAAGTAATATCTCTCTGTATCAAAATTGATCTACGTCACCAGGAGCATATCGCTAGCAAAGGCCGGTGGGATCGTGCCCAAAGTTATCCGGCCCAAGCAGTGTATTCTACCCCTTCTCCTGGAACCAGTAGGGAAGAGCCTATGCAGGTCAATTGGTCATGTCTCTCCACGGCAGAGCGGACTAGACAATTTCAGAATAAACTTTGCTTGTATTGTGCTGCTCCGAACCATATCCTAAAGAACTGTCCTCTCCTTACGGGAAATGCAAGACCCTAACTGGTTCTGGGTGCGTCCAGTTAGGGGTTTTGATTGAACCCACCCATTCTCTAGATAGATTTTTGCCTGTTACGCTTTCCTATAAAGAGAAGACCAAAGACCTAAAGGCCCTGGTGGATTCCGGAGCAGCAGGGAATTTCATTTCCAAAGCCTTGACAGTATCCTTAGGAATACCAGTAACACCCCTGGCGTCCAAATTGGATCTCTCGGGAGTAGCCAGCAGCATAATCTTTGGTAACCCGATTTTCTCCTCTACCCACTCTGTATCCTTACAAGTGAGCTGTCTACATAAAGAAACATTGAAGTTCTTCGTCCTCTCCAGAAGTTCCTATGAAATGGTATTAGTCTTACTCTGGCTCAGGAAGCACAGTCCCACTCTAGATTGGTTCACAATGCAAGAACTGGCTTGGGGGGCCAAATTGTAGCCATCAGTGTCTCACCCATGTGATACCGGTACATACCCACTCTACACATACTCAGCCTTCTCTAGCATCTCAACGTTCTAAAGAGCCTATGGACTCCCACCTGCCAGTAGCCTTTCATGAGTTTGTGGACGTCTTTGACGAGCAGTCGGCAGACAAGCTACCTCCTCACCGCACATGGGATTGCAACATTGATTTACTACTTGGAAAGATGCCTTCCAGGGGTCGAGATTATCCACTGTCTGTACCTGAGTCTACCGCCATGGCTGAATATATCAAGGAGAACCTGGCAAAAGGATTTATTAGACCTTCCTCTTCGCCTGCTGGAGCAGGGTTCTTTTTTGTGGAGAAAAAAGATGGGGGCTTCGGCCTTGCATTGACTATAGACCCCTTATTTCTGAGCTGTTTGACAGGGTACAAGGAGCCTGTGTCTTTTCAAACTAGACCTACGTGGAGCATACAACTTGATCCGTATCAAATCCGGCGACGAATGGAAAACCGCGTTTAACACACGTGATGGACATTTTGAGTATCTCGTAATGCCATTCAGGCTATGTAACGCTCCTGCAATCTTCCAAGGACATACAGTATCAATGACATTTTCAGGGATGTGCTCTATAAATGCGTGGTAGTATATCTCGATGATATACTGATATTTTCCGAGAACCTGCAGTCTCATCGACGTCATGTCAAGGAAGTTCTGACCCGTCTTCAAGAAAATTGCCTGTATGGGAAGTTTTCTAAGTGCCTCTTTGAACAGGCATCTGTGCCATTCCTTGGACATATCATTTCAGGCAACTCTTTAAAAATGGACCCAGAGAAATTGGAAGCCATTCGAGGTTGGCCCCAGCCAACTACATTAAAGGCCATACAACATTTCTTAGGGTTTACAAACTATTACAGAAGGTTCATTCTGAATTTCTCCACTGTTGTAGCTCCCATTACAGCTCTCACGAAGAAGGGTTCCAATCCTTCACGTTGGTCACCCGCAGCCATTGCAGCCTTTGAAAAAATGAAGTCTGCATTTTGTAATGCTCCAATCCTCCATCAACCTCATCTAGGGAAACCTTTTACTGTGGAGGTAGATGCATCCTTGGTGGGAGTGGAGCCGTGCTCTCTCAGTTGGGGGACGATGGGAAGTCCCATCCTTGTGGATACTTTTCTTGGAAATTCTCTACGGCTGAGAAAAACTACACTATTGGAGACCGAGAATTACTAGCCATGCGTTTGGCTCTAGAGGAATGGAGACATCTATTGGAGGGTGCGAAATTCCCATTTACCATCCTTACAGATCATAAAAATTTACTCTACCTCCAGACAGCACATCGCTTGAATGCCAGACAGGCACGCTGGTGTCTCTTTTTTGCACGCTTTAATTTCAAGTTGCAATTTTGACCTGGATCCCTAAACAAAAAGGCAGATGCTCTGTCCCAGTCTTTTTTAGCTCCTTCTGAAGATCTGCCACAAGTTCAAATGGTGTTAAATCCTTTGGTCCTGGCTCCCACTCAGCTATTGACTTCCCCACGAGGGAAAATTTTTGTGGATCCTCCTTTATGGAAGAAATTACTGACTTGGACTCATGCTTCCCTCTTTGCTGGACACGCTGGCATTCACAAGACACATAAGTTTTTACAACCTTCCTATTGGTGGCCTTCTATGCATGAGGATGTCTACAACTTTGTCATGGCGTGTGCTAAGTGTGCACAACATAAGTCTAGTCGTAGGAAAATCATTGGTCCTCTTCATCCATTATTTGTGCCGAATGTTCCTTGGACTCACATTTCTATGGACTTTATTTCTGAGCTGCCATCATCTAAAGGTTGTATATGGGAAAGATTCCTGGACTGCACACCCTGAATATATATATATATATATATATATAGAATGGGAGGTGCTACCTGATGAAACTAATTGCAGGCACAAAAACAGACAAAATCTCAGGTGCACAACTCCAAATCATTGATAATATATAAATGCAATAAAATTTTGCAATCAATAGAGGTTTTTAGCATAATCTTGGCCAAGGTTATGGGTCTACCCACCATATCCAGGTATCCTCTTTAGGGTTGGTCCCTAATATATTAGGATTCAAATCCAGAGCGCAGGACACCCCCAAACTAGCCCAGCTAAGCCGCCCCAGGGCACTGCCATAGTAAGAAAAGTGCAGTGTAAAAGAGATAGTTAAGAGCAGCCACAGCTGCATATAAAGAATGAAAATAAAAAAGTGAAGTACATGTATAATAAACAAACAGTGAAGGGTTAAAATGTGTTATAAAAGAAAAATGTGTTATAATGCGGTGCCCTGAAACAGATCAACCAAAGCAATCCAGGGGGACCCACGCCCCAAAAATGAACCAAAGTTGCACTACAGTATAGAACTTGTAGGACTTACCTAGAATTGTTCCTAATACCAGTGTGCATATTAATTACCAGACTCCATGCTTTTAAACCAATAAGATAGGGGTGCTAATCCAGACTGAGGGCATCTCCTTTCCCTCAGGTGTGCAATAAAGCACATTAAATGGAGTATATGGGAAAGATTCCTGGACTGCACATCCTGAATATATATATATAATGGGAGGTGCTATCTGATGAGACAAATTGCAGGCACAAAAACAGACAAAATCTCAGGTGCACAACTCTAAATTTGTGCACACTGGCAGTGCCCTGGGGTGGCTTAGCTGGGCTAGTTTGGGGGTGTCCTGCACTCTGGATTTGAATCCTAGTATGTTAGGGACCTACCCTATAGAGGTTACCTGGATATGGTGGGTAGGCCCATAACCTTGGCCAAGATTATGCTAAAAACCTCTATTGATTGCAAAATTTTATTGCATCATCTAAAGGTTGTAACACGATTTGGGTTGTGGTTGATCGCTTCTCGAAGATGGCCCATTTTATTCCGCTGACCAGACTTCCTTTAGCTCCACAACTGGCTAAGGTCTTTATCCAACAGATCTTTAGACTCCATGGGTTGCCAAAGGAGATAGCGTCCGATCATGGAGTACAATTTATAGCCACATTCTGGAGAGCCCTTTGTACTTCCTATGGGATCAAGCTAAAATTTTCTTCAGCCTACCATCCGCAGACTAACGGCCCTAACAGCCAGACAGAGAGGGTAAATCAGGAACTGGAAACTTTTATTAGACTCTTTGTGTGTTCCATGCAGGATGAATGGGTTGACCTCTTGCCCTGGGCAGAGTTTGCTCATAACTTTCGGTATCACTCCTCTTCAAACTCTACACCATTCTTCACAGTATATGGTAGGCACCCTCGAGTGCTGAACTTCCCAGACCTTCCAATTATTGAGGTTCCAGCAGTTAGTGAATTGATGAAGTCGTTTTTCGGAACAGTGGAAGGAGGTCCATTGTTCCTTAAAACGAACCTCGGAATTACAAAAGGTTTGCCGATAGGAAACGTCCAGCTGTTCCTCTTTTGAAAGTGGGGGACAGGGTATGGCTTTCCTCAAAAAACATACGCTTAAGAGTTCCAAGTATGAAACTGGCTCCCCATTTCATCGGGCCTTATCGCATCCTTAAGATAATCAACCCTGTGGCTTACAAGCTAGAACTTCCTCCTCAACTCAGGATTTCCAATACCTTTCACATATCCTTGATGTGCCCTTTGATACTTAACCAGTTCCAGCAGTCTCCCCCTAAGACTCCTCAGGTTCAAACTCATCGGGGAGTTTAATTTGAGGTGGAAAGGATCCTGGATTCTCGGCATAGGGGCAATAATCTTCAGTACCTCATTGACTGGAGAGGGTATGGACCTGAAGAGCGAGCTTGGATTAAAGCAACTGACGTACATGCTCCTTATCTTGTACGAGCCTTCCATAAGAAATTTCCTGAGAAGCCTTGTGGGCGTCCGGAGTCCACCCTGAAAGTACTGTCAGGTTGAGGCCTAGGATCGGCCATTGCTCACCTCTGCGCAAGGTTCCCCTCATCTCCCATGTGGTCAGACGTCAGATGCGGCGGTGAGTAACGCGCTGAGTATTCTGCTTAGTGCCATGTGTACTGCCTAGGTTTGCTCCGTGCCTGGTTTCTGCAGTTGCCAGCATGGATACAGCTATGACAGTTTGCATCACCCGACGAATCCATACCCAATGGTAGCATGCTTCTGGTCAGCTGACACTGTACACCAATGATATGCTACTGCTGGGGATAAAGCTAGACTCCGGATCACAGGAAATTGCCTGTGCACTGTTGTTGCTACGAGTGCTTCTTTGCTGCTGCCTCGTTCCAGGTTCTCCTGAGTCTTTTGTGGATTTTGCTGACATCCTCGAGCAACAGTGCGTTTGTCATCTAGCCTGGGTTCAAGTTACCAGCTCCCTCTGCAACATTGTACTGACCATCTTATCTGTGTGCCAGACGATTCCCATCTCTCTCTGCAACAGTGTGTTTGTCATCTAGCCTGTGTGCAAGTTTATCAGTTCACTCAGCAACAGTGTACTGACCATCTTACCTGTGTGCCGGACGATGACCATTTCTCACCGCAGCAGTGCGATTGTCATCTAGCCTGTGTGCAAATTTACGTACTCTCACCTCCTCGATGCATGTTAGCGTCCAAGTTTTAGTAGTCTCCAGTGTCTCCTCAACGCAAGTTAGCGTCCAAGTCCGAGTATTCTCCTAGTGTCTCCTCGATGCAAGGTAGCATCCAAGAACCCTCCGGATAGCTATTCGGATCTGCCTCCATCAACTGGCCTCAAAGGGGAAACCCCTCTCTCCTAGACGATACTTCTATTTAGAAGTGTGTTCTCTAGGGCCATTGTATAATCCGACTCCATTCTCACAGAGTCAGACACCCGTGCAAAGGACTGCGACCTGCCAGCTGGGTGCAGCTAAACCCATATCTCAATTGGTGGGGTCACTGGTGAACACCTCCCGGCTGGTTAGACTCCGCACCTTTGTACTGGTCTCATCAACATTTGACGTCTGTGGATGAGGAAGACTTATATACAGGCCCCATGCCTACAATTTCTCCCGCAACCCGGGACTACCGCTTTCACCACCACTACAGGGGAATCCTCCACCGAGATCGTGACAGGTGAGTGGCTTCACCATTAGTATGTTTGGTATTTATATGGCCTCTGCTTATATAGTAAATATGGCTGACCCTTGAGAAAGTTGGTAACACCAAAACAGCTGTTAGGACTGGGAGCCATCAACATGCCTGAATCTTTTGGTATAACTCCAATAAGTATAAGAATTTATTGAATGCAGCCAGCTAGATGGCATTTTTTAAATTTAAATAATTGCACTGAATTCTTTGCTATATGGATGGTGTGCTGGTCCTCTTTTATTGTTACCTATGAGACAGTTGAGGAGTGCTTTTCTATATATACATATATATATATATATATATATATATAAAGCACTAATCCACGGCACTCACCATTCCTAGATTTGGGGTGCAACATGGTATGTGACCACATTGTTTAATTAGAAATCACAGGGGCTCTGCACTCACCATAATAACTAACAATAATCATAATAAACATAATAAACAGTGGGGTTTTGGTTCATGAATTGATCAATGCATTTAAGCTTGCAGCCCCCGTCACGGGACCCTACTTTACTGCAAGTCCCTACTCTATTGCTTAGAATTATAACATGGACATAGCCATCACATTAGTGTTAAACTCAGGGTATGCTATCAAGGTTTAAAGCTCACAGCAACTTTGCTTTTAAATGTGAGACAGTTACCAAGCACACCTGTTGCAAAGCACCTAGGAAAACAGCTGACACAAGTTAGATTGCAAATTTATGTGTGTGCAGCAAGTACCATGTATGATATGGGTAAAACCGGGCGTGGGCATATTTCTTTTCTGTTTTGCTTCAAAATTTTGCCTTGTGCTATCATGGCAGCTTTCAATTAAGGCTAGAAAAAGCCTAGTTGGGTGTGGCTAACAGCCAGCCCCTGTATAGATGTGTCCCTCTGTATCTAGGAGGTGAGTACATTTAACTGCAATGTAATGATGTGCTAGGCATATATGCTAGTGTTAGGGACCTGCCCTGCAGAAAAATGAGGTCCCTTGATGCTGGGCTGCAGGCTTAAATGCTTTGATCAAATCATGACAAAATCCCCTTTGTTTTATTTGCTGCATACACATAAATTTGCAGTATATTATTGTTAGCGCCGATAGCAAAAGTTTTTCTGTTTTGTATACATATATGGCATTAATATTGCCATGCTGCTGGTACCATGTATGATATGGATAAAACCGAGCGCGGGCATATTTATTTTCTGTTTTGACACAAGTTAGATAACTAGTTAAAAGGGGTGCATGAGAAAATGTGAACACAAAAATTATTAGAAAAATTAATCATAATAAACAAAAAGCACTAATCCATGGCACTCACCATTCCTAGATTTGGGGTGCAACATGGTATGTGACCACATTGTTTAAATAGAAATCACAGGGGCTCTGCACTCACCATAATAACTAACAAATCTAGGAATGGTGAGTGTCGTGGATTAGTGCTTTTTGTTTATTATGATTAATTTTTATAATTATTTTTGTGATCACATTTTCTCATGCACCCCTTTTAACTAGTTATCTAACTTGTGTCAGCTGTTTTCCTAGGTGCTTTGCAACAGGTGTGCTTGGTAACTGTCTCACATTTAAAAGCAAAGTTGCTGTGAACTTTAAATCTTGATAGCATACCCTGAGTTTAACACTAATGTGATGGCTACCGGTATGTCCATGTTATAATTCTGAGCAATAGAGTAGGGACTTGCAGTAAAGTGGGGTCCCGTGACGGGGGCTGCAAGCTTAAATGCATTGATCAATTCATGAACCAACACCCCACTGTTATGTTTGTTATGATTATTGTTAGTTATTATGGTGAGTGCAGAACCCCTGTGATTTATATATATATATACTTCAAAGCCAGCACTCCACAGTAACCAAACTGTGGTGGCCCCGGTACCCTCTGTTGTATAAAGATACTACATGTATATGCAGCAAAACACAGCAGCACTCACGGGTCTTGTAATAAAGAACAACGCCAACCAAGGGAACGTTCGCTTGGTTGGCGTTGTTACTCTTTATTACAAGACCCATGAGTGCCGCTGTGTTTTGCTATATATAGAGAGAGAGAGAGAGAGAGAGAGAGAGAGAGAGAATCCGAACTACACATAAGAAAAGAACAGTTGCAATTGCACTCACCAGACTTAAACAGTCAATGTTCACATTTATTTTTCGTCTACAGTAAGACAGTTCAATCCAGGTTGCAAATATATAAATACCAACGTTTCGGTCTAAACAAAGACCATTATCAAGGTATGCAATCCATTTTCATCCTGCAGTATGGGCTGACACAGAATAACAGCTTCCTCTCATCTAATGGTCTTTGTTTAGACCGAAACGCTGGTATTTATATATTTGCAACCTGGATTGAACTGTCTTACCACAAGTCCCAGCACTCCCAGCCATGTGTGCTTGGAAACAAGAGCAGCATATGCAGCTGTCATCTCCTTCACAGGTGTCCTTACACTGCTGTGGTCAGAGCTTACACATAAGGGGCCTACATCAGCTGCTGGTGAACAGAGGCCAAAGAAAGTAGTCATCATGTTACAAAACCACCACCATACAGCTAAAGGTACCATAAGCCCCAAAGATTTGTCATGACTTAGAGAGGAATGCTACCAGAGTGAAAAAAAAATGGGTAGCGTGTCAGGTTGACATGCCCCTTGAGAAGAGTGGCCACGCCCATTTTTTTTTCACACGCCATCGCGCACGCTCATATTTATACTAACCACTTTCAAATATTCCATACCCCCACTTCAAAATTCCCACTTCAACCACTGCATGTTATCTTATACCAGCTCTATCAAAGAGAAAGAAAACTGCATGAGGCCAAAGTTGAAAGACCTCCTTTGTCCCAGCGAGCAGAGAAAATCCAATATAACACCTGAAAAATATATACTTGTGGAATCTCGGAAACAACAAAAATCTAAGCAGTGAAAAAAAAAAAAAAAAATAGCATAGCCCTACAATTTTTAAACATTAAGAACCCATATGGAGAGCTTTCCCAGCCCGTTAGAACAAAGTAACCTTTCAATAATATGAGTAGTGTAAGCAAAATGGGAAGGTAAAAGGGGGAGGGGAGAAAGGATGGGGGAAATAAAGGTAGAAATCACATGGTCAACGGGATACCTTTGAAACAATGAACCCATTATTGGAGAATTAAACAAGGAAGTAAATTGATGAAATTGGAATAATAAAATTAGAGCAAACGAAGCCATCACAAGCATCAAGAATAGATAATGAACCGTGTGTCGTGTCATTGACAGTCTGCGGAGGCGGTAGGTGACAAGGCAGATTTATGTAGAGAGTCCATGATTTCACAGGACCCGGAGAGCCAAAGTAATCTCAGTTTTGCAGGATGCTACAATGCAAATTTTTGTCCCGCCTCTAATAAAACCCTGCAGATTTGCGAGAACTCTTTTCTCTTCATAGGCACTTGATATGAAAAGTCCTCAAACAGCAACAATTTATTGCCTTGATAGAAGAGCCCTTGGGCTTTACGATATGCATCGAGCAAGCGGACCTTGGGCCTGATTCAGACCCACTCGCGAGCGGCTGTCCGCTCGCAAGTGGGTCGATGTTATGGACTGAGCATGCGCACAACGGAGGGAGCTCCGTCGTGCGCATGCGCCAGACGCGACGAGCGAAGGGGGCGTGCTGTCAATGTTGATTGACAGCACGCCCCCTTTGGTGGGCGTGCCGGGGGCGTGCCTCCCTGACGGGGGCGTTCCCACGGGAACGCCTCCCGTCAGAAGCCGGCCCACTGACATCACTAGTGATGTCAGTGGGAGTGATTTTGGCTCTGATAGAGCCAAAATCACTCCGGAGCTTGCGGTTGAAAACCTCAACTGCAGGCTCCGGCTCGCAAATTCGATGGTCGCGATGGTCTCGACCATCGCGACCATCACAATGCACGCTCGTATAGCCTGTGGGTGGTGACCCACAGCTATACGAGCGTCCAGGAGGACGCTCCATGAAAATGGAGCCCGGCCCTCATTCAGAGCGTGCGCTCTGCTCAGAGCATACGGCTCTGAATGAGGGCCCTTGTCCATATAATTAAGCAATTTTATTATGACCGGGCGAGGTCTGCGTTGGTCAGATTGGCGGTCAGGGCCAATATTATGTACACGCTCAATAACGAAGGTGCCAGAAGTACTGGAGCAGTCCAGCTCAGAGGGTAGCCATGTAGACACTAGATCCATGAGGTCTTTCTGTTTCACGGACTCCGGGAGTCCAATCAATCGTAAGTTATTTCGTCGATTCCTATTCTCTAAATCTTCTAGCTTGTCTTGTATAGAAGCTATGGCCGATTCTTGTGTGCGAATTATACTCTCAACCAACTCATCCTCAGCATTAGAAATTCATTGCTCGGCTTCTGTGAAGGGACGGCCATGTTCTTTAAGCTGTGTCATGGCAGAATCAATAGCCTCCTTTAAGCCTGCTAACTTTTTGTCCAATAGAGGAGATAGAAGCTCAGATACTTCTTGTGCTTTAGCAATGGAGGATCTGCTGTATTTTGCAGGCACTGATTTTTCTTTACCTTTAGCAGCTTGCCCACCTTTGGGCCCACGCTGTTGCCTTGCTACATATTTCTCCATTATACTTGAGAGGTTACAGCCTTCAGCAGTGTGTATAATGAAGCTGTAAGCCAGTGTGAGCAACCCCAGTCATGACCAGTGGGGGGAGGGGCGCCAGCACAAGAGCTGTACTGCAGACAATGCTCTCCAGGGACAACTATGGAGCTGTGCAAGTAAGTGGGGGATCCATGATGACCACCTGTAGTGAGATGCAGAACAGGGGAGCAGTAGGTGCAGGGAGTCTGATTTACGCTGCCTGGCTGAGATCCAAGATGGCGGCCGCGGGCGGCGCTGCACTGATGTACGGCTCGATTCCGGCAGTATTACGGCAGCAAGGAGTCGGGGCAGAAGCCTCACTTGCCTGCTACTATCCCTGGGGACCTGCGATTGGTAGTCTGGGTCCGACCACCCCCAAACTCTGCGATGGTAAGGCGCGGGAGTGCAGCGTTCAGGGAGCTCGGTTAAGGTGCGGACAGTCAGCTCAGTCCGTCCACCGGATGTCGAAGAAACCACTCTTAAAGGTCCTAGGAACCAGAATATATCAAAGAAAGACATTTCACCTCATTAAGAGACCTTTTGACTAATTGTGGGTTAAAGACAGTTTTTAATTCTGTACCTGTCTAGCGCCCTCAAATCTTTTTTATTCTATGTTGTATTTTGGGCCACTAAAACAGGTGGAGAGGGCTATGTTATTTAATAGTATAAGAAAACATTTTCAGTTAAACTTACCCAGAATGCCATCTCTCTGTCTGTGCTGGGTTATGCTGCTGCCCCTGATTTAATTCATAGGTAGACCATAGTGCTGCATAATCATCCCATGGTGATTCAGTTCCCATATAACGGGGGAGGTAGTGTTGGAGGCTTACTGCAACACACACTGAATGAGGGGGCTGGGGGGAGGCTGCAAGCGTGCATTGTAGAAGGAGTCAGTGTGACTGCAGTGGGGAGGACTGGTTACAGCAGCAAAGGCTAGGGGAGGTAGTGTTGGAGGCTGACTGCAACACACCCTGACCGAAGGGGGGGGGGGGGGGAAGCTGCAAGCCTGCTTTGAAGGAGTCAGTGAGACTGCAGGGGGGGAGGACTGGTTACAGCAGTGCAGGCTGGTGGGGTGTTGGAGTGGGCTAGCTACACTGCGGGGGGAGAGGGCTGCAATAATTAGAGGAGCAGGCTGGGGCTACACTCAGTGTGGCTGTGGGGGGGGAGGTTGTTTGAAGGGGGCTGGCTACACTGCGGGGGGATGGAGGAAACTGGCTGCACTCACTATGACCACAGCAGCTCACGCTGACTGCACACATCACGGCCAGGGGTGGAGCTGATTGGAGGTGAGGAGCAGGAAATGGAGCCGCGCTGATACTGGTTCCGTCAAGGCAGGAAATAAACTACTTTCGGACAGCCACTAATTACTAGGGTTCATCAGCCACGGTAACCAATGTACAAGTACCAGAGCTCCTGGCTGAGTCATATAAAAACATTTTCTGGGCTCCCAGTTGAAGGGCTGCAACTCCACCTCCTCCTGCCCCTTCATAGTAGGGGCAGGGCCCTGCACTGTGCTGCTATACTGCCTGTGTGTATGCAGTATGTTCTCTCCAGGGTTGGATTTCGGGGGGCTCCGCCACGGGACACTTGGGACCTGACGGGTGCCTAGGTTGCCTAATGGAAAATCCGACCCTAGCTCCAGGGTAAGTCCCTAAAAAAACTACTTACAGTACCTGGAGACCCTGGGCCAAATGTAATAGGGTGAGAGTTTAGAAAAGTGAGAGTTCCTGACACTTTTTAAACTTTGCCAATGTAATAGAGTCCAAAAACAAAGTAACAGAGTGAACTTGCATGTTTTTTCAGACTTAAAAAACTCTCACGACTTAAAATCTCATCCAGATGTTTTCCCATTTTGAAGATAAAACTCAACCAATGTGAGAGTTTACTGCTAAACTCTGATATTTTCTAAACTCTCACCCTATTACATTTGGCCCCATAAGTCAACTATCTGCAGGGGCGGATTGGCCATAGGATTTACTGGGAAGATCCACAGTGGCCCGACTAACCTGTGTGGCCGCCTGTCAGCCGGGTAACTTTTTTTTTTTTTACACTTCTGGCTCTTGAACTGAGCTCTCCACTTAGGGGCTCAGCATTTCTCTTAAACTCAGGGCCGCAGGGTGAGTTGGAAGAGGGAAGCTGTGATGTGATTTTAGGGGAATGTGGTGATGTGCTGTGAGGGGTACTGTGCAGTGACGGGTGCTATGCTTTGAATGGTGTGGGGTGCTGTGAGAGGATTGGGGTGCTATGCGATTTAATGGTTATGCCTTACAGGTGTATAGGTGACAGGCTTCAAAGCCATCAAATGTGTGCTGAAACTTCTTGGTTGAAGTACCTATTCTCTTAAAACTATGCACAATAATAGGTAAGCATTGAATGCTAAAATAAATCAAGAAAAACAGGATTTTGGTACTTACCGGTAAATCAATATCTCCGATTCCACAGGGGACACTGGAGCTCAAAACACGTGACTGGCTCCTCCCCCTCTATGCCCCAACAGCCCCAGTTAAGAAACTAAGCCCCAGAAAAGACGGAGGACAGAAGAGAAAGGAGAATGAGAACAGTCCCAAGGAACAGCACACCTGAGGAACAGAATAATACACTGCATGCAACACAGGCAGTCACACAAAAAACAATAAACTGCAAAAGAACTGGTAAAACCAAAAGAAGGTAAGCAGCGCTGGGCGGGTGTCCAGTGTCCTGTGGAATCAGAGAAATGGATTTACCGGTAAGTACCAAAATCCTGTTTTCTCCTTCATCCACCAGGGAACACTGGAACTCAACACACTGGTGATATTCCGAAGCTTCCCTCCCTGGTGGGAGAGTGCTGAGAAACCTGCAACACTCTGCAGCCAAAACTTGAATCAGATGCCACAAAAGTATCAAACTGATAAAACTGCAGAGGTGTGCAGAGAAGTCCACGTAGCTGCATGACAAATCTGAGAAGCAGAAGCCCCCGTGCACACAGCCCAAGAAGTACCCAGCAAGTGCGTAGAATGTGCCAAAATGGATACAGGCATTGGTCGAATATTGGTGATATAAGCTGCCAAATAGCCAAACGGATCTATCTGACTAAGGTGTGTTTAGATGCAGGCCAACCCCACCTGGCCGCATCATAAAGGACAAAAAGAGCGTCCGATTTACGTAGCCCCACCATACGGGGCACATAAACATGGAGAATCCGTACCACATCCAGAGAGTGCGAATCCCTGGAAGAATCCAACAATGCCGGGACCACGATAGGCTGCATGATGTGGAATGGTGACACCACCTTCGGCAAAAACGAAGGGCAAGTATGAAGTTCTGCCCTGTCGTCATGAAAAACAAGATAGGGACAGCAACAAGAAAGAGCTGCCAGCTCGGACACGAGCCTAGCCAAAGCCAGCGTTAACAAAATGAGAAACTTGAAATCCACTTCGTCCAGGGGTTCAAAAAACGCTTACTGCAGAAAGGAGAGGACGAGGTTGAGATCCCAGGGGGAAGTATGTGGAACAAAGGGAGGCTGGACTAGAAGCACCCCCTGCAAAAAGGTTTGAACCTCCGGAAGAAGGGCCAAGCGATGCTGAAAAAAACACAAACAAGGCAGAGATCTGCTCCTTCAGTGAGCCCAAATGAAGTCCAGCAACCAGACCCCTCTGAAGAAAAAGACAAGGACGTGGAGGAACCGCACCCCTCGCAACAGGACACATAGGACTGCCAGATCCTATGGTAATGAGCAGACGTAACAGTCTTACGAGCTCTGAGCATAGTAGGGATCAGCGCCCATGGAATACCCTGTCTTCTTAAGAAGGTGGTCTCAACAGCCACGCTGTCAAACAAAGCCGACGTAAGTCAAAATACACGAAATCCGAAAGTAGCGAAAGCGACCACGGATCGTCTGCTAGAAGAAGCAGGAGATCAGTGCACCAAGCCCGACAGGGCCAGTCTGGTGCCACCAGGATGACTGTCGTGGATTTGTGCTTGAGAACCCGTGGAAGCAGTGGGAATGGCGGGAACAGGTACACTACATCGTACGGCCAAGGAATTGACAGCGCATCTGCTCCAACGACCTCAGAATCCCTTGTTCTGGAGCAGTACAGAGGCAGTTAACGATTGGTCCTGGAAGCCATGAGATCTGCGGCCTGCCCCAACGGCGGACCAACTGCAGGAAGACTTTGAGATGCAGAGCCCATTCCCTGGGATGAAGATCCTGATGACTGAGGTAATCCGCTTCCCAGTTGTCCACCCCTGGTATGAAGATTACCTCTACGTGTCTTTCTGCCCACTGCAGAATGCGGTCTGCCTCGTGCATTTCCATGCGGCTGCGAGTTCCCCCGACGATTGATGTTCGCCACTGCTGAGGCATTGTTGGATTGTACTTGGACTAGCAGGCCTCGCAGGAGGGGAGCCGCCACTAGCAGCACGTTGTAAATCGATTGGAGTTCAAAGACGCTGATTGGTAAGAGGGACTCCTGACTAGACCAACATCCCTGGAAGTGATTGTCCATGACCACTGCTCCCCATCCACGAAGACTGGTGTCTGTGGTCAGCAGAATCCAATTCCAGATGCCAGTCTGACGACTAGAAGGTGATCCGTCCGAAGCCACCAGATCAGGGAAATGCGAGACTGCGGAGACAGTACCACCAGGCAATACATCTGCAAATCTGACCCAGACCATTGGGACAGAAGATCCAACTGGAACGGCCTGGTGTGAAATCTGCCAAACTGGATAGCCTCTAAGGAAGCCACCATCTTTCCTAGGAGCCTGATGCAAAGGTGTTATCCGTTTCGTCTTGAGAACCAAACAAACCAATTATTGAATAGCTAGTGCCTTGTCCAGGGGAAGGAACACCCGATGTGAAGCAGTGTCCAGCATCATCTCAAGGAACTGAGGGCCTGATTCAGACCCGCTTGCGAGCGCTCGCAAGTGGGTCGATGTTGGCCGAGTGCGCATGCGCACAATGGAGCCGGCTCCGTCGTGCGCATGCGCGAGACCCGGATAGCGATGAGCACTCCGGGTCTCGTACCAAAGGGGGCGTGCTGTCGATGTTGAGTGAACGCCTACCATCTGGGGCCGGCCTACCGTCTGGGGCCGGCCCCACTGACATCACAAGTGATGTCAGTGGGAGTGCTTTCGGCTCTGTTTGAGAAGCACTCTAGGGCTTGCGGCAACGAGACCCTACCACAAGGGTCTCGTCGCAAGCCCGATGGTCGCGATGGTCTTGACCATCACGACCATCTTCCTGGCCGCTCGCTACTAGCTGTGGGTGGTCACCCACAGCTATACGAGCGGCCAGGAGGCCGCTCTAAAAATCAAGGACGGCGCAGATTCAGAGCGAGCACTCTGTCACAGCGTCCGGCTCTGAATCAGGGCCTGAAGCCGCTGAGACGGTACCGATTGAGACTTCTGGAAATTGACAATCCAGCCGTGCTGTAAGAGGATCCGATAAGTCAGCGCCACGTGACCCAATATACTTGGGGCCTTGATGAGCAGGTCGTCCAAGTAGAGCACAATGTTCATTCCCTGAGAGCAAAGATGGGCAATCATCACCACCAATACTTTCGTGAAGACCCTGGGGGCTGATGACAGGCCTTGGCCTGGTAATGAGAGTCCTTGATCGCAAACTGTAGGTATGCTTGGTGAGGTTTCCAGATCGGGATGTGGAAATATGAATCCTTGATGTCCAGGGATACCATGTACTCCGCCGCTTCCAACCCTGCAATGACTGCATGAAGGGATTCCATCTTGAATCTGTGAAAGGATAGGTAGAGATTCAAGGATCTTAGGTTCAAGATGGGCCTGTCCAACGCATCCAGCTTTGGAATCACAAACAGATTGGAGTAGAATCCCTGAGTCCCCTGGGGAGTCAGAACTGGAACCAGGATCTCTGAGTCCAGTAGCCTGTCGATTGCCTGATGCAAAACTAGTTGTTTCAAGGGATCGACTGGAAGACCTGTGGTGAAAACATGAACTGGAGGCAGAAAAGCAAATTCTATTTTGTACCTTGGGACACAAGATTCCGAACCCATGAATCGGAACAAGTGTGGAACCAAACTTCTGTAAACCTCAGCAGGCGGGCACCCACCTTGAGATCACCCAGGTGGGACTGAAGCCCGTCATGCCACAGGTTTGTCTGCTGGCTTGAGGTCTGGACAAATGGAGCTAGAAGCCTGGCATCCTCTAGAACAACCTCCTCTAACTGCCGAGGAGGCACCCCTTTGTCTGCCTTGGAACCTAGCGGGGGCCCAAAAGGAACTAAAAAACGGAACCCTTAAAGGAACGACGCGGCACCGCTGCTGATAAATGTAAAAAGGTACTCTTATTGCCCGTGGCCAGAGAAATCTATATGTCAAGTTCTGGACCAAACAGAATATCACCAGTGAACGGAAAACCTTCCACAGCGAGCTTAGACTCCCTGTCCACTTGCCAAAAGCAGAGGCACAGGTCGCAGTGAGCCGCCACCGCTAAAGCAGAGATTCTGAAGCCAACATGACCAATATCTCTAGAGCCCCCCCCCCCCAGATAAACAGAAGATTCCTGAATATGCTCAGCAAAAGATAAGATCAGCATGTGGCGTATTAGACCTCAGTCCCTCTGCCAATTGTTCATCCCATTTTTCTACCGCCTTGTTAACCCAGCAACCGACTAAAACCAGTCTAAGCAGGGCACCGACGGCAGTATAGATGGACTTGAGAGTAGTTTCCAGTTTCCGCTTAGAGCCTTCCTTCAAGGCCATAGCTCCTGGCACTGGAAGCGTAGTCTTCTTTGAAAGGCAAGAAATTGAAGAGTCCACAAGCGGAGGAGTTTCTCACTTGCTTCTGTTATCAACAGGAAAGGGATAAAGAGAAAGAAAACTGCATGGAAGCTGAAACTTCCTATCTGGATGCTTCCAGGCTGCCGCCATCTGTTCATCTAACTGGAGGGAAACAGGGAAAGTAACAGTAGATTTTTCTTTCTTACCCAAATCTGACACATGAAGGACCTCCCGGACCACCAGAATAAGAGCTTCGACACCCTGTCAAGGAGCCTAGGGTTCCTGTGGGAAAACCTCTACATCGAATCCTCTAGCTTAAACCTTTGGCCCTCCAGCTGCTGTGGAACTACAGATCCCAGGATGCCCTGCCACAGTTTTAGCATGCTATTATATCAAAACTGTGGCAGGGCATGCTGGGATGTGTAGTTCCACAGCAGCTGGAGGGCCAAAGGTTAAAGACTCCTGCTCTAGCATCCCACCTTCCTCCTCCTGAGCGGAATTATCCGTGGCTAATTCCTCCTCCAATTGAAGAATCGCTGGGTTTGTTTCCTGGGAGGCCAATTTACAACGGTCTCTGACGGTTTAGAAGAACCCATAATCTGGACTAAACTATCCAGCAAATGGGCTAATCCCTGAGCCCAAGCTGGTTCATTAGCTACGGAATATGAGAGCTGGGACCATCCCTTGCAGCTTCCCTGTCTCTCCGGGACGCAGCCAACTCAGAGGTTAAATCTGCCATAACCCTGCTAAGCTATTCATCCAGGAGGGTGGTACAATCTGGCCCTGTCCTGTAACCTCAGAACCCTCTAAATCACAAGCCTTGCACAGGGATAAGCCCCCAGTGCAAGCAAGGGTAGACTTTTTCTTTCATTTGGGCAAGCAAACAATGTTTGAAGTTTTTTCTGCTGCCTTAGCTGCCATGATCACACACACCAGCCTGTCAGAAAAGTAGGACACAGAGGATAGAGGGAGAGGAGCAGGTATTCACAATAAAAGCTCCAAAACCCTAAGGGATCTCACAAGCCCCTTATAACCCTGGCTCCAATATGCAGCAGTGGATATAGCAAGTGATGCGGCAGCTAAACCAGCGCTATCCAGGAGGACTGCTCCTAAGCAGTGACCACTGCAAAATGGCGCCGCTCCGTGTGAGCAGGGCGCGCCAACTGAGAAGGCTATGCAGAGGGCGGCACTTAGCTCCGAGAGAGCTCTAATGGCCGCTGGACTTAAGCCCCGCCCCATAGCCGGGAACGGAGTAAGAAAATAAAATAAGTAATTAAAATAAAACTACTAACAAGGGTTGGAGACAACCCCAATGTGCACCGGCTCTCTCAGGCACATTTCTAAAATTGGGACTGATGGGGCATAGAGGGGGAGGAGCCAGTCATACTTTTAGATTAAGTTACAGGCTCTACTCAACCACCGTCTATACCCCAGTGTCTTGAGCTTCAGTGTCACCTGGTGGATGAAGGAGAAATTACTATTAGTCCCACCATTACATACAGTAGTGTAGTATTTGTGTAAGACAATTATAAAACCCTTGTCCTAAACACTCAAAAAGGTTCCAGTCACTATCTTGATGCATATTTAATATATATCTTGCAGCTGTTTGATCCTCGTTTCAATAAGATTATAATTGTCTGGCTTAAGACGCAACAAGCAATCTTGAGATGGCGTTACCTATACTTGGGGACCTGTAAAGCCTGAAAGCTTTGCTGCATCCCCTGGCCTGCATCTTTCACAGTGACCCTGTTGGCAGCATTAGACTGATGATGAAGCAAAGAGTACACCAAAACGTAGGGATTGCCATCGCTCTCCGATATTTCTGAAACCTCAATGGTTATGTCCCAATTGTGACTTTGGATGGATTCTCAAGGCACAATGTATTATTAATATTGATCCAAAATTCATAATGCTGCACAACTTACCTTTTCCATGGCTTTTCCCACTCCACTGCACATGCATCAGCATCTTTTTTTTATTACAGATGTGCAATTTTAATGGCAGCGCTAACCGCGTATGTGCAAAATATTGATTGCAAGAAAGATCGATTTAATTTCACAATTATTTTCTGTACTGCTCCTACCTCATAAGACTTACAATATGTTTTTAACCCGTTTGTACTAGACCAAACAGTTACAGAAACAACTTCAAACATGCAAAAGCAGGAAAAGGGGGGATTTATCATATCAAAAAGATAAAGTAGAGAAGTTGCTCATAGCAACCAATAAGCTTCTAGGCACGCTTCCACTAGCGCATGCAGGGGGGGTTTCTAAGTACCCAGAAACCCCCAACAAACCATTTTTTTTTTCAGAGACGGAGACATCCTTGTCTACGTTTCTGCATCAGCCGCGAGCCACCCAAACCACAATGGGAGCTGTCAGCGCTTCTGCATCAAGTGAATTTCATACCACCTGATGCTGAAGCACTTGCAGCTGAACAAGCAGTGGCCGTGCAGCGCGCCGTTATCACAGCTCTCTCAGAGGGAGAGTGAGATTAAGCAGGATGTTCACGGCCACCCAGCAGCAGCAGTAGCCCGGCACCCAGGAGGTTCCCAATCTGCACCTAGTCCACACATCAAAGGATAAGCTACTATGAGTTTGTAAGTATGTTTTGTGTGTGTATGTATGCTGTGTTTTTACATATGTATGCTTTGTGTCTCACACATATACAGTATATATATGTATATATACACACATATATGTAGGCGTGTGTATTTATATATATATATATACACACATGTGTGTGTGTGTGTATATATATATATATATATATATATATATATATATATATATACATACACACACACATATAAACTCCCCCCCTAAAAATCCTGCGTTTGCCCCTGCGCTTCACATGGTGAACGATGTTTCATTACATGGTGCATTTAACAACACTGCGGCATTCATTGCATCGTCCCATCTGTGGGACGATGCGATGAAAGACCATCGTGAACACGCAATCAGGTGTACACACTGCACGATATATCGTACCGCTCTGCATATAGGACCCCATTCAGAGCCGCTCGCTCTGAATGAGGACGGCTACATCTCTAAAAGAAGCCGGCCTCCTGGCTGCTCGCTAAGCTGTGGGTGACTTTAGCGAGCGGCCAGGTTGATGGTCGCGATGGTCAAGACTATCGCGGCTTGCGACGAGACCCTTGTGGTAGGGTCTCGTCTGCCGTAAGCCCCAGAGAGCTTCGGGCTCTAATAGAGCGCCCCTTTTGTAGTGAGCCCCAGAGAGAATTTCTCTCTCGCTCCGGGGCTTGCACACATGCAGTGCGGCCGCTGCGCGTGTGCAGAGCCCAACATCGACCCGCTTGCGAGCGGGTCTTAATGAGACCCATAGTGTGTACCCAGCTTAAAGGTGTGTATCCACTTGCCGATGAGGTAATGACAGTATGATAACATTGTAATCGTAGTTGTTCCTCTTCCCCTGCAGTGCTTACACTGAACGATATGTCATTCAGTGTAGGCACCTTCCCTCATCCCCAAACATGCACAATCTGTCGCTATTGGCAGATTGACCAGCATGTTCAGGTGATGATTGATGTCGGAAACGACCAACTGGAGCGCGCATCGCTGGTGTTTTCAGACATTATACTGCCCGATATATGCACGATTAATGAGCAATTGAACGATAACGTTGTCGTTATCGTTCAATCGCTCATTTATATCGGCAAGTGGATACGAACCTTTACTGTTATTTTTCTAGCCCATGACAGGAGCTGTTTAATTAGTGGTTATTTTCCCTACCAAATTTCATAAAACTCCACCTAAATATTAATAAAAAGTGTTAAAACATTGGTCAAAACAAAATACAAAGAAAGGTGCTCTCAGTCCCGTGTGTTCTGAAGAGACTAACGTCACCTACTGCCAACCAGTGCCGGAAGTGGCATCAGTGGCGGCGGAGGTGACGCTTCCTTTCCTTTTCCGCTTCTGTAACCTCGTCTCCTCCGAGGCTGCTGCTGGAAGCGCTGAGAGGGAAATGGCCGCCGTGGAGATGGAGCTGCGAGACGCAGAGTAAGAGCGTGTGGCGCGGGCATATCCTGGGCCCCGGTGTTACGGGGATGTGACCCAGTATGGCCGATGTGACTGTGCGGAGGGCTAGAACCGCTCTCGGCGCTGGGGAGGGGCCCATGTATGTGCAGTGGTAGCGCTGCTGTCCCGGACCGGGGTGTAGCCTGATGCGTGTACTATGGATATGCGGGGCACACGTATAAATAGTGTTTATGTATGACCCGCATGCGGGTGTGTTACCAGACGGCAGTGATGGGTATGCCCGGAGGCTGGGGTGGAGGATCACACCCGGCGGCTGCTGTGTACACATGTAGTGTAAATACATATGGGGGATGCATCGTGCCACATCTGTCATCATAGTGCCGGCTATGTAGCGCTCCCGGCTCGGTGAGGGTAGGGTACATAGACCCAGGCTGATGTGGCCTCCCGTACATACTCCTAGTAATTGTACAGTCCGTGCACCTGTCAGACGCTTTCATAACTTCCAGCAATCAGGCAATACGCTACTTAATGCCATATGCTGGTTTTGTAATACAAATTATACATTGGTAACTTGTTATACCAAAAGGTAGTATGAATGCCAGTAATACTTTAGTAGTTGTTGCTAATCTTTAGTTTTGAATGTGTTACTATGTTTTGAATTTTTTTATGTGCAATAGTCCAAGCTATGAACTATGTTTTTGCTCTTTCTAAAAGTGGTGAATTCACTTTGATTTATTTAATTTAAACTTTTATATATTGAATAAAAGTGCACCCAAACTTTCCAGAGATAACTAACCGTATACCAGGCTTGTGTTTGTTGTTCCCCGCAGTACTCAGCTGTTTATTTTGAAGTCTTAATTTACTGTATTTTTATAAGGCTTGGAAAGTTGGCTTAGCAGAGTGCTGTGTGCTGTTTATTCTTTTTTTTGTTTTAGTTTGCAGTGCATGCTTTTTTTAAGGAATTAACTGAAAAATGTATTCCTGTCCTTTGCGTTTGTACTTTACGTTGTTATGTTGAGCCTATTTGTTGCAGTAATGACTGTCGTCCAGTGCCGCTGGCAATGAATGCACTTTCTGAGAGAAAGACAAACTTTTCTTTTGAAACATCTCGCCTTTTGCAGCTTTAACTTCACACACTGCACATCAAACCTAGCAATATTGCTAGAGCAAGTTAATGAAGGATGTAACAGTGATAATTTCATCATTCATTAATTCGTTCCAGAGTGTGCGTGCAGTGCCCGATGTCAGAACGAATGCCCGTCGCTCAAGTTTGTACCCAGCTTTAGATTTTCTTTATGGTTCCATTAAAAATAAATCACTTCCTCATACAGCTTATAATTCAAATGAATGTACAATTTGGCAAGGTAAAATAACACAGCCTGAATTTAGGTTTTCTAACATATGGCAGAAGCAGTTTTTTTTCTTTACTAGTATTATATATATTTTTTATGGTGTATTTAATATCATATTTTACTGTTCTGTACTTAGAATACAAAACAGTGTACATGGTGGATAGAGCCTGTTTTATTATTCTAAAATATAATCTCCATAATGTCTGTCCAGCAGTTGCACACTAGGGGGTAAATTTGCTAAAGGTCAATTTAGTTAGATTTTAAAATCGATCTAAATTGTTCAACATCGGTGTACTTTCCAAATGCAAAATCTGCATATTTTTCATTTGATTTAGATCGATATTAAATTGTTCTAATTGGCCTTAAGTATCTTTACCTCTAGAGCTGAGAGGAGCTGCTAATCCATTTTATAGCTCTCAGTGGCTTCTAGAGACTGAAAGAGGACAGAGAGGACGAGGTTACATGGCAGAGAGTAGGGGTCCCAGGAGTGAGGGGACAAGGTGGCAGGGCAGAGAGGAGAGGTACCCGGAGATAGCGAGGGGAAGAGGTGACATGGTAGAGAAGGGGTCTTAGGAGTGAGAGACAGGGGACAAGGTGGCAGGGCAGAGAGAAGGGGTCCCAGGAGATAGTGAGGAGAGAGAATAAGATGGCAGGGCAGTGAGGTGGAATCCCAGGAGTGGTAGAGGGGACAAAGTGGCAGGGCAGAAAGGAGTCCCTGGGGAGAGAGAGAGAGAGAATAGGATGGACAGTGGCAAGACAGAGAGGAGGGGTCCTAGCAGAGGGGACAAGGCAGGCAGAGATGAGGGGTCCTAGAGCTGGGTACACACTGAGCAATGTGTATCCAGCCGATATGTCAGCCCCTTCATTACCTGCAACTGGGCCGCTTGCGATATTGTCCGTTTGGCCGTGTAACATGGCTAACCGGACAATGTCGCAAGCGGCCGTGGGAGAGCGTATTTTGGCTGTACACACTGAGTGATGTGGCCAATATGATGTTCCGATTCGGCCGAAAAAACATATCGTGCCAACATCGTTTCAGTGTGTACTCAATTTAGGAAAATGAGAGGATAAGGGACAAAGTGGCAGGGTAGAGAAGACTGATCCCAGTAGAAGAGAACAAAGTGGCAGGGAATAGAGAGAGTAAAACAAAACAAACAACTGCTGCACTGTAGTTAAAGGGGGTATCCACTTAGCGATTTTACCAAGCGATTGTACGATAACAACGTCGTTATCATGCATGCATTGGGCATGTTTTGGTCAGAAACGACCAGCGATGCGCGTGCCCGCTGGTCGTTTCCGACATCTATCATCGCCCGTACATGCTGGTCAACCTGACGATCCAGTCAGGTTCAGCATGTGCGGGGATGATGGATGTGCCTAGACTGAATGAGTGAACGTTCAATCTAGGCACATCACTAGATATGGAAACGACAGCACGATTACAATGTCGTAATCATGCTGTCGTTTCCATGTCTACTAGTGTCGCGGCTTAAGAGGGTAGGTATAGTGAGAGATGGGGGAGGGAGATAGCAAGGCGTTGGAGGAGAGAAACACAATACACAATAGCTATGCAACCTGATGAATGACTGATCCAAACTACTTATCAATAATGTGCGGTCAGGAGAGGCAGAGCATTTCCTGTCAAACTTGGGTATACACCACAGTTTACTATAAACTTTATAAGAAAACGGTAAAGAAAATATTATAAATATCTTATTCTAATCATTTTTATTGTCAAAACTCTGGAGTAAAACGTGTACGGCTGGTGAGGCACTACCTCTCCTGCCTACCTTTTCCGCACATCCCTGATCAAAACACACCAAATTTCCTGCACTTTATAGTGCTGCACCCTTGTTTAATGCCAACATGAAAACTCTGTTTCATATATGTAAATCTGGCACTGAAAGTAGCCAGTGCCTCCCCAGCAATTTACCTCACCACACGTCACTGCTACTATATAACATTTCTGCTTCAGGGCCCTTAGGCTCCACAGGGAGACCTTGGGTTGTAGGTTGGATCTAGATCCAGCTTTTGCTCCCAGGATGCACTGGTCCATCCTCCCTATACCCCGCCCCCGAGCCAGAGGCACCTCAGTTATAGTTGGTGCCCAGCCAGAGTCGGGTCACTATTTATGCAGGGGGGCTGTTTAGCAGCCCCAAAGCTGATTTTATTTGATTATTTTGGTAGTTTTTTTTTTCTATCAGAGCGCGCAGCAGTGGACTGTCCATAGGACGTCTGCGCTGCTGCTCCGTCACCCCGCCGGCGCCGCGATGCCAGTACCGATCTGGGGATCTCTGCGGGACCCCGGGACCTGTGCTAGCCGGCCCCGTGGGACATCCCGGACTGTGGCCGGACGTACAGGTCGGGTAAGAGCAGGTCACCGCTTGCGGTGACCTGCGTATTAGCAGTCCTGCCTCCGGTCTCAGGACAGACCGGTGGTGCTGGCTGTGGAAGCAGGCACATAATACCCTGCGCTCCACTAGACCACCAGGGACTTGTAGTTGGTGAGGGAACCAGTGTCCCGAGGGTTAATTGCCAGCCAGGGAAGCCTTCCCTGTTTAGCGGCTCCTCCCCTCAGCTCAGCACGCCTTTCCTCTGTGGTCTGGCTTTGCTGAGCTGTTTCCTCCTGCGGCTATGCCCCCTCTGAGGTCTCCGGTGGCCATTTTCTTGGATGGTACACTCGCAGATCTCTCAGGCCGCGTGTGGTCCAGTCCCCCTGCATACCTCTCCCTGGGGTTGGTGTATGCAGCACTATAGCCTTCCCATATTCTGCATTGTATGTGACTTGTGCTAGCGCTGCGTGTCTGTGTCTTTGTTTCCTAACTGTCAGCATATATCTATACCTTTCCCCTAATTCTACCCTAATACAGGTGTAGTTAAGGTGGTTCTTTTAATTCACATATAAAAGATATTTGTAAGGTGTTGTGTGCTGCACTGTGCCATATTTAGGCAAAGGGCTCCTGCAGCTTACCCAAGTGTCAGAGAGGACCAGTGTGTCGCATACTTAGGCAGTGGGCTCCTACAGCTTATCCAAGCATTAGTCGGGACTGGTGTTTTTTTCTCGGACTATTACCTTAACATACAGGTGTATTCAGTGGGTTTTCTGTGCCTCACATTTCTAGAGCTAAGTATTTGTGAGGTTTTGTCACATACATTCGTTGCACTGTGCCTTGTTTGTGCTCCTGCAGCTTACCCAGGCATAAGACAGGACCAGTATATTGCTTTCTACTAGTATCCTACATACACGGTGGTTGCTTTATACCCATTGCCAGATTGTGTGCCATTTACTCCACAGCTATGTCTAGCAAAGGCAGGAGTATTAACAGGCATCTGCCCCCATACTGCTATCAGACAGGTTATGGGCTGCAGGCTTAAGTGAGGAGGATATATATAAAAAAAAAACCTGGGCTCCTTTGTTCAGGTACCGGCCACTATTATGGACCGACTAGCGGATCCGGCTGTAATTCCGAGGGGGTTATCACAGCAGGACGTAATGCCCCCTTTGGGGTTGTCACATCAGGTTCAGGCGATACAAGTACCTAGTGTACCCCCACCATGGGTAGACGTCAGGCGATGGTGCTCTCTCCATAGGTTTGTCTGTTTCTATCTTGGTGGCTACAGACATCTCATCTAACCAAGGGTCGCCCCTTTTGGTTCCCGGACCGGGTAATCCTAACAACGGACGCCAGTCTCCCGGGTTGGGACACAGTGACCGATCCGCGCTCCTTTCAGGACTGTGGGACATCTGTCGCATCAACCCTGCCAATCAGCATATTGGAACTTCGAGCTGTGTACAGGGCCCTCACCCTGGCCCAGCACATACTTCACGGAAAACCTGAACAGGTTCAGTCCAACAATGCCACAAAGGTGGCTTACATCGCCCATCAAGGAGGCACTCTGTCGGGCAGCAATGACAGAAGTGTCACGCATTCTGACATGGGCCGGGGGTGACCTACAGGCCATCTCTGAGGTGTTCATTCCGGGAGTTCTCAATTGGGAAGCAGACTTCCTCAGCCATCACAACGTGCATCCCGGGGAATGGTCGCTTCTCCAAGAGGTGTTTCAACTTCTAGTGCGCAGATGGGGCCTCTCAAGAGGTGGACCTCATGGCCTCCCGACACAATTACAAACTGCTAGTGTATGGGTCCAGAACATGAGATGCCACGGCAACCTTTGTAGACGCACCAGTGAAGTGGACCTTTCAGTTTGTGTACCTATTCCCTACTCTCTAGCTCAGTACAGAGTCTGATGGCTACATCTAATGCCTTTCATACCATGTTGTACCCTGTGGCTACGCTCATGAAAGGCTAATGTGGATTCCAAGAACCTAGTAGGGTTACCCTTCAATGGGGAGATCTTGTTGGGCACAGACCTTGACAAGATTGTAACTACTTCTACTAGGCCTAGGAAAGCCTAAAGGTCAGTCCTTTCCTAGGCAGTCGGCTTCCACTGGAGTTGCCAAACCCAGGACCAAGCGGCCTGGGAACACCAGACACTCCGCTTCAAAGCCCGAGGATAAACCCTCAGCCTGATGGGACGGGCCTTCCTTTGGGATATCCCAGAGTGGGAGGTAGACTTCTTCAGTTCGCCCAGTACTGGTGTCAAACACCACAGATACTTGGGTAAGAGAAGTGGTCTCTTATGGGCACGCCCTTTCATTTCTCAGACGGTCTCCCCCCACTAGTTTTCTCTACACAGGCCCTCATTCAGACCCGAACAAGGCCTTACAAATATCTAGCAAGCCATGCAGTCCTTGCTGCAAGCAGGGGTAATTGTGCCAGTCCCACTATCTCAGTGAGGGACTGGTTGTTATTATTATTCTACTCTTTCTGGTTCAGAAGCCACATGTGTCTCATCAGCCTATCTCCAACCTCAGATCCTTGAACAAATTCCTAAGGGTGCCAAAGTTCAGGATGGTACCCCTACGGTCCATCATCCTAGCTATGGAGCGCTCTGGATATTCAGGATGCGTACCTCCAGGTACATATAGCGCCCTCACATCAGCGATATCTCCGGTTTGCTATACTAAGTCAACACTTCCAATTTCAGGCTCTGCCCTTTGGACTTTCCACAGCTCCACGGGTATTTGCCAAAATTATGGCTATCAGGGCGGCCCATCTGAGTGGTCAGGGTGTCCGACTGTTTCCATACCTGGACGACCTCCTTCCAGAAGTGCTTCACCGCCGTCTGTAGTTTACCATTGCTTTCCTGCACAAGCACTCCCTGAATCCCTCACAGGGAATGGCTCATCTTGGAGTCCTGCTGGATATCTCTGGATCAGAGAATCTTTTTGACATCAAGCAAAATCTCCACACAAATTATAGTACCGGCCTTTCAGTTGCCAGACCTCTCGGCTGACGAGGCCTCATTGGATGTGGTCGGCGCTCTCAGGATTTCTGTGGACCGTACCAGTTCCCTTCAGAAATCGGACTCCTTGTTTGTGCTCTATGGATTTCACAAAAAGGGATGGCCAGCCAATAAACAAACATTGGCCAAATGGCTTCGTATGATTGTCTCAGAGGCTTATACACAGGCAGGCCTGTCTGTACCGGCCTCTGTTACTGCTCATTCTACTCGGTCTGTGGGCCCCTCGTGGGCGGCTCGCTGTGGCGCCTCGGCTGTTCAGCTTTGTAAGGCTATCGTGGTTTTCCATTCAGACCTTTCTAACGTTCTATGCATTTGATACCTTTGCCTCTCAAAATGCTTCCTTTGGGCGCCGGATTCTTCTCTCAGTGCAAGAGCGCCCCAGTGCAAGAGGACTGCTTTGGTACATCCCCAAGGTCTCCCTGTGGAGCCTATGGACCCTGAAGAAGAAAATGATAGTTATGGTAAGAACTTATCTTTGTTACCTTTCTTCAAAGTCCATAGGGTTCACAGGGCACCCGCCCTGACGCACCTGGCTTCATATGGGTTATATTTCTGGTCACCGGTATTCCGTCTCCTCTGTGAGAGTGTGATTCTTGTGTGTACCAGTCTTCCTTCTCTCTTTTATACTCCTCCGGCCTTTGGCTACTTGCCAACTGAGATGCCTCTGGCTCGAGGGTGGAGTATAGGGTGGGTGGACCAGTGCATCCTGGGAGCAAAAGCTTTAACTGGATCCAGATCCAACCTACACCCAAAGGTCTCCCTGTGGACCCTATGGACTTCGAAGAGAGAGAGTTAAAGGTAAGATCTTACCATAACTCTCATTATCCTGTATCTAATCATTTGGTAGATGTACTCTCCAATAGGCCATATCTATTGTAACTTTTCATGCTCATTTTACATTTTTGTGTTAATAGTTTTGTCTATTTGTGATGCTTTGGTGGTGGTGGGATATAGTCACAGGGCTATGTTTGCCTGGCCACTTTAGTTATAAAATTTGTAGGAAAAGTATCATAATGATTAAACTGTACGAAGAAGCTTACCTAATGAAAACACCATTTGGGTCTGTTATGCACAGTTAATCTAAAAAAAAATAGAATAGAAAGGTCACAACTCCTTTTTAAATTACAGCATTCAGGGTGTGTTTACAGTCATGAGCAGAAAATTCAGCTTACAGAACAACATTGAGGCTATTCTCTTTCTCTTTTTATTTTAATTTATTTTATTTTTTTTTGTATTCATAGCATGGAAGATGAAGATACTTCTGGTAGGAGTGGTATTGAAGAAAATGGCGAGGTTTCAGAGGTCGATCAGCCCCAGAGCAAGCACAGTAAGCACAAGAAAAAGAAACACAAACATCGGAGCAAGCACAAAAAACATAAACATTCCTCTGAAGAGGACAAAGACAAAAAACATAAACATAAACACAAACATAAGAAGCACAAAAGGAAAGAGTCAGGAGTTATTGACAAAGATGATGGTTCTATGTCAAAGAGGGCAAAACTGGATGACTTTGCTTTGCTTGAAGACTTAGAGAAGCAGAGAGCTATGATTAAAGCAGAACTTGATAACGAGTTGATGGAAGGTAAAGTGCATTCTGGCATGGGCTTAATATTGCAGGGCTACAATTCTGGTTCTGAGGAGGAAGGTGAGATTAATGAAAAAATTCGCAATGGCAAAAGGGCATCAACAAAGTCAAACATGAAGTCAAAGCAGGTGCTTGACTCAAAAACTATTTCAAAGAGGAGGAGTAGGAGTAAGTCCAAAGACAAGACTAAACACAAGTCTGAAAAGAAGAAAATTAAAGTTAACTCTGAAACTGCTAAAGAAAAAGTACCTAGAAGTAAATCTAAGGAGCGAAGGAAATCTAAAAGTCCTTCTAAAAGAAACAGATCTCAAGATCAGCTAAAGAAGTCACCAGGTTTACGAAGGCAATCCCTGGAAATTAACACAATCTCAAAGTCTCCTCCAGATGATAGAGTAAAATCCAGAGACCGGAAGAAATCTCCTGTAGCCATTGAAAGCAGAACTAGAGATCGTAGTAAAAAGTCTAAGTCTCCTGTACCCAGAAGAAGCAAATCCAGAGAGAGGAGGTCACGGTCAAAGGAACATAAGCCCAGAAGATCAGATTTAGAGAGAGACAAGAAACCGCTTAAGTCTCCATCAAAAGATGCCTCTTCAGGGAAAGAAAACCGCTCACCGGGTCGTCGAACTGCTCGCAGCCCAAAGGCAAGGAGCCTAACGCCCAAACTGCGTGATAGGACTTTGAGGCATAGCAGGTCTCCACTTGTTCATGATAGGAAGACTAAGCAGTCCCCACCACGAACGCAGTCCCCTATTCGGAGAGCAAAAAGCAAATCTATAGAAAGGAAAAGATGGGAACCAGAGAGGAGGCGATTATCATCTCCTAGGTATTTTTTATTTTGTTTTGAGTGTCCACTATACAAATTAATATTTCATCTCGCTGAAGGTAAACATTTATAGTAATGAAATGATTTATTTTGTTTAGATTGCGACCCAGAGATGAAGGTCTTATAAGACATGACAGAACAAAAGAAGCTAGTCCTCCTCGGTGGTCCCCTACTAGAAGGCGTTTAAGCAGGTCTCCCGGAAGGAGAAGGTCAAGGTCACCTCTAAGACGTAGTAGATCTCCTAGGAGAAGAAGCAGATCTCTTCACAGGAGGTATTTAAGCTTTGTACTGCTTAAAAAGTACAGACAACATTCATTTGATATCAATTCTGCTACATCTTGCACTGTTCTAGCTTTCTGAAAAGATAAATAGGAGTACATTTAGGTTTTATATATATATATATATATATATATATATATATATATATATATATATAGATAGAAACTGTGGCACTTAGCCACCACATATTGAAGGCTTAGCCTCCACATATTATCTTCCCACTTCTAAGAATTCTTCTTCCAGACCCATTTAAATACTCTCAGGAGATCTTTGTAATAATTGGCATGTAATCATAGGTGAGAATGCAGCAATTCATTCCCAGCAGAGCTTGCACACTGTATTCCTGAAAATGTCATGTGCTTTTAGCTGCAGCGGAATCCCTGAGTAAAAGTGCTGCTCACAATGAAGCTCTGATACCAGATATGATGAATGTATATTGCATACACGAGTTTCAAACCTAACATAGGGCCTGATTCAGCAAGGATCGCAACTGCGAATGCAATAGCAATTACGCACACAGTCTCACTGTGATAGTATGCTAATCCATTGTGAACGCTATGCCGTTGCAGCACAACATAAGGACGCCCACTTTACCTTACATACATCCGTAATGTTTAGCAAAACTGCGAAACTATCAATACCATCGGGTACCATCGCAGCCTCACTCACACTTGCACAAGCTCTGATCTTACTCGGGAATTGCTAACCTCGTTGCATGCTATGAGTGCTCAGGTTGCATACGGCATTGCACTGGATAATTTATGCACGCCCCTGCAACGGTGTTCAGACGCACTGGCCCGCCTGCGTTTCGCCGACCACCTCCCCGTCACCACCCACAAATGGCACTTCCAGTCAATCACTCTGCGAGAGGTCTACGTAGTCACTGCGATCGCAGTGGCCGGTTTGCGCACTGCGATGCATGCGCAGAGCATAACAGTTGGCTGATTACGTGCGTAATCGCAGTTGCGATTGGTAGTGAATCAGGCCCCTTTCTCAAAAGACCTTAGAGCTGTGGAGATGAGGAGTGGTAAAAATCAGTATGTTTTCTTTATAGAAGTACATTTAAAACGGCATGAGTAAAGAGGTTGTCTACCCAAGTTTGATCTGACACCCAACTCCATCTGTTAATTTTCCATTTTTGTCAGTACAAGATGCTTTTAACGTTGCACCAACGCAGAGCCAAAAATGATGCCAGCTATTTTTTGGGGGGTGAAGTTGAATTCTGAGAGGGGTCTTTTCCTCAGTAATCAATTTAATAAATGTTATCCTTAGCAATGCAAGATAAGTAAAAGCTTCATTGTTTACATTTACAGAATACAGTCTGTCGCCCTTCCATAATGTGGGTATGATTACCGCTATCAGGTAGAAAGAAGGGTCAGGTTAGCCAGGTTCTTCACAGTGCTGTTACCCTAATGTGATTTGAAGGGAGTTTTAGCTTTTATATTAATGTTATGAAGAGCCCAGTATATAATTTTTTGTAATAAAAGTGGGCTGCAGCAGTTCTTGGTTTTTTATTTAATATACAGTATATATATTTTTTAAGCTTTTGAGATTTTAATGCCATAAGACAGTATTGTGAATTCTTCCTTAGTAATGCTTGGAGAATTCAGACTTCGAGATGCCGCATATCATGAATAGTGGCACTTGTATATAAGAAGAGAGAGGCACAGATTCAGTTAGCCTTGTTAATTTATCGCGCATGGAGAAGGGTAGTAGCCTCGGACTCTTACATCTGAGATATTCAATTAGAAGCCTATTTCCTCACACGGTAAATCTGTGGCAAACACGGGTTAACCCATAGATTCCGGGATAAGTACTCGGAGCTATGGGTTAACACATTAGCTGCGGAAACGATCAGGGCAAAAAACACTACTTAACACTGATTACTGTTCAAACCTCAGGAAGAGGTGAACAGAAATTTGCGTTGAGAGACTGCCGAGGGTTGTAATTGAATAGCCCCCGACACTGCATCGCTGCTAATTAGCCCTTCGAGGTTTTAATGAATTCGGCCATTAATAACATTTTATTAAGAGCGCCAAAAATCTTCTGTTAACTGCGTTTCTGCGTAGTATTTGTTGTTTTTAACTTTGGCTTGTCTTGAACAGAGACAGAAACAGAAGAAGTAGATCACGTCTTAGGAGGAGATCACATTCCCGAGGAGGAAGAAATCGTAGAAGAAGAAGTAGGAGCAAAGATAAAGAAGATAAATTTAAAGGGAGCCTTTCTGAGGGAATGAAGGTGGAACAAGAATCATCTGATGAAAAGTATAAACTCATTTATAAATGGGCTATTTTATTTATATCGGAGCTTTGCCTTGACTGTTTTGCACTGTTAGTGGTTTCTACCGATTTACAGATGTGTCCTTTCTCATCTAGTCTCACAACGCCATGCAGCGCTATATGCCTGGCGTGAGTGAGCTGCTAGATCCCTTGAGACTCTGCTAGCACCAGGTTTCTTTTTTGTCTATTTTTTTTTGCCAAAAATACGTCTAAGTCGCAATGCGATGCACCAAAGGACTGTGCAGATTAATTTTTATATCTATATGCGACTGAGACTCTACAACGGAACTTGGCGTGGAAAAAAGTTGCGGCCGCTGCTTCGTAGCACTTCGCATGCTGATTGAGAGACTCAGTCGCACACAAATATACAAGTGTCACGTATCAAATTAATCGGGACAGTCACCTGGTGCATCCTAGTCGCATCCCAGAGAGAAGTCGCTCTGCTCTAGGCATAGTTTACGGGACCCGGCGCGCCAAGAGGGCTGTTTGGCGTGACTGCAGCAGAGATGAGTGAGAACACATCTGTGTAGACATGGAATATAAATTGAGAATTATTTTATCTATTTTTTTACATCCTAGTCTGTAGTCTTATATATTTCAGTTAATTTATAAAACAATTTTTTAAATTTGATATGCCATAGTAAATTGTGTATATATAGTTTAAATCCAATTTTTTTTTTGTGTTTCTTATACAGCGCACACATAAAATTTTAACAGTTTCATATAATGACGCTATTGCTGATAAATTATTTTTTTTTGAACAGCCTCGATCAGATCCTATATCGCTAAGAGGAATACTCAATTACCCGCGGGTTGTATTGCGCGGTCACTTCTCATGGGTAAACTGCGCCTAGCTATTCAATTAGAGTCTTGGAGGCTGCCCAGAGGTAGCAGTTAATGCCAATTCTGCTCACAGGTGGATCATGGAGATCTAACTGAGCAGCTGTACACACTTTACCTGGGAGAGGAGACCGCACGACTCATAATCTGTGGGTAATTGAATCTACACCCAAGTGGGAAGAGAGGTCTAATAAGCAAAGTAGCGTTTCCTACCCTCTCTGACACAGTAAATTGTAGTGTTCTGTGTCACATTGCTAAAGCCTAAAACAGGGTGGAATTAAAATTTCTTACATTATGACCTGAAGTGAGAAGGGACTACAGTTGGTGGACATATTAAGTCATATTTAGGGGAGGTAGTCATTGTGGCCGCCGGTCACAATCCCGACAGCGGATTGCCGGCTAGGGATTTATGCTAGGTGTTGATATACCGATGCCTATCATCTCAACGCCAAGGACGCCATCCCGAACGAAGGTAAATCCGGGGCGCCCTTAGCGTTAGCCGAGGGGGGGAGGGTTAGGATTATGGAGTCTAGCGGGGTTAGGTTTTGGGGGTGGGGGGGAAATTAGGCTTAGGTACCCCCAGGGAGAGGTTAGGGTCAGGCAACCCCCCCTGGGTGGGTTAGGTTTAGGGGGCGGTAAGGGGGAGTTAGAGTTAGGCACCCCCTGGGGTAGGTTAGGGCTAGGTACTAAGGGGGGAGGTTAGGGCTAGGCACCACTAAGGGAGGGTCAGGGGAGGTTAGCGTACTTACCTGCCCCTGTCGGGATCTTGATGCTGTCTGGCATCCGCTGTCTGGATTTGAACCGGCATTTCAATCCCATTCCATATTTAGTTATCATATGTAAATAAAGTAGTAGGAATGTATATATTCTAATGGAACAGTACATGTAGCGGGAAACAATAGTTTACACGGCAAGCGTTAAAAGTTCTGTTTTTAATATTTTGGGGAGAATGTTCTTTTAAACTCAACACATTATATTTAAACTTATTTCTTTCATCCATATTTTGTTTATTGCACAACTGCATGCATTTGGTTTTGTTGGGGAAGTTGTGATGGTTAATTACAGTATATTATACATTTTATTTGTTTCAAGATAAATAAGGGACATCAAGTGTTTTGCGGCTTTGTGTTAGATGCCCATAAAATACCAGCTTGTAAAGTCTACAAATACATGGGTTTGTTTTCTTATTCTAGTCTTGAAGACTTTGATGTGGAAGAAGAAGATGAAGAGGCTCTAATTGAGCAAAGGCGCCTGCAGAGACTAGCGATTGTCGAGGTGAGTGTGAAAATAAGCACCAGTTGTTTGCTTGGTGTCCCCTTGTTTGACCTCCTTTTACACAACTTACTAAGATTCAGTGATCATTTATTGGCTAATAGAGACATCAATGGTAGGTTAAAAAATAATGAGCTCCGTAATTGCCTCAGATCTCTCCCCGAGCAGCGACAAAGGTGATGAGCAGAGGTTATGGCTGTATGTAAATGTGACTGCTCAATACAACAAATGATACGGGACCATTGGAGGAGATATTCTGTTTTTTTAAGATGAAATTGCTTTTACAGTATTTTTGTTTTCGGTCAGGGGTGTTTAAGTTATTTTTATATATATTTAACTTAAGTCAAATTAGCCTAACTGAAAAGAGGTCTCTTGTCAAGAGCAGCTTAGTAAAGTCTTATTTTTATGACTCGGGAACCCCAGACTTCATGTAGACTGAGTAGATACACACTGCTGTGTTTCCTGGTTTTGTCTATGCTCTGGTTAGCTACATACTTTTCTACCTGTGTTTCTGTGTGTAATTATGGGGGAGATGTATGAATGGGTGATGGCTGTCAAAACGGGAACTGCGCATGTTATGTGCTGCAGTTGCCACTTCCCCTGCATGTAGTAATATGCAGCCCTGGCATTATCTGACGCTGCTATACCTAGATAGGGTG
This sequence comes from Taudactylus pleione, assembly GCA_031769625.1. Classification (NCBI taxonomy): domain Eukaryota; kingdom Metazoa; phylum Chordata; class Amphibia; order Anura; family Myobatrachidae; genus Taudactylus; species Taudactylus pleione. The sequence goes on along the minus strand of JAUIMM010000115.1, from coordinate 16,699,609 downwards.
CCAATCTGTCAGTATGCGCAATAGATAGGGTACCGATCTGTCAGTATCTGCTATGACAATCCGCTATGTTCCCCTATTATCGGCACCATTATACCTTGATAGGGCGCTCTGGCAATGTATTATCAGCCAGTGGCACTGACTATTTCTATAGCTGCAGCTGTCATTGCTGCACCATACAGCACTGTGCCTGGTCGTCCGTTCTGACAGCAAAGGATTGTGCATACTATAAAAACAATAAAGTTTTAATATTTTTCCAACAAAGCCACGGGTGCAGCTTTGAGAATATGACTAGCGCACATGCAGAATGTATGCAAACGCCGATCACACAGCCGAAAGAGGGAGAGTGCAATTCACCTGACAGCAAAACAAATTATAATACATGTGGGCAGTGTCTGGACATGCTTCACCATAATAATGGGTGGAGCAGGTCCAGACAATTGGCGATCGTTAGCCGCCCAGTCATACATTGCCCCCAATGTCTCTGCGTGGCTACCTGGTAGCTGTCTAGAAGCACCATTGCTCTATTGATTTAGAGAAAAGTATTTATTATTGAATTAGTGTTATTTTTCACTGTTTTTAATGGCTGTGGCTACCTGCAGAAGTACAAGTACTTAAATGAAGACAGCAATATGTCAGTGACCTCTGAGCCGAGCAGTCCCCAGAGTAGTGCACGGAGTCGGTCGGCTTCACCAGATGATATTCTTGAGCGGGTTGCAGCAGATGTTAAGGAATATGAGAGAGAGAACGTTGATAACTTTGAAGCCTCTGTCAAAGCCAAACACAACTTAATGAATAATGGTAAGGGTGAATCAACCACTGAATGTAAACCTTCAGATTACTGCATTTCTTTGCTTTTGTTGCATGTAGACATTCCATTTGTTTTTCAAAGCACTAATGGTGCTAAACCTTTCCTTTTCACAGGTGCAACACAGAAGAAAATATCTGCTCCTGACATGTTCACAGAATCTGATGACATGTTTGCTGCATGCTTTGATGTAAGTATGTGTTGGTCAGTCATTGATGGCACAAGTATTATGGAACATGTTGAGAACATCTCTGTCACATTGGCAGCCTTGGAGTTTTAGGAGTTCCTTTTTTTTAGTCTGGTTGTGTTTAGACCAGTTTATACATTGTACTGTAGCTTCAGAATTTACTAACATTTTCCTATTTCTTTTTAATTTGACCGTACATCTCCTTGTTTTATTTATTTTTTTACAAATTTATATTTTTTTCTTCAGAGTGCTCGTTTTAGAGCTGCTGGCATTGGAAAAGACTTCAAGGAAAATCCCAACTTGAGGGACAACTGGACAGATGCTGAAGGCTATTACCGTGAGTGTTTGTGGTATGGGTATTTGCATATACAGTGTCACCTGATATAGCAACATAGCACTATTGATCTCTAGCAACTGCTGACCATGGCATGTCATTTGTTTGCCATTGAGGTTTCAAATGCTTAATGCTTCCTGCCTGCACACAAGCTAGTTTTGTTTACTGGCCAACCCTGGTGTTCAACTTAATATCGTCCCAGTTGTAACCATTCACATTGTATGTATCAGAAATTGCTTCCTATGCAAAGTTTCTATGCAAAGCATGTGTTTAGTATATTTAGTAAACACAAAGGGGGCAATTCAATTCGGAAGGAATTGAATAGCGCCGGGAGGGAGTACCCGGAGCTGTTCAATTCACCTCAAAGTTTACTCCATCGGGAAGCAGTTAAGTCAGAGAATGCTGGTTTTCGAGAACCGGCATTCTCTGACATAAGTGCCGTCCACGAGACTGTTAGCGCCACACTAAGTCAGAAAACAGCCTCGCAGCCGACGCTTTAGTTGGATTTCTTCTCGCGCCCCCAGGAGGGTGCAAGAAGCAATCATTAGTCGGCCTAAACAGCTCACTGAATTGAATAGCTCCCTTAATGTTTTAGTTTGACAACATCTTAATCAAACTGTGTTTTAATAATAATATGCTGCAGTTTCTGAGTTATTGGGGTCAATCCAATTCGGTGCAAGTTTGTTTCATGAAACTCGCAGACTTCGCACTAATGTGCGCACCCGAGAATCCTCTCACCCAATTAAAAATGTCTATTCACAGTACTCGCAGCAGACATTTGCGAATTGCCTGCCAAATGGTGTCAAATGGCTGATTTGTGCTTTTTAAAAAAAAATTGAAAATAAGCTTTTTTCGTTTAACCTCCAAATGAATTAAACGAAAAATGCAAAAAGTAGGAAGAATTTGCTTTGGGGGTACTTTGAGGGCACTTTAAGAATTTGAAAAACAAATGTAAAAAATTGGTAAACAATTTATTCAATTAAAAAAATACAGTAAGATTGAGGTGCCTAAACTAAACAAAAAGTAGATTTTGGGGTAATTTGAGGCCATTTTTTTTTAACCCCAAAAAAGACATGTAATTATTGGACTAACTAAGCTAATTGGAAACTTCCAGTTGCCTAATTAGTTATCAGGGTGGTGTCCAAGGTGTTCTGCATGGTGTCCCGACATTTAACCGTGAAATAAAGATTTTTTTTCCTTCCATCTCACCCTTAGGCAGGTGCAAATGTACAAATGCGAGTTTACTCTGACTGGTTCAGTGCGAGTTGCTAATTGGATTACAATTTGCAACAATTTGATTAATTAATTTGCAATTCGAATTCGCAGAGAAAACAGCACCTTGCATTGCCCAACTTGCATTGCCCAACTCGCATTTGACTTTGGCTGGCATAAACAAAATATTACCACTTTCAGATATAAATTCCCGACTTCAACCCGGCTCAGACCTGGCACACCAAGCACGGGGTTAAGCCGTGCTACCCCTTTCACACTTAAGGGGGACAACCCGGGTTATTCCTGTGTTGTCACCCTTCAAACCAGACGCGGCTCTTGCAGTGACCCGGATGTGGGCACTTGGAAATTATCTCATCTCCAAACGCCACTGTCCCCAACCAATCAGTTTGTTTTAGGCATGGCCCGGGTCATCAAGACCTGGGTAACACCTTTCTCACTTGAGCCGGGTTGTCGCCCCGGATTCTAAGTGCTGGGAAAAACCCTGCTAGCGAATAGGGTCGCGAACCGGGACTGCCAACGTGGGTTGCTCCTTTCAAACATACGCCAGATCCGGGTTGATGCACATACACGAGCAAAAACTCGTATTTTAGGCTTAAGTCTGAAAGGAGTAAAAGTATTAGAAGCAAAGCACCAGCCTGATCCTGAGTGCAAGAGATCTGTCTGGAATTGCCGGATTTTTGCATACGTTTACTTCGGTATAGGCCACAATTCTGTCTAAACGCCATTTAAGTTATAATATATAAGTACTGTATTTTGCCTACACATCCTATAAAATAGTTTTAATAACATGCCATGTTTAAATACCGTTCTTTCCTTTGTTTTTGGATTACTTCTTAGGTGTCAACATAGGTGAAATATTGGAAAAACGTTATAATGTGTATGGATACACAGGTCAAGGAGTCTTCAGTAACGTCGTACGTGCTCGAGATATGGCAAGAGCGAATCAAGAAGTTGCTGTCAAAATCATCAGAAACAATGAATTAATGTAAGCTTTAATCACTGGCATTTTGGAAATGATGCAAAAGAAAGAAGTGTTGTGAAGTTTGGCACAAGTGATCTCTTTGAACATTGATTTTGTCTAGGCTCTTGCTTGAAATATTGCAATTGCCATCTTCTTCACTGCATACTTTTAAGTGATCGGACATCCCCTTTGATGAAAAACTAAAAAAAGATAAATTCACAAAGAGAAACTCCTCTGCGCTCATTCCCCAGCCCCTTCCCCTCCTATTTGCCAGAGCAGCCAGTTGATAATTATTTTCCTGAACATTCAGATATTACTGTGCCGATAAATGTGATATACAATATTTATATGTGATACACTATGTTCAGATATTTGGGGGGAAAATTTTCTAAAGTACTTTTATATTGTTGTGCTCAAAATATTTTAATTGTTGCTTCCTTTTGTGTGCCATTGATCTATTCCTCTGTAGGCAAAAAACTGGCTTAAAAGAACTGGAGTTTCTGAAGAAACTGAATGACGCGGACCCAGATGACAAGTTTCATTGTTTGCGGTTGTTCCGTCACTTTTACCATAAACAGCATTTGTGTCTAGTGTTTGAGCCTTTAAGGTAAACTTTGTTTTAATTCAGATATGGTAACATATTGTACAAATACAAAATGCATTTTCTGAGCAACCACTTTCGTCCTCTTTTTAAGCATGAACCTGCGAGAGGTTTTGAAGAAGTACGGCAAAGATGTAGGCCTGCATATCAAAGCCGTGAGGTCCTACAGCCAGCAGCTCTTTCTGGCGCTAAAACTCCTAAAAAGATGCAATATCCTTCATGCTGACATTAAGCCTGATAACATATTGGTAAGAACATTACTCACTGCTTGTATGGTTGATAGAAATTATTAGATTGTAAGAGTTGCTAACACTGTAAATGTGTCACAATGGCAAGGAAAGTACCAATGATTTTGTAGGGGTAACTGTAAACATCACAGTGGTATAACAGATCACTTAAGGTGCATACACACGTAACGATTTTGTAACCAACGATTTTTTGTCAGATTTTCCCTTGAAAAAGGGAACGATTTTTGAAGTGTAATGAACAATTTTTACAACGATGAACGAAAAATGTTCCTTCTCAATGAAAATCGTTATGTTGGACAGTCTGAAATGGACGATGAACGATAACTACAAACGGGAGCGCGCTTGAACGATTATCACTCATCATTATAACTCAGGGACTGAACGATTTTTGAACGATAACGTCGTTAACAAAAAATCGTTACGTGTGTATGCACCTTTAGGCTATATTTATTATTTAAACCAAAGACTTGGTAATAGTGCAACTGTACTAGACAACTCTTAGCCGTGAATAACCTTTATGGTGATTACACCACTTCACTTTTTTTTTTTATCATGGTCCTGATGATGAACAATAGACAACACTTTGCTTTGCACTGGTTTAAATCGGGTAGGGTAATAGTAGTCAATTGGTCCACTTATATTACATAAAGATGTGTGCATTAAAGGAAATTATGTTGGAGCAGTATGTGTTATGTAGTGTTGAACAAGAAATAAACATGGGGAGCAGTCACGTGGCTGTGCATCTTACTTGTGTCATTCCTTTATCCCTTAGGTGAACGAGTCCAAAACCATTTTGAAACTTTGTGACTTTGGGTCTGCATCACACGTAGCAGACAATGACATTACACCATATCTTGTCAGCAGATTTTATCGAGCTCCTGAAATCAGTAAGTAAAACGGATACTTTGTGCCGACATCTTCCTGCAAATCTTATACTGAACTTACATAAACTAAAACTATTTAGGTATGTTAGGAATAATGAAAAATAACTTGACTATGTACGATGTTCATATTAGTTAGGCTCAATAAATGTGTATTTACAAAGTGTTCATGCCTAAAAATAGTTAATTTGATTGCAGTGTTTTGCAAATTTTATTTTTTGGATTTCTGGAGAAAACTAATTATGTTACTTCCTCTGCAGTAATTGGGAAAATGTATGACTATGGAATAGACATGTGGTCTGTGGGATGCACCTTGTATGAGCTCTATACTGGAAAAATCTTGTTCCCTGGCAAAACCAACAACCATATGCTAAAATTAGCTATGGATCTGAAAGGAAAGATGCCAAACAAGGTAATGTATTATTAATTGTCTTCCCCTTACATATTGTTGGCTTGGTTAACACAAAGTAAATAGAAATCTTCACTTAAAAACAGTTTGTAGCAATCTATATATTAGAGCAGAAATAGCGCTTCTTGTAAACTGCATTATGTTTATAGTTTTCTTTGTGGGTGATTCATTCTTTTCATCTTAATTTGTGGTGATTGCGCCAGAGTGACTTCAGAACTGGTCGTGGTAAAGTAGTGATGCAGTGTACTTTTTTTATTAGTACTGGTTTTGAACATTTTAAAAATCCTTACAATTGCACTTATGAATAGTTTTTCTTCTACATATTTATCTGCTGGGAGCTCCGTTTGATATTTTCTTTCAAGTAATAAATGTTACAGAAGATTTAACTTGTACCTCCAATTTTTCTTTTTTAAATATTTAATTCGCTGAACGCTACCAAATAGATATTTTTGGTTTTTGGTGGCATTAAAGGAGTGCTCCAAAAATTTGAACTTGCTGTCAATGCACCATTCTTTAGATCTGCTGAAGTACACATAACTGAAAATGTCACCTCCACGGTTTGAGGATTTATTTTTGTTTGTCTAAAAAGTGCATTTTTAGTTTGTTTGGAGGTCTTTTTTTTTTCCATTGCCTTAACTCTGTAATCTATATATGTTCTAATCACAGATGATTCGCAAAGGCGTATTTAAGGACCAGCACTTTGAATCAAACCTTAATTTCACGTACATTGAAGTTGACAAAGTTACAGAACGGGTATGTTTTTGATATGTGAAGCATAGTTGACCTAACATGTTTAGTAAGCAAGTTACAGATTTAGCTATAAAAATAGCAGGCTAAAGAGAGTCCATATTGTTTTTCTCTGCCTTGTTTCACCTAATGCAGCATGTCCCAGTATTCTATTTAAGGTAGTTTCTGACTACAGCCCACAATGAGAATGTTGGAAAATGTGATCGGAAGTTTGATTTTAGCCATGTTATAAATCAAATGCACAAACACAGCAGCTACATCATCTGAAAACAGGAGTAAGGAAGGTAAATATAGTTTTGCTTGGAATGGGTGGTGGAAACAGATGTAGTAAATCACACCCATTCACCCTTCTAGGGATGGGGAATATTCCAGTGCCATAGTAATACAGCAATAACAGTGACTGTAAGAAGGTATGTCATTGCCCCTACCACGCACAAGAAAATTAGAAATAAAACTCAGCCTCTGTTTCTTACGTGATGATTCAGTGTTTCACAGATACCAGATCAATGAGAATCTCTGCTTCCTGATGTTCTACATATTTCTGTGAGGGACAGATTGAGATTAAGTTTTGTCTTCTATGTAGACACAATTGTGTGTAGCATCTTCTTGTGCAAAGTTGATCTCCAGGAAAATGGCCGATACAGAAGTAGATAAACTCCAGTGCGTGAGAGTTGAGCGCAGAAGATAAACTATCCGTAGACAATGTTTTCCATGACTATAATAGCCTCCATTACTCTGACCACCAATACTTAGATATGAGATCATTAAAGACTTATGAGAAGATCTCACTAACCTCTTTCTCTGTTTTATAATCCAGTCTTATTTTATTAGTGGTTTTCTTCCCAGCTGTAAAGCACCAAGGAATATGATGGTGCCATATAAATAAATGTTAGTAAACAAATGATAAGGTAGGATATCGGTGTGACTGTGACCTATTTATAGTGACCACTTTGCATCATGTGTGTTATGTCATGGTAGCAGGTGTATGAATTCAGTGTAACCTATGTAGAGTATGTATGCTGCTTCCGCTATAAAATATTCTGATTTTGCTGGTCTACTTTTTGCACCACAGAAATTTAAATTTACTTACATCAGTGAAGTGGTTGCAGAATAATTTATCAGTGTATTGGGCATGGATATTGTATAAGAAAAGGGAGAAACACATTTGATAGTTTTAACAGGTATCCATCAGCCAGAGTTTGGCTATTTAATACTCACTCTAGGAACTGTATATGGGGACATGTAAATTGCATCGCTACTGCAAGCCAAGGCAAGATTTGGATGTCAAATGCACTATTCAGTTCTGTATTTATATTCCTTCAAGAGTTCTCTGGAAAAATATATCTAAAATATTAAATCTTTATTAATTATTATTTAAAAATAATAACTTCTGCTACTATAAACAAATAATGACACATTGATAGAGATCGAAAATGCCATACAAACAAGGAAACATAGCTGGCAAATATTTAGTAATTTTACTCTGTCACCATAACAATTGACATTATTCCAAATATAAAAGTCATGACATTTTTCTCTAAACCATAATTAGGGAGAAACAAATGCCATCCAATATTGTAGCAGAACAATAGCAATATTGCATAAACTAGGGAATACAGTTGGAAACTACTATTAAATAACCAATTTCTGCTATTATAATAAACAACAAAATATTTACACAAAATTTATGATATTTCTCTCTGAATTATAAAGAGTACTAAATGGCATGACCCTCAATGCCCAAACACTGGGGAAATAAGTCCCACTGAACATGGACTAATTGATACCCTACTGTTACTTAAACATTAACCCATACATTTGATATTTGAAGTGCTGTTAATAGACTACTATTAGTCTGACGGCAGCAAGGACATTCTTTTAAATCTATATCACTTTTTCTTCTATTCAATAAACACATCTTTAAACTACCTAATTATCTATAATTTTAACAATATTTTGCCTCCAAAAATTCTTAGTTGGACAATCCTATTTTTAAATATTAATTAATAAAGATTTAATATTTTAGATATATTTTTCCAGAGAACTCTTGAAGGAATATAAATACAGAACTAAATAGTGCATTTGACATCCAAATCTTGCCTTGTTTTCTTTGTTTCTCTAAATATTGCTTTCAAGATTGTTGAATAGCACCTCCATAGATATACTACTTGATATGTGTAATAATCATATACTATGGGGGATTATTAGAACCTTCCAAACAGACAACAAACTCTGGTTTTGTAATTATTAGCACAATCGGTGCGGGACCATTTACATTTTGTTTGCAGTCATAATTATAAGTGCAAACTGCAGCGTCTTTTGCACTTAACATCGGTGCCACTTTAAATTTTGAGGTTAAACACACAACTTGCAAAAGCCATTGCTTGTTAAATCTTGCCCGTATTACCATAAATACAAGAGGTTAGTAAACACTATATACAGATATGTCCCACATTTATTTTCCATGCGCAACATGCCTGGTGTGCCACTTTGCTAGCGTCTGGCGGCTTTTTTTTTTTGCCAAAAATGCTGTTTAGTCACACTGGAAAAAAGCAGTGGTCACTGCATCATAGCACTTTGTATGCTGATTGAGAGACTCAGTCACACAGATATACAAGTGTCGCATCAAATTAATCCCCACAGTCTCCTGGTGCGTCCTAGTTGAATCGCGTTCTGTTTTAGATGCTTTTTCAGCCAAAAAAAATGCAAAATAGATGCCCACGCTAGAGTTGCACAGGACCTGGCTCGCTGAAAGGGGCTGTTTGGCACGACTGCAGTGAAGATGTGCGAGGACACCTCTGTATGTATGTATGTGTGTGTATATGTATATATATATATATATATATATATATATATATATATAATTTATTTTTTTTTCTTTTGCAGACTTTAGTGATTTGTTTTCTAAGTGTTAAGTATCCACTATTACCAGAGTGTTAGAGGGTTGAAACCCATCTCAAGTGATATTTGTGGTGCTAAAGTCCTGTTTAAAGAAGCCCAGTGAATGCAGAGTGGCATATTATGGCAGGGAGAAGTGTACATATTCATGCAAGTACATAGTGGCTCAGAGTAACATAACGTTATATAATAGTAGAGAAATCTAAGGGTAACGCAATAGTGTGTAGTGTAAACTGTATATAGGGTATCACAAACCAGCATATAGTATGTCAAAGCAGTTGGTCATTCGGTTTTAATTGATCTTTTTCTGCCTCACAGGAGAAAGTTACTGTCATGAGCACTATTAACCCTACAAAGGACCTATTGGCTGATTTAATTGGATGCCAGCGACTTCCAGAGGAGCAGCGGAAAAAAGTGCATCAGCTAAAAGACTTGTTGGATCAGATCCTAATGCTAGATCCAGCTAAACGAATAAGCATCAATCAAGCACTTCAGCACCCTTTCATCCAGGAAAAGATCTAATTGTGGCAAATGGTTTGAATAGGACTGAAGACCTTCTACAACAGCTTGTTAATGTATATAAACATATAAATATTTCCCTTGCACAGTTGAGGAAGCATGTATTTGAATTAAAACCATGGGTTTATTTTACTTTTTATTTTTTCAAATGAACTGTTTAAGAAATTGTGTACTTTTCCACAATAGGAACGCTTGTAAATTGGCAGAACTGTATACACAGTCCTAATGCAGTTTGCTTGGAAAATTCTATTTGGGAAAACAAAGATGCAATTTAATGTTTGGATGTTAATATTTTATTTTTAGCAGTCACGGCTCATTTTTAAAGAAAAAAAAAAAAATAAAATGTTTTGAGAGAAAACATGTCCAGCATAAATGCTGTTTATATTCACGTTTTCCTAGGTTGTGTGCACAGGCCTGAGCAGCATGCCCTTGGTCTAGTCAGTGCCGAAGGGGGACCTATTCCTTCTTGAACCTGCCTGCAGGGATGGTCTCCTCTTTTAAAGCAGGTTGTGTACAACTTACAGTACACTGAAGGTAAGCCAAAACCATCAACATCATCGGTATTTTTAGATGTCTGTGTAAATATATATATATATAGTCATTTGACAAATTAGAGTTTGGTAGCTAATTGTGGCAGCGTTCTGCCCTGCATGTTCCGCTAGTGTTCTACAGTTTTGTTATTTTGTAATGTTTTAAGTTGGACAATATTTGTGGCAGGTTCAATCCACACTAACTCTTTCTGCTAAAGTGGAGCGTGTGCACTTGATGGAAAGGGCGTCTTCAGTGTACTGTTTGTTCATTTTTATTTTGTTCTGCTGTTTTTTGTTTAGTTTTTTTCATTTTGTTTTTAAGTACACATGCTTCATATGAAAAGTTTTTTGCAACAACAAATAGTATTTGCAAAAGTTACAATCACAGTTCGGGCAAACTTCTTCATTTTCTTTTCCCCCATGCTTAAACACTTGACAAAGAAGCATTTAAAACAGTTCTGTGTATTGAAAACAAATACTTGTATGTAACTGGACAGCACCAAAGGGGCATCCGTTTCTGTATGAAACCACTTGTAAATGGAGTTCCCTCTTGCGCTGTCTTCAGTTTCTGGTTAAAGTATTTAATTTGTTCTTCGTTTTGTTTATGATCATGTTGTCTTTCAATACAGGAATAAACTCTCCACTCTTGAACAAAAAGCAGCTGCTTTTTAAAAGCGGTAATTGCTTCTTTACCTTTTTATTTCACTTGTAAATTTAGCTGTTTGTTAAAACAAAATGTCTTCAAAATGTTCTTTTGCATAAACCGTTGGCTCACTTCTTGTAAAGTGAAGATTGTTCTTCTGCATGTACAGTGACCCAAGCAGATATCTGTATGTTTTCAGTATGCATCATTAGATAATAAAGTCTTTTGTGAACAAGGTATCCGTGGCCCTTTCTAAGATTTTTGTTTTGGCTCATAATTGGTAAATGGGAAATACCACTAACGGTTGAATATTAATTTTCATAGTAGAATGTATGCATTACTAGGAAAAGTAGGCCACCTTTGAATAGATTTCCCATGTTTCTTGTCGTTCTCTTTTTACAATCTCAAATAAATTTATAATGCCCATACTCCCAATATGTGTAGTGTGTTTCTTTATGATTGGTATTGACTAATGTTTGTGCTGTTTTCTCACTTTTCCTCTTGATGGTGCTGAAAGGAAAATGGAAAGCAAGACAAGGCCTCCCAACGGCTGATTTGCTGAGACACCACCTTCACCTTCCTCACAAGGTCATTCCTGACAGCATGTGTAGATAAGCATTTAGCAAAAAATACAATCCAAATGGATTCATTCAGTAGCAGTCTCCTATTAATAGCTGGTGAATACAAGTGTTAAATATTGGACACAAACTTTGGTTATACTACTTTTGGCACACATATTTATAGTGCTATGGGTTTCCTGTGGCTCTCTTGGTATTATGAGTTGTCACCACAGCATATATTTCAGTTAATAGAAGTGCTTTCAGCTGATCTGGCATACAACTAATGTTAGTACGATGGGCTGTCCGTGGTACATGACCAGAATGAGAAGATGTGTTTTTAACACTCAAAAGGTATCCCCTTTAGTTGTACCTTGAAGAAAAAATAAAAGTTAGGTTTGGAGGAAACATTAGGAGACTACAAAATGCAGATTTATCTGCATTTTTATTGGCTGTTTGCAAAAGGATAACGTTGCTGGTTAATCTGTCTTTTGTTTTAGATGGCGTCTGGAAGAGGAAGATGGCAAGAAGACCTGAACCAAGGTTTCTGTTTACTGAAAGAGAATGTTTGATTTGCGTAATGAGCACAAAGTTGATACATTTTCTCTATTGTCAGATTTCGTATATGAGACATGTATGAAGAATGTGCACATTCTGCATGCTGTACAGCTAGTGAGCAATGTAACACACATGCTAGGCTAAATGTAATCAGAGAAGTCTAAGGATCTATAACTCCAAACTTGGATGTAAGGAAATATGGGAGAGCCCTTATTCTGAAAGTGGATTCACAGTCAGTCTCTGTTCTGCTTAAAGATTGAAACTCCGGAAATGCCCTGACTATTACCTCACCTGCCATTTACAATGTGCATCCTCGTCCTTGGCATGTTCATGCTACATCTGACAGCACTTGCTCCTCCTTGTTGCTGACTGGGAGTTAAGTACATGTACAGTAATAGTGAGGACTTCAAGAGCAGGCCTTGGTAAAATAGTGAAAAAAGGGGAGGCTGGACTGCACACCCTAATTTTAAAGATAAGAGGTGCTACCATGCTGAGACTTGTAGTTCTTAACGTCCAGCCCCACTCTTTTTTTTTCTCTATGTGTTTATATAATGTACACTTGAAGGAGAGACTGAGACTCCAGCCTACACATTGGAATGGGGACTATTATAGGTAAGACCTAGATAAATGTATATAATGTCAGTATTGGGGATGTTAGGGGCCCACCTGATGAGGTTCATCTTGATGTGGTAGGTGGGCATACATCTTTGGCCAAACCTATACTAAGAAACTTATTTAAGAACTATATTAAATGTTAGAGTTTATTGTAATTTTGAATATCAGTAGTCTTAGTACTGAGTGTGCACCTGCAGTTTCTGTATAAAATAGCGGGAGTCCCAAAAGTGTACAAGCCCTTTACATCCCTGTACAGGAAACATTCCCACTTAGGCCTGTATTCAATTTGAGACGAAAAGTCTGGATCCGCGATACTTTTTTCGCCGATGCCGTCATTTTCACCTGTTTTGCTTTTACCCCGTATTCAATTTGAAAGACTTTCCGCCTAGGCTGAAAGTCAATGCAATGTAATAGGCGAAAAAGTTTCACCTATGAATAGCAGGTGGAAAAAAGTGCAGAATTGGGGTGCAACGTTGCGGGAACCCCCCTGCAGCCTTCAGACAGTCCCCCAAAGGTAAACTGTATCAAAAAATGTAAAAAAAAAAAACACTTTAGAACAACCAAAAAAAATCACTTTCATTTTGGGGGCGAAAAAAAATAATGTTGGGGACAAAGTTAAAAACTAGCGAACTTGACTCTGGGGGGGGGGGGGGGGTCCCCAAGTATGCCCCAAGTGTTTTTTTTATTGCAGGTGCTTGTGGCAGGTGGAGTTTTCACGATTTTTTCAACTACACTTTAGCAACTTTTAAATAGGCTGATCCCCATTTTCAAGTACCCCAAATTTGCTGGGATAAGTTATTTTCTGGAAAAAATACTCCTGAATACTAGTCTGCATCACGTATAAAAAAACGCTATTTAGCAGCTATTGAACCCATTTAAAAACACCAAATACCTTCAGCAAGCCAAATCGGGGGGGTACCATAGGGAACCCCCATGTCAGAGCATCTTTTGGGGGTGTCAGGCTGATTTCCCCAAATCTGACTGTCCACCTGTTCAAGTTTCGCCGGGTCCCGTTTTCGCATACTTTCAAATTGAATACAGGGTAAAGCGGGCACGCGCGCGATACTTTTCCGCCTACAAAACAGGCGAAGTAGGCGAAAAGTCCGGGCCGCGAAAAAGTATCGCGGCTCGGTTCAAATTGAATACGGCTCTTAGTGTGTGAAAGGTGCTCTATAAAAAAAAAAAACCTTATTATTTCTTGATAGTTTTTTTTTGTTTTTCGTTTTATATTCATTTTTATTTAACCACAAGGGTTCTTGTTCGTTTAGGTTTGTAAAGTGCAACAACAATGATAAAATTGCTTGCTTGGATGTCATTGTGTCAGGTCCCTGTTTTAAGTTTCAGACAGCTGCCAAAAATGTTAGTGCTTTCATGAGATTGGAGACCATTGTAGATCAAGAGTATCTAAACTACTCATCAACTAGCCTCTGCATGTTCTGTTCCTGCACTGGTATAATCCATTCTTCATGGCTAAATAACATGTAGTTATTTAGTCCGGACCATGCATTCTACTACTATTTTTTTCAGTTGATACAAGTTGAATTCACATATCCTTTATATAGTATATGTTATGCATGTAAATCATACTTGCACATAATTTAACTTTTGTAACTCCATTTTAGACCTTGAAGAAAAGAGAACCAATATATTTACAGTATTGCAATGTAGCAAGTTCCTATCCTAATATATTTTTATTTTAGTGTTTCCAGTAATGATTTGGTCTTGTGCATTAATAATGTTGACCCTTGCATAGAACTTGAAGCAACAATTCCCCTAAATAACTTCTGCTCTTTAAGATAGTCGTACCTTGCTGATTAAATAACATCGGTACATAAACTAAATATTGGCATTTGGAGTGGAAGTGTTTCATTTAGAAATAATTACTGGAACAGTCTAGAATGCTTTTTGGCATTGATGTCACATGGCATTGGGCCCCATTCATTACTTTTTTAATTAAAAATATCACTGAGGTAGAGGTTTGAGATCTTCTATTCAGAGACTTATGCTTGGTACACACTGGCCGACATAGCTGTCAGATAGGAAGGCAGATCGGCTGGGAGGTCGATCTGTCATACTAATTCGTGTGTACCCAGCTTTAGGGGTATATTTACTAAAGTGCATGTTTATAGAAGTGAAGTTGTTGCCCATAGCAACCAATCAGATTCTACTTATTTATTCCAGCAGATTCTAGAAGATAATAGCTAGAATATGATTGGTTGGATAATAGCTAGGATCTGGTTGCTATGGGCAACAACATTACTTCTAAAAACCTGCACTTAGCAAATATACCCCTTAGCAGCTTCCAAAAAAAAGCTTTGTCTCAGTGGTAAGGTCATAAACATGTATGATCTGCAACTAAATCTTCATTCTATGTTTATTGGTGGGAGGACTACAACTCACAATGCATTGTGGTGAATGGAAGGGTAATTATAAAGTGCTTTAGAACAGTGGTTCTCAATGTCAATCCTCACGTTTTTACCAACAGGTCATGTTTTGAGGATTTCTTTCTGTGGAAACAGGTGGGATAATTACTGATTCAGCAAAATTAACCTTAACTATGCATGATTAAAGAAATCCACAAAACATGGCTTGTTGATGGTACTTGAGGACTGGAGTTGAGAACCCCTGCTTTAGAATATTTTAGGTACTGTAATCTAAATTGTATAGGTAATTAACCTGTATTGTATTTTGTTCCTACAATCTGTTAAGCACCTTGAGTCCTATTGGAGAAAGTGCTATATAAATAAAATTATTATTGTGGAATACTGACGCCCAATGCATTCCAAGTAAAGTTTCCATATTTGTATAAAGATAGATCTCCAGAATTATCTAAAACATCTGGTACTGTTTTAGAACGCAGTGGTGTTAACGACACTACACTCATTTGTCTTGATTTTCAAGAATTTTGTTTATGGGTTTATAAACACATTACACTGGTGGGTGTCAATCAGAAGTTACTAATAAAGGTTTATTTGTTGCTCTATGAAATTATAATTTGCTATAAATAGTTTATTTTTACTTATACTGTTCTTTTTTTTCATGTAGGGTAAGTTGCAGACCATAAAGAGTTTGGATTCTTTGATGATTGCTGGCTTATAAAACAAATTACAAGTCTTTTGTCCTGTTCCAACCCATGACGATGCACACCAATAAATACCTATTTTTGTTTATGAAGTGTCTTGTGGTTTTTAAATTGACGGAAACATGGCTTGTCAAAATTTTCATGGGATGAACTTTTCCTGTTTAAAAGGCAAACAGTCAAGATCAATCGCCAAATGTAATAGCCTGTAAGTTGCGAAATTACTGAAATCTAACCATGGTCCACAACTCACTGGCTATTAAATGTGGGCCTGTGTAGTTCTCGGAAGGCTGTATACCATGGGGAATCTTTGAGAGCTACAGATTGAAATTGGGACCCCTGTCTGATCTGCCACCTTCTTACCACTTTCATATCTCCCCGATGCCCCAAGTCCGAGAACTTACATTTCAAAAGGGAATTTTATTAATTTATTTGCCCATTCATAAATTATTTCTATATAAGGATAAATCTAAATAGATATAATACATTTAATCAAAAATACAAATTAATACAAGGATAAATAAACCATCATTGGTGCATTCTAGTGTTCCCGCTAGACTGCGGGCAGGCTGCTGGGGGTGTTGGCGCGGAGTCTCTGCGCATGGCGTCTCTTCACCACCCGGCGGTGATCAGTCACTGCAACTTTTCCCTCTCGTAGGACACTGTGGCCTGCTGTTGGGAAAGGCTTAGGGCAGGCTGTTTTAGCTAAAACAGCTTAGCTGGGTCACTACATTACTTTTAATGGTGTATGTTGTTTGATGAACTGAATTACATTTACCCAGACCTACAGCCCTCCTACTTTAAACACAGCTGATTGATGTGCTAATGCACCAGCTTTTTAGCATGCTGCTATGAGACATGTACCATGTACGTAGAATCCGGTCTAGCTCTAAAAATACCTGGTACTGGCAAATGTTTGACACCTTGCTTCTCTCCCTTTAAAGAAGTAGAGCTATGCTATGCAGATCCCCGAGATGAGCTATCAGCTTAAGGACTAATGCAAACTAGTTAGTTGTCCTTGGGGAGGAAGATCCTCATTTTTTGGAGCTGATTGCCATAATTGCAGAGGTACCCCATGCTGTGTGTCTTCCCTGTTATAGTCTCAGCTGCCCTGGCTGGTTCAGCCTAGTGCTGGTTATTGGAAAATAAGGGGGATCTCACACCCTGTTTTCCCATACCCCTGTTTCCTCCCTGTTTTCCCATACCAGCCTAGGCTCAGAGGCCTGGGGCTGGTTACTCAGGGGGACCCCACAATGTTTTTTTGTTTCGTTTTTTTAAGTGTAACCCTTTTTACGTTAATCAAAAAACAAAGCCTGCACCGATCATAGTGAAGTGCTTCACACCAACCTGCCAATTATTTGAGCGACTGTGTGACAGATTCTAAACATGATGCTTAGTAAATCCATGGTTTCCATTGTCTGTAAAATAATTCATAGTTGGTCTATTGAGATCTAAAGTCAGGTTTTTTTCTGTAAATTTTCGTTGGCTTTTGCAAATCCTACGGAAATTTGCATAAAAACACAAACTCATTACTTACTAAATTTACCCCCTGGAGTTCATTGCTACATGGTTTGCCTGGTTAGAATGCAAAGAAAGTGCTCAGTTAATGGGCTTGTCTGTAGAATTGGAAATCTCTCTATTTCTCTCTCATATCCCAGTGCAAGTAGACACCCCCGGTGGTATCACCAACCAACCTCATGCGGTATTACACCTCCCCCACATGTCAGGGGGGACTGATGATCAGTCTCCCCTGTTGCATCTGATCACTGCAGTTGTCAGCTGAACCATGCCAGTTAAGTGGTTAACATAGTACCCTACTAAAAAATAAATTCCAACATTTTAGTAATGAATGTGGTTCTTCAGCCACCTGCTGGTGCTTGCTGAATTTGACATGTACAACATGTGGAGAGCAACCTAACAAAAAAAAAACAAATTACAAAGCACATTCCCAGATCCACCGATCAGACCTAACATTAAAACCAGCTGCCCAATATTGAGTAGGTCCCCCCCCTTGTGCCAACAAAAAGCTCTGTCCCATTGAGGCATGGACTCCACAAGACCACTAAAGGTGTCCTGTAATCTGGCACCACAATGTTAGCATACCATATACTATAAGTTTTGTAAGTTGCAAGGAGGTGCCTCCATGGCTCAGACTTGTATTTTGTAGCACATCCCACAGATGCTGATTTAGATTAAGATCTGGGGAATTTGGAGGCAAAGACTAAGTCAACACCTTAAACCACAGGTTCTCAAACTCTGTTCTCAGGACCCCAAACAGTGCATGTCTTCCAGGTCTCCACAGAATCCCAAGTGAAATAATTAGCACCACCTGTAGATTTTCAAAATGTCAGGGAGTAATGAATGCACCTGTTAGGTGACCTGGAAAATGTGAACTGTGTGGGGTCCTTAGGACTTAGTTTGAGAAACAATGCCTTAAACTCATTGTTATTTTCATCAAACTATTCCTGAAGAATTTTATCCTGTTCAAAGAAGCCACTACCCTCTGAGAATACCGTTGCCATGAAGGGATGTACTTGGTCTCTGCAACAATGTTTTTAGGTAGGTGGTACATGTCAAACAAACATCCATATGAATGCTAGGACTAAAGATTGCCCAGAGCATCACACTGCTTCTGTCGGCTTGCCTATTTTCCATAGTGCATCCTGCTGCCATCTCTTCCTCAGGAAATTAATTTACATGTATCCAGCTGTCCACATAAATGAATCTTTAGACCAAGCCACCACATTCCATTGCTTCATGGTTCAGTTCTGGTACTCAAGTGTCCATTGTATGAGCTTTAGGCTGTGGACAGGGTTCAGGATGAGCACTCTGACCTCTCTACAGCTATGATGCACTGTTTTCTGACAACTTTCTATCATAGTCGGCATTTACTTTCTCAGCAATTTGTGCCATATTAGCTCTTCTGTGGGATCCGACCAGACAGGCTAGCCTTCGCTCCCTACAAGCATTAATGAGCCTCTGGTGCTTATGACTCTGTTGCTGGTTCAACGGTTCTTGGACCACTTGGTAGGTACTAACTACTGTAAGCCGGGAATACCCCACAACACCTACTGTTTTGGACATATAGGCAAAGAAAGGAAGAAAGAATAATCTTAAGGGCGCTAATCCAACAGGTGACAGTATAATTATCCCAAAATAACTGCAGCTCTCAACTAAGGGTGTTGTACCCCTTACTAGTGCAATCAAAACAAAATATGTGTAGACCTAAAGCCTTACCAGAGAGCGCTGTTAGATTGGTTGAGATACAAAAATTATTTATTCACATAAAATTAAAATACATATATTGACATAAAAAATATATTTAATTTACCACACATAAAAAGCCGGCAAGTCAATGGTTAGTATTATATACCATGACAATAAAAATAATTATAAAAAAATATGGTTTTAAGCAATATCCATATATCAATAATTGATTAGTGTGCACTATAGAAGAGCTTTACTCCTGATAAAAAAAACAGTAGCCTGTGTCTTATTTAGACATCTCACAAAGTTCAAATGGACAGGACTCATCCACAACTAGTCACTGGCAATTTTTGTTTTTTCAATCAATTATTCTCCTTGTAGCGAATAACAAAATCTCCTTGTGTGTATATAGCCAGTTGGTTAGAAAAAACAGTCCATGCGGTTAGTAAGCGCTTGTGGAACAATGTTAGTATTCACATGCATGTAAACATTGGTCAGTGGCCATTCCTATTTCCATTCAGCACATAATGCACATAGTGTTTCCTGCTACTGACCACTGTAACGGATAGTCTCTTAAATCTTCCTATAATCCGCTCTCCCCTTCCTTTAAAAAGCGCTATGACAATTGTCAATATTGTGTTACCGCTTCTGTAATCCAGGTACCATGTGTAACGCGTTTCTCCGCTTAGTAGACACCAGCGGCTTCCTCAGACACTGGTGTCTGAGGAAGCCGCTGATGGTGTCCACTAGGCGGAGAAACGCGTTACACATGGTACCTGGATTACAAAAGCGGTAACACAATATTGACAATTGTCATAGCGCTTTTTAAAGGAAGCGGAGAGCGGATTATAGGAAGACTTAAGAGACTATCCGTTACTGTGGTCAGTAGCAGGAAACACTATGTGCATTATGTGCTGAATGGAAATAGGAATAAATGGCCACTGACCAATGTTTACATGCATGTGAATACGAACATTGTTCCACAAGCGCTTACTAACCGCATGGACTGTTTTTTCTAACCAACTGGCTATATACACAAGGAGATTTTTGTTATTCGCTACAAGGAGAATAATTGATTGCAAAAACAAAAATTGCCAGTGACTAGTTGTGGATGAGTCCTGTCCATTTGTCTATTTGAACTTTGTGAGATGTCTAAATAAGACACAGGCTACTGTTTTTTTTTATCAGGAGTAAAGCTCTTCTATAGTGCACACTAATCAATTATTGATATATGGATATTGCTTAAAACCATATTTTTTATTATTTTTTAATTATTTTTATTGTCATGGTATATAATACTAACCATTGAATTGCCGGCTTTTTATGTGTGGTAAATTATTTAATATATTTTTTATGTCAATATATGTATTTTAATTTTATGTGAATAAATTATTTTTGTATCTCAACCAATCTAACAGCGCTCTCTGGTAAGGCTTTAGGCCTACACATATTTTGTTTGTTTTGGACATACACTGACCTATTCTTCCGGCCATCACAAGTTTGCCCTTGTCAAAGTCGCTCAGCTCCTTACACTTGCCCATTTTTCCTGCTTCCAACACATCAAATTCAAGAGCTGAATGTTCACTTGTTGCCTAATATATCCCACCCCCTTGACAGGTGCCATTGTAATGAGATAATGTTCACGTCACCTGTCATCCTTACTGACAAATGAATAATCCAATAGACTGGGGATCTCTTGTCATACTATGCAACATTAGTTTTAATAGCACACACTTATGGATCTTTAAACTGTCTAGCTATATTTCACCAACTGAAGCTGGCTCAACTAGTCATTAGACTTTTGATCTACTTATTAAAACTAATGCGTCAATATTTACCTATTGGGACTTTCTGAAGAGGTGCCACAATACAAACCATTGCTAGAAGAAAGAGGGCAAATGAACACTTCATTATTTATTATCAGTTATTTATATAGCGCGCATTTTCCGCAGAGAATATTTGGTCATTCACATCAGTCCCTACCTTAATGGAGCTTACAATCTATGTTCCCTATCACATGCATGCACACACACACTAGGGTTTATTTTAGTTGGGAGCCAATTAACCTACCAGTATATTTTTGGAGTGTGGGAGGAAACCAGAGTACCTGGAGAAAACCCACGCAAGCACAGGGAGATATACAAACTCCACACAGTTAGGGCCGTGGTGGGAATCTAACCCACAACCTCAGTGCTGTGAGATAGTAATGCTAACCATTATAACCTTATAAACCAAAACAAGCCTTACCTATCTATAGCTAAGAAAATTAGTCACAATGAGAGAACAATTGCAGACATTACTCTTAAGTCAAATTCGCCTGTTTTTGCCAATTTTTTTACAACATAGGCAATAGGTCTAAGAAACTGAAGACTGCAGGCTAGAAATAGATTTTGCAATGTAACTTGCCCAAAGGGTCTAAATTCTAACCCAATTTATTGTCTTCTTTCTACTTTAGCTTGCATAACTTGGTGGATGATTCCCTTACTTTTCAGTCTGACGAAAGCACCAGGCAGTCATTCCTTGGATCCCTGAAACATCCCATCATACAGTAAATTCCAAAGCTAGCTAATCCTTTAATGCCCCCTGGTCTGAATATAAAGTAAAAGAAGCCATCAAGTCCCCTGTCCTACATAAAACATTCAGCCCAAATTGTAAAACCAATAATTTTCACCACTTGCTAAACAGCATCAGCGCCTATCAACCAATCTCTTTAATGCAGGTTCTGAGTGGGGAAGCTACTCTGAGGAGATGCTGGATCATTCCAGGAAGAGGCTCAAGCTATTAAAGTGTTATAAAATATATAATTTATTGGAAATAGATTATGCCCCCTGATCCCCTAACTAGTACAGCCAGATCAGACAGCCTTTGTGTGGGTAGACAGGCTTCATATAATATCCTTTTCTTTCTCTGCACTAGGTTTAATTGAAGACTATTAAGATTTGGCATCTCGGACTGCTTCCTTCAAGCCATACTCTAAATTTATTGTAGTTAAAGGCACATGCCAATGTGCTTCCTTACCCAATCTGCCATTGAGACTATTTTGGGATGGCCACATTCCAACATCAATATCATACATTTTTTTAATGATATAACCACACAAACCTTTTTTTTACCCGGAGCATCAGTTTACTTATTCCTCCTAACATATCAAGTAAAATCTGCCCAAAATGGTTATGTACCTATTAAAGTAATTTTCCCTTTAAAAGAATTGCATACTCAAAGGAAAACAAGCAGCCTGGGAATTGGGACCACGTAATCTGTGTTCAAGATCCCATTGCAGTCATATACATTATATTCTACTACCTACTCTTTTTTTTTTTCTCCAGAAAAGTGAACACTGGCTCTTAGGGTCCCAGCTAAAAAAAAAGGTGGTGTGCACAATTGATCTAGGTTTTCCTTTGGAGTTCACAAGGTCTCAGGTGGAGAGATTTGGCAATCCTCAATAACCATGAATGAAGAGGGGAAAAAAATATACCATAGTGTAAAACAGTACTAAAAAAGGACAATATAGAATGAGCACAAATAATAATTTCTAGGTGGTGGTAGTAAATAGAATTGTCCAGGGGATTTTCTATTTTGGTATTGGTCTTACAAGACTTCAAAGCACAGTGTACATTTTTAATCCATCTTGTATGGAAAGGTTTCTGCATCATATGCTGGGTTGTGAGTCAAGTCCCTCAGGTGTGGGAAGGTTCGGTCGTCCTCAATTTTCAGAACTTAAGCAACACAGACTCAAAAAATAGTGTAATAACGTAGGGTTATGAGGTCCCAATATGACAAAATGTGTAGTAAGTAATATAAATCAGTGGAATGGAGCTCCTTATGTATTGTGCTTACAAATATAATGGTATTAGGCCTTACCCTGTAAAGTAGAAGAAAAACTTTAGCAGTTGGAGCGATATCTTCAAATAAGGCTTATTTATTAAAACAATTGTAAAATCAAAAGCATAAGCAAATAATGTACAAGTTAGTCATTGAACTTTACCGGAACCACTCAGAGAGGTAGTGATATAAACTGGGTGAGAAGTTTCAGGATCCTTCTATCCTCTGTTAGGCCTTGTCCCATGGTAAGTTAAGGAAAACAGCTTTCAAACTCCTATGGTGGTGAGGTGCATGGGTCTAAACGCTACCAATCCATTTCAGGTTGCTGACAACGTCCCCAACTCTTCCACACAAAGAAAGAGTTGCCAGCCACTCAAAATGCATTAGTAGTGTTTAGACCCATGCGCCTCACCACCATAGGAGTTTGAAACCCATTCTCCTGAACTTGCCCAGGCTTTAATGGGAAAAAAAGAAAAAAGTGTCGCAATAAGTATAAAGACCAGGGAAACGGAGATCTTGTTAACTGCTTGAGACCTCTATTTCCTGTATTATGTTACTAATTTTTAAAGGTTTGAGCACCTTGAGGGTTCCATATTACCTTTTATTTCAGTCGGTTTGGGTACAACCAGGATTCACTCAGGCTGAACCCCCTAGAAGCATCATTAAGCATGCCATATTCCACCTTCGTTACCATTGATCTAGGGTACTCCAAAAAATTATTTCAAAATATGTTGGTCTTCACCAATCTACTGAAAGGCAGGCAGTGTGCAAGTAGAGAAAATTCAACATCATTGTTAACCAAGTTGTCATCCAAAAAAAATATTCATCCAAGTGAACGGCTTATAAAATTCCAAGAGATTACAAAGAACCCCAGCGTGACAGCAAAGGAGGCCACATTTGTAACTTTTAATGTCAGTGTTCATGAGTTCACCATATGAATTACTGCATAAGAATAGTGTACATGGGAGGATAGAAAGGAAAAATCCATACTCTCCAAGAAGAACATTGCTGCTCATTTACTGTTTGCTAAAGACCACCTGAATATGCAGAAGACTACTGGAAGAATGTTGACTCAAATCAGCCTACAACACAATGGTTCAAGCAGTATAATGTCTGCATTTTGGAATGGGTGATATTAAATCCAGAACTAATCCAATAGAAAATGGGCTGCTTACCCAAGAAAGCCCTCCCACATACATGAATTGATGCAGTTCTGTTAGGTTGTATAGGTCAAAACTAATGTACAGTACTGAGCAAAAGTGAAACTAAATGTTTGGTTGATGTCATTGCTACTCGAGATGGTCCCACTCATTTTTAGATCCAACAGGTTCCCTTACTTTTGTCAGTAAAGAAATGTAACGGATCATTTTAATCAATAAATGATATCCTTTTGTGTCATTTGATTTAGTGTTCTCTTTATTTTATGACTTTAGATGAAGATCTGATACATTTAAGATCACATTTATGCAGAATTTCAGAAAATTCTAAGTCTCGCAAATTTCTTTCATCACTGTAGTCCCATTTATACAGAATTTGCGAAACCTTTCTAGAATCATTTTTATATCAAAAGCTGAATTATTAAGCAGTTAGTATACATGAAATCAATGGAGTGTTTATACTATACCAGAGATTTCTAAACGCGGTCCTCAAGGCATCCAAACAGTTCAGCATTTAGAGATATCCATGGTGTGAGCACAAGTGGGTAAGTCAAATTGAATGAGGTACTAATTAAGTCACCTGGGGTCAAGCATGGAAATCTTCAAAACAAGGACAGTTAGGATGGCTTGAGGACTGATTTTGGGAACCTCTGTACTATACCACAGTTGCAGTCCACCCAGTAAAATCTGCCATCTGCAGGGACTGTACCAGCTGCAGACCCATTGAAAGCACTCTCTGCTCATCACAGCCGAACAGGCAGTCCCAGGGGGAGGTGTTTTCACCCCATAGGACTGCCAGTCCAGACTGAGATAGCAGAGAGCGCTTCCAAATGTAAGCCACTCCCCTGCTTTAACGACAGCCCATACCAGCTTCTAGGGGCTGCAGCCGATGCAGTCCATGGAAGCCAGCCAGTTTGCTGATTTGTGAGCATGCATAGGAATGCCATCCTGCACATACACACAATTACAGAACACCCAGCCAGGCAGGTAAGGAGCTGCCACTGGCTACAAAGCAGATTTAATCTTCTTAAATGCACTGTTTGGACTGGCTGAGTCATACACAGGGGTATGGCCAGTGGTGTCACTAACAAATGTATGGAGAATAAACTTTTTGATCTAGATCAGATCCCAATAATACATAGTTCTAAAAATATTGGAGGAGCTTCATCTGTTGGTACATGAGTCACCTTTTAACAGCTGCAGTACAAAATTAACATTTACTTATTAAGTATTTGTTACTTGTTTACCTAAATTCCCCCCTGTCCAACAAACAGAAATGTATAGGCTCCATTATAGGATCATTCCAGCTCATAACTCATTAACACTGTAATGCTTGTCCTTGTGTTGACCACAAATACAATTTAAGTTTGGCATAGAACATAGGTCTGCAAGGTGGGGGGAGGGAGAAGGTTAGTAAAAATGCTTTTTCGGTGGAGTTTATCATTAAAGCTGCACTATCATCTACTTTTCCAAGGTACATATTTACATCCATACCTACCTACAGGCAGGCGCATGCCTACATCCACACTTAGCTACAGACAGGCGCACATTTACATCCAGACCTACCCACAGGCAGGCGCACATTTACATTCACATCTACCTACAGGCAGACGCACATTTACATTCACACGTACCTACCTACAGGAAGGCGCACATTTACATCCACAACTACCTACAGGCAAGCGCACATTTATATCCACACCTACCTACAGGCAAGTGTACATTTATATCCACAACTACCTACAGACAGGATGCATCTTTTATATCCACACCTAACTACAGGCAGGCGCACACTTACATCCACAGCTACCTACAGGCAAGCACACATATGCATCCACACCTACCTACAGGCAGGCGCACATTTACATCCACAACTACCTAAAGGCAGGCGCACATTTGCATCCACACCTAACTACAGGCAGGCGCACACTTACATCCACAGCTACCTACAGGCAAGCACACATATGCATCCACACCTACCTACAGGCAGGCGCACATTTACATCCACAACTACCTAAAGGCAGGCGCACATTTGCATCCACACCTACCTACAGGCAGGCGCACATTTGCATCCACACCTACCTACAGACAGGCGCACATTTATATCCACAGCTACCTACAGGCAGGCTCACATTTACATTCACACCTACCTACAGGCAAGCATACATTTATATCCACACCTTCCTGCAGGCAAGCTCACATTTACATTCAAGCCTACCTACAGGCAAGTGTACATTTACATTCACACCTACCTATAGGCAAGCATACACTTATATCCACACCTACTTACAGGCAGGCTCACATTTACATTCACACCTACCTACAGGCAAGCATACACTAAAATCCACAACTACCTACAGGCAAGCGTACATTTACATTCACACCTACCTACAGGCAAGCATACATTTACATCCACAACTACCTAAAGGCAGGCGCACATTTGCATTCACACCTACCTACAGGCAGGCGCACATTTATATGCACAACTACCTACATGCAAGCGCACATTTGCATCCACACCTACCTACAGGCAGGCGCACATTTGCATTCACACCTACCTACAGGCAGGCGTACATTTATATGCACAACTACCTACATGCAAGCGCACATTTGCATCCACACCTACCTATAGGATTGCGCACATTTACATCCACAACTACCTACAGGCAAGCATACATTTATATCCACACCTACCTACAGGCAAGCTCACATTTATATCCACACCTAACTACAGGCAGGCGCAAATTTGCATCCACACCTACCTATAGGATTGCGCACATTTGCATCCATGCCTACCTACAGGCAGGCGCACTTGCATCCACACCTAACTACAGGCAGGCACACATTTATATCCATACCTACCTACAGGCAAACATACATTTACATCCACACCTACCTACAGGCAAGCATACATTTATATCCACACCTACCTACAGGCAGGCGCAAATTTGCATCCACACCTACCTATAGGCAAGCGCACATTTATATCCACACCTACCTACAGGCAAGCGCACATTTATATCCACACCTACCTACAGGCAAGTGTACATTTATATCCACAACTACCTACAGGCAAGCATACATTTATATCCACACCTACCTACAGGCAGGCTCACATTTACATTCACACCTACCTACAGGCAAGCATACATTTACATTCACACCTACCTACAGGCAAGCATACATTTATATCCACACCTACCTACAGGCAGGCTCACATTTACATTCACACCTACCTACAGGCAAGTGCACATTTACATTCACATCTACCTACAGGCAAGCATACATTAAAATCCACAACTACCTACAGGCAAGCATACATTTAGATCCACACCTAACTACAGGCAAGCGTACATTTATATCCACACCTACCTACAGGCAAGCATACATTATATCCACACCTACCTACAGGTAGGCGCACATTTGCATCCACACCTACCTACAGGCAGGCACACATTTGTATCCACACCTAACTACAGGCAGGCGCAAATTTGCATCCACACCTACCTATAGGATTGCGCACATTTGCATCCATGCCTACCTACAGGCAGGTGCACTTGCATCCACACCTACCTACAGGCAGGCACACATTTATATCCACACCTACCTACAGGCAAACGTACATTTAAATCCACACCTACCTACAGGCAAGCATACATTTATATCCACAGCTACCTACAGGCAGGCTCACATTTACATTCACACCTACCTACAGGCAAGTGCACATTTACATTCACATGTACCTACAGGCAAGCGCACATTTATATCCACACCTACCTACAGGCAAGCATACATTAAAATCCACACCTACCTACAGGCAAGTGTACATTTATATCCACAACTACCTACAGACAGGATGCATATTTTATATCCACACCTAACTACAGGCAGGCGCACACTTACATCCACAGCTACCTACAGGCAAGCATACATATGCATCCACACCTACCTACAGGCAGGCACACATTAACATCCACAGCTACCTAAAGGCAGGCGCACATTTGCATCCACACCTACCTACAGGCAGGCGCACATTTACATCCACAACTACCTACAGGCAAGCGCACATTTGCATCCACACCTACCTACAGGCAGGCGCACATTTATATCCACACCTACCTACAGGCAGGCTCATATTTACATTCACACCTACCTACAGGCAAGCATACATTTACATTCACACCTACCTACAGGCAAGTGTACATTTATATCCACAACTACCTACAGACAGGATGCAGATTTTATATCCACACCTAACTACAGGCAGGCGCACACTTACATCCACAGCTACCTACAGGCAAGCATACATATGCATCCACACCTACCTACAGGCAGGCACACATTAACATCCACAACTACCTAAAGGCAGGCGCACATTTGCATCCACACCTACCTACAGGCAGGCGCACATTTATATCCACACCTACCTACAGGCAGGCTCATATTTACATTCACACCTACCTACAGGCAAGCATACATTTACATTCACACCTACCTACAGGCAAGCATACATTTATATCCACACCTACCTACAGGCAGGCTCACATTTACATTCACACCTACCTACAGGCAAGTGCACATTTACATTCACATCTACCTACAGGCAAGCATACATTAAAATCCACAACTACCTACAGGCAAGCATACATTTATATCCACACCTAACTACAGGCAAGCGTACATTTATATCCACACCTACCTACAGGCAAGCATACATTATATCCACACCTACCTACAGGTAGGCGCACATTTGCATCCACACCTACCTACAGGCAGGCACACATTTGTATCCACACCTAACTACAGGCAGGCGCAAATTTGCATCCACACCTACCTATAGGATTGCGCACATTTGCATCCATGCCTACCTACAGGCAGGTGCACTTGCATCCACACCTACCTACAGGCAGGCACACATTTATATCCACACCTACCTACAGGCAAACGTACATTTAAATCCACACCTACCTACAGGCAAGCATACATTTATATCCACAGCTACCTACAGGCAGGCTCACATTTACATTCACACCTACCTACAGGCAAGTGCACATTTACATTCACACCTACCTACAGGCAAGCATACATTAAAATCCACACCTACCTACAGGCAAGTGTACATTTATATCCACAACTACCTACAGACAGGATGCATATTTTATATCCACACCTAACTACAGGCAGGCGCACACTTACATCCACAGCTACCGACAGGCAAGCATACATATGCATCCACACCTACCTACAGGCAGGCACACATTAACATCCACAGCTACCTAAAGGCAGGCGCACATTTGCATCCACACCTACCTACAGGCAGGCGCACATTTACATCCACAACTACCTACAGGCAAGCGCACATTTGCATCCACACCTACCTACAGGCAGGCGCACATTTATATCCACACCTACCTACAGGCAGGCTCATATTTACATTCACACCTACCTACAGGCAAGCATACATTTATATCCACACCTACCTACAGGCAGGCTCACATTTACATTCACACCTACCTACAGGCAAGTGCACATTTACATTCACACCTACCTACAGGCAAGCATACATTATATCCACACCTACCTACAGGCGGGCACACATTTGTATCCACACCTAACTACAGGCAGGCGCAAATTTGCATCCACACCTACCTATAGGATTGCGCACATTTGCATCCATGCCTACCTACAGGCAGGTGCACTTGCATCCACACCTACCTACAGGCAGGCACACATTTATATCCACACCTACCTACAGGCAAACGTACATTTAAATCCACACCTACCTACAGGCAAGCATACATTTATATCCACAGCTACCTACAGGCAGGCTCACATTTACATTCACACCTACCTACAGGCAAGTGCACATTTACATTCACATCTACCTACAGGCAAGCATACATTTATATCCACACCTACCTACAGGCAAGCATACATTAAAATCCACAACTACCTACAGGCAAGCATACATTTATATCCACACCTACCTACAGGCAAGCATACATTATATCCACACCTACCTACAGGCAGGCGCACATTTGCATCCACACCTACCTACAGGCAGGTGCACATTTACATCCACAACTACCTACAGGCAAGCGCACATTTGCATCCACACCTACCTACAGGCAGGCGCACATTTATATCCACACCTAACTACAGGCAGGCGCAAATTTGCATCCACACCTACCTATAGGATTGCGCACATTTGCATCCATGCCTACCTACACGCAGGTGCACTTGCATCCACACCTACCTACAGGCAGGCACACATTTATATCCACACCTACCTACAGGCAAACGTACATTTAAATCCACACCTACCTACAGGCAAGCATACATTTATATCCACACCTACCTACAGGCAGGCGCAAATTTGCATCCACACCTAACTATAGGCAGGCGCACATTTGCATCCACACCTACCTACAGGAAGGCGTACATTTGCATCCACACCTACCTAGAGGCAGGTGCATATTTTCATTCACACCTACCTACTGGCAAGCACACATTTGTATCCACACCTACCTACTGGCAGGCGCACATTTATATCCACACCTACCTACAGACAGGCTTCCCTACGGATTCCCATACAATTCATAATCAGGCCCATTGATTATAAGCTCCACTGGAGCAGGGACTGATGTTAATGGCTAAAAACTTTTGGCAAAGCACTGCAGAATATGTGTGCGCTATATAATTAACTGGTAATAATAAGTAAATGCATTAACTTATTCTCCTCACCCAGGTGGCCGACAGTATTAAAGTGACACGCCTGTGGTTTTTCTCATCTAACTATGGAACAATTGAGTCCATCACCAAATTGGGACAGTGTTGTGTATTAGTTACTCTCAATGATACAGTATAACACAAGACAACACAAGAGTCTATGTGGTACAGCAGACTTGTCATATACTATTGGGGAGGTGTGTGCTCTTGCCATGTCTCCGATCTCCTCGTAGTAATCCGGCAAGGCACCTTTACCAAAATCGTCGCCGGGTGTTTTACTGCGCATGCGCAGTTGCGCCATCTTTACTGTGTTGAGTGTCGCAGTAGGTCTTTAAGGGTTTGAGTACGTATTACCTCTGATATCACTAACATTGCATAGTAACAACACTGCTATGTGTGTGCATGTTACCACTGTTCCTCAATATACCTGCAAGCCTGGTTAAGGCCACTGTGTGGCCTAAAGTCCATTTCACAATTCTGCTGGTGCCTATTGTTAACCTCTTAGGTTTTATACCAATAGAACATATCAACATATGCAACCTAGCAGTGGGATGGTGCAAAATATTAATACACAGTGTGATAACAATAGGCAGTGAAGATTAGGGATACAATAAAAGATAATTACTTTATAAAATATATAAAACTGCATTTCCACATGATTCGTTCTATGTATAATACATTTTGATAGGACAATGGCAAAGAACCATAGTAATGTAATGCAGTCAATTACAAAAGAAAAATCACAGCTTTGCCTTGCGTTGGAAAAAAAGTTGTATGGCATTGATGCTGTCCTCGGAATATGCCCTTTTATGGAGGAGTTCAAATTCCTTATCGCAAACAGCATGAAGTTTCTCCTTTTCCACATTGCGAATCAACTGCTTGGAGAGGGACAGACCCTAATAAAAAAAATTATGGTGTTATTGTATCCAGTAGTGGAATTAGGAATTTAGATGACTATGATTATTCTCACAATTGAATATTTCAATTTTGCAATGTGTATGTCACCATTAAGACAATGTAGATAATAAGTTTTGAATGGATCACCTGTCTGTAACAGTTTAGTTGTTACATCTACTCATTGTCATCATACTAAACATATATCCTGGATGCCATTGATAACCCTCTACTTTATTTTGAGCAGTCTGAAATTACTGCGTCCCATTTTCAGTCATCTAATTGAATGGCAAAACCCTGCGGCTGCGGAAAAAACCCGAAGAGAGACAGAAGGGTGCTGCTGGAAGAGACAGAAGGGAGGTGGCTGGAGAGACAGAAGGGGGTTGGCTGGAGAGACAGAAGGGGGTTGGTTGGAGAGACAAAAAGGGGCTGGCTGGAGAGACAGAAGTGTGTTGGCTGGAAAGACAGATGGGTGCTGGCTTTAGACACAGGAGGGTGCTGGCTAGAGACACAGAAGGGTGCTGGCTGGGGGACAGAAGGTTGATAGCTGGAAGGACAGAAGGTTGCTAGCTGGAAGGACAGTAGGTGGCTAGCTGGAAAGATAGGATGCTGGCCAGGGGGACAGAAGGATGCTGGCTGGGGGGACAGAAGGGTATGGGGACATAGAAGAGGCTGGGGAGATAGAAGAATGCTGACTGGGGGACAGAAGATTGCTGACGGGGGGACAGAAGGGAGCTGGCTGGAGAGACAGAGGGGAGCTGGCTGGAGACACAGAAGGGTGCGGGCTGGAGAGACAGAAGGATGCTGGTGGAAGAGACAGATGAATGCTGACTGGGGGGACAGAAGGGAGCTAGCTGGAGAGACAGAATGGAGCTGGCTGGAGAGACAGGTGTTGGCTGGGAAGACAGAATGGGACAGGCTGGCCGGGGGGGAGACACTGCTGTCTATGTCACCTCCAGACACTTGGTATGAACCTACACCCCTGCCAAATGCAACACACATTCTGTACATACTATATGAAAACAAAAGGAAGTTTGCTCAGAAATCACATATTATGCTGCAACATGAGAAGGTAAAAGAGAAAAACATTACGGTATTAAGGTGTTGAGGCACAGGAAAATAAGTATCAGGCCCAAGCCAACTACAATGGATGGTCAATCTATCTTCTGCTAAAATATACAGTACATTTTGCAATCAATAATCAAGTATGAGAATTTTCTAAAAGGCTGTCACTATTGTATGATGTCAGAACAATTGTGGCCATTCTGGTACAGATCAGGAACTCAGGCGCTTGCCATACTTACAGTTTTAGGCAACGTAGCATAAGCTCTTAACTTGGACCAAACTTCCTTTTGGAACGTGTTGTCGGGAAACACTTCAGTAACCAGGCCCAGGTCACAAGCTTCCCGAGCTGTCAAAGTCTTGTTGAAAACAAGTACCTCAGTAGCCTACCACAAAAACATTGTAACACAGAAGTGAGCACAGTTATAGGATACATAATGGATAACAATAGTCTATAGCATTTAGCATAAATCTGAAACACTGTCATTGCCTGGCGAAAGATTAGCTATCTCTCTTTTTTTTTTTTTTTTGCTTGCTTCTAATTTCTGTTATCACAGCAAACAATTGAGAATAGAGATATAAAACATTCATTCCAATTTAGCTGATTAACATGTGTGATCCCAGTACTAGGTGGTGTAAAGACTGCTAGTGGGGTGAGCATTTCAACCAGTGGCGGTTCTTAACGTTTTCAGTCCGGGGGGCTGTCTGGGCTGCAGCTCAGGTCAGCGTTGACATGGAATCCATAATCATTTATTGCACATGCGCAGACAATCTAGGAGGAAAAAAAAGCTGTTGTACTTCAAATGACTCAATAATTCAGCTGAAGGGTTTAGTGCGCATGCACTTTTTTTTCCGTCTACATTTTCTGCGCATGTGCAATAAATAATTATGGATTCCATGTCAACGCTGACCTGAGCTGCAGCCCCCCGGATTGAAAAAGTTAAGAATCGCTTGGTCCTATGTGATCCATGACAGTCCAAATATGTCTCTTCTCCAGTGAAGAGGAGGCATGGAGTTGTTTAACTACTGTTCTTCTATTTCTTAGGATAACATGGCAACAAGTGTAGTGTCTGTCTGATTTGAAGGACATGTAAACCCCAGAAGAAAACCTATTTTTCAGCCTCCACATATAATAAACTCTCTAACCCAGGGCTTTAGCAAGAAGTAACATGAGGGGCATTTCCCACAGGACAGTCAAGCAATTGCATGCCTGGCTGACCAGGTTGAAATGCTCACCCCACTATCAGTCTGTTTGCAGTACTCTGGAGACAATGAACAGGTAAGTATAAAGACTATAATAGGTGCAGGGTATGCGGTGTGGGCCCCCCTGGACCTAGGGACCCGTGTGCACCGCACATCCTGCACCCATTATATATACAACCCTACTACCAATAGGAAGTTACTACACAGCTGACGTCTCCTCACAGGGCCGGTCTACACAGGAAGTTTGTTTCCTGCTCCCTACTGTGCCTGCCCTCAACAAGGAGATGACTCAGCAGTCATACTCATGGGGGGTTGCGGATGGGAACCGGAGCTCACCGACGGTGGCAGAATTTGATTGGGGGGCGGTGGTCCCGCTGCAGCCCATATGTAAAACTTGCCACTGAATAGGAGCATGGTTTCTCAAGTATCAGAAACAAAATGAAAGAATTCTTATGACTTCAAAATAATAATTTGCAGACAAGGATCATCTCCCATATTTAATATTTAGACACGAGTATTGAATGTAAGGTCATCTCATTAACAGCTCTAAACTGTGACTTACCTTTCCTAAACCCATTATCTTAGGAAATGTATAAGAAGAGCACCCTTCTGGATGTTGGCCCAATTTGCTAAAAGGTGTATTAAATGTGGCCTGCATTAGAAAAATGTGATTAGTAGTTGTCCAGGGGATACCAATACCATGTATATACTTAAAAAATAAATCAGTTTTACAATTCAGGAGTTAAAGGTTCATTATTTTGTTTATTATTTTCATGTACAGTATAGTTAGTTTTAGATATTCATATTTCTGTTATACATTATGTTATTATGCTGCAAATTAGAGACATTACCATTATGCATTTATTAAACAAAAAATAAAATGATTCACTATTGTTTCTCCACTTCTATGAAATAATGTTAGGATAATGACAGTTGATAGTAATACATAGTAATAGTATCATATAAACTGAGTAGTACTAGTATCACTATAAATATATATATATATATATATATATATATAAATTAGTTGTAAGTTACAATTTCATTTTTTGTTACTATTATTACTCAGTTTATATGATACCATTATTATGCTTTGCTATCCACTGACATTATGCTAACATTCTTTTATAAAAGTGGAGAAACAATAGTGAATAATTTTGTTTCTTGTTTATTACATGCATAATGGTAATGTCTCTAAAACATATCAAATTTGTTTCATAAAACAGCAAAGAAACAATGGCATACAGTTAATTCAAGCCACACAATTCTGTATCACAACAATATATTGAACATATATGAAATGTACTATCCACAAATGCATTTTTTTAGCACTGAGCATGCTCTGCAATCGAGCGTAGATGGAATAATGGGCTCTGCAGAAATCAAGCGTATGGATAGGGGTGGTGCGGTCATATAGATCTGTGTACAACGCAGCATACAATCAAATAACTGCATTTAGAGCCTGATTCAGTATAGTACCCCAATATGAAAATATGCTAATACAACAGCGGGTGGGACTTGTACTGAGATGCCCACCGAAGCCATTGCAGCTGTCCGCAACTGCATACACATACGCAGTATTAGACGCAGATCATGCAAACATCGACCTGAGTGAGTCTATGGTCATTCAGAATGGGCGCCGTACCTGAGCCATCTGAACCATATTTCCTGGGTACAGGATCGCAGTCGGCAGCTGGTTATATATGAAATGAGGTTTTCAGTACATATTTTGTTTATATTATACAGGTTGAGTCTCCCATATCCAAAATGCTTGGGACCAGGGGTATTTTGGATAACGGAATATTCCGTATTTTGGAATAATTGCATATCATATGAAATATCTTGGGAATAGGACCCAAATATACACACAGAATGCATTTATGTGTTATATACACCTTATACACATAGCCTGCAGGTAAATTTATACAATATTTTCAATAATTTTGTGGCTCAAACAAAGTTTGTGTACATACATGAAATTCATTTATGTATCATATACACCTTATACACACAGCCTGAAGGTAATTTTATACAATATTTTTAATAATTTGTGCCTTAGACAAAGTTTGTGTACATTGATCCATCAAAAATCAAAGGTTTCATAATCTGAGTCATGCCAAAAATATTCCGTGTTTCGGAATATTCCGTATTTCGGAATATTTGGATATGGGAGACTCAGCCTGTATATGTTAATAAACACTGCTAAACTTTTCATCTGCATGAGTAATTATTTTATGCATTGCAACCAGTGCTGATCGTAGTGTGCTTTTGTCATACATATATATTCTGATACAGTACATCTCACCTTGTCAGAGGCATACACAAGGTCAAACAAACCAAGAATGGTTGTTCCGATGCCAATTGCAGGTCCATTTACCATGGCTACAAGAGGTTTTGGAAAATCTATGAATTTACATACAAAATTCCTGAAAAGTTGTAAAATAAATCATGAATTAGACACTATATTTAGAGAGATCACACAAGCTGAGTCATATGGGAACAATGACAAGAATATAAAATATTACGGTCTTATCTATTTGTGAATTTTGCTCTATAATTAATTTCAGGGGTAAGGAACATGTGGCACTACTGCTCCTGTGGAGCTACACGTCTCAGCATGTCTTGCCACTGTTTAGCTATTAGGGCAAACTAAAACTATAGCAGGGTATGCTGGGATGTGTAGTTCCACAGAAACTGGAGTGCCGCTTGTTGCTTATCTCTGGTTTATCTCATTTAGATTACGTATTGTCATCTTTTGTGGTTGCACTGTAAGATCCCCCCTTCCACCGAATACTTGGTTGCTATGAACGCCTTAGAGCAGCCAAGCGATTAGTTGTACTTGTAGCACTAGCAAGTAGTGACAGGAAATAGAACATCACAGGAAGGCATATTGTGTGATTCCCCCTCACCTTGGGGTCTCTTTCCTGTCTCTCATTATGTGTGCAGGTGAAAGTAGTGTTTGTTATTTTTACCTAAGGCAAGACCGAAGGATTCCTACAACACATTGTGGATTGTATCCCTCAACCTAAATAAGGCATAGCTCAACCTTCTGAACACATTAAACAGTTAATTTTCTGGATGGCGGAATAAAGCTTCCCAATATGCTGTAAAATATAGATATAGATTGTGAGAGAAATATATCTAGCACAGATATTACCTTCTTTGTCAAAGTCTTTGTCAAGGTGTTGTATTATATAAAAACAAATTATTATATTGTGGTTCACAATGAGTCACTGGTATTTTGTGAGGAGTTGATATATGTATTTTACTTGCTAACCCTAACAGAAGAACAGATATCTACTTATTTTTTCCAATGAGCCATGAAGTCATAAATGTCCGCGGATATAATAGCTGTTCTGGATATATTTCTCCCACAATCTATAAATAAGCTTGGAGAAGGATAAAGTGGATGGAGATAAATTACCAACCAATCAACTCTTAACTGTAACTTTAAAAATTGACAGTTAGGAGCTGTTTGGTTGATACTTTATATATCTCTCTCCAAGGCATATACTTTTCATAAGGATGTGCAAGAGAAGATAAATATTCAATATTTCCTAAAGTATTGAAGCAAAAAAGACTTAGGCCCGTATTCAATTTGAGGCGAAATTGTCATGACGTCATTTTCGCCTATTTCAGATATCCCCGTATTCAATTACATTGACTTTTTGCCAGTGCGAAAATTAAATGTAAAAAAACGGGGATAATTTTTCGCCTGCCTTTAGGAGGTGAAAAAAAGTGCAGAATTGGGGTTTAGGGGTGTAAGGTAAAAAAATATAGCCTGCAGCCTTTATTAAGCCCCCTTAGCATAAACTGTGTAAAAAAAAAAATCAAAAATACCCTCAGGACCTCCCAAGAAATGGTGTTAAAATTTTGGGGTAAAAAAAAAAAGGGGGAACAGTGTTTAAGAATAGCGAAATAGGTTCAGGGGTGTTCTGCAAGTATGCGGCAGGTGTTTTCTAGAATATGCAATTTTGCTGAATTTTTACAAAATGAGTTTAGGGACTTAAAAATATGCTAGTACCCATTTTTTTTAAGTGCTCTTCTGCATCACTTCTTCAATGTCGGGCAAAAAACACCTGCTGCGACTATTTAAAAACCCGACTTTCTTCTGCAGGCAAAAACAGGGGTACCCATAGTGATCCCCCAGGACTTGACATCTTTAGGGGGGTCCTACAATTATTTCCCGAAAATTCCCGTATTTTTTCGTTGATCAAAGTTTCGCCAGTTCCCGATATCGCCTACTTTGGAATTGAATACGGGGAATAGCGGGCACGCGCGCAATACTTTTCCACCTGGAAAACAGGCGAAGGAGGCGAAAAGTCCAGCAGGCGAAAAGTCTGGACTTTTCGCCTCATATTGAATACAGGCCTTGGTTCCTTTACTTGTCAAGTATCATTGAATGCTATACATATCTCATGTAGAACTTGAAGCATGACTTTAGCAATAGTCACCAGGAAAGATTTATGGCTGCATCTGTGGGTAGATCTGCAATCAAAGAACTTAGCTAATCTTCCGTTTGAAGGCAATTTTTGTTTGAACAACTGGATTAAATGATTCAGGAAGTCAACATAGGTAAGGCCCATCAGTTGCAGCAAGATTTGCGAACTAGGCGTTTTCCTTCCTCTTCCTGTTACCAATAATTCAGAGAAGTACAGAGCTACAGTATTGGCCAAGGAAGCAGAATTTATGGTAGCTTAGAATTTCTGCATCTCAGCTGCCTATTTGCTTCTTCTTGGGTAAGAAAGTTATGCCAGGACCAAAAGCTTCACAATTAAGGTGCATACACACGACAGATATATCGTTACGATATCGTTCAATGATATATCGTTCATATCGTTCATTTTTATTCAGTGAACGACCAACGATGCGCGTTCCCGCATGAACGATATGAACATCTATGATCGTCCATACATGCAGGCCAATCTGGACGATATCGTCAACTTTGCATGTTCAGAGATGTGGCAGGATGACTCACTGAAAGATATCTTTGAAAGATATCTTTCAAAGATCTCTTTGAAAGAGATCTTTGAAAGATATCTTTTAAAGATATGTTTCATGTCGTTGGTGGTACAGATCGTCCTGTGTGTATGCACCTTTACTTTATTCAAGATCAACATCAATGAAGTCCTGTGAATGGTAGATTTTAAAATGATGTAGAGACATGGATGCTCACCACTCAAGATCACAGGGTTCACATCATCATCAATATAGGGTACAAAATCAAGTTCCACTCTGTACTCAGAGGGAAGTATTTTGTAAAGTTCTAAGCCCAGACCTCCATGATGGAATTAGAGGCTTTACAGAATAGGATACAGTCTTTTTTGGTAGAAGTATTTTTCCTGTTCCCTTTCTACCGGTTTCTATTCCAAGCTTTTGAAGAGGTTTTTTAAATAGTTCTCATTGTTAGGATGTTTCATCAATTCATTAATGCAAGACATTTTTACACGAAGTTAGTAAAGTCCATTTCCACTTGGTAGAGAAAAGAGACTTCCTTATCTCCATAGATCTAGAAGATGCTTATCGCCACATTCTTATTATAGCTCAAAATAATAAATTTCCCAAATTTCTTTGGGACTAAGTCATCACATGTAGTTCACCGGTTTCCTATTTGGACTATCTACTTCTGCAAGGACTGTTACAAAGCAAAGTGCTGGTAGTTATCATGGTCGCTCTCAGGAAAAAGGTAATCAGAGTATGATTTTATCTTAATGACATTCTTGTGACTAGAAAGTCAGAGTACATCATCCATATCAGGACAATTAAGGTAGTAATGTTCCTATAGGAACATGGCTGGATCATCAATATAGCAAAAATAGATTTGGACAGAAGATCATGAGACACAATGTCTTTCTTAGACAAAATATTAATAAATATTCAAAATCTAGCGAGTCTCAGTAATTGGTGTAAATAAGGGCTGGTCTCCATCTAGGTATATTCTCATCCACTATAGGCATTCTTCCTTGCATGAGGTGGCATATGTGAAATTTTCAACTGGTTCTACTTACTCAAAGGGATTGCAATTTGACTCCTTTAGATCACTTCAGACTTAGGGTGGGATGTACTAAGCATCACTTGCGTGATGTGGTACATCTCCCTGTCTTCGGGTACATACCGTGGTTCATTACCGTGGTATGTACCAAGAATATCGCAAAGGACAGCTCTCCCGATAAGAGCTGGGTGTTCCGCATTTAACACCCAGAAGTTCCTTTGGCTTCCTTCTGTGCATGTGCAAAAGGCCGCAGGCCACGGGGGGGTGATGCGATGTATCCCAAGGGGGAGCATCCTGCTAAGAAGCCCTGAAGGTGGCATTACCCATCGATGCATTCCGGTGCTTAGTACATTTCGGGAATGCGATAAAACCCCCCGAAAACTGCATTTTCGGGGGTTTTCTTGTATTTTCACCGTTTATACATCCCACCCTTACAAAGATCACCTTAAATGGTGGTAGGATCCAAGGAAAAAGGATCATGGAGTGTCCCTTTCAGAAATTATCTACTTAAAGCAGGGGTTTCTTAACCATAACCCTCAAGTTTTCCCAACTGGACACATTTTGACGATTTCTGTCTGTGGAAACAGGTGGGATAATTACTGACCCAGCAGATAGATTAAATCACCTGTGTATGATTAAAGAAATCCACAAAACATGAGCCGTTGGTGATACTTGAGGGCTGGAGTTGAGAACTCCAGACTTACAGAATTGGTAGAGGATATATGGCTATACAAAGGGAGTGCAATAAGTTTCTGGATGCACAAAAATAATTATATTTACAAAGTGAACATTAATTTTTTTTTAAGTATTTGCCAGAGGAGTCTATGCAAAGGTGCATGCACTGAAACCACTTGGTGAAGCAGCTGGACCAGTCGAAACAGGTATGTCTTCTACATGCTGGATGAAGGTTTCCCCTGCAGCTTCCACTGACTCAATACAAATCCCATGCATCTTGCGCTTGATTTGTGAAAACAGGAAGAAGTTGCTGGGCACCAGGTCTGGACTGTAGGGCAGATGACCAAGCTCCTGTATGTGTTAATGGGCCAGAAAATCTAGCACTTTCCTGGACATGTGGGCAGGTGCATTGTTGTGATGGAGCCGTCAAAGCACGAGTTCTTGGACGGCGCCAGGAAATTATTTCCAGCACTTGTGGTAGATGTTGGTTGGCCTATCAGTCCCCAGTGATGGTTCACTGCTGCACTTGTGGTACAGTAGCTACACGACCAGTGTTGGCCACAAAAACAGCCACCATCTGCTTGGCCATGCTGTGCTCACATTAAAACTTTTGTGGTGGTACACCTCCAACTGAGGTCTACTGGGCTGACTGTTGCTTAGTCTCGGGATCAAAACTGAAGATCCAGGATTCATCGCCACTGATGATCTCCCAGACAGAGTTTGAGCGACCGCTATCAAACCTGGCCAGCATGTTGCAGCTCCATTACCTGAGCTTCCTTCTGCTCTTGAGTCAGCTGATGGGGCATCCAGCATGAAGTTTTTGGATTTCAAATGTTGTTAGAAGCTGCAGGAGGCGCAGCATTTTTCAGAACACTGCGGTTCAGAGGTAATCACTGGGTTATACAGGCTGTGCAGCTCTCTGTGCATTGCATGTAATTTTATGCAGTATAACCTGTTACCATGGTTACTGTGAGCTTGCCATGGATGTCACCATTTTGTAACACACAGTGTGTGTAGCTGATTGTGTGAGTCATGGGAGTGAGCCAGATGATTCAGTCAAGCACTTTATAGTCTGGTCTTACTGACTCCTCAGTGCTAGTGATAGTCTGACCTACTGTACCCTTCTCAATTGTATTCAGCTCGTGTGCATTTGTTTGTGACCTTGTCTTCAGCCTGCTATAAACCTCTGCATGTTAACTGTATTTCTTCATCCTCAACCACAGACCTTTGCATGTTAAATTTCCTTGTTTAAAGC
The DNA here is from genome assembly GCA_031769625.1 of Taudactylus pleione. Classification (NCBI taxonomy): domain Eukaryota; kingdom Metazoa; phylum Chordata; class Amphibia; order Anura; family Myobatrachidae; genus Taudactylus; species Taudactylus pleione. The sequence goes on along the minus strand of JAUIMM010000115.1, from coordinate 16,657,808 downwards.
CACACATCTCTGCATGTTAAACAGATTGCCTCATCTTCCACCACAGACCTTTGCTTGTTTACCAGATTTCCTTGTCTACAGCCTCACCACTCTGCATGTTAAATGGATTGCCTTATTGATTGACAGAGAATATGCCACAGTTCTCTGCCTGCTAAACGGATTGCCTTGTTGTCAACTGGCTTCAGATCTCTGCATGTGAAATGGACAGCTGGTAGAAAGAACCTGTTACAGCACAGCAGAACTTCTCTCTGCAACTGCAAGTTGGTGAGCTATTGTTTATTTACGTTACTTCTATGCCAGTTGTGTTCTGTCCATTAAATAAATCTAGAACCTATTCTAATATGGTTGCAGTCAGGGGCGTCTTAAAAGAGGAGGGGGCCCGTGTGCCTGTGCGGGGCCCCCTCCTCTCTTCCCAGTGGCCGACAGCCGACTGACATGGCTGGCTAGCCACCGGAGCTTTAGTAGACTCCGGGCACTAGAGTGTGCCTGGAGTCTACTGCGCATGCGCAGAACGCTGGGAAAATGGCCACGGCGGCCATTTTCCGGTGTTCTGAGCAGCTCTGACGCCCGCCGCGGGACCACGGACACGGGGGCCTGTGTGCCCCGCACACACTGCACCCATTATAGATACGCCACTGGTTGCAGTACTGATACTTCAACCTGAAAGCTTTTAAGTATTGTTGAATATCCTTTCTAGGATACTACAAGCTGTGTCCTGGCTCTTAACAAAAAGTAAACCAGTTTGGTTATGTAGTTTTTGTAAAGGAAACAGGTGATATATGCTACTTTACTTTTTTTTATTGATGTACCAATCAGTAAAATCTCAGTCGGAAGTAGTTTTGGCTGGTGTTCATACTATTAAAAACAATAGATAGCATAGCATATACCAAAATATTTATACACAGAGTAGATGAAGTACTGAGGATTTGCTAATGAATTTCTTTTTTAAGCTTGGCATAGATATCAAAATACAATCTTAAGATATGATAGTTCTTGCTTGAATTTTAAGAAAATGAAAGCATGTGTGGGTGACAATAGACAAAGGACAGGATTCTATTAGCCCCGTTAACTGAATAGGTGCTAATTGATCACTGGCACGTTATCAATTAGCCCTGCTTATCAGGGATTTATTTTTCTCCTGACTCCTGAGAGACGAAGAATAAATCCCATTTAACTGTGCAGTTATCGGGTGATAACTGCCAGATAACTTACAGGTCCGATAACCCATGTTAACGCTTATGATTAACGATGTTAACAAGGCTATAGGGTGGATGCAGGAGACTAATTGAATAGCTCCAGCATTAAAGCCCAAGGCTACCTCCCATTATTACCCACAGTAAATTACTGCTGGTAATTGAATTCCCCCCAAAGAATGATAACATCTACTATTAATAAGAATGATAATGGTGGAAAATTTTAATTCTCAGTGGTGAAATTTCAATTCTTTTAATGTTTGTATTTTAATTATGTTACAGTATGTGAAGTAATTGTGCACTACTGTGCGCTGTAATTGAAAATGTATTTAATCAGATATAAAAGCAAACTGTGTTTTACAAAGTGAAAATGTGTTTTCTATGGCCAGTTTTAGCTTTCCATTATTGCATAGCAAATAACATACGGAGATAACATTTTCGAAAGTGCGTAACAACAAAAACTTTACATGCAGCTTGCAATCAGAGGAAAATAATTACCTTACTAGATCTAGGGGTGATTTTAACATTTCATCTTTTACAGGTGTTATGAGTTTAGCATTATTTAGGTCATTACCACTGCTAAAGTAGTCACCATAACCTGCAAAAACATAAAATGTATTATTTCTCAAATTAGAGATCAATGCATACTCTCATTCTAAAACAATTTGTTGTGCGCCAAGGACATTAGAACCCATTATTTTTTTTGCTGGACCTATACTTAATCCTAAATGTACTGTATATGAGTAATAAAGGACATTTCTATAGTAAATGCAGTGTCAGTACACATCTCATTTTTCCACCCAATCACTGCAGCAGAAAACACATGTCTAATAAAGGCCACACATGTGGAAAAAAGTCCTGAGGCTTCTATAAAGTGAGAATGACTAGTCACATTTATCTAGGCATCAGATACTCCCTACAAGCAATAATGGACAATGGAAATTACAGCACTCTCTCAGCACTAATTTTATTCCATGTATTTATAGCTTGAAACAAAGATGAAAGGTTAATTTTAATATATTATACATGTGCTGTACACAGCAAGACATAAATAAGGAGATTAACCTCACTTGATCACCTTAAACATAATAGGCCTGCTTTTTTATTCTGTACATTTAAAAGTAACATATCTGAATAAGCAGATACCACAGTCAGCGGTATGGCTTGTGATATCTTAGTGTTCATTTAAAATACATGGCACTTCAGGAATACTGCTTTTACACCTAAATCCTGGGTCTGACCCGAGATTTGGAACACAATTCAAAAACGGGTCAGACCTAGGACAGACCTTTTCAACTGCGGCGCCGATCCGAATTATTCCCGGATCGGCGCTGTTCACACAAGTTACCTGCACTGTAACCACTAGCCTACCACACCAGTTCTTATTTCAATACAAAAATATTAATAAGGCTCAGCCATTGCCTGTAACTGGTGCCATCAGAAGAGGAGGTGAGTGAGGATGGGGCACATAGAGAGATCCGGGAGTTGTTTGCCGCTTGTGAGAAGGGGGGTGGGAGTAGTCTGCAGGGGGGGGCTTACATCTGTGATCGGAGGGGGGTAGCACCAGCGGGGGGGGGAAATCTTTGATCGCATGGGGGGGCTTCCCCTACGGGGGGGTGTACATCTGTGATCGTAGGGGGGGTGGAGGAAAGACCTGGGGGGGAGCAAATCTGTGATCACGGGGGGCACACGGGTTCTCACAGGGGAAGGGAGCGTAGGTCCTACAGTATGATACTTACCTTGAGGACCTGTGTGCAGCAGCTGCACTGATCCTCTCCTCACACTCAGGCGGGCCCGCTATCAGTATTAGTGACAGGAAGGGGGATCCAAAGCTGACAGGGGCAGCACAGCCGGTACTGAAGTAGGCGGACACTAGCGGCCAGGTGTCCGCCTACTTATCGTTCAGTTGGGGGGAAGTTCCCCCTACAATAGAACGATAGTTGGTGAAAATCAAACTAGTTGGCTGGTTGGAATGATATCATTCTGATGTGTGGGGACCTTAAGGGAGGATGCCGTCACTGAATGATATTGTTAACAATATTGTTCAGTGTGTACTGTATGCTCAATGGCGCTAACAACATTGAGCCCGGCAGTGCAGGGGAAACACTTAACGATATCGCTCATGGAGCATATCGTTAAGTGTGCATGAGCCTTTAGACTAGATTCACGTTCCTGGCATTGTTGAGAATGATCTCACATGCGCAACCAACTAACCTGCCTGTGATCAGATCTCCACAAGCTAGCACTTATAATGAGATTTTACCTAGTAGTCAGTACTCGGTGATTGTTCTTGTGCAAAAACCGCGAACTTATAGAGAAATATTGGTTTCTAACTTTCTGGCTTGCTTATTGTACTGATCTGGCTTGCTTCCTGAGTACTTTTTGCTTAAAACCTTGGTCTTTGTTTCCTGATTATGGTTTACCACTGCCTGCTACTCAGGGCCGGCTCCAGGGGAGTCGCGCCCTGTGCAGGATGGGAGTCATGCGCCCCCAAAAACCCTTCAAAAACCCTGCAATAAGATTTGGATGGAGACACTGAAACACACGGAGAAAGTGAGAGCACACTGCTATCAGTTTACACATACACCGTTACTCAGGTAATGGGGTGTTACACACACTTAATAAAAATAAATAGGAATGATAGGAGAACCATTTACCTTGAAAATTATATGGTTATGGGTATATATGGTTATTTAGTTGTTTCACTATGTGGATCCTTTAATTTATATAAGCTGGAACAGGTGTGTTAACTATTTACATGAAAAGAATGATTATTAAAGATTGGAAAAATGTTAGTTGTAATTTTGTAAGAAATAGTTAAGCTATGGGCAAGAGAGTAATACTGGAGGCTCAGCTTCCCTCTGACACATCAGATGAGATATTTATTGTGGCAGACCTGGGGAAAATATCTTGCATTGTGAAAGCCAATTTCCAGCTCTACATCCAATACCTGTTAAGACTGTTAAAACAGAATCATCCTTTCCAGCTTCATCCAGTGCACAAATAACTTCATTGTACATCTGGAATGAAGAAGAGAAATGTAAGTAGTCTTGCATTGTGCCGGTGACTTACATTCAAGTTTTATTTTTACTTTTATTTAATTTAATACATAAGCAAGTCAAACATAATTATAGATAAAAAACAATTTAAAAGTAAGATGACCAAAAATACTGCAACGTTTTCTGGCAATTTGCAGAGCAGCAATACTCCCAAAACTGATTCTACCAATTCTGTCACAAACTTGTTTAATTGGCATCTGACCTTTATAATGCACAGATAAAGATTGAGACAATGAAACCAATGGTTCTGAAAAAGGAAGGGTTCTGTACTGGTATAATAGGTACCAGTATACTATGGTTCTAAAAGGCGCGTAGCAAAGTCAGGATAGAGACTGTCCTGGACCTTCACGGAGAGCTGTCAAGTATGGTTGGATGTATCTGTTTTTTTAATGTAATAAACTTTGGCATAATTAAGTTTTGTGGCGTTTGCGAGCGTGTGAATCTGGGCTGCGACGGTGGAATACACCCTAATAAGTTTAAAAAGTGGTCTGAGCACACCTATTGGCTGCCAGGGGATACAGTCCATGTGGGGGGATGTAGTCACCATCCCGGCGGTCAGGATGGCGGCGCTGGAATCCCAATAGCAGTTGGAATCCCGGGTCCAGATCCTGACTGCTGGCATCTCAATTATAAGTATTGGGGTTAGGGGGAGGGCTAGGTTTATGGTTTAGAGGCTAGGATTATGCACTAGAGGGAGGATTATGGTTAAGTTGTGGGGAGGGATAGGGTTAGGCTGCGTGGGTGGAGGGTTAGGGTTATGTTGTCGGGGGTTATGTTTAGGCTGCGAGAAAGGTGGGTTAGGGTTAGGGGGGAAGGTTAGGGTTACGACACTTACATACTTGTGTTGGGACTGTCGGGATGCTGCTGTCGGTATTCTGACCACCAGCATCCCGACCACCAGGATCCGACAGCCGGTATCCCGTGGCCAACCCAGGTGGGCTGTGTGACCCAAACAGGCCAGTGGATCATACCTGCAAGAGGCAGGGAGGATCTTGAGACTTTGAGACTGTGTGAAGTTTGCAGACTAGCTGCCTTGATAGTCAGAGGTAAAGAAGTGAGGTAGTGTCCTGCAGGGGGTCTAGGTTGTTTGTTATTGTCTGTTTTACTTGTGCTGACAAACAGTAGAACATAATTTATTTGCTAAACCTGGACAAGCTGTGTGGTGACCCTTATTTTGAGCACCTAGACATTGCACCACTGACCATTCTATAGAGCAATATAACCCAGAACTTCACAATACACATTACAAAAGATGTGTACACATATGTGCATATACAGATATTTTTACAGAGTCCTTAAAGCTGGATTTGAAGGGGGATAGGGGTAAGCAAGTGCAACTGTCCCAATTTAGGCAGTGTCCAATTCAGGTAGTGCCAGTCCCAAATCAAGGGCTCTGTCCTGCCGTCACGTCCATGGCCATCCTTGCCTTGCAGATTGAAAGTTTGGGCTGTATGTTCAGTTCGCTGTTTTTCTGCATAGCAGAATAGGGGTGGAATAGTGTGATCAAAGTAATAGGCACATCCCTGGGGGAGTGGCCATGCTCCTATCATGATGTGCCATGTCACCATGTTAACCTTGCTATGCCCCATTTAGAACTGTGTCCTGATTTGAACACCTCCAGTGTTGGGTGGTATGATAAGGGCACATTCATGTAATTGTGACTTAAGCAGACCTGCTAATATAACATAATGACAATGATGACAATTGGTAGAACTAACTAGTAGCTTCTGGTTGGATATTTATGGATTCACCTCTCCAGCTCACATGACTTAATTTATTAATGTGGCTGCTATATTATATGAAGTTTTGGCATCTATTTGCATTGCTCAAATTATATTTCCATTTGGTTTATTTCAGGGGAGAATGACAAATATGTTTATCTAATTTAATTTAAATTAATTTAATTTAACTGCATTTGTATTTTATTATACTTTACATGGTAAATGCGACTTCCCCACTTATTTTCAACATTGTTCAGACATGATTCTCTGTTGCGCATTTATTGCTAAGGGGTCTATTCATGATGTTAACTACAGGGGTCCGAATGGACTCCGATAATTAATATTCAATTTCTGACTCGCTGCGGCTACCGGAGCAATTCATCATTGCTCCCGAGCAGTGAATCTTTTCACTGGTCCTGTCAGAGCAGTGACGGGACTGCGCATGTGTGACCTACAGGTTACGCATGCGCACAAGTGACCGAACTTCCGGCGGAAGGAGCTGGACAGGGGCGAAGGGATCCTAAATGATCCCTCATTGCAACCCGTACCTCCTTCCCATAGGGAAGGAGCGGGTTGCGATGCTGGAGCAGGAGCATTCACCATCTGAAGATGGCGAATGCTCCCGCAGTCAAGCTCCGAAAATATTATCTTTTCGGAGCTTGATGAATTCTGTCCCCATACTAGTGTATAGGGACAGCGGGCCATTCTGTGAGAGGAAGGTAAGTACAGTAGGAGATATCTGCTTTACCTCCTTGATGAATGGCCCGATAACTTAATTTTTACATTTGCAGGTGAAAATGTGCATTTTTACCTGCTTTTATGAAAATTAAGTGATGTTGAATAGGCCCCTGATACTGGTAAGACACAGCTTTATGCTTTTTCTATGATACATTGTTGCTCCAACTTGTGCATGTATATTTACTTTTCTATGTGTGAGTGTGTTCCTGCCTCACGCTCTACATGAGCCCCAGAGTTCCCACATAACATAATTAGGGCCTCATTTATCAATGAGTTTTATCATTCACAGAGAATGATAAAACTTGTTGCGTATGATAAATGGTGCTCCAGCCAATCAGCTCCCAACTGTCATTTTTCAGACAGATGACAGTTGGGAGCTGATTGGCTGGAGCACCATTATCATACGCTATGAGTTTTATCACTTGTTGTGGATGACAAAACTTGTTGATAAATGAGGCCCACAATCTGATAGAGGACAATTGTAATTAACCAACTCTATAGTAGCTAAAAAAAATCCATGACATTACCTCCAAGCTAAGAGCATTTTTCTTCTCAGGTCGTTTCATTATTATTTTAGTAATGTTGTCTTGGTAAATAACTTGAAGGGTTTCATATTTTGAAAGGTTGTTTCTCCTTGCATGTTTACTCGGCTCTGATGACACCAGGTTTGGTACAAGATAAACATCTTTCTGCTCCTCTCTGGCCTGGAATTGGAAACAAGCAATAGTGGAGACTGTAAATAAATTTAATGAAAAAGTATATACAGTGTAATACCCTGCTACATGAGGTATTACTTCTGACGTGTTATTACACAGGCAGACAATTCTCAGCAGTCTCTGCAGCTGCTCAAGCGGTCAGGAGCAGGTCACATGATCAGTGACAGTGGGAAGTGAGCAGCAGTTGGTCGGTGTAGAGTGAGGTGACGGTCTGAGAGCAGGACGCTGGCGCTGGTAAAAGGCTCCTGACAGGAACCAGCAGCTGTGTGCAGGGAATGTTACAGGGACAGGAAGCTGCGCTGCGAGGCGAAACGTTGGTGTATGCCCTCGCTGTCTGTCGGTGCTGAGGGTGGAAGAGGCTGGAGGAATCAAATCAATGTCCAAGACTCTTTTATGCTGACAACTACACCAGTGTTGCCTACCCTCCCGCATACTGCGGGAGTCTCCCGCTATAAGCTGGAAGCTCCCGCTACCCCGGAAAGTATAAAGGATCCCCCGATTTTCCCCACATGCGCCGTTGCAACGCCGCACTGTGCATACGCTAGTTTTTTGTGCCTGGACTTGAGGATGTCATGACGCGGCCAAGCTGGGGTTGTGAGTAGCGGTGGCTGCCCAGTGTCGAAGCTGAATAATTGGCTGAGACAAGTTCAGTTTAAAATTTAATCGCAGCGACGCCATCTTGCGAATGGTCGCAAGAACCAATGACATCAGCAGGAAATTTCCCCTTTGTCCTGTATTAGTCTGGGGGGGATAAATACATGTGTCCGAGTACTGGTTAGTTGGTCCATGCTGAATGCTGTATGTACTGAGGGTCTCTAGTCTCAGGTCTATCTCTGGGTCCGTAGGCGCAGCGTATGTATAACTGTACTTGGGGTCTGTATAATTTCCTTTTACGCTTAAATTGTGTATGTATCAATTGCGTGTAACTGACTGTACTTTTACCTGAATAATACTTGTGCGTTGGAACCACAGATTCCACTCCAGTCTTTATATGCGGTCAGACTGCGTACGCAAATTAGCGTCATTCTTAGAGGTTTATAGGAAGGATTTTAGAAGGTATAGGCAGGGGTATATAAAGGTTCTGATCCAGTTTCGTTAGTTGGGGGCTCGTAAAGAAGTCACTTACCTGCTCACACGGTACATACGGTCATCGATATTTCAGGAAAGGGTGGAGTGGCCACATGCAGGGTTTGCCTGCAACCGCTTTGTGCTGAAAGATCGCTATCTGTCTCCGTGTGAACTAAGGAAGCTGACTAGAATCCAGGGACAAGAGAGGAAAAAGTTTGTTTTCCTCTGTTGATAGAACCTTGCGTTTAGAGGGGTGCCGCAGTATTGCGTACGCGGCTAAAATGCATTTTTGCGTACGCAGTTAAAAAGTCATTATACAGTTGTGTGGTAGTTGCATAATTGTGTATGCGGCTGGTCGCACAATAGCGTATACGCACTTCTGGTTCTGCTGCCACGTGTTTGAACAAATCCATTGAGGTTTACATTTTTTTTTCTATTACCAATATCTGGGTTAAACGTGTATTTTTCTGCGCAGGAAAAAAGTGTGTATCAGTGAATACTTGTTGAACAAAGTTAAGGGTATCGTATGATCCTTAAGGGCTAGGTGCAAGGGTTAGCCTAGCCGCTCGGTAAGCAGCTTTACCGTTCTATACACAGTAGCAGGTGTACATGTTGTCTTTGTTGTATAGAGGTGCGTGAGAGTGGCCGACATATAAACTCTCATAGGTCTGGAAGTTACCTTACTAAAGCTTATCCGGGTGTGGAAGTCGCCTGTTTCAAATCTTATCCAGGTGTGGAAGTTGCCTTACTAAATCTTATCCAGGTGTGTGGGCGCCGCCGACTTAAATCGTCCACAGGTAAGTGAAAGTATCTTGATTGTCTTTCACCAGTTTAAATTTTTATTGAAAAGCGTAGGAGTTGTCTCAGAATGGGAGCCACGCAAACAGTAGAGATGTTAGGCAATGATGTGCTGCTAATGGATGTGCTGCTCCGATTGGATCGGCCCGTCGTATTATGCATACTAAGTACGGTACTTATGCAATAAGGTATTGTGATTTATGGTTTAATATGACAAGGAAGAGTGCCGCAGAATCAACAGCAAATTCGTACCTTCTTGGGAATGTGTGGATATTGCCGAATGTGGATCCCAGGTTTTTCTATTTTGGCCTTGCCTTTACAGGAACTAGTCTCTTCCTCAAAGCCCGATCGAGTCATACACACTGAGGAATCAGAACAGGCTTTTCTTAATCTTAAGGATAGTCTGACAAAAGCTCCTGCATTGGGAATACCCGAATATGAAAAACCTTTTGATTTATATTGGAAGCCGATGGTTGTGCTGCAGGTGTCCTTACACAAAAACATGGTGATGCCAGTAGGCCCGTAGCATACTACAGTGCCCAATTGGACACGGTAGCAAGATCACTCCCCACCTGTTTGAAAAGTGTAGCAGCTACCGCTTTATTGGTGAGTAAAAGTGAGGACGTAGTATTGGGCCATGATATGATTGTCTACACTGCCCATGCTGTATCAGCTCTGTTGAACTCAGCTCAAACCAGACACGTCTCCTCGGCTAGGTTCACCAAATGGGAACTAGCTCTAATCGCTCCTGCAAATATTACTGTCAAACGTTGCAGTACGCTGAATCCAGCAACATACCTACCATATGTACAACATGATGTACAAAGGGTGGAAGGAGAAGAGTTGCTGGCGGGAGGTGAGTTCGGCAGACATGATGATACTCATGATTGTATGACATATCTGAATCAGACCTTTACTGCTAGACCTGACATACATGACACACCTTTAGAGAATGTGGATGTAACTTTCTATACGGATGGGAGTTGTCATAGACAAACAGACACAGGTGAATTATGTACAGGTTATGCTGTTGTAAATGACACAGACATCATGGAAGCTAAACCTCTCGGTCCTCCTCACTCAGCCCAGGTGGCAGAGTTAGTAGCACTGACTAGAGCATATGAACTGGCAGCAGGCAAATCTGCTAACATTTACACTGACTCGATTTACGCGTTCGGGGTGGTGCACGATTTTGGGGCTCTATGGCGTCTGAGAAATTTTATGACAGCAGCAGGCACACCAGTTGCACATTCCCGACACATAAAACATCTCTTAGAAGCAATCCAACTGCCCAAAGCAGTGGCAGTAATTAAATGCAAAGCCCACACATGTGAGGATGACCCGGTGTCACTGGGCAACAACAGAGCCGATGAAGCTGCAAAATGGGCAGCGGGGTTAAAAATGTCTTCCCCAATTGAAACAATGATGTCATTCCAAACCATAATGCTGAAATTAATTGAGATGCAAAATTTGTGTTCAGTTCAGGAAAAATCCATTTGGAAGTCCAAGGGGTGTGGGCAAGAGTCCTCTGGGCTCTGGAGGGACGGACATGGTAAGCCAGTAGCCCCCAAGGCATATTACCCCAGCCGGGCTGAGGCAGCACACGGTCTAACTCACCTAGGTAAACAGGGTATGTGCAAGTTGGTGAGGGCATACTAGTGCGCACCAGGTTTTTCTTCACAAGCAGAGAAGATAGCAATATCCTGTCTGACCTGCTTGAGAAAGAACATAGGGAAAGCGATCCCTACCGAACCTTCCCACATTCCACCGACTGATAGACCTTTCCAGGTGATACAAATTGATTTAATCCAATTACCACCCTGCAGGAACCTTAAGTATGTATTAGTGTGCACAGACGTATTTTCCAATTGGGTTGAGGCCTACCCAGCGGCCACTAATACTGCTGCGTTTACATCCAAGAAAATAGTTCAGGAATTTGTATGCAGGTACGGTATCCCTAGAATCATCGAGAGTGATAGGGGTACCCATTTCACAGGTGATGTTTTTCAAAATATGTGTAAGCTGATGGGTATTAATAGCCGACTTCATACCCACTACCGACCGCAAGCCAGTGCCAAGGTGGAGAGAATGAACGGGACTATTAAAAATAAATTAAGTAAAATTATGGCAGAAACTGGACTAGGCTGGCCAGAAGCGTTACCTTTGGTCCTACATAGCATAAGGACCACTCCTAGACCTCCTCTGAATCTGTCCCCATTTGAAATACTATTCGGCAGACAAACTCATTTGATTATAAGTCCCCAGGAAGATTTGAAGGGTAACAACGAGGTAACTGTAAAGTATCTTATATCAATGAGTAGGCAGTTAAAGCAACAGCAGCAGAAACTGAAATTGTTGTCTAATGATATGCCTGAAACTAACTGTCATGATGTTGAACCAGGAGAATATGTAATGATCAGAAATTTCTTGCGTTCAGGTTGTTTGACTGATCGGTGGGAAGGTCCATACCAGGTGCTGCTGACGAGTACTACATCTTTGAAGGTGGCCGAGAGAGATACCTGGGTCCACTCCACTCACTGCAAAAAGGTCAATCAACTGGTGGAGAAACAAGGTGGAGACAAGGCTGATAGTGTGGACCTGTCGCTCGCGAGCTTGTTCCGGGAGGATTGAAAAGGTTGTACTGAGATACCTGAACCGAGAGAAATTTTTGCAGGACTTGTTGTTAAAATGGACGGGCCTGCTGTGTTCATTCTCATATTCTCTTTTAGAGTGTTCACCATCCTGGTCGGTTCGGGAATATCCAGTTTCTGTGATGGGGGACCGATTGAGGAAACGGGAGCTGATGGCAGTGCTGATGGAGTGGAGAAAGGAGGAATGCAATGCCAATCAGGGGAGTGTCTTTCCAATCTTAGTACTGTTATTGTTAAAAGATCTGTCATTCCGGATACTCGGGGAAGGTGTGGAGGGTTATCGTCTGAGGATTCCTGTATTTGTGAGCTTTGTGGGTCCCTAGTTGATGAGAACTGTATCCAACGGTGCCAACCTAAATATAATACGTACTGGGGCGGGTATCCTCTAGAGGATTATCATAGCATGGTAGGCAAAGTGTTAAATCAAACTGATTGCTGGGTGTGTTCACATGTGCCACAGGGACAGCATAATGTAGGGTTGGTGCCATTTCCGCTGAATTCCCACGGAAATTTTAGAATTACAAAAAGGGAAAACATTGGATGGAAAATTCCTCTCATCCAAACCACCTCATTTCAAACTCTATCAATTCCAAGTAGATAGATCACTTTTGTGTTTAAACATAACCAACCCCAATAAACCCGGAGGTTGGGAAGTGACGGGGAATAATCAGACGATGACCTTCTCACAAAGAGCTGATAATGAGTCCATAAACTATGATCTGTTACGCTCAATTAAATCAAGTGGGAAACATTTTAGGTACCGGTATACATTGAGTTCCACCAAAGAAATGATTGGTAAAGTACCAGATGGTTATTGTGCTAAAATAATACAACCAGAAACTTGCATATACCAGATGGAAGAGCCTGAGATAGGATTGTTTGCAAAAGAAATGTGTTTAATGATAATGATGCATACCATTCCTTATGTTCTCCCTGATAATGTATATTTTATATGTGGAAGAAAAGCGTATAAATGGCTCTCTCCGAGTTCTGAAGGTTTGTTTTATCTGGGAAGAGTAGTCCCAGAAGTTATGCCCCTCACACATGTTGAAATGTTGGGAATACATAAAAACACACCATCACCATATCTTCACACACAATATGAACACAGAGGCAAGAGAAATATGATACCTGGTGACGTACATAAAGCCGCTCAGTTAATCAGTGAGACAACTGGCTTCCAAGTTTTAGTCGCCCTGGATCCCACCAGAATTGCTAGGGGTACATTAAATTTTAGATATATCCAGGAACTTGCTAAATTAATAGATAATATCACCGAGATGTACGATGACACATTCGGGTACACAGGGAGAGAATTGCAAGCGTACAAGAAAGAACTAGTGCAACACAGGATAGTGTTGAATTATTTAACTGCTGATACTGGAGGGTATTGCGTTACGTTAGCCACACAATTTGGAGTAAAATGTTGCACTTCTGTCACCAATGATACCAGCGACCCTAAGGAGGTGATAGACCAGAAGATGGATGAGATTCTGCAGCTAAAGTGGGAATTTCATAAGAACCATAACACATCAGTGGCTGAAGCAGGGGAAAAGATAGAAGTATAGGTGTCATGGCTGAACCCAGTGAAATGGTTCTCAGGTCTAGGGGAATGGGTCCAGGAAGTGATCGCTAGTATAGGCAAATTCTTGATCCTTATACTGATTGTCATCATAGTAATTGGCATATGCGTCCGGTGTGTTCCTATTGTGTTGAAGTGTGGAAAATTTAAAAACAGAGTGAAACAAAAGAATTAAACTATGATGGTGGTCAGAAATGATAATATGTATACCGAGGTAGATACAGAACTGCATTACAACCCTGAGCTAGGAAGTACCATCACTTAAATGTATAATATTTAGACATGCATAGAATATTTTATTGAAATGTTATTTATAGAACACCTCAGACAATGTAAAGTCTCAAATTCCCTTTCAAGACTGCTGTTATAAGACTGGTGCATTCCCACACCTGTCACATGATCTTCCAAGATCCGCGGTGTGCGTATAATAGTAGTTTTATGTCCCCACCTAGAAACACATTATTGATGGATTAAGAACCACCTTGTGCCATCCCAGAATAACACTAAATAATATGTAAATGTCAGCCTAAAATACATTTAAATAGCAAATTGTGATAGCATGTTGTTTGCTATCAAAGGGTGGACTGTCGAAGCTGAATAATTGGCTGAGACAAGTTCAGTTTAAAATTTAATCGCAGCGACGCCATCTTGCGAATGGCCGCAAGACTCCATTTTAGAAATGCGATCGCAAGACGCCATTTTGCGAATGGCCTCCTAAGCGCCATTTTAGGTGAACTCACAATATAGTACATGTGGCATTATTCATATTAGCACAATGCGATCGCTTCTTTCATCATTTCTCATACACACAATAATACTCACAAGAGCGCTATTAACTAGTCGCATATTTGCGAATGCATAAGACTTTGTATGAAACCGCTGAAAAAGTAGCTTTATGTGCACGCATCTGTCCCAAGTTAACTAGCATCCTTATACCAAACCCTGAACACCCACACATTTCATATTCACTCATAAGGTCCAATAAGCATCAAATGTATGATTCAAGTTGGTTTAGTTAGTTTAAATGCTGAGAAATAAAGGTTTTTGATAACTAAGGTATTATACATGATAAGCAAGGTGTGTTTGGTCTTGTTCTGATGCGTACGCTTTTTACAGCATCCCGGTGTTCTCGGTGGAGAGATCGCATCATGCAAACTCAAGTTACGGATCGCAGAACTTACAAGCAACAAAATGTTTAGCTGCTGGAATGGTACAGGAGGCGTTATTAGAAAGATTCCCCTGCTGTTAGAGGCAGGGGGAGTCTATTTGAACCAGCCTGTTAAATGTGTTGTAACATATGCTTCTCCTCTGGGAACCAATGACATCAGCAGGAAATTTCCCCTTTGTCCTGTATTAGTCTGGGGGGGATAAATACATGTTTCCGTATACTGGTTAGTTGGTCCATGCTGAATGCTGTATGTACTGAGGGTCTCTAGTCTGAGGTCTATCTCTGGGTCCAGAGGCGCAGCGTATGTATAACTGTACTTGGGGTCTGTATAATTTCCTTTTACGCTTAAATTGTGTATGTATCAATTGCGTGTAACTGACTGTACTTTTACCAGAATAATGCTTGTGCGTTGGAACCACAGATTCCACTCCTGTCTTTATTTGCGATCAGACTGCGTACGCAAATTAGCGTCATTCTTAGAGGTTTATAGGAAGGATTTTACAAGGTATAGGCAGGGGTATATAAAGGATCTGATCCAGTTTCGTTACCAGCCCCAGCATGCAGTCTGGCTACTGCCTTCCTCTTTCCACGGGGGGCCGGGGCCGCTTGGAGCGGACTCCTATGTCTGATGGCACTGGAGGCGCCAGCGTCATCTCATCTCCTCCTCCCCCAGCATGCAGACTCACAGTCACTGCCTTCCGCGGAGCGGAGTATGCCTGATGCAGTGACTGGAAGTGGCAGTGTCCTCTCCTCCTTCCCGGTGGGCTAACCCAGCGTGCAGCCTCACAGTCACTGCCTTCTCCCTTCCCTGGAGCGGAGTATGCCTGATGGCAGTGACTGGAAGCAGCAGTGACCTCTCCTCCTCCCCGGCAGCTGGCCCAAGTCCAAGAAGACCAAGTGGCTACAAAAACAATGCACTATCCCACCTGCCCACCACCTAAGTAAAAATAAATGTAAGTAGAGTGTGGGACTCTGGAAGTAGATTCAGTGCTGATAATTGTATTAGAGACATTTTGGTGCTGAAGTTATCTATAGGAATTTGTAATGGGAGTTGCTCACTCTGCATTTCACTGTAATTCCTTCCAGTCATTATATACAATGTTGACCGTAAAATGTTATATCCCATTTTTGTCTTTGCATATTAACACTGGTTCCCTGAGTGTTTTCATATAACTCCTTTTCACTGCTTCTATGTCTAATATATGTATTGGCTCCCTTACCTGATATATTAATGCCATCAAGTCCCCTAGTGGAAATATTTCTCCAATTATGTAGATCCTGACACTGGTGCACCCTTGGAACCCTTACTACTGTCCCTATAGTCCACCAGGCTTTCACTGCAAGACAAACCCCTCAGTGGCAATAGATATGCCCATACGTGGAGCTAGAAATGCTCTTTTCGTGGAGCTGGCCACGCCCCCTTAGCAGCTTTAGAATCTCCCTGAAACTAGTTTTCAAAAGTAGGCAAGTATGAACTACACCCTGCTGTCACGGAGACAGGTCTGTCAGAGAACAGTCAGCCCCAGTATTAGATTCACCTCTTCCAACAGGCACATTCTTTATACAGTATAAGACAGCTTGATCACACCCCATCGCTGTACAGGGACACAAGCAGAGATCTATGTATCATCACTAATATTATCCTAAATCCAGATTTATGAGGAAGCCCATGCTTACTTATTAGCAGACATTTATAGTGTGTAAGGCAATGACTGTTCCCAAGACAGGAATTTGTTACCAAAAACACAAAGGACAAAGGACCTCATTCAGAGTCGGTCGTAAGCGGCCGCTCGGTCGTACCCAATTGATGTGAGAGCTGGAGCTATTCATCATTGCTCTGGCGTGGAGACAGCTGATCCGAAAATTAGCTGTATCCCCGAAGCGTTTCGGAGTGGTGATGCTAGTGCGCATGCGTGACATATAGGTCATGCATGCGCACAAGAGCCCCGATGTCCAGCGGAAGGAGCCGGACAGGGGCGGAGGCATCCAAGAGGATCCCTTTTTGCAACCCGGGACTGGTTGCGAGCCCGGAGCGGGAGACAAATGCCATCCGAAGATGGCGAATGCTCCTGCACTCAAGCTTCGAAAATATTGTATTTTTGGATTTTGATGAATTCTCTCCCCATACCAGTGTATAGGGACAGCGGGCCATTCCGCCAGAGGAAGTATATCTGTGATACTAGTGTATGGGGACAGCAGGTCATTCCACCTTTGGAAGATAAGCAGGAGATACCTGTGATACTAGTGTATGGGGACAGGGGGCCATTCCACCAGAGGAAGGTAAGCAGGAGATAACTGTGATACTAGTGTATGGGGACAGTGGGCCATTCTTGGATAGAAAGGTAAGCAGGAGATATCTGTGATACTAGTGTATGGAGACAGTGGGCCATTCCGCCAGAGGAAGGTAAGCAGGAGATATCTGTGATACTAGTGTATAGGGACAGCGGGCCATTCTGCCAGAGGAGGTAAGCAGGAGATATCTGTGATACTAGTATATGAAGACAGCGGGCCATTCCGCCAGAGGAAGGTAAGCAGGAGATATCTGTGACACTAGTGTGTGGGGACAGTGGGCCATTCCGCCAGAGGAAGGTAAGCAGGAGATATCTGTGATACTAGTGTATGGAGACAGCAGGCCATTCCGGGAGAGAAAGGTAAGCAGGAGATATCTGTGTCATTAGTGTATGGGGACAGCGGGCCATTCCGCCAGAGGAAGGTAAGCAGGAGATATCTGTGATACTAGTGTATGGGGACAGTGGGCCATTCCGCCAGAGGAAGGTAAACAGGAGATATCTGTGATATTAGTGTATGGGGACAGCGGGCCAATTCGCCAGAGGAAGGTAAGCAGGAGATATCTGTGATACTAGTGTATAGGGACAGCGTGCCATTCCACCAGAGGAAGGTAAGCAGAAGATATGGGGACAGCGAGCCATTCCGCCAGAGGAAGGTAAGTAGGAGATATCTGTGATACTAGTGTATGGGGACAGCGGGCCATTTCGGCAGTGGAAGGTAAGCAGGAGATATCTGTGATACTAGTGTATGGGGACAGGGGGCCATTCCACCAGAGGAAGGTAAGCAGGAGATATCTGTGACACTAGTGTATGGGGACAGTGGGCCATTCCGCCAGAGGAAGGTAAGCAGGAGATATCTGTGATATTAGTGTATGGGGACAGCGGGCCAATTCGCCAGAGGAAGGTAAGCAGGAGATATCTGTGATACTAGTGTATAGGGACAGCGTGCCATTCCGCCAGAGGAAGGTAAGCAAAAGATATGGGGACAGCGAGCCATTCCGCCAGAGGAAGGTAAGTAGGAGATATCTGTGATACTAGTGTATAGGGACAGCGGGCCATTCCGCCAGAGGAAGGTAAGCAGAAGATATGGGGACAGCGTGCCATTCCGCCAGAGGAAGGTAAGCAGAAGATATGGGGACAGCGGGCCATTCCGCAAGAGGAAAGTAAGCAGAAGATATGGGGACAGCGGGCCATTCCGCAAGAGGAAAGTAAGCAGAAGATATGGGGACAGCGGGCCATTCCGCAAGAGGAAGGTAAGTAGGAAATTTCTGTGATATCTCCTGTTTTACCTTCTTGATGAATGGCCCAGAAATTAAATTTTTACAATTACAGGTGAAAATGTTCATCTGTGTTTGCGCAGAACGGGTCATGCGCAAGCACAGATGCCCCACCATCAGATTTGTACGTAAACCATCAGGATTGCATACAAATAAGAATCGGGCCCTACATCAGCAGTGGTAAAGCCAAGCTCCCAAGCATGGGTAATTGCATCCCTTTCCAAGCTCTAACCACTAGGAAACCTTTAGCTGTCCTGTAATATGACCATACAGACAATAAAAACAAGAAAGTTGGGAAGTTTTAGTTCAGAGAGCACTCATGACATTTTGATTACAGTTTAACTTTTATTAGTATTTCTTAACAATAAACACTGCAAAATCATAATTGGTGAAATATTTAAGAAAGATAATGGTGAGAAAAAGTATTGCATTCTTTGTTTAAAATTAGAACTATGCACTCGCATGCTGTCACTTTTGTATCACATGGGGAGTGTTAGCATCGAATGAATGTGATAGTTATCATTAAAAAGAAGTATAGCATAGGAGTACAATACCTATCAAAACTTGGTACCTGTATTGTACTAGTTATTATTAGGGGTGAGCGGGTTCGGATTTCTGAAATCCGAACCCCCCCGAGCCCCCCCGATCCGAGTCCGATCCGAGTCAGGCTCGACTTTTCCCGCCTGACTCGGATCTGAAATCGAGGCAAAACGTCATCATCCCGCCTTCCGAGTCTCGCGGGTTTTGGATCCTATATAAGGTACCCGCGTCGGCGCCATTTTCTCACTCGGCTGTGGACAGTGAAGAGGGAGGGTGGGAGTTAGGGCTGTGTAGTGTAGTGTAGTGTAGTGTAGTGCTGCTGTTGTCCACTACTTCAAAGTCCATAGGGGCTGGCTGTGTTGTGCTGTGCTGCTGTTGTTAATAGGGGCTGTGTCCACTACTTCAAAGTCCATAGGGGCTGGCTGGACTGTGTTGTGCAGTCAGTTCTCCATAGGGGCTGTGTCCACTCCAAAGTTCTGTGCAGTGTCCCAGTCCTAAAGGAGTGCTGTAGTGTTGTCCAGGGGGTGCTCTGTCCATCAGGGGTGCTCCCCCCAAGTGCTAAAAAAATAATATATTTTCTGTGTTTGTGAATTGTGTGCGCAGTAGCCGCACGTGCATCAACAAAGTAGTGCCAAGCGTGCGCCTGTGTCATAAGTAAAGGGCCGGCTGGCTTGACCGTTAAAGGGTGCTGTAACCCCCGAAAGTACACTCCAGTCCAAACCAAAAAAAAATTATTTTCTGTGTTTGTGAATTGTGTGCGCAGTAGCCGCACGTGCATCAACAAAGTAGTGCCAAGCGTGCGCCTGTGTCATAAGTAAAGGGCCGGCTGGCTTGACCGTTAAGGGTGCTGTAACCCCCGAAAGTACACTCCAGTCCAAACCAAAAAAAAAATTATTTTCTGTGTTTGTGAATTGTGTGCGCAGTAGCCGCACGTGCATCAACAAAGTAGTGCCAAGCGTGCGCCTGTGTCATAAGTAAAGGGCCGGCTGGCTTGACCGTTAAAGGGTGCTGTAACCCCCGAAAGTACACTCCAGTCCAAACCAAAAAAAAAATTATTTTCTGTGTTTGTGAATTGTGTGCGCAGTAGCCGCACGTGCATCAACAAAGTAGTGCCAAGCGTGCACCTGTGTCATAAGTAAAGGGCCGGCTGGCTTGACCGTTAAGGGTGCTGTAACCCCCGAAAGTACACTCCAGTCCAAACCAAAAAAAAAATTATTTTCTGTGTTTGTGAATTGTGTGCGCAGTAGCCGCACGTGCATCAACAAATTAGTGCCAAGCGTGCGCCTGTGTCATAAGTAAAGGGCCGGCTGGCTTGACCGTTAAAGGGTGCTGTAACCCCCGAAAGTACACTCCAGTCCAAACCAAAAAAAAATTATTTTCTGTGTTTGTGAATTGTGTGCGCAGTAGCCGCACGTGCATCAACAAAGTAGTGCCAAGCGTGCACCTGTGTCATAAGTAAAGGGCCGGCTGGCTTGACCGTTAAGGGTGCTGTAACCCCCGAAAGTACACTCCAGTCCAAACCAAAAAAAAAATTATTTTCTGTGTTTGTGAATTGTGTGCGCAGTAGCCGCACGTGCATCAACAAAGTAGTGCCAAGCGTGCGCCTGTGTCATAAGTAAAGGGCCGGCTGGCTTGACCGTTAAGGGTGCTGTAACCCCCGAAAGTACACTCCAGTCCAAACCAAAAAAAAAATTATTTTCTGTGTTTGTGAATTGTGTGCGCAGTAGCCGCACGTGCATCAACAAAGTAGTGCCAAGCGTGCACCTGTGTCATAAGTAAAGGGCCGGCTGGCTTGACCGTTAAGGGTGCTGTAACCCCCGAAAGTACACTCCAGTCCAAACCAAAAAAAAAATTATTTTCTGTGTTTGTGAATTGTGTGCGCAGTAGCCGCACGTGCATCAACAAAGTAGTGCCAAGCGTGCGCCTGTGTCATAAGTAAAGGGCCGGCTGGCTTGACCATTAAAGGGTGCTGTAACCCCCAAAGTACACTCCAGTCCAAACCAAAAAAAAAATTATTTTCTGTGTTTGTGAATTGTGTGCGCAGTAGCCGCACGTGCATCAACAAAGTAGTGCCAAGCGTGCGCCTGTGTCATAAGTAAAGGGCCGGCTGGCTTGACCGTTAAAGGGTGCTGTAACCCCCGAAAGTACACTCCAGTCCAAACCAAAAAAAAATTATTTTCTGTGTTTGTGAATCGTGTGCGCAGTAGCCGCACGTGCATCAACAAAGTAGTGCCAAGCGTGCACCTGTGTCATAAGTAAAGGGCCGGCTGGCTTGACCGTTAAGGGTGCTGTAACCCCCAAAAGTACACTCCAGTCCAAACCAAAAAAAAAATTATTTTCTGTGTTTGTGAATTGTGTGCGCAGTAGCCGCACGTGTATCAACAAAGTAGTGCCAAGCGTGCGCCTGTGTCATAAGTAAAGGGGCGGCTGGCTTGACCATTAAAGGGTGCTGTAACCCCCGAAAGTACACTCCAGTCCAAACCAAAAAAAAATTATTTTCTGTGTTTGTGAATTGTGTGCGCAGTAGCCGCACGTGCATCAACAAAGTAGTGCCAAGCGTGCGCCTGTGTCATAAGTAAAGGGCTGGCTGGCTTGACCGTTAAAGGGTGCTGTAACCCCCGAAAGTACACTCCAGTCCAAACCAAAAAAAAATTATTTTCTGTGTTTGTGAATTGTGTGCGCAGTAGCCGCACGTGCATCAACAAAGTAGTGCCAAGCATGCGCCTGTGTCATAAGTAAAGGGCCGGCTGGCTTGACCGTTAAAGGGTGCTGTAACCCACAAAGTACACTCCAGTCCAAACCAAAAAAAAAATTATTTTCTGTGTTTAGCCGCACGTATATATCAAATCGATATAACATAAATGGAGGACCAAACTTTCTCCGCTAAAAATAAAATAGAGAAAGATCAAGAACCACTTCCTCCTAGTGCTGAAGCTGCTGCCACTAGTCATGACATAGACGATAACATGCCATCAACGTCGTCTGCCAAGGCCGATGCCCAATGTCATAGTAGAGGGCACATACAATCCCAAATGGCAAAGTTCAGGAAAATGACCTTGAAAAAGACATTTAAATCAGCTGAAGAGAAACGTAAACTTGCCAATATGCCATTTACGACACGGAGTGGCAAGGAACGGCTAAGGTCGATCCCTAGTATGTTCATGACTAGTGGTTCAGCTTCACATGACGATGGAAGCCCTCCTCCCACTAAAAAAATCAAAAGAGTTAAGCTGGCAAAAGCACAGCGAAGAACTGTGCTTTCTAAGAAGATATTACAAATCCCCAAGGAGAGTCCAAGTGTGGTGGTGGTTGCGATGCCTGACCTTCCCAGCACTGGACGGGAAGAGGTGGCTCTTTCCACCATTTGCACGCCCCCTGCAAGTGCTGAAAGGAGCACCCACAGTCCACTTGCTGATATGCAAATTGAAGATGTCACTGTTGAAGTACAACAGGATGAGGATACTGGTGTAGCTGGCGCTGAGGAGGAAGTTGGCGAGGAGGATTCTGATGGTGATGTGGTTTGTTTAAATCAGGCTCCGGGGGAGACAGTTGTTGTCCGTGGGATGAAAAAGCCCATCACGGTCATGCCTGGGCAGAAGACCAAACATTCCACCTCTTTGGTCTGGCAATATTTCTATCCAAATCCGGACAACAACTGTCTTGCCATATGTACCATATGTAAAGGTGAAATAAGTAGGGGTAGGGACGTCAACCACCTAGGAACATCCTCCCTTATACGGCACCTGCAGCGCGTTCATAAAAAGTTACTGTCAAGTTCAGAAACTTTGGCTAAGACCGTAAGCAGTCCAGGGACACCTAAATCCCGTTGTCCTGTTGTATCCAAGCGCCTGCAAACCACACCGTCAACTCCCTCCTCGTCAATTTCCTCCTTAGTCAGGATCGGAAGTAGTCCTGCAGGCCATGTCACTGGCATGACTGACTCTCCTATCCGGGATTCCTCTGGAGGATCCTGCATTGCTACGCCTACTGCTGCCGCTGCTGCTGTTGCTGCTGCTGGGAGTCGTTCATCATCCCAGAGAGGAAGTAGGAACACCACTACTTTTACTAAACAATTGACCCTCCAACAGTCCTTAGCGAGGAGGATGAAGTACGACAGCAGTCATCCTGAAGCAAAACGTATAACTGAGGCCTTGACCGCTATGTTGGTGTTAGACGTGCGTCCGGTATCCGCCATTAGTGCAGTGGGATTTAGACAATTGATGGAGGTAGTGTGTCCCCGGTTCCAAATCCCGTCTAGATTCCACTTCACTAGGCAGGCGATACCGAGACTGTACAGAAACGTCAGAAAAAGTGTCCTCAGTGTCCTGAAAAATGCCGTTGTACACAATGTCCACTTAACCATGGACATGTGGACAAGTGGAACAGGGCAGACTAAGGACTATATGACTGTGACAGCCCACTGGGTAGATGTATCACCTTACGCAGCAACAGCAGCAGCGTCACCAGTAGCAGCATCTCAGAAATGCCAGCTCGTTACAAGGCAGGCTACGCTGTGTATCACCGGTTTCAGTAAGAGGCACACCGCCGACAACCTCTTAGAGAAACTGAGGGAAATCATCGCCCAGTGGCTTACCCCACTTAGACTCTCCTGGGGATTTGTGATATCTGACAATGCCACCAATATTGTGCGGGCATTACATCTGGGCAAATTCCAGCACGTCCCATGTTTTGCTCACACAATAAACTTGGTGGTGCAGAATTTTCTGAAAAGCGACAGGGGCGTGCAGGAGACGCTTTGGGTGGCCCGAAAAATTTCTGGCCACTTTCGCCATTCAGCGACTGCGTGCCGAAGACTGGAGCGCCAGCAAACACTCTTGAACCTGCCCCGCCATCACCTGAAGCAAGAGGTTGTGACGCGGTGGAACTCAACCCTCTATATGCTTCAGAGGATGGAGGAGCAGCAAAAGGCCATACAAGCCTATACATCCACCTATGACATAGGCAAAGGAGGGGGTATGCACCTGACTCAAGCGCAGTGGAGAATGATTTCCGTGTTGTGCAAGGTTCTCCAGCCCTTCGAACTTGCCACACGTGAAGTCAGTTCAGACACTGCCAGCTTGAGTCAGGTCATTCCCCTCATCAGGCTTTTGCAGAAGCAGCTGGAGAAAGTGAAGGAGGAGCTAAGACGGAGCGATTCCGCTCGGCATGTGGGACTTGTGGATGAAGCCCTTCATTCGCTTTGCCAGGATTCCAGGGTGGTCAATCTGTTGAAATCAGACCACTACGTTTTGGCCACCGTGCTCGATCCTAGGTTTAAAGCCTATGTGGTGTCTCTCTTTCCGGCCGACACAAGCCTGCAGAGGTGCAAAGACCTGCTGGTGAACACACTGTCAGCTGAAGCGGAACGTGACACGTCAACGGCTCCTTCTTCATTTTCTCCTGCAACTGGGGCTGCCAGGAAAAAACTTAGGTATCCTAAGCAACCCGCTGGCGGTGATGCAGGGCAGGCAGGACCAAGTTTGGACATCTGGTCCGGACTGAAGGACCTGGCAACAATTTCTGACATGTCTACTGTCACTGCATATGATACTGTCACCATTGACAGAATGGTGGAGGATTACATCGGTGACAGCATCCAAGTAGGCATGGCAGACAGTCCATACCTGTACTGGCAGGAAAAAGAGGCAATTTGGAGGCCCCTGTACAAACTGGCTCTATTTTACCTGAGTTGCCCCCCCTCCAGTGTGTACTCCGAAAGAGTGTTTAGTGCAGCCGGGAACCTTGTCAGCGAAAGGCGTAGGAGGTTGCTTCCACAGAATGTGGAGAAGATGATGTTCATCAAAATGAATTATCAGCTCTTCCAGGGAGACCAGCCTCCAGAAGGTACAGAGGGACCTGTGGTGGTGGATTCAAGTGGGGACGAGTTAATACTCTGTGAGGATGAGGATGTACACACTGAAGAGGGTGAGGAATCGGTGGATGAGGAGGATGAGGATGACATCTTGCCTCCATAGAGCCAGTTTGTGCAGGGACACATTAATTGCCAGCTTGTTTTGTGGGGGCCCAAACGAACCAATCATTTCAGCCACAGTTGTGTGGCAGACCCTGGCGCTGAAATGATTGGTTTGTTAAAGTGTGCATGTCCTGTTTATACAACATAAGGGTGGGTGGGAGGGCCCAAGGACAATTCCATCTTGCACCTCTTTTTTTTCTTTTGCATTATGTACAGTTTGGGGCCTAGTTTTTCAAACTGCCATCCTGTCTGCCACTGCAGTTTCACGCCTAGATGGGTCACGTGTTTGTGCCGCCCACTCGTGTCGCTTAGCATAGTCATCCAGCTACCTCGGTGCAACGTTTTGGACATAAAAACACTATTGTGAGGTGTGAGGTGTTCAGAATAGACTGGAAATGAGTGGAAATTAAGGTTATTGAGGTTAATAATAGCATAGGAGCAGAAAAACCTACAAATTATGTGATTTTAGCTGTTTTTATGCTTTTTTTAAAAAAAAATACAGATCCAAAACACAAAACCCAGAACCCAAAAGGGTGGTTTTGGCAAAACCAATCCAGATCCAAAACACGAAGAAAGATCCAGATCCAAAACCAAAACACAAAACACGAAAAGTGGCCGGTGCACACCCCTAGTTATTATAAAGGAGTATAGATGACGTATAGATGGACATTCTACAATCAACATTCTAATCACTGTAATATACACCATAGGACCGTTTGTGTCTGATTGTAAGTTGATCAACAGTCTAGGAATGGACATCGGAAGCCCACCATCAAAAGATGGCTGGGCTTTAACCTGCGAAACTTATGATGCAATGCTAACTAACCATTGCATGAAAAAAATGGGGAAATTCAGTTGTATTTTAACACGGGATTGCCACTTCCACACCATTCCACCGCCTCTCCGGACGAGTTGGGAGCAGGATCCTGAAGGTCAGGATGCCAATGGTCAGAAGCTGATGGCTTCCAGACAGATTTAGGTAAGTATTCCACCCTTACCCTAACCCTCCCCCTAAACCACCTATTCTGCATCCCTAAACCTAACCCTAAGCCTTTCCCTAATACTTATCTCCGTATTCTGACAAGATTCTGACCATCTGGATACCGCTGTTGGTATTGTGACCATCAGCATCCTGACTGTTGGGATCCTGACTACATCCCTCTCCGGACACAGGGGTGTGTGAATGACGCGTGCGTGCGCACATTAGCCATCACCACTGCTGCAACGCTGCCCGGTGACACCATCCAAGGGGGTGATACCAAAATAGCAGAGCTGCGCTGCAATTTTGATGTCACCCCCTTGGATGGTATCAGGGCATGATTAAGGTTTGTGGTGGCCCCAGGGAAAATAACTTGTGGGGCACCCTGACAATAAAATTGTCAATGTAATATGCTACTGATGTTATTAAAACTGTATAATGTGTATATGCTACCAGCACCACAAATATTTTAAACATACTGTAGTACCCCCAGCACACACTATGCCTCTTGGTTTACATGTGCCACTCTGTCTCCAAACTGGTGATGTAGCTATATGTGGTGGCCCCCCTGGGCAATCGTTCCAGTTGCCCTGTTGTTAATCTGGCTCTGGATGGTGTCACCCAGTGGCGGCCCGCACACCCCTAGTAATGCCACTGTTTAGGTAGACAGTGGGACTGATAGTGTATTGGGTGTACACACACACTTGTACACACCCACATATATAATACAAAATACCTCTGACCCAGCTCTGCAATGTCTACACATTTGTAGTCACTCCTACAATAAATACACACATGATAAAGAGTTTCAAATAAAAGGACATTTAAGTTCATTACAGTTATACCTAATTCCGGGGGCTTATCAATACACGCCTATAGAAAGGATTTTCTCTTGCGTCTATCTTAGTGATAAAACTGTTCTTTCACTGTAATTTATCAATAAATGGTGGCTGAGGTAGCTGATCGATGCTCAGCTCTCCAGCGATATAGGGTCTGATTCAGAGATGGACTCTAAATCGATTTTTCACCGATGTTTGCAGATCTGTGCATGTGCAGATCTAGTACTGTGATGTTGCTCACAACCCAAAAGTCGCAGGAGAACTTACATGCTGCTGCCATTTGGGGGTGGAGACGTTCCGCATTCCAGAATTTAGGGTTTTTGACTGCCTGCCATTTTTGCGTCCTTGGAGGCAGCTTCATTGGTCCCGGCAGCGTGATTTCCCAGGACATCCTGAGTAACTAGTGGTTACTTAGAAGTCCGATGTTCACACAGTTGATCCAATGCTGCGCCTCCGGATGCAGCAGGAGATCATAGAAGCCTGCAGTGGGCATTTTTTACTTAAGACACCTCCTAAGGCTTTGCATATTTTCGTACAGCAGCTGTGTACAAAGAAGCTCTGAATCAGGCCCACAGTCTGGTAGCGATGAGAGGAATCTTACTGCTTTGATAGCCAGTCTTGAGGCCTTCTATGTACTGTATGTACAGTGGAATAGCAAGTATGGATTTGTGTTTCCAGTTATACTATTATGGAAATTAAATTAATAAGACAGAAAAAGTTTATAAAAAGAGTAAAACAAAAATATTGTACTTTTTTTGTAATTAAACTGTTGAAACAATTATTTTCTCTCTACAAAAACAGGCTGCTTAATGGCTGCTCATATGGAATTGAGAAGCTGGTGGTCAGTTCTGGTTTATTTTTTACTAAATAATGTGTATTTTGCTCTGGTTAATCATATTAGCACCACTTCTCCAATTGCAATATAACAGTAGGAAAAGATGCTTTATTCCAAGGATAATTCATTTTTCTAATGCTTTTGTTCTGGAAATAATACCCGATGAGGGTGTTAACAGAACAGGGAATACTGTCTTAATGCTTGATAAATTTGCTGTAACATCAGGTGTTATTGCCGACTAACTCTATTAATATATATAGGATAAATACACAATCCTTTTGCAGAAGAATACACCTGTTAGTATTAGTAAAGGGGCTTTTGCCCTTTGATAAACTAGCTCATGTGTTTCTACACCTAAAATTACCTTTGAAGTAAGGGTCAATGCTTTGTGCTTACACCCAAGGCTAAACTTTGCCAGCCATTCACTGGTTTACACATAGAATTATAGGCCCCGATTGTAGTGTGATATTTTTGACTAAATTTGCATTGCGAATTTAGGAAATATCACTTGGATGTACTAACATCCGCATGCAGGGACAGAGCTTGCGATAAAGCTCTGTCCCTGCAAATCCCCTACGCACTCTTCTCACTGTATTTATCGCAAAAAATACAGTAAGAAATTGTCAGCGCATGCGCCGCCAGCTCACCCTACCTCCCCCCATGATTGCCCCCACGCAACCCCCCCCTCACAGCTCCCGCCCTCCCCCACGACCCCCCTCACTCCCTTTAGCTTACACTTACCTGTCTGGTGATTGGTGCTCCGGTGAGGTCCGCTGGGGCTTCGGTCAGCTGGTTTCGTGGCTTCTGCACTGTGACCCCTATCAGCTGCTCTATGCTGCAAACATAGGCCCTCATTCAGAGCCGTACGCTCTGAGCAGAGCGCACGCTCTGAATGAGGGCCGCCCTCCATGAAAATGGAGCGTCCTCCTGGACGCTCGTATAGCTGTGGGTCACCACCCACAGCCTATACGAGCGTGCATTTTGATGGCCGCGATGGTCGTGACCATCGCGACCATCGAAACTGCGAGCCGGAGCCTGCGGTTGAGGTTTTCAACCGCAAGCTCCGGAGTGATTTTGGCTCTATCAGAGACAAAATCACTCCCACTGACATCACTAGTGATGTCAGTGGGCCGACTTCTGACGGGAGGCGTTCCCGTGGGAACGTCCCCGTCAGGGAGGCACGCCCCCGGCACGCCCACCAAAGGGGGCGTGCTGTCAATCAACATCGACAGCACGCCCCTTTTGATCAGACACAACGAGCGAAGGACTTTCCTTCGCTCGTCGCGTCTGGCGCATGCGCACGACGGAGCTCTCTCCGTCGTGCGCATGCTCAGTGCATAACATCGACCCACTTGCGAGCGGACAGCCGCTCGCGAGTGGGTCTGAATCAGGCCCATAGTGCCTGATTCAGAGGTGGACAGAGTACTGCGACTATTTGCTGCTGCACAAGTGCGAAAAGTGCTAAAAATCCCTACAGTGAATGCATCACCCTGAGTACATACCTCCTAACTTTTGAAGACATGGATGCGGGACCTTTCGCGTGCGCGTCTGCAAAGGGGTGTGGCTTTTCAAAAAGTAGGCGTGGCTTCCCGAGAAGGGGCGTGGCATCTAGGAAATGGGGCGGAGCCGCGCGACAACCCCCGTTTATGCCGCTATAGTGGGCGTGCCCAGCACTTTCCGAGATGCTGGGCAGCCCCCAGGCTCTCCCTGCGCTAGTGAACAGGTGCCGTGTGAAACATCTAGGCAATACCCAGATGTGCCGACAGGCTGTGCACTGGGGAGGGGTGTGAGCCCCCCAGCCCGGTGCATAGCCCACAGGCATAACATACTGAAGCAGCTGCTGCTTAGCAACCGTGAACAGTCTCCCAGTGCAACCCGGCACACAGCAGTGTGTGCTGGGCTGCTGTGATGTAAGAGGGAGGGGGAGCAACGCCGGACCTGGGCCCCCACTGGGCACCTCCAGCAAGCCCCGGCCCGGGTAATTAGTACCCGATCCCCCCTTTCTCGGCATCCCTGGAAATACCATTCCTGGCCGGTGACTGAGAGTAGGCCTGAAGTGACTGCAAATGTGTCAGGGGTATATTACGGGAGTGTCCCGATTGTGTCAGTGAGCTGTTTTCCCAGATGCACACCCGCAGCAGCAGAGGCCATATTCAGTGGAAATTTGGAAGCAGACACTGCACCTGTCATAGCTTGGTGCAAGTGTTGATAGTGAACATGATGATGCACCATACTTGCCTACTTTTGAAAAAGCATTTCAGGGTGATTGTGAAAGCGACACCTATGAGCATGCAGCAAAGTGGACATGTACTGCTACATCTGAGAGGTGTTCCATAAAAACTATTTACATTCAAATTTAGACAAGTCCTAAAGCAGTTGGTAAGATCAGTATCGGACTGGGGCATAAAGGGCCCACCAGGGCAATGCAGTGGTAGGGGCACATGCTTAAGGGGTGTGGTCATCCACCAGAGTGGGTGTGCCCTGCCATCACAGTTGCTTGGCTAACCATTAGGCAAATATTGATGTAGGTTCTCTAGAAACAAAGCAAGAACCAATGTTTATCAGTGGCCCTGCTCCACCAGGTAACAATGTACAATTCAGTGCACAGTCTGGAATATGACCCCTAGAGGAGGCGGCGGGGCCCTCTGGCAGGGGGGCCCACCAGGGATTTCCCCTGTAACCCTGCAGGGCCAGTCCAACCCTGAGTAAGATCTACTTGTTGATGAAAACACACTGATTGTGCCTTATAACCAATGCAGGGAAATGATACTAATGATCCCCTTTGAATGTATATATCTCAGTTTTTTTTAATATAACAGTTTCATAATGGGGGTAAGGTGCAATCAGGGAGATTGCTGGACTCTTCAGGGAGTCAGGGAGATTGCTACTATTTCAGGGAGTCTCCCTGACAATCACAGAGAGTTGGTGGAGATGCACCATCCACAAGCATTGAAAGTGGGAGTCTCAGAGCTTGCACATTCCAGTATATGCTAGTACACAAGGGGGATGCTGAAACTAACACTCGCATATTATTGCCACTGCAACCCGGCAAAAAGTCATAGTTGTGGTGACATCAGCGACTATCTCTGAATCAGACCCATAGTCTATGCATACAAATTATATATATATATATATATATATATATATATATATATACATATATATATATATATATATATATATATATCAAAAAACAAAAATATGAGGGCGCAAATGACAACAATATTCCAATCATTGAATGGTACATAAAAATATCAAATATTTTGTGGTCACACTTGCTAGGGCACCCTGTTTTTCAAATGTAAGACAAACTTTTTTCTTTTTCCAGGTGCTTATTAACTGATAGCCCTGGGTGTGGTCCTGTCTCTTTAAGGCAGGACCCAGTTTTCTGTTTAAAATGTATGCAAGCTTGAGGCCAAGATGGCAGATCAAGTTCATTTGTCTGAGAATCAGTGTAGGGACTGGCTAGATGGGAATGACTGTGAAGCGGTGGCCAGCTTAACAAATTATTGCAATATTTTGGAACCAACATTCCCTATGTTCAAAGGAGTTGCAGTTTGAAAAGCATGTGAGTGCCGAGTTTGTATGATATTTTTTATGTAGATGGTGTGGTCACATACCAAGGGCACCCCAGATGGTCGAGTGCCGTGGATTGAGCCTGTCGTATATATATATATATATATATATATATGTAATCAAAAAACAAAAACAAAAATATGAGGGCGCAAATGACAACAATATTCCAATCATTGAATGGTACATAAAAATATCAAATATTTAACACAGTCAAAGGAATATCCAATGTTGTCTCTTAAAAGAGAAATTTTCAATCAAAGGTAGTCCACTTTTCCTCTTTATAGCACTGGACCAATTCGACGTAGCTCCAATTGGACTTTTTTTTAAAAAAGACCCACTCCCCAGGAAAGACACCCAAGACAAATTGGCCCAATGGCCTACTGTTTGATTATTCAAACAATATTTTTATTAAAAATTGTCTAATAGACATATGTATAAAAAAGTTTTATTATATAAAGTGCTTACACAATTTCTTCAATACAGAAGGTGGAATGGAACCTGCTGTTACCAACTAGGGAATATTGTTATAATTTTGCGCCCTCATATTTTTGTTTTTTGTTATCTAAAATTGGTTCCCACTAACAGGGGTTCTTTTTGAGGTGCCGCATATTTCTTAGCGCAATATAAAGGCATTTTTTGTGTATGTATATATATATTAGGGATGTGCAGGCTCGGTTTTACTCGGATTTACTCGGTTCTTATCACCACTTTACCGCAAATTCGGATTTATTATATTGGCTATCCAAAACACATGATAGGCGATAGCCAATAAAATCCCGTTTAAAGATCAGAGTAAATCTGAGTAAAACCGAACCCGCTCACCCCTAAAATATATATATATATATATATATATGTATATATATATGTATATGTATGTGTGTATCCTAAAACTTTGGAGGAAAGAACAAGGCTCCCTGAGCAGTATAATAAAATTAAACAGAATGTTTAAAAAAGCAAACAGAAAACAGGAACTTTTTATACAGTACTATGCAGTTACATTTTATATTACATATAAAATAAACTTAAGAAAAGTTTATAGTTTAGGTTAGCAGTTCAATTAATATCATTATCTTACCATTAATAAATTTTCTGTATACTTCTTCGGTATGAACTGAGAATCTGTCATTTGTGCAAGCTGTATACTGCTATCTCTCATATAGCCTGCACTGAAAGAGAACAAAATATTAGCATACTGTGTGATAGACATTGATCATAGGTCAAAGTTTGAAGAATTGTAAAATTAATGTTTAACTTAATTCTAAAATATTTTCTCTATAATAAAGAAGTGCTGATAATATATGTATATAGTGCTTTAAATATTTATACATGGATAATGCAATACCCCTTTTATTATTATTATTATTATTATTTATTAGCAACCATACAGCATTAACATATTCTCTACACAGTTATTAGAATAAAAGTAGCTACTAAAATCAACTGTAGCTTGTTCAATTTCAATGTAATCTGCAAATTCTATATTTCCATGTCACACCAATATCTTTAAAGATTTACTCCTCTGCATTTTTGTCCATCAGTTTGTTCGTTCCTGGGTCAATCAAAAACTACGGGATGAATATTGATTGCATTTTTCAATATTGCATAGGTTAGACACCTAGAAAGAGACTGTGGTATGTATTATCTCAATGTGACATCAAAGAGAAGAGCAATAAGGAAAAACCAGATGCTTGACACTCAAGCCAAAAATTACATAAAAAAATTTATTTTATATATATATATATATATATAAAAATTAATTTTTGGGACAAATATACTTATATTGAGACCGTTTATGAACTATTGAAACAAAAATTTTTTATCGGAATTTGCACAGGCTCCTGAAGTCCAAAATTACTATATTGCACACCCCAGATGCAAACAGTTATATATGTATGCATATAGAAATACACATATATACAGGTTGAGTCTCACATATCCAAATATTCCGAAATACGGAATATTCTGAAATACAGAATTTTTTTTAGCATGACTGAGATAATGAAACCTTGATTTTTTTATGGTTCAATGTACACAAACTTTTTTTAAGGCACAAATTTATTATATAAATTTATTATATAAAAATATTGTATAAAATTACCTTCAGGCTCTGTGTATAAGGTTTATATGAAACATAAATGAATTTCATGTATGTACACAAACTTTGTTTGAGCCTCAAAATTATTGAAAATATTGTATAAAATTACCTGCAGGCTGTGTGTATAAGGTGTATGTATATAAAATATAAATGCATTCTGTGATTAGATTCGGTCCTATTCCCAAGATATTTCAATATAGTATGCAAATATTCCAAAATATGGAATATTCCGATATCCAAAATAACCCTGGTCCCAAGCATTTTGGATATAGGAGACGCAACCTGTGTGTGTGTGTGTGTATATGTATATATATATATATATATATGTGTGCTGGTTGGTGCTGCCTGTTTCTTTGGATACAGTTTAAGCATGATTTTTGAATGATTAATTACCTTGCACCCATTATATGACATGAGGTGTGTGATTTTCTATGGACTATTATATATATATATATATATATATATATATATATCTCCCAAGATCTATTTCACAGGAAATTCCAACTATATAATAAGCACTAATCAGGTATCTTATCTTGACTCATGGAGTTGCAGTATACATGTCAATCCAGTAAATGGCGCACCAAGATAAATGCTACATATCATAAGAGTCGCAAAAGTTGGTGTTCTGATCATGCTTCTGAGGAACTTGACTCCACCCCAAGTTATGCAACGGAACCTGACTTAAAGTCACTGCTCTACAGAGGAACCTAATTGAAGCACAGATTCTAACGGCATATGGAGCAGGTAAGACTGTGTTTATACCACATATACCCAATATTCCTTTTTCAATTCAAGCGCCTGCAGTTTCCTGTAAGCGTCTGCTTTGCTATTATGATCCATTCTGACTGCATAACCCTTTGCTGCACTTCAAGAGACTAATTTGTGAAAACTGAATATGATGTATATATCTCCAGTACACAGGAGTCTTTTTGTTGAATTAAAAACAGGAAAATGTATAAAACCTAATCATTTCACAGCTTTGCTGCCCCATAATCTGTGGTCATGCAGAAAAATAGCAAGGTTTTGGAACAAAATCCTGTTTTATATTAATACAGGGTTTAATCTTAACCTATCATTAGATGCTAAAATTATGCATTTTGAAAATTTTTATGGAATCCTCACAATTTACCCCATTAATCCAATTTTTGTCAATTTTAATCACTGTTGCAAAACAAGCTATTCTTCGGTTCTGGATATCTAAGCTTCCTCCCACATTAACATTGGGAGAATCCTTTCTTTTAGATAGTCTGTATTACAAGCGGCTACTCTTGATATTGAATTTGGGGTTAAAGTTTTAATAAAAATGGGGAGTCTACATTGATGCCCTTCAAATCAACTCTCAAAATAGTATTTCTGAAATTTTTGAGCACACAGAATGATTTCTGCTGAGGCAGATTACATAGTGAATCTCTATTTTCACTCGTTGTCTGCTCCTCCCCATCCCCTTTCTCCTCACTCTTCTGTCTCATTGACTCCTTATCCTCTCCTCCATAGATTCCCTTTTACTACTACTGGCATTGTAGATGCAAATGTGGTTTTATTATTTCTGGCTATCTAATATTTAGTTTTATTCTACTATTTTTTAATAATTTTTTCATTATTCTGTAGGATTTGTTCTTTTAAGTTTTGTATTTTTTATCATCATTGTGCTATTTGTCATGTATTCTTTTATTGTGCTCCAACTGAACTTCTACCATTAATTGATATGCATATATGTAGTTACAAATTCAAAAAATATTTACAATTATGATTGATTTCTTGTTCATGCTTGAGATGTATAAACAAAAATCTAATTGGACTTTTGCTTTAGATATTTT
Source organism: Taudactylus pleione (assembly GCA_031769625.1). Classification (NCBI taxonomy): domain Eukaryota; kingdom Metazoa; phylum Chordata; class Amphibia; order Anura; family Myobatrachidae; genus Taudactylus; species Taudactylus pleione. The sequence goes on along the minus strand of JAUIMM010000115.1, from coordinate 16,622,891 downwards.
GTTTGCAATTATGAATAGCAATACTGCATCCATTTTTATATTTTATTGCCTTACAATACAATATGTACACAAAATGGATTTATTTGAAAATTAGAAAAAAAAATCTTGATTTAAAACATATAAATAGTATGAAACAATTAAATAAACCTTGGAAAAAGTAATTTGTCTTTAAATGACAAATAATTGTTTGGAGTTCATATGTCTACAATTAAACTATTTCAGTTAATTGTTTTAATTATTTAAAAATAGGACCCACAACTTTTTCGTGAACATCAATGAACATTTAAACAAGTCTGAAAAAAAATAATTGAAAGGCACCAAATGGGAAGGATTGCAAAATAATTCAAAGACTTAATATATCTCAGAGCTCTCTCAAGTCCATAATAAAGAAATGGAACAACTACTGTATAGCACAACCTTGAACTTCTAAAGCTGAGCCTAAGGAACACTTACTCCCATTGCAGAGAGGGATGAAACTGTCCATGGGAGAACAACAGTCTTCGCACTTCAATGCTTTATGGGAGAGTGGCAAAGGAAAACTGACTGATTAAATCTCACCTAGAGTTACTAGTAAATTTGTGGTAGTGTCTCATATTAAGTGGAGGAAGATTATATGGTCTGATGAGATCATGAATTAATATTCTGGTATCAAAACTAGGAGCAAACCTGACTCTGCATACCCTCCACTACCACTCTTCAAAGTACAGGTAGTTTTCTTGGGATGATGCAGTTACCAGTTCGACCATCAAAATGTTCACACTGAGAACGGGGACAGTGTGAAGCTGAACCAGTAATGCCAACCTTTTAATAATACGTTTTAAAGAATTTTAACAGTGTCGGATTTATGACTTCAAACATGATTTACCATCATCTTTAACAGGTCAGCATTATGGGTCCGACCTCACACTATCTGTATAGACATTTTGATTATTGAACGCTCATATCAAACCCGTAGTGGGGGAATAATAAGATGATTATCTGCTTCAGACACTGGAAAACTTGCAAAATTAATGGAGCATGATATGGACACATCTGCAAGTCTGCTGCATTTTAGGGGTCCATATGCTAAGCCTTGGAGAGAGAGAAAGTGGATGGAGATAAAGTAACAACTAATCAGCTCCTAACTGTCATTTTTCAAACACAACCTGCAAAATGACAGTTAGGACCTGATTGATTGGTACTTTATCTCCCTCCACTTTATCTCTCTCCAAGGCTCAAAAGATTTATTTTTCAATAATTCAATAATTAAAGATATATTTAAGTAAGTGGTTTAAATATAAAAATCAGTGCTCTTATGGACCCACCTGATATGATGGAGCTTCAGCCAAATGTACTTCTATAAAGTATTAAAGCCAAGCATGGTATATGTACCTTTGTAGGGCAGGGCATGATTGCATGTTTCATATACAAAGTGAGCAGGGTAATCGCACTGTCACTTTTGTATTTGTAATTAATTAAGGAAAAGGTTTTGAAGTTATTTTGTAACTTGAAATGACAAAGTGTTTTGTGGTAATCAGTGATCCCCTTAGGTAAGAAAATAGTGAGAAATACTTATAAATATGTATATATATATATATAGGTGTGTGTCTTCACTCCCATAACTGGTAGTTTTCTTTTTATAGAAACTAGTTAAGTTTTGTGTGTGTTTATAAATTTATCACTTCTGTGTTCCCAAAACACAAAATGCATGAAGTTGATCTTTAACTCATTATATTGGCTATAATATCACACCCCCTGCTAAGAACATACAGCTATATTTCTTATGGATCTGCTATTTTAATTAAGGGTTCCCTTATCCAGTGACACAACACAGAAGCAATCCACACAGATTAATTTTAAAAATATGCTTTGTATGAATAGTCTAACCATAAGGCACAGACAAGATATCACACATTCTCTTTTGTAGCTCATATATAATAAACTTTATTCTAATTAATTTTAGTTTCAAGCAAGAAAATAATAAGCTAAATTCAATTACAAAATGCAAATACTAATTTCTAAACAGGTACCCGCCCCCATCCCCACAAAAGTAACAAGCTTTGATACTTTAATTTGAAAAAACTAACTTGAAAAACATGAATTATATCAACCATTTGCAATGAAAAGAAAAGTTGACTAGGTAATTACTGTACCGTGTGTTAAAAAAATTAGTAATTGAACTGTAGTTATTCCTAACTCAGCATTGAATAATTTACATTTGCTCCAAAAATGTAATCTGAGTAAATAATAATAAAAAATTTGAAAACTGTCTATGGAAGGTTTTCTTTTTCTGTGTACTACCCTATATATTCTGCATAGCTTTATATGTATGTGCTCCTCCCATGCTTATGATTTGTTACATTTTTAAAGTATTTTTTATATTTAAATACATTTATTAATATCAATTTTTTTTTCTGGTGTATGGAACAACTGAATATTTTTGCATTTTTTAGTGTGTGTTATTTACATTGGTTCCTAGTGCAACAGAGGGTGTGGTATATTTTGTTGCAATTCAGAATGTTCTGTAAACATTCAGGATGTCGATACTGACATAATGTCGACATTCAGCTTATCAATGATGGGATTTCCAGTTCACTGTTACTCTAAAACTTATCCTAACCCTATCCCCAGCCTAACCCTTTCCCCAATTGCAGCCTAACCCTAACCATAAATCATGTTGACATTCGAAATGTAATCAAACTGACTGCATACCACACAGATTATCATCATTCTTACCATAGCACAATAACAAATTCCATTTAGTAAAATAAATTGATAACTACATTGGTTTATGAAAATATTGCTGGAAGGCAAATTGGGTTTTTAAATATATTAACATGTACCAAGGGGAACTCGCAGGGACTGCGGTTGCGGTAATTGCTGTCCCTGCAAGTTATATCCCCGGTATTCAGCAGAAGTCTTTCACAGAAATGAAAGACTTTCCCGCTTCCGAGGCAGGCCAGGGTCTGCGGGGAAGAGATGCAGAGATCTCTCTCCTGCCCCTGGAGCCCCCATAGGCTTATACTAGTTTATACCATCTGAGGATGGTATAAACTACCAGGACTAAACTCCGAAAAGCTTTGCTTTTTGGAGTTTAGTACATAGGGGTCATAACGTAGTCCCCATTGACAATAACGGGGACTGCGATCTGCAGTGCTAATTAGCACTTTGCTGGAGATTTCTTTGAGGGAGCAATACAGAATATTATGCAGAAACTGCAGTTGCTGCATAATCTTATGTACAAAACAGCTTGATACATAGGATCCTTAGGCTTAAAACTTTTAAATAATTCTGAAAATTAAGTAAAATGGAGGTTTAGGTGGAGGGTGTGGGAAGGCCATTTAAGCAGCAATCTCTGCTGGACTGATTGACTTTAGTGCTCTGGATTTTGAGTCAAAATTTTGACATTGGACTTTTCTACACCTTGTCTGATTTAAAGAATGTAAGCTCTTTTGAGCAGGGCAATCCACCCTTTTGTGCTTCTCCCTACTGTAATTTAATTTATCTCTTACCCCCCACTAGGGCAACTAACACCTGGCTGCTTATGTGGGTGTAATGGTTGCTTATATAGCAATGTTTATTATACATGCCCGTGTCCTGCTTTGTATTGTATTGTAAGTCACTGGTTACTTATTTGTTTATATACTTTTTTAAGGCGCTGCGGAACACTTGTGGCACCATATAAATAAATGATAATAATAATAATAATTTCACAAAATAAGAAGTACTTTCATTAAATTTAATTTTATGTTACCAAAAGTGTTTAGCCCATAGATTTAGAGCAGCGATAATTTAAAAGGCAAAACCAGGTTGGAATTGCTCTAGTTCCTGCTCCTCGCAGTCTACACATATGGGCTTATATCTCTATTACAGCAACAAAGAACGGTATTTATAAGAGCATTCAGCAACTAAAAAGTACCAACCTGTATAGCACAGATCTTAGCTGCTGTTATAAAATGTTTACAATTTTTCTAAACTTTACTCAAACCTTTTTATTTTTTTCAGCAAAGTATATATATATATATATATATATATATATTAATGTGAATTGTTATTATTATCATGTTGTTAATAATGCAACTAATATAAATCATTAAGGGAAATATATACAAAGAATCACGGAAGTGTACATAGTGTACATCACAGTGGGGAGCAGGGACGTGTACTTTGATACATTTTAAATACTGTATGTCAAAAAGTATCAATTTCAGATGTAGTTCGTTTAAATGATATACCTGAGAAAAATTATGGTAAGTGTAGGCCATTCACACTGTTATTACTAATATCTAATATGTAAACTGCCTACTTTTAATGACTCAAGGGTTCCTAATTTCACAAAATTCTATCTATCTATCTATCTATCTATCTATCTATCTATCTATCTATCTATCTATCTATCTATCTGTCTGTCTATTATTATGAGTGCATAGTTTCAGTCGGCTGACTGAAAAAACATTAGAGTTTGTAAAGTATCTTTAACAGCACCCTATTGTGAAGTTCAGCTTTAGAGAGCTTAGCTAAAACATTTGATTACAGAGCACATACAATCATAAAATGTAGAAGCAATCTATCTATTATCTAGCTATTGAATTCCAAAGTATATATCTAGGTAAAACATTGTATGTTCACACATCAGCAGGATTAAGTAGTTTGTCTTAATAAATAGTTCTTACGTATTACAGGCTTTCCAGTGTGCAGATGCAGCATAACAGTCAGTCTCTTCCTGGAATCCTTAACTTGTAATTGAGACCAGAGAAAGTGAAAGCGACGTTTACAAGGTTTGAAAGGGAAATACTGCCTTAATTTAAAGTGGCAATGAGCACATTTAGATGCTCTTGTACATACTGTATTAAGCCATACTTGCCTACTTTTGAAAAAGCATTTCGGGTTGATAGTGAAAACAACACCTATGAGCGCACGGTAAAGTGAGCGTGTACTGCTACATCGTAGAGGCGTGCCATAAAACTGACTTACATCCAAATGTAAATGAGCCCAAAAGCAGTTAGTAAAGACGAACATCCACTAGGCAATAGTAATGAGCGATTGACATCGTAATCATTCAATCACTCATTAAACGTGCACAAATCGCGCACTATAATGTTGGAAACGACCAGCGATGCGCACTCCCGCTGGTCATTTTCAACATCAATCATCGCCTGAACATGCAGGTCAATCTGCCGATAACGACAGATTGACCATGTTCAGGAATGAGGGAGGGTGCCTGCAATGAATGACATATCGCTCAGTGTAGGCACTACAGGGGAAGAGGAACGACTGTACGATTACAATGTTGTAATCGTACTGTCGTTCCACTATCTGCTAGTGGATGTGCCCCTTAAGATCTATTTGTTGATACAGTATATTTCAGAAAATGCAGGTAGCCATAGGGATCATTGTGCCTTATAACCAATGCAGGGATATTATACTAATGATCCCATTTGAAGGTATATATCTCTGTTTTTTTTTTTAATATAACATGTACATAATGGGGTAAGGTGCAATCAGGGAGATTGTTAGAGTTTTCAGGGAGACGGGGAGATTGCTACTACTGTATGTCAGGGAGTCTTCCTGATAATGAGGGAGAGTTGGCAAGTATGTATTAAGCTGAGGTAAAATTATACTTTCTGTTGAACAACTTCAACCTTTGAGGACCATTTGCAGGCATAATTTAAAAGGACACATGTCACCAAGTATTTTTATTTAAAGCATATATCTCAAATCTCCCATATTCCCACTTGCTACAAAATGCTCCCACGTGCACAAAAAGGGTGGGGTGGGGGTAATTATCAAAGCTTGGAGATAGATAAAATTGTGAAAGAAAAAGTACTAACCAATCAGCTTCTAACTTACATTTTACAGGCTGTTTTTGAAAAGTGGCAGTTAGGAGCTGATAAGTTGGTACTGTATCTCTCTCCACTTTATCAATCTCCAAGCTTTGATAAATACCCCTCTTAGACCCCTCATGTACGCTAACATCACCACATGTACCTCAAATCTCCTCAAATGCCCCTATGCTTCAACACATACCCCTTATCATACTTAACTCTAGTGAGCACCACCACTACCATATAGATACAAGTCTAGCACTAGCTTTATATTACAGGAATAGTGGTATATTTTGTTATTTACTTAACTCTAGTGAGCACCACCACTACCATATAGATACAAGTCTAGCACTAACTTTATATTACAGGATTAGTGGTATATTTTGTTATTTACCATAGAATATTATTTACCTGTGAAGCAATATCCCCTTCTCTCTTCCCCTTAATACTACCCTTATCATAGGTGCTATCTCACCCTCCCCCAACATTTGAGAGAGGCGCCAGGGTGCAGGGGCACACTGAGGCCCTGAGTCAGACCTGCTCGCTAAACTGCGATCGCTCGTTGCCAAAAGGGGCTGGGTATGCAAATTTCGCGATCGCACTGTGTGGCTTAAGGACGCCCTCTATGTCTTAGAGAGCGACGGAAGTGAGCGTACGCAGGTGTATAAAGCCGCCCACCTTTCTCTCTTAGCAGACTTCATCTCCAGGAAGTGCCTGATTAATCGGTAACATCGAGAGCCATCGCAGCTGTTTGCAGCCCTTAAGGTAGCCCCTACTCCACCGCAAGCAGTGCAACCAGTTCAGGCTCAAACACAACCAAGTGACGTGTTCAAGGATGCTACTTTGCTAATTATGCACACCCATTAAACTCCGTTTTGACGCTCAGACACGCCTGCGTTCGCACAACCACTACCCCGTTCACAAGTACATTCCCTGTCACCACCCACCAACAGCGCTATCTGTCACTCAAAGTAGCATCCAGTTTGTGTACTATGAGCGCACAATTTCCGGCCGCAGTGACTGGTTCGCGCATATGTACTTTGAAGCATACGCATGCACAGATGTGCGATGATCGCCCCTAGCGAGCGGGGCTGAATCAGGCCGAGTGCACTAATGCAGTACATTACTGGGAGATGAGTAAGTCCAATGAGACACCACAAAAGATCAGAGAGGCATGTGCTTAGCTCTGATTGGTGAAGCTTATCGCATGCTTCTCTGACCCATGGAGGAGATCAGCAGCAGTCTCATGGGAGGATTGATCAGAGGGAGCCCCCTGTAATGAACAGAAGCAGCGATACACATATAGAGCTGTTTTTAAAATTTATTACTTATTAGAGGATAAACTTTAAGGCAACTGCATTTTTTACCGTATTGACAATTATAATACATACTATTGACACCTCCTATAGTATTAGGATTAAACCAACTTAAATGTGCAGCTATTTATATCCTACTGAGATCTGTGTTTTTTTTTCAATAAGAACATTTTTGTTGTTATTGGTTTTTGGTCATTATAAGGTGAAGTGTGAGTATGTCTTTCTCTTCTGGGTGTAACCAGCCAAGTATAGTATGTGTAGTGGTGCCTGATAATAATTCCCAAGTATGGCATGAATGCAATGTGTACTGCACCTAATGTGCTAAAATGAATGCATTATCACTTGTTGCATTAATTACTGGATTAATAATAAATAAAAAATTACATTATAAACCAAGTGCCAATTTTGTGCATAGGCAATTTTCACAGTCCACATAGAAAGACATGGGAACTGCTTCAGCAAGAGAAAATAGAGGGTGGACTGTTATAGCTATCTGTGATGGTACCTAATTGTGGGGATACTTAATGCATCAATCCACATAAAACATTTGTTTTCGGAAGATTGACTGCAAAATTTGTTTTCTAAATAGGATCCCTCTCTTTTGGACTCAGGGCCTGATTCAGAGCCGGACACTCTGAACGAGCGCCCACTCTGAATCAGGGCGTTTTTTTTCTTTTCTTGGTGCGTCCTCCTGGACGCTCGCATAGCTGTGGATTACCACCCACAGCTTATGCGAGCGTCCATGATGATGGTCGCGATGGTCAAGACCATCGCGACCATCGGGCTTGCGACGAGACCCTGCGGTAGGGTCTTGCTGCCGCAAGCCCTAGAGTGATTTTGGCTCTATCAGAGCCAAAATCACTCCCACTGACATCACTAGTGATGTCAGTGGGGCCGGACCCAGACGGTAGGCGTTCCCATGGGAACGCCTCCATCTGGGCAGCCACGCCCCGGCACGCCCACCAAAGGGGGCGTGCTGTCACTCACCATCGACAGCACGCCCCCTTTGGTGCGAGACCCCGAGCGACGGCTTCCCCGTCGCTCGCCGGGTCTTGCGCATGCGCACGACGGAGCAGCCTCCATCGTGCGCATGCGCATTTGGGTACCATCGACCTGCTTGCAAGCGTCCTGCGCTCGCGAGTGGGTCTGAATGAGACCCTATGTTTAGTTAAGACTTAGGGCCTGATTCAGCTTCAGATCTAATTGCAAAGCTGTTTGCAGACATGGTAATGCTTCAGGAGGCATTACGTATCCGAACAGCATTGTCCAACACAGCATCGGATACTCTGCAGAACTTTGGCTGGCTAAGGTGACCCATGGGGTCATGCAGTCGGCCGCCGCAGTTGAGAGGAAGAAGCCAGTAAATTTCTGTTAGCCGACGGAGATCCTAGCTTCTTCCTTCCCCCCCCCAACAGCAATGTCACGTCTCCGTTTAGGGAAACAGAGGGCATCGCCACCCCCGCCCCACCCACAAACTGCAGTAGACTGTCAATCACTGACAGTCTGCTGCCAGTCTCCGTGCGGGATCGCAGACCCATTCTGCACATGCGCAGAACAGTTCATGCGCCAGCGTAGATTCCCGATTATTGGGAATCTGCGTTCAGCAGTGCACTAGCATGCACTGCTGAATAAGGCCCTTAGTTCTCCCCCGCCTGGTCCTCTTGTAGCACATTCCAGTGAGCAGCTCTTCTCCTATCTTTTTACTAAACCACTCAAGCAGTTTGTGGCCTTTGTCCTCAACTGATCAGATAAGGTTGAACTATAGGATCCTCATTTGGGGAGCAGTGGGAGACTTGCCCCAGTCATGTGAGGAGAAAATATCTGTACTATGGCACAAGCTGCAATCTCTCACTTGTTCTCCACTATTCAATGTATTACAGGCAAAATCACCTATTTTAATACAGTACATATACCCAGTATAATACATGCCCCAGCCACCAATCAATCTCTGTAACTCTTTGTGTAATTATTTAATACTGTATATGTATCAATGTATCAAGAGGCATATTACTTTGCACTGTACTACAGTCTCCCCTTCTTATTAATACATGTCCTCATGAGTAGGACTCAAAGACAGGATTTTCCCTTTGTAATGTTCTTGGATTTTGTGCATTTTCCCACTTTCCCTTCTGATGTTGTTTTGAGTTGATTGCATATAAGGTGCACAATGTCCATGGCATAAGAGAACCCAGGACACAGGAACCCAGTCACAAAATCTTTTCCTATATCAATGCCTACCCACCACCTACATTGAAGTGCAACATCCTTCTAATTATTTTAGTCCTGTCAGGAAGCTTGGTCAGGGCTGCAGCTTCATTTCACATTCATGCCTTTTACTGTGCAAGATTGGCAATGTGATATGGGTCATAAACATATAGTATTGCCTGAGGCTGAAAATAGAAAGAACTGCATTGAGGAAGTACTATATAGCTCAAAACGCATTGACTGTGGAGTGGAGTCATCTTGGGTGGAGAGGAACCTGATCCTGGAGCTGGTGATTGTGGATGCTGTGTCCGTGGGGTTCCGGAGCCTTGATCCATTTTCCAACTATGTGCATCTAACACTACTTTATGGTAAAACCTCCAATCTACATTATTATTATTTTTTATGGAAATGTGTGTTGAATTATTTGATGAATAAATTTGCGTAAACAATATTATACCATGTTGGGGATATTATCTCCTTTATATTTTCATATATATTGAATATCTTTCTTCTGTGGGATTCTAAGGTAACAATAAGCAAATAAAACAAGAAAGGGAAGTACTATTTCAGCTTTTTTTACTTTATTATATTGCAATTGTATGGTGCGATTGAACAAATTCAATGTAAATGCCAATATCCTTACCATACCTGTTCTATGCTATTTTACACTTGTTCTTGGGTGGAACTGAGGTTCAGGAATGGACAGCTGAACATTGGGCATTTGAGGGCCATCTGGTGTTCACATATAGCAAATCAAACTTTTTGGTTCTTGCTTCTGCATTAATCCACTTTTCCAAAAAGCAGTATTCTATGCATAGGTTTTCCCAACAAAATGTGCACTTGAAAATGGTAATACATTTTCTTTCTGATAATTTTCATTCTCTCGATTTAAATTCTTACTATATGAAGGAATAATGTGGTACCCCAACAAGGCCTAAGAAGGACCTTTTTTAATTTTAATACAAAATGAGAGACTCTGCTCTCTCGAACAAGACTTTACTCAAGTGTGTTCGGGGGAGTGGAAAACTTAATTTTTCCATAGTGCAGGGATATATTATCTGGTGATAACCAGGCACTATTTGCTAAAGCACTACATTGTTTAAAGAATGAGCTTCTCTCTTTCAAATGTGGGTACCCCCACATGAACAGGTGCAATAAGTCAATAAGTATGGGTGATAGGGCACTAAAATGATGTTGACTCTCCCCTTGAACGTCAGTATTATTGGGGTTAAGGCATTTCTTTTTGTATTCCACTGATTGATGTTGGCTTGTCCTCTGCAGTCTTAAGGCACAGTATATGCAGAGGATGAGCCCCACTCATCCTCAACAGCAAAGGGGTTAAGGACTTTGCTTCTGCCTGACCCTTTTGCTTATCCTGCACTGTGGGCCTGATTCAGAGCCGGATGCTCTGACCAGAGCGCTCGCTCTGAATCAGGGCCCTCCTACCTAAAAATGGAGCGGCCTCCTGGCCGCTCGCATAGCTGCGGTAGGGTCTCGCTGCCGCAAGCCCAGGAGTGCTTTTGGCTCTATCAGAGCCAAAAGCACTCCCACTGACATCACTAGTGATGTCAGTGGGGTCTAACCCAGACGGAAGGCGTTCCCATGGGAACACCTCCATCTGGGCAGCAACGCCCCCGGCACGCCCACCAAAGGGAGCGTGCTGTCAGTCACCATCGACAGCACGCCCCCTTTGGTGCGAGACCCATAGCAACAGCTTGGCTGTCGCTATGTAGGTCACGCGCATGCGCATTAGGGCACCATCGAGCCACTTGCGAGCGTCCTGCGTTCGCGAGCGGGTATGAATGAGACCCTGTGTATCAGACCATTGGAAATGTTCCTGCTGCTACTTGCTCATATATGCAGGGCCGGCACTTCCACTAGGCAAACTTAGGCAGCTTCTAGGGGCGCCGGCCTCTAGAGGGCGCCCGGCCCTCCGATCACCCCCCCGATTTGCTGGGTGCCCACTGACATTGTGTTACCAGCGGGCACCCGGCTCCTTCTCTACCTCTACCCCCTCCACTCCCCCTCCTTGCTCCCCCGGTGCCGGAGGACGGAGCTCACTCCTGAGCTCCGTCTTCCGAGTCCCGCAGTGCACTATGGGAGTGACGTCATGACGTCACTCCCATAGTTCCGAGGAGCCTTTGCCGGCACAAAATTATTAAAAATATTGGATAAAATTACCTGCAGGCTGTGTGTTTAAGGTGTTTAGACATTCCCAAGATATCTCATTATGATATGCAAATATTTAAAAATACGGAAACATCCGATATCCAAAATACTTCTGGTCCCAAGCATTTTGGATATCAGAGACTCAACCTGTATCTACTAATATTTGGGGGTTGGGGAGCCGGGTAATTCCCCGGTGATCCCCACTGCTTTATGACTCCGCTTAGCGGGCTGTGAAGGAGGGGTGATACTGTCCAGTATGCTCTGTCAACTTCCCCCTAGGTTGCCGAGGGGGTCACATCACTACTGTCATGGTTGGGGATGGCCACTACCACCTGTAAGACTGTGTCTGCTGCTTTCTCCATTGCCTTAAGATCTGTCCCTTCTCCTCAGTGAGTCTCCACCCCTTTCCTTCTACCCTGTCTCTGTCCTCCTCCTCTAGCCTCCAATCATAGTCCCTGCCCCATCCTCTCCTCTAATAATGAGAAATTATAGCCACCGGCACTACCAAGAATACCTGATATTAATTATAAAACTACAACAGATGTTCCACCCTGCTGTTAACGGTTGCTAACCAAGAGAAGAACAAAGGAGAAAAATAACAGTGCTGTCATACCTCCCAACATGACCCTCTCCAGGAGGGACACAATGCTCTGGTCCTGGACTTCCCTGCAGCGCAGTTCAAAATTCAAATAGGGGAGCCACACCAACTGTCATTTCACACGCTGCCAAACATCACTGGCTGGGACTCACTGGCAGTTGGTGTAACTCCCCTATTTTAATTTTGGACTGTACTGCAGCCCCATCTCTGGTGCCGGCATCAATCATAAATTACCAGGGAAGTCCAGGACCAGAGCATTGTGTCCCTCCTGGAGAGGGTCATGTTGGGAGGTATGCGCTGTGGAACACCTTAAATATGAATTCATTTAATAATAAAAAAAGATTTCAGCTATGCTAGTAAATAATTAAATCTGTTTAATCATGTATGTAAAAAATTGTAAATGTAATATATAACAAATTTACTTATAACACACATGAATGTTCATATAAAAAGCAATCATATCAATGATCAGAATGTTATAATATGTCTCAAAAATGTAACACTAGATAATCGAAAATAACTAATCAACATCAGTTGATGATAAAAATAACTAACACTGAAACAAGGTAGCTGGTTTGTCCAAATCACATTCGAGTGGCACCGCTGCACAGAGAGTACCCTGCTCAGCCCTCAAAGTCCTGTCCACCATGGCCACAGTGATTGAGTGGCACCGCCGATCCCCTGCCCAACCCAGTCTACAGGCACAACTCCATCTAGCTACGGCTCTGCCCCATGTGCTGCCGATCACTGTGGCCACAGTGATTGGGTAGCCCCGCGGCAAACAGAATTCCCCACCCAGTGTCGCACTGGAGCCACGGCTACATTTGCCCCAGTTGCCCTGCAGCACAGCTAGTCCCCCACCCAGCCTGCCCCCAGTGTCCCAATCAGCATCGCTTAGCAGCCGCGGTACCACTCTGCCCCCAGTCAGCTCCTCACTGATTAATGCTGGGCAAAGTGATCAGGCAGCATGTTCAGTGTCCCCCCCAGTGGTCCCTGCAGCTACATCCTGCCCCCCCCTCCATCCCATTCCATATCTTAATTTGAATCCATATATTACAGTGTACATCTACTTGATCTAATTCTACCTCTCCCAATATACATATACCCATTTCCTCCCAATACACTTCCTGTACATCTCATCTCCACTCATCCATCCCTACACCATAGTCATACACACTTTACACGAAAGCGCTCTATATACCTCAATCATGTGGGATGCATTTTAATGTTTGTGTATATAAATATACATATAAGTCAGATGGAACCTACAGTATTGCACTATACAGTATACTAATAGAGTTGTAACTAAGAAGTGCAACTTGCACCACTGCCAAGGGTCACTACCAAATTTGTGTTGTTGGGGGCACTGGTGTGGTCTCTCGCCTAGGGCAGTAAAATGTTTAGGTACAGATTTTTAACTGCAATCTGCTGTATCCCATTTGCATGTTTTAACTGTATACTAGAATTGTCTTTTATTTATATTTAATATACTAGCTGAAGTACCCAACGTTGCCCGAGTTTAAATCTTCAAGTTATTACGTTAGGCATCCCAGAACAATTGACACTCCTCTGTGAAGTTTTCATTAGTATCCATCCAGTGGAAGGCCCAGAACAGGCTGCCCGGGCCAAAGTTCTGCCTAGCGTACACCAATGGGAGTCTGACTGGGACCCTAACCCTCCTAAAACCTGGCAAGAATCCAACTGAACCACCTTGCATTGGTTTCAAGTCCATTCTGTGAAGGGGTGTCCGAATGCATAACCGGACAGTCAAACAAACAGACCAATTAATTTTATATACAAGATTATTTAAATAAATGTACAAACTCCACATACATGAATCCCACATCCCATAGCCTCTTACTAGTGTCATGATGGTGATGTCTTTTCACCAGTTTGACTAAAGCTGTGTACACACTGGCAGTTATATTGCCCGCTCAACTAAATGGACGATATACAGCACCTGCAGATGTGTGCAGAAGATACGGCTGTGAATGACATATCACTTCAGCCCTGCAGCACAGCCGATGCCTGATATATCCACAGATATATATCAGCACATCTGGCTGTGTGTATGTTCAGCCCGTACACTTGCTGCAGGGACTGCCGGTCACTGACATCTTAATTGGGCAGGCACATTTAAATGCCAGCTCTGTTGTGATGTCAGACACAACACATCAGGTGGACGATTGGCAAGTGTATATGCATTTACCAATCATTAAATAAATCGGCGGATCAGCCGGAAGGTATGTACCCAGCATAAGCAAGTATAAGTTAAACTAGTGTTTGGGCTGTGTGTTTATCTTAATTTTTCCAAGATTCAATAAGGCCCTTACTATAGAGAATCCATTGAGAATTGGTCTATTCATATAGGCCCATTCCATTGCTCAATCAGTGTCAAAATATTGCCAAACCATTTACAATCTATTTTACCCCAAATTTTCACCTACCCTCAGCTCGGTTTCACCCGCAATATGTTAGGGGGTCAGAAAAGCCTTGCCCGCAAACTCAATTTAAAAAGAAAGCTTATGCTAAAATGTTTATATGCTAAAGAAAAGTTTTGAATATTGTGTTCTGGAACCACTTGATGAGGATCTTATGAGGCCCAAGCTTTTGGACACTCTTTTTCCCAGTTTTGTCCAGTATTTATATTCGTCTTTGGTCACCACCCTGGTTATTATCGATGTTCACAATTCCCCCTTAGTTATGTTCAGAGAGACAAGGCAGGGGTGGACCATGTCTCTTTTTTAGCATAGCTTTAGACCATCTTTTGTGGACATTGCAGTCATGGGATGGTTTTACTGGAATTTCATTGGCGACCCAAGAGAGCAAATGTTTGGAATTTGCAGATCATCTGCTTTTGTATATATCTAATCTGGAAGCTGTTTTAGCTAAAATCTTGGATATGTTTATGGAATTTGGTCTGGTTTTGGGTTTTACAATTAACCTTGTTAAATCACAGGCATTATATCTGGGCCCCATTACAAAGCCTCTCTGGAGTAAAGGTCTTCTATGGTATGCAGTCGGGAAGCCGGCGGACCTAATCCCGACCGCCGGTTTCCCGACTGTCATATCCTGGCAAGGGTCCAAAGACAGGCGTCGACATGCAGACGCCTGTCTTTAGACATACGCCGGGAGGCCGACGCCCGGCATCCTGATCGAAGGGACGTTGGGTGCGGATAGCCGTGGGTGAGGGATAGGGTTCCCGGGGGGGACTTAGGGTTAAGAACCCCCTCGTGAGGTTAGGTTTAGGCTAGGGGAAGGGGGGGTTAGGGTTAGGCACCCCCCCCGGGGGTCTTAGGTTTAGGCAGCAGGGAAGGGGGGGCTAGGTTTAGGCACTTAGAGGGGGGATTAGGGTTAGGTACTGGGGGGGGAGGTTAGGGTTAGGCACCCCTAAGGGAGGGTTAGGGGGTAGAATTAGGTTAGCTAATACTTACCTGAGGACGATCGGGATTTCCACTGCTGCCGGGATACCAACTGTAAATCATACCGATTCCTCTTCTATCATGCACTTCTAAATCCCTTACATGCTTATTAGTTTATTTGCTGAAAAGCATCCATAACTTGTATCTATATATCTTAATATGAGAGAACTTTTTAGCGTTGTTTTGGGTGACTTGTCTAGTTGGAAACATAGGATCTGATTCAGGTATTTTCATTTTGTATTCCCCTATCGATTTGGGCTCGTCCTCTGCAGACTCTGGCTAATGGTGGTGTCAACTTCCATAATTTTAAATTTATGTTGGTGAATTTAAGATTTGTCTGGTGTATCTAGTCTCAATATACTTAAGACAAATTCTTATACTGACCAGTCTTTTCTTACCAATGAAAAATTAGGGTATATTTACTAAAGGTCGATTTTAAACAATTTAAAATTGATCAACATCGATGTTGTGTTTCTGGGGCTATATCACACATTTACTATTACTTAGGAAAACAAATCAAAAATTGTATGTTAGTAAATGTGTGATTTAGCCCTAGAATCACAACATTGACCTTTAGTAAATATACTCCTTATTCTCTTTTCTACATTCTCATAGACAGGAGCTCACAGATGGGTGCTCCTCCACAATCCCTTATAAATGACCACATGGTGGTTATGGCACTATAGTCTAAAACAGTGGACTCTGAAGAGACGCCATTCTCCATTCCTTCCATTAGTCTCTGACCCCAAGTTTAGTATGGCCACACTGCCTTTTTCTTTATGGTCCCTTAGAGGGATCTCAACAATTCGTGCATTGGAGGACGTCATGGCTGAGAAAAAAAAACCCCTTCAGATACACTATATTATGGACAAATATGCCATTCACTATTTGCAGGTCTTGGCACTGTGTCAAGCCCAGCATTATGTTAGATCAGTGGTGCATCACTTCATATCTCAGTACTGGTCTAACGCATTAGATTTAATGTTATCACAACCTCTGTTGGGCACAAACGGTCTGATTCAGATTTTGGAATAGGCCAAGATACAGCAAGTAACAGTGTACCTGGACAAACCATGTTGCAATGCAAGGGGTGCAAATACATAATTTTTTTTGCATGCAGGGTAAATACTGTCTGCTTCTGCATGCAGCCAAGAAATGCTGGAGAGCTGTATTTTTACACTGCAATTTAGATTTAAGTTAGGACACCTCCCTCCCAAATCTAAATCTCTCTGCACATTGTAAATCTGCCCCACCTGCAGTGCAGCATGGTTTTACCTAGATGCAGTTATTTGTTCTTTCTTACTTTATTCCCAAATCAGAATCAGGCCCAAAGGCCATTTTGAGGCAATGCAACTATCCCTTTGTTTATTCACTACATTTGGGTGCGTTTCCTTATATGTCATTTTTGGCAACTAGTTAATCAATTTGCCTCTACCTACATAGCTGTCTCCCATTATCAGCAAAAAGGGAGTTTAATATTTACAGGAATAATTCCTAAAACTACTTATGTAAAAAACTTTTACTGATTGTATCAGCGTTGGTAGAAAATGTATACTGCACATCTGGATTATAAAGGATCCTTCTGCCTCGTCTTTGTTTCAATCTCAGTTATGTTACACTTTTCTAATGGATCGGCTAGAATCTACCCTGCATAAGGAAATTAAATGTTGTTTTAGACCTCAAGACTCAAAGCCATAGATGTTCTTGCTCTACTCAATTGTATGAGACTTGACAGTTGGTGGGGAGACCCTCCGATTCTACTAGTCACAGACGATTAATGGATGCTCTGGCCCATTGCCTCTCCCCATTTGGCCTGACTTTGAGAAATGTCGATCATGCCTAGTGTAAGGAAGGGGTTTCTTATGCATCACTACCTATAAATTCAGCAATTTTGTGTGCTCTTTGAGGCATGATCACGGTTTTTATGCTTTGATAATGTGTTTGAAGGTGTTCTATACCTCCCTTCAATATGTGCTAACTCACCTCTGTTCTCCATTTTGTCTGTTTTGAATACTGGGCCTGATTCAGACCCGCTCGCGAGCGCTGAGCGCTTGCAAGCGGGTCGATGTTGGCCAAGTGCGCATGCACACGACGGAGGCGGCTCCGTCGTGCGCATGCGTTAGGCCCGAATAACGACGGCCAAGCCGTCGTTATGGGTCTCGCACCAAAGGGGGCATGCTGTCGATGGTGATTGACAGCACGCCCCCTTTGGTGGGCGTGGCTGCCCAGACGGAGGCGTTCCCATGGGAACGCCTACCGTCTGGGGCCGGCCCCACTGACATCACTAGTGATGTCAGTGGGAGTGCTTTTGGCTCTGATAGAACCAAAAGCACTCCAGGGCTTGTGGCAGACGAGACCCTACCACAAGGGTCTCATCGCAAGCCCGATGGTCGCGATGGTCTTGACCATCGCAACATCATTTTGGCCGCTCGCTATAGCTGTGGGTGGTCACCCACACCTATGCGAGCGACCAGGAGGCCGCTCTTAAATTCAGAGGGACGGCCCTGATTCAGAGCGAGCGCTCTGTCAGAGCGTCCGGCTCTGAATCAGGGCCACTGTTTTCCATTATTGTATGTTTTGTTGTTGTCCCAACAAAAATTACTTTAAATAAATAAAACAAGAGGGGGCGTGGCTTGTACGCTGAAGAAAGAAGCAGCATGTTTAAGTGATGTTACTGCGTTCTGATGCGCTGAAAGTTTGTCTATGTTCAAATTTTAGGGTACTTTTCGACCCTTACAGTTTTTTGTCTGTTTCTCCCTTTTTTCTTAATTTTATTAACCCTGATGTGTCTTGTCCTGCTTATCTTATGATACGATTTATATGGTGTTTTCGCTATATGATGATGTTAACGTGGTTCAGTGGTTACTACATATCTTTTGTATATCACTATGACTACCCTTGTATATAGTACCTGGAATGTGGGTGGGATCAATTCCCCGATAAAAAGGAATCCTCCTTTATATGAAAAAACTCAAACTGGATGTTGTTTTCCTGCAGGAGGTACATCTCCTCCCTCCTGAGGTGATTAAGCTAAATATGCTGGGTTGGTCGGTTTTGGCCTCCTCCACATATACTTCTAAGGCTAGGGGGTAGTCATTTTGGTAAATAAAAATCTCAATACAATTATTCATTCGACTACTACCGACCCACATGGCCGTTATATTATTGCAGACGTATCAATTAACACTTCTAGATTTATGCTATGTAATCTATATGCTTCCAAATCACAGACCAAAAATTTTTTTTTACATATTCTTTCTAAAGTACATATGTACTCAGATGCATCCCTTATTCTTGGAGGAGACTTCAATTTAGTTGCCTCAAATGTATTAGACGGAAATACTATGTCTACAAGATCCTCTCCCCGAAAAATTGGTATCCCTTATATAGTGTTCACTCTAGCTCCGGCGGCAGGCAGGGCGCCGGAGCTAGAGAGGGCAACTTTGTGCGCGCGGCTGAAAAAGGGGCGTGGCCATGTAAAGGGGGTGTATCTATAAGACACGTCCCCTTTTCGTCATACTTGGGGGCGTGCCCGGCACTTACGGACACGCCGGGCAGCCCCCAAGCGCTGCAAACAGTGAGAATAGATGCCGGGCGCATGCGTCCGGCGTCTATTCTCCGGCGGTGACCGGGTCACCGCACATTTCTCCACCCGCGGGACACTGCGTCCCACCGGTGAAGACGGCACCCGCAGGCTGTGAGGGCAGGGCGCTTTTTGCCCTCCTTCTGGAGGGCAGGGTGCTTTTTGCCCTCCAGAAGGAGGGCAGGGCGCCGCGCCCCGCTAAAACAGCCTAGCGGGAACGCTACTTATATATGTGACCAGCTAGGATTGGTGGACGTGTGGAGAGCATGTCACCCGGTGGAACAGGATTTTACATGCTTGTCTGTGGCTCATGGCACCCTTTCCCGCATTGATTATCTATTGCTCTCCAATCATTTATTTTCCAGGGTAATAAACTCTAAAATAGAACCAATACATATATCGGATCATGCTCTGTGCTGGATGCAGATATCAAGCACTAGTGATAGGGGTCCTATCCATCAGTGGTGTTTTCCATCTTACTTGTCTAGTTCTATTAAGTTTCGTAATATGCTGGAGTCAGCGTAGAATGATTATAAATTTAATAACTCAGATTGTAAACATACTGATCCGCTCCTTTTTTGGCACTCTTCTAAACCTGTGTTAAGGGGTGTTATTTTGTCATATTGCAAACAGAGAGAAAAACAAATGGGATCGGATTACTTGGAATCTCAGGCGAAACTCACATCCACATATCATGAATTTAAAAGTAATCCTAATGCGATATCCAAACAGTCATATTATCTTCAAAAAAACAAGAGATATGGTAAGAACTTACCTTTGTTATCTCTGTTTCTACGAAGTCCATAGGGTCCACAGGGTGACCTTGGGGTATAGCTGGATCCTGGATCCTCGGGCACCACGGAGTTAAAGCTTTTAGCTGCTCCCAGGATGCACTTGGGTCCAACCTCCCCTATACCCCGCCCCCGAGCCACAGGCACCTCAGTTGGTAAGCAGCCCAGGCCGGAGGAGGAGACGAAACAGAGAGAAGGAAGACTGGAACACACAAGAACCATACTCACAGAAATGGGAGACGGAAAACCGGTGACCAGTCACAGAGCCCATATGAAGCCAGGTGCGTCAGGGCGGGTGCCCTGTGGACCCTATGGACTTCGTAGAAACAGAGATAACAAAGGTAAGTTCTTACCATATCTCTTGTTTTCTACTTCAGGGTCCATAGGGGTCCACAGGGTGACCTTGGGGATGTCCCAAAGCAGTCCAACTAAGGGCGGGGACGCTCCTGTGCTGATAGGAGAACCCAGCGCCCAAAGGATGCATCCTGAGAGGCAAAGGTGTCAAACGCATAGAACCTCAAAAAGGTCTGAATGGAAGACCAGGTGGCCGCCTTACAGAGCTGAACAGCAGAGGCGCCACGGCTAGCAGCCCAAGAAGGGCCCACGGACCGAGTGGAATGAGCCTTAACAGAGGCTGGAACAGGTAAACCCTCCTGCATATAAGCCTCAATAATAACAGAACGAAGCCAACGGGCTAGAGTCTGTTTGTTGGCAGGCCAACCCCTCTTGTGAAAACCAAAGAGGATAAACAAAGAATCCGACTTCCTCACAGAACTAGTCCGGTCCACATAAACCTGGAGTGCCCTTACAACGTCTAAGGAAGTCTCCCCAGCCGAAAGATCAGGTGACTGAAAGGCTGGTACAACAATTTCCTGATTAATGTGGAACCTGGAAACCACCTTAGGCAGGAAATCAGGACGAGTGCGAAGCACCGCTCTGTCCTGATGAAAAATCAGAAAAGGGGGACGACAAGAAAGCGCCCCCAAATCTGAAACCCTCCTGGCAGAAGCAATTGCCAAGAGGAAAACAGTTTTAAAAGTTAGCCACTTGAGCTCCACTGACTCCAAGGGCTCAAAAGGAGGACCCTGTAAGGCCCTAAGAACCACCGCCAAATCCCACGGGGCCACAGGTGGCACAAAGGGAGGCTGGATTCTCAAAACACCCTGGAAAAAGGTGTGTACGTCCGGCATAGCAGCGATCCTGCGCTGGAACCACACCGACAGACCAGATACGTGTACCTTCAGTGAAGAAAGACATAATCCTAAATCCAAACCGGACTGAAGGAAAGCCAGAATACGCGAAACTCGGAACACCTGGGGATCATAGTTTCTGGCCTCACACCACTGAAAGTACGTGTGCCACACTCTGTGGTAGATCCTCGCGGAAGCAGGCTTGCGCGCCCTCTGCATGGTGGTAATAACGGAGCTAGAAAAGCCCAGAGACCTCAGGACGGCTGTCTCAAGAGCCACGCCGTCAAAGATAGTCGACCCAGATCCGGGTGAAGACAGGGCCCCTGAGACAACAGGTCCCGCCGTTGAGGTAGGAGGTACGGAGCATCGATGGACAGGCTCCGCAGATCGGAGTACCACGGCCTTCTGGGCCACCAGGATCAGTGTGCCTCCGTCCTGTTTGAACTTGCGCAGGACCCGAGGCAGCAGAGATATCGGAGGGAACAAGTAAGCCAGTTGAAACAGCCATTTCACCGACAGCGCGTCTATCAGACTTGCGCCTGCGTCCCTTGTCCTTGACCCGTACACAGGCAGCTTGTGATTGTAACGGGACGCCATCAGGTCCAGCTCTGGCAGCCCCCACTTGTCCACGAGTAGTTGGAATACCTCTGGATGAAGCGACCATTCCCCGGGATGCACATCGTAACGGCTGAGGAAGTCTGCCTCCCAATTGAGGACTCCTGGGATGAAAACTGCCGAGAGAGCTGGAAGATAGCGCTCCGCCCAAGCCAGGACGCGGGACACCTCCGACATCGCAGCTCGACTGCGAGTCCCTCCCTGGTGATTGATGTACGCCACTGTGGTGGCGTTGTCTGACTGCACCTGAACGGCCCTTCCGTGAAGAGCGGTGCCGGACGACTGCAGGGCTCTGTATACTGCCCGCAGTTCCAGGATGTTGATGGGAAGAATCGCTTCCTCCGCCGACCAACGACCCTGAAGTGACAAGGAGCCTGTCACCGCCCCCCAACCCCGGAGACTGGCATCTGTCGTGAGCAGAACCCATTCCGGGATCCAAAAGGGGCGCCCCTCCAGGAGATGCGCTGTCTGCAGCCACCATGCTAAGGACAGACGCACCTCCGAGGACAACACCAGCATCTGAGAGCGGATCCTGTGTGGCAATCCGTTCCATTCTGAAAGAATCAGCCCCTGCAGGGGCCTGGAATGGAACTGGGCAAACTCCACCATGTCGAATGCCGACACCATGGACCCCAAAACTCTCATCGCTGAGTGCACCGACACTCTGCCACTGCTCAGACAACTGTGAATCCGCAGCTGTAAGGAGGAGACCTTCTCCGGAGTCAGAAAAATCCGTTGCTGACGAGAGTCCAGCAGGGCCCCCAAATGAACCATCCGTTGTGATGGGATGAGGGAGGATTTCTTCCAGTTGATCAACCAGCTGTGCGCCTGTAGACAAGCGACCGTCAGGTGGAGATGCTGGATCAGTACCTGCGGGGAGCTTGCCAGCAAGAGGAGGTCATCTAGATACGGTAGCAACCGTATCCCCTGGCTCCGAAGGTGAGCCGCCATGACCGCCATCACCTTGGTAAATACCCTTGGTGCCGTGGAGAGACCAAAGGGTAGAGCCCTGAATTGGTAGTGGTTGTGGAGAATAGCAAACCGCAGAAACCGTTGGTGCGATGTTGCTATAGGCACATGGAGGTAGGCATCCTGGATATCCAGGGAGACCATATAATCCCCCGGTTCCATCGCCAGTATGATGGAACGCAAAGTTTCCATCCTGAATTTGGGAACCCTGAGAAACCTGTTCAGGGACTTCAAATTGAGGATGGGGCGATGAGAGCCATTGGGTTTCTGCACCAGAAACAGCGTAGAGTAATACCCCATCCCACGTTGAGACTGTGGTACGGGTATAATGACCCCCGCCATCAGCAAGGCCTCTATGGCTTCCTGAACCTGCAAGGCCTTGGTTTTGTCCTGAGAAGGACTTGTGCAAAAAAACTGGCAAGGCGGCCTGTGCCGAAAAGACAGGGCGTACCCCTGGGAGACCACTTCTCGCACCCAGGCATCCGTGGTTGTATTGTGCCAGCACTGGGCGAATTGAAGAAGTCGGCCTCCCACTCTGGTGTCCCCCAGAGGGAGGCCTGTCCCATCACGCAGAAGGCTTATCTTCTGGCTTGGAAGAAGGGCGCCTAGCACTCCAGGCTTGCTTCTTTGGCTTTGAGGCGGTCTTGGGTGCGGACTGCCTCGGGAAGGACTGACCCTTTGCCTTGCCCTGAACCTGAAAGGAACGAAATGCCGAGCTCCGGACCTTAGCAGGTGTAGTAGCTGAAGGGAGGAAGGCTGACTTGGATTTTGCCAGGGTATCTACTATTTTGTCCAGGTCCGGACCAAATAGTAATTCCCCATTAAAAGGTAAGGCCTCCAAGCCTTTCTTTGAATCCGCGTCTGCTCTCCAAGACCACAACCACAAGGATCTACGAGCAGACACTGCTGCCGCCGAAACCCTAGAGGTCAACAGGCTAGCATCCAAAGATGCTTCTCCAATGTAGGAGGCGGCATCTCTCATCTGTCCTAACAACGCCCTCTGGACGTCCGGAGATTCATCCGTAAACGTGTCCTCCAAGGCGTTGGCCCACCCCTCAATGGCCTTGGCCACCCAGGAGATGGCCATGGACGGCCGGGCTACAGCCCCTGAGAGAGAATAAATAGACTTTAGACAAGTCTCCACCTTCCTGTCCGTAGGATCCTTCAGCGAGGATATAGACGGCAATGGCAAAGTAGCACTCCTGATGAGGCGTGTTACATGGGAATCGACTGCAGGCGGAGTTTCCCATTTCTTACAATGCGCTTCCGGGAATGGATAATTGGACGCCAAGCGTTTCTGTGGCAGGAAACGCTTACTGGGCGTCTGCCAGGCCAACGCCATGTGATCAGTCAACTGATCAGACAAGGGGAACGCTGTAGAAGTAACCTTAGCTTTTTTAAAACTAGGATACCTTGACTTGGGAGCGGGTGCCTCATCCTCAATCAGAAGAATAGCCCGCACCGCCTTAACCAGAGCCCGCACATTGATGGAAGACTTAGTGTCTACCTCCTGGACTGAGGCATCTGAGGCTGAGTCATCCTGTACCTCACCATCATCCGAGAACCCCTCAGAATCCGAAAGATGCGCAGCCTGTGCCATGACTGAGCGTTTAGACGCCCTGGAGGGCACGTCACTGCGCAACATCGACTGAAAAGCCGAAGATGCTGCCGCCAAATCTTGGACAGTGTGGGAAAGCGCATCCACCCAGGGTGGAGGAGCTGTCACAGGAGCCTGAAACGGCACCACAGGCGGCTGTGCCACAGGGGTGGACTGAATATACATTGGCAACCCCGCATAGGGACCAACAGGCTGAGACCCCGGGGGAGACTGCAATAATTGTGGGACACCCGGGGAAAGGGGGATGGCAGGCTGGGGCAACGCCCTAGTAGGGGCGGCAGTCGGGACCGACAGACGGTCCGCGATGGACACCAGCACCTGGGAAAACATCGCCCATGGTGGCTCCTGCGAAATGGGAGGTTTAGACATACCAGGGACCGCCTGGCACCGTCCGCACAGGCCGTCCTGTGACAAATCCTCCCTATCCACTCCTGCAGAACAGCGCCTGCAGGAGAACAATGCTGGAGCCCCGGAGTGCTCAATCTCCTCCTCAGACATGACTTAGGAAGAAAACGTGCGCACTCACCAGTGTGCTGAACAGCCCACAATATGGCACCGTGTAGCACACAACTGTATGTGACGGACCTCACAAATACGTGATCTATATAGGTGAGGTCAGTAGAAACACCCTTCCCCCGCACACCTGTAGGGCTTGTAGGAGAAGGAAAGGGATAGGTACAGGCTGACAGTAAGTAGAAAAAAGACACAGACAGGCAGCACTAGCAAAAGTCACATACCATGCAGGAAGATATACTCACTGCACCTTTCCACTACAATCAACCTCCCAGATTCAGTGTCTGGGAGGGCTATAGCGCTGTGTACACTGTCCTTGTCGGGGGAGAGGTACACAGGGGGACCGGTCCGCGTGCTCCCTGAGAGTATCCACGCTGCCAGTAAGAAAATGGCCGCTGGAGACCTCAGAGGAGGAGTGGCCGAGTAGCTGCAGCTCAGCGACGCCAGACTCCGAGCTGAAAGGCGCGCTGAGCTGAGGGGAGGAGCCTCTGACAGGGAAGGCTTCCTCCCCTGGCTAGCATATTTAACCCCCAAGGTTGCGGCATCCCGCTTGCCGCTTAATTACCCTGGTGGTCTAGTGGTCTGGCGGGGTATGCCTCCGATGGAGGGGGGGCCCGCTGCCACCGCTAGCGCCCCCGGTCTGTCCCCTAGACCGGGGGCATGGGACTGCATATGAAAGGCATTACCCGCGCACCGCCGCTAATCAGCGGTGCGCGGCTTACCTGATCTCCCCGGCGTCTTCCGGCAGCAGTCCCGGGGGAAACCAGAGTCCGGCTAGTACAGACTCTGGCTTCCCCCGCCGCGATCCCCAGTTCAGTGCTGGCGTCGCGGTGCCAGCAGGGAGAAGGAGCGGCAGCGTGGGCGTCTTACAGACAGCCCAGCGCTGCCGCTCTGGAGAAAAAAAAAAAAAAACTAATGTAAAAATAAATTTAACCTAGTTAAATAAAAAGCTTTAGGGGGCTGCTCCTGCAGCCCTCCCCCCCCGCAGGGTGACCCGACTCCGGCCGGGCACCATCTAAAACTGAGGTGCCTGTGGCTCGGGGGCGGGGTATAGGGGAGGTTGGACCCAAGTGCATCCTGGGAGCAGCTAAAAGCTTTAACTCCGTGGTGCCCGAGGATCCAGCTATACCCCAAGGTCACCCTGTGGACCCCTATGGACCCTGAAGTAGAAACAATGTTTTATCCTCAATGGAGTCTAAATATGCTTTCAATAAGGAATCGAGATACTATAGCCATGAGAATAAATCCAGTAGATTATTGTCTGATTTATTAAAAGGACATCACTCTCCTACACTTATTAAAGCCTTAAATAAAAATGACGGTAACTTAGTCAGATCTAATACAGATATCACAGAAATTCTTAAATCATTTTACTCTCAATTATATTCTAGTCCGGTCGTGGATGAGTCCAGGAGAACGGCTTTTTGGTCCAACATAAATGTACCCGTTATGTCCACAGATCAGGCTTCATCTTTGATAAATCCAGTAACCACAGATGAAATCACGGGAATAATTTCTTCTTTAAAACACGATAAAGCCCCAGGTCCTGATGGCCTCTCTAATGATTATTATAAGATTCTCTCCTCAAAAATTTCTGATACCCTCACGGCGGTTTATAATTGTATTCTAATGGGCAATAGCCTCCCACAATATTTTAACTCTGTCACTATCAAGAGTCTTGCCGAAGCCAGGTCGTGATCCAGAACTCCCCAGTTCATACCGTCAGATATCATTATTAAACACGGACTATAAGATTCTCACAAATTTATTAGCAAATAGATTTAAATTAGTCTTGCCATCCATTATTCACGCTGACCAAACTGGATTCATCCACGGCCGCCAGTCTGTTGCAAATATTAGGAAGGCAATTTCAATTATGCAGTGGGTGGAGTCCGCCGGTTGCCGCGATGCCAATGTAATATTATCATTAGATGCCGAAAAGGCGTTTGACTTAGTCACGTGGGGACACTTATTCGAGTCATTGCGGAGGTTTGGGGCGCCGGCGGAGTTCATCCAATTAATTGCTAATCTGTATTCAGACCCTATGACACAGGTGATGGGTAACGAATTTTTGTCCTCCCCGTTTTATATAAAGAGGGGTACTCGCCAGGGTTGTCCATTGTCGCCCTTACTTTTTGCGTTGGCTTTGGAGCCCCTGGCGATTGCTCGAGAATCCTCGCTTTATACTGGTATTATGGTGGGGAAGGTGGAGGCTAAGATGGCATTGTTTGCAGACGACATGCTTTTATTTATATCTAATCCTAGTGTATCTATTCCGGCAATTGTTTCTTTAATTGAGGATTTTGGGACGTTTGCTGGCTATAAAGTAAACTATACTAAGTCTGAAATGCTTTATCAGGAGATGTTACAGGGTTCGATTTACACCCAGTACTTTCCAGTGGTCACAACTACTCTCACATACAGTCAGGTGCATAAATATTGGGACATTGACAGAATTCTCATATTTTGGCCTCTATTCACCACCACAATGGCTTTGAAATGAAACAAACAAGATGTGCTTTAACTGTAGACTTGTATCAATTCGAGATGTTTTTGATCCAGGGGGGTCTTGATGTCTTTCTCTGAATTAAAAAAATAAGTATTAGTAAGTGGACAGACACTTCTTCATGTACTTGCAGATTAGACATTTCATTAACTCTATGCCCAAACCTAACGCTGAGCCACCTGCCCCTATGCAGACTATTTTTTCCTTTTCTCGTACCAGTCTTTATAGACTTAAACATTATAATATATATCTTAGATTCTCTCGGTATGGAAAAATTTGGGGAAACACTCTTAAAAGATGGTCAGAGGATACTGCTGATATCTCTGACGTAGATGTCTTGTTAGATCATAATTCAATGGTATTTAAATATTTACATACTGCTTCATTGCAGGAAACACATTTTAAAACAATGCACAGAGCATTTATTTCACAGGCTCAGAGAGCACATATTGTTCCAGACGAAACTGGCAAATGTCCAAAGTGTAAAATGCAGGGAGCTACATTCTTTCACAACTTTTAGCAATGTGTGAAGATAGCAATATTTTGGCATAAAATTATCAACTATATTAATCAGGTATTCAATTTAAATTTATCTAGAGACCCAAAAGCATGTCTGTTGGTAAACTTGTCGGGGTGGTACCTAGGTGTATTGGGAAAAAAGATTATTCCTGTCATAACCGTTATTCTCACTGTTGCAAAAAAGTTGATATTGAAATACTGGATCAAGAGGTCTACACTCTCTCTGGCCGAGCTGAAAAATATTCTCCTCCGCATAATTTATTTTGAAAGACGAGCTACCATCCCGGATATAGAAAAAGGTGTAACCAGATTCCATAAAAAATGGGAACATTATATTGCAGCTTTAGATATGTCAGTCCAAACACATATATACAAATTATTTAAACCCACTGCCTGGATTCTACACAGACAATTAGCCCCTTCTGTTTCATAATCAGAGATATCCAAATGTTTTGATACTTAAAAATTTAAAAGAGTGATCAACTGCTCACGTTTTCCTTTTCTAAGGAAGTAGAAAGTATACCATATATACGTGGTTACGAAATGTTCCCCCCCCTCTTGTGTGTTTCTAAATATGACCCCCTTTTTGTTGGTATTATTTTTGTATGTATGTTTTAATTTTCCTGTTGTACTATTTAACAAAGGAATATCTGTTTTTGATGCTGCATTTTATGTAACAAATAATTATTCAAGTTCTGACAACTTTATGTAAAATGTATCATTCTATATTTTGATAAATCCCTTTTGGAAAAACTTAATAAAATGTTTATGAAAAAACATAAAACAAAAATCTATACTGGCCAGACACAAAGCAGCTTGAGTGATATGCTAGTGAGAAAAACATCTTGTCACATCTTGGTCACAACCTACAGTAGTATCCTATAGAATCCTAGATTGTGACACCTTATTACAAGTTGTTACATTCTGATGTAAGCGGAACATTGAGGGATGAGCCTACTGTAGACTATGGGCCGGTTGACGCTATGCCGATCTTTGATTACACTCAAAGAGAATAAAGAGTTTATTGAAATACTTTGCAGTGTGAGGAAGGATGTTTTATAATCTGATGATCCATTATGGAATATATATATGAAGTGATGGTTCATATGCTCAGAAGAAAGGCGATTTCTGTACTGCTGTGAATGTCACCTTTTATTTTAGGTGAGCAGAACTACACTGTTTGATGCTTACTCTGCCTCTTTGAATGTATTCAGTGCCGGATCACCAACCAATGGGCCTCGCGCCTTTTAGGGACCCCGTGTCATTAATATTGATTTGATCTTGAAAGCAAATTACAACCAATCGTTCTTAAATGGTTTCCAAAAGATAGAGAAAATTAATCAATTCAAAGAAATGAAAACTTTACATCAAAAGACTCTATAATAGAGAAATACTGTATTAATGTAATGTAATTAACAATTTAAAGTACATAATCCATAGACATTAGATTCACATTACAGTTTGTCTCTTAAAAGCTCATCTTCTGTCAGCTTGTAAAAAATTTTCGGTGCAACCTACGTACGGTTTATTAAAATAGTTGGTAAAATTAAAAACTTATTAGGAGATAATTTGCGAGGGGGTCCTGAGATTTGGACTGCCTAGGGGCCTCCACCGAGTTTAGTCCGGCACTGAATGTTTTGCACAAACAATGTATTGAACTACATAGCAGAAATGTGATTTCTGCAAGGCATTGATTCTCACCCAATTCGCATGAGCAGAGCCTCAGTAGATTTGATTTGGTTGTGAACTTTTTTCTTTCCCCTTGACAACCTGCTCTGGAGGAGAGTTTACAGTCTTTCATACTGACTATCCGTGGTCAGGTTCCTTTTCATTCATTTGCGATGCTGCCCTGCCAGCTTTCCCAATAAGTTAATGGCTGCCAGGGCAATTTCTGCATTTACTATGTCCCCCAGTCCAGGTGGTACGGGAAGAGCCCCAGTGCTATCCAGCACTGGTTGGTTTGCATTGTAGGGCCACATTTTTGCAGGCTGATATAATGCCTTTGCTCAAGAGATCTCAAAACAAACTATCACTTGACTAAAGTAAAAGATCTACTAATACATATCACAAATATATACTGTATGCAAAGTTTAGAGTCCACCACTAAAATAGCTAGATAGATTTGTGATTGTGGAGATGGAAGGAGTGTGTTAGATTGGCAGTGCTACCGCTTCAGAGCTATTAATAAAATTCACTGAACGAAACTACAGTATCAAGTGTATGGAGCCTAATACATACCTACAAAAATATTTATTGTTGGAATTAAATTGCTCATAGAATTGGCTTATTCATAAACTTTACATAAAAAAGCAACCACATCAGTCTGGAACTATTAAGCAAGATACTGTATTTGAGATAAATAACTGACATCTGCCATGTTCTCACTAAACAGTATATTGTTAGTTATTTTGTGTATGTGACTTTGCATGTTCACATAGACAGTAATGTCAGAGCTATTCTTGTTCTATAAAAATCACTTTCTTTTCCCACAAGTAAAATGTTATGTATTTAGACCCTGACCAAAAATGTAAATTAGCAAACACGCTGAAGAAAAATACCAACAGATGACAGGGGCATACAGTATATACCAGGTAACTGCGCTTATTTATTTTTATTAATATGAAACCCCAAGTGGTATTATTATTATTATTATTATTATGAAAACATGGTTAAGTAAATTAATATTTTCTCGTGTTTTAATAAGGTTAACAGACAAAAGAAATATTTCAGAACCTATAGAGCATAAGGCAAAAATCACAACTTTGCTTTCTTTTGAAAGAAACTAATAATAGCATTCATGCACTCGTCCGACAGCCAGCGCTCCTTCAGGCGTTCACACTCTTGAATATTCACAGCATGTAGCTTCTCCTTTTCAGTCTCACGAATCAGCTGCTTGGAGAAAGCCAAGGACTGTTGGAAAAAGTCAAAAAACTATTTCTTAGGTTATATGTAATATATAAAACACTAATATCAACTATGATTACAGACTTTTGCGTCCCGGTGATATGTCCATCTAGTGCAGTGGTTCCCAAACTGGGTGCCGTGGGTACTTGCAGGGGTGCCATGGCTTGTTGGTTCAGGATCAAATCAAATGTATGGTCAATGGGCCTGATTCAGAATTGTATGCTTTTAGCATCGCTGCTGTGTCATTGGATGCAGCAGCGATGCTAAAATATGGTAATACCGTAGAAGCCGTCTTGTGTAAATAGCCACCTCCTGTCGGCTTCTGTGATCTGCGTGCACATTGGCCGAGGACGCAGCCATCGGATCAACTGCGTGAACATTGGCAATCTGAGTAATCCTCTAGTTACTCAGGATGGCCGGTGTTTTTACGCAGCCGGGGCTATAGAATCCGCATCGGAAAACACAGACACTGGCCTTGACACACCCAGTTTTCTAGGTAGCCGTCCGGCGCCACCCCCTTCCCAGCCTCCAAACGGCAGCAGCATGTCAATCATACAGCAGTTTAGGAGGCACTGCGAGCAATCTTGCAGACACAGGTCGGCATATGTGCAGTATCAGCCACTTTTGGAGTTCTACGCAAACCATCTGATTCGTGTACAACTCTGAATCAGACCCTATGTGATTGGCAGCCACCAGCGCTGGTTTTGCCTATTATTAAATATGTGGACAAACAGAAGCGCAACCCTGTTCACCACCACGGAACTGGACGACTGGTGAGCACAATTTATTTTAATAATAATCTCTGCTGAATTTCTCAATAAGAAAGTTTTGGCCTAGGGGTGCCATGAAAAAAATGCTGATACTCTAGGAGCCATGATTCAAGAAAGTTTAGGAACCACTGATCTAGTGAATTGTAAAGCATTTAAAAATAGACGTCTTTCATACCTTAATATCAATTGTTATAATGTAAATAACAAAACATTCAAAAGCTTTAAAATACGGTACATGATTTATAACATCCAATAAAATAATTTTAGTTCTGAACAATATTTTCTAAAAGCTAGAGCCACAATTCATCATCAAGTAAACAGTTTCACTTACATAGCTTATAAAAGTTTGCCTTGAGATTAGAGATGTGTCCTTGACACCCATTTATTACTTCTGCGTTTATCAATGTGAAAAGATTTTCATCTGTGTTTAGCTTGCAAAACAACTGTGAAGATGTACACTGAAAGCCAGTTGCCACCTTAATCTGAATGTGCACTCTGAGGACTAACAACATTACTAAGAGCTGCAAATTTACACTGAGACCTTAGCTCCCAGTTAGTAATTATCTTTAATTGCTAACTGGTAGCTAAGCATGTTAGTGGATAAAAGTAAAGGTCTTAATGAATATCGATGTTTTTGTTCAAATGTACACATTAAACAAATGTTAGTTAAAAATCTTCAATTCACATGTATACATTTGTGGAGAATGAATATACAGTACACAATATGTATATCTGAATAGGTGCCCACTAAGAAAAAACAAAACATCTGTCTAACATGAACAAAACTAGTGGCCATTTGCTGGGGTACAGACTAGTATTTACAGTAATAAATCATTTATTTCCTCCTCATTAATCATTATTTGCATGCAGTGCCAAGTAAAATTAATTACCAATTAAAACTGGAAGACACTACTTGGAAAAAATATTCTTACCATTACAGTACACTTCTGTACTGTAATGGTAAGTTAAATATAGCTGATATTATTCGTAGAAAAGTTGCACAAATATATATTTACTTGCAGCAAAGGCTTGGCACTCAGGATCCACATACATCATCAATGAAGGGTGCCCTCCGCAATTATTATATATATATATATATATATATATATATATATATATATATATATACATACACATACACACACACACACGTAGGTTGTACCCACTCAAATTTTGTGCCATATAGTCACCCTGGGTCACCTGTTAATGAGATTACTGTTCAAAGGTCATAATTGTACTTTTAAAATTTGCCCTTCAGTAACATAATTCCAAACCCAATTACTGTTTTCATGTATACTTACTGGAAGATTGCAAGACCATTCTTGTTGGTAAATTATTATTGATTGTTTTAGAATCGCTCCTTCCTCACCTCTATGTTTTTCTCTGTATGGGGGCAATTCAATTCAGAGCGAGTTGAATAGTTCAATTCAGCGTGCTGTTTAGTCCAACTATTACAAGTAAAGTCGGAGGGGACGATTCAATTGTTGTGTGGGCGGCGATAATGAGCGCCCAGTTTCGCGATTCAATTGTTCTGGGCGTCCATTAAATATCGCCCTCTTCACGCCCTATTAGACTGGGTTTAGCCATGTAAAATGGCTAAGCTTGTTTAAAATCTTGTTTAGGGCACCCTAATTATGGGTTTCTTGCACAGTTTTGCTCACACCCTGCTGAGGTTGCAAGCTGTAACGCAGGCGCCGGCAGCTATCGCGCTCAGACAGAGCAAAAATTTTATTGCTTTGTCTGGAGCCTTAAAAAAAATAGCAGAGAAAAAATTATGGAATCGCCCCTGGAGAAGGTCGGTTCTCGCAACTTAACCTGAGTGTTTAGTCGCGAGAACCAGCATTCCGGCTGCGAGACTGTTAGCACCGCGCTAAGCCGGAAAACAGCCTCATGGCCGGCACTTTAGTCAGATTTCTCCTTGCACCCTGAGGAGGGTGCGAGAAAAAAATAATTTAGTCGACCTAACAGTGAGCTGAATTGAATAGCTCCAGGACCAACTTTCTGGCGCTATTCAACTCATCCTGAATTGAATCGCCCCCAATATCCCTAAATCACCCTATTCTTATACTATGAGAAACTTTAATTCTTTATATATACGGATGTTATATGTACAGTTTCAGACTAATGAACACTGTGTACACGCCACAGTTATCAACCCTTTATTGACACTATAGAGCCAATGGGATGACAGACTTACATTTTTAGGTAAGCTACCATAAGCCTTCAATCTTTCCCAAACTTCCTTTTGGAAAGTGCTGTCTGGAAAAACCTCAGTGACCAGTCCAAGCTTACAGGCTTCATGTGCAGTCAGCAACTTGTTGAATAGAAGTACTTCTGCAGCCTGTTACAAAGACATGGATCAGCTTTGAAAAGTTTGCTACTAAAATGCCAGACAAGACAGGTCTATCAGAGCAGGTCATTATTTCTATAGTACATTTGGCCAACATTGCAACAACTGTTAGATTTTCCCCACGTCAAACTCTGCAGCAGACAATGACTACAATTACCCACATAATGTTTTTTTTTCATGGCTCAGTGTTGATCTTTTGATTTTATACTTTTGTTGCTTCAAAGCAGAACTGTTCAAAGGGCACTTTATTGAGAAACTTGTTTTTACATAAGGATCATGGTTTGCATGGATACTCTTGAAAATTCACGTTTTGTATTTTAAGAAACTTATACAGAGATTTCAGAACTGTAATTCATATCTAAAATGGAACAACTAAGGCAGAGGCTCAAATGGGTCTGAATACTTTTGATAATTACTGTATGTATGTAAAATGTGCCAAAACATTTTAAAATTGGAAAAACGTAACTGGCATCAACAAGTCCCATGCACTAACCTCATACCCGAATGCCAATCTGCAAGGAAATTTACCACCTACTATGTTTTACTAGCACAGAAGATCAGATGCATTTCTTTCTATATCCAGAGAGTGCAGACTTCATTATACATCATGACTTACTTTGCTTACACCCATAATACGAGGGAAAGTGTATGAAGAACAACCCTCTGGACTTTGCCCTAGCTGGCTGAAAGGAGTGTGGAAGGTTGCCTGCAAAAAGAGAGACACAGGGTCATACTTGTAGTGTGCATGTATTTTATCAAAAAAGCGAGAGCCGTATTATCGAAGGCAAAAAACACCTGCAATGTACGTAGATACAAATGAGCTATTGGTTAATGGAATGAAGACAAAGCAAGATCTGCACTCATAATGCCAGACACAATTTCATTAAATTTTTCTGGCAATAAAAATTTTCAAATTCAGAATTTTTTTAAGCAAAAAACAAAATGCAGTTAAAAATCAAGTCTTTCCTTCACATTAACAAACAAAAAACGGACACACAAAGTTTAGAATTAACCCATTACCCACCCAATAAATCAACACATTTTTTCATTTGTTTTGCTTGATAGATGTAAGAACATTTAGCAAAACTGAAAAACAGAACAAGGCTGTTGCAGTCACATCTGTCTTTTAAAAAGTGTGCCAGCAATTTATTATATTACCATTTCTTAAGAACAAATACACACTTCACTTTATTCCTATTGTCATTACCTATGAACTGATTCATGCATTATGTATTCATGTTTTAATGCATTTTATATTTATTAATATTCACCATTCACTTACATTAATACCTACATGCTGATACTATATTTAATATTTAATAACTTATTACCTCTATTTTTGTTATGGGTACCTGCTACCATTTAATTAAAATTGTATTTTATCTTACCTAAATCAGATTATTAATTGAAATAATAATATACAGTAATTGTTTGGTTTATTGAGAAATAGTAGAAACATAGGAATATACCAGCCACAACATTAAATATAAAATAAATAAATAATAAAAAAACTACAAGTTATTGATGTCTTGCAATTACGGAATAAAAATTATATTTTTCTATGGTCCATTAATCACAGTCCTCTTTGGGTTCTAGTATTTATTTGGGGAAAGTACATTTCTTAATAGTGGGGAACAGATCATAAATAAATATAATATATTAGTACTGTTCTTTATTTTAAATATGATTACCACTGCGTCTATTAGTTCATAAAGGACCAGTAAACTTACTCTGTCCGTAGCATAGACAAGGTCAAACAACCCCAATATAGTCACTGAGATACCAACTGCAGGTCCATTTACAACAGCAATGAGAGGCTTAGGAAAATCAATGAATTTATTGACAAATGCCCTGGTAGGAAAAAATGAAAATGTAAAAGATTAAACATTTATTTACATATTGAGCAATATCACTATTCTCACTTCCCTCATAAATAATATGACCACATTTTCCTGTTTCTACCCAGTTATCTCATTTAATCCTGTCTTAAATAGCTAATTCTTAAATATTTTTTCATCCCCCTTCTAATCCCCTATTTACCCAACTTTGTCACAAAAACATTCCTTATTTTGTCAAAACATTATACATTCTATTACCCTGCTCATTGGGTTGGCTAATTTCATATGAGCACACCTGCCTGACTGCTCCCATACACAAAACCAGCTGCTCTCATTCTAGTGATATACAGTACTGTACATAACAAAGTCACATAGAGAAGTGAAGTCATATGACATTTTTACAAAGGGGAGAATGAATGGGGTTATACATCATGTTTTTGTAGCTTGGTCTGCATAACCCAGTCAAACCTAGTGCATGACTGGTGCACAGATACAACATTTCTGACTTCATACAAAATGCCTCAAGTGAGTACACGTTCTAAAATATAATGATGTATTTGTGTACATACTTTACAGCAGGTTTCCACACTTGGTCCTCAAGGCACCCTAACAGTCCAGGTTTAAGGATATCCATGTTTGACCACAGGTACTTAATTAGTACCTCAATCAATTTGATTTAACTACCTGTGCTCAAGCATGGATATCTCTAAAACTTGAACTGTTGGGGTGCCTTGAGGACGATGTTTGGGAACTGCTGCTTCAGTCTTCCACAGACCTTCATATTTTCATAATAAGACATACTTGAAATGTGTGATAGGCTTTGTCACAGGCTAATTGCTGGTATAATATTTTGGATACCAGTGATTGGCAACCAATACTTTAAGGGGTGCATCTGTGGTCCTGTAACCTTCAAAAGCTTAATCTCATTAATAAGTAAAAAAAATACACAATTATTGTTACTGGTTTCTGATAATGCTGCTGCCTTGTCACGATCCTGTGCAGTTCCCGTGCTCTACCTGTGGTGTTGATCTCCTTGCAGAGGTTTTAAGCACATCTGAGACTCTATCCTTGTGATTTCCTGGGATGATTGCCTAATTAATCTAACTCCTCAGAGCCCTCCTTGCCAGATCATCAAGTCAAGTCCTGTGACTGCTCTCTAGGTCACATTTCCAGTTGTTCCTGCAAGTATATTCGGTGTCTGTCTGTAGGTTCTAGATCAGGGGTGGGCAATAAGCGTCCCTCCAGAAGTTTGTTGAACTACAAATACCAACATGCCTTGCAGCAGTTTTAGCATGGCCAAATAGCAAAACGGTTGGAGGGCATGCTGGGATGTGTAGTTCTACAACATCAGGGGGGCTGCTTATTGCCCACCCCTATTCTAGATCTTGGCTCCCTGATACCCTTTTTGCTTTGTGCCTTCCTTGAGTTAGTTATCTGGGTCATTATGCCTTACATCTCCTGTATCCTAATCATTGCATCCAGGACTTGTTTATTACTGCTTTCATCAGCTATCCAGGACTTGTGTAATTTTCTGCATTTACAGCGCATCCTGAAAGTATTCACAGCAATTCACTTTTTCCACATTTGGTGTTAATTTATTCCATTTTGGAATAAGACTGTAATTGTTGTCCTCAAAATTCTACACACAATACCCCATACTGACAATGTGTAAAAAATATTCACAGCCTTTGCTCAATACTTTGTTGATGCATCTTTGGCAGCAATTCAAGTCTTTTTTGAATAGAATGCCACAAGCTTGGCACACATATCTTTGGGCAGTTTCGCCCATTCCTCTTTGCAGCACCCCTCAAGCTCCATCAGGTTGGATGGCAAGCGTCGGTGCACATCCATATTCAGATCTCTCCAGAGATGTTCAATCGGATTCAAGTCTGGGCTCTGGCTGAGCCACTCAAGAACATTCACAGAGTTGTCCTGAAGCCACTTCTTTGATATCTTGGCTGTGTGATTAGGGTCATTGTCCTGCTGAAATATGAACAGTCGCCCCAGTCTAAGGTCAAGAGCGCTCTGGAGCAGGCTTTCATCCAGGATAACTCTGTGCATTGCTGCATTCATATTTCCCTCTATCCTGACTAGTCTCCCAGTTCCTGCCGCTGAAAAACATCCCCACAGCATGATGCTGTCACCACCATGCTTCACTGTAGGGATGGTATCGGCCTGGTGATGAATGGTGCCTGGTTTCCTCCAAACATAACGCCTGGCATTCATGCCAAAGAGTTCAATCTTTTGTTTCTCATGGTCTGAGAGTCCTTCAGGTGCATTTTGGCAAACTCCAGATATGCTGCCATGTGCTTCCGTCTGGCCACTCTACCATACAGGCCTGATTGGTGGATTGCTGCAGAGATGGTTGTCCTTCTGGAAGGTTCTCCTCTCTCCACAGAGAAATGCTGTAGCTCTGACAGAGTGACCATCGGGTTCTTGGTCACCTCCATGTATAGGGCCCTTCTCCCACGATTGCTCAGTTTAGACGGCCGGCCAACTGTAGGAAGAGTCCTGGTGGTTCCGAACTTCTTCCATTTACGGATGATGGAGGCCACTGTGCTCATTGGCACCTTCAAAGTAGCAGATATTTTTCTATACCCTTTCCCAGATTTGTGCCTTGAGGCAATCCTGTCTCGGAGGTCTACAGACAATTCCTTGGACTTCATGCTTGGTTTGTGTTCTGACATGCACTGTCAAGTGTGGGACCGTAAATAGACAGGTGTATGCCTTTCAAAATCATGACCAATCAACTGAATTTACCACAGGTAGACTCCAATTAAGCTGTATGAACATCTCAAAGGATGATCAGTGAAAACAGGATGAACCTAAGCTCAATTTTGAGCTTCATGGCAAAGGCTGTGAATACTTATTTTTTATAAAATTTGCAAAAATCTCATTCCATTTTGGAATAAGCCTGTAACATAACAAAATGTGGAAAAAATTAAGCGCTGTGAATACTTTCCAGATGCACTGTACTATATTCTGCTAATTATCTTCTGCCTGTAAGTTTCAGAATTCAATTATGCAGTGTATTTCCACCACTTATTAACCTGTTACCTGCATCCAGTACTAGGAACCAGTCTGCTTCATATCCTGCCTACTGTAGTACCGTACACGCAAGTCTGTTCTGGTTGCCTGGACTATACCTAGCTATATCACACATGTAGCATACTGCAAATAGTTTTTGGGTTTTCCGCTGCATTTATTTCACCCAGCATTTATTATAATTTCCTGTGCTACTAGAACTTGCATTCTATATCAGTGTCTGCTTACTGCCTGGACTTTTTGGATTGTTAAGACTCCGTGTATAGCAAGGATGGGATACGTTAAATATGCTGGTGGACGGGATCCCAGGCGTCGATATACCAACGCCGGAATCCCGACGCCCAGCATAATGCAGACACAGCTATCCCAAAGACATCAGGATACCGCCATCGGCATCCCAAAGGTAAGTATTACAGTTAGCTTGGGGATGGGGGGTTAGGTTTAGGGACCTCCAGAGGGAGATTAGGGTTAGACAACCCCCAGGACGGTTAGGCTTCTGGGGGGGGGGGGGGTTAGGCACCACAGGGGGAGGTTAGGGTTAGGCACTCCCCAGGGAGCGTTAGGTTTAGGGTGCGGGAAGGAAGGGTTAGGCACCACCTAGGGGGAGGTTAGGATTAGGCACCACCAAGGGAGAGGTTAGGATTAGGCACCACCAAGGGAGAGGTTAGGATTAGGGTACTTACCACCCGTCGGGATTCTGGACCTACCGGTGTCGGGTTTTGAAATGGCGGCCATTCAGCCGCCAGCCATTAATACCCAACCAGCAAGGACTTTATTTCAACTATCTGCATTCAGCAAGAAACTTGCATTTATTTACAGTATCCAAGTGCAGCAAGGACTTTTGCATTTCTTCTCCATCTCCTGCATTATTTGTGAATGCTTTTTCTGCTAATATCCTGCATGATTTGTATCCAGTGCTCTGAAACCTTAATCATCTGCATTAACTACTTTATACCTGTGTGTGTAATAAACCTAATTTCTGCTTCATCTTTAACTGTGGCACTTCTAATTCCCACACACAAACTTCCAGTGAAATTCCTGACAAGCCACATACAATTACCCACCAGCAGCTAAAATTGTTTTCTGCTACTGTATCTATGAAATGTTTCACAAACCTCTGCGATTTTAAGTTAATTTGGATGACCCGTTTTCACTTTCTGTTTTAAGTAATTTCATGTAATTTGAGTCAAGAGCCCCTCAATGTACAACGCTACATAATTGTAGTGCTTTATAAATAAATGATGATAATAGTAC
Organism: Taudactylus pleione; assembly: GCA_031769625.1. NCBI lineage: Eukaryota > Metazoa > Chordata > Amphibia > Anura > Myobatrachidae > Taudactylus > Taudactylus pleione. Next base: position 16,582,912 of record JAUIMM010000115.1, on the reverse strand, counting down.
ACTTAAAGAAAAATAAAAAATTGTCACAAAATGCCCCACAACCATCCCATTCAACTCACCCCTCACTGGGAGCATCAGTGTGCACCCACTACCAATAAATACTACTAAATGATACCTACCACTAATTTAATAACACACTGTCCAAAATGTCGACTTATCCTGTCAGTCATGATTCAGGAATTGGGGTCTTTCTTGTGATGAAAGGAGGGAGATCAGGAGGTGCTGACTGGACTAGACTCTAGTCCCTTCCTCCATTGATATTACTCAGATATCCTGCTTGTGTGATTATGTAATAGAGGCTGGACGAACATGATGTACTTAAAGCTTTACCTGCAACCTCAGGTCTGCTTTATTAAAATATGAGTCAGACTGGGAGAATAAAGCTGGAAAGGGCTGAAGATCGCAGCACGTCAGGCCTTCATTGTGGTGTGCATGAGGTTTCTGGCACAATCTACAGTAGTGTAAGATGTACTCTTGCTGACCCTTTGCTATTTAAATTACATAGTTAACTACATATATTATTTTCAAACAAAGCCATTTGAAATGAATCAAACATGTTGTTATCGCACTGGGGTTTCTAGTATATGCACCAAGAGAATATAATAAATTTGCAAATGAGTCACACACTGTAAAATTACTGCAGAATCATTAGCCATCTTCTCTTTGCCTTCTGCTGGAATGTTTGTGAAATTATTCAAGTCATTACCACTGCAAAAATAATCACCATGTCCTACAAATAAAGAGAACACAAACAGTGAGATTAGCCAAAAGACATAAAAGGCCTATATTTATATTTATTGGCTTATATTTCGAGTAGTGATATAATTTGTATTACAAAACATTTTGAAAGCGCTCTGTGCTGAAACATATAATGGTCAGCAAAGGCAAACAACAATTCAAATATAAATCCTAACCCAAAAACAACATTCTTGCCTAATCAATGCTTGGAGTTTGTCAGAATTTGTGGGTTTTTGTATGTCCACCAACCTCTTGAAGATTGATCACAAGTTCTCAATGGGATTAAGGTCTGGGGAGTCTCCTGGCCATGAACTCAAAATTTCGATGTTTTGTTACACGAGCCACTTAGTTATCACTTTTGCCTTATGGCAAGGTGCTCCATCATGCTGGAACAGGCATTGTTCATCGCCAAACTGTTCTTGGATGGTTGGGAGAAGTTGCTCTTGGAGGATGTTTTGGCACCATTCTTTATTCATGGCTGTGTTCTTGCGCAAAATTGTGAGTGATCGCCTCTCCCTTTGCTGAGAAGCAACCCCACGCCTGAATGGTCTCAGGATGCTTTACTGTTGGCATGACACAGGACTGATGGTAGCGCTCACTTTTCCTTCTCTGCACAAGCGTTTTTCCAGATGCACCAAACAATCTGAAAGGGTATTCATCAGAGAAAATTACTTTACCCCAGTCCTCAGCAGTCCAATCTCTGTACCTTTTGCTGAATATCAGTCTGTCCCTGATGTTTTTCCTGGAGAGAAGTGTTTTTTTTGCTGCCCTTCTTGACACCAGGCCATCCTCCACTTCTTGACACCAGGCCATCCTCCAAAAGTCTTCGTCCTGTGTCATGCCAACAGTTAAGCATCCTGAGACCATTCATGTGTGGGGTTGCTTCTCAGCCAAGGGAGCTCACTCACAGTTTTGCCTAAGAACACAGCCATGAATAAAAAATGGTACCAATACATCCTCCAAGAGCAACTTCTCCCAACCATCCAAGAACAGTTTGGTGATGAACAATGCCTTTTCCAGCATGATGGAGCACCCTGCCATAGGGCAAAAGTGATAACTAAGTGGCTCGGGGAACAAAACATCGAAATTTTGAGTCCATGGCCAGGAAACTCCCCAGACCTTAATCCCATTGAGAACTTGTCGTCAATCCTCAAGAGGCGGGTGGACAAACAAAAACCCACAAATTCTGACAAACTACCAGCATTGATTAGGCAAGAATGGGCGGCCATCAGTCAGTATGTGGCCCAGAATTTGATTGACAGCATGCCAGGGAGAATTGCAGAGGTCTTGAAAAAGAAGGGACAACACTGCAATCATTGACTCTTTGCATAAACTTAATGTAATTGTCAATAAAATACTTTGGGGTCTATTTACTAAGCAGTGTTAGGAGACAGAGTGAAAAGTGATAAGAAAGTGATAAGATGCCAACCAATCAGCTCCCAACTGTCATTTTTAAACACAGCCTGTGAGATGACAGTTGGGAGCTGATTGGCTGGCACCTTATCACTTTTCACTCTATCTCTTAACACTGCTTAGTAAATAGACCCCTTTGACACTTATGAAATGTCTTTAATTTTACTTCAGCTTACCATAGTAGCATCTGACAAAATGGTCTAAAAACACTGAAGTAGCAAACTTTGTGAAAACCAATACTTGTGTCATTCTTAAAACTTTTGGCCATGGTTGTATATTGAAGTAACAGATGCAGACCTTCAGAGGTCTGTCACTAGCTCTATCAATTGCTGGTGCCTGAGGACCGATGCAAATACATGTTGATAACAACGGCTGTCGGCACTAGTTAGCAGCTTCTGGTTGGCTGATTTTGCATTAGCGACTGAAGCTGGTGCTTTATTCATCGATTGCCTATAGATTGTGAGTTAGCGTACTTAAGAAAAAAATGGATTTATTTTCTTTAAAAACATTAGTGTTTATGGAATTTTCCACAAGAAATGTATTACAAAAGAAAAAAGGAAGTCATGAAGAAAACATAAGAAGGTTAAAGGGCCAGGAGAGTATACACAACACAAAAACAAATACAAGACCACATAGAATAAATCAGACACAAACATATACAATACACACTCATCTATTATAGACAGCAGGAAGGCATAGCAGTAGATCACTAACTTCGTCATTAAAGCCCAGAGTGAGAAGACTCCAAAAGACAAAGATCTGTAGTAGCATGAACAGCACTTTCTACTACCTCTCCGTTCCTCCCAATGTTCACTGTATGCAGAACAGCTCATTAAAAAGAGAGGGTAGAGTATCTACAATTTGCGGTTTCAAATTCGAAATGTTTCTTAATTTTTTTCTCAATAGCAGATAAGCTAGGTAATGAAAACAGTTTGCCAGACTTGCGCAATAGCCTCTTTAGTAGCCCCAGCAATAATTAGATACAGAGGGCAAGATTTTGTGCTGCCTATCCTGGGTTGGTCTATAGCTCACACACACGATTTTTTGAACGATTATCGTTAACGATATAGTTTATCATTCAATCGTTGTAAAAATTGTTCACTTTCTGAGTTAAAACGATGAACGATTATAGTTTATGAGCGTTCACGTTTTTAGTTTAGTCAGACTGACCAACTGAACGATTTTCATTAAGGGAATATGCAAAAATCATTTGTAGTTCAAAAAAATCGTTCATTACACTTTAAAAAATCTGACAGAAAATCGTTCATAAAATCATTCATAAAATCGTTGGTAACAAAATCGTTGTGTGTGTATGCAGCTTTAGTATTCATTTAAAGAACATTTCTGCATGATTACTATTACAGGAAAACCTGGAAACAAGTTTTAAAAATAATTGCCCATACAACCATGGACAGTGGTCGTGACAGATCATCCTTCCATTTGAGTTGGGCAGAAAATGTAACTCTCTTGGCATCATGTGGTAGTAGATGGTACCACAAAGTGACATCACCTCTATTGGTAGTACAAGAAAAGTTAGCTAATACTGTACATACAGAGGAGAAAAGGTTATTGAATACTGAAGGTGTATACTCTGTAGCCAAAGCCTCAGTTGCAAATATTTATAAAAATCCCAAGAAGGAATAGCGAAAGCAGACTGTAAATGACAGAAAGGAAGCAAACCATTAGCAAATGCTCCCCGGGAGTAGATAATCCATTGCTAGTCAACTTAGTAAACTGTAAATTTGGAATAAATTGGGCTTTCCCAGCCAGAGAGAGAGTTTGGGAAGGCAGCTGTATGTCCTCCGAATTCTTCCCAAGTGTATGCTTTGTCATAATGGTGGCGGGATGTAAAACTATGAGGACGGCTAGATAAAGGAGCCATAACAAACCTGAAAGTGAAAACAGCGGGGATAAATCTCTTTCGTAGACAGCCCACAACTTTGGGGAGATAAGCACAAACCATTCCCAATCTTGGTTTAACAAGCATGTAATCTGGTAATTCTCCAAACTAGGGAACGCCAGACCCCTTACTTAGGCATTGTCTATATATACCTAGCCATTCTAGGTTTACCTTTCACACATAAGAGTAGAATATTTTATATATGTATTACACAAGGTGACAGGAATCATTCTGGGCATGGTATGGAATGGATATAAGAATTTTGGGAGCAGAACAATTTTTATCACTGCAAGCCATCCCACCTACGAAACTTTCTGAAACATCCAATCTTTTGTGAGTTTCTCCATTTTACTGGGAAGTGGATTGAAATTACAAGCAAGCAACTCTTGCTCACACACTGGAATCTGTACCCCCAAATAGCTAAAACTGTAATATTGTAAAGTATATTTAAAGTTATGCTGCAATTCTGACACTGATGCAATGGCACTATGCAGGAGAGGGAGTGCTTCAGATTTAGGAGTATTTAACTTCTAAAACAACACAACACAAAGGCTCCTTCAGTGCCTCACACCTCTCCAGAATGCTTTAACACGTGGAGGGTATTATCTGGGGGTCTGTCTGCCCTTACAAATCCCACTTAATCCAATTGAGCTAAAGAAGGAAGCAAAGGATCCAATCTATTGGCAATTTTGAATAACGTTTGATGTCTGTGTTCAACATAGCAGTAGGGCGATAATTCTTAACAGAAGTAGGTATTTTGCCTGATTTAGGAAGGGCCACAATTTAGGCTTCAAGCATTTTCCAAGGGTAATGTCTGCAGAGGCTTCATTGAATACAGTCACCAAAGCAGAAGCTATATCATATTTGAAGACTTTGTAAAAATGATTAATGTAACCATCTGCGCTCAGAGCTTTGTCGAAAGCCTGAGATCAACAGCCCGAACAACTTACTCCTAACATCCAACGAGAGCCAAGAGACTGACAGACATCAGAATCAAGAGCGGGGAGACCAAAATTGTTCAAGAAAAGGTCAATGCCCTCTGCAGTGGGTTGAGGAGTATTCGTATCATCCCCAAGACTATATAGTAGAGCATCCTTTGGAATGTGGCAAATGTTTTTGCTGTGTATTATCCTTACTACAGGCCTGGCCAACCTGTGGCTTTCCAACTGTTGTAAAACTACAATTCCCAGCATGCCCTGGCACAGTATTTTTATTAAGAAATGCTAAAACTGTATCAGGGCATGCTAGAACTACACAACAGCTTGAGTGCCACAGGTTGGCCAGGCCAGTAGTAGAGAGTAATACTCAGCAAAAACATTTGCTACATTCAAAGAGTCAGCATCCTTTGTACCCACAGAGTTAAATATAGACCGAATTCGCTCTCGAGCCAATTTCACAATCAACTTCTGTGCAGGCAGTCTACCAGCTCGATGTGAAACATAACATTTCTGATTAAGGCAGAAAAAGTTCATGTGAACTTCCCGTAAAGAGTAGATATTCAACTCCTCTCTAGCTGTGACCAGCTCCTTTTAAAAGACCACTATCATTGGGATTAGTTTTATGTTTCTCCTTCAGCTGAGCGACCTTAGATTTTAGAGGAGACTGGCGTTTCAAATTAGCTTTGAGTCTAGTTGCCTTCTGGATCAAAGTTTAGCTTGCCATCCCAATTAGTGCACCAAACACAGACCTTTTCCTCTTGTTCTTCATTGGATTGTGGTCCCTCTTACTACAGCCTTAAGAAAACACCACAAATTAAAAGTAGATGTCCACTGCTTTGTTCATATCCACTAACAAAGTCAGGGATTGTTGAAGGACTTGTTTAGGCTCGAGTTTTGCTAGCAAATGGCCTCCCAAGCACCAAGGCAGATGGGGATTCCTTTTAGAGCCCACATCCCACAACAGAAAAAGGGGGGGAATGATTCCACCAGGACATAGGCAATATGGTGATTTTCGGAATTTGCTGTATGGTCCACTTATCGGACAAAACCAGCTTAATCCTAACTGTAAACATGTGAGAAAATGTAGTCCCTAACCATGGGATATCTTGCCCTTCACACGTCAAACAAGTCATACTCCGCTAAGAGTTGGTGAAAGACATGAGAAAGGTCCTGTGAAGGGGGGCTGTTTAGCTTAAAAGTAGGGTGTGATCTATCTAAAACTAGGCACTCCAGCATTTTTCTTTTATGCGGGCCATTTGACGCATAGCAATGGGGGTACTTAAGGCGAAGGCCTTATTAAAGTGAGTTTACTGTACAGCCGCTACATGAGCCTTTAATTTGGCAAAGTTCCTTGAGGCCAATTTCTGCTTATGGAGAGAAAGAAGTCCGTTAGCATTAAGAGATATTACATTAACCACAGCAGGATGAAAGGAAAATAATGTAAAACCTGTGTCTAGAAGTATGAATTATAGCTGCATACCCAGGTGTAAGGGATGAGAAAAGTTAGAAAACAATAAAACTGAAATAGCTTCACTAGGAGCTAGAAAGGGCCGCCAAAGCGTAGCGGCCCTAATGGTGAGATGGCAGTTAGAGGCCCATTTGCCATCACTCTTATAAAGAGAAAGAACATTAAAATACAAAAACAGAATAACTTGAGTGACAATGTGTATGGCCTACAGACTAACACAATGCCACAGAGTGGGGGAACGGGCACAAAATTGCAATCTATAAAACACGAACATAGCTGAAAATCACACCAGAACACAATATAAGTTATCAAGTACAGTGAAGGTCAGATACATGTATATAAAATACATATATATATATATATATATATATATATATATATAAAGATAGCTAAGAAGCAACAGGTGGTAGCAGGCAACATTATATAGAGTTAGTAAAGACTAAAGACCTGCAAAAAAAACCCAAACCTCTATTAAATAGAATGCAATATAACAGCTCAGGAAAAGGTGCCAAGAGACATTAACTACATGGCAAAATGCAGAGTCATCCCGTTGGCCCCATTGTGGACCAGTCCAACAAGATCATGGAGCCAGAAGAGCTCTGTGGAGAAGTTCCAGCAATGTTCCAAGAGACGAGCAGCTTGGAGGCTACCTCAAAAGTAGATATTTAGCAGTCGTCCTGTTGTGAGAAAATCAATTTTGTTGGGACTTCCCATCTCTAGGTAATATTTACCTCTCTCAGAGGATTGGTGAGACAGACACTTGGCAAAAGTAGCTGAAGAAATATCGCCAAAGACCTGAAGATCTCCCAAGGCCAGCGCATAATCTGACCACGGTCTGGCAGCTGTAAGGCATGCCTCTTTAATATGGAAAAAGTGCATCCTCATGAGAGGATCCTCTGAAGCCTTTTTGGTCTTTGGAATGCGGTGGATACAGACATGAGTAGATCAGAAATATTTGTAGTTGGCAATAGCTTCTAAAAAAGATCTGTAGCAAAGTCTATGAGACCAGCGTGTGGAATGGATTCAGGTATGCCTCGTAGTTTAAGGTTGTTTTGACGTGATCTATCTTCCAAATCACTGACCTTGTCCCTCAGAGCTATTACCTTCCCCGGCAATGCTTTGTGAAGAACTATTAAGTCATAATGGGATCCGACCACCTCGCCCATTTTGGTTTCCAGGTGTTCTGTACGGCCACCCACATCATCAATAGATTGTGGACAGGACAGAAGAGTAGCTCGCAATTCAACTGTCACCTTAAAGAGGGAGAGATGTTGTTTCACCGTCTCTACTTTAAGTGGTTCAGCGTCACCCACAGTACCAGACACCGGGCTTGGGATGAAACTAGCGGGTCTGGCCTCAGCTGGGGGGAGCGTCCCTTCCTCTGAGTCTCTGAAACACTCAATCCTCTTGAACCAGAGGGCAGGGTTTAAAAATAACTAACCGGAGGAACAGACCTGACACTTTCGGTCGTTTAGGAGCCATAATGGGGAGTCAAAAGTTAACAGACACAGGAAAAAGAACTATAAAGGAGGCGGTCACTGAAACAATGGGACCAATTAAAACATGAATGTGCAAGCTATAAATGAGCAATGGGAGATAGCAATGACAGGACATCCTGACGCCATGCTGGCATATGGCTGGCAGAGAAAGATCACATATTAGTCCAGGAAAATACTGAGGGTGCAGCAGCACCAAATGGGGAAGAATAAGCAATAAAGAGGATAGTAACTAAAGTACAGGCAACTATATACAAATTTGTATGAACAGTCTTGATATAGTGTGGTTCAGGGTTGCATAAAAATGTGATTTTTTTTATAAATAATTAAAAAAAAAAAAAAATCGGATTTATTTGATTTAAATCGGATTTATTTGATTTAAATCGTTTTTTTGGATTTAAAGAGGATTTGTTTATAAAATTTTTTTTTAAGTAAACTGTTTCATTTTAGATGTTTAAATCTTGTTTTCAGTAATAAATTAACAATTTTTGAAGTGAGAACAGTAACAAAATGAACACAGTAATAGAATACACACTAAACAGTTGCATCAAGAAGTACAAGTAGGCTCTGAATTTCACTCAGTTGTTTGAGTCTGACAAACATGTACATGTCTTTGTCCACGTCCTCACGTTTGTCCTCAACAGAAAAGGTTCTGTAGAATGCAACCAGCTTAGCTGCTTTTTCATTTCCCAATCTGTTGCGTGTTTTGGACTGTACAAAAATCCTTTCAATTCCTGCACTTGATGAAACTGCAGTGAACATCTGCTTCAGAAGATTTACTACAGAAGTGTCTAACTGAAGTTGAGCTGCGTAGGACAACCACCAGGCTAGAGGAGATACTTGGCATCCACTTCAAACATGTATAGTGCAAATGGTTTCATGGATGCATGAAAGTTGATGATGACCTGCATAATTTGACGATTATTGGCATGAGCAAACTCTATAGCAGTCTCAATTTCAGCAGGACTAAGCTTTACTCCTCTGTACCTAGGATCAAGTTGATTAGCCAGCAAGTGGGCATCTGTGAGTGCAATTTTAGCTATTGCCTTTGCCATCTTTACTACATTGCTCTAGTGTCCAATCTCTTCAAGATCATCTAACAGCTTCTTCCACACTTGTACGACATCACAGATTGTGCAGTTGCGTCTTTGTGCATGATCCAGAGCTACAGCTACATCGTTTGATTTAAATCGTGCAACCCTGTTGATTTAAATCATGAAAGGTCAGGACCGGATGTGGTCCAAATAACATTAAGAAAAATATGGCATTAAACAACGAGGTATCATAGGAAGAGCACTGAAGCATTTCTGAAAGCGCGGTATACTACTAATATTAGATATAACTTCTTAATATGCCCATAACCACCATCTAACAGCCAACAAAATTATATAAAATAAGAATATTAGTCACCGAGTTCTGTGACCAAATAATGGCAAGAGGCCTCAGACATACTACTAGATGTACTTTTCATTCAAAATACATGTTTCTATTTGAAACAAAACCAGTTATTTGTGTAAGGTTTTACTATAAAAGATAGTTATAATTTGTGATACCACTTGTAATGTATAACGGATGACATAGTTACTCACAATATAGGGGGAGATTTATCAAATCTTGGAGAGAAATAAAGTGAAGTTGCTCATAGCAACCAATCAGCTTCTAAGTGTCATTTTACAGACTGTGCTAGATATATTACAGTAGCTGATTGGTTGCCATGAGCAATTTCTCCACTTCATCTCTCTCTCTCTCCAAGACTTGATAAATCTCCCCCATAGTAATATATTTTTTATTATGATACTACACATATTTTACATCTAGTGATTTCAGTATTTTCTTCCAGATATTAGACCTACCTGTGCTGCTTATGTTGAAATGGAAATAAAAAATGTATTCTAAAAACAAACCTAATGTGCTTTTAGAGTAATACAAACCCACATATAGTTGTGTGTGATCCAACAGGTTATAACAGAGTGCATATAAATATTCAGTAAACAACATACCAGTCAAGACAGTAATAACAGAATCATCTCTTGTCGCCTCTTCTAAAGCCAGACCAATCTCCTCATACATCTGAAATAAAAAAATAAAGCCAATAAAAACTGGCATTTAGGACTAGGAATATAAATTAGGGAAATGTTCAAAAAGAAATGAGACTATTCTGCAGAAATTTCATGTTTCGCCGGCATTTGGCCTCAAGTATTCCCAGTCCTACAACATCCACACCACATGGCAGAGTGAATGAAAGTCATCGTTCCCCATATAGACTAACATTCTATAAATATGAATTTACAAATGCAGTGCAGAATGGCATTCCGAAAAATGGCAAAAGAAAAGAACAACTCAAATAGTATTTGCCAGAAATTCTCGCTTCTGCAATTTTGCCTCAAAACTTAAATCAGAATTTTAGATAATGACTACTTGTTTGCTTAGCAATAATATAAATTAAAAATCATACTGGCTACAACACATTATCACTATAAACTGACTGTCAGAGTTAACTGAAAAAAAAAAAAAAAAACCCAAAAAGCAAAGTTGCTGTCAAGAGAGAGCGTGTCAAAAAACAACATTAAACTCAGAAACTGACATGCCCCTGGCATAAGAAACTGCTTAAAGTCAGTGGTAAGCCATAATTCACTGGCAAAATCTCAATGGTCTGTTTCCAATTACTAACAGCCCATAATAAGACATGAGGAGATCTAGCAAGTGTACTTTTACTGTATTTTCTCATGCAGGCAAATGCAGTGGAAGCATAATTAGGTCAAATTGATATATGTCAACAGTAAGCAGAGACACACTGGACAAAACAATACACAAAGACAATACAACATGTACTTCACCTGCAAAGTGATAGCATTCTTCTTTTCTGGCCTATCCAGAAATATTGTAGTTATATTATTCTGACAAGAAACTTGTAGTGTTTCATATTTCTGTTCAGCTCCTGATGATGTCGATAATAGATTTGTGGTAGGAGACTCAGAAGAGATGAGATTAGAAACAATTTCTATATAAGATTGTCTGGCTTCATCCTGAACACACACATAGAAAAAAAAAACAATTAATTTCCTTGTAGAGTGCGCAATAAACTGTATTCTCTCCATTCTATCAGTTAAGAAAAGAAAAGGGATGTTTCAAAATGGATATATATAAAAATAAGTGTTGGATGTTCTTTTTACACAGCCAGCAATTCATTTTAGGGTTTGTTAACATATGTGAGAATTTCTTCCAAAGTCATTATTTATTTTAAATGCATTCTTTTAAAAAGACTGTAATAACAATTTGTTGTGTGGGTAAGATAATAATTCTCTGTATATTGAAAGATATAGATTTTTTTTTTTAATAGAAAAAGTAGAATTTTTAATGCTTGCCAAATAGAGCAAAAAACTTGACTCAAAATATTTCCATCTACAAATACATTCAAGATAATTAAACAATTTAAGAATTATAGCATTAATTGATGATTTAATCTTACCTCAATAGTTAAGCTTATCAAATTGTTTTTTATTACCTATGGCATAGTTCCCTTAAAAAAAATATTCAGGTATTTGCTGAGGCTTAGTTAATTAAACAATGGCCTCAAGATAGTGAATACCCATTGTATATTTTCCAGTATCGGGATGTATTTAAACCAGTGGTTCACAAACTTTCTTGAATCACAGTGTGCTCGAGTGTCAGCATTTTTTTCTTGGCAGCCTTAGGCCAAAAGTTTCTTATTTTGAAATTCAGCGGTTCTTCCTACAAACATTAGGCTGAGCAAGGGGGTTCAATGTGACCATCGCACCAATGTACTTCTGTTTGTAGTTTAGAAGTTAATTTTCTTTTCTAGTCCTGTGGTATCAATACACATTTTAGATTATTCTCGTTATATAGATAACATCTTTTTATGGTGTACAGGTGACAAAATAGACTTGTGCTGTTTATTGGAGAACCATAATAAAACTTTTAGTCCTGTTAACCTTTCTTACACAATAGATGTAGATTCAATCAATTTTTTGCATGTCACTATTAGAAAACAAGGCCCACTGATCGCAACATGCTACTTTCCTTCTCTAGTTTCCATTCTAAAACCTTACAATAGGGCTTATCTTTTTCACAGATATTATGCAGGTATATGGTTAAAATTACTAAACAGTGATTTTGCTGGGGGTTTGAACCCATATTGATTTATTTTTCAGTGGTTTGGACAGATATTCTCAAACCACCGGCAATGTTCAGCATTTTAGAAATGTCCAAACCCCCGGTGATTGGGTTCAGACCGCAGGAAAATATATATAAAAATGGACTTGAAATAAAACATCTTATGGAAATATACTTTGGCCCAGGACATTACATTGTAGTTAAATAAATAAATATAATAAATATTATATAATAAGAGTTATGGTATAACATGCCTTCGTTAACTCTTTTTCTTCGAGGTCCATGGGGTCCACAGCCATTACTCTGGGGTATATGGATTCATCCAGGCACCAAACAGTTAATCCAAGCTCTCAGCTCCCAGGATGCACAAGGTCCCCCCTATATACCCTGCCCCTGGTCACATGCAGTCAGTTGTTCTGTTTGGTGCAAGAAGGCACCACACTAACAGTGGGACTGCTGGAGCAGTCCCGAAGACCAAGTTTTTTTTTTTTTTTTTTTAGTATTACTGTTGCACTCTCCTGTTTGTATTTCCTGATAAACCTTAGAATAAGGGAAACCGGAAGAAACAAAAAATACGCCAGTCTGAAGTTTCACCCTACTGCCAGAGCGTCTACAAACTCAGCCACAGGATCCCTGGTTCTGGCCCGAACCCGGGGACCCTGTGGCTGTGACCCGAGGCATGTGGTCTACCACTGGAAGTTCCCATCTGTCCACAAGGCTCCGCAACCCCTGTGGCTGAAAAGCCCACTCTCTGGCATGTATATGCTGCTGGCTTACGAAGTCCACTTTCAAATTGAGGACTCCTGGTATGAACACAGCTGGTCCTGCTGGAAAAACTACATTCTGCCAAAATCAGAATGTTTGCTACTTTCGCTATGACAGCCTGGCTCCAAGTGCCTTCCTGATGGGTGAGGTAGGCTACTGCGGTATCAATGTTGGTTTGTATTTGTACAGGCCTGCTCCTTTAGCATTTACTGAGCTTCAACAAGCGTTCTTGAATACTGCCTTTAGTTCCAGGACGTTCATGGACAGACTGCTTTCCGTTGTTGTCCATCTTCCCTGAAACGTGTGTCGACCTGTCCATGCTCCCCAACTGCGGAAGCTGGCATTGTTCGTGAGGAGTACCCAATCTGGATCCAGAATGGGTGACCCTTGTTGAGATGGTACATCTGCAACCACCATGACAGGGACAGTCATACTTATGGTGAGAGACAGATTGTGTGTGCCTTGATTTGGAAATCCAGGCCGTACCATGGCCGGGCACCTAACAGCTCCTGATAGAGAAAGGACTGCCCTGAGGCAGGCTTCAAGTCTCTTATCAGTGGAACATTTAAAGGCAGATAACGATGGTACTGGAAAGGGATATAAGGCGTCAACCTTTTGCCCTTACTTCCTCCGAATAGATGCTGAGATTTCACTACTTTCTGGAAAAGCAGAGTACATGGACACAGGAAGAATTTCGGGCCAAGGTGGGAGATGAACCCACAACCTCTGCGCTGGGAGGCAGGAATGCTAACCACTACACCATCTGTGCTGTCGGCGCTAACAATAATATACTGCAAATTTATGTGTGTGCAGCAAATAAAACAAAGGGGATTTTGTCATGATTTGATCAAAGCATTTAAGCCTGCAGCCCAGCATCAAGGGACCCCATTTTTCTGCAGGTCCCTAACACTAGCATATATGCCTAGCACATCATTACATTGCAGTTAAATGTACTCACCTCCTAGATACAGAGGGACACATCTATACAGGGCTGGCTGTTAGCCACACCCAACTAGGCTTTTTATAGCCTTAATTAAAACAAAACAGAAAAGAAATATGCCCGCGCTCGGTTTTACCCATATTTTTTTTTAAAGAAAACAGTAGCATAAGGCCACATCAGTTTGCAAGATCTTTATGCATATATCGCAAAATAGTTAAATAGGTACTAAATCACAATCAACCCAATTCAGTATGATTCCAGTGTTTACACCTTCCTAGTAGCAAGGCAGACACAGGGATAAACCAACTCTCCCCTTACCCTGGTCAGCATTCAACTGACAGATTTTCCCTAATTAATTAGGAGGGAGGAGAATGGGCAGCCCGTTTTCCACAAGAATGTGAACCACAATTTAGCCACTACAGCTGGGGCCAATTGGAGCACTTCTTTTACAAAGGCACAATGTGATGTGCTAACCTTCACAAACTAGTAAATGTGAAGTACAGTTATAACTGACAGTCTCCCAGAAACCACAAAGGCAGCATAACTCAGCCTCTGTATAACCTGCCTACCCAAGCAGAGGTATATTGGTCCATAATCTGGGAAAAGGAAACCCCAGGGAGTTCCTGTCCAGAAGCTGGTAGGTTTGACTGATGTAGTGACTACTTAACAGTTTTGTATAAAATCTATCAGCACAAGGGCTTACGCCCCGTTTTTCAGATTCTTTGGACATAACACGGATTTTCCAAAATCCCATGTGACCATGTTTCACACCCAAATTTCCCACACACCTGTATTAGAGGGTTATGAGGAGAAACAGCAGTGATAGGTTATAACTGACAGTTATTTACACATGAAAAGACAGCACCACACACAGCAGATTTTCATAAGTCACATATAATGCATATATATTAAGTATATGCCTTTCAAACCCTTAATTTACTACGAACAGCCTGAGGCCTAGTAGAATATAGAGCTCTGTATGACCAGTCCTAAGGCACCTGTAGTAGAGGGCTATAAGGAGAGACAGCAGTGCTAGGTTAAATTTTGTAACACACAGCTTTTAAAAAGGCCACAAATAATGCATACATATATACTCTTAGCAGAGTCTATGCAATCCAGGCTCCCAATGAACTACGAACAGCCTGAAGCTTAGTAGCATATGGAGCTTATAACAGAGTGGCTTATCTATGCAAGGAACTGTGTACACATGTGAAAATGCCACACCTTTAATTACCAAAGTACCTACAGCACCTGGTATTCCCAGGTGGTCTACCATCCAAGCACTAACCAGCCCCAATACTGCATAGCTCCAAGATCAGACCAGTGTGGTGTGGCTGTAGCTCCTTCAGTGAATGCGATCGGGAATCGTGCGCTCGTAGCACAAAGACTGAGCGCTACTTTGAGTGACAGAGTGCCGTTTGTGGGTGGTGACAGGGGAAGGTGCTTGTAAACAGGAGAGTGGTGCTGCGATCGCAGGCGTGTATGGGTGTCAAAACGGAAGTTTTATGGGTGTGCATAATTAGCATGGATGCGTCATTGTACACGTCACTTGGTTGTATTTCAGCCTGCAGTGATTGCAGTGCTTGTGGTGGGGTAGGGTCTACCTCAAGCGCTGCTTGCAGCTCCGATGGGTCTGATTAATCGAACACTTCCTGGAAATGACATGTGCCAAGTAAGAAAAGTGGGCGTCTTTATACCGGCATGCGCACACTCTGCCGTCGCTCTCTAAGACAGAGGGCGTCCTTACACCGGACCATGCGATCGCGGAAATTGCATACCCGACCCCTTTTGGATGTGAGCGATTGCGGCTTAGCGTCCGGGTCTGAATAGCCCCCTTAGTCTCTGTGGTGTCACAAGTATAATCTTATGAATGGTGGACGAGCATAAAAAAGTTAACCCTAATGTATTTCTCATTATTTAACAGCTTCTGACTGCTCAAGCATCTTCAGCTAGTGTAAAGAAATTTTTCTTCTTTCGGTTTAGTTCATTCGAAGCTTCGAAACAGGCTGGGAACTGAAACGGCCTCTAAACTAGTTTTTTTATTAAAAATGTTTAATGCCAGTGACACTACCAGTTCTAATGCGTAACTCCCTTTTTTTGTGTTTGTGTGTTTCTCTGAAAAGTACTTTTGCATGTTTTAATTATGTTTAGTCTAAAATTGGTTTTATTGAAAGATATCAAATAAATCATATCAAACCCTAATAACTTTGGTTTGTTAATGTTAGAAAGCATTAAAACGTGATTGATCAAGGCAAACAAGATTCTTTTTTTTTCTCATTTAAACATTAATGCAAAAAAACTGGTTTAAACCAAAAAAACTGTTTTTTTTTCCAGCCTTG
Source organism: Taudactylus pleione (assembly GCA_031769625.1). Classification (NCBI taxonomy): domain Eukaryota; kingdom Metazoa; phylum Chordata; class Amphibia; order Anura; family Myobatrachidae; genus Taudactylus; species Taudactylus pleione. The sequence goes on along the minus strand of JAUIMM010000115.1, from coordinate 16,566,781 downwards.
CCAGCCTCACTTGTGAAAACCATATAACACAATAAGCGCATCTGATTTCCTGATTAAGTTGGTACGATCCACAAAGATACGAAGGGCTTGAACCACATCCAGGGAAGCTTCACCTGTAGAAAGTTTTGAAGACTGAAAAGCCAGGACTACAATTTCTTCATTCATATAAAAACGGGATACCACCTTCGAAAGGTAACCCGTCCGTGTACAGAGGACAGCTCTATTCTGATGAAAATTTAAATATGGGGAGCGACATAAAAGCCATGCCAAATTAGAAACTCTGCAAGCTGAGGAGATATCGAGGAGAAAAAGTGCCTTTGCAGTCAACCATTTGAGGTCCACTTTGTCAAAGGGCTCAAAGGGAGGAGCCTGCAGCACCCTGAGAACCAAGGATAAATCCCACGGTGCCACTGGAGGGACAAATGGAGGTTGAAGACGGAGAACACCCTGCAAAAATGTTCTAACATCCGGCAGAGGAGCAATTCTGCGCTGGAACAAATCTGACATTGCAGAAACCTGAACTCTCAAGGTAGCAAGGCGAAGACCTATGTCTAGTCCAGCCTGGAGAAAAGCAAGAACTCGGGAGACCCTGAAAACCTCAGGGTCATACTTTCTGTGGGCACACCATTGAAAAAAGGAAAGAGGAAGGCTTTCTTGCCCTGAGCTAGTCTGAATCACAGAAGTAGAAAAACCCTTAGCTTTTAAGTAGGAAAACTCAAGAGCCACGCCGTCAAAGCCAGACTAGGTAGATCCGGATGTAGGCAGGCACCCAGTCCTAGCAAATCCGACTATGGAGGAAGAGGATTGTCTAAGGATAGACATGTCAGATCAGTGAACCAATGTCGCCTGGGCCAATCCGGGGCTATAAGTATCACCTTGCCGCCTTCTTGCTTATATCTTATGAGGACCCTTGGTAGGAGGGAGATTGGAGGAAACCAGTATAGCTACCTGAAATTCCATCTCACCGCCAGAGCGTCCACGAAGGCGGCTAAAGGGTTTCTTGTCCTGGTTTACCTGGAGGCCTTGTGGTTTTGACGCGATGCCATGAGGTCTACGTCCCCAATTGTCCACCAGGAGCTGAAAGATGTCCGGGTGGAGAGCCCATTCTCCGGCGTGTATGTCCTGACGACCTAGGAAATTTGCTTCCCATTTGAGGACTCCTGGGATGAATATTTCCAAGATTGCTGGAAGATGGCATTCTGCCCAAACCAGAATGTTTGCCACTTCCCTCATGGCTGCCGGACTTCGTGTGCCTCCCTGATGGTTGATGTAGGCCACTGTGGTCGCGTTGTCGGATTGAATCTGGACCAGCTTGTCCTAAAGGAGGTCCTGTGCCAGAATAAGCGCCTTGTGCACTGCACAAAGCTCTAAAATATTTATGGGCAGGTGACCTTCCCGATCCATCTTCCCTGAAAGGCGTGATGACCTGTCAAAGCGTCCCATCCTTGAAGACTTGCGTCTGTGGTGAGGAGAACCCAATTTGAGATCCATAATGGGTGACCCTGGTTTAGATGGGCCCCCAGGAGAGAGAGCTGAACCTCTGGCGAGATGAGGATCATTTGAGACCTTATCACATGATACTGACTGTCCCACTGAGACAGAATACATCGCTGCATGGGCCTGGAATGAAACTGGGCATATGCCAACATGTCGAAGGTAGATACCATGGACACCAGGACCTGCATTGCTGAGTGAACTGATACTCTTTGATTGTGGAGCAATTTGCATACCCACAATTGTATAACAGAAATCTTCTCTCCTGGTAGAAAGACCCCTTGTGCCAGAGAATCTAGTAGCGCCCCCAGAAGAACCATGTGTTGAGTTGGAGAAAGAGAAGACTTTTTCCAATTGACTATCCAACCGCGGTCCTGTAGACAGGCAATTGTCAGCTGGAGATGACTTTGTAACATCTCCGGAGACTGCGCCAATATTAGGAGGTTGTCCAAGTATGGCAGTATCCTGACTCCTTGTCGTCTGAGATGAGCCGTCATGACTGCCATTATCTTGGTAAAACACCAGAGAGGCTGTGGACAGACCAAAGGGCAGAGCTTGAAACTGGTAATGTTGCTGATGAACAGCAGACCTCAGAAACACTTGGTGAGAGTGGCAATAGGCACATGCAGATACGCATTCTGTATGTCCATGGAAACCATGAAATCCCCAGGCTCCATTGCCAGCATAATTGACCGTAGGGTTTCCATACAAAACTTGGGCACATGGCTAAACCTGTTGAGAGATTTTAGATTCAGAATAGGGCGATGAGACCCATTTGGCTTCTGAATCAAAAATAAATTTGAATAATAACCCCTTCCCTGTTGGGCCACAGGAACAGGGATTATTACCCCTGAAACCAGCAGGGCACAAACAGCCTCCTGAAGGGCCAGGGCCTTGACCGGGTCTGATGGAGGAGTTGTACAAAAAAAAAAAAACTTCAGAGGGTAATGGCTCTGAAATGGAAGGGCATATCCTTGAGGGCCCACTTCTCGAACCCAAGCATCCGTTGTTGTCTGATGCCAGGCGTAGGAAAACTGGAGAAGTCTGCCTAACACCCTGAGAGCCCCCAGGTGGAGGCCCGCCCCATCAGGCAGATGGCTTATCATCCGGCTTGGAAGCTGGACGTCTGGCCGACCATGATTTCTTGGTCTGCGGTCTGTTCTTCCTGCGGAAATTATTTTGTCTGGAAAAAGACTGTCTCTTTGCCCTTCCTTGCGGGGGAAAGGTCCGAAACGAAGAGTGCCTATATTTAGAGATAGTCGCAGATGGCAATCCAGCAGATTTTGCTGCTGTCAAGGTAGCTACGATTTTATCCAATTCTGGACCAAACAACATCCTGCCAGCAAAAGGCAGAGGTTGAAGGGCTCTCTTAGATCCCGTATCTGCCTTCCAGTACTTCACCCAAAAGTAAAGCATCCTGAGAAAATTCATGTGTGGGGTGCTTCTCAGCCAAGGGAGTGGGATCACTCACAATTTTGCCTAAGAACACAGCCATGAATAAAGAATGGTACAAAAACATCTTCCAAGAGCAATTTCTCCCAACCATCCAAGAACAGTTAGGTGACAAACAATGCCTTTTCCAGCATGATGGAGCACCTTGCCATAAGGCAAAAGTGATAAGTGGCTCAGGGAACAAAACATCAAAATTTTGAGTCCATGGCCAGGAAACTCCCCAGACCTTAATCCCATTGAGAACTTGTGGTCAAGCCTCAAGAGGCGGGTGGACAAACAAAAACCCACAAATTTGACAAACTACCAGCATTGATTAGGCATAATTTGATTGATAGCATGCCAGGGCGAATTGCAGAGGTCTTGAAAAAGAAGGGTCAACACTGCAAATACTGACTCTTTGCATAAACTTAAATGTAATTGTCAATAAAAGCCTTTGACACTTATGAAATGCTTGTAATTTTACTTCAGTATACCATAGTAACATCTGACAAAAAGGTCTAAAAAAAACTGAAGCATCAAACTTTGTGAAAACCAATACTTGTGTCATTCTCAAAACTTTTGGCAATGGCTGTATATATGAATAAAGGATACAAAAATGCACACAGATGATTGAAAAGAATATTTTATCACCTCATTTACTTGATATATTTTTCACATCTCTTATATTTTTGAATACTTCACTGATATTTATAGATATAACACTGCCAATCATATTAGATCGATTTTGGGGTAACTTTGTGGTGATAAATCTGAATATTACTTCGGTTTCACAAAAGATTGGCTCTAAGTTTTATGAAACATAGACGAGAAACAAACAAAAAAAAAAACACAATAGACAACAGTCAACTGACTGCTGGGGATGTAGTCATGTGACCGTAATACTGGGGACGCCATCCCAAACGAAGGTAAGTCTGGGGCATCCTTAGCGTTAGCCAAGGGGGGGGGGGGGGCGCGAGTGGGGATAGGATCAGGGAGCCTAGCGGGGTTAGGTTTTGGTGGGGGGGGAGAGAATAGGGTTAGGCACCCCTGGTTGGTCGGCAGATTACTTAAATAGAAAGTGGGAATATTCTAGAGTGATTGCGGAGTGAACGCCTACAATATTCATGGATTCTCATAGGCACGTGTTATGGGCAAGTTCGGTATTACTTGTGAGTAGTCATTATCTCAAGACCTAGAGCCAATTCACACCCTACATTTGTTCAAAAGAGCCGCATATCACTGAGGAACCATCCTTTCACCTACTCATACCAAAAAACCCTACGTGATGACCAAAAGATTTCAAATTGTGATACATTGGTCACTAAGACCTTCTCCCAGTCTTCAGTAGTCCACTGGCAGTGCTTCATGGCCTCTCTTTTTGGGCCCTCTTTTTATTTTGCCATCTTAGCAATTGCTTTTTTACTACCACTCGACCTGCCAAACCTGCAGCTTAAAGTCTTCTCTTCACAGTTGAAATTGTGACTTGCTTACTTCGACCAGTATTAAGCTGTGCTTGAAGCTGGTGTCTTGTGAGCCGCAAGCTGTTGACTCTAAAAACCTATCTTCTGATTCTGATGTGGCTTTGGGTCTGTCAGACCTCTTCCTGCTTGTGTTTTCTCCAGTTTCCAAGTGCCTTTTGATGGTGTAGGAAACTGTACTCATTGACACCTTAGTTCTCTAATGGAAATACCTACACTATTAATGGTTATAATGGTCTGTTAATCTTGCTTTTCTCCCATTAAGATAACAATATACTACTTCCTGCAGTGCAATATTGCCCAAATAATGTTTCCGAGGGTGAAAGTCTTTCCAACACTGTTTTTATACAGATGTGGATTGAAAGATCTACAGTAAAATGGTAGACAATGTCTAGATAGACACCAGGGGGTAAATTTACTAAGATGGGAGTTCTATTAAGAAGTGATGTTGCCCATAGCAACCAATCAGATTCCCGGTATTATCTTCTAGAAGTTGCTAGATAAATGAGAAGTAGAATCTGATTGGTTGCTATGGGCAACATTACTTCTTAAATAGAACTCCCATCTTAGTAAATTTACCCCCTGATGTTAGACAGTCAATAGATCGACAGGGACAAAAGATCGACAGCGAGAAAGGTCGACAGGGACAAATGGTCAACAGGGTCAATAGGGTGGCACAAAAATGATAAACACATTTTTCTTTGTTTTCTAACCCTAATCTTCACCCTGGATGTCCCTTCTAGAGTCTAACCCTAACCCTCTGGTAAGTGCATAACCCTAAACCTCCTTCATGGTGCCTAACCCTAAAAAAACACACACACAAAAAAAAACAAAAAACGTGTTGACCATTTTTGTGTCAAACCTTTTATCCTGTCAACCATTTGTAGCCGTCGACCTTCTTATATGTTGACCTTTAGTGTGTCAACCTTTTGTCCCTGTCGGCCTATTGACTGTCTAACATCTGGTGTCTATCTAAACATTGTCGACCTTTTTACTGTAGATCTTTAGACTGGATCCCTTTTTATACAGACTGGGGATTTGTAATTAAGTATTTAACAGAAATTGGGACACTTGTACTGTAGAACACATCTGCATCAACTTTCAAGGCTTAAATTACTTTCATTGCTGCAGAACAGCTGTAAGTTCTTTACTTGTTCCCTGAAAATAGCCTTTTTTTTTTAGAACTCTGACATTTACATTATTTTTCACTTTTTTTTTTTTTTTAATGTCTAGCATTTTACCACTCGCCTTTTTACCATTTCATGTTATTCACTGGACTTTTGAATGGTAGTGTGTGTGATTATATATTATACACACACACTCAAATGTGTACATATTCACATGACAGGTACTCATGCTGTTTCAAGTATGTAGGATCCAGATTATTTGGCGATTTTAATGTCAATATTCAGACAGATTCTCCAATTTATAGGCAGCCAGCAAAGAGAATGAAGGGCACATGTTATGTGGCTGGAATGGAGCTAGTTAGTTGATAGCTTGGCTACTGCATTTTATACCAGCTGCAAGTGGAGCAATTATTCTTCTTTGTACCCAGGTACAGTGCACTACATTAGTCCAAGTGTGAGTGTAGTGAGATCTTCTCATGAATTTAAATGTTTGACTCTGGCCATGTTCCTCAGTCATTAGAAAACATGAAACTGGTTGCTGATATGAATTGACTGTACTCCTCTATTAAAACTCTGACATCTTTTGTGACAGGATCGACCTACTGCGCGCCAGTAAGAGTTTATAGATTGTTTGTAATTTTGCTTACAATCGGTCAAACCAAACACTTTCAGACTTAGTGCTAATTCAGCAGTGCACGCAATTGCACTGCTGAACGCAGATTCCCTATTATCGGGAACCTGCGCATGCACAGGAACTATTCTGCAAGTGTGCAGAATGGGTCCTGCTAACAAGCACGCTAGCCCTTGAATGCCTCTGCCTGACTGACTGAGGCATTTAAGAAGCGGTGCACGGGAGGCAGGCGTTCCTGGAAACAGGGTGTATCCGTCCCGTTTAACAAGAGTTGCCAGCCCAGAGACTGCGTGGACGTACAGTCTGCTGGGCTCGCAAGCCAGCCAGTCTGAGTAAGCTGAGGCTTACTCAGCTGGCCGGCCGCCCAGCGCCGTCCACCATCGCGACCATCGATGGTCGAGATGGTGCTCCCAGCACTGCAACGCTGGGATCTCAAATGCAGAAGGGGGTGTGTCATACACCTTCTGCTGTATTTGCATGATTACAAGGATCGCATTGCAAAGCAGCCTGCGAGCAGCTTTGCAATTGCGATCCTTGCAGAATCAGACCCTTGGTCAACAACATGATGCCCTAGTTGCTGCCAGTACCAGGCACCTGGAACTACTCTTTGCTGCATAGGCAAATGCAGGGGGGGTTTCCGTCTGCCTGGAAACCCCCCCTCCCCAGCACATACCATGACCACAGTAGAAATAGTAATATAATAGAATTTTACTAGTGCTACATGTTCTTCTCAGTATCACAAATTAAACAATTAGCACCACCTGTGGATCTTTTAACATGTATCAGCCAGTAATAAATAACCTGTGCACCAAATCTGGAAAACATGCACTGTTAGGGATGCACTGCTATAGAGCCCAATATGTAAATATATATCCAGGGCAGTGCTAGGTTCTTCTGCTGCTCCTCCAGGCTCCCAGACTTGCTCCAATGCTCTGGAATGGTGCTCACATCTAAAATAAAGACATTCAGCTCAGGCAGGATGGCTTACTGCCGCATCGAATGACTTACTGTGATCCTGTATATGCTGGAATTATGACACACAATACACATTGTTTGACGCATATTAAAGCTGGTTAAGTACTAATTCTGCCCACTCGCTCTAAAATCAAGCATTTGGAAACTCCCCTCTAGAAATCCTGCGTTTGCCACTGTGTTGGTTGCACTTCCTAACCCTTTCCTGACCACATAACGTGGATGAGGGGTGCCATGAAGCAGGCCAACCAAGGTCTCTAAACACTAGGTTCAACAAAGGACAGTTAAGGAATGGATTAGAGTGTCAGTAGTTCATAAGAGCTGTTACACAGACACAGACTTTTTCCACATTTTGTTATGTTACAGCCTTTTTCCAAAAAGGAATAAATTCAAATTTGTCCTCAAAATTCTACACACAATACCCCATAATGGCAACATGTAAAAAGTTTTTTGGGAGATTTTTGCAAATTTAATAAAAAAAAAAAGAAAACTAAGAAATCACATGTACATAAGTATTCACAACCTTTGCTCAATACTTTGTTGATGCACCTTTGGCAGTAATTACATCCTCAAGTCTTCTTGAATATGATGCCACAAGCTTGGCACACCTATCTTTGGACAGTTTCACTCATTCCTCTTTGCAGCACCTCTCAAGCTCCATCAGGTTGGATGGGAAGCGTCGGTGTACAGCCATTTTCAGATCTCTCCAGAGATGTTCAATCGGATTCAAGTCTGGGCTCTGGCCGGGCCACTCAAGGACATTCACAGAGTTGTCCTGAAGCCACTCTTTTAATATCTTGGCTGTGTGCTTAGGGTCGTTATCCTGCTGAGAGATAAACCGTCGCCCCAGTCTGAGGTCAAGAGCGCTCTGGAGCAGGTTTTCATCCACAATGTCTCTGTACATTGCTGCATTCATCTTTCCCTCTATCCCGACTAGTCTCCCAGTTCTTGTCGCTGGAAAACATCCCCACAGCATGATGCTGCCACCACCATGCTTCACTGTAGGGATGGTATTGGCCTGGTGATGAGCGGTGCCTGTTTTCCTCCAAACATAACGCCTGGCATTCACGCCAAAGAGTTCAATCTTTTGTTTCTCATGGTCTGAGAGTCCTTCAGGTGCATTTTGGCAAACTCCAGGCAGGCTGCCATGTGCTTTTTACTAAGGAGTGGCTTCCGTCTGGCCACTCTACCATACAGGCCTGATTGGTGGACTGCTGCAGAGATGGTTGTCCTTCTGGAAGGTTCTCCTCTCTCCACAGAGGAATGCTGTAGCTCTAACAGAGTGACCATCGGGTTAGTGGTCACCTTCCTGTATAGGGCCCTTCTCCCACGATCGCTCAGTTTAGACGGCCAGCCAACTCTAGGAAGAGTCTTGGTGGTTCCGAACTTCTTCCATTTACGGATGATGGAGGCCACTGTGCTCATTGGGACCTTCAAAGCAGCAGATATTTTTCTGTACCCCAGATTTGTGCCTCGAGACAATCCTGTCTCGGAAGTCTACAGACAATTCCATAGACTTCATGCTTGGTTTGTGCTCTGACATGCACTGTCAAGTGTGGGACTTTATATAGACAGGTGTATGCCTTTCAAAATCATGTCCAATCAACTGAATTTACCACAGGTGGACTCCAATTAAGCTGTAGGAACATCTCAAGGATGATCAGTGGAAACAGGGTGCACCTGAGCTAAATTTTGAGCTTCATGGCAAAGGCTGTGAATACTTATGTACATGTGATTTCTTAGTTGTTTTTTTTAATTTTATTAAGTTTGCAAAAATCTCAAAAACGTTTTACACGTTGTCATTATGGGGTATTGTGTATAGAATTTTGAGGACAAAAATGAATTTATTCCATTTTGGAATAAGGCTGTAACATAACAAATGTGGAAAAAGTGAAGCGCTGTGAATACTTTCCGGATGCACTGTATATATGCTCACTCTAGCACCCTGCACCTGTTAAAACCCATGCAGTTCCTCTTTCCTGCCTGGGGTGTCGCTCTCTGCTCTAATGCTTATAGCACACAAACTGCTTAATCTCAGCAGTTTGTTGCATCAGCTGAGTGTGCTAGAAGCACCAGTGCAGAAAGCGACACCCCTGGCAGTCTAGAGGAACTGCACGGCTGTGACAGATGCAGGGTGCTAGAATGAAGACTATATATATATATTTTTCATTAGGGTACACCTGTATATTTCCTTATTATGCACTGCCTTGTTCGCTAGTATGAGAGCACATAACATGGCATGCTCTAAGCATATAGCTTATCTCCAAATAAATACAATTAAGTTCATTTGCAGGAAAGATTAGTATGCCCTTATTACACAAGCAGGAAATAATGCCTTGCATGAAATGAAGACTCATAACTTAAGTGTGAACAAGTGTCTTACCTTTGTTAAACTTCCAAGAGAATTCCAGGCATCCCACTTTGCCTTGTTTACAAAGTCCAACATACTTGGTTTAGGAGTACTACAAATTCCTTGTGTTCCCTTCAAAGAGACAAAATAAAAAATAAACCTTTTCGGCAAACTTTTTTTTTGTTTAACTAGAGAGCGAAGTCCTAAGGTTAAAGATAACAAAATATATTTTTTTCAGTCATGTACTTGTCAAGCATACAAATTCCCTGATGAATGACTAATATATTGAACTGTGTACTCTAGACACCATACTTAAAACATAAAAGTCATAATCAAATACAGTGCCTTTCTAACTTATCACTACAGAAGATATCTATGCAGATGTATATATCAGGTGGAGTATCTGGGCCATAGGTGAGATAATGGGAATAAACTACTACTAACTACTTTATAAGAATCTTAGGAGTACTGTAACGGAGTTCAATGACTGTGTCAAGGCGCACACTACAGGTTACAAAGGGATTTGGTTTACTCACACACACATACCTTTACATCTCTAAACATATGCACAGACATGCAATAATACATTAATACATAGTGGGTTGGGTACGGGATGCTGGCGCGGGATCCCGGCGGTCAGAATTCCAACCAGGTTTCAATGCCAACGGCTAAAGCTAAGTACACCTAACCTAATGCCTAACCCCACCCCTAACCCTCCCCGTGCCTAAAGCTAACCTCCCCCTCTAATGCCTAAACCTAACCATCCTGTACACACAGCAAGATGGATAGATATATCTGCCATCGCCTGTGCAGCACAGCCGACGCAATATTTCCGTGAACTACGTTGTTCACATACATATGGCTGGTAGACACTGGCTGACGGGCACACGATATATTGGCCAATCAACTGATCGCCCAATATAGCTGCCAGTGTGTACCCAGCTTCACATGGCATAATTATTCAGCTTACACTTGTCTTTACGGTCTATAAAAGGTAAAAAGGAAGTGTCCCATTACCATTATTTTATAAGCCATTTTAGAATACAAACACCATGCAATTACTGTTGAGCCATGCCAATCAAGGAAACATGCTCCATCTGTATATACACAATATAATTTAAACTGCACACATGACAATCTCTCCCCCTCTCTCCCCCTCCATCTATCTATATATCTAGCTGACTATCACATAAAAAATGTTCTGACCCATACTGTCCAGTGAAGGGATATATGGAAAAATATATATTTCAAGCCAAGTACAAAGTGGAAACTCATAAAGAGATAGGTCATGTTTTAGTACAGTGGCACGACAGTACAGTGGTCACCACTGTGGTCTCAAAGCACTGTGGCCATTGGCTTAATTTTCTATGTGTGTGAGGCTTGTATATTCTACCAGTATTTGTGCGAGTATCCCTTGAGTGCTCCAGTTTCATACTCATGAGTTTGATGTTCGGGTGTGTGCTTGTGTAGTAGAAAATTTAGACTGTAGGATACACTGGGGCAGACACTGCTGTGTATGGCGAAACATTTTCTATAGAGCACTATATAATTAATTGCCACTATTTAAATAAAGGTTAATAAGTAGAAGGAAGAGTGTTTACTACTCCTGCTTGGGGCAGATTTGTTAACAAATTAAATCAGTGTTGCAGAGTATACAGCAACATTTCAGGAGATAAAATCCCTTTTCTTCAGACTTGTTTCTTTCAAAATGTTACTTGTATACTGCACGGATGCACAATTGAAAACAGTGAAACCAGATTTTCTACCTTAAGGTGGAAAAAACAAGTACATACCGTTCATGTGTAGGGTGTCTGGAGAATACATTCCTTTTTTCTCTAAACAAAGCTAGCACAAACGGGCGCTTTCATGTATCAGTGTTACATTCCATCTTAGCTGTTTGCAGCTTGAGGAATGTTGTTAAACTACACTGAACCCTTGTGCAACCAGCACTCAACTGGTATTGAACCATTATAGAAGGTGCCAAAATTACAGTGTGGGCACTGGACAAAATATGGGTGCAAAATAGTAAGATCTTTTGTACCCATATACTGAGAAGTGTTAACCATAAATGCATATGTATACTGTAGACACTTTGACAAACCCTATATGAAGAGCTAATTGTGTTGCATTCAATGGAGCCAATCCAATTAGGTGCGAGTTCCTCACACCTGCGAGTAAGTGCGGCTATATGCCGCACTTACAATACATCTGTACTCACACATTTCTGTTCGCAGGGCTCTAAGCAAATATGTGCAAATCCAGGGTGAAAATGGACCGAAAGGGGGGCGAAATGTTGTGCCGTTGTCGGCTTTTTTATGGTGTTTGAATTGTAATTCGCACCTAAATTAGAGTGACCCCAATACATAACACACATAAAAGTCACATGAGAACAGGGAAAGTGTCCCTGTATACAGGACCAAAATGGTATTATGTGTTGTACATTTTTAATAAAACAAACTAGCATGTTATTACCTGCTTAAACAGAGCATACAACTTCAATTTTACATCATTGCCGGGGTCCTTTTTCAGCAATTTCAAGTCATTTTGTGCTTTCTCAAAGTCTTTCTGATTTGCTTGCATATATCCTCCTGTTGTGTGTATGCCAAGGGATGTAACACGACTCCAGTTACCGGCTCTGCTGTTATCACATCAATATTATGTCAAAGGTAAGAGAAAGTATTAGTTTTAGAACTTGCATACTACATCAATTTTACTACATTGCTTTATGCAAGATATATTATACACATACAAGTGCACAGCTGAGGGCTCATGTCTGAAATAGTCAACTACTGTACTTTTATTTCACTTGAAAAACAAAACAAAACAAAACCAATGCAGCTATCATCACCTCACTTCCTTGACCTGTTAGCTAGAACAGACCGTTTTTTTATTATATAAACCTGGAATATCCTTACAGAGAGACTTAGAGAAGGACCCTGTGAGGAAAAAAGGAAGAACCCTTTGTGGAGGCACAACTTCAAAATAAACATACAAAACTGATATGTGGAAATGGAAAATAATTAAAACATAACTTTTAATCTATACACTTACAATAAAATAAATTAAGACATTGACACAGTGAGCATCCTTTGTAGATACTCACACTTGAATAATAAAGATAAAGATTATACAAATATGTAAGAACAGCAACCCTTGTTTATAAATACTGGTTGATGTTTCAAAAACAGAAAAACCACATGTAAACAAAATAATTGGTACCATTTCAGGCTTATACGAACAAAATCACCCAGCTAGGTGAAAATGCTCAAAATGATATCATAATAATATTTTAATCTCACTGAATATAGGCCTATGAGAGAAATGGCATGAGAAAAAACACATTTGATGTATATATCACAGCGTTTTAGAATATATAATGCCTAAAACAGGGAAATCAGAAATCCTGCAGATGCAGCTATTAGTATGATCCAGTATCTGTATTAAGAGTTTCAATCTGACGTATAAGCTGTTAACCAATCTATAAGTCTTTCAGACTACAAGCCAACAGAAATGTATTCATTGGTAAATATAGCACACAGGGGCCTATTCATCAAAACATAATTATCACATGTGATAATTATGGTTTGAACTCGCTGCGAGTTCAAACGCAGTTTAGGAGGCATTCATCATGCCTCCTGCCCTAAACTATCACTTCCGAAAAACTGCTGTTTCTGCGAAGCAGTTTTTCGGAAGCGAGAGACTTTTCTCTTGTCCCTCTTCAGTTTTCACTGCCTGTCTTCAAGCTGCGCATGCGCAGCTTGAAGACAGGCAGCGAAGACCGAATTAACCCCTTCCTTCCACTAACCTTGCTGGCGTCTTGTAAGGCTGCCGGCTACCCCCGTGTCGCCCGGAGCCTCCTCACCGCTGACAGGCAGTAGCCGCTGGAGACTGTGCGTTTCCCACCCCCCGCTGAGACCTGCTACAACCTCGTTCCCTGCTGCAGCCGCTAGGTCCTCCGCCGGATCCTGTGCACCCCCGCTGGCCGAGTAGGGCCCCCGCCGCCGCTGCTGTGCGGGAGACCTACTCGTCTAAGCTGTTGCCGGAGACAGCCGGCCCCCCGTCATACCAGCTGCCTCTGTAGGATAACCGCCGCCGCCGTGCTCTCTCCTGGCCCCAGCTCACAGAAGGACTGCTCTGAGAGCCGGGAGGGAGCGTCAGGCAGGTAAGTGGACACAGCAGGGAGGGATCTGTATCGGATGCTGAACGCCACCTCAGAGTGGCGAATAGCATCACTGTCAAGCTCCGAAAAAAATGCTTTTTCGGAACTTGATGAATACCACAATTCCCACATCCCATACTATAGTATGGGGACTGTGGAAATTATCGATGCACAATTGTAACCAGGAGATATCTGTGATATCTCCTGCGTTACATGTTTGATGAATGGGGCTGACACATAATTTCCACAAAATTAGGTGAAAATCTTAATTTTCACCTGCTTTTGTGAAAATTAAGTGATGATGAATAGGCCCCACAGTGTTAAAACATTATTGTAATATCACGAGCTACAGACATCTCTGTATCACTCAAAAATTATAATGATACAATATCAAAAAAGTAGTCTGGATAGAAAAAGCAAAAGAGGATTGTATAGCCAGAGTCAGGGTCCCTAATACTGGATGTGTGCCTTAAGCAGTGAACAGGCAGTTTTAAGGGGTCAGACATGCGGCAACATACATAATGGAAGAAAGAATAGCTCACCTCTGCCGTTTGTGACTATTCAGATCTTATACTATTGACAGAATCTGGTGCAGGATAATTTGCGGTCTTCAGTTTTGTTATTATGTCAACAATCACAATGTCGACAGTCAAAATATCAAAAACATAATGTTCATTGTCATAATGTAGACATGGTACCGTTAACTGCTAATACCTTCAAAATGTTGACAGTTAAAATGCCAATAGTAGAAATTTTAGGGTTAGGCTGAAAAATGTGTTTCGACATTTTGCACTTGTCAACATATGGTGTGCAGATAATGAATGTCGACATTATGAATGTCCACAAAACACACCGAACCCTTTTACAGTAGGGTACTCCCCATGGATGGGTATGCCATTTCACATGTCCCTCCCCTCTTACTTCAATACTCCATTCCTTTACACTAAGTGTAGTGAGCATGTTAATAAATGCAACTGCACCTTCCTATTGTTATTTATTATACTTGATGCTTACTTTAGTACAGTAGTGCAGAAGATGCGAATAGACTTGTCCAGTAATACACATAACAATTAATGGTGAAACACTCACTTGGAGGGCCTTGCATGGAAGAAAGTGACTAATGAGATTAATGCTGGTTTGTAGAATTCCAGCAAAGAAGCCCAGACCTGGGGATCCCTCCTGATACCAGGTGTCAGGGACAGGCCTCACCTGAGCATACCTGACATGGGATATTACTATAAGGGTTCCTCCAGTAATCACCTCATTATCACATGCACAGACCTAGAAGATTGCAGATTAGCTGGCTTACTCTACAAAACCGAAATCCCCACACAGCATAAACCGCGGTAACTGCAACAACGTAGTGAAGGCCACTATGAACCTGCAACACAGTCGCAGAATAGGCCAACTCTGCGTCAAATAGCTCACCAGGTAATATTTCCTAAAGGTTAATGTAAACGAGCAATCTTTCTCTTCTGACCAAGCTATGGTACAAATACATACATTAATTAAAACAAGTTACTAAATAGACATCAAATACAAAAGCAATAGAAATAAAAATAGAATTAGAACAAAATCACTTTTCAACAAGATAAGGGGTCTATTTACTAAGCCATGGATGGAGATAAAGGGAACTGCGAAAGTCCCAACCAATCAGCTTCTGTCATTTTTCAAACACAGCCTGTAAAGTGACAGTTAGGAGCTGATTGGCTGGCACTTTATCTTTCTCCACTTTATAACTCTCCAAGGTTTAGTACTGTTCTCCAGCCAATGGTTTGGAAGAGTGGGACAGACTTCCCTGTTGGATTAGGTTTGCACAGGATTTACTGAAACATTTCTCAAAATGTTACAAGTCTTTTCAAAAATGTCTCTTATCCCCATCTAGTTCCCTTTATATGTGACCCCTCAGGACGGAAGTACATTCCATATAAGGGCATCTGTTTCTCACAACCTGCCCCCAATGGAGTAAGCAGCCAGAAATATTGGGGGTGTGGATTAACAGGTATACATTAAAAAGGTCAACAGTGTCTAGATAGACACCAGGGGCCAAATGTAATAGGGTGAGAGTTTAGGAAATGTGAGCGTTTAGCAGTAAAACTCTCACACTAATACATTGATCGAGTTATATTTTCAAAACAGGAAACACCTGGATGAGAGTTTAAATGTTGAGAGTTTTTTGACTCTGAAAAACAGCAATTTTACATGTTCTGTGACTTTATTACATCGGCTGAGTTTAAAAATGTGAGAGCTTTCTCTCACATTTTCTAAACTCTCACCCTATTACATTTGGCCCCAGATGTTAGAGAGTCAATGGGTCGACTGGGACAAAAGGTCAACACGCTAAATGTCAATATGTAACGTAGAAATGGTCGACATGAAAATGGTAGGCACAAAAATGGTCGACACATTAGTATTTTTTTTTTTTAGTCCTAATCTTCAACTTAACCCTCCCCCTGGTGCCTAACCCTAACTCTCCCTCCTAACCCTGACCGTCATGGTAGGTGCCTGACCCTAACAGTCCCTTCTAGTGCCTAACCCTCCAGTAAGTGCCTAACCCTGTCGGGGTATGTACCTAACCATCTGGTAAGTGCCTCACCCTAACAGAACAACAAAAAAGTAATGCGTCGACCATTTGTGTGTCGTCCATTTTCGACAATTTGACACTGTCAACCATTTGTACATGTAACCTTTCTTACATATCAACCTTTATTGTGTCAACAATTTGTCCTAGTCGACCTTTTGACTGTCTAACATCTGGTGTCTATCTAGACATTGTTGAACTTTTTACTGTCCATCTATAAAATTTGGTTGTCCCTGCAACCCAAATATTAGTAACAGCTCTTTGTCCTTTAAATAGCTAATACAGCTTTATGACGGGGAGACAATGGTTTGTAGATGAGAGCCACATACTTGTGCCTCTGTCATACAGAAGTAGAATTTACCTACTGGGGCAAATTCTTTATAGACATTCATACATTAATTTCAAGCCTTGCTTTGCCTGCAGACAAAGAGTTCCATATTAAAGTCAACCACTGAGTTATCGCAGAGAATTTAACATTATACATTCAGATTTTATGTTATTACATTACCTCCTGCCTATGCCATAATCTTCATACAACGACAGGATGAATTCAACAAAGGACTGCTTAGTGAGATGTGTGAGGAAGCTCAAGTATTCCCACACACAGGAAATAGGAATTTTAATACAGGTGTTATATACCTGGAGGTATGGCTTACTAAGCACTAGGAAGATGCAGCGGTTCTCAAACTGTGGGCCGCAAGTCGCATGGGGTCAGAATGATGACTTCTCGGATCTCTCAGCCAGTGATCAGAGTAGTCTGAAATAGTTTGAACTGTCTGGTACCTCAGACTCCTTGGATCACTGGCTGAGTCATCAGACAGTCCCGCCCCCATTTCCAGTGGTCAGCCTCTCCTGTTCCACCCAGTAGCAGACTGTGGATGTGGATGGGAGGACACACATTAAACACCCACTGCATCTCCCTGCTACTCTCTGCCTTACCATGCCTTCCCCGTCTCCCCCCTGTCAACTTCTACCTTCTGTTACGCACAAACAGTGGGTTTCAGCTGACGGGTGCCATTTGGAAACAATTACTAAAAACATTGACAATATTGTTGAAACTTTCTGTGAATAAAGTTGGGTACACACTATACATTTAGCCAATTCAGATGGTCATTCTGATTAATGGATGGTGTGTACGTAGCACCAGAGCCCAATGGTCGTTTAAAAGCCCGTCGGACCTGCTCCTGACATCAGGACTGCTGTACATTCGTTGGTCCTGATGAGCAGATGTTGTGCAGCAAATGCAGTGTCTATGGACATTGGGCTGATTCAGAGTTGGGAATTGGGAATGGAGTAAGAAAGAGCAAGTAACTGTGCATCTTGGTAAAACCATGCTACACTGCAGGTGGGACAGATGTAAAATGTATTCCCAATTCCGAATCATGCCCATTGTCTAACAACCTAAATATAAAAAGATCATCTCGACAATCTTTATGGAAATGTATAACTTTTATAGGAATAATAATTGTGTAGTGTTTATATAATAATGTTCTCGTGATCGTTTCAGTTGTAAGAAAAAATAATTGTGGACCGTTTCGCTTTTCTTTTAAGCGTGTACCTAACATTACTCATATTGAACACACAATCTTTTATAGATCAACAGAAATCTGCATACTACAGTTATCTAAAAGAAGATATTAAAGAGAATGAAGCTGCCATTAGTTTAGACTTCTCAGAAAACTACTCTTTTGTGAAGCAGAATGAAGCTCAGGACCTCATTCAGAGCCAGTCGCACAGAGCGTGCGGTCGGTCTGAATGAGGGGAGGACCTCTTGAATTTTCAAGACGTCCTCCTTTGCGGTGGTAAGGCTGTGGGTTAACACCCACAGCCTTAAGACCGCCTAAGGTGATGGTCGCGATGGTCTTGACCATCGCGACCATCGGTGCTTACGACGAGACCCTAGGGTAGGGTCTCCCTTGTCATAAGCCCCGGAGAGCTTTCGGCTCTGTCTGAGCTGGAAGCTCTCCACTGACATCACTAGTGATGTCAGTGGGGCCGCCCCCAAACGGTAGGTGTTCCCATGGGAACGCCCCCGTTTGGGCTGCCACCCCCCCGGCCCGCCTTCCAAACGGGGCGAGCTGTCAATCAACATCGACAGCTCGCCCCCTTTGGATCGAGACCCACTACGACCAGCGCTGCCGGTCGTAGCGGGTCTCACGCATGCGCACGACGGCGCCGGCGCCGTCGTGCGCATGCTCTGTGGGGGGCCATCGACCTGGTCCGAGCGCATCGGCGCTAACGACCGGGTCTGAATGACCCCCTCAATCCTTTCATTAAAACAATGGTCAAGCAATGGAAAATCCCATTGCAGTCTATTACAGGAATCCAGATTAAATCAAATACAAAAAAGTTTATATTCATTTTTGAGTGTTTGATACATACCCGTAATACAGAAGTTGTACACTTATTTCAATAATTTATTTAATAAGACACACGGTCAGATTTGTCGTTCGTCTGACAGATCTGACCGTGTGTATGCACGATAAGAGCAATATGGTGCCAATATTGCAAAATATTACTTTTCTGATGGGTCAGCTGCACCGTACAAAGGAAAAATGTCTCCAATCAGTCCATAGCAACCAATAGGATGTTTTATTTTTATTTTCTAGACTATACTAGAAAAAATATAGCTAGAATGTGATCTGCTATAGTCAACACCTCCACTTTTCCACATAAGTGCATGCAAGGCCAAGTTGCTACCAACACCAGATGCCTGGATTTTCCAGGTTTTAAATTTGTCAAAACAATTCACTCTGACAACTTATAACAACATTACCCAAATAATTTAGGTTTTTATTTTGTTTTGTTTTTTTCAATTGCAGAGAAAATACATTTTCAATTTATAATATTATGCACCCTTAAAGGTTGCCGTTTCCAAAATTAAACACAGCCAATGAAATCAATTTATGATAAAACACTGCCAAGATTAAGAGAAACAAACCCCTCAAAATTGTCAACTTTTTCTTTTAAATATAGATATTTCACTGCAATATAGTACAAACATAAAAACATACTAAAAATATTAGATTTGATTGAGATCACAACTTGAAATGTGGTATGGACAATATTAAAACAAAGATTTTATTTGAGACTCTCTTATAGTATTAAATGTGTGCAGAGAATAAAAGTAAATGGAATGAACCACAATTTCCAAGCATTCTTGAATTAGGTTACCAGGTATTGGCCCATATGTAATAGCCTGCAATCTGCTGGTAGAGATGTGACTTTGGTGACATAGCTGCTATATTTATTGCGGCATATAGTTTAAAGCCAAACCCAGTTTCTTTTGCGTTAACTAATTGGTGCTTCAAATGTAGTGGCCATCTTGCAGAAATGACGCTAAGTCTAGCCTATCACAACCTACTGTATTATATATGGGCCATAATCACCCCAAAATGGCAGGAGAATATACTTTAATTTTAAAACATTTTCAATAATAAAAAGGTGTTATTTATGATACCTTTCAGTTAGCTGCATAACTACCACTGTGGTAACCCATGCAGCTGCTATGAAGCCTGGAAATGAAGGCCAGATGTGTGCCCAGATATTGCAAAAGCCCCCCTGCTCCACTCTTCTGAAGATACCAGAGGCCAGTTCATGCAGAGTGGAGCATGTTTGGACTTACAGTTCTAATGTGATGGGGTTGAAATATTGAATGGGTCTTTGCATGTACCAAGTCCGTGTATGCTCAGAAGAGTAGAGCATAGCATGAGACTTTGGAGCGGTGAAGAGACACCAGACTCCAACCAAAATACATATTCTTTAGGACCCATGACTCCTTATCCAACTGCTTCCAGTGTTCCTACCTCCAGTTAAAAAAAAATCTATTTACATTTTTAATATTGGACATTAACCCGTAGCACCCCGACAAGTGCCCCGGGACCCAGTTTCTAACCTGTAAATATTTGGCTCTTGAGGTCTTTCCTGATAAGTTTTGTTATTTAGGCTGTCTCCATTTCTATAGCCAAACCTTTATCCACATCACTATCTTTGAGGCAAGTTGAAGCACTTTAAGTTCATGAATTATTGTTGCATATAATATCAAATTCTTTGGTAAAATCTAAAATAAGTAATATACCCTGTTCCACCCTCATCTACCAGTATAGTTAGCAGCTCCACTAGATGTTTTTCAGAACACAGCAGCTATTCCGTGATGCACTGCATCTTGTATAGTTTGACCCTGTAAGTAAAATTGTATTTAAATTGATTTAATCAATTTGACTACTATTGATGCGAGCCTCATAAGTCTATAGTTAACACACTATTACCTAACTAATTTATATAAAGTGGGACTACACTTGCTGCAGAAAACAGCAAAAGCAGAAATTCTCCAGTGTCAAGTGTTCATGCTAGGTCTAGCGCCGGACTTAGTTGGGGGCACTCCTGCGTGCGCGTCCAAAAAGGGGGCGTCTTTAAGACATGCCCCCTTTTAATCACTCTCGGGGGCTTGCCCAGCACTTATGGACATGCCGGGCTGCCCACAAGCTCTCCTGTCTCTGAATAGATGCCGGGCACATGTGCCCGGCATCTATTCACTGGCGGTGATAGCTGCACCGCAATCTTTCCCACCTGCGGCCCGTGGGTGGGGACGGCACCCACCATGTTTAAGCGGGGTGCTGCTAAAAGAGCAGGGCACATTCTACCCTTTTGAAATCAGGCAGGGCGCAGCGCCCCACTAAAACAGCCTAGCGGGAATGCTAATTGTTGCTTCTTTACCGTACTTACCCTCCCCGCTTAAGACCCTTAGGGATATATTTACTAACGTGCAAATTTTAGAAGTGGAGTTGTTGGCCATAGTAACCAATCAGGTTCTACTTATTTATATAGCACCTTCTAGAAGATAATAGTTAGAATCTATTTGGCTGCTATGGGTAACAACTCCACTTCTAAAAACCCGTACTTTAGTAAATATACACCTTACTATTCACGATATGCAGTCATAGTCATAATTGAGATCTAAGAGAGCTGTGCTTCCATTCACAAAGTATTCAATTCACAAAGTATTCAACTGAACAGTTAAATTAACATTGAACAACAATTAAGAGCAGGTAATGTCTAAATCACAAGAATATTTATTGTATATTCAAAGAATTTCACTTTTTAATCTAAATCTTATTTCACTCCATGGTATCTTCTCTAAAGCTATTACATCCTTCACTCACCCTGCAGCTCACCCTTCGGCACACATTGCAGCCTCAATTATATACTCCCCTCTTGTGAATACACATGAGCTATTTACTTATCTGTATAGGTTGACAATAACATTCACATGCTGTCGCCATAAAATACTTTCAGACAAAACCAACAACTATATTTATATATCTCTCCTTCTACTTCTATTAGCTGGTGACATATCAACAAATCCAGGCCTTACCCAAATGCCCCACTCACAACGCAATATAAATCCAGCAAACCTCAGACACATCACATGCCTCCTGTCACCCTAAAAAAAACTCAAAAATGTCCCTTATGGAATGCACACTCTGGGCCCGATTCAGAGCCGATCGCAAGCGGCCCGATGTTAATGAACTGTGCATGCGCCACGTCCCGGCGTGCGCGAGCCTCGCTGAGCGACTAAAGTTCAGTCGCTAAGGGTCTCGCAACAAGACGGGGCGGCTGACGATGTTGATTGATAGCTCGTCCCGTTTTGTGGGCGGGTAGGGGGGTGGCTGCACAAACACAGGCGTTCCCTTAGGAACGCCTGGCGTTTGTAGGGCGGACTACCTGACATCACTACTGATGTCTGTAGTGGACTTCCTGCTCTATTAGAGCAGGAAGTCCACTCCGCCTTGCAGCAGCTAGACCCTGCTCCAGGGTTTCGTTGCAAGGCCGATGGTCACGATTATCGCGACGGTCTCCTGCCCGCTCGTACAAGCTGTGGGTGGTCTCCCACACCTTTGCGAGCGGCCGAAGAAAATAATAAAAAAAAACCCCCATAAGCTCACATTCCCTCCAAGCGGCCGCCAGCAGCGAGGGGCTCTGAATCAGGGCCTCTGTCTGCAACAAGCTAACATCCATCCATGACCTCTTTATTCCAAATAACTTCAAACTCCTGGTAATAACAGAAACATGGCTCACGCAATCAGACACTGACTCCCCTGCAGCACTCACACGGTGGCCTACACTTCAGCCACACCTCCAGGCCTGGTAATAGTAAAGGAGGTGGAGTAGGAATATTACTGTCCCAATCGTTTACTGTACACACACAGTTCTCCCACAGGTACAGTCACTCACATTTACCGTATATACTCGAGTATAAGTCGACCCGAATATAAGCCGAGGTACCTAATTTTACCACGAAAAACTGAGAAAACTTATTGACTCGAGTATAAGCCTAGGGTGGGAAATGCAGCAGCTACTGGTAGTAATCCCCCCCTGGTACTGTCCCCAGTAGTAATCCCCCCCTGGTAGTGCCCCCAATAGTAATCCCCCCCTGGTAGTGCCCCCAGTAGTAATATCCCCCCCTGGTAGTGCCCCCAGTAGTAATACCCCCCCCTGGTAGTGCCCCCAGTAGTAATACCCCCCCCTGGTAGTGCCCCAGTAGCAATATCCCCCCCTGGTAGTGCCCCCAGTATTAATCCCCCCCCTGGTAGTGCCCCCAGTAGCAATATCCCCCCCTGGTAGTGCCCCCAGTATTAATCCCCCCCCCCCTGGTAGTGCCCCCAGTAGCAATATCCCCCCCTGGTAGTGCCCCCAGTATTCCCCCCCCTCCCTGGTAGTGCCCCCAGTAGCAACATCCCCCCCTGGTAGTGCCCCCAGTATTAATCCCCCCCCCCTGGTAGTGCCCCCAGTAGCAATATCCCCCCCTGGTAGTGCCCCCAGTATTCCCCCCCCTCCCTGGTAGTGCCCCCAGTAGCAACATCCCCCCTGGTAGTGCCCCCAGTATTCCCCCCCTTCCCTGGTAGTGCCCCCAGTAGCAACATCCCCCCCATGGTAGTTCCCCCATTATTAATCCCCCCCCTCTGGTAGTGCCCCCAGTAGCGATATCCCCCCCCCTGGTAGTACCCCCCGGTAGTACCCCCCCCAGTAGAAAGAAATGTAAAAAAAACAAACACTTACCTGTAACCCCGCTCCTGGTCCCGACGCTGCTACAGGCTCCTCCGCCGCTTTGCATAATGGGAGAGACGACGTCATGACGACGTCTCTCCCATTACCCACTGCGGGAGCCGGAAGATGGCTCCCGCAGTGGGAGCAGCAGTAGCCGCTGAGAGTCTGACAGACTCTCAGCGGCTGCTGATTATACCAAACACATAGCTGCCGGCTCCGGCGGCTGTGTGTTTGGCAGTGTGTAGTGCTGGCCGAACTCCGTCCGGTCAGCGCTACACACGCAGTGCAGGCTGTGTCACAGTGACACAGTCTGCACCGCGGCCCGCATGGTACGCTACTCCGCAGCGTACCATGCGGGCATGACTCGAGTATAAGCCGAGGGGGTGCTTTTTCAGCACAAAAAATGTGCTGAAAAACTCGGCTTATACTCGAGTATATACGGTATATCATTTGAAGTACATTCTATTAGGACTTTCACCCCTTTCTGTCTGCGCATTGGTGCTATCTTTCGCCCACCTGGACCACCCAATCAATTTCTGGAACATTTTTCTGCCTGGCTCCCTTACTTTTTATCCTCTGACATCTGCACCATCATCATGGGTGATTTCAATATCCCAATTGACAGTCCACAATCTCCTCATGCCTCCAAACTTCTCTCTATAACCTCCTCTCTTGGCCTCTCCCAATGGACTGACTCCTCTACTCATCAGGATGGCCACTGCCTTGATCTAGTATTCACCAGACTATGCTCAGTTTCTGATTTCATGAATTCTCCTTTCCCTCTCTCAGATCATAACCTCATCACCTGCACACTCTCCTCCATTACGTCAACCTCAATGTCAATCAAATCAACCAAGCCTCCTCAAACCCGCAGAGATATTAATGCTGTTCATAGTCAACTAGCCACCTCTCTGCAACAATTACCGTTACCAATTTCTAAGTTCACTTCTCCTGAGACTGCTGTATAACACCTGAACCAGACCCTAGAACTAGCCCTTGGTGAAGTAGCTACAGCTACCCATCACACCCCACGTAGGACTTGGACGTCAACCGTGGCATTCCAAATTGACAAGACACCTACAAAAACTCTCACGTAAAGTAGAACATCAGTGGCATAAATCTCATACGCCAAGTGACTTCCTCACATATAAGACTATCTACCACTCTTATCGTAATGCACTAGATACTGCCAAACAAACATATTTCCAATCTGTCATCTTTGCCAAAGCCGCTACTCCAAGTGACTTTTTAATCCATTTAAATTACTTCTTGCCCCTCCCTCACTCAACCCACCTGCTACTATCAGTGCACAAGATCTTGCTTCCTATTTCAAGGACAAGATTGAGAATATCCAAAATGAAATGGTGGGCTCGTTCTCGGCCAGTGACCTGCTAAATTCCTTACCTGAACCCGCTGGCACATTCTCTTCATTTGACCTCACTAATGAAGATTAAGTATCTACACTTATCATCCTCCTACTCAGTAAAGATCTGTCTCCTGTGCTCATCCCAACCCTAACTAAAATCTGTTATCTCTCTCTCTCTACTGGCATCTTTCCATCACTGTTCAAGAAGAAACTAAATTCTGACCCTAACACTCTCTCAAATTACCGATCTATCTGCAGCTCCCATGCCCCTCCAAGCTACTGGAGAGACTTGCCTACACTCGCCTCACACACTTTCTTAACACCCACAACTTATTGGACCCACTTCAGTAAGGCTTTTGTTCCCAAAACTCCACAGAGACAGCACTAAGGTAGTAAATGATCTGGTCACTGCCAAAGCTAAAGGACATTACTCACTTCTTATTCTTCTAGATCTCTCTGCTGCCTTTGACATGGTTGACCACTCCTTTCTCATACAAACACTACAATCCTTTGGTCTTCAAGACACAGACCTTTCTTGGTTTTCATCCTACCTATCTAATCGCTCTCACTGTTCGCTTTTTTGATTCTACCTCCACTTCGCTACCTCCATCAGTTGGAGTACCGCAAGGCTCAGTCTTAGGTCCTCTAATTTTCTCAATCTATACCACCTCTCTTGGCAAACTAATTAGCTCCTTTGGTTTCCAGTATCATCTGTACGCGGACGATACTCAAATCTATCTATCTTCCCCAGATTTATCACCATCTGTGCTGGTCCGTGTCTCTGAATGTCTCTCTGCTATTTTATCTTGGATGGCATCTCGCCACCTCAAACTTCATACAGTATATCCAAAACAGAATTAATTATATTTCCACCAACCAATAGTAGTTACCAACCGGATATCTCTATCACTGTTGACAACTCGACAATCAATCCCATCCCACAAGCTCGTTGCCTAGGTGTCATCCTTGACTCTGAACTGTCCTTTGTTCCCCACATTCAATATGTCTCAAAATCCTGTTACATACATCTAAAAAATTCGACCATATCTAATGCCTAACCCTAACATCGTATGTCGACATTCAGTAATTGTCGACATTCAGAACATGTTGGTATTCTGAAAGTCGACATTATGAACGTATACCATAGCAACTCCACCTCCCTTTTTCCTACTGTCCTTTAGAAACAGGGCATACAGTAATTAGATATTGCTATGTCCCAATCATGGTTATTATTATACAATGGCTCTGTAATAGATAAGATCTCTAAACTATCTCTAGACATGATTGGAAATCAGTTTAAGGAGCTCAATCCTAAACTGTAAGCATTTGAACCATTTGTGATAATGTCCCCGCTGATTCATAAGCACACTGCAAGTAGGTATATCAAAATATTTAAAGATCTGTTGATATTCACCTTACTTATAATGGAGCAGAGGCAAGTTCCACTTGTAGAGAAAAATATAGAAGTTTCCAGAATAAAGAAATTCTGCAGAACTATTTAACATTGAAGTCAGCTTAACATGTGGACTTAATCAGTGCGTAATCACACAACAGGATCTGAAAGCAAATCAGGTGACCACTGTGTCAAAACTACACTATGGGCCATATTCAATATGGTGCAAAAAGTCAGTTATAAATTATCGCCGATGATGTCATTTTCGCCAGTTTCAATTATCCCCATATTCAATCTCAAAGACTTAACTGGTGCGAAAAGTCTTTGCTAAAAAACGAGGGTAAGTTTTCACCATGTAATACATGGCAAAAAAAAGTGCAGAATTGGGGTTTTGAGGTGCAGACTTTAAAAAAGTAGTCTGCACCCCTTGGAATGTATCCCAAAGGTTTTCTGTGTCAGAAAAAAAAATTGTAGAAATGTCCTCTAGACACCCCAAAAAAGGTACTTTAATTTTGGGGGGTAAAAAAAAATGGGGGACAAACTTCTTAAATAGCGAAATTGATTCCTGAGGGGTTCCCAAGTATGTGGGTGGTAGCGGCAAGTGCATTTTTGAAGATTTTTTATTTTAAATAATTTTTTGGGACTTAAAAATATGCTTGCACCCATTTTCATGAACCCCAAATTTGATGGGCATAGTTATTTAAAAAAAAGAAAAAAGAAAAATGCTATTCTTTACAGGCGCATTTATGCACCGGCCTCGGCTATTTAAAAACCCCAATTACCTTCAGCAGGCCAAATCCGGGGTACCCATAGTGATCCATGTCAGACCATCTTTAGGGGGGTGCCAGGATGATTTCCCGAAAACTGACAGGACTTTTCCATACTTACCTTTCCGCCGGGTCCTGTTTTCGCCGGATCCAAATTGAATACGGGGATAAAGCGGGCACGCGCTCGATACTATATCCCTGCAGAAACCTCCGATGATGGCGAAAAGTCAGAGCTTCAATAGTTGTTTCTGTCATATGAAACAGGATACAGTAGCAACTTTAAATTGTACAGTATATAAATTCTGAAGAAACTATACTGTTCATGGAGAAATGTCAGGGGAATTGATATATTATGCTATACTGTACAAAGCCAGATACAGTACTATATGTGACGTGTTGCAACTTGTAAAACAGAAAAGTGCATGCTTATAAGGATGTATTATTTTAAACTAAACATAGAAAATTGTTAATGTAAATAAAAATGAGTTTTAAATGTTTAAACAAAGTAGAAAAGCTAGCTTAAATTATATTGAACTTAAAAGAAAGAAAAAAGTTAAGCTATGATGTACACATACTTTTGTGTCTGTAGAGAAGGCACTGCTCAGAGAGATGATTTACCGCCGGATGCATGTTCGGCAGTTCATATCCCGACGCCGGAAGACCGGCACCAGTGAAGATCCCGACTGCACTAAAGGTAAGTATAAACTAACCTATCCCCTCCCCCCCTTACCCTCCTTTAGGGGTGCCTAACCCTAACATCCCTCTCTAGTGCCTAAACCTAACCCCCCTTCCCCGCTGCCTAAACCTAACCCTCCCTATGGGGTGCCTAACCCTAACCCCCCTTCCCCTAACCTAACCCTCCCCCCCCTGCGGCTGTCCGCGCCCGGCTTACCTTCGATCGGGATGCCGGGCGTCGGGTTCCCGGCGTAGGTAAAATGACAGGAGCCGGGATTTCGACGCCTGTCATTAGACCCTTGCCGGGATTAGACAGTCGGGATGCCGAAGCTCGGCATTTACACAGTCGGCATCCCGATCGCATTTCCCGAGATGAGGAAGCCCCATCCACTCTGCTTAACTTTTAAAAGTGCATGAGAAAAGAAGAAGGTTTAATAGCTCCTTACAGACAAGTGTGACATACTGTACTAGGATAATACATACAATAACAGAGTGTATTAAAGAGGAAAATAAAATTATAAGAAAGGTAAATAAAATGTATAAGGTGTGTTTGCAGTATTATAATAAAATTCATGCATGCAAAACAGGATACTAAGCTGAAACAAATAGCATATGTAAATTGCAAAAGTGGAGGAGGTGTACAGTGTCGTGCAATTAGCTTTTTGAACACAAATTTTATTTTTAACAGCACCCAGATACTGCCAAATTGCTTTGTGGGCACAAATACAGTTTTAAACAGTGCCCAGATATCGCCCAATAAATGCTCTTTGGACACAAATAATCTTTTATAAAGTGCCAAGATACTGGACAATTGCTTTCTGGACACACATTTTTTAAACTGTGCCCAGATACTGACCTAGTCTTCATTCTAGATTCTTGATTGAGCAGGACACAGTTTAAGAAAGGGCACATCATGTGTATGTTCCAAAGGGGGCTTTGCTTCTCAGGGAAGGGGTGTGGGTGGCCTCACAGCACGCCCCCCATGCAATTAATCTAGGGAGCATGCCCAGCACTCACGGAGATGCAGGGCTTCCCCCAAGCTATAAATAGAGACTGTGCGTATGCGCACAGCATCTATTCATCCTCTGCTCACTGCTGCCCCAAACTTTTCCCCCTGCAGAGGTGTAGCAACACAGCGGGAGGCGGAGCCCGCTGGCGTCAGGATAATCAGTGGGGTGCCTCCATAAGGACATTTTAGCCAATTAAAAACAGGCAAGGTGCTGTGTCTGTCTGAAACAGCCTAGCAGAAACGCTACTGCCCAATATGTGCATTTTGGACACAAGTAATTTTTGAAACAGTGCCCAAATACTTCACAATTGTTTTTTGGATAAAATAATTTTTTTAAGGCAGCCATATACTGACCCCACTTACTGGCTGCACTGATAACCAGCCCAGATACAGCTGGCTACACAGAAGGCCCCCCAATAACAAACACATGGCGGCTGAAACTCAGAAAAGTGGACGTAGGAGGACCACTCTCTGCAACTGTTCCTGCCGGCAACAATGCCCTTCTTTTTATATAGAGGGAGAAATCTATTGTGCCCTCCAGTCTGACACCACTTGGCACCGTGATGTGGCCAAGGGTTGCGTTGCAAAGATGGTTCAATATGAATAGTCAGTGCAGCACGACTTTCGGCTGTGTCATAGTGCCGGACAGCAGGGGTCAATGCAGCGTCACAGTGCCAGACGGCAGGGCATTTTTGGTCCGACAAAGCATGGTGAGAACACTATCATCCTATAAAGGCACTGAACACTGAGGTATGGAGATTCAGTCAGGATGCTGACATTTTAAATACTTCCCCATCTGGCTTGGAACTCTGGGCCTGATTCAGACCAGTTTGCTAGCAAGCGTACGCTCGTTGCTGGCCATGTTCAAAAATGTGCGCATGCGTATGCATCTCAGTGCGATTGCGAGAAATAGTCAGAGTGATTGGGAAGCGCTCGCTCAGCAAAGACAACCTAGTGGAATGAGTGACAGGAGAGGCAGTTTGTGGGTGGTAACAGGGGCAGGGCAGTAATAACGGGGGAGTGGAGGTGCGAGAGCAGGCGTGCCTCAACGCCATTTCAGAGGCGTGCATAATTAATAGGCAGCGTCATAGTACACGTCACCTGGCTGGTTTTTACACTGAACTGCTCGCAGTGCTTGCGGTAGGGTAAAGGCAACCTCAAGCGCTGTGAATGCTTCCGATGGTACCTGATGTACAGATGGTTGAATTCACATGCATATAAGGACCTGTCATGGCTTCAAACTAAAAAATAATAATAAACTAGTAGTTTTATTAATATTTTTATATTTATTATTAAATATGTAATTGATAATATTCAGATTAAATATAAAAAAACAAATATCTCACAATCAACAGAATAAATATACAATACACTAAAACCATGAACCTCTATTAAGCGTACTACACTAAGGACCACTTGAATATTTATGCATATTATAATGTGGACAGTTGGAATCAATAGGAAGTTTAAATATCCAATCTTGAAAAAACTCCAGTTAGGGTGGTATTAATGTGTCCACCACAGAACAAATAAATAACATGCAGAGTTATTCTAGCCGGATATATGTATGCCGCTGTAATTGTAATATACCTGTCCGTGATGTGAGCCGGCTTCTCCAGTCAAGGTGAGCGGGTATTGAAACAGGGCTGACCTTGCAGCAGCAATCATACAGTCTCCCTTGGTTTCTATTTGCCCGTAAATGTTGCTCCGCTGTACGTAATCGGTGTCGGGCAGTGACAGCGCCACACTGCACCAAATGAGCCGGTTTATCCAGTCGAGGTGAATGGGTATCAGAGCAGGGCTGACCTTGCATGAACAAACATACCGTCTCTGTTAGCCCGTTAATATTGGTCAGCTGAGGGAATGAAGCCACCACCTTCTGGTAATGCCGCTGTGCAGGAAAGTATATGGCTGGAAAAAATACGGCTAGTAGATCCAATGGAAGTCCGATCACGGACAGGTATATTACAATTACAGCGGCATACATATATCCAGCTAGAATAACTCTGCATGTGATTTATTTGTTCTGTGGTGGACACAATACCACCACCCTAACTGGACTTTTTTTAAGATTGGATATTTAAACTTACTATTGATTCCAACTGTCCACATTATATTATGCATAAATATTCAAGTGGTCCTTAGTGTAGCACGCTTACTAGAGGTTCATGGATTTAGTGTATTATATATTTATTCAGTTGATTGTGAGATATTTGTTTTTTTATATTTAATCTGATTATCAATTACATAGTTAATAATAAATATAAAAATATTAATAAAACTACTAGTTTATTATTATTTTTTTGTTTGGAGCCATGACTGGTCCTTATATGCATGTGAATTCTGTCATCTTATAGTAGACTTTTTATTAGCACAGTCTGTTCTCATGGTTTCTTTACTGTGGCAACAGTACATCTTCTTTCCTGGATCTGTAGAGTGAACTACAATCAGATTCTGGGCCTACTAGAGGCTTGGGTGGCTCTACTCGAGGTGCTGGGTCACATATTCAAAAATAGGGGACTGACCCCCAGGACTGGCTGCTAACAACCTGAGATCATGCGGGAGAGGCATACCTAAGGCAGCATAAATTGAACTCCCGCCTGGCTGATTTTATCTGTGTACTTAATGTCAGTCTAAAGCAGGACACTGTATAGGTAGCTCGTGTGCCCAGCTACAGGGAAGTACTTCTAGGTGGGACGGGATGCATGATGCATTGGTGGATGTGTATATTTCTGCTGCATTCATTTGTATCTGTTGGTACTTGGTTTGTTACTCTTTATATGGGAAGCACAGTCGCACAGAGTTTAGCATTGCCTCAATAACAGTTGGGTCATGAGTTCAATTCCCAACCAAGGCCATATCTGTGTCCAGTTTGTATATTCTCCATACAGAGCCGGCAGTGGCAAGACAGAGATGGGCTGATGTCGCCGACGGCTCTGCTCTGGCTGCCCTATCAGAGCTATCAGGTCCGATCTACAGCAGCTCATACAGCCGGCAGCAGCGGGAGTGGGGAGCAGAGACAGTGGGGGCAGCAGGCAGTAACTAAAATAGCTGCTGGAGGACGGCTGCTGCATATGTCCAGCTGCAACAACCATGGGCTTTTGCAGGGTCCAGCAGGCTAAACCTGTCTGCAGGGAGACACACGGTGCCAAACTGAGCATAGAGTGAGGAGTGCAAGCATGGCATGGTGACGAGGTCACAGTTTTATTAGCCGGGTGAGTGCTGTGCAGGGGTACGGGGAGGTTGGGGATTAATAATGTGTGGCATAATGTGTATAAGGGCATTACTAATGTGAGGCATAACGTGTAAGTGGCATTACTGTGTGGCATGTGTATGAGGGCATTACTATGTGGCATAATGTGTAAGCGGCATTACTGTGTGGCATTATGAGTATAAGGGGAGCTACTACTCTGTGGCATTAGGTGTACAAGGTGCACTACTGTGTAGCGTAATGTGTATAAAGGGCACTACTGTGTGGTGTGGCATAATTTGAACTGGGGGTGCGATTGTGGGGCCACGCCCCTTTTTTTGCTGTCACTATTTAAAATATGTGGTGTTGGGGCACCAATGTTCTTGCTGGTACAG
Organism: Taudactylus pleione; assembly: GCA_031769625.1. Lineage (NCBI taxonomy): Eukaryota > Metazoa > Chordata > Amphibia > Anura > Myobatrachidae > Taudactylus > Taudactylus pleione. The sequence continues at coordinate 16,534,716 of JAUIMM010000115.1, read as the reverse complement.
GGCACCAAAATGTCTTACAGCTCAGTGGATGAGAATTGCTGTGGGTGAGGGGTGATGAGTGTTGCTGTGATCTGTGCTGCTGGGTGCTGTGCTGGAAGAGGGGTGCTGGGCCAGAGGCAGAGCTGGCGGCGGTGCTAGGGATTAGGGTGTTACAGGCCCCTCCCACTATCCTAAAACATACTAGTAGGTTAACTGGATTGTAACAAAAATGAAACCTATGGGGAGATTTATCAAATCTTGGAGAGAAAGAAATCTGGTTCTGTGCACAGGTAAAAATACATGGAAGAGTTTGCAAGAGCATACAGATTCATTCATCCATTGATGGAGCACATTATCTGTGAAAATGGCAGTTTCTGGGTGGTGACCATGCATGCACGCGGAACTCTTCTGTCTGGCTGATTTGATCTGTTTCCACAAAGTTTGCTGCTTCAGTGTCTTTAGACCTTTTTGTTAGATGTTACTATGGTATACTGAAGTAAAATTACAAGCATTTCATAAGTGTCAACAGCTTTTATTGACAATTATATTAAGTTTATGCAAAGAGTCAATATTTGCAGTTTTGACCCTCCTTTTTCAAGACCTCTGCAATTCGCCCTGGCATGCTGTCAATCAACTTCTGGGTCACATACAGACTGATGGCCACCCTAATCAATGCTTGAATTTGTCGGAATTTGTGGGGTTTTGTTTGTCCACCCGCCTCTTGAAGATTGACCACAAGTTCTCAAGAGGATTAAGGTCTGAGGAGTTTCCTGGCCATGGACTAAAAATTTCAATGTTTTGTTCCCCGGGGCACTTAGTTATCACTTTTGCCTTATGGCAAGGTGCTCCGTCATGCTGGAAAAGGCATTGTTCATCACCAAACTCTTCTTGGATGGTTGGGAGAAGTTGCTCTTGGAGGATGTTTTGGTACCATTCTTTATTCATGGCTGTGTTCTTATGCAAAATTTTGAGTGATGCCCTCTCCCTTGGCTGAGAAGCAACCCCACACCTGAATGGTCTCAGGATGCTTTACTGTTGGCATGACACAGGACTAATGGTAGCGCTCACCTTTCCTTCTCTGGACAAGTGTTTTTCCAGATGCCCCAAACAATCTGAAATGGGATTCATCAGAGAAAATAACTCCTCAGCAGTCCAATCCCTTTACCTTTTGCAGAATATCAGTCTGTCCCTGATATTTTTTCTGGAGAGAAGTGGTTTCTTTGCTGCACTTCTTGACACTAGGCCATCCTCAAAAAGTCTTCGTCCTGTGTCATGCCAACAGTAAAGCATCCTGAGACCATAAAGTAGAATAAGCATTTCATAAGTGTCAAAGGCTTTTATTGACAATTACATTAAGTTTATGCAAAGAGTCAATATTTGCAGTGTTGACCCTTCTTTTTCAAGACCCCTGCAATTCGCCCTGGCATGCTGTCAATCAACTTCTGGGCCACATACTGACAGATGGCCGTCCATTCTTGCCTACTCAATGCTTGGCGTTTGCCAAAATTTGTAGGTTTTTGTTTGTCCACCCGCCTCTTGAAGATTGACCACAAGTTCTCAATGGGATTAAGGTCTGGGGAGTTTCCTGGCCATGGACTCAAAATTTAGATGTTTTGTTCCCCGAACCACTTAGTGATCAATTTTGCCTTATGGCAAGGTAGTCCATCATGCTGGAAAAGGCATTGTTCATCACCAAACTCTTCTTGGATGGTTGGGAGAAGTTTCTCTTGGAGAATGTTTTGGTACCATTCTTTATTCATGGCGTGGGTCCCCCTGGATTGCGTTGGTTGATCTGTCTCATGGCACCGCATTATAACACATTTTTCCTTTATAACACATTTTAACCCTTCACTGTGTGTTTAATATATATGTACTTCACTTTTTTATTTTCATTCTTTATATGCAGCTGCTCCTAACTATCTCTTTACACTGCACTTTTCTTACTATGGTGGTGCCCTGGGGCAGCTTGGCTGGGCCATTTTTTGGGGGTACTGGATTTGAACCCTAGTATGTTAGGGACCTACCCGAAAGAGGTTACCTGGATATGGTGGGTAGGCCCATAACCTTGGCCATGATTATGCTAAAAACCTCTATTGATTGCAAAATTATATTGCATTTATATATATTATTAATAATTTGGAGTTGTGCACCTGAGATTTGTCTTTTTCTGTGCCTTATCTCTCTTTACACTCCCACCCACTTTGCTCCACAAAGGAATCCAGCCTCTCCACCCGACTCATTACTTCCTCCCACTCCCATCTCCAAGGTTTTGCCTGTGCTGCTCCCTACCTATGTAACGCTCTCCCAATCAGACCCGCCAGCTCTCACAAAATTTCATATGGGCTCTAAAGACACTCTTCTTTATCAAAACCATCCAGCTCATCACCATACTGCTCCATGCTCCTTGCTTACTGCCTCCCCACCCGTCTTTCTGCCCCTCCCTTTAGATTGTAAGCGCTTATGAGTAGGGCCACCTTCCCCTGTGTACTTTTCCTTCCCCTACTTATACCATCTACATCTACTCCCTACAATGGTACCCTTGGATTTTGCTGTCCTGTTGCCTATTTGGGGGCAATTCAATTGTTTACAAGGCTATTTTTTAGGGCACATGTACGGAGCAGTTCAATTGTTGCTCCGGACATGCGAGATAGCCGCTGGCAAAGGGTGTGAGCAAAAATGTGCAATAACCAGGACTTTAGACTGGTTTAGCCATTTTACACAGCTAAACCCAGTCTAATGGGGTGTGAAGACCGTGTTTAATAATGGGCACCCAGAACAATTGAATTGCAACATTGGGTGCCCATTAATTATTGCCGCCCACACAACAATTGAATAGCCCCTTTGAGTAGTATGGCCAGTAATGCAGCAATGTTTATGCAATCTCCATGTCCTGCAATGATCAGTACTATAAGTCATTTTTTTCTTGTTTGTCTATGTACTTTGTAAGGTGATACAGACCCCTTGTGGTGCTATGTAAAGAATAATAATCACCATCAACATCCCAGTGCCGGCAGCTTTTGGGTTAAAAAAGTGAGTGTCTTTGACGGGAGCCCTGAATTTTCATTAAATTCAATATATTAATTTATACATACCCCAGTAACTTTTATAAAACACATTGTTATATATCTGTTTAGCTTGCTTTAGGCTTTCACCAATATATTTATATTTTCAAGCATATACTATTCTTATAGAGATGATCTGAGCTGTATACAAGGTACAAAAAGCATGTACAGGTTGAGTCTCCCATATCCAAAATGCTTGGGACTAGGGGTACATATTTTGGATATCGGAATATTCCGTATTTTGGAATATTTGCATAAAATAATGAAATATCTTGGGAATGGGCCCCAAATCTAATCACAGAATGCATTTATGTTTTATATATACCTTATACACACAGCATGCTGGTAATTTGATACAATATTTGTAATAATTTTGTGGCTCAAACAAAGTTTGTGTACATACCGTATATACTCGAGTATAAGCCGAGTTTTTCAGCACAAAGAATGTGCTGAAAAAGTAACCCCTCGGCTTATACTCGAGTCAAGTGTAGCGCTGACCGGACAGAGTTCGGTCAGCGCTACACACTGCCAAACACACAGCCGCCGGAGCCGGTAGCTGTGTGTTTGGTGTAATCAGCAGCCGCTGAGAGTCTGTCAGACTCTCAGCGGCTGCTGCTGCTCCCACTGCGGGAGCCATCTTCCGGCTCCCGCAGTGGGTGATGGGAGACACGTCGTCATGACGACGTCTCTCCCATGGAAAGCGGCCGGAGGAGCGGACAGCGGCGGGACCAGGAGCGGGAGTTACAGGTAAGTGATTTTTTTTTTTTAATTCTTGTCACGTCTCTCTCTACTGGGGGGTGGGGACTACAGGGGGCACTACCAGGGGGCAATTACTGCAGGGGGCACTAAAAGGGGTATTACCACTGGGGGAACTACCGGGGGGGGGATTACTACAGGGGTCACTACCAAGGGGGAATTACTACAGGGGGGGGATTACTACAGGGAGCACTAAAAGGGGGGGGATTACCACTGGGGGAACTACCAGGGGGGATTACTACAGGGGGCACTACCAGGGGGGGATTACCACTGGGGGAACTACCAGGGGAGGATTACTACAGGGGGCACTACCAGTGAGGGATTACTACAGGGGCACTAAAAGGGGGGATTACCACTGGGGGTACTACCAGGGGGGGATTACTACTGGAGGCACTGAAAGGGGGGATTACCACTGGGGGCACTACCAGGAGGGATTACTACTGGGGGCACTACCAGGGGGAATTACCAGCTCCTGCCATTTCCCACACTAGGCTTATACTCGAGTCAATAAGTTTTCCCAGTTTTTTTGGGTAAAAGTAGGTACCTCGGCTTATATTCGGGTCGGCTTATACTCGAGTATATACGGTACATGAAATTAATTTATGTTTCATATACACACAGCCTGAAGGTAATTTTATACAATAGTTAAAATGTTGTGCCTTAAACAAAGTTTGTGTACATTGCACCATCAAAAAGCAAAGATTTCACTATCTCAGTCATGTTAAAAATATTCCGTATTTCGGAATATTCCGTATTTCGGAATATTTGGATATGGGAGACTCAACCTGTAACTACTTTATGTTTAATTTGTCAGATTTTAATTTTAATCGATTATGGTGTTCTTTCTCCCTTTCTTGTTTACCGAAAGTTATGACTGTCATTATTGTGAATTCTGAAATAAGTCATGTATATGTTTTGGAATACAAAAGAGCAAATCATAGAAATAAAATGGCTTAGGGCACACATCCATTTGCCGATGTTACTGACTGATTGCATGATAACGACATCATTATCGTGCAATCACTCAGAAATCGTGCACTTTTTTGTCAGAAACGACCAGCGATGCGCGCTCCCGCTGTTCGTTTCCGACATAAATCATCGCACGAAAATGCTGTACCACCTGACGAAAATGTCAGGTTCAGCATGGTAGTGGATGATTGATGTGCCTACACTGAACGACTGAACGTTCAGTGTAGGCACAGCACAGACTGACAAAGGAATGCACGATTACAATTCCGTAATCGTGCAGTCGTTTTGATGTCTGCAAGTGGATGTGTGCAGTTATAGATCTTAGATTTATTTCTAGAGAAACAAACAAAAAAGTTATGCTTGAAAACATCTGGACATCTACTGTACATTATTAAAATGCATGCCAGCAAACACAATGTTGTTAAATGAATTTCATTATGCCAACAATAAACTAGAGTTTGTTTTTAATAAAAACTGGATTAGTAAATAATTGAGCTTCATTCTATATAATGAATGCCAGGTTATTTCTGCTTAATTAAAACCTGTAACGCCTTTGGGCTTTTACAGATAAAAAAATAAAAAAAATGAACATAACAAAACAGCTCAGCAAATTCATTGTATAAAAAGTCTTAGTATATGTAAGCATAATTAGATACATTTGCAGAACTTTAAATTACACATTTAAGCATATATTAAAGCAATGCCAAAAAAATATGGGGAATATTTTTCTGCCTCAGCTCTGGGCTATAATAAATCATGTAATGTCCACATAAATTATTGTGCAATGTAAAATACAACAAATGTGACCCTATTTACTGTACATCAACTGACTAGTGACAAGGTCTAAAAAGGTATTTGCATATATTCTCTGCATAAATTAAAAAAATAAATCTATTACTTTGTTGAACTTTTCACAACAGTCACTTTCCACCTACAATAAAGTGTATTTATTTATTGCTGCCTGACTTCGAGTGCCTCCTTCATGGTTGATGTAAACCACTGTTGTGGCATTGTCGGACTGTGTCTGTACAGGTTTTCCTTGAAGTATGTCCTGGGCCAGTATGAGGGCCCGGGAGAAAGCTCGAAGTTCTAATATGTTGATCGGCAGGGTTGATTCGACCGATGTCCAATGGCCCTTGAAGGAGTGTTGACAGGTCACTGCATCCCAGCCCCGGAGACTGGCGTCCGTTGTTAAGAGTACCCTGTCCAGGATCCAAAAAGGGGCAACCCTTGGTTAGATGAGATGTCCGTAGCCACCAAGATAGGGACAGACGAACCTCTGCAGAGAGCACCATCATCTGAGCCCTGATCCGAAGGGGCAACCCGATCCACTTGTAGAGTATTAGCCTTTGCAGAGGCCTGGAGTGGAACTGAGCTATCTCCGCTATGTTGAAGGTGGATACCATGTATCCCAGAACCTGCATTGCTGAGTGGACTGACTGTGGAGGAATCTGCGCACTCGTATTTGAAGTGTAGAGATCTTGTCTGATATCAGAAAGATTCTCTGATTCTGAGAATCCAGCAGGGCTCCCAGATGAACCATTCTTTGTGAGGGATTCAGGGAGGACTTTTTCCAGTTGATTAAACATCCGCGCTTTTGAAGTTAAGCGATGGTTAGCTGCAGATAGCGTTGAAGCACCTCTGCTGAGCAGGAGGTCATCCAGATATGGCAGCAGTCGGACACCCAGTCCACGCAGGTGGACTGCCATGATAGCCATAATTTTGGTAAATACCCGTGGAGCTGTGGATAGTCCAAAGGGCAGAGCCTGAAATTGGAAGTGTTGCTGTAGTATAGCAAACTGGAGATATCGCTGATGAGAGGGCGCTATACGTACATGTAGGCAAGCATCCTGAATATCCAGAGATACCATAAAGTCCCCAGGCTCCATAGCTAGGATGATAGAGCGTAGGGTTTCCATCCTGAACCTGGGTACCGAGGAATTTGTTCAGGGACTTGAGGTTGAGGATACGCTGATGAGACCCATTTGGCTTCTTAACCAGAAAGAGTAGAATAATAATCGGTCCTTTGCTGAGATAGCGAGACTGGCACAATTATCCCTGCTTGAAGCAAGAACTGTATGGCTTTCTGGATTTGCAGGGCTTTGGTTGGGCCTGTGCAGAAAAATTGGTGGTGTGGCAGTCTTAGAAATGAGAGTGCGTACCCATAGGAGACCACTTCTCTTACCCAAGCTTCCATGGTGGTATGACACCAGCACTGAGCCAACTGAAGAAGTCGGCCTCCTACTTTGGGGTTTCCCAGGGGGAGGCCCGTCCCGTTAGGCTCAGGGATTGTCCTCGGATTTTGAAGCAGGGTATCTGGTGGTCCAGGCCTGCTTGGTTCTGGACTTGGCGGTCCTAGTGGAAGCAGACTGCCTAGGAAAGGACTGACTTTTAGGCTTTCCTTGAGGACGAAAGGACCTAAAAGATGTAGACCGACGCTTTGTATTAGTAGATGCTGAAGGCAGAAATGCAGTTTTTGATGCCGCCAATGTGGTTACAATCTTGTCAGGGTCCGGGCCAAACAAGATTTCCCCGTTGTAGAGCAATACTTCTCAGCCCTTGTTAGAATCCGCACTGGCCTTCCATGAGCGTACGTCGGGCAGACAACGTCGTGGCTGAGACTCTAGATGTTAGGAAACTGGCATCCAATTTCGCTTCTCCAATATAAGAAACCACATCTCGTATGTGAGCTATGAAAGACTTCTGATCCCTAGATGCGTCTGAGGGAAAAGAGTCTTCAAGTGTGTCAGCCCAGCTCTCTATTGCTTTAGCCACCCATGCAATAGCCATGGTCGGACAAGCAACAGCCCCTGAAAGAGAGTACATCAATTTAAGGCAAGATTCAACCTTTCTATCCGTAGAGTCCTTCAGAGAGGAAACTGTAGGGATAGGCAATGTAGCGCCCTTGATTAATCGCGTAACATGGGAATCCACCGCAGGGAGAGTCTTCTATTTTGAACAATGAGCCACAGGAAATGGATAACAGGAGATCAGACGCTTTTAGGGCTGAAACCTCTTACCAGGCATCAGCCAAGCTGCTGCCATGATCTGACAGAGGAAATTCTGCTGAAGCCACTTTCTGTAGTTTAAACAGTGGGTGCTTTGATTTAGGGGCTAGTTCGTCATCTTCTATTAGTAATATGGATTTAACAGCTCGCACTAAAGTAGGAATATTCATTTTTTACTGACTCTCTTCCACCTCCAGAGGGTAGACAGTGTTAGAGATATCAGCATCTTCTGCCTCCTCAGATGACACCTCAGTATCTCAGAGCTGCGTGGTCTGTGAAGATAACACAGGATGCTTAGACGTTTTACTGAGTAGGAGCATCTCACCTTGCAACATAGTTTGAAAGACTGTAGAGGTAGCCACCAGACTCTGTACTTAGCACATAAATAATCTTGTATCAAATCCTCCTCACTTAAGCCTGCAGCACATAATTTGCATAAGAGGAGTATGGGTGCAGATGCTTGCTTGCTCCTCTTGCCCTGCAGAGTAGCTGCAGAGTAGTACAGCACACAATATGGCACTGGGTATAATGCAACCACTAGGTATGTAGAATACAATATACTGATCCTGTCTTATGCTTGGGCAAGCTGCAGGAGAGCACATCACAAATATGGCACAGTGCAGTAAACAACTGTATGTGACAACTCTCACAAATACAAGAGATGTGAGCACAAGAAAACCCTGAACACACCTGTATGTTAGGGCAAAGTAAGAAAAAAACAAGGGAAAGATATATGCTGACAGTATAGAGAAATATACAGACAGGCAGCGCTAGCATAAGTCATATACAATGCAGAAATACAATTGAACTGCAGAATGGCACTACAATCAACTACACAGACTCTGTAGTCAGACACTCAACATCTTGTAGGTTATAGTGCTACATAACCTGACTCCAGGGTGAGGTATGTAGGGGGACCGGACCCAGCGTTTCCCTGAGAGCAGTGGCTGTGCCTGAGAAAATGTCTGCCGGAGACATCTGAGGGGGCGTGGTTGAGGGAGCTCAGGGAAGCGAGACCTCAGAGGAATGGTGCCCTGAGCTGAGGGAAGGGACCGCTTTAATGGGGAAAGCTGACCTCCCCATGCCGATTATTAACCACTGGGACACTGGATTCCCACTCTATATGTACCCTATTGGTCTAGTGGATCACTGTGGACAAAGCCTGTGTTCACTCTCAGCACCTCCGGTCCGTCCCCTGAGACAGGAGGTAAGACTGCCAATCCGCTGGTTACCGCTCACGGTGACCCGCCTTACCTGTCCCCTTGCAGTTTGGGTCCGTCCGCAGGACTCGCTAGCAAGGTCCCCGGGATGCCCGCGGAAATCCCCAGCCGGAGCTGGCATTGCGGAGCCCGAAGGGGTGACTGAGCGGGAGCGCAGATGTCCTGCAGCCTACTGCAGAATGGTGACCCGACGAAACTGAGGTGCCTCTGGCTTGGGGGCGGGGTATAGGGGGAGGGAGGGACCGATGAATCCTGGGAGCTGAAAGCTTTAACTGCATGGTGCCCGGTTCTCAACCACCACCTACACCCCAAGGTCTCCCTATGGAGCCTGAAGAAGAAAAATAAATTATGTGCAGTAAATACAAATTATATTAAGATGAACAACACATGATAGGGGGCGCTCAAATTAATTCAAAAACATAAACTATAATAAGAATATTTAATAACATAAAATAGGTTCATAAAATATAAATTAATGAGAGATAGTTTTATATTAATTTAAGTTTTATGAACTATTTTATATTATTAAATATTCTTATATTATAGTATGTGCTTTTGATTTAATTTATGAGTGCCCCCCATAATGTGTATTCATCTTAATTTATTTTTTCATAGCCATTGGTAATTCAGATTTACCTACTGGAGGCTGCTGTTACTGAATCATACAAATTGACAGTTGTTTAAATTGTTGCACCTAGTTCTAAATATTTTTAAGATAAATTAGATCAATAAAAATACATGACTAGGATGTGTGGAGTCAAGGATGACACCAAGGCAGCAAGCTATATGGGAGAGTGTGAGGTTGTTAAATCTGAGGGAAACAGACAGTAGAGAGATGGAGGGGAAACAGGTTGAGCTCCGGAAATGTTGAGCTTTAGGTAGTGTTGGGACATCCATGGTGGAGATGGAGGAGGGGAAATTGGACAGCTGGGATTAAAGAGAAGGAAAGGATCAAAAGGTAGATTTGTGTGTCTTTGCAAAGAGATATTACTGGAGGCTGAAGGAAAGTACTAGTTCACAGAGAGAAGATGTATAAAGAAAAAAATGCTGAAAGTTGAGGGTTCCCAACAGATGTAGGAAGTAGAGTGGATGATGTGTCATTAGTTGAGAAACTGAAGAAGTATTCAGAGGTAGGAGGTGATCCTGGAAAGAATAATTATGCGAAGACAAGAAAGTGGTCAATTGAGAGGATGAGTCAGCAGAAGTGCCCCTTTGAGTTAGCCAGGAGTAAATCATTAGTCAAGTTAGTAAGGGCAGTCTCTGTGAAATGTAGAGGACAGAAAAGAAACACGTCAGGAGGTTGCAGACAAGCAAGTCGAGTATTTTAGAGGTAACCAGGAGGACAGAAACAGGGCAGAATCCAGAAAGAGAGATAGGGTTGGGATACAGTAGTTCAGTGGTTCTCAAACTCGGTCCTCGGGACCCCACACAGTTCATGTTTTCCAGGTCACCCAGCAGGTGCACATGTGTACTCATTACTCACTAAGACATGTTAATAGATCCACATGTGGAGCCGACTCTTTTACTTGTGATTCTGTGAGGAGACCTGGAAAACATGCACTGGTTGAGGTCCTGAGGACAGAGTTTGTGAACCTGTGCAGTAGTTTAATGCACAGGTTTTTAAACTCGGTCCTCAGGACCCCAAACAGTGTACATTTTCCAGGTCTCCTCACAGAATCACAGTAAAATAATTAGCTCCACCTGCGGATCTTTTAAAATGTGTCAGTGAGTAATGACTACACCTGTGCACCTGCTGGGTGACCTGGAAAACGTGACCTGTGTGGGGGTCCTGAGGACAGAGTTTGAGAACCACTGGTTTAATGAGATTAGTGTATGCTTGAAGACGATAGGAAAAGTTTAGACCAAAATCCCTGTTTATATGGGCCTCAAACAAATGGCAAAATCAGTTCAACATTTTAATGTGAGATGCCAGAAAAACAAAAATTCTAGGAATGACAATAGGTGCTTGCCTGTAATTAGGAAGCAAATGGCATGGTTACTGTTTGCAGCGCTATAGTAGCACATGCTGTAAGTCAACTCCAGCCAATCTTTGTTCACTATTTAGAAAATGGAACCATAGCACAGTAACCAATGACAGAGCATATTGCTGTCTATCAATTTATTGGCATATGGTTCAATACCTAAGGGACAGCAACCTGGTGATTGTGTACTCTCAGGACATGAGGCTGTTATAATGACTTGATGCTCTATACATTGCAGGTATGTCAGGGGAGTCTTATGAGAGGAAAAGGTCCGTGTGCAGTCTGAGGGGCCCCATCCCCTCCTGCCGAGGAAGGTGTCGTGTAGACTTTGGCACTGTGCTAGAGGCTACTGTGAACACGCATATCTCTGGGAAAATGGCATTAATGTATATAGGAGATGTTGGGACTGTATGTGATTAGATGAAGTGTTTCTCTATCTCTCTATTCAGGACTATTAACAGTTCATGCTTTACAAACCACACGTGGATCTTTTAAAATGTGTCCATCAGTAATGAAACCCCCTGTGCACCAGATAGATGGACTGGGTAACATGAAATGCCCAGGCTCCTGAGAACTAAGATTAAAAATCACTGGATTAGATCAAGTATGGGCTGTTAAATTGGAAATTCAAGTGGGAATGTACATAGCAGATAATGGGCAGTATATGATAGACATTAAGGGGGAGATTTAATAAACTTAATTATCTCTCTCCTTACTTTTCGCTTCGTATCGCATTTCATTTACCTCCATATTTATATAAATTTTGCTGCCAGGACAACTGGAGTGATAACAGGCTGCCTGACGAGTTGTAACTCACTAGAGTAGCGGTGAGGCAGGCAGGCTTCTGTCAGACAGGGTCAGGAATCCCGGAGCTGGCTGTGTGCCTGGCTCAGCTGCGGCGGTTGCGGGAGGGCTGGGCAAGTGAAGCCGTGACTGTGATCTGGGAGGGGGAAGGGAGGAGAAGACGAAACTGGCTGCTATGCGTTGTGCGACGGGGGAGGAAGTGGATCTGACGGCTGGCAGCCGCTGTTATGTGTGCTACGGGAGGAGTCCGACTGCTGCTATGCCTTGTGTGTGCGGCGGGGGTGGGTAGGGGATCCGCCGACTGCTATGTGTACTGGGGGGAGAAGGGGTTGTTGGCCACTGCAGTTGTTGTGTACTAATATTATATATATCCTGGACTTAATGAATCAAAAATAGTGCATCTTTATTTCAGCCGACGTTTCAAAGCCAGAAAGGCCTTGTCATCAGGGCGTAAAGAAAAAGTGTAATTATATATATATATATATATATATATATATATATATACACACACATACACACACACATACAGTCATGTCCATAAATATTGGGACATTGACAAAATTTTCATATTTTGGCCTCTATTCACCACCACAATGGCTTTGAAATGAAACAAACAAGATGTGCTTTAACTGCAGACTTTCAGATTTAATTTGAGGGTAATTACATCCAAATCAGGTAAACGGTGTAGGAATTACAACGGTTTCTATATGCGCCTCCCACTTTTTAAGGGGCCAAAAGTAATGGGACAAACTAAACAATCCTAAATCTAACTTTCACTTTTTAATACTTTGTTGCAAATCCTTTGCAGGCAATTACAGCCTGAAGTCTGGAACGCATAGACATCACCAGACGCTGGGTTTCATCCCTGGTGATGCTCTGCCAGGCCTCTACTGCAAATGTCTTCAGTTCCTGCTTGTTCTTGGGGCATTTTCCCTTCAGGTTTGTCTTCATCAAGTGAAATGCATGCTCAATCGGATTCAGGTCAGGGGATTGACTTGGCCATTGCATAACATTACACTTTTTAGCCTTAAAAAAACCTCATTGGTTGCTTTTGCAGTATGCTTCGGGTCATTGTCCATCTGCACTGTGAAGCGCTGTCCAATGAGTTCTGAAGCATTTGACTGAATATGAGCATATAATATTGCCCGAAACACTTCAGAATTCATTCTGCTGCTTTTGTCAGCAGTCACATCATCATAAATACAAGGGAACCAGTTCCATTGGCAGCCATACATGCCCACGCCATGACACTACCACCACCATGCTTCACTGATGAGGTGGTATGTTTTGGATCATGAGCAGTTCCTTTCCTTCTCTTCTCTTCCCATCACTCTGGTACAAGTTGATCTTTGTCTCATATGTCAATAGGATGTTGTTCCAGAACTGTAATGGCTTTTTTAGATGTTGTTTGGCAAACTCTAATCTGGTCTTCCAGTTTTTGTGGCTCACCAATGGTTTGCATCTTGTGGTGAACCCTCTATATTCACTCTTGTGAAGTCTTCTCTTGATTGTTGACTTTGACACATATACATCTACCTCCTGGAGAGTGTTCTTGATTTGGCCAACTGTTGTGAAGGGGTTTTTCTTCACCAGGGAAATAATTATTTTGTCATCCACCACAGTTGTTTTCCGTGGTCTTCCGGGTCTTTTGGTGTTGCTGAGCTCTCCGATGCATTCTTTCTTTTTACGAATGTTCCAAACAGTTGATTTGGCCACACCTAATGTTTTTGCTATCTCTCTGATGGGTTTGTTTTGTTTTTTCAGCCTAAAGATGGCTTGCTTCACTGATAGTGACAGCTCTTTGGATCTCATATTGAGAGTTGACAGCAACTGATTCCAAATGCAAATGTCACACCTAGAATCAACTCCAGACCTTTTACCTGCTTAATTGATAATGAAATAACAAGGGAATAGCCCACACCTGTCCATGAAATAGCTTTTGAGTTGATAGTCCCATTACTTTTGGCCCCTTAAAAAGTGGGAGGCACATATTGAAACTGTTGTAATTCCTACACCGTTCACCCGATTTGGATGTAATTACCCTCAAATTAAATCTGAAAGTCTGCAGTTAAAGCACATATTGTTTGTTTCATTTCAAAATCACTGTGGTGGTGAATAGAGGCCAAAATCTGAAAATTCTGTCAATGTCCCAATATTTATGGACCTGAGTGTGTGTGTGTGTGTGTGTACACACACAGTAGATACACACTATATATATACATTCAGGGGCTCCCTACAGATGGATAATGTTTCCAGCTTCTCCGTAGAACAACACTGCTCGATCACCATCAGGGAATGTACCGACACCCACGCTTTCCGACCCTCCCCGGCGCTTTCTCATGGTCAGCCTGGTCATTCACTCAACTGTAGCAGGGTCTACCCTTATTGCTGACACGCTCAAAGTACTGTCCGTTGTCAGTTATTCCACACAGCCGGTAATTACTACATCTTCAGCCATACGGGGATATAGAAGTGTGAATGCCGATTTACATGCTTATTTCTTATACTTTGTGATTGTGCAATGGATGACTTTTGAATGCGTTTTTTAAATGTTGTTTGATATGCTCCTTGACTAAAGGGGTGTTATGCTATATATGAATTTGGTATGAAATACCGGCGGCTCAATAGACGCCAGTTCATATCCCGACAGCGACATCCCAATGACCGAAGATCCCGACAGGGGCGGTAAGTACCCCAACCCTCTCTTAGTGGGGCCAAACCCTAACCTCCCCCTAGTGTTAACCCTAACCTCGTTCCGGTGGTGCCTAACCCTAACTGCCTTGTTCCTGCACCCTAAACCTAACCCTCCCAGGGGGGCACCTAACCCTAACCCCCCTCCTCCTCGTAGCCTAACCCTCCCCGGGGGATACCTAACCCTAATCTCCCCCCGGGGGTGCCTCCACCCCTCCCCGCAGCACACTGCAGCCCACGGTAGGGTCGGCACCCGGCAGTTCACCGCCATAAGGGCATGGAGCATTTTTTGCCGCTTTGGAATCGAGCAGGGTGCGGCGCCTTGCTATAAATAGCCTAGCAGGAACACTACTTAAGTACTTTTTTGCAGCAGCATGCTATCTATACATGAATGCATGCTAAGTATTCTTTTTTTCTTATATTCAATGTACAGATGTGTCCTTGCTCATCTAGCCTCAATATGCCATGCAGCGCGATATGCCTGGCGTGAGTGAGCCGTCCGGTCCCGTGCAGCTCTGCTAATGTTGGGCTTTTTTTTTTTTACTGAAATGCGATGAGACTAGGATGCACCAAGAAACTGCGCTGATTAATTTGATATGTGACACTTGTATATCTGTGTGTCACTGAGACTGTAAACAGAACTTGCTGTGGAAAAAAGCTGTGGCTGTTGCATCGTAGCACTTCGCATGCTGATTGAGAGATTAATGCCAGGTACACACTAGACAATATGTCGTCCGATCCGCCTGGATCAGACGACATATTGTGCACATCGTCTAGTGTGCACCCTCGATGTCACTGACTGCATGCAGGTCCAACAGGCAACATAGCTAGCACTGGCCATGCCAACGAATGCAGCATAACCCCCTGGTCGCTGCTGGCATCGGCAAGTGAGTATGCACTTGCCGGGTGCCGTCGCTTACAAGGTCGGTACACACTAGACATTTTCTAATGTGTACCGGCCTTAAGTCGCATTTTCGGCAACAAATTACGCAAAAATTTGCCTTGTGCTAGCAGAATCTAAACGGGACCAGACACTCCAAGAGCGGCTGTTTGACACGACTGCAACAAAGACGAGTGAGGACACATCTACTATATCGACGGTTACCATGTTGATATAACGACAGTGCCAACAAGAAATTGTAACACTAACATTTGTATTGTTGCCATGTCATACCTAAGCATAACATTCAACATTCTGGTGTCGACTTTACGAATGCCAACATGGTGACTGCAGTTTTTCACATAGTGTTGTGCTCTATTTTACAGATAGCAAAAATATATTTTCTTTTGACAGATCTTCTCTTTTCCATTCTCAGTCCCATTTCCTGAGTATTGTCCTTGTCAGAACTGCCAGATGTCATTCTCTGTGTAACTTCATTGTAAGGTTATGAAAGTTACACAGCTTTACATGCTTATGAAAGGTACTGACCATCTTATACATAAATGTGTGACTCCATTCCCATACAGCACGCTGGGAAATAATTATCAGCCATTTCAGAAGATAACAACTCTGCATGTCAGCAGCAGGAATGTTTCCTTACACTAATGATGGACTTGCATGTAACGACCAAATACCCGTAATATTTGCTTGTTTAGTTACATATAAAGATCGAGGCTCACCTGATTGCACTAGATATTGGGAGCCTCAGTATGCTCTGAGCACAAAATAAGGCAGCAGCAGCCATAGATGTCATCTGAATGATAGGCAGCAGCGACAACCAGTGAGGAGACAGAGAGCAGTCCCCACCTCTTCCCTCCTGCCACTGCAACACACACACATATAGTCAAACACACGAGCTGCAGGATCACTGCATACAATTACTACAATGGAAGATGTAACATGTTCTCTGATTGGACATTGATTGCAGCTCGGATCGACGTCAGTGTTGTCCGACCAGGTTCCTTATTTCTCAACCCCCTCTGCTGGCAGACAACAAGTATTGCTTTAATTTCTGTACACCATAGTAAATTATTTTAACCTATGACAGTGTTTCCCAAAGTTATCCCTCAGGGACCACCAACAGAGCATGTTTTCCAATTTCCCTAGCTGGTGCACCTGCTGACACATTTTAAAATATCCACAGGTGGAGCTAATTATTTCAGGGATACAAAAGGTCATTTGGTCGACACTAAAAGGTTGACATGGAAAAAGGTCGACATGGAAAAAAGTTAGACAGTACAAAAGGTCGCCAGGTACAATAGGTCAACATGAAAAGGATGGACACAGAAATGGTTGACATTTTTTTTTTTCTAACCATAATCATTATCTTAACCCTAACCCTCCTCTTTTTGCCTAACCCTAAACGTCAGGGTAAGTCCCTAACCCTAACCGTCCCTCCTAGTGCCTAACCCTAATCAGAAAAAATATGTTGACCATTTCCATGTCGACTTTTTGTACTGACTAACGGTTTTCATGTCGACCTTTTGATGTCGACCAAATTAGTGTCGAACTTTTGTATGGAACCCATTATTTCACTTGTGATTCTGTGAGGAAACCTGGAAAACATGCACTGGTAGTGCTCCCTGAGGAATGAGTGACACATACAGACAACCCTAATTAATAAATGATCAGTAAAACAGCCAACGTGCCAAAATATATATAAATAACATTGTGCCACAAGTCACAACGTAGTAATTATAGTCGTAGCATATACATATAGCCTCATATGCCACTGGGTAGACAACATGTACCTCCCAACTGTCCCGCATTCAGCAGGACAGTCCCATTTTTCTGGGACTGTCCTGCTGTCCCACCCACGGGCCACAGTGTCCCGCGGGCGAGTGAGGAGCACATGGGTAAGCAGCAGCATCTATTCACAGTGTAGAGGGAGCCTGGGGGCAGCCCAGCATCTCAAAGAGTGCTGGGCACGCACCCACAGTAACATGAATGATGGGATGCCACAAGACTCTGCCCCCTCTCCACAAAACTCTGCCCCCTTTCAATGAGACCCCTGCATACCACTGTGGCTCCCTGGGGTGTTGCAGTGCTCTCACCGTGGTGCCATGGCAGCCGGTGGCCTAATGAGATTGCCCAGTGTATTTTTTTTTATTTCAGTGCACGGGGTGAGAGGGGTTATGGCACAGTGCGGAGCGAGAGGGGGGGGGGGGGTGGTGGTTGATTGTGATGAGTGGAGGGAGCATGCAGGAGCGGTCCAGCAGTGTGTACATCATCTTCACATAATATTAATTCATCCCTGCTGGAATCCACCATTACAGTTACCTCTGTATTTTTTCCAGTTTATTTGATTAACATAATCTTTTTCACTTTTGAGAAAGTAGCCTCCTAAGCCGATTGCTGATAAGGTTACCCGCTGTGCTGAAAACTCTTTCTGAGTACACACTGGAGGGTGGGCAGCTTAAGTAATGCAAAGCCAGTCTATACAAGGGCCTCCAAATTGCATTATTTTCTTTCCATTAGTCAAAGGGACTCCGTGACATCCCATTTGTATGGTGTCATGAAAATAATCCTCCATCGTTCTTTGGATGGTGACCCTATCAGATGGAGTCGTTATAGAGTCACTAATTTTTGGCAATTGTTTTAGACCTGACCAGATGTCAGATGTCTTCTGCATCACCACTGGGTCTTTTGGGAAAGCTGAGTTTTTTCCTGGCAGCGGTCTGAGAAACTGAAGGAGGAGATGTCATCGTGTCGTGTACCACCTGAGCTGCCAACTTGCCCACCAGGAGCTCTTTGCATCTCCTAAGATCTGGGTCAGTTGGAAAGAAAGGCACAACATACGACTTAAAGCTATGATATTGGCAACCCTTGGATCCTTGTGAAGTGTACAAAGGACAGTGGCGTAACTACTGCCCCCGCAGCCCCCGCGGTGGCTTGGAGGCGCTGGGTAGCTTGGGGGCGACAGGGGCAGTAGTAGTAACTACGGAGGGACTGCACCCCCTGCACCCTCCATCTGCCGGGCACTCACTGAGTGTGTTACCAGCGGGCGCCCGGCTCCTATTCAAACCCCCGGCGGCAGCCGTAGGACGGAGCTCCCTCCGTCTTCCGGGTCCCGTAGGGCACTATGGGAGTGACGTAATGACGTCACTCCCATAGTACCGACGAGCGGACGCCGGGGACGGAGCTCAGGAGCTCCCTCCGTCTTCCGGGTCCCGCAGAGCACTATGGGAGTGACGTAATGACGTCACTCCCATAGTGCCGAGGAGCCGACGCCGGGGTATGGATGGCAGCAGTACTGGAGCGGGGATAAAGGTAAGTGTTTGTGTTTTTTTCTTTTGTGTGTGTGTGTTTGTTTGTGTGCGTGCGGAGGGGGGGAACAACTACACGCGGCTAACTACAGGCGGCTAACTACAGGGGGCTAACTACTAGAAGGGGCACTACAGGAGGCTAACTACAGGCGGCTAACTACAGGCGGCTAACTACAGGCGGCTAACTACAGGGGGCTAACTACTAGAAGGGGCACTACAGGGGCCCTGCATAATGGGCACTACTACAGGGGGCACTACTACAGGGAGCACTACTTTAATGGGCACTACTACAGGGGGCCCTGCATAATGGGCACTACTACAGGGGGCCCTGCATAAGGGGCACTACTACAGGGGGCATTGCATAAGGGGCACTACTACAGGGGGCATTGCATAAGGGGCACTACTACAGGGGGTATTGCATAATGGGCACTACTACAGGGGACATTGCATAATGGGCACTACTACAGGGGACATTGCAAAAGGGGCACTACTACAGGGGGCATTGCATAATGGCCACTACTACAGGGGACATTGCAAAAGGGGCACTACTACAGGGGACATTGCATAAGGGGCACTACTACAGGGGGCATTGCATAAGGGGCACTAGTATAGGGGGCATTGCATTTTGGGGCACAACTACAGGGGGCACTGTATAAGGGGCACTAATTTGATACACAGTTTACAGGTTATAAACTATGTTCCCAATAATCTGGTTCTACACGGACATAAAAACTGTGCAACCTGTCTTGAGCTGAGGTGACGGACTGGCAGGAGCAGAAAGGAGGGTTGGTGAAGTACATCTATCAGGGTGGGATGTAATGGGCATTACTGTTTGGCATAATGTGTATTTGGCATTACTGTGTGCACAATGCGCTTTTCGGGGCATTACTGTGTGGCATAATGTGTAAGGGGCATTACTGTGTGGCATAATGTGTTGTATGTGGCATTACAGGGTGGCATAATGTGAAATAGGGGCATTACAGCATGGCATAAATTTGTTATAAGCGCTTTACTGTATGTCATTATGTGTTATATGTGGCATTATTGTGTGGGATGTGTAAGGGGCATTGCTGTGTGGCATAATGTGTTGTAAGGAGCACTCCGGTGTGGCATAATGTGTTGTAAGGGGCATTCCGGTGTGGCACACTGTGTTATAAGTGGCATTACTTATTGTGTCATAATGTGTAAGGCACGTTGCTGTATCATGTAACCACACACCTTAAACATAGTCTTTGGGTGTGTTTGATCTTTTGGCGCCTGAAACTTTTTTGGCATGGGGGAGCAAAATTTATAGTTACGCCACTGACAAAGGACTTGATCTACAAGTCCTACATATGGAATCACTTTGTTTCATCTCTTCCTTCAATTTCTCAAGTTGATTTTCCAAAAGCTTAATTAGGGTAAATCACCTGACTCAAGCTAGCAGTGTGTGAACTCACTTCACAGGTGGCTACGTCAAAGGGTTTGAGCACCTTGCAGAAGACGGAAAGAATTTTCCACTGTGCTGGACTAAGCAGCACTCCCTTCCCCTCTCCCAATGTCATGGCTTGTTCTATACCTGTGGATGGCTTTTTGCTGTTCATTCATCTGCTGAAGCATATAAAGGGTGGAATTCCACCTGGTTACCTTCTCTTGCTTCAGTTGGTGGCAGGGCAAATTCAACTGTTCTTGCAGCTGCTCCAATCTCCTGCATGCTGTGGCTGAATGGAAAAAATGTCATGAAATTTTTGGGGCTACAGACAGAATCTCATGCACACCCCTGTCATTTAAAAAAATAAAAAACACTATACCACCAAGTTGATTGTATGAGCAAATCATGGGATGTGTTGGAATTCACCTAGCTGTAATGCTCTCACAATATTGGTGGCGTTGTCAAAAGTCACAAATCCTGAGGAGAGTCCAAGTAGGGTAAGCCATTTTGCTGAGAGGTTTTCAACGGTATGCCTTTAGTATAGCCGGAGGTACACAGAGTAGCCTGCCTCTGAATGAGCTGGTGTTGTTAGTTATATATTGCTGCTGCTGAAGGCGAATCACCCACCCAGTGGGCTGTCACAGTCATGTAATCTTTAGTTTGCCCACTACCACTTGTCCACATATAATTACTGAGGATATTGAGGATGAAGGTGTTGGCGGTAGAGATTGCAGGTGCTGGGATCTAGTTGAATTTGAGAGAAGGGAGCTAGCTGATGCTGGACTGATTGTTGTTATCTATTTAGCACCAGTTTCTGATGTTGTTTAAAAGTTTTCATGAGCTCGCTGCAAATGACGTAACAGGGAGGAGGTTCTTAGATGGGTAACATCCTTACCTCTACTTGCCATGGTTTTACAAACGGTACAGATGGCTTGACAATTGTTATCAAGATTTGGGTAAAAATTATTCCACACATAAGAGGTGCATTTGTTTGTCCTATGGCATGACAATAGCCTTCCTCTTATAATGGCCAAAATCTGCTCCACTGGTGCCTGACTTACACAAACAACATCCTCATTAGCGCTATCGCCAGCTACACATCCCCCTCATCCTCTTGCACTTCCTCGGTGGCATCCTCAATCTCTATGTCATCAGCTATATTTGTGCTGCTCATCCCCACATTTACAGAGGGAGCAGAAATGGTGGAATACGGTTTCTCTGCGAGTACAGTCACACATAACACTCTTGGACACACTTAGACTCTCCTCAGGGACTTGTGACATTTCAGTTTCTGAGAACACAGTTTGTTCTACTGCATTAGTCTTTCATTTTATTTACACTCCTTTGAGTGAAAAGGTCTTGCATCATCATGAAAGGCAGTGGAAGATGCATCACTGACACTTGCAGAACCACCACTCATAAATAAAGGCCAAGACCTCAGTCTTTCCTTGCCACTGCATGTGGTAAATGGCATGTTGGCAGTTTTATGTTTTTCTGCACCACACTTTCCCTTTATTAGATGTGTTTTTTTATTTAGCACTGTATATTGCTTTTTTTTATTTAAGATGCCCTGACTTAGGGCGTGATTCAGACCCGCTCGCGAGCACACAGCACTTGATGGTCGATGGTCCTCAACTGCGCATGTGCCGCCTCCGGCGTGCGCATGCATTAGACCCGTACTGCGATGGCAGCGCTGTCGCAATGGGTTTCGCTACAAGATGGGCGGCTGTCGATGTTGATTGACAGCTCGCCCCGTGTTGTGGTGGGGAGGGGGGGTGGCTGCACAAGGCATTCCCTTAGGAATTTGTGTGCGGCCCTACTGCCATCACTCGTGATGTCAGTAGTGGACTTCCTGCTCTATTAGAGCAGGAAGTCCACTCGGGGCTTGCGAGAGCTGAGTCACAAGAATCGCCAGGTCACCTGCAAAAGTTATGGTTATGGATGGTCACCCACAGCTAAGTGAGTGGCATGGAGGGCGAAAAAAAAACCCCAAACCCCGCCCTGATTCAGAGCGAGCGCAAATAGCGAGCGCCTCTGAATCAGGCCCTTAGACCCTCTATGCCCTTGAGCATCGCCTTTAGTAGATGATGTTGAAGGACTAGCATCGTCATCGTGACTGGTGACAGCAGCTACAGCAACAGTATTTGGTTGCTCTTTTCTAAACTGAACGTTATCATTTTTTTTTCAATGCGCAGATCACTGAACGTGAACAAAGTGCACTAGGGTAAAGCACACCAAACAGTACAAAGAATAATAGATCTGTATTTTTTTAACTTTTCAGCTCGGTTCAAAAGTGTACAAACATTAGAAGGAAGAAAATCTTTATTTTTCACTTCATAGGTAAATTTTCACTGTGGAAATTCAAAGGGGTTTTACTTTATTATGTACGTGAATAATAATGCACAGGGGTACAGCGCACACAAGTTGTGAAAACTTAAAGTTAAAATAATCATTTTTTTTTTACTTTATTTAAAATGTTTACATTTTTAAATTATTGTTTACTTTTTCCATAACTGACAGAGACAATAAACAATGTAGTGGTGCTTGTGAACAGTCACTTTAGATGGAGACAGCACAGCTAATTTACAGCAGAATACAGCGCAGCATACAGCAGCATACCCCTATATACACTGACTATACAGAGCACAGCCACTTGTTAATAAGTCTGGAGTCTGGACACAGCACAGCCAATTGAAGTTAAAGCATTGACTATACAGAGCACAGCTTGTGAGTCTGGACATAGCACAGGAAATACATCACAGTACAGCGCAGCATACAGCATTGTGCCCATATATACACACTCTGACTATACAGAGCACAGCCACATGTGATTCTGGAGTCTGGACATAGCACAGCCAGTATTGACTATACAGTGCAGCACAGCCACTTGCGAATCTGGACACAGCACAGCCTATACAGCAGAGTACAATGCAGCATACAGCAGCATTCCCCCCTATACACATTGACTATAGAGAGCAACACAACCACTTGTGCGTCTGGACACAGCACAGCCTATACAGCAGAGTACAGTGTAGCATACAACAGCGTGCCAGACAGTGAAATGGTGCAGAGTCACGGTTGCGGTGCCTTATATAGTATCCAAAACCCACGAGAATCCGACGCCGCAAATATGACATTTTGCATCAAAGTGGAATCAGAGTTAGACAGGAAGAACCGAACCGCCACTCGGATTGACTCGGATATCAGAAGTTCAGGATGGTTCAGATTACAGGTAATCCGAACCACTCATCTATAGTGCAACGTGGTCTCATAAATGGCTCCCAGGAACGAGTTATCAATCAAAAAGTAATCTACCACAGTCGCTTTAAAAAATGCAGGGCATAGTTTGCGAGAAATTGCTCACCTGGAGAAGGTTTCTCTTGGCGGCGTGCAGTGTACAATCAAGATATGCCGTAAACAACAGAGTACATGATCGCCCATGACATGTACAAACTCGAGTGACCACAAAACAGGAGGACAAATTTATGAGGATAGGGAAAATCTTACCTGGAATCGATGGTCTGTGATGAGGGGGTAGGGCTTCACAACGCACTTCTATGATAATCCCATCATTTGGCCTGCCTAGCCTAATGGGGCCTAATGACTCAGATAGTCCTGCTCCACTCTTATCACCGCCCACCTACATCTCCTCTCCTGGCTTCTCCGGGAGGAGAAATACATTAAGTAAGCAAGAATAGGTAGTTGGTGCTAAGGCCGTGGCAACGCGATCACGTAATTGTGGCCCCGCCCCTGATAGACAATTCAGCGATTACCAGAATTGTGAAGCAGAGTGATCGACCACCTGAACTGGTCACTTCACTCAGGAAGTGGGTGGCGGTTGGCTTCTGGAAACTTGCCTACTCTTGTGGGGAGAGTAAGTAGATATGTTTATATTTGAGTGTATGTGTACATACTGTGACAGGGTTAGCATAATTCCACATGAAGTAAATGTGGAATATCAAGGACCTCCTGGGTTTGACAGAGCAAAGGCAGTAGGATTGTGTAAATGTCCAGTTCAGGTGTTGCCTCAATCAGTGCCAGGAAAAGTCAGAAGATTTCAGACACCAGTTAGAAGCTAGTTTAAGAACTGCAGAGAGACACTGGGGAAAACTGAACGTGACGGCGAAATAGTCACCCAGCTTATAGGCCTGGGGGTGGTTAGTGTTAGGATTCCTGGGCCTGCGAGTCCACGTAAGATATATTGCTGTATTGGAGGACTTTGTATGACATCTTGCCTGTGAAACTGCCATATCCTATGTGTGCCTGCCTGTGGGGAACAATAAAAGCTACTGATGGATTTTAGCCAGTCTATGTGATTCTTGACTATCTATACAGTGTATATATCAGTGTATATAAATATGCTATACTAGACAGTGGCATAGCTTAATTCCAGTTGCCCGGAGGCAAGATAGATGTTGGCACCCCATGATATTAGTAATTATTATACTAAATTAATTTATTTTCATGTAATATTCAACCTCTCCATCTGTATGTTCTGTAATGTGCCCCTCACCTCCCCGACCCCATTAGTGACTACCTACTTTAAAGTAGAGTTGTGCGCCGACCCCCGTGTTTTGGGTTGGTTTTGGATCTGGATCTCCCCTGGTTTTGGATCTGGATCTTTTTCCTTGGTGTTTTGCTTTTAGGTTTTGGTTTTGGATCTATATTTGTTCCAAAAAAATTATTTAAACAGCTAAAACCACATAATTTGGACCTGTTTTTATTATTAACCTTAATAACAATAATTTTCAGGCATTTCCATGCATTTTTAGCCACCTCACAATATTGATTTCACTATATTTCGCCAATACAGGCCAAAGGCTGCAGCGAGCTGGATGGCTAAAGTAAGAAACAGAGCAGCAGCACAAACGCACGGCAGTTTAAGAAAATATAGGACATCTATGAAACATTGCCACACAGCAGTGCCAGTTTAATAAACTATAATAATGTCAGTCGGCAATGCCCCAAATTGTGCAAAATGTAAAGATAAGGAGGTGTAAGATGGAATTGTCCCTCCCACTCACTCTTATGTGGGATATTAAAAAGGACATGCAGTTTAACAAACCAAGAACTTTAGCAACTAGCTGTTTAAAACTTTCAATTGGAGAAATGGAAGAATCCGTGATAGATGGTTTGCACACAGATTTAATATCTCATTGAGTAATGTCCGTCTCCACAGGATAAAAGACTGATGTTTTGATTAAATGTAGTCTCCTGCAGTGTCACGGCAAACAGCCGCGTTATAAATACCTGATCAGCTGAATGGTTCCAAGTGGCAGCCTGAGTCAGGTACCCCTGCATCGGCAGTATCAATTGGCTCCCGCAGTCTCCCGATAGTCTGGCTGTATAATGTGACCAAGACTGACAGGATGTGTGGCTGTGAGCGGCGTAAGAGCTTGCGGCGTCTTCTCCGTATTGCGGGTAAATGAACCGGAATGACACACCAGTGTCTAAATCACAGATTTTTGGTGCTTGTTATCCAGATGTCACTGACGCATTTTTCCCTTGCATATGGAGGGCTTTGTCAAAGAGTAATGATGGTTTGAATTCTTCTATATATACCCACACCAGGGCAAAAATAATTTAAACAGATGATCACAATTGATTAATTGACTAAGGCGCAATCCACCTGTTGTGCTTAATTGTTCTAAGATTGAATACATGGAACAATACCATTTAAAATCATTAGCACTATACTGATACTTATTAGTGCATATATCCATGTATGCATATTCCGTCAGAATGGAACAAATACTTATTGAATAACACACATACATAAATATATGAACCTTACCTTCCACATGTGTATTAAAAAAACACTTCGACTGCTATAATCAAAAAGAATTAAACTAGTAACCTTTGAATAAAATATAAATATATATATATGTGTGTGTGAATACACTCTTAAATCACCTGAGAACCAAACCCCTGACCTTATGCACACCAAACAGTCAGCTTTACCCCTGCTCTACAGGGGTTTCTGTTATTCTTAAGTATCACCAGATACCATGTATTTCCATTTCTCCGATTGAAAGTTTTAAACAGCAACCAATGAACTTATATGTATCATAAGGAGATTTACTACATACTTTCCTTAGTATGATATATTCTTGCGGGACAATATTTTATATTTATTATTTGAATGATAGCCTGGATTGATATCCAGATACCTATCAATCAGCAGTTTATTTATCAGTAAATTAGCATGCTATGTATTTTCATTGTTTTATTATTATGTATATTTATGTGACTTTTCATATGTGATTAAAACCAAAGTTTCTTGGTAAATCCTGACTGCTATATAGTATTTCTGCCACCTAACAATTTGGGTATCTAGAGCGCAGTCCCATTTGTATGTTGTTTATTGAGTTTCTTTATTTAGGTGTGCACTCACCTAAAGTGTGGACATGCAGCTGTTAAACTAGGAGGTTATCAAGAGACATACAGGCCTTGATTCAGAGCCGGATGCTCTGACCAGAGCGCTCGCTCTGAATCAGGGCCCTCCTCTATTAAAATGGAGCGTCCTCCTGGACGCTCGTATAGCTGTGGGTGACCACCCACAGCATATACGAGCGTCCAACAAGATGGTCGCGATGGTCTTGACCATCGCGACCATCGGACTTGCGAGTGAAACCCTGTGGTCGGGTTTCTCAACCACAAGCCCTGGAGTGATTTTGGCTCTATCAGAGCCAAAATCACTCCCACTGACATCACTAGTGATGTCAGTGGGGCCGGCTTGAGACGGTAGGCGTTCCCATGGGAACGCCTCCGTCTGGCAGGCACGCCCCCGGCACGCCCACCAAAGGGGGCGTGCTGTCAATCAACATCGACAGCTCGCCCCCTTTGGTACGAGACCCGGAGCGATGGAAAGTCCTTCACTCGCCGGGTCTCGCGCATGCGCACGACGGAGCTCCCTCCGTCGTGCGCATGCGCAGTGGGGAACATCCACCCACTTGCGAGCATACTGCCGCTCGTGAGTGGGTCTGGCTGCCCCCATACTTTCTTTAAATTGTAACATAACAGTGATTGTAGTGACTCTAAGGAGTATAATAAGCGCCAAGGTCATTTGTTGGTTACTTTAGCAACTAGGACTGACACTTTCGTGGCTGAACTCCTTGGTTTATTTGGGCCCCCACAAAACAGTTTTTGGAAGGACTACCTTCAATTATTAAGGAGGAGGTTGATGATGAGAGTGTTGGTGATGGAGATTGCATGTGCTGGTCCAAACTGCTGGTAGCTGATACTGGACTGTTTGTTATTAATTTACAAATTATTATAATTTTGTTAAACAAATTGCATGACCTCGCTGCAAATGACATAACAGGGAGGAGGTGCCTAGATGGTTAACGTCCCTTCCTCTGCTAACTTTGGCTTTACAAATGGAATAGATGCCTTCACAACTGTTGTCAGAATTTAGATTAAAATAATTCCACACCCAAGACGTGGCTTTTCTGGGTTTCTTTTTATAATGAGCAAGAACTGCTGCCACTGGTAGCTAATGTACACAAACAACATCCTCATCATGAACATCCTCATTACCCATCAGATAGGACACAAATTTCCCCCTCTTCCTCCTTTTGCACTCATTTGTTATTATTTCACCATCTAATAGCCGTCATGGCGTCAGTGATCCGCTGTGAAACTGGGTGACAGCTGTTATACTTACTTCCTCTATCAAAGGACTGTTTAATAGTCAATTGTTTTTTTAAATTACTACTAGTAGCAGTCTTCTTGGTCCCTTTCTGGGATGAAGATCCACCCCCAGCAGCAGCAACAGGCATAGCACTTAAGGATCCTCTAAGGAATCACGGATAGGAGAGGAGTCAGTCATGCTTATTATTTTGAATGCAGGACTACTTTCGATCATGAATGAGGATGTTGATCATGATGCAGATGTTGGTGGTGGAGATTGCAGACACTTGGATCCAGATAGAAGGGAGCAGCTAGGTGACACTGGACTGATTGTTGTTCGTTTTTTTGTACCCAAAGTTTTAGAATTTGAAATCCCCTTTCCAATTTGATGAATGCGCTGCAAGTGACATAACAGGGAAGAGGTTCCTAGATGGTTATGGGCCTTACCTCACTGTTACTTGGCAATGGTTACAAATGGCTTGGCAAAGGTTGTCCTGATTTGGGTGGAAATAATTCCACACATGAGAAGTGGATTTTTTGGTCCTTGACCCAGGCATGACAACAATGGGATTTTCCCACCATGGGCAACAACTGTTGCCTGATTTACAGTTTTCACCCTCGCCATCAACATCCTCAACATCCTTGTAGTTATCATCAACTACATAAATATCCTCTTCATCCTCCTCATGCAATTCCACAGAAGCATCCTCGATTTCTACGTAAGTATATTGACTTGTGCTGCTCATCCCCACATTTGCAGAGGGCACACAAATGGTGGAAGTAGGATCCTCTTCAAGTACAGTATTAGAAATGTCAGGCTCACACATGGCAACTGCGGACACACTTGGACTCTCCTCGGGGATCTGTGAGTTTTCGGAGACAATTAAAATTTTTTTTATACCTCTTCTACAAGCAGAAGGGCTTAAATCATGACAACTAGAACCACCAGTCATAAATAAAGGCCAAGGCCTTATCCTTTCCTTGCTACATTGTGTAGTGAATGGCATATTGCCAATTTTTTGTTTCTCTAAAGCTGACTTAGCTTAGATATTTTTTTCTTTAACAGGGTAAAAGTTGACTTTTTAGCCTGACTTTTTGGCATGACTTAAGCACTGGTACATTGGCCTTCATAGGTGACGTTGACGGCCTTGCATCGACATCATGACTGCTGCCGGCAGCTACAATACTGGTATGTGGATCCTGCTCTCCTGTCATGTGACTGTCCTACATACTCACTGTGATCTTAAAGCAGTGTCACCAAGAAATTGTGTGGCAGGTTAACACACACACCAAAAACTTATTTTTAATTTCACACTGGTGGTGTACACACAAAAAAAAATTGTTTTTATTTTCTCACTGGTGGTTGTGGCTAACACACACACAAAAAAATTGTTTTTATTTTAACACTGGTGGTGTGGCAGGCTAATACGCACACACAAAAAAAATAATTTTATTTTTTTCACACTGGGGGTGAAGAGCACCCTTGAACGAGGCAGCAGCCCTTTGATAAATGAAACACAGATAGCACAGCACCCCTGCGCACCTACGTTGCTGATAAGTGTGGCTAACAGAAATAAAAATAAAATACTTTATTTTTTTCACCCTGTGGGTTAATATTAGCACCTCTGATGGACAGAGCACCCCCTGGACAACACAGCAGCACAACCAGCCCCTAGAGACAACAGCCAGCCCCTATGGAGTGGACATGACAACAGCCAGCCAGCTCCAGTATATATGGATATTATTGACAACAGCCAGCCCCTGTGGCGTGGACAGGACAACAGCAAGCCAGCCCCAGTATATGAACAGCCAGCCCTACCCCCTATGGACATAAGCAGCCAGCCCCTGACACAACAGTAGCCTAGCCAGTCCCTATGCACATATGGACAAAAGCAGCCAGCCACTGACACAACAGTAGCCAACCCCTATGCACAGCAGGACAGAACAGCACAGCAATGCTCCCAGCTCCCTCAGCACAGTTCCCAGCTCCCTCCCTCTCCAATCTCCACAGCCAGAATGAAAAATGGCAGCGATCGCGGGACCTTTCTGAAATCCAAAACCCGCGAGAATCCGATAGCGGGATGATGCCGCTGTGCCTCGTTTTCAGATCAGAGTCAGGCAGGAAAACCCGAGCAGACTAAGATCTGACTCGGATCCCCTAAGTTTGGGTGGATTCGGGTCTCTGAGATCCAAACCCGCTCATCTCTACTTTAAAATGCTCCAAACAGTTATTACCTTAATGTCTACCCTCACATTCCCATCTGACCTCCCATACAGGGGCGTAACTAGAACTTTGTCAGTCCCATAGGAACATTTTGAGGGGCCCCCAATGCTTCTAGAGATCCACCTCTATCTGCAGCAATCTACCTCTTAATGCTTTAGGATGTCAACAGTAAAAATGTCGACAATGCAATTTCAGCCGAACCCTCACTCAAATTGCAGTCTGACCCCCACCTAATTGCACCATAACCCTAATTGAAGCCTACCTGCAGCCAACTAACAGCAGCCTAATCCTACCCTAACTGCAGTCGATTCTTAACCACAGCCTTATCCTAGCCAAACCTTAACTGCAGCCTAACACTACACTAACCGCATCCTACCCGTAAGCACAGCCTACTCCTAGCCCTAACTGCAGCCTAATTCTAAACCTACCATAGCTGCAGCCTATTGACTAAAAGTAATCATCGACAACATAAATGTATTGATAACAATAATATAAACTTTTTAATAATGAAAAAGGGGATGTGCGCCAGACCATTTTTGCTGGATTTTGAATTGGCTCCGATTCGTCGATCAGCTTTAAATTTGGATTTGCCAAACCTGCCGTGACTGGTTTTGGATCTTTTACTGAAATGTTCCTAGAGTATTATTAACCTCAATAACATTCATTCCCAGTCATTTACAGTCAATTTAGACCATCTCACAGCTTACAATATTGTTTTCACCA
Organism: Taudactylus pleione; assembly: GCA_031769625.1. Classification (NCBI taxonomy): domain Eukaryota; kingdom Metazoa; phylum Chordata; class Amphibia; order Anura; family Myobatrachidae; genus Taudactylus; species Taudactylus pleione. The sequence goes on along the minus strand of JAUIMM010000115.1, from coordinate 16,504,049 downwards.
TTATTGGCCAAAAACTGCAGTGAGCTGGCTGGTTACTAAGCGACAGAGCAGCGGCACAGACACCGAAGTTTAGAGCACATCTATGAAGCATTGCCACACAGCAGTGGCAGAAATGAAAGGTAGTACAAGATGGAATGGTCCTTGGGCCCCCCCACCCACTCAGTGGGATATGGTCAGCAGAGTCACAGTGCTTGTATACACAGTGGGCTATGACCCAAGGAGTCACAGTGCTTGTTCCCACAGTGTGGTATGGCCAGCAGAGTTACAGTACTTGTTTGCACAGTGGGCTACGTCCCAAAGAGTCACAGTGCTTGTATACACAGTGGGCTACGGCCTGCAGAGTCACAGCACTTGTTTACACAGTGGGCTAAGGCCCAAGGAGTCATGGTGCTTGTATACACAGAGGGCTAAGGCCCAAGGAGTCACAGTGTTTGTATACAAAGAGGTCTAAGGCCCAAGGAGTCACTTTGCTTATATACACAGAGGGCTAAGACCCAAGGAGTCACACTGCTTGTATACACAGAGGGCTACTGCCCAAGGAGCCATGGTGCTTGTATACACAGAGGGTTACTGCCCAAGGAGTCACAGTGCTTGTATTCAAAGAGGGCTAAGGCCCAAGGAGTCGCGGTGCTTTTACACACAGAGGGCTACTTCCCAATTAGTCACAGCACTTATACACACACACACACACACACACACACACACACACACACACACACACACACACACACACACACACACACACACACACACACAGAGGGCTACTGCCCAATTAGTCACAGTGCTTATACACACAGAGGGCTACTGCCCAATTAGTCACAGTGCTTATACACACACACACACACACACACACACACACACAGGGCTACTGCCCAAGAAGTCACGGTGCTTATACACACAGAGGGCTACTGCCCAATTAGTCACAGTGCTTATACACACACAGAGGGCTACTGCCCAATTAGTCACAGTGCTTATACACACAGAGGGCTTCTGCCCAAGAAGTCATGGTGCTTATACACACAGAGGGCTACTGCCCAATTAGTTACGGTGCTTATACACACAGAGGGCTACTGCCCACGAAGTCACGGTGCTTATACACACAGAGGGCTACTGCCCACAAAGTCACGGTGCTTGTATACAGTAGTAACAGTACACTATACAGTGGGATACAGCACAAAAAAAAAATATTAAACTTTTTTCTTTTTTCACTGGAGCAGATGGGCAATACTTTAATCAGCAGCTAAGCATACATCAGCAGTGCACGACCACTTAACAGCACAGCCAATGGATTCTGGAGTCTGGACAGTGGACACAGGCTACTACAGCCACTGCAATTATTAGCAGAGTAGCGCAGCATACATCAGCGTGCTGACTCATCCCCTACAGTCACTTAACAGCACAGCCAATGGGGTCTCTTTTTTTTTTTTTTTTATATACAGGTACTGGCAGTCGACTTTGCAGAGCTGTGCACAGCTTGCGTGCTTAGTGCCAAATGGCGACAGGTCCCGGTCCCGCCTCCTTATATATTTATTACCAGTTATTTATATAGCATCAGTCCCTGCCCCAGTGGAGCTTATAATCTATATTCCCTATCACATGCACACACATACAGTACACACTAGGATTAATTTGTGTTGGGAGCCAATTAACCTACCAGTATATTTTTGGAGTGTGGGAGGAAACCGGAGTACCCGGAGCAAACCCACGCAAGCACAGGGAGAATATACAAACTCCGCACAGGTAGGGCCATGGGGGGGATCAAACCCATGACCTCAGTGCTGTGAGGTAGTAATGCTAACCATTACACAATCTGTGTTGCCCTAGAACCAAGTCTTGCGAGAATCCGACATCGGGAAGATGACGTTAGGCATCGAAGTGGGATACGAATCAGATGGGAACACCCGAGCGACGGCTTGGGTCGACTCGTATTTCACATATTTGGAGCGGTTTGGATTCCACAGAATCCAGACTGCTCATCCCTACGAAAAATGATGGTGAAATCAGTGTTCAATTTTAATTAAGAATAAAACTACAATTAAAATTCTTGTCGAACTCAACACTGATCATTCATACACTACTTTCTATTTTTGATGTAGGGTAATTTAAAATTTTTAAAGAAATAGCATGTGTTCTAGTTATTTGCAGAAAATAAATATGATCTGTGAAGGAAATATGATTGCGTATTGCACTTGTTCTAACAAACTTAATTAAGTTTGTATATGATATTAATTTGTATATGATATATGAGAGTACTACGGTAAGTCAGACTCAGCATGCAACACATTCTCAGCCTACTGAGCCTAGATTACTAATCACATTGTTAAAGGTATGCTGTCTTCAAGTCATACTTTCTTCAAGTCATACTTGCCTACTTTTGAAAATGACTTTGAGGGAGATTGTAGATGGCTGCAGAATGCGACGCGCCTTTGTGGGGGCGTGGTCTGCTCCACCCAAAGGGCGTGTCTAACTCCACCTATGGGCGTATATATTCCTATAAGCTGACGCCCTAGCTCCCCCACTGACATTAATACATCTCTACCCTGCCATATTGACATTAATAGATTCCCCCCCAGACGCACACATTCATTTATATGAATAGATTCACACACATCACATGAATAGATTCATACACACACACAGTCTCACGCACATCACATGAATAGATTCATACACACAGTCACACACACACAGTCTCATACACAGTCACACACAGACAGTCTCAGCACATCCCATGAATAGATTCACACACACACACAGTCTCTCACACACAGACACCCAGTCAGTCACACACATCATATGAAGATTTCACCTCCCCACACACACACACAATTACATCACATTACTACACACACACATACATCACATTAGTACACACACATACATCACATTACTACACACACATACATCACATTACTACACACACCCACACATACTGTACTACACATACATCACATTACTACACACACACACACACACACACACACATCACATTGCTACACATACATCACATTACTACACCCACACATACATCACATTACTACACACACATACATCACATTACTACACACACATCACATTGCTACACATACATCACATTACTACACACACACACACACACACATACAATTACACAGTAATAGATCGCCCTCCCTCCCCCACGGCACTGACATGAGTTATACATTTGGCAGGAGCTGCAGGGAGCTCTAACACTCACAGTCTCAGGCTCAGGCAGCTCCTCTGTCTTCAGTGTCCTCCGGCGTCGGCTCCTCCCCCCTCTGTCATCACAGGCTGGCCAGGGAATGCTGGGAGCATCAGTCTCTCCCAGCAGCAGTCTGTGAGCAGGGGAAGGCGTGCCCAGGAGACCTCACAGCAGCCACACTCCTGCCTCCCTGCACCCGGTGAGTGCGCCCCTGCGTCTTAAGCTCGGGCCCCGCCCCCTTTACCTCCAGACTCGCGTATGCGCATTCCGGATTTTTAGACAGGGCAGAGGGAATGCGGGGGATTCAACCTACTTTACGGGGTAGCGGGAGCTCCCACCTGTATTCGGGAGACTCCCGCGAAAATTGGGAGGGTAGGCAACTCTGCTTCAAGTTCTAAAGGGAATTTTAGAGAAACTTTTTTTAGTGAAATCCATTACAGTATCATTAAACAGCAAAAATTAGAACTAAAACATTATTAGACTAAAATTAAATCTAAGGTCCACTGACTAAATCTTGACTAAAACAAAGCAAAAAAAGAGACTAAAATATGACTTTAAAACCAACTACAGTTTTAAATAAGCGGCATAGGGCCGTATTCAGTTGCTGGTTTTGCCTCCGGAAAAGTATCGCGCTAGTCCCCGCTTTTCGCCCTATTCAATTGCAAAGGACACGAAAACGCATCCCGGCGAAACTCAAACAGGTGAAAAATGCTATCAGATCTGGGGAAATCAGCCTGACACCCCCCAAAAGATGCACTAACATGGAGGATCACTATGATACACCCCCTACCCCCAATAGCCTTTCTGAAGGTATTTGGAGTGCTGAAAAGCTTGCAATTGCTGTTAATTGTCTTTGCACAAGTAGTAAAGAATAGCATTTGGTTTTTTAGGCTAAAATAAGTAGTCCCTGTAAATTTGGGGTACATGAAAATGGGTGCAAGCATGGTTAAAAATCGCTAAAGTGATGTTTTAAACAACGCACCTTCAACAAACACCTGCAAACAAAAAAAAAAACACCTGGGACATACTTGGGGGACCCCTGGAGTCTCTCTCTAGTTTTTATGTTTGTCCCCCAACTTTGTTGGTAATAGTACTTGGAGTCTCTGGACAATGATAATCTACAGGAGCTCACTGGAAAGCACACAGCTAGGTTGTGGACAACATTATGCTGGCAAGTGCTGTGTGTAGGGAGAATCCTTATATAATCCTGGGAGAGTAGGGATTGGCTGCAGGCATCAGGTGACAGCACACTGGTCTCCTGTTGGTTGGTGGATGGACAGCCATCTGACACAGATAGTCATGGCTGTGCCCAATAAGTATTTCAGAAGCTGCAGGAAGGAGGAGAAGTGCAAACCTTAATCACAGAAAGTCTGCCACAGAGCTGGAGCATGGAACGGGGAACCATGTAAGTAACCCTGCGGCTGCAAACAGTGAGGTTTGTCACAGTACCGCCCCCCATTCAGAAGTGGCCTCAGGATGCTCTTGGCCTTGTGGGGGTACTTGGAATGGAAAATCAATAATTATAACTGGAAAGGCAAACTCAAGATCTTCAATGATTCCTCTTCTTTCTGCAAGAACGTCTCGAGCCACCAAAAGAAGAGGAATCTTATTTAAGGAGAAAACTGTCAGGATTCAGGAAACATGGGACCTCCAAGGAAGAGAGTAGCATAATGATCAGAGTCCAAGTCTGGCGTTAGAATTGAATCTTTATTTTTTGGATTGGAAAATTCCAGAGAATCACTGTAATAACATGAAGCAAAGGATCCCACACAAATTGTAAGACTCGAAGGACCAGAGGACTGAGTATTAGAAGAACACTTGGAAGATTGTGTAGATGATGAAATCTGAGGACCAGAATACTCAGAGGAACCACTGTATAAAGAAGACAGAAGTATACCCAATTCTCATGTCCCTGGATACAGATTTTCAAGTGCTTTTCCTGGAGGGTTGGAAGCCCTTAGCATGTTGGTCCATTAATGCTTGATTTTGCGCAGGTGGCATAGGAGTGGAGGACTGAGCAATAGGCGACATCTGGGCAGAAGAAGTTGGTTGCTTGGATAACACAACATGGTCTATCTTTGGGCCAAATTTACTAAATACAGCTTTACGAAAAATTTGTAAATCCTGGAACATTGGACCATCAGACTCAATGAGTGGATTAGCCCATTCTAAAGCTTCATCTCTGAAGGACAGGAAAATATATCTAATATTGTTAAAAGTAATACCAGATGATAAATCAGACTCCATGATAGTAAGGTTTTGATTAACCAATGAGTGGTATTGCACCAGATCTCCATTGAAGTAGGTAAATGATGAAGCATCAGATGAGTTCAGTGAGGTTGAATCTTGTGATACACATACAGTAGCAGAAGTAGAGTCAACTTACAGAACTTCTTATTGGAGAGAAGATGCCATCTCTGGAACTCATGGGTTGAAGTCCCTAACTGGGTCAGACAGAACACTGGAAGCCCCAACCTAAGGCATTTTGGTTGAAACCCTCACTTGGATTGGGGCACTTGCAGAGGCAATGGACTCTAGAGGTTTTGACAAGGAGGTAAAAATCAGAATCCATTGTTGATGTAGCGGACTGAAGTTCTTTACTTGGACAAACGGATGGAATCAGTTTTCAGAGATGCTTGAATCAACTGAAACTGAAGGAGACAACTTGAGTCACTTGAACTGGCTGGAACTAGAGGTCTTCAGACAGATGGATGGGACTGGATTGAGTCTGGAGACACTTGGATCAGCTAAAACTGGAGGAGATCCAGAATGGGACCAGAATTACTTGAACTGGAAGAGACAGAACTGGGATTAGAATCTGATTTACTTGAACTGGAGAAGACAGAACCAGATTGCAAATCGGATTTACTTGAACCTGCTGGAACCGGATAAACCTTCGGACAGATGGGACCAGACTAGGTTTGGAGACACTTGAATCAGCTAGAACCAGAAGGCTAGAGTTCTTGACTGGGACTATGCCACTGGAGACCCCTCCTGGGGCTGAGGCACTGGAGACCCCTCCTTGGGCTGGCAACTCAGACACCTCCTGGGGCTACAGAAATAGACACCTCTCAGAGATCTGTCACAAGTCGTGGCAGCGACTTGTCTGCTTCCAACTCAGGGCTTCCACTTACTGGCAATGCACTAGATTCTGCTCCATTGGTTGCTAGGTGCACTGGACACCACAGGGAGTGACGTATGGTCTCAAATGCTGCTGATTGGCTCCCTTACCTATTTGTATCATCTGGACTTTTGCTGCCTCACCGGTTATAGCATTTCACGTGTTCTGGTAGTGTTTTGTTTCCTGTTCTTTCAGTCAAGTATCAGTGATCCTGTCTTCCAATTTCCAGCCTGCCATTTGTACCATCGAGGCGGCATGGTCCGCATAGCATCTGCCAGCTGCCCCTTGTGTCATCTAGGCAGCATGGGGTGTATTCCTGCTCCAAGCAGCTTGCGTCAACCTGGCGACATAGGCCGTACCTCAGTGTCCAAAGTACACAACTCAGGGTACCCTCGCTTGTCTCAACCTGGCAGCATAGGTCGCAACTCAGCGTACCCTCGCTTGTGTCAACTAGGCGACATTGGCCACATCTTGCTTCACAGACCAGAGGCTGCTTCTCTTGCCAAGGCTCACCAGCCCTCAAGGCTGTTACACGGCCACATCCTTGTTACACAGCCCAGAGGCTGCTTCTTGCCAATGCTTATCAGCCCTCAAGGCTGCTACTCAGCAAAGGCCGCATCTTGCTACTCACCCCTCAAGGCTGCAACACCTTACCAGCCCTCAAGGCTGCTACACGGCCAAGGCTGCATCTTGCTACTCAGCCCTCTGGGCTGCTACACCTCACCAGCCCTCCAGGCAGTTACGGCCACGACTAGCCAAATTTTCCAGCCCTCAAGGCTGTAGCGGTCTATCTTATCAGTCCACAAGGGGAACTCTCAACCTATCAGCCTGTTGACCACTACATCCCTTCCACTTCTGGAAACCCATCCTGGTCTGTCAACACCTCCATAACAAGATCTGAATATTCTTGTTTGGTTACCCAACTTAGTATATGGTCTTCTTGTCACAGGACCCCAATCATAAATTTGAGTCTTTTTCTGGGCAACTTTCTTGACACCCCTATCAAGAGTAGTGGGAATTGAAACTGCAGAGGGCACACAGGATGGCTTGGAGACATGAATACTGTGACACTGAGACTTGTGACTATCTCTTGGCTTGCAAAGGGTACAATCTTTAGTGAAATGATCAGAATTTCCACAGTAAAGGCAGAGGTGGAACTCCTTGCGCTGCTGGCATTCAGCTTCGGACAGCTTGGACCGAGGATATCTCTGATGTATATATCTTTCCTGAGCATGGAGAAAGAGGCTTTGGTTCCAAAGGAGCCAAAATCAGAGAAGTCTTTAGATACAGGATATGCAATGGCAGTCTCTACTGTGTCTGAAGTATTCCCCAGGAATTCAAGGTATTACTGAGATATTACTGGTCAGAAGGCTTTGTAGCTGTATGTTAGGAATCAGAGTATTAGTCAGAAAGTTTTTGGAGAACAGTGACCTGTAAGACGTAAGAAGTAACCACGGTGCTGCTTTTGAGCCATGTAGCAACCTTGAGGGGTGGTCTCTTGGCTAGCTGTGGCTAGTGAGCCATAAGTAATATGTGGCCTTTGGGCCGTGTAGCAGCCTTAAGGGCCAATATGTCTTGGCTGGTAGCAGCCTATGGGCAGTGAGCAAGATGCAGCCTCTGGGCTGAGTAGCAACCTTAAGGGCTGGTATGCCTTGGCTGGTAGTGGCCTGTGGGCTGAGTTAACACAAGCAGAGGTGCGGCCTATGTTGCCGAGTTGACAAGCGTTGGTGCGCTGGATTGCACACTGATGTAGAGGTGCGGCCTATTTAGCCAAGTTGAAACAAGCGTTGGTGTGCTGATTGCACACTGATGATGCAAAGGTGCGGCTTATGTCACTGAGTTGACACAATCGTTGGATTGCACACTGAGGATGCTGTAATGCGACCTGTGTTGCCAAGTTGATACAAGCCGCCAGGCTCTGGTTTGCGCACTCAGGATTAAGAGTGCACCCTGTGCCACCGGGATGACACAAGTGGCAAGAGGCTGGCAAGTACGCTGTACCGCCTAGATGACAAGCGGCAAACAACTGATGTTAAGCGGACCGTGCCACCTCGGTGGAACAACGGCAGGCAAGAAACACGGCAGACTGGATTTCAGGAACTCAGCTGGTAACAGGAGACTGACCACTACCGGAAACATGTGTAAATGCTATCACCGGCATCGGAGCAGCGTTCACACAGGGAGGAAATAGAGACAGAGACCAATCAAGGTCAATCCCAGCATGACAGACAGGAGGTAGGAGGAGTTCCAGTGAACATTTGTCTGGCGTTCACCTCGTCCTGAATACGCAGTTCGACAGCTTGTGACACTGTACTAGCATTTGATGAATAATCCTCAGTCAATCAGGATTCACTGTACTGGTGACTGAGGTAACCAAGAACAGTTGAAAGAGGAGGTCGCACTCTCAAATCTTCCAGAAGTTAGCTGACAAGCAGGTCGATGGTTGTGCATTGCATGCACAAGCCCCGTAGCGAGTGAGAATTTCACTTGCTCCGGGGCACGCTACAAACGGGGCGGCTGTTTCGACAGCTAAGGGGGGGGGGGTGGCTGGACAAATGGAGGCAGTCCTGAAAGAATGCCTGCCGTTTATGGGCGGCCCTACCGACATCACCAGTGATGTCAATAGTGAGCTTCCGGCTCTATTAGAGCCGGAAACTCGCAGGGGCTTGCGGCAGATGAGACCCTACCACAAGGGTCTCGTTGCAAGCCCGATGGGCACGACCATCACCTGGCCGCTCGCAAAAGCTGTGGGTGGTCACCCACATCTTAGCGAGCGACCAGGAGGCCGGCCTAAATAAATAAATAAAAAGTGGCCGCCCTCATTCAGAGCGAGCGCTCGCTTTTTGCGAGCGGCTGTGAATGAGGTCCATAATGTTACGATCTACCTGGTACGTAGACCAAGTAAAGCTTTTCAGAGGCACAGGGTGATTGGAACCCAATAAAGGTTTAAATGAACAAATAGAATACACATGCAGTAAAACATAAAAAGGTAGGATCCCAACAATTCAAGGAGTGTTAGTTAGCAAAGAGTACATGAAAAGGTCCTGGAAATAGAAAATAATTTGATGCGGCATGGGCCGAGTTGCGGCTGGTGAGCCGGCAGAAATGGTGATTGCGCCAGTGAAGACATAAAACCTTGAGGGTCAATTGGTGTGGCACGGGCTGAGTTGCGGCTAGTGAGCCGAAGTGAAGTGGCGATTGCGCCAGTGAGGATGTAGGACCTTGAGGGTCAATTGGTGTGGCACGGGCCGAGTTGCGGCTAGTGAGCTGAATGAATAGGCGATTGCGCCAGTGAAGACGTAGGACCTTGAGGGTCAATTGGTGCGGCACAGGCCGAGTCGCAGCTATTGAGACAGAAGAAACAGTCACGGAACAGGTGTGCGTACCTGTAGTATGAAGCTGAAAGTGCAAGTATGTTGAACTCCCAGAAGGTACTAGTAAAGTAGTCCAGACTTGATGAAGACGCAGCTGATTCAGAAATACATGCAGGTAAAGAAATGATGTGTATAACTCAGGCACTAAGCATATGCAGAATGTATACAAATGAAATGAGTGTAACAACTGCAGCAGTAAAATGGGGTACAAACTTACAAAGTGAGTTCAAATTTGGAGAAGATATCATGGCCGCTCGCTATAGCTGTGGTTGGTAACCGACAGCTATGCAAGTGGCCAGGAGGCCGCACCAAAAAAAAAAAAAAACGCCCTGATTCAGAGCGAGCGTCCGGCTCTGAATCAGGGCCTCAGTCACTAAGAAAATGCAGGATGTGCACAGATGAAATGAAAGCAACAACTGCAGCAGTAAAGGCCCCCATACATCAGCAATCTAAAAACCACAATTGAACAATTTGAAGATTTAATGCCCGATCTTAGGATTTCCCAATCGAGCAGTCTGCGCCCATACACTACAGATCTTTTTCACTGATTTGCAGATCGATTGCAGCAAACACAGATCTGGCAATCTTGAAAGGCCCATCATTTTGCTAGAAATGGTCTGCAAATCTGCTGTTCATGTCCATACACTAGCAATCTACAGCCCCAATCGATCTGTGAAATCCAACATGTTGGACAATCTGATTAAACAATTCCAATCACTTTTTGGTTGCAATCTGTGATCTGTGAAGCCCATACATTGCAGATTTTTATACACAATCGATTGCAAATTGCACGATTGCTGCAATCCATCTCTGATGTATGGGGGCCTTAAGATGGCATTTCCAACTTGCAAAAGTGAGTTCAGATTTGATGAAGATACAGCCGGTATAATTAAACATGCAGGTTTAGTAATGGTGTGCAAAACTCAGGGGCCTATTCATCAATGCCAAATTAACGTTTTTAAGGACATTTTCCTTAAATAACGTTATTTTAGTATTCATGAAGTATCTTAACGCAGGAGATATTACTGATATCTCCTGGTTAAGTTCCCCTGCGTTAATTTCACACTCCCCATACATTATGTATTTTTGGAATTTGATGGAGGTACTATCCGCTACTGTGAGGTGACGAATAGCAGGTGAAACTTACATGCTTCCAGCTGGACAGGTCACCCGACGTCTCCCTCCGGCGCTCTGGTGCGTCCTCTGGCTCCGGAGGCTGGTCGGACACTGTGTTCTCCCAGCAGAACACAATAAAGATTAGAAAAAAAAAACAACTTTTTTTTTCTAATCTGTGCTGTGGTGTGCTGGGAGACCACGTGTCAGACCAGCAGGACGGAGCCAGAGGCCGCTGTGCGGACAGGTAAGTGCGGGACGGGGGGGGGGGGGGGAGGAGAGCAGAGGGGGGGGGTACACAAAATTACCGCAGCTCTAAGTAGTGCTGCGCATGCGCTGGGTTGACGAACGCAGCACGGATTCCAGCTGCGATAATGCAGTGTAGTGAGGGAAAACTATATATTTCCCGAAAAGCTGTCATCGCAAAAATGACAGCTTTTCGGAATAGAAAGTTATGGAGAGGAGGAATGATGAATTCCTCCTGTAATTAGGTAGAACTCCATGTGAGTTCTAAACCTAATTACCTCCATCGATTTTTATGTGTTAATGAATAGGCCCCTCAGTCACTAAGCACATGCAGGATGTGCACAGATGAAATGAAAGCAGCAACTGCAGCAGTAAGGTGGGATTTCAAACTTGCAAAGTGAGTTCAGACTTAATGAAGGCTCCACTGGTATAATTAAACAAGCAGGTTTAGTAATAGTGTGTTAAGGTGCATACACACAAAGATTTTCTGATCATCAGTTACTCCCATACGTTACCAGAATTTCATTCCAACCAATCAACTAGTTGGATGGTTGGACAGAAAATCTTTATGTGTGTACCCAGGGCCGCCATCAGGGGGGGACTGCCGGGTCTGGGGTCCCGGGCCCGGGCAGGGCCCTGGCCGCTCGCATCCTACGTCATCTCCGCTATTTATTAGATTAATCGAGTACATCGAAAGGCGTATGAACTGCTCGGAGTGCTTGTGGTTGGATTTTCCTACCGCAATCATGCGAGCAGTTCAGGCTAAAAGACAACCAAGTGACGTGGTCGATGACGCTGCTTTGTTAATTATGCACACCCTTAAAACGCCCGTTTTGACTGTTTGGCACGCCTGCGTTCGGATCTCCGCTCCCCGTTTTCAAGCACCTTCCCCTGTTACCACCCACAAACGCCTCTGTCACTCAAATTAGCAGGCATTCGCTATTTTGCGAGCACACAATTTCCGACCGCAATGACTGGTTCGCGCATTGCGTATTACAACCCATACGCAGTTGTGCGAACATCGCTCGGAGCGAACGAGCGGCCGCTTACGAGCGGCTCTGAATCAGGCCCACAGTCAGCTGGGATGTGGTAGGATTGAACTATAGCCAGCAGGGCAGTGAGAGTCCAAAGCCTAGAAATAGGACCAACAACCAATCTTGTGGAAGGGAAGTCCGGAAAGCTACCTGGAATGCCTGGGTCTTCTGAGGACCGGAGTGAAACCCACACTGTGAGTTGTAACACATAGATAAGGGTTCGAAGAAATTTGTGGAGGCTGGGAAGCCTGAGTTCTAATAACAGAATTTTCAAGATAGGAGAGAGCTCCAGCTCCTGTAGGATTTGAGTTTTGGGCTGGAATGGAGTCTGAGGCTACTGACGCAAGCTGGATGGTCTTAAGTAGTTTCTGCTTATGGACTGGGACAGGAATGTGAAATGTATGAGATGCACTTGTGTGTACTGGAAAGCAAGAAGTGGCTGCTGGCAACTGAAGACACTGGTGGAACAGCTGGAGTCTTGACAGAATGATAGGTGCTTGAGGCACACCAGTGCAGACTTGAACCAGTAGGAATCAGGTGTCGGACTGAAAACCAGTGGTACAGGATAGTGAACTGGAACCGATGGAATCAGGTATCAAACTGGAACCATTGGTGATGGTTATCGGATTAGAACCAATGATACAGGATATTGAACTGGTACCAAAGGAATCAGGTATCTGACTGGAACCGATGGTGATGGTTATTGCATTAGAACCGATGATACAGAATATCAGACTGAAACCAATGGAATCAGGTATTTGACTGGAACCGATGATGTTGGTTATCATATTGGAACCGATGGTACAGGATATCAAACTGGAATCAATGGAATAAGGGATCAGACTGGAACTGATGGTGCTGGTTATCAGATTGGAACTGATGATACAAGAAATTGGACTGGAACCAATGATATCAGGTATCGGACTGGAAGTGATGATGCTGGTTATTGGATTGGAACTGTTAATAGAGTATATCAGACTGGAACTGATGGTGCTGGTTATCGGATTGGAACCAGATTGCTGGAACACCGGAATGGGACCAGATTGCTGGCACCAGTAGTGCAGTAAGATGGTAATAGTACTGGAAGTCTCTGGACCCTCTGTCCAATTCAGACCCGTCCACTAGCAAGCGTTCGTTCGTAGCCGGCAATGTTTTGCAATGTGCGCATGCATATACATCACAGTGCACGTGCGCAAACTAGTCCAAGTGATCGGGAAGCCTACGCTCGCCCAGCATAGATAGCCCGGCTGAATGAGTGACAGGATACAGTGTGTTATACAGTGTGGGTTGGATACACCAATAGTGCACTTACTGTAACAGTAGTGTCGGCAAAACGGGGTTGCTGACGGTGTCCACAGTACATGGAATGGCAGTACTGCGGTGCTGGCAGTGGGCCTGATTTAGACCCACTTGTGAGCGCAAAGCCAGATGGTTGCGATAATGGTGACCATTGCCAGGCCGCACGCAAAAGCTGTGGGTGATCATCCACAGCTATGCGATCGGCCTGGAGGCGGATAAAAAAAAGAAAAATCCGCCCAGATTCAGACGTCTGAATCAGGCCCAGTGTCCTCAGTTAGAGGTATCGTGATGTTGGCAGTGCGGGGGTGCCAGCAATGTCTTCAGTGCAGGTTTGTTGGCTGTGTCGGCAGTGCGGGGGTTGCTGGTGGTGTCCTCAGTACATGGATTGGCAGTGCTGCGGTGCTGGCAGTGTTCTCAGTGAAGGGTACCGGCGGTGTCGGCAGAGCGGGGATACCAGCGGTGTCCTCATTGAAGATTTGTTGACTGTGTTGGCAGTGCAGGGGTGTTCTCAATGCAGGGTGTCGGTGGTGTTGGCAGAGCGTGGGTGCCAGCGGTGTCCTCATTGCAGATTTGCTGACTGTGTCGGCAGTGCAGGGGTATTCTCAATGCAGCGGTGTCCTCATTGCAGATTTGCTGACTGTGTCGGCAGTGCAGGGGTATTCTCAATGCAGGGTGTCGGTGGTGTTGGCAGAGCGGGGGTGCCAGCGGTGTCCTCAGTGCATGTGTGCTGACAGTGGGGGTCATTCAGACCCACTCACGAGCGGCAGTACGCTCGCAAGTGGGTCGATGGTCCCCACTGCGCATGCGCACGACGGAGGGAGCTCCGTCGTGCGCATGCGCGAGACCCGGGGAGCGAAGGACTTTCCTTTGCTCGGAGTGTCTCACCAAAGGGGGCGTGCTGTCGATGGTGACTGACAGCACGCCCCCTTTGGTGGGCGTGCCGGGGGCGTGCCTGCCAGACGGAGGCGTTCCCATGGGAACGCCTACCGTCTGAAGCAGGCCCCACTGACATCACTAGTGATGTCAGTGGGAGTGATTTTGGCTCTGATAGAGCCAAAATCACTCCTGGCCTTGCGGTTGAGAAACCCGACCACAGGGTTTCACTCGCAAGTCCGATGGTCGCGATGGTCAAGACCATCGCGACCATCTTGTTGCACGCTCGTATATGCTGTGGGTGGTGACCCACAGCTATACGAGCATCCAGGAGGACGCTCCGTATTAATGGAGGAGGGCCCTGATTCAGAGCGAGCACTCTGGTCAGAGCGTCCGGCTCTGAATCAGGGCCTGTGTCGGCAGTGCAGGCTTGCTAGTGGTGTCCTCGGTGTGGGAGTGTCGGCTGTGTGGGGTCGCTGACTGTGTCATCAGTACGTTGGGCAGCAGTTCAGGAGTGTCGGCAGCAGTGGTGTCACCAGTGGGGGTGCCGGCGGTGTCGGCAGCGGGGGGTACCGGCGGTGTCTGGCGGTGGGGATGACGGGCGCCATCTTCTTTTTCTCCTTTGTGCTGTTTTCAATGGGCTCAATGCTAATTGGCTAAGAGCCGTGACAGACGGCTCTCTCAGCCAATCAGTGTTAAGCCCGCTCAAAACAAAACCTCGCGACTCGACAGCGGGGTCGCAAGGTTTTGCCTCAGGTGCAGGATCTGGGGCAGGCGGGGAGATCCGAGCTGCGCTCGGATCGCCCTGGATCCCCAAAATTTGGGTGGGTTCGGATATCTGAGATCCGAACCCGCTGATCTCTACTAGAAACGGGGGAGTGTAGGTGCCTGAGAGTCTTAACGCCGTTTCAGAGGTGTGCATAATTAACAGGCAGCATCATAGTACACGTCACCTGGCTGAAAGTGTTTGCAGTGCTTGCGGGAGGGTATAGTCAATTTCGTTCGCTTCCATTGGTACCCGAAGTACCGATGGTTGCATACACTTCCTGGAGATGACGTGCGCTAGTGGGTGACTTAAGATAGGATGGTGGGCATCTGCATGCACTGGGTGATCGCCCGCCAAGACATAGTTGGCGGGCTTTTGGCTTGCTGTGCGATCACCTGCCTTGCTGTCACTTAGCCGAATTTGCATACGCTGGGAGCGAGCGTACGCATCTAGCGAGCGTGTCTGAATCGAGCCCAATGATCAGATTCTGCAGGAGCGCACAAGAAAGCACACAGTTAGGCTGTGAATAACATTGCACTGGCAAGTGCTGTGTGTAGGGAGTATCCTCATATAGCCCTGAGAGAACAGGGATGGCTGCAGGCATCAGGTGACAGCAAACTGATCTCCTGTTGGTGGAAGGACAGTCAGTTGACACAGAGGGCCTGATTCAGAGCCGGACGCTCTGATAGAGCGCTCACTATGAATCAGGGCCGGCCTTCTGTTTTTTTAGAGCGGCCTCCTGGCCGCTCGCATAGCTGTGGGTGACCACCCACAGCTGTAGCGAGCGGCCAGGAAGATGGTCGCGATGGTCAAGACCATCGGGCTTGCGACGAGACCCTTGTGGTAGGGTCTCGTTGCCGCAAGCCCCAGAGAGCTTTCGGCTCTAACAGAGCCGAAAGCTCTCCCACTGACATCACTTGTGATGTCAGTGGGGCCGGCCCCAGATGGTAGGCATTCCCATGGGAACGCCTCCATCTGGGCAGCCACGCTCCTGGCCCGCCCACCAAAGGGGGCGTGCTGTCACTCAACATTGACAGCACGCCCCCTTTGGTACGAGACCTGGAGCGACGGTTTGCCCGTCGCTATCCGGCTCTCACGCATGCGCACAACGGAGCCGGCTGTGCACTGGGCCACCATCGACCCGCTTGCGGGTCTGAATCAGGCCCAGAGACCAACTGATGGTCGTCTCTGTTCTTTGACTGACTGGCCCATGGGCCAATCAGAACCTGGGGATGGCGCTTTGCGGGTGTCACGGGCGGGGCTATGCTCTGTGTCCCGGCACCTTGCAAAAAAACCCCATTAGGTTATGCTTTACCATCAATGGAGGGAAACCATATGGTTCTCCCCCATCGATGGTAAATGCATTCGATATCGGGCATAAACCATCAATGATTATGAATCATCGATAGTCGATGGCCATCCCTACAGCGAGTATGTCAAAAGCTGCAGGGAGGAGAAGTGCCAAACTGAATGACAGGAGGTCTGCCACAGTGGGGAACCATGTAAGTGACCCAGCAGCAGCAGCAAACAGTGAGGTTTGTGACAGAGGATCAGGGCCATCCTTCTTGGTTTTTGGAGCGGCCTCCTGGCCGCTCGCATAGATGTGGGTGACCACCCACAGCTATAGCGATTGGCCAGGAAGATGGTCGCGATGGTCAAGACCATTGCGACCATCGGGCTTGCGACGAAACCCTTGTGGTAGGGTCTCGTTGCCGTAAGCCCTAGAGTGCTTTCGGCTCTACCAGAGCAGAAAGCACTCCCACTGACATCACTTGTGATGTCAGCAGGGCCGGCCCCAGACGGTAGGCATTCCCATGGGAATGCCTCCGTCTGGGCAGCCATGCCCCCGGCCCGCCCACCAAAGGGGGTGTGCTGTCACTCAACATCGACAGCACGCCCCCTTTGGTACGAGACCCTGAGCGACAGTTTGCCCGTCGCTATCCGGGTCTTGCGCATGCAAGCTCAGCGCTCACGAGCGGGTCTGAATCAGGCCCAGAGTGTTAGTGATGTAATGCAGCATGTAGAGAGGTCAATAATATAGCGCAACGTATAGAGGTGTTAATGTGGGAGTGCAGGAACGTAGTATGGCGTATGTATGTAGTATGGAGACTTAGGGCCTGATTCGTGCGCATGCGCGAGACCCGGATAGCGACAGGCAAGCCGTCTCTCCGGGTCTCGTACCAAAGGAGGCGTGCTGTCGATGTTGAGTGAAAGCACGCCCCCTTTACTGGGAACGCCTCAGTCTGGGCAGCCACGCCCCCGGGCGGACTGGGGGCGTGGCTGCCCAGACTGAGGCGTTCCCATGGGAACGCCTACCATCTGGGGCCGGCCCCACTAACATCACAAGTGATGTCAGTGGGAGTGTTTTCGGCTCTGTTAGAGCCGAAAGCACTCTAGGGCTTGTGGTAGGGTCTCATCGCAAGACACCCACAGCTATGCGAGCGGCCAGGAGGCCGGCCCTGATTCAGAGCGAGCGCTCTGTCAGAATGTCCGGCTCTGAATCAGGCCCTTAGGTCCTGATTCATTATGGATCGCAACTGTGAATGCAATAGCGATCATATGGTAATCCATTGCGGTTGCTTTGGCATTGCAGCACAACACAAAGACACCTACCTTACCTTACAAACATCCGTAATGTTTAGTATGACTGCAAAACCATCGGTAACATCAAGCACAAGCTTTGGCCTTACTCAGAAATTGCTAACCTCGTGGCACGCTGTGAGTACTCAAGCTGCGTATGGCATCGCAATGGATAATTTATGTATGCCCATGCAATGGCATTCAAATGCACTGACACGCAGGGCTGGATTTACCGCCAGGCATCCTAGGCACCCGCGGACAGATACCCCAAAATCTGTCTCTGATCATCTGGCAGGCAGATATCGGTGGTGCAGCTGGTGCATTGCACCGGTGCCCGCCGTTCCCACGGCAATGAAGAGGGCCCACACAGCAGCATTGACAGCAGTGCCATAACAAATGCCTCTCCTTGTCACCCGATTTCACCTACTCTCAGTCACCCTTACTCTCTCTCTGTCACCTACTGCATCTCCCTCTCATCCTCTGCTTGTCACCCTCTCCCCGTCACCCTCTGCCTCTTCCTGTCCCCCTCTCCATGTCATCCACTGCTTCTCCTTGTCACCCTCTCCCATCACCCTCTCCCCATCACCCACTGCCCCTCACCCACTGCCTCTCTTTGAAACCCTCTCCCTTTCCCCATCATCCTCTGCCTCTCTGTTATCCTCTGCCCATCCCCCTCTCTCTCTACCCATCACCCTCTCCCTGTCACCCTCTGCCTCCCCATCTCCCTCTACCTCCCCCTGTCACCCACCGCCATGCTTTTACGCAGAGCCGAACAAAGTACATGAACTGTTTGAGGGAGGGTGGGCCCAAAACTGGTATCTTGCCTAGGGCCCCATTATGTCTAAATCTGGCACTGCTGGCACACCTGTTTCGGCAACTACCCCCTGTCACCTCCCACAAACGGCACTTCCTGTCAATCACTCTGCGATGGGTCTGCGCAGTCATTACAATCGCAGTCCCGATTGAGTTGGCTGGTTCGATCATTGCACTGCATGTGCAGAATGCAACATTCGGCCAATTGCATGCGTAATCGCAGTTGTGATCCTTGCTGAAACAGGTCCTTAGTTCAGGGTATATCAAGGTTAGGAATGTAGTGCAGTAGTATAGGTTTGGGAAATGTACTGTGTATATAGGTGCTAGTGAAGTAGTGTAGTGGTGTATTTTGGGGAAGTAGTGCAGGGTATAGCAGGTCCGTGATGTAGTGCATTGTATAGAGGGGTCATTAATAGGTAAGTACAGTGTAAGGCAGATTTTACAAGGGTTCCATGATGTAGCCTAGAGGTGTCAATATCGTAGTGTAGAGATGAAGTGTGAGGATTTAGAATTGAATATGAAGAGGGTTCAGGGATGTGTTGCAGTGTATAGAGATGACTGGGATTTATTGCAGACTATGGAGTGGTAAAATATGTAGTGCAGGTTATAGATTAACGATAGTGTTGCCACTCTACTGGCATATAAAGGGGCATGAGGGGGCTCTGAGACATATATAGGTGCATGAGGGGGCTCTGTGGCATATGAAGGGGCACAAGGGTCTCTGAGGCATATAAAGGGACAGGAGGGGTCTCTGATACATGAGGGGTCTCTGAGGCATGTAAAAGGGTATAAGGGGGCTGTGTGGTATGTAAAGACGCATGAGAAGCTATGAAACATATAAAGGTACACCAGGGGCTCTGAGAAAAACAACATCAATTGGTCCTATTTTGATAAATTTTAATAAATTTGAAATCGATCAAAATTGATTAAAATTGACCTTTAGTAAATATACCCTCTAGTGCACACACCCGTTACACCCCCATGTCTGCCATGTTGGGGGAGTGACCATGCATCACACTGCCATTGCTGGTCACGTTGGCACTTGGCTCAGCAGTAACCCGAGATGCAGAGCTGCTCCCAGCATCCCCCTGCAGTGCGCATTCATTGGCGCTCTACTATATTTATTTATTAATTACCAGTTATTTATATAGCGCACATATATTCTGCAGCACTTTATAGAGAATATTTGGCCATTCACATCAGTCCCTGCCCCAGTGGAGCTTACAATCTATATTCCCTATCACATGCGCACACACATATTATAATTATTATCATTTATTTATATGGCGCCACAAGTGTTCCGCAGAGCCTTACAATGTACATAAACAAATTGTAGACAAGCGATTTACAGAACAATACAATACAGGACCAGGACATGGATAATATATATTACTACGCTAGCGACCATAACACCCAGATAAGCAACAGAGCATAAGCAACCAAGTGGTAGATGCCCTAGTGGAGAGTAAGAAGTAGATGAAACTAAAGTAGGGAGAAGCACAAGAGTGTAGAGGGCCCTGCTCGTAAGAGCTTACATTCTAAAAGGGAGGGGAAGACAAACAGGTTCGACACAGATGGGATAGATGGGGAGGAAGCAGCATGTAGCATGGAGTTAGAATGATAGCTGGAAGGCTTTGATGAAGTAGTGGGTCTTGAGAGCCCGTTTGAAGGATTGTAAAGAGGTGGAGAGTCTGATGGGGAGTGGGAGAGAGTTCCAGAGGTGGGGAGCAGTGCGTGCAAAATCTTGGAGGCGGGAGTGGGAGGAAGTAATCAGCTGGCATGTAAGGCAGCGTGCATTCGTTGAACAAAGAGAGCGGAGAGGAGAGTGAAGGGAGATGAGATCAGAGATGTATATGGGATAAGATTGGGTGAGGGCTTTGTAAGCGAGTGTGAGAACCTTAAATTGGCTTCTAAAAGGGAAGGGGAGCCAGTGGAGGGCTTGTAGGAGAGGGGAGGCAGATGTAGAGCATTTGGAGAGGAAGATAAGCTGTGCAGCAGCATTAAGGATAGACTGGAGAGGAGAGAGATGGGATTTTGGGGAGGCCAGATAGGAGGCGGTTACAGTATTCCAATCTGGAGATGACCAGTGAGTGTATGAGGATTTTAGTAGTATCCTGGGTGA
This sequence comes from Taudactylus pleione, assembly GCA_031769625.1. NCBI lineage: Eukaryota > Metazoa > Chordata > Amphibia > Anura > Myobatrachidae > Taudactylus > Taudactylus pleione. The sequence continues at coordinate 16,483,509 of JAUIMM010000115.1, read as the reverse complement.
GATAGGGTCTGATCTTGAGATGTAAACGACAGGACTGTGAAAGATTCTGGATATGTGGTTTGAAGGAGAGGGATGAGTCCAGGTTAACACCATACACACTGGGGTTAGTTTGTGTTGGGAGCCAATTAGCCTAGCAGTATATTTTTAGAGTGTGGGAGGAAACCCACACAAGCACAGGGAGAATATACAAACGCCTATTCAGGTAGGGCAGTGGTGGGAATCGAACCCATGACCTCAGTGCTGTGAGGCAGTAACACTAACCATTACACCGTCTGTGTATACTGTAGATGTAGAGGCCGCTGTGCCTTGTTTGACAACAGTGCTCTGGACGATTCTCCCAGGCCTGTTGCTAGGAGACCAGGACTCATGGGCTGCTACTCCATGAGGTGTTCCTACCTGGCTGCTCCATCATCTCCACCATGTCCTGATTGGATCCTTATCCTTTTTCACCTCTGCTGATTCTCTGCTCAGATGCCGGCTATAGCATTTAGCACATGTCTGCCGGTTCCATGTGTGGAGATCATGCTCGTAGTGTGTTCCAGTTCCTCCTGTCCAGCGTGTATCTTACAGCCTCTATAGTACTGTGGTGTTTCAGTGGACTTTCTAATTTACTAACAGCAGTCTCAGCCATACTGCTGCGTCTGAGTGGAATTTTAGTGAACAACTTCACAGCAGTCTCAGAGGCACTGCTGCGTCTGATAGGACTTTTGTTAATTCATCCCAGCTGTCTCAGCCACATCACGACTGTCAGGCCACAGCTCTGCAAAAGACTTTCTAGGCTGCAACTCGGCCACAAGGTCGCACCTCAGCCAAGTACACATCAGCCCTCAAGGCTGCAACTCAGCCACAAGGCCGCATCCCAGCCAAGTTCACACAGCCATCAAGGCTGCAACTCGGCCACAAGGCCGCAACCCAGCCAAGTACACATCAGCCCTCAAGGCTGCAACTTGGCCACAAGGCCGCATCCCAGCCAAGTAAACATCAGCCCTCAAGGCTGCAACTCGGTCACAAGCCGCATCCCAGCCAAGTACACATCAGCCCTCAAGGATGCAACTCAGTCACAAGGCTGCATCCCAGCCAAGTGCATATCAGCTCTCAAGTCTGCAACTCAGCCTTAAGCCGCATTACAGCGAAGTACTTATCAGCTCTCAAGGCTGAAACTTGGCCACAAGGCCACACCTCAACCAAGTATATATCAACCTCAAGGCTATAATTATTGTTTTTTCACATCTCAAATCTTGTATACATCAGCACTTGAGGCTACCACTTGGCCATAGGTCCGCATCTTCTACCTTGTTATTTTCTGACCTTTCTGACTACTGCAGGCTTTTAGGCTACCTTCTTACCCAGTCTTCTTCTAGCTTCTTGGTGTTCCTCTTTTCTGATTACTTTAACAGTTCATACACAGTGAATCTACCAGGAATTTAAAACATTATAGTCAGCCTAAAGAATTACACAGATAGAGGAGCTATCTGTCCCTACTATGGATCTTGCTCAAAATCCAGCCCAAGTCCTAGCTGCAAAAATTCAAGCCTTAACCCAAAAGGTCCAAGAACTGTTACTCCGGGTTGAGGATACTTGAATTTCTTCTGCTCAGGCTGCAGTTCGGGAGACAAAATTGAACTTTCCTGACCGTTTCTCATGGAATCGTAAAGATTTTTTAAACTTCAAAGAGAGCTGCAAATTGTATTTCAAATTGCATCCCCAATCTTCTGGTTCTGAAATTCAATGTGTGGGTATTGTCATATCTTTGCTTCAGAGTGATCCTCAAACCTGGGCATTTGGACTACCATCTACTCATGCAGCACTCCACACTGTAGATGCTTTCTTTTCTTCTCTCAGACTCTTAATGATGATCCAGACAAGGCAGCTATGACCGAAGCTATCCTTCGATCACTAAGGCAGGGACAGAAGGCAGCAGAAGACTACTGACAGTAGTCAGTGAATTGTGGGTGGAACGACTCAGCTCTTCGTAGCCAATTCCGCCTGGATCTCTCTGATCAGATCAAAGACATCCTTGTTCAGTACTCGTTTCCTGAAAAGTCTGGATGGCACCTGGCCATCTGTATTGACCATCGGCTGTGGGAGCGTAGATGAGAGAGAGCGTTACAAACCGCTTCTCCATGATTTTCAGTATGGGTATCTCCTCCTGATCAAGAAGAGCCTATGCAGCTAGGGGCTTTCCATCTTTCATCTGAAGAGAAGACGGTCTCTTGGATTATTGCCCTCATTCAGACCCGGACGCAAGTGACCGTTCGTACGTTCGGCGTACGTAAAAAAATATTTAAATTCAATCACACGCTCGTATTTTCGCTCGCAGCCAAACATCCTCCCCAAACTCAGGCGACCCCTCCTCTAACTAACGAGCGTGCCAAATAGCGAGCGTACATCCCCGAAGTGGCTTGAAGGGAACGCACGCACTAGTACTACCCGGAAGTTGGACTGTCAGATTTCGATTAACTGCTCGTTTATTCTGCCTACCTCCTTCAATCGTAACATGCCAATCAATATATCAATGAGCTTAATTGGTTTTTTTTTTTGGTTTTTTTTACACAATGCAATAAACTTTATTCATGTCCGTGTTTGTGTTTACCCGCAGAATACGTACGGCTTAAACATTCGCTTTTAATTGTCAAAATACATGTTAGCCTCAATTAAATAATTGTTCTATTTGTTTTTCAGGCCGCATATTTCCCGGAGTTCATTTCTCTATGTAAATTTGCTTACGCATGTCACTGCATCAAGCCTATCATAAGTCTCAACAGATTTCTGGCCCTGTCGAACACATGACTCATACACTAACCAATAGAATTGCTCCTGTTAATTTCCCAAATACATTAGCCAATCATAAAATTTGGGTGCACTTTATCAAAAATTATTTTTATGAAAAACACCATTGCCATCATGAGAGCCTCCGCATTCACCAGGCGCGAGCTGCTGGTGCTTACGGAGGTGATGGATAGGCGGATCACCAGCCAGCCTCCACCCATCACCAACCGCGAGAAGCGTTCCGCATATGCGGAGGTACGGGCCCGCCTGCGCTCCTTCGGCTCACGCCGCCATATCGGGCTGCTGGAGCGCAGGTGGTCGGACCTGCAACGGCGGACGCCCCGCTTGCTGGCATGCTTTCGCATGCAGATCGCAGAAAGTAAGTTTTATGGATTGTGGTTTTCATGTTTGTCTTTGTGGCCCTAACTGCGTGTGCATGTTTTCCCTGTATTTCATATTTATTCATTCTCCTCATATCTGCATGGCCATGTTTTCCCTGTATTTCATATTTATTCATTCTCCTCATATCTGCATGGCCATGTTTTCCCTGTATTTCATATTTATTCATTCTCCTCATATCTGCATGGCCATGTTTTCCCTGTATTTCATATTTATTCATTCTCCTCATATCTGCATGGCCATGTTTTCCCTGTATTTCATATTTATTCATTCTCCTCATATCTGCATGGCCATGTTTTCCCTGTATTTCATATTTATTCATTCTCCTCATATCTGCTTTTTTGGTTTTTTTGGGGGTGGATTTGAAATTGTTTTTGGGCGCGGATTTGTGTTGAAACTAACCACAATTTGTTTCACATCTTTTAGGGGCCCAGCAAAGACTATGCCGTCAGCGTCCGGCCAGACGTCGATCACGGCCACTCTCCCCAACCCCCAGCCAACACTCCAACTCCAGTCATCCCCCTATTCCCCACTCCTCCCCAGCCTTCCTAGACCCTCAGCCTGAATTTTCGGGCCTCCTTCCCCTCCATCCCAATTCCCCCTCTCCTCCAACCACCCCTCTTAGAATGACCCCCTCCCCGGAGTCGGTCATTACCCCGCCCCAATCTTTGGGGAATGGAGCCACCTCCGAGGAGGACGGTGGAGGGCCTTCCGTAGCTGGCGTTGTATCTTCCGGTATGTTTTTCTTTGCGGTTTTTTATCGACACAAACTGTTTGTATGTAATCATGGGTGGTTCCTTTTTTGGGGTTTTTGGCTAAACTTTTGGGGATTTTGGCGATTGCCTTTACCTGTTACTGCTGTTTTCCACATACACATATCACACCTGTCGGAATTTGTACATAGGCCTTGTATTTTTGGCCTACACCATTTTAGTTTGATGAGTTTTAATGCTGTTTTTGTTTTTTATTTTGGTGGAGTTTGGTTTTGGCTTTTTTTTTTATGTGGTTTCACTATTGTTGTATTAATCCCCACACTTTTCTCACCCACAGAGGAACAGAGGCGTCGGGCCGAATTATCCGCCTGTGTGGCCCAGATGCACAACAATATCATCGGGGTGCTGGTGGTCCTTGACCGTATGTCGGTCCTCCTTAGGGAGTAGTTGTTTTTTTTTGGCCCATTATGTAAATAAATTGTTATTTTTGAAGTAACGTTCTGGCTCATTCGTTTTTTCTAAAGCACAGATTGTTTACCCTGACATAAGTAGACTGTTCCTGCAAGGATTTCCATTTTTTTACACTAAGAGTGTGTATTGTATTTTTATGTCAAACAGCCACAAGAAACACCTAACAGTAACAATCTGATTTCCCTTTTTTGGTGTAGTCACAATTAGATATTTCTACATTTTACAGGTTCCTAGTTGGTGTGCAAGCTGCTTAGGCCAATCTTACGAAGCAAAATGATTGTACAGGCTTCCTTTTGGTGTTGGTTTGGACCCTGAAAAAAAATTACATTTTAGCTCAACTGGTGTCAGTACTGGATTACCCCTTAGTCAAATGTAACGTGTGTGAACCTGGTTACACTTGCTGGTAACGTTCCAAAAAAGGTACAACATTTCACTCTCAAAACATTTATTATCAACATAACTGAAAAATCAAAGTGGTCACTCACAAACAAAACACACAGTGATAATCTCAAATACAACACATACCAAAAAAACCACATCACAAAACAAAAAATCAAGAACTGGTTGACGAAGGACCATGCCAACATGATTCCACAAATATGGCGTTGCAATAAGGGTTCCAGAATATATCCCCAAAATGTCCACATACAGGTTTTGTAAGGGTAGCAGGAAGTAGTCATCGTTGGAGTGCCAAAGATTATGCTAAAAAACAGAAGATGGAGAAAAAAATTATCAAAAAATTAGATGTTCTCAAACAAACCCAACCACATTAGGTATCAACACTGTTTTTTTTCCAATAATTACCTAAAAAATCTGGCCACCACATCATCGCGTATGGCCCCCCAACATACTGACCTCCGACCAACCTCGGGGGGGCCATCCTCAGGTAAGGCCTCCTCTGGCTGCATTGGGACACCACTCCTTATGGCGATGTTGTGAAATATCCCACACAGGACCACAATTTTCGAAACCATATCCGGCAAATACATGAGTTCGCCACCAGAGCGGTGGAGGCATCTGAATCGGCCTTTTAAAAGGCAGATACAGTGCTCCACCACTTGCCTGGTGGCTGTAAGTGCGGAATTATACTCACTTTGTGGCCCTGGTGTGGGAGGCAAATAAGGAGTGAGCAGCCAGGGCGTGCAAGGGTAGCCACTGTCTCCTGTGAAAAAGAATAGTCAACATCAGGCTCACTCTGTTTGAAGCTTAACATTGTTATGTACTAAAGGTCTCCACTTACCCAGAAGCCACGCATCACCAGCTTGTAGGTTGGTTAATTTGTGCCATATCCCTGATTCCCGGATGACAAAGGAGTCATGTGCACTTCCTGGTAATTTTGCATTCAGGGACAGGATCTGGAGGGAGGCATCACATACCACCATTACATTGAGGGAGTGATAGTGTTTCCGGTTTCTAATATTGCCTCCAGCCGTGCTGGAGGCTGAAGTGGTATGTGAGTACCATCCACAACCCCTATGATGTGTGGGAAGCCAGCTATTTGGTAAAAATTGGCCTTGGCCACACTAAGGGCACCCATATCCAAAGGCATTTGAATAAAATGATGGAGGTGCTTGAAAAGTACCTCCATCACTGCCCTCAGGATCCGGGAAAAGGAGGATTGTGAGATGCCCGCCACTATTCCCACCATTGTTTGGAACGATCCTGAGGCACAGAAATGTAACACCGCCATAAATTGCGTAAGTGGTGGAATTGCTGTAGGACTGTCAATGTGCCGCTCAAGATCACTCTCTATTAATGAGAGAGTGTCTATGATGATTTTTGGAGGAAGACGGTCTCATCTTAAAACCTCATCATCTGGCATTCCAAAAAGGGTGACACGTGTCCGAAATATCTGGGACCGTGCACGCCTACGATGCCTACGCCTGGGACGAGATTGAGGTTGGTCGGCTTCCGGGAGCAGGGTCAGACCAATCCGACCCATATCAACCTGAAATGGCAACATTGGAATGTCAGGCTTTTTACCCCACCCATTAAAAATAAATTTTACTTAGCTTGAAAATACCATCCATTGATGCTTACATGCCGGGGTATTGTCATGATATGTTGTAACTGCAAATAATCACAACAAAAATATACATCATTTTATGCTGGCCATGTCATTTTCAAAAATTTAGCAAGAAAAAACAGAAAAGGGGACACACACACATTTGGGCAAAGAGCAAAACGACGTTGTGCACACTACGTCAAATTGAGGCCAAATGTAAGCAACCAAAGCTCCCGAAAAAACACAAACAATTTTAAGGGATGAATAAACATTTCACAAAGCGCTAATTAGTTCGCAAATACAAGTCACAATAGTAAGTAGTAAAAATGCGCTAATTAGTTCGCAAATACAAGTCACAATAGTAAGTAGTAAAAATGCGCTAATTAGTTCGCAAATACAAGTCACAATAGTAAGTAGTAAAAATGCGCTAATTAGTTCGCAAATACAAGTCACAATAGTAAGTAGTAAAAATGCGCTAATTAGTTCGCAAATACAAGTCACAATAGTAAGTAGTAAAAATGCGCTAATTAGTTCGCAAATACAAGTCACAATAGTAAGTAGTAAAAATGCGCTAATTAGTTCGCAAATACAAGTCACAATAGTAAGTAGTAAAAATGCGCTAATTAGTTCGCAAATACAAGTCACAATAGTAAGTAGTAAAAATGCGCTAATTAGTTCGCAAATACAAGTCACAATAGTAAGTAGTAAAAATGCGCTAATTAGTTCGCAAATACAAGTCACAATAGTAAGTAGTAAAAATGCGCTAATTAGTTCGCAAATACAAGTCACAATAGTAAGTAGTAAAAATGCGCTAATTAGTTCGCAAATACAAGTCACAATAGTAAGTAATAAAAATGCACTAATTAGTTCCCTAATACAAGTTACAACAACGCCGCGTAAATAAAAATGTAAAAAACACAGAGTTCGATTTTGCAGAAACAAACGTTACATGTGTAAGGCCAACCAAAGTTGCGTAAAGACAAACAAGAACATTTCCAAAACAGTTTAACAAATGAACTTACCAAGAGATAATATATAAGAATCCGGAACAAAATGTCTTTGGGGCAGAGCCAAAATAAAACCTAAGAGAGATGAAATGACAGAAAAAACTTATTAGAAAAATCGACACCAGAATGAGAGACAAATTGACCCAAAGTTAGACTTCCCCAAACTTACCAAAACTGGAAACGACAAAAAAAATTCAAAGGGAAAAAAAACTAACGGAAATCAAAAAAAGAATAAATCCAAAAAAAAAACTTCAAAAAATGCTATCTCCTACACCAGCCAACAATCAACTCCAACCAACGTAACCTCCAACATTCAATAAACGCCACCTCGATTCGAGACGCCCCAAGCCATAAATAGTGTTTTGTTTCCCGCACAAATTAAGGAGGGATCATAGGAACGCACAATCAATGATGCGGCCGCAAAATAAGGACGCATGTATAAATACGTCACGAGACAAAAACACAATTCTGGTGTATTTCTTGTTTGAAGCTCACACATGGCTTCAGACCAGGGAAACAATGGACAACAGTCAGGCGGTAAGTATTTCATGCATTTTGACTCAATGATTATTTAGAAACATAATATTGTGCAAGTTGTGAAGTTGACAATTCTCCAAAATTACACACATAGGTGAGGAGGATGACATGGAAGAGGCTGCTGGGCCCAGTATTCCGGGCAAAGCTGCCAAAAAGAAAAGGCAGCCACAATTCACAAGAAAGGAGATGGAGGTTTTGATTCAGAAATGTGTGGACATCCTGCCACAGGCAGACAGGAATATGAGTGCTAGCCAGAAGTGGAGAATGTGGGAAGAGGAAGCCGTGGATGTCAATAGGGTGGGTGATTATGTCCGTCTAGCCCGGGATGTCAAACGGCGGTAAGTAAACACTTGACCACCCTAAAACCATAAACCAAATAAAAAAAAAGAAATGGATCCAATTTCATCCCACAGATGGGCCGACTTCAAATATCGCCTGAAGCAAAAACTGGCGGACAGGGCTAGGCATGCAAGGGGGACAGGTGGGGGTCCCACCCCTGTGTCATTGGAGTTGACTGATTTAGAAGAGCTGGCACAGGGGTGTGTGCAGCCTGTGGAGGTGTTTGGCGTGTCCAACATGGATACGGACATGCCAGACTTTGCGGCTCCTCATGTTGTCCCGGGTAAATGTTGTGATGTCACCAACTCTGAAATGTTATTGTGCCAATATGTAGATTCTAATGTGAGTCTTTTCTCATTTTTCCAATAGAGACACAGGCGGATGAGTCTGCTCCAGAGGGGAGCCTTGGCCGCAGAATTTCTGCTGGCTCTGCAGGGGAGGAACCAGTACATCCGGCTGAGGACCCTGCAGAAGCCAGTCCAGGGCAATCCCCCTCGCAGGCAGTGTCCCTCCTCACAGAACTCAATTTTAAATCGGATTTCCATACGGAGATTCTGCAGAGGATGGACGCCAGTCTGGAACGGGTGGCTGAGGCCCTGGAGCAAAATGCTGCGGCCAACGTGACCATTGGTCAGGCCCTGGCGGAAAATACCAGGGCCAACATCCGCATCGCCACTGCCCTGGAGCAGCTCGTTCGCCAGCACATGGTGGAGCCGACCTCCCTTCCTGCCGGAACATCAGGATCCTCCACCTCTGGCAAAACATCAGCCAATCCTCCAAATGTGCCTAGCCCTGTGCCTAGTCCAGAGGCCACAACATCTGCCTCTGGACAGGCCAGCCCGATGACATCCCGGACCCGGTCTGGCGCCCTCCCTCCCCCAGCCAAACGGGCGAAAAAACTGTGACACCATTGGCTACTTTTCCCACACTCCTTCTGTGCTTGCCTCATATTCCTTTCTGCCCAAAACTTCCCTCTCCTTTCTTGTGAATTGTTTTTAATTTTTTAATTTTTGTTTACCCAAAAATTATTGTTTGCACAATAATAAATATTGTGGAATGAACACTGCCAAAAATGTTGGAGTTAAATATGTGTATTTTTTTTTTTGTGGGATACCAATAAATTTACCACAAATGTACGACTTTGTATTCTGACATTATTGTAAAAATGGGTTACATTTAATCCGGGCACACAAGCCAACAACGTTCAAACTAAAAAATTACACATTGAAAAAAAAGGGCTCGTTAAGGAACGTTTAAAACATTACCTAAGGAGGAAAAATCACCTTGCAAACACAAAATGAGGGACCAAACCTAAACATGATGACATTATTGTTACAATTGTCCAAAAACTAACACATTGCGGCCAAAATACGTTGACGGGGTGGAGATGGAAAAACGCAGGCGTGGCGAGGCGTTTTTTGGGCGTACATACATTAACAAATGCAAACGTCAAATGTGTTCGTACCAACTCATACGTCACTGGATGATCCTCTTTCCCTTCAAAATGCTCGCACAGCTTAGGGGCTGGATAACTCGACCACAGTGGCGATGGCCTTCTCCTCCGTCCCGGCACTCAACGATGTTGCATCGATTAATCCCGGCTTGTCAGAAAATCAATTAGTGTTGGATTGCAAACCGGCTTGGTATGTGTTTGGAAAGCAGTTTTTTTGGATAGCACAAAACCGAACGCAGGTGGAAATCATAGCTGCTAATGTCTGGATTACACACTCAATTAGCGTACATTTGTGGGGGTGTATTTTGGCCGCAATGTGTTGTTTTTGGACTATTGTAACAATAATGTCATCATGTTTAGGTTAGGGGTGTGCACCGGCCACTTTTCGTGTTTTGTGTTTTGGTTTTGGATCTGGATCTTTCTTCGTGTTTTGGATCTGGATTGGTTTTGCCAAAACCACCCTTCCGTGTTTTGGGTTCTGGGTTTTGTGTTTTGGATCTGTATTTTTTTGAAAAAAGGCATAAAAACAGCTAAAATCACAGAATTTGTAGGTTTTTCTGCTCCTATGCTATTATTAACCTCAATAACCTTAATTTCCACTCATTTCCAGTCTATTCTGAACACCTCACACCTCACAATAGTGTTTTTATGTCCAAAAGGTTGCACCGAGGTAGCTGGATGACTATGCTAAGCGACATGAGTGGGCGGCACAAACACGTGACCCATCTAGGCGTGAAACTGCAGTGGCAGACAGGATGGCAGTTTGAAAAACTAGGCCCCAAACTGTACATAATGCAAAGAAAAAAAAGAGGTGCAAGATGGAATTGTCCTTGGGCCCTCCCACCCACCCTTATGTTGTATAAACAGGACATGCACACTTTAACAAACCAATCATTTCAGCGCCAGGGTCTGCCACACAACTGTGGCTGAAATGATTGGTTCATTTGGGCCCCCACAAAACAAGCTGGCAATTAATCTGTCCCTGCACAAACTGGCTCTACGGATGCAAGATGTCATCCTCATCCTCCTCATCCACCGATTCCTCACCCTCTTCAGTGTGTACATCCTCATCCTCACAGAGTATTAATTCGTCCCTGCTGGAACCACAGGTCCCTCTGTACGTTCTGGAGGCTGGTCTCCCTGGAAGAGTTGATAATTCATTTTATGAACATCATCTTCTCCACATTTTGTGGAAGCAACCTCCTACGCCTTTCGCTGACAAGGTTCCCGGCTGCACTAAACACTCTTTCGGAGTACACACTGGAGGGGGGGCAACTCAGGTAAAATAGAGCCAGTTTATACAGGGACCTCCAAATTGCTTCTTTTTCCTGCCAGTACAGGTAGAGACTGTCTGACATGCCTACTTGGATGCTGTCACCGATGTAATCCTTTAACAGACAGACGCACGCTTGTCGCTGCTGCTTTGAGGATGCAAGTGCGGCTACAGCCCACACAATTCACAAAGACAGAAAAAAGAAGAAGAATATTTTTATTGTTTGTGTAGCACACTTTGAGGGTGTCACCACCCTTTAACAGACAGACGCACGCTTGTCGCTGCTGCTTTAAGGATGCAGGTGCGGCTACAGCCCACACATTTCACAAAGACCAAAAAAAAAAGAACAATATTTTAATTGTTTGTGTAGCACACTTTGAGGGTGTCACCACCCTTTAACAGACAGACGCACGCTTGTCGCTGCTGCTTTAAGGATGCAGGTGCGGCTACAGCCCACACATTTCACAAAGACAGAAAAAAAAAGAACAATATTTTTATTGTTTGTGTAGCACACTTTGAGGGTGTCACCACCCTTTAACAGACAGACGCATGCTTGTCGCTGCTGCTTTGAGGATGCAGGTGTGGCTACAGCCCACACATTTCAGAAAGACCGAAAAAAAAAGAACAATATTTTTATTGTTTGTGTAGCACACTTTGAGGGTGTCACCACCCTTTAACAGACAGACGCATGCTTGTCGCTGCTGCTTTAAGGATGCAGGTGCGGCTACAGCCCACACATTTCACAAAGACCGAAAAAAAAAGAACAATATTTTTATTGTTTGTGTAGCACACTTTGAGGGTGTCACCACCCTTTAACAGACAGACGCACGCTTGTCGCTGCTGCTTTGAGGATGCAAGTGCGGCTACAGCCCACACAATTCACAAAGACAGAAAACAGAAGAAGAATATTTTTATTGTTTGTATAGCACACTTTGAGGGTGTCACCACCCTTTAACAGACAGACGCACGCTTGTCGCTGCTGCTTTGAGGACAGTATCATATGCAGTGACAGTAGACTTGTCAGAAATTGTTGGCACATCCTTCAGTCCGGACCAGATGTCCAAACCAGCCGTTGACTTATGACACAGGCGCACGCTTGGCGCTGCTACTATGTTGATGCACGTGTGGCTACATCGCACACAAGTCACAAACACATAAAAAAATAGTTTTTTATTTTTTGGAGCACTTTGAGGGTTACACCACCCTTTAACAGACAGACGTACGCTTGTCGCTGCTATTTTGAGGATGCAAGTGCGGCTACAGCCCACACAATTCACAAAGACAGAAAAAAAAGAACAATATTTTTATTGTTTGTGTAGCACACTTTGAGGGTGTCACCACCCTTTAACAGACAGACGCATGCTTGTCGCTGCTGCTTTAAGGATGCAGGTGCGGCTACAGCCCACACATTTCACAAAGACCGAAAAAAAAAGAACAATATATTAATTGATTGTGTAGCACACTTTGAGGGTGTCACCACCCTTTAACAGACAGACGCACGCTTGTCGCTGCTGCTTTGAGGATGCAGGTGGAATCTAGACGGGATTTGGAACCAGGTACACACTACCTCCATCAATTGTCTAAATCCCACTGCACTAATGGCGGATACCGGACGCACGTCTAACACCAACATAGCAGTCAAGGCCTCAGTTATACGTTTTGCTTCAGGATGACTGCTGTCCTTCATCCTCATCGCTAGGGACTGTTGGAGGGTCAATTGTTTAGTAAAAGTAGTGATGTTCCTACTTCCTCTCTGGGATGATGAACAACTCCCAGCAGCAGCAATAGCACTAGGAGGAAGTGGTTCTTGATCTTTCCCTATTTTATTTTTATCGGAGAAAGTTTGGTCCTCCATTTATGTTATATTGATATATACGTGCGGCTAAAGCGCACACAAACACAGAAAATATTTTTTTATTTTTGCTGGAGAGTAGTGCACTTTGTGGGTTTCACCACCCTTTAAGAAATGAGCCAGCCGGCTCTTTACTTATGGGACACAGGCGCACGCTTGGCGCTGCTCCTTTGTTGATGCACGTGCAGCCACAGTGCACACAATTCACAAACACAGAAAATAATTTTTTTTTTGGTTTGGACTGGAGTGTACTTTGGGGGTTACAGCACCCTTTAACGGTCAAGCCAGCCAGCCCTTTACTTATGACACAGGCGCACGCTTGGCACTACTTTGTTGATGCACGTGCGGCTACTGCGCACACAATTCACAAACACAGAAAATATATTATTTTTTTAGCACTTGGGGGGAGCACCCCTGATGGACAGAGCACCCCCTGGACAACACTACAGCACCCCTTTAGGACTGGGACACTGCACAGGACTTTGGAGTGGACACAGCCCTTATGGAGAACTGACTGCACAACACAGTCCAGCCAGCCCCTATGGACTTTGAAGTAGTGGACACAGCCCCTATTAACAACAGCAGCACAGCACAACACAGCCAGCCCCTATGGACTTTGAAGTAGTGGACAACAGCAGCACTACACTACACTACACTACACAGCCCAGCCAGCCCTAACTCCCACCCTCCCTCTTCACTGTCCACAGCCGAGTGAGAAAATGGCGCCGACGCGGGTACCTTATATAGGATCCAAAACCCGCGAGACTCGGAAGGCGGGATGATGACGTTTTGCCTCGATTTCAGATCCGAGTCAGGCGGGAAAAGTCGAGCCTGACTCGGATCGGACTCGGATCGCGGGGGCTCGGGGGGGTTCGGATTTCAAAAATCAGAACCTGCTCACCCCTAGTTTAGGTTTGGTGCCTCATTTTGTGTTTGCAAGGTGATTTTTCCTCCTTAGGTAATGTTTTAAACGTTCCTTAACGAGCCCTTTTTTTCCAATGTGTAATTTTTGAGGTTGAACGATTGTGTAATCCAGACATTAGCAGCTATGATTTCCACCTGCGTTCGGTTTTGTGCTATCCAAAAAAACTGCTTTCCAAACACATACCAAGCCGGTTTGCAATCCAACACTAATTGATTTTCTGACAAGCCGGGATTAATCGATGCAACATCGTTGAGTGCCGGGACGGAGGAGAAGGCCATCGCCACTGTGGTCGAGTTATCCAGCCCCTAAGCTGTGCGAGCATTTTGAAGGGAAAGAGGATCATCCAGTGACGTATGAGTTGGTACGAACACATTTGACGTTTGCATTTGTTAATGTATGTACGCCCAAAAAACGCCTCGCCACGCCTGCGTTTTTCCATCTCCACCCCGTCAACGTATTTTGGCCGCAATGTGTTAGTTTTTGGACTATTGTAACAATAATGTCATCATGTTTAGGTTTGGTCCCTCATTTTGTGTTTGCAAGGTGATTTTTCCTCCTTAGGTAATGTTTTAAACGTTCCTTAACGTGCCCTTTTTTTTCAATGTGTAATTTTTTAGTTTGAACGTTGTTGACTTGTGGGCCCGGATTAAATGTAACCCATTTTTACAATAATGTCAGAATACAAAGTCGTACATTTGATGTAAATTTATTGGTATCCCACAAAAAAAAATAAATGCACATATTTTACCAAAACATTTTTGGCAGTGTTCATTCCACAATATTTATTAATTGTGCAAACAATAAATTGTTGGTAAACGTAAATGCAAAAATTAAAAACAATTCACAAGAAAAGAGAGGGAAGTTTTGGCCAGAGAGGAATATGAGGCAAGCACAGAAGGAGTGTGGGAAAAGTAGCTAGTGCTGTCAACGTTTTTCCCCCCGTTTGGCTGGGGGAGGGAGGGTGCCAGACCGGGTCCGGGATGTCATCGGGCTGGCCTGTCCAGAGGCAGATGTTGTGGCCTCTGGACTAGGCACAGGGCTAGGCACATTTGGAGGATTGGCTGATGTTGTGCCAGAGGTGGAGGATCCTGATGTTCCGGCAGGAAGGGAGGTCGGCTCCACCATGTGCTGGCGAACGAGCTGCTTCAGGGCAGTGGCGATGCGGATGTTGGCCCTGGTATTTTCCGCCAGGGCCTGACCAATGGTCACGTTGGCCGCAGCATTTTGCTCCAGGGCCTCAGCCACCCGTACCAGACTGGCGTCCATCCTCTGCAGAATCTCCGTATGGAAATCCGATTTAAAATTGAGTTCTGTGAGGAGGGACACTGCCTGCGAGGGGGATTGCCCTGGACTGGCTTCTGCAGGGTCCTCAGCCGGATGTACTGGTTCATCCCCTGCAGAGCCTGCCGAAATTCTGCGGCCAAGGCTCCCCTCTGGAGCAGACTCATCCGCCTGTGTCTCTGTTGGAAAAATGAGAAAAGACTCACATTAGAATCTACATATTGGCACAATAACATTTCAGAGTTGGTGACATCACAATATTTACCTGGGACAACATGAGGAGCCGCAAAGTCTGGCATGTACGTATCCATGTTGGACACGCCAAACACCTCCACAGCCTGCACACACCCCTGTGCCAGCTCTTCTAAATCAGTCAACTCCAATGACACAGGGGTGGGACCCCCACCTGTCCCCCTTGCATGCCTAGCCCTGTCCGCCATTTTTTGTTTCAGGCGATATTTGAAGTCTTGCCATCTGTGGGTGAAAAAGGAACCATTATTTTTAATTTGATTTTGTTTTTGGTTTTAGGGTGGTCAAGTGTTTACTTACCGCCGTTTGGCATCCCGGGCTAGACGGACATAATCACCCACCCTATTGACCTCAACGGCTACCTCTTCCCACATTCTCCACTTCTGGCTTGAACACATATTCCTGTCTGCCTGTGGCAGGATGTCCACACACTTCTGAATCAAAACCTCCATCTCCTTTCTTGTGAATTGTGGCTGCCTTTTCTATTTGGCAGCTTTGCCCGGAATATTGGGCCCAGCAGCCTCTTCCATGTCATCCTCCTCACCTATGTGTGTAAATTTGGAGAATTCTCAACTTCACAACTTGCACAATATTATGTTTCTAATTAATCATTGTGTCAAAATGCATTAAATACTTACCGCCAGACTGTTGTCCATTGTTTCCCTGGTCTGTAGCCATGTCTGAGCTCCAAACAAGAAATACACCAGAATTGTGTTTTTGTCTCCTGACGTATTTATACATGCGTCCTTATTTTGCGGCCGCATCATTGATTGTGCGTTCCTATGATCCCTCCTTAATTTGTGCGGGAAATGAAACACTATTTATGGCTTGGGGCGTCTCGATTCGAGGTGGCGTTTTTTGAATGTTGGAGGTTACGTTGGTTGGAGTTGATTGTTGGCTGGTGTAGGAGTTTGCGTTTTTGGAAGTAGTTTTTTTTTATATATTCGTTTTTTGATTTCCGTTAGTTTTTTTTCGTTTTTATTTTTTTTTGTCGTTTCCAGTTTTGGTAAGTTTGGGGAAGTCTAACTTTGGGTCAATTTGTCTCTCATTCTGGTTAAGATTTTTCTAATATTTTTTTGCCGTCATTTCATCTCTCTTAGGTTTTATTTTGGCTCTGCCCCAAAGACCTTTTGATCCGGATTCTTATATATTATCTCTTGGTAAGTTCATTTGTTAAACTGTTTTGGAAATGTTCTTGTTTGTCTTTACGCAACTTTGGTTGGCCTTACACATGTAACGTTTTTCCAAATCCGAAATCTGTGTATATTTTTATTTTATTTACGCTGCGTTTTTGTAACTTGTATTTGCGAACTAATTAGCGCATTTTTACTACTTACTATTGTGACTTGTATTTGCGAACTAATTAGCGCATTTTTAATACTTACTATTGTGACTTGTATTTGCGAACTAATTAGCGCTTTGTGAAATGCTTATTCATCCCTTAAAATTGTTTGCGTTTTCTCGGTAGCATTTGTTGCTTACATTTGGCCTCAATTCGACGTAGTGTGCGCAACGTCATTTTGCTCTTTGCCCAAATGTGTGTGTCTCCCCTTTTATGTTTTGTCTTGCTTAAATTTTTGAAACAGAAATGGCCAGCATAAAATGATGTATATTTATGTTGTGATTATTTCCAGTTTCCACATATCATGACAATACCCCAGCATGTAAGCATCAATGGATGGTATCTTCAAGTTAAGTAAAAATTAAAATTTTTTGGGGGGTTAAAAAGCCTGACATTCAAATCTTGCCATTTCAGGTTGATATGGGTCAGATTGTTCTGGCCCTGCTCCCGGAAGCCGACCAACCTCAATCTCGTCCCAGGCGTATGCATCGTAGGCGTGCAAGGCCCCAGATATTTCGAACACGTGTCACCCTTTTTGGAATGCCCGATGATGAGGTTTTAAGATGATACCGTCTTCCTCCAAAAATCATCATAGACACTCTCTCATTAATAGAGAGTGATCTTGAGCGGCAAATTGACAGTCCTACAGCAATACCACCACTTACGCAATTTATGGCGGTGTTACATTTCTGTGCCTCAGGATCGTTCCAAACAATGGTGGGAATAGTGGCGGGCATATCACAATCCTCCTTTTCCCAGATCCTGAGGGCAGTGATGGAGGCACTTTTCAAGCACCTCCATCATTTTATTCAAATGCCTTTGGATATGGGTGCCCTTAGTGTGGCCAAGGCCAATTTTTACCAAATAGCTGGCTTCCCACACATCATAGGGGTTGTGGATGGTACTCACATACCACTTCAGCCTCCAGCACGGCTGGAGGCAATATTTAGAAACCGGAAACACTATCACTCCCTCAATGTAATGGTGGTATGTGATGCCTCCCTCCAGATCCTGTCCCTGAATGCAAAATTACCAGGAAGTGCACATGACTCCTTCGTCATCCGGCAATCAGGGATATGGCACAAATTAACCAACCTACAAGCTGGTGATGCGTGGCTTCTGGGTAAGTGGAGACCTTTAGTACATAACAATGTTAAGCTTCATACAGAGTGAGCCTGATGTTGACTATTCTTTTTCACAGGAGACAGTGGCTACCCTTGCATGCCCTGGCTGCTCACTCCTTATTTGGCTCCCACACCAGGCCCACAAAGTGAGTATAATTCCATACTTACAGCCACCAGGCAAGTGGTGGAGCACTGTATCGGCCTTTTAAAAGGCCGATTCAGATGCCTCCACCGCTCTGGTGGCGAGCTCATGTATTTGCCGGATATGGTTTCGAAAATTGTGGTCCTGTGTGGGATATTTCACAACATCGCCATAAGGAGTGGTGTCCCAATGCAGCCAGAGGAGGCCTTACCTGAGGATGGCCCCCCCGAGGTTGGTCGGAGGTCAGTATGTTGGGGGGCCATACGCGATGATGTGGTGGCCAGATTTTTTAGGTAATTATTGACAAAACAACAGTGTTTATACCTAATGTGGTCGGGTTTGTTTGAGAACATCTAATTATTATTTATTTTTTTCTCCATCTTCTGTTTTTTCACATAATCTTTGGCACTCCAACGATGACTACTTCCTGCTACCCTTAAAAAACCTTGATGTGGACATTTTGGGGATATATTATGGAACCCATATTGCAACGCCATATTTGTGGAATCATGTTGGCATGGTCCTTCGTCAACGAGTTCTTGATTTGTTGTTTTTTAATTTGGTTTTGTTGGTATGTGTTGTATTTGTGATTATCACTGTGTGTTTTGTTTGGGAGTGACCACTTTGATTTTTCAGTTATGTTGATAATAAATGTTTTGAGAGTGAAATGTTGTACCTTTTTTGGAATGTTACAAGCAAGTGTAACCAGGTTCACACACGTTACATTTGACTAAGGGGTAATCCAGTACTGACGCCAGTTGACCTAAAATGTAATATGTTTTCAGGGTCCAAACCAACACCCAAAGGAAGCCTGTACAATCATTTGGCTTCGTAAGATTGGCCTAAGCAGCTTGCAACCCAACTAGGAACCTGTAAAATGTAGTAATATCTAATTGTGACTACACCAAAAAAGAGAAATGAGATTGTTACTGTTAGGTGTTTCTTGTGGCTGTTTTACATAAAAATACAACACACAATCTTAGTGTCAAAAAATGGGAATCCTTGCAGGAACAGTCTACTTATGTCAGGGTAAACAATCTGTGCTTTAGAAAAAACGAATGAGCCAGAACGTTACTTAGAAAATAACACTTTATTTATAAAATGGGCCAAAAAAAAAAACAACTAATCCCTAAGGAGGACCGACATATGGTCAAGGACCACCAGCACACCGATTATATTGTGGCGCATCCGGGCCACATAGGCGGATAATTCTGCCCGACGCCTCTGTTCCTCTGTGGGTGAGAAAAGTGTGGGGATTAATACAACAATACTAAAACCACATTAAAAAACAAGCCAAAACCAAAACCCAACAAAAAATAAAAAAAACAAACAAACCATAATTACACCATTAAAACACATCAAACTAAAATCGTGTAGGCCAAAAATACAAGGCCAATGTACAAATTCCGATAGGTGTGATATGTGTATGTTGAAATCAGCAGTAACAGGTAAAGGCAATCGGCAAAATCCCCAAAAGTGTAGCCAAAAACCCCCAAAAAAGGAACCACACATGATTACATACAAACAGTTTGTGTCGATAAAAAATCGAGGGGGAATTGGGACGGAGGGGAAGGAGCCCCGAAATGTCGGCCAGAGGGTCTTGGAAGGCTGGGGAGGAGTGGGGAATAGGGGAATTAGTGGTAGTGGAGTGTTGGCTGGGAGTTGGGGAGAGTGGCCGTGAGCGCCGTCTGGCCGGACGATGACGGCGTAGTCTTCGCTGGGCCCCTAAAAGATGTGAAACAAATTGTGGTTAGTTTCAACACAAATCCGCGAAAAACACCATTTTCAAAACCCCCCCAAAAAAACGAACCATGCAGATATGAGTACAATGAATAAATATGAAAAACAGGGAAAACATGGCCATGCAGATATGAGTACAATGAATAAATATGAAAAACAGGGAAAACATGGCCATGCAGATATGAGTACAATGAATAAATATGAAAAACAGGGAAAACATGGCCATGCAGATATGAGTACAATGAATAAATATGAAAAACAGGGAAAACATGGCCATGCAGATATGAGTACAATGAATAAATATGAAAAACAGGGAAAACATGGCCATGCAGATATGAGTACAATGAATAAATATGAAAAACAGGGAAAACATGGCCATGCAGATATGAGTACAATGAATAAATATGAAAAACAGGGAAAACATGGCCATGCAGATATGAGTACAATGAATAAATATGAATAACAGGGAAAACATGGCCATGCAGATATGAATACAATGAATAAATATGAAATACAGGGAAAACATGCACACGCAGTTAGGGCCACAAAGACAAACATGAAAATCACAATCCATAAAACTTACTTTCGGCGATCTGCATGCGAAAGCATGCCAGCAAGCGGGGCGTCTGCCGTTGCAGGTCCGACCACCTGCGCTCCAGCTGCCCGATCTGGCGTCGTGAGCCGAAGGAGCGCAGGCGGGCCCGTACCTCCGCATATGCGGAACGCTTTTCGCGGTTGGTGATGGGTGGAGGCTGGCTGGTGATCCGCCTATCCATGACCTCCGTTAGCACCAGCAGCTCGCGCCTGGTGAATGCGGAGGCTCTCATGATGGCAATGGTGTTTTTATTAAAAATCATTTTTAATAAAGTGCCCCAAAATTTTTTGATTGGCTAATGTATTTGGGTAATTAACAGGACCAATTCTATTGGTTAGTGTATGAGTCATGTGTTCGACAGGGCCTGAAATCTCTTGAGACTTATGATAGGCTTGATGCAGTGACATGCGTAAGCAAATTTAAATAAAGAAATGAACTCCGGGAAATATGCGGGTAGAAAAACAAATAGAACAATTATTTAATTGGGACTAACATGTATTTTGACAATTAAAAGCGAATGTTTAAGCCGTACGTATTCTGCAGGTAAACACAAACACGGACATGAATAAAGTTTATTGCATTGTGTAAAAAAAAAAAAAAAAAACAATTTAGCGAATTGATATATTGATTGGCATGATACGATTGAGGGAGGTAGGCAGAATAAACGAGCAGTTAATCGAAATCTGACAGTCCAACTTCCGGGTAGTACTAGTGCGTGCGTTCCCTTCAAGCCACTTCGGGGATGTACGCTCGCTATTTGGCACGCTCGTTAGTTAGAGGAGGGGTCGCTTGAGTTTGGGGAGGATGTTTGGCAGCGTGCGAAAATACGAGCGAGTGCTTGAATTTAAATATTTTTTTACGTACGCCGAACGTACGAAAGGCCACTTGCGTCCAGGTCTGAATGAGGGCCAATGTTGCTTCAGTTGCATTGTCCTTGTCACGACCAGGACCGCAGGTTCGCGGGCAGCGCAGACCTTACCTCTCAGAGCACTCTGGCAGGGCCCTTCCTGCTGGAGTCCTGGCTTCTGGAGATGATCCTGGCCCTGGAGATCAGGCAGAGTGGCTGGCAGAACAGCAGGCAGTGCATTCCTGTGCAGCGCTAGCAAAACACTGGGCGCGCCATCTTGGATTCGGGTCTCATGTCTATTTCGACCAATCAGCTTGCAACTTGGTCTGGAGGGCTAGCAACCAATCGTGCACTACCTGTGAGTGCTAAAGGGCTGTCAAGAGGCTCTTTAGTTGCCAGTGCAACGTGTTACACAGCCTAGCTATGTGTTAGTTCCTGTGCTCCCTTGCTTGTATTGCTGCAGTCGTTCGTGGTCCAGCCTGCTATCTCTCTGCCCATGTTCCAGCTCGTTCCACCTCTGACTCCATCTGGATCGCATTCTCCCACTGCCTGTCCGATAGAGGGTCCTGCCATGCCTGAAGGTTCTGTGTCCTCGTACGCCTCCAGTCCCGGCTTCAGTCTCTGACGTACCTTGTCTCCCTCAATTGCCACCGTCTGAACTTTCTGTATCTTCCTCCATTCATGAGTCACACCCCATTAAGACTGGCATCTTTTCAATACCAGCAAACGGTCCCACATTCCGCTCCTGTCTCCGCTCTGGATCCAGCAGTTACACCAATTCCTACTAGACATGTCTCTCTGACAAGATGTTTTGCAGGCTTCCCTCGTGACAGTGAGCATGCTTGCAGCAGCTAATCCGCAAGCTCCTCTGATTGTTGCCATTCTGGCTTCCCCATCGCATTTACACCTACCAACACCTAGCAAGTTCGATGGGAATACGAAGATGTGCCGCGGATTCCTCAATCAGTGTGACGTCCATTTTTCTCTCCAACCATCGAACTTCCCTACTGTGAAATCTAAGGTTGCCTACATTGTCTCCCTTCTGTCCGGTCCTGGCCTAGACTGGGTGTCCCCACTCTGGGAGAGGTCTGACCCTTTGCTGGATAACTATACCGACTTTTTGGCGTCCTTTCAGAGGATTTTCGATGACCCGGGAAGAACTTAATCTGCCTCCACAGAATTTATGCGTCTCCGTCAAGGAAGTCGGCCGGTCAGCCAATATATAATCCAATTTCAGACCTTGGCCTCGGAACTAAAGTGGAATGAGGAAGCCCTGGTCTCTGCATTTTGGAATGGTCTCTCTGATCGACTGAAAGATGATCTCGCCACTCGGGACGTTCCAACAAAACTAGATGAGATGATTTCCCTCTGCAATAAGATTGACCTACGTTATCGTGAGAGGCAGGTGGAAAAGAACAGAGGTGACCGGTTCCGATTCCGAGCCACTAACCCCCCAGTTACTCCCATACCTGAAGTCTCAGATGATGAACCTATACAAATTGATCGAGCCAGACTTTCTATGGAAGAACGGCAAAAACACCGCCGCGAGAATTTATGTATGTTTTGTGGAGAGACGGATCATTTGGTTGCCACCTGTTCCCGGTATCTGGGAAACCCCCATTCCTAACTGGCCCCAGAGGCACCAGGTTAGGAGTTATGTCGTTGTCTCCAAGTAAGAACGAATCTACCTTATCTATTCTATTGGAAGTTAAACAAGGATCTCAAATCATTTCTTCTCTCCTTGATTCAGGAGCGGCAGAGAACTTCATGACCGCAGACCTGGTTCAAGAGCTCCAAATTCCTGTCAGATCCCTCACCCGGACCATCACCTTATCAGCAGTAGATGGCAGTCAAATCATCAATGCACAGTGGGTCTCATTCAGACCCGCTTGCGAGCGCTGAGCGCTCGCAAGCGGGTCAATGTGTCCCAAATGCGTATGCGCACGACGGAGGCGCCTCCGTTGTGCACATGCATGAGACCCGAATAACGAAGGGGTAGCCGTCGTTATGGGTCTCGCACCAAAGGGGGCGTGCTGTTGATGGTGATTGACAGCACGCCCCCTTTGGTGGGCGTGCCGGGGGCGTGGCTGCCCAGACGGAGGCATGCCCATGGGAACGTCTACCATCTGGGTTCGGCCCCACTGACATCACTAGTGATGTCAGTGGGAGTGATTTTGGCTCTGATAGAGCCAAAGTCACTCCAGGGCTTGTGGCAACGAGACCCTACCGCAAGGGTCTCATCGCAAGCCCGATGGTCGTGATGGTCTTGACCATCATCATGAATGCTCACATAAGCTGTGGGTGGTAACCCACAGCTATGCGAGCGTCCAAGAGGCCGCCTCGCAAAAAAAACAAAACACCCTGATTCAGAGCGGGCACTCGTTCAGAGCGCTCGGCTCTGAATCAGGTCCTGTATCCCTACAAACTCAGCCCATCTGTGTTCGTGTGGGGGCTCTTCATACCGAACTCATTTCCTTATTAGTTATTCCCAAGGCTTCCCATGGAGTTATTTTGGGATATCCATGGTTATGTAAGCACAACCCTCGTATGGATTGGAGCTCCATGCAAGTTCTGTCCTGGGGGAATTCCTGTTATGTTTCTTGTCTGCCATGTATTAAATCCATTAAAAAGGTTCAAATCTCTGAAAATTCACAGATTCCCATCTATTATAAACCTTTCTCTGATGTTTTTTGTAAAATCAAGGCTGATGCATTACCTCCACATCAAGACTGGGATTGTCCCATTGACCTGGTTCCTGGCAAGACTCCTCCTCGCGGTCGGATATACCCACTGTCGTTACCTGAGACCCAAGCAATGTCTGAATATATACAAGAAAATCTCCAAAAGGGGTTCATCCGTCCTTCCTCTTCCCCCGCAGGCGCTGGTTTCTTTTTTGTGTCAAAAAATGATGGGGGCCTCCGACCCTGTATCGATTATCGGGGCCTGAACGACATCACAGTGAAGAATTGGTATCCGTTGCCCCTCATCACTGAATTATTTGACCGTGTCAAAGGTGCTACAGTATTTACCAAATTGGATCTACGAGGGGCGTACAACCTCATTAGAATTCGTTCAGGCGACGAATGGAAAACCGCATTCAATACCAGAGATGGACATTTTGAGTACCTGGTAATGCCATTCGGCTCTGCAATGCACCTGCGGTTTTTCAGAACTTCGTGAATTAAATTTTCAGAGATTTGCTGTACGTTTCAGTGGTAGTATACTTGGACGATATCCTGATCTTTTCCTCTTCCCTCTCTCAACATCGTTCACATGTGAAGGAGGTCCTACTTCACCTGAGGGAGAATCATTTATATTGCAAGCTGGAAAAATGCATATTTGAAGTACCCTCCATTCCATTTCTCGGGTATATCATCTCTGGATCAGGATTACAGATGGAGTCCAAGCAAGTGCAAGCCATTTTGGATTGGTCCCGTCCCAACTCTTTAAAAGCTGTCCAGAGATTCTTGGGGTTCACAAATTATTAGAGGAGGTTTATAAAAGGCTTTTCCACCCTAGTAGCGCCTATTTCGGCACTAATTCGTAAAGGTGCTAATCCCTCTCAATGGCTTCCTGAAGCGGAAACGGCCTTCCAGATGCTGAAATAGGCATTCATTTTTGCACCTATCCTAAGGCAGCCCGACGTCAATCGTCCTTTTTTCATAGAAGTAGATGCATCGTCTGAAGCTATGGGAGCGGTCCTATTGCAAAAATTCGAGGATAACAGAATCCATCCTTGTGGATACTTCTCTAAAAAATTCTCGCCTGCAGAGAGAAATTACCCAATCGGGGAACAAGAATTGTTGGCAGTCAAGGCAGCCTTTACTGAGTGGCGATACCTCCTCGAAGGAGCACAATTTCCCATTACTGTCTATACCGACCATTGGAACTTACTGTTCTTAAAGAACATTCAGTGTCTCAGCTCTTGTTTAGCCAGATGGGCAATTTTCTTCTCCAGATTTAATTTCACCCTAGCTTTTCGTCCAGGTTCCTTAAATCAGAAGGCAGATGCTCTCTCCCGTTCTTTTTCCTCTGGAACCTCCTCTGAAATGTTAAAAGAGACCACTGTACTGGAATTCAAGGTATTTGCCTCCATCCAGATCCACCCACATCCTGGGTAAACTTTTATTGCTCCTACCCTTCGAAAATGTCTGCTCACTTGGGCACATACATCTTGTTTTGCTGGACATACCGGCATTCGCAAGACTCTAGAATTTCTACGACGATTCTACTGGTGGCCCGCAATGAAGTCCGAAATTGCTGAGTTCATTTCCTCCTGTACCCTATGCGCCCAGCATAAAACACACAGACAACCACCAGCAGGAGCTCTAATACCTCACTCCACTCCGACTCGACCCTGGTCTCATTTGTCAATGGACTTTGTCACTGATTTACCAATCTCCAAGGGCTTTTCCACTATCTGGGTGGCAATTGACCGCTTCTCAAAAATGGTACACTACATTCCCTTGGAAAAACTACCCACAGCTTCTGAGTTGGCCCAACTTTTCCTTCTTCATATCTTCCGCCTACACGGACTCCCTGCAGAGATCGTTTTGGATCATGGAGTCCAGTTTGTAGCCAAATTTTGGAGATCCTTATGTTCCATGCTCCAGGTCAAATTAAAATTTTGTACGGTATACCATCCCCAAACCAACGGATCTATCGAGAGAGTGAACCAGGACTTAGAGACATTTCTAAGGATTTATATGACCGGAATCGGTATGAAATACCGCTGGCAGCCCGAAATGAGCAGAGTTCCGAGCAGCGGAAGCCCGACAGTGCTGGAAATCCCGATCGTGGATAGGTGAGTATCTACTAACCTAACCTAACCCCCCTAACCCTCCTTAGGGGTGCCTAACCCTAACTTCCCCCCCAAGTGCCTAACCCTAATCCCCCCTCTAAGTGCCTAACCCTAACCACCCCATTCCCCGCTGCCTAAACCTAAGTCCCCCGGGGGGGTGCCTAACCCTAAGTCCCTCCCGGGGGTTCCTAACCCTAACCCTCCCTCCCCCTAGCCTAACCCTAACCCTCCTGGGGGGGTGCCTAACCCTAAGTCCCCCCCGGGAGCCCTAAACCTAACCCTCCCCCCCGCAGCTGTCCGCTCACAGCACCATGCATCACTACGATTGGGATGCCGGGCGCCGGTCTCCCGGCATCGGGGAAATGCGGGCGTCTACATCTAGACGCCCTGCATTTCACCCTTGCCGGGATATGACAGTCGGGAAGCTGGCTGCTGGTATTTAGGCAGTTGGCTTCCCGATTGCATACCATATGACCTCATCTCAAGACAACTGGTCCGACTCCCTTCCATGGGCAGAATTTGCACACAATAGCTCCTACCACACTTCCACTGGACAGACTCCATTCTTCATCGTCTATGACCTTCACCCCAGAATACCCGAGTTTAAAGACTTACCTATCTTTGATGTTCCGGCCGCGTCTACAACCTTACAAAATTTCTCTAGGATCTGGACTCAAGTGCATTCCTCCCTTCAAAAAACATCCCACCAATACAAACTTGGGGCTGACAGAAGAAGAGCCATTCCAAGTCTCAAGGTGGGCGATCAGGTGTGGTTGTCTACCCGCAATTTACAACTCAGAGTTCCGTCCATGAAGTTCGCCCCTTGCTTCATTGGTCCTTTCCCTATCACCGATATCATCAATCCTGTGGCCTACAAGTAAAAACTTCCTCTGTACCTTAAAATTCCTAATTCATTCCATATTTCCCTGCTAAAGCCTTTAATTCTCAATCGATTTCTCAAAAACTTACCCTCGCCACCTAAGATTCAGACAGAGAGAGGAGTGGAATTCGAGGTCAAACAATACCTTATCGACTGGAAGGGCTACGGCCCTGAGGAACGATCTTGGGTGAAAGCAGATGATGTCCAGGCTCCTCGTCTGATCCATGAATTTCATTCCAAAAATCCAAAGAAACCCCAAAACTGTCTGAAGGTCATTCCTAAAGGAGGGGGTACTGTCACGACCAGAACCGCGGGTTCGCAGGCAGCACGGACCTTACCTCTCAGAGCGCTCTGGCAGGGCCCTTCCTGCTGGAGTCCTGGCTTCTGGAGATGATTCTGGCCCTGGAGATCAGGCAGATTGGCTGGGAGAACAGCAGGCAGTGCATTCCTGTGCAGCACTAGCGATCACTGGGCACTGCCATCTTGGATTCGGGTCACATGTCTATTTCAATCAATCAGCTTGCAACTTGGGCTGGAGGGCTAGCAACCAATCGTGCACTACCTGTGAGTACTAAAGGGCTGTCAAGAGGCTCTTTAGTTGCCAGTGCAACATGTTACACAGCCTAGCTGTGTGTTAGTTCCTGTGTTCCCTTGCTTGTATTGCTGCAGTCATTCGTGGTCCAGCCTGCTATCTCTCTGCCCATGTTCCAGCTCGTTACACCTCTGACTCCAAGCGGATCACATTCTCCCACTGCCTGTCCAATAGAGGGTCCTGCCGTGCCTGAAGGTTCTGTGTCCTCGTACGCCTCCAGTCCCGGCTTCAGTCTCTGACGTACCTCGTCTCCCTCAATTGCCACCGTCTGAACTTTCTGCACCTTCCTCCATTCATGAGTCACACCCCATTAAGACCGGCCATAACCATAACCTTGTTATCAACTGGCAGTCTGGTGAGGTTCTTCAGTGGGGGTCCTCATGTTCTTCACGATGTCTTCAATATCAATCTGCGAGGGCCTATAACCTGATCTGGATAAAGGAGGGAGATGAGTGGAAGACTGCCTTCAATACTCATTCAGGCCACTATGAGTATCTGGTCATGCCTTTTGATCTTTCTAATGCCCCTGCTGTGTTGCAAGATTTCATTACCAGTTATTGAGAGAATTCCTTGGCATTTTTGCCATCGTATACCTAGACGATATTCTCATCTATTCTAAATCCCTGGAACAACATCGCCAGCATTTGAGACAGGTGTTATGGAAACTCCAAGATAATCATCTGTATGCAAAACTAGAGAAGTGTGAATTCGAAGTGAAGGAGGTCTCATTTTTGGGATATGTCATCTCTTCCCAGGGATTCTCTATAGACCCAAGTAATTTTAAAGCCATCCTGGATTGGGTCCTTCCACACTAAAAGCCATCCAATGCTTTCTAGGTTTTGCTAATTATTATCATAGATTCATCAAGTCCTTTTCCTCCATTATTGCACCAATTGTGGAACTGACTAAAAATGGGGCGGATACAGCAAACTGGCCTGCCAAGGTGGCACAGGCCTTTAATTCTCTGAAGTCATCTTTAATAACTGTTCCTGTACTCCGTCACCTTTAAAAGAAAAGAAATTATGATGTCGGGAATCAGGAGTTTTTGGCCATCAAATGGGCTTTCGAAGACTGGAGGCACTGGTTGGAAGGAGCTAAATATCTGATCACAGTTTTTACCAACCATAAGAACCTGTCGTATATTAAAACTGCAAAAAGATTAAATGCTAGACAAGCACGTTGGGCTCTATTCTTTCGTTTTAACTACATTATTTCTTTCTGGCCTGGCTCCAGGAATATCAAGGCAGATGCTCTTTCATGAAGCTTCCAACCAATTCAACCTACTACACCTTCTGAAGAAACCATCATTCTGGCTTGCCATATTAATTTGGCCTTGACTAGGAATTTAGCTGATGCTCTCCATTCCTGTCAGTCTGAAGCTCCTTCTGGAAAGCCATCGGGATTACTCTTTGCTCCTGAGAGATTTTGTAAAGCAGTTTTTATGGACTTCCATTCTGCTAAAGCTGTTGGTCACCTGGGTATCTCCAAAACTGCTGAACTACTCTCCCACTCAGTATGGTGGCAATCTTTTTTCCAGGATGTTCATGAATTTGTAATGGCCTGTGATGTTTGTGCCCGTAATAAATCTCCTCGTGCTGCTCCTTCTGGCTTCCTTCTTCCCTTCTCAATGCCCTCTAAACCCTGGACTCATATTGCAATGGTTTTTATTGTGGATCTATCTTCTTCTCGCTGCTCGGTCATTTGGACTGTTGTTGACCATTTCAGTAAAATGGCTCATTTTATTCCACTGTCCAAACTGACTTCTGCCAAAGAATTATCTGTTTTGTTCATTCAACATATTTTCTGACTTCATGGATTGCCTCTGGATATTGTTTCAGATTGAGGAACTCAATTTGTTGCTCATTTTTGGAAAATTTTTTGTTCTTCTCTTGGCATCAGTCTCAGTTTGACTTCTGAATACCATCCTCAGTCCAATGGACAGACTGAATGGGTCAATCAGTCTTTGGAGCAATAACTCTGGTGTTTTGCCTCCAAATATCAATATGATTGGGTTTCCCATTTACCATTGGCAGAATTTGCTTTCAATAACTCTTGTCATTCATCTTCAACCATTTCTCCAATTTTTGCAATTCTTTTGAAACCATTTCTGGAAGAACTTCTTTCTCTACATCAGTCTCCAGGCTCCGTTTAGTTTGGAAGAAGGTTCGTCTGTGTCTTCTCAAAGCATCTTTTCACACCAAGGCATTGGCTGATAGACAACGCAAGTCATGCAAATTCATGTCACAAGCCATCGCGCTGCCAATGCTGTGCGGGGTGAACGCCAAACAAGCGTTCGCTGAAGTCTCCTCCTTCCTCCTTAGGATCTGTGGTTAGCCGCATATTGTTTGCAATTCCAGTCTGGGTTGCTGCTCAGCCTCTGCACTAATTACTGCCTGTGCACACTGATTGATTCTTCTGTCTGAACACAGCCCAGGTGCTCAATAATCTGTCATTAAGGAGACTTGCTCTGGTTGGGCCCTGTTTCTGTTATATTCCAGCCAGCCTTTCAATTATAGAGTTTCTTGTGCTTCCGGTTTTTCCAGTCTCCTGTTAAGTCAGTCAAGTTCCTGAGCCAGTTTGCTGTGTCTATTTTTTGCAATTTGCTCCATCTAGGTGGCATAGTCTGCATTCCACCTCCTTGTGCTGTTTGTGTCATCCAGGCAGCATGGCGCACTTCCTCCGAAGTGCCATATCCCTGTCAGGTGGCTTGTGTCAACTTGGCGACACTAGCTGTCTCCCTGCATCCAGTGCGCTAACCAGTGCATCACGGCCAGTGTCAACCCGGCGACATTGGTTGCTAATTAGCATCTCCAGTGCGCAGTCCAGCGCATCACGGCCAGTGTCAACCCAGCAACATTGGTCGCATCTCTGCATCATCAGTGCGCAATTTGGTAAACCGTCGCCAGTGACATCCTGGCAGTGCTGGTAGCTACTCAGTGACTGTATCTAGGCCCAAGGCCGCATCCTGGTAATGTTTTCCTGCCCTCAAGAGGCTGCTACTGGCCCAAAGGCCACATTACAACTTATAGACCCACAGGTCTCATCCAGCTCAAAGGCCGCATCTCAACCTATAGGCCCACAGGCCTCATCCAGCCCAGAGGCTGCTACTGGCCCAAAGGCCGCATCACCACTTACAGGCCCACAGGTCCATCCAGCCCAGGGGCTGCTACTGGCCCAAAGGCTGCACCTCAAACAACTGGCTCTCAAGCCGCATTTGGAACTAGCTCCTCCAGCCCTTCAGGCATCCACCTGGCCGCATCCAGTCAAGATATTCCATCCCTCAAGGCTGAGCAGGACTATTCCTTTTTGCTACCACTGAGCCATAATAGTTCAACGTTGGAAATCTGGTCTGGTGTACTCAAAAAACATCAACATTCACCAACGTTCACAGAAGCTGGGTCCTAGATTCATTGGTCCCTTCAGAATCATCTCCCAGGTCAATCCTGTTGCCTTTCAGCTGAAGTTACCCAGTACACTCAAGATTAACAATACATTCCATTGCTCTCTACTCAACCTGTTTTTTTCCTTCTGGCAGGTTCAGTTTCAGTTTCAGACGTCCAGTTAGACCTTCTCCTGTTCTCATCCAGGGTCATCAAGAGTTCAAAATACAAACTCTACACAAGTAGGGCCATGGTGGGAATCGAACCCATGATTTCAGTGCTGTGAGGCAGTAACTTTAACCATTACACCATCTGTGTATACTGTAGATGTCACAAGCCGCCGCTGTGCCTTGTTTGACAACAGTGCTCTGGATGATCCTCTCAGGCCTGTTACTAGGAGACCAGGACTCATGGGCTGATACTCCATGAGGTCCTCCTACCTGGCTGCTCCATCATCTCCACCCTGTCCTGATTGGATCCTTCTCCTTTTTCACCTCTGCTGATTCTCTGCTCGGATGCCGACTATAGCATTTAGCATGTGTCTTCTGGTACTGTGTGTGGAGATCATTCTCATAGTGTGTTCCAGTGCCACTTGTCCAGCATGTATCTTACAGCCTCAGTAGTACTGTGGCATCTGAGTGGACTTTTGTTATTTACTTACAGCAGTCTGAGCCGCACTGTTGCATCTGTGTGGACTTTTAGTGACCAACTTCAAAGCAGTCTCAGCCGCATTGCTGTGTGTGAGTGAACTTTTAGTTACCAACTTCACAGCAGTCTCGGCTGCACTGCTGTGTCTGAGTGGACTTTTTGTTACCAACTCCACAGTAGTCTCAGCCGCACTGCCGCGTCTGAGTGGACTTTTGTTAATTCATCCCAGCTGTCTCAGCCACATCACAGCTGTTAGGCCACAGCTCAGCAAAAGACTTTCTAGGTTGCAACTCGGCCACAAGGTTGCACCTCAGCCAAGTTCACATCAGCCCTCAAGGCTGCAACTCGGCCACAAGGCTGCACCTCAGCCAAGTACACATCAGTCCTCAAGGCTGCAATTTGGCTACAAAGCCACACATCAGCCAAGTACATATCAGCCCTCAAGGCTGCAACTCGATCACAAGGCTTCATCCCAGCCAAGTACATATCAACCCTCAAGGCTGCAACCCGGCCACAAGGCCGCATTCCAGCCAAGTACTTATCAGCTCTCAAGCTGCAACTTGGCCACAAGACCACACCTCAACCAAGTACACATCAACCTCAAGGCTATAATTATCATTTTCTCACATCTCAAACCTTGTACACATCAGCACTTGAGGCTACCACTTGGACATACGTCCGCATCTTCTACCTTGTTATTTTCTTACCTTTCTGACTACTGCAGACCTTTAGGCTGTCACAACCAGAGCATCCTTACCTGCTGGCTTTTTGTCTCTGCCTATGAGAGCGCTCTGGCGCGGTCCTACCGGTGGGGGTGCTGGTTCCTGGAGATTGGCAGGAGGTGCGCAAGGAGGACCCGGGGGAATAAGATTGGCAGCTTCTCCGCACTGTAGAATGCTGGGTGCTGCCATCTTGGTTTTGGGCATGTGACCTGAATGAGCCAGTCAGGATGGAGCTTCTGCAAGTGACTCTCAGCAGCCTATCTTGCACCTTCCAATGGTGCATAAGGGTGTTCAGTACTCAGCCTTGCTGTGTGAGAGTTCTCTGTGCTCCTTAGCCTTGGTATATTGCAGTCTCAGCAGTGTCTCACTTGCTTCCTGTCAGCATTCCAGGCAGTTCCCAGGATTCCTGCACCTATTAGCTATACCCCACGTTTCACCCTAAGCTGGTAACTGACCAGCCGCATGCAATGAGAACCCACCACAGTTTACAGACCTCTGATCCTTAGCATACCTCTATTGGACTTTGTTTTTTCTGTCAGTTCATTACCAGGCACCTGTTTCTCTGCCTCACAGCAATTGGATTTGTTTCATTACCAGAAACCTGTTCCTCTGCTTCTCATCAATTGGATTTGTTTTATTATCAGACACTTGTTTCTCAATTCCACAGCAATTGGACTTTATAATATATCTGCCAGACATGTATCCTTAGTTCACCATTGGACTTTTGTTACAGTACTTATTTAGTTGTTTATCCTATTGTCGAAGCCATTTTAGTGAATCTCGCCCATTATAAGTACATACGGCGATGCTATTATATAGCGTTATGTGATTCCCACGCAATAGAAAGAAGTTAAAAGTCCTCACCACATAAATACAGACAGTCACTAAAACATATAAACTGATTAAACCTGCAAAACACGTACCATGGTGTACTCCACAAAACACATAGTTGCACAGCGCTAACTAGCGTCTTTTCTCAATTCCCCAATACTTACACACTGCACACTTACATAAAAGGTTCCCTAGCATTAAAGTGTAATATTCAAGGTTTATTCAGTAATTATTAATGTTGTGAAATAAAGGTTAATTGATATCTAAGGTTTAGTACATGGTAAGCAGACCGTGTTTGGTGTTGTACTGATCCACTATGTCTCAACAGATTTCCGGTATCATCAGTGAGAAGATCACAACATGCGTCTGCAAACTATGGACTATAGAGAGTTAGAGCATTAAAATGTACTTTGTAATGTTACCAGCTTAGATTAGCATGCAGCGGGAAAAAGGATACAAAAGGCTGTTGGAGGCTGACTTGTGTCCATTTGAATTGACCTATGAACTATCCTGTAACAAAAGCACCTTTAAGAAGAACCAATGGAATCATGCCAACCTGTTCTATTGTATTGCCTATACCTGTAAGTGTATATATGTGCGCTCTCTGACCCCAGTAGAGAGTCTTCTTGCTGTGCTGTTGACGGAGGTTTCTATTGCTGATGCCGGTATCTGGGCCCAGAGCGCGTGCATATGTAACAACTGTACCTTGGGTCTGTATGATTTATTTGCGCTAATTGTCTTTAGATCACAGCATGTAACCATCTGTTTTTATATTGAATAATAACTTTTTGTGCTTTGGAACCACACTCAAAGTCTGAAAGCATTTATTTACTGTGCAACTCATTAAGCTAAATAGCGACAATTTTAGAAGGTATAGACAGGATTGCATAGAAGTTTTAAATAGGTATCGATACTATGAATCCAAATACTCCCATTAAACCAACTTCCTTTCAGTTTAACAAGACCATTCCTGCCTTGACTCCTGATTCCATCCCGGGTCCAAAAATCCACCAGGTCCTGACATAGGCTGCCTTCTTACCCATTCTTCTTCTAGCTCCTTGGTGTTCCTTCTTTTCTGATTACTTTAACCATTCATACACAGATAATATACCAGAGATTCATAACAGTAAAGCAGCAGGTGAGAGAGATTGACATCCCAATCTTTTCCTCCTCAGACAGGTATGTCTAAATCCACCATTGGCACTTTTGGGGCAGTCCAATGGACAGGTGAAGAAGGTGAGATACAATATAAGGGTATGTAGGGGGCTCTGATGAGCATTAAGAGGGGCATTTGGGAAGATCTGAAGGGGATCCAGTTGGTATACAAAATGCCATATGAGGAAGTCTGGGAAATTGATTTTATATATGGATCTTGCATAGATGATGGTGATCTGATTACATGTAAAACCATCAGCGCTGCAGAGTCCTTGCATGCAGAAGAGAGCGGTGGTGTCACTTGAGACTCCTGGAAGGAGTCAGGCCTACTGGGCATTATAAACTGAGGTGGTTTTAGGAATGACCTGTTCATGGAATCTCAGTACCATGGAATAAAAGTAAATAGAATTTATTCACAGGCAAAATATATAGCAACGTTTCACATAAAGTCTCAACAACACAAAAGTTCAGAAATGCAGTAGTCAATATAGGAGTAAACCCCCATATGTAAATAAAGTTTCTGATACTAATGTGGTGGGGAACCCTGAGTCCAATATGAGTCTAAGGACCTCATTCAGAGTCGGTCGAAGCGGCCGCACGGTCGTACGGGAAAAGGGGCCGGATATGCAAATGATTCCCTCGCAAGTTGCGTCCCTAAGTTCGGATCGGTAGCTGACCGACCAAGGGGAGGAAGCGGTCGGAAGACAAAAAAATTCGCCCCCTTCTCGTACGCATTACACATCATCTCCGGGCATATAAGGATTAATCGAGACCATCGGGAACCATCGGAACTGGTCGTAGAGCTTAAGGTTGACCATACCCTCTCTTAAGCTCTATGATCATGTCAGTGTAAAAACCTCCCATGTCACATGTGCCATGACGCTACTTTGTTAATTATGCACTCCCATAATCCGTATGCACTCCCATAAAACGCCGTCCGCATAATGAGGCACGCCTGCGTTCGGTTCTCCACTACCCCGTTTTCAAGCACCTTCCCCTGTTACCACCCACAAACGCCTCCATCTGTCACTCAAACTACCGACCTGGCTGTGTTCAAGGAGAGATAAATTTCTGATCGTAGTGGCTAGTTTGCGCACGCGCATTGGGAACTTTACGCATGCGCAGTATAGCGAACATCGGTGGCGTACGACCATGCGGCCGCTTCGACCGACTCTGAATGAGGTCCTAAGACCTCAAGATGGTATAAAGGACATTACTAGGGTTGAGCCCTGTAGTGTGATGAAAATCTGGGACAGGGTTGAGCCCTGCAAAGTAGTGAAGATCCGGAACAGGGTTGAGCCCTAAGACATGGTGAGAATGTGAAGCAGGGTTGAGCTCTGTGATGCAGTGAAGATCCGTGACAGAGTTGAGCCCTGTGATGTAGTAAAGATCTGGAGCAGGGTTGAGCCCTATGATGTAGTGAAGATCTGGGACAGGGTTGAGCCCTGTGATGTGGTGAAGGTCCAGAGCAGGGTTGAGCCCTGCAACGTGATGAGGATCCAAAGTGGGGTTGAGCCCTGCGATGTAGTGAGGGTCCGGAGCAGGGTTGAGCCCTGCGGCGTGACGGGGATCCGGAGCGGGGTTGAGCCCCACGATGCACGAAGAGTCCGGAGACAATAACTGTAATGGTGCAGTTGACACCTGTAGTAGAGGTGAGTTCAATGTCCACGGAAGTAGAAGACAACAGGCAGAGTAAATAATCCAGCAGGGAATGCAACCACAGCGATGGAGCAGAATAAGAATACTTAGGCAATGGCAATGCTGAGCTCTGTAGTGCGACTGGTAACCAGTCTCAGAAGTTTAACTAGAACACGGGCAGAGATATAGCAAAGTCCACAGCAAACCACAGGCACAGCGGGGATCTGGCAGGAGTCGAAGAAAGACCTGAAAGTAATGTTGCACAGTAACTGAGACACAGTTAGTAACAGGCTTTATACTATAGGTCTGTGATCCATAGGAAGTTCAGAACATGTGACCCAAATGGAATCAGGTTTGAAATAATAAGCAATCAGAAATCCCACAACCTGACAACAGATGATCATTTTAACTCTCTATTCCCTGTATGTGGGGAACGCCAGCAACCAGGATAGCTCCTCCAATGACCACAATGGAACTTTGGCAAATGTAGTTTATCTTTACATACTGAGATAGTCACAGTCCTGACAGGTGGATATGTATGTATCCAGCAAAATTAAAATATGAGGTATTTTTTCTAATGAACCATGTTGTTTTTATTTTTGTAATCTAATGAAATCATTTGAAAACCAAATTTTTTATTTGGTTTCATGGACCAACAATAAGAGTACTTCACCCATAGGTAAACTGATAAAATGCTCTTAATATTTAGAATTTATTCCCATAGACATAATTTCCATATATGCCATTTATTGATTTTGCTTAGTTATTTTCAAACATTTGTTTACAGCAGTTTTGTATCCTAGTTTACAAAAAATACATTCAAATGCAAGCCCATATAAAGTCCATCCCGACAGCAGGAGAACCCAGGATCACCCGGCAAGCAGGAAGAGCCATGCCAGCGACCCCACCGTGCCAGAAATTATGTCACCAGGTGGAACCAGCCTGGTACTTCCAGTTCCCTATTAGTAACATTGAGTGCCCGAGTGCTGGAAGTGACGCTGCGAACAACGCAGCGGCAGTTAGCACTGTTAATACAATATATAGCTTTATACAAACACATCAAATATATAAATAAGAGTTTTCTGTACTTATAGGTCACATATGTGTCCGCCCGCAACCAGCCATCCCGTCACAAGTGACGTCGATGGCTGGGCGCAATCCAGGTTTCAGAGGGGACCAATCAGAAACCTCATTGAAAACCGGAAATTACATAATGTAAACAATATATACAAAACAAAACCATATTGTTAATACATTCTAGATAGATAGATAGATAGATACATATATATACACACACAATTTAACTCCAGCACTCGGGATCATTAAAAGAGTTGCTTACCAGGTGCCCTCTGTCTAGCAGTTTGTGCTGTGTGATATATATATATTTATAAAATGGTGTGGTACATTGAGACAAATCCTACCAACATGATTGGACACACTAGATCACTGTTATGATACTCCTGAATAATTTACTCCTGAATAATTTATATAAGACCTCAAGTGTCATACTAGGAAAGACTTCTGTCTATAACAGTTTCCCGTTGTTCCCTTAGAGTTAGATACAATTACTGATACTTAGGATGCTGCCAGGTCTTAACCTCCCGGACAGATGGGGCTTATGTAATTAGCAGGAGATTTCAGTTTATGCTGGAGGAGATGGATACAGGAGTATTACTGATACAAGCTGAAACCCCAGTATCAGGTAGTGGCAATATGATTTCAGGGGTGGACCATGGGGCTAAATAGGGGTAGCAATGGTAGCAAGTATTAAATATGTCCACTGAGCAGAGCTGAGATGAAGTCACCTTGCAGGTAGTAATAGCAGAGGAGGTGAATGGACTCCAGATAGCTCAAAGATTGAAGGCTACATATATATGCAGCGGAGACAGGGCTAGAGATGATTCCAACACAAGTAAGGTAGTCAGGAGCACTTCCAAACTGTAGGATGCAGACAGAAAGGTATATTCCAGACACAAAGTGACAAGAACTGGACCTGCAGGTTTACACACAAAGTATAAACTATCACCGGCAAGGAAGTGTGTGGCTGGCTGCCTTTTAACAGGGAGCTGCACCAATAGGACAGAGGCAGATAGACCAGCACCTAATTAAAACAAATAGAAGGATCTGCATCTCTTCACATATGACCAGTGTCCTGGCTAATCATTGACAGTCACAGCTGC
This sequence comes from Taudactylus pleione, assembly GCA_031769625.1. Classification (NCBI taxonomy): domain Eukaryota; kingdom Metazoa; phylum Chordata; class Amphibia; order Anura; family Myobatrachidae; genus Taudactylus; species Taudactylus pleione. The sequence continues at coordinate 16,445,619 of JAUIMM010000115.1, read as the reverse complement.
CCGGCATCAGTCTTCACCAAAGAGGTGAACAGGACTTGCCTGACCAGCCACTTCAGAATCCAGCAGAGCAAATAATGAATAGACATGCCAGCCCTGACCCTGAACAATTTACATGTTTTCTTTCTAAAATGAACCACTCTTATGAAATAATTCAATTTAAACAGCCTATTCTGAACTATTTTATCTCCTATCTGTACCTGTTTCACCCTCCATCAATCTCCACGTACAGTAGAACTATTTTGTCACAACACTGGCCATTTTAGATAGTTATACCACTTTTGGGTGTGCGGTGGTATATCTATTACATCTATCTATCTATCTATCTATCTATCTATCTATCTATCTATCTATCTATAATAGAAGAAGGAGGGCGGCACTCTCTGGATTTGTACCAAGGTAAAGAATTGCACTATCACAGCATGTAAGTGTTTCTTTTTCAAGGACAAATGACAAGCAAATAATAGAAACACCGAAATATCCATAAACGCCAAGGGCCAAATGTAATAGGGTGAGAGTTTAGATAATGTGAGAGTTTACCAGTAAACTCTGACACTATTACATTGGTCGAGTTGTATCTTCAAAATGGGAAAACACCTGGATGAGACTTTATTACATTGGCTGAGTTTAAAAAGTGTGAGAGTTTCCCTCACATTTTGTAAACTCCCACAATGTTACATTTGTTCCCTATTCATATAGAGAGACAAGCCACCCAGTCCCAGTGGCTGGACACGCCAATGTCGTCATCAAATTGGACCAAAAAACCTACAGATTATAACACTCTGTTGGATTTTAAGAGTCATCATCCTCTGCCCCTCAAGGGTGGTTTGCCTTTTTCACAATTTATGCGCATTAAGAGAATATGTAGTGATGAGAAAGATATGGTGATCAAAATGGACTTGATGTCTAAATTCCTCTCACAAGGTTGTCACCTCAGTCTATTATTGGAGGCTAAGAATAAGGCATTATCTATTTACAAGGGTTTCATCTTTATCTACAGTACAAGATGACGTGGGGCTCATCAAAAGAAAATTGTGTATCACATATATGTCTTCTAGCAATGATGCTAGTGTCTTTAAAGACTTCAAGGTCTGAATCCTCACTGACTATAGGCCAGTATTGTTTGCATAGAAGACATATATTGCTAGAAGACATATATGTATTAGGATACACAATTGCAGGGAGCCAGGTGAGTGAGTTGAGGGCTGATTACATTCACCCCGGCCAAGGGAAAGACGGAGACACTGGAGTGGAAGATAATTGGTGGGAGGACTTTTGTAGCTGTAGAGACTGCAATGCTGCCAGGAGTCAGCCAGTCCAGGGATATTGCAGAATGGACCGGGTAGGAGCAATGTGTGGGGGCCCCCAATGTCTGGTGGCCCCTGGGCGAACGCCCCATCCGCCCTGCCTATAATCTGACCCTGGAGTTAATGTGCATCCCTTTAACTTATCTATTTTCAGTGAAACTCTCATGTCTTAGGTATTACAGTTTATATGAATGAAGATTTTTGTATTCAGTAAAGTCAAGAAATCACAGTAACAAAATTTACACTAAGGGAGGTATCCAATTGTGTTTTCGACTTTGTGCCGGCAAAGGTCCCGAAAAAAACCCCACAATAACTGCCGGCGTCGGGCAGCACTTCGGGGCTAATTGGATAGACCCGGGAGATCCATTAGCACCCGAACAATATTCATGGCCAATTGGATACTGCTCTAAATGCATTGTGTCTATATTGAATAAACCAATATGCAATGGAGCTACAACCACATTTGAATTTCTTTTTTCAATACTTATTATTGCCTTTTTCTGTATTAATATAAAGAACATTTCTTTTACTAAAAAAATAATAAAAATTATGTTTTAATAATATTTCACCACGCCAAGACAACTGCTGTTCTTTCTCTTTTTTTCTGATATAGATATAAAGTTGTCAGTGTTAGCACCTTCTTTGATCACAATACTGATAATGTACTGTATATTTTAAGGAATCAACATTATGTTTATTCATGCAATTATGGGGATTCTTCATAAGTACTTTTTAGTACATTATTGACAAGTGCAGAGGATCAACCCTCTATATCTCCTCCGGGTTGAGTATGAAATACTGGCGGCTGTCTAGCCTCCGGTTCAAATCCTGTCTAGCCTCCTGTTCAAGCTCGACAGCAGCGTTAATTCTACTATCTCTACCCCTTTCCCCAGATCCTCGTTCGGGATTTTGGCAGTCAGGATACAGACAACGGTATCCTGATCACATTCTGGATAGCGGCGTCGGAATTTTGCCAGGGAGCAGGATTCTGAAGTTGGTGTATAGACGGCGGGCATCCCGTCCGCTGGCATATTGACTACATCCCCTCTCCTCCAACTCAATTAATCACAAGCATTTTCAAACACTGGTTACTTCTAATATGTTGACAGCTAAATAAATTAGGTCATAGTCATTCAGTATCAAGCAGACAAAGAGTTGCTGCATTGGATTTTATTTTTTGCATTGGATTACAAAGACTTTACCATGAGATCATAATAAAGAACAGAGATACATTTAAAATTATTTGAGTTTTTATACAAATAAACTTAAAATATGTGCCTATGTACATTTTTGATTCCTTAGAACCATACTACTATCTTTAATGCATCAAGTGGCAACCATGTGCTTTGTGAGGATCTTAGTACTATTAAAGATTAACAAATGTTTGTCTGATTAGAAAAAGATTGAAATGAATATAGTGGCAATAGAGCTACATTAAAAAGGCCGACAATGTATAGATAGACACAGTGGTGGTTTTTACCTAAGGGCTGCATGACTGCAACCCCCCAGTAAAATCCGCCACCTCAGTGTAGTCAGTGCAGTCCATGACTGCACTGGCTACACTGTGACTGGCAGTGGCTTCCCATTGGAAGCGCCACCTGCCAGTCACATAAACAACAGACAGTCTCAGGGGGAGGTGTCTCCTCCCCCTGGGACTGCCAGCCCAGGCTGCTATTAGCAGAGAGCGCATTCCAGTTGGAAGCCGCTTCTCTGCCTTTCTGCCAGCCCTACCCAGCTCCTTGGGACTGCAGACGATGCAGCCCTTTGAAAGCCAGGGATATACGCATGAATGGCTCCCCACCCCTAGTGTGCATGCGCCAGTCCCGTTGCCTGTCACTCTCATTGTGCAGGCGCCAGAAGCTGGTAAGTGTTGTTCCTTCTCGGCAGCAGAAGCCCCCATCATCTAAGAGGGTAGGAGCCGCCACTGGATCGACACCTTTTGACCCTATCGACCTTTTATACCTGTCTGTCTTCATCCATGTTGACCTTTTATGTGTCAACATTTTGTACATGTAGACGTATTGACTGTCTACCATGTGGGGTCTGTCTAGATATTGTCTATCTTTTTCATGTAGATCTTTTATACCAAACCCCTATTTGTGACACAGCACGGACAATTGCATGTACATACAGTAAAGCTTCAAACCAAAAGATCTCCAAAGCTCTCACATTTATTCCTTACAATCCAATAGCAACTTAAATATTCCTAGGCAAACATGACAATTTCCACAAATTAGGTGGAGTTAAGAAATTGAACTGAAGATCCCACTTGTCATTTACCCTGGGAAACATCTTTTAAACTTGCAAAACGTCAATCTTTTCCAGGTATAGGACATTAATAGAAAGTAACAGGAGCTTTGAGACTGCTGTGTCATTGAAATCACTCAGCTTCGCCGACTTTCTGAAGAAATGTTTTTACACTTGTCCTCCAGAATCAGATATCAACCTCCTGCTGTACAGGAGATAAGGTTCTGCAATAGATCAAGAGACAGCTGTAAACAGCAATCTAACACCAATACCTTATTTCTATATATAAAAATAGATTAATTAAATAGGAATACCAATACATATATTCATGTTATTTCAAAAATACCTATTGGTTTAATACAAATGCCACCATTATTATACTTATATTATATATGTGTCCTTATACACCAAATCTCATGTGGCCCGAGCGATGCAGCATAGTGACTTTTTCTTTAAATTTGCATTATATTCTCACTGCAGCAAAACACCACTCAATCTGTACAAGAATTACGGCTTTATCTGCACAAGAATTAGTTTTAAATATGTCCAAGTTGCAGATGAAGCACAATGGAACTTAACGTGAATAAAGCCGCTGCCACTGCATCGTAACACTTCATCTACAGATTTAGGGTGATATATACTAAGCCTTAAAGAGAAATAAAAGTAGAGAGAAATAAAGTACCAACCAATCAGCTCCTGTAAGTTTACAGGCTGTGTTAGAAAAGTGATAGGAGCTGTTTGGTTGGTTATCTCTGTCCAAGGCTTAGTACATCTACCCCTCAGACTCATTCACACACAGATGTACTAGCAGGGGCTTATTTATAATGGGTGCAGGGTGTGCAGTGCACATGGGCCCGCAGTGCACTCCCTGCACCCATTATTTTTAATACCACTCTGAAGTCCCACGTCAGCGCCGGTGTCACCGCTGAAAAACGACTGGAAAATGGCAGCCGCGGCCATTTTCCCTGCATTTTGTGCATGCGCAGTATGGCAAACACACGCTGCAAAGACTAGTGCCCAGAGTCTACTGCTGCGGTGCTGCCAGCTGGAGACTGAGAGAGGAGGGGTCCCCGGATGGAGACTGCACACGGGCCCCCTCCTCTCTTGAAACACCCCTGTGTACTAGTGTTACATATCATATTAATCATTGCAGTCTCCTCAAGTATTTTGTTACATCGGATAGTGACTAAGATGCACATTCTAGTGAAAAAGCTCCAAATAAGATGCTTGGCACACAAGCCAAGTTGATCTGTAAGTAAAGATGGAGCAAATAAGTTTTCAATCTTAGAACTGTTAGAAACTACTGATACATAATGCAGTGGCACATTAATTGTAGCTGGTGGTGGAACTAGTGTGTAATTAATGGAAGGCAGCATCATTATCAGACACCAATTATCAAGCAACCATTGATGACTGACATTTCCAAACTGCTACTGATGGTGTGATACAGGTGTAATGAGGAGACACAGTGGAAGGTGGAGACATGAAAGATGCATTATACACATGGATAAGGTCTAATGCATAGCAATGATAAAGGTATGGAATGATGAACTTATATAATGGAAAAATATACAAACTGGTTGAACTAATAATCATTATACTTATACTAGAATACAGATTGACTTCAAAATCCCGATCCCAATACAACTTGTACACACAACTGAATTGTATCTAATGGAATATTGAAACTATTGTATTGAGATTTGAATGGAGTTGGAGAAATTGCTACTCAACATAGAAACACGTTTTTGAACAGTTACACATGCTAAAAGTCATAGGCTCGTATCCAATTAGAAGCGAAAATTCAGTTGCTGGACTTTTTGCCGTCATCGCTGGTTTTGGGTGCGAAAAAGTATCACGCTCGTCCCCGCTTATCCCCGTATTCAATTCCAAATCGTTGAAAACGGCACCCGGCAAACTGAAATCAGCGAAAAGTTCTGTCAGTTTGGGGAAATTAGCCTGACACCCCCAAAAAGATGCACTGACATAGGGAATCACTATGGGTAGCCCCAAATAGCCCTGCTAAAGGTATGTGGGGTCTTTAAATGGTCTCAATAGGTGCTATATAGCGTCTTTGGTAAAGTGGCGAAGAATAGCATTTAGCAATCTTGTTTTGGAAAAATAAGGTGTCCCGTCAAATTTGGGATACTTTAAAATGGGTACTAGCATATTTTAAAGTTGCTTATATGAAGTTTTAAAAAATGAGAAAAATTCACCTGCCACAACTACCTGCAATAAAAAAAAAACACCTTGGGCATACTTGGGAGTCTATTTTGCTAGTTTAGAAGTTTGTCCCCCAACTTTGTTTTTTTTTGACCCCCAAAATGAAAGTACTTTTTTGGGGTGTCCTAAGGTACTTTTTCATTTTTTTACACAGATTACCTTTAGGGGACTGTTCAAGGGGTGCAGGGTGGTTTTTGGAAATCTGCACCCCAAAACCCCAATTCTGCACTTTTTCTCGCCACCTATGCAATTGGGATACTTTTTCGCCAGGCCTGTTGCATTGACTTTTCGCACTGGCGAAAAGTTAGCCAAATTGGTAGGGGGAAAAGTGGAATCGTCGAAAATGACGTCATCGGCGAAAAAGTATCGATGAAACGGACTTTTCACTTCTAATTGAATACGCCCCTTAGTATCAATAGTGAGAAATTGAGTGCACCTTATAAAATGGATTCCTTTCTATACTTGAATTCTGGTTTGCATATCTGAATCAGTGGGTAGCACCACTAATATTCCTATAGAATGTATACTTAACCTATAGGAAAATATGTTATGTAATATCGTCATTGTGTGATTATTTGTTTATTTAACAACTTGATGCGGGATTGTTATACTCTATCCAGGTCGGGAATCTGCGCAGTGAGGAGTGCCATTGTTAAGCCCACAGTGGGTGATATCAAATCAAAAGGATTTTATCGTTGTGGGACGTGTAGTATGTGTAAAGTGTGTAAATCCACTAATACCAAAATTACACATTTTAAGTCAGGATACACGGGTGCAAATTTTGAAATTAAAGATTTCATCACATGCCATACGAAGTATTGTGTGTACCTTTTGGAGTGTTCATGTGGTAGCCAATACGTTGGCAGGACCTCTAGAATGCTAAAAGTGAGACTAGCTGAACACGTCAGAAATATCAAAAAAGGTCTGGATACGCACAATGTTTCATTGCATTTTAAGGCACAACATTGTTGTGATATTAAACATTTAGTGTCCTTTTGTGGTATCAAATCTGTTAAATCCAACTGGCGGGTTAATGATATGGATGTTAGATTGGCTCAAATGGAAATGGAAATGATTTATTTACTTAAAACACTAGTACCTAGAGGTTTGAATGTTGATTTTGAGACCAAGTGGTTCTTATAGTCTCTCAATATACATTAACATGATAAGTGGTTGGTCTTATTATTCCATTTGTTATTTTTCCTTACTGGTTTTATTTATACTTTGTTTTCTTTATTTCATGTCCCCCGGTTTATGGCATCGTTAATGTTCTTGATGGGCCTCGTATAAGATCAGTGTGAATTATGATCTTCAATAAAATGGCGTCCAGAGGATTACTACAGAACGCATTACTATGTCCGGCAGCCTTGATACATTGTAGCTGGGACTTCCGGAGTTACGCGCTTACCAGCGGATGACTACGCATCACCGGAAGTCGCGGACCATAAGTATCTGCGTTCCAGATGCCGGAAGTTGTACACGGCGGTGTTCCTCGTGGACCGGAAGTCCGGTTACGTTTTAGAACAGGCGGCGGCTAATGCATGAGGAGGCCTGGCGCCAAATTACATGGCTCATCAGAGGATCAAGGGGACTTGTGTAAAAAGTGAACCGGATCTTCATTATATTGCTTTTGTTATTTAATCTTATCTTTATGTATGCTCATCTGTTTTTACTTTTTTTTGCCTTTTATCATTATGTGTGTTTATTTATGGATTATTATGTAGAGGGCATTGTGTTTTGATCACTGTAATTTATAAGGAATTTTGATCCAGATGCCAGGTTTTAATTATAGCCGACTAATTGGTTATCTTTTAGTCCTCCCCCATATGGATACCGAGGGGTATAAATAGGAGGGGAGTTTACAGTCCTAGTACACCCTGAGGAAGGACTTGAAAGTCAGAAACGCATTGGTGGTGGATGTAGGGGTTATCTATGGTGGCACTGGAACTTACCTTTGCACTTTATGCATCCAGTGCATCTCATCAGGATTCCACACTATTCCGGATAAGAGTGTCTCCTGTTTGGCTGGTAATTGTTTCCTTTTTCACCGTGGAACCCATCTGTGACTGTATTTTTCAATGATTTTTGTACATTTTTTGGCTGTATATTATCTAAGGATAGACACAACCTTTTTATATTCTTGGATTAAAAAGTGAAACTTTATTCCTTTGGAGTTGCATCATCTTTTAGTTGTTATTATAAAGTAATCTGGGTCAAGGATGGAACTCTCCTAAGGGGAATAAAAAGATACCTTTTTGTGAACGCCTATACCTGATTTCAGGTGAGTGTATTCCCAGTGGGGAATAAGCAATGAAAATTGGTGTGTTTGTCTATGAGCAGAGTAAAACACTTCAAAAAGATACCTTTATATGAACGCATCTCTCCTAGTTTAGGTGAGTAGCCTTTAATATTAATTGCGGACCATTGGAAGTAACACTTATCATTTGGAGTATAATCGTGTATTATTCTGTCTCCCTATTTTGAGATCATTGCATTATCCATGAAAGAATAGGAGAAGACGTGACCTATGAAGGACAGCGCTCTTTGGACCACTCATATTGTTGTATTTCTGCTATATTTTGAAGGGGTGGTGCTCCTGAGTGTGGACTGAGCTGCAGTCCTTGAGGGCGCAGGTTGTTTTTAGATTGTTTTTATAATTGTCTGTATTTTGCACTTTGTCTTTAAATACCAGCAGCCGTAAATATGTTTGCACATAGAGGCAGTAGAAAATCACTCATTAATGAAGTGTTCAATGATGTTAATAATGAGGATTTGATTGATGAGGACCTGGAGGGTGCCATGTTCAAACTAAAAAAATCTCTATTAAAAGAGAGTAAAATCTGGTGGGAACAGGTGACCCTCGAGAAATATATCTCAGAGAACCTAATACCGAGGGGTCTACATATTGACAAATTACCCTCGTTCAATAGTGAGTCTCAAGAATTTAAAAATGATTGGTTTAGAATCCTTGACTCCTGTTCAAAGTCACTTATGGAGTTAATTATAAGAGAAAAAAGAAAAGAGTTACAGGATTTAGAGGAGGAGATTGTAACGTATAGGACTTTGGTGAATCCGTATAAAGATTCACCACAATATAAGGAATTGGAAGAGAAGATTGTAATAAAGATCGAGAAAAATGAGAGAGATTTGAAAATGAGGAAAAGGAAGAAATATTGGAGGGATAAAAATGACTATAAAACAGGTCAACAGCATTTAATCACTAAAAAAGAGAAAAGGTTTGCAGGAGATCAAGAGTTTAGTAACCCGAATATAAAGGAAAGAGAAGGAGTACAGCATAACATCAGTTTAAGTCAAACTCCGGTGTATAAAAGTGGAGGCAGAAACCCCAATTATGATTTCAAAAATACACGTATACCCAGAGAATCTGCCGTATCAGGGAGACGCAAAATGGAGTGGCGACCACAAAATGAGTATGGTAGATACAGGCGACAGGGTGAGAAATGGAATATGCAGGAAAACATGGGACAAAGTGGAGGGGGAGGGCAAAATAGATGGGAAAGTGAGAATAGGTTCAGACCCTTGGAACAAGATGAGCGTTTTTTAGGGAGAGCAACATCACCATATCACCTAAAATAAAAAAGAAAACTAGAGGAGTTAGAGGGGGGAGTACAAAAAATAAAAGACGAAGAATCAAAAATAAGTTACTCAGGTCTGGGGATGAAAGTAACCATGTCACTATGAGTAGTACTACTGATTTGAATTTGGGTAAAACGAAAGTTTATAACCTAAGCAAATATAAATTGAACGAGTATGAACAAAAAATATTAGAAAGGGGTTTAAAATTCGCTCCGTCTAGTCACGCCAAAGACTTTGAGGTCTTTGTGGATCTTCAGAAATTTATCAGGAGATTAACTCTAAAAAGGTATTTCAGTGAATGTCCACCAGGAATAAGTGATAGCTATCCTGTCTTCAAGAAAAAATCTACTTTCTTTCCCACTCATAAAAAGGGATGCTTTATTGAAACGTTTGAACGTTTGGTGAAGGAGGATCTAGAAAGCACCATCCTTAAACCTGTTAAGAATATGAATTTGTCAAAACAAGAGAGAAACCCTAAGAGAAAATACAAAGATTGTTATTAAACCAGCCGATAAGGGGGGGAGTGTTGTGGTTATGGATGTGGAGGAATACAACGGCAAAATCATTAGACAATTATCAGACACCTCCACATATAAAAGACTAAGAAATAACCCAACAGAATTGATAATTAAGAAATTGGAAATCTTTCTTAATCTGTATACCTCTAAAGGCATCATTTCAGAAACAGTACGAGATTACATTAGGATTGATAAACCCTCTATTCCTGTTATATATGTGCTTCCCAAGCTGCATAAAAATAAAGAGAGACCTCCTGGTCGACCCATCGTGGCTGGCACCAATTCCGCTCTATCTAATTTATCTCATTATCTTGATAGCCAGTTATAACCTTTGGTACAGAACACTCCTTCCTATTTAAAGGATACTATATCGGTGATTAGAATGTTGTCAGACACAGAATGGCAAATGGGTTATAGGTTGGTGACAGCGGATGTCACCTCCTTATACACCATTATAGAGCACCAGTTGGGACTTAGGGCAGTCCAATTCTTCCTAGATATGGGGAATACAAGTGAAGACCATAAAAGGTTTATTTTAGACGGTATTAGTATGATACTTGAGAACAATTTTTTCTGGTACGATGACTCTTTTTTTTCTCCAATTAACGGGCATGGCCATGGGCACCAGGCTGGCGCCAAGCTACGCCAACCTGTTCATGGCCTGGTGGGAAGCACACGCAGTGTGGAGTGGACATCAGTTTGGTGCCAGCCTGGTAACATGGCACCAATACATAGACGATATTCTATTTATCTGGAGGGGTGATCAGGTTTCTTTGGACCTTTTTTGTCAGTATTTAAATAATAACACATCCAATATAGTTCTGACATTTAATGTCAGTGAAGTAACTGTGGATTTTTTAGATCTTACCATCTATATTGAGGACAATTGCATAAAAACCAAGAATTTTGTCAAACCTACTGATTGCAATTCCTTGATTCAAAGTGATAGCAATCACCACCACAACTGGCTTAGAAGTATTCCAAACAGTCAGTTTCAACGCATTAGGCAAAATTGTACGGAAAAGGTTATTTTTGATACACAGGCTGATTGTTTGGAGAGTCAATTCCTTGCTAAGGGATATGACAGTCAGATAGTAGGTATTGCTAAACAAAAAGGTGCCACCCTTAAAAGAGTACAAGCTATTAGTGATATTGGAAATACAAAAGTGGATAATAAACCTAAAATCCCATTTATCACTAAATATAATAGCCAGTATAAACAACTAGAAAAAATGGTGTCCAAACATTGGAATATATTAACCAAGGACCCTTTGTTAAAAGATCACATAGAGTCACGTCCTAAATTTGTATACCGTAGAGCTCGGAATATCGAAGATCATGTAGTGAGGAGTGCCATTGTTAAGCCCACAGTGGGTGATATCAAATCAAAAGGATTTTATCGTTGTGGGACGTGTAGTATGTGTAAAGTGTGTAAATCCACTAATACCAAAATTACACATTTTAAGTCAGGATATACAGGTGCAAATTTTGAAATTAAAGATTTCATCACATGCCATACGAAGTATTGTGTGTACCTTTTGGAGTGTTCATGTGGTAGCCAATACGTTGGCAGGACCTCTAGAATGCTAAAAGTGAGACTAGCTGAACACGTCAGAAATATCAAAAAAGGTCTGGATACGCACAATGTTTCATTGCATTTTAAGGCACAACATTGTTGTGATATTAAACATTTAGTGTCCTTTTGTGGTATCAAATCTGTTAAATCCAACTGGCGGGTTAATGATATGGATGTTAGATTGGCTCAAATGGAAATGGAAATGATTTATTTACTTGAAACACTAGTACCTAGAGGTTTGAATGTTGATTTTGAGACCAAGTGGTTCTTATAGTCTCTCAATATACATTAGCATGATAAGTGGTTGGTCTTATTATTCCATTTGTTATTTTTCCTTACTGGTTTTATTTATACTTTGTTTTCTTTATTTCATGTCCCCCGGTTTATGGCATCGTTAATGTTCTTGATGGGCCTCGTATAAGATCAGTGTGAATTATGATCTTCAATAAAATGGCGTCCAGAGGATTACTAGAGAATGCATTACTATGTCCGGCAGCCTTGATACATTGTAGCTGGGACTTCCGGAGTTACGCGCTTACCAGCGGATGACTACGCATCACCGGAAGTCGCGGACCATAAGTATCTGCGTTCCAGATGCCGGAAGTTGTACACGGCGGTGTTCCTCGTGGACCGGAAGTCCGGTTACGTTTTAGAACAGGCGGCGGCTAATGCATGAGGAGGCCTGGCGCCAAATTACATGGCTCATCAGAGGATCAAGGGGACTTGTGTAAAAAGTGAACCGGATCTTCATTGTATTGCTTTTGTTATTTAATCTTATCTTTATGTATGCTCATCTTTTTTTACTTTTTTTTGCCTTTTATCATTATGTGTGTTTATTTATGGATTATTATGTAGAGGGCATTGTGTTTTGATCACTGTAATTTATAAGGAATTTTGATCCAGATGCCAGGTTTTAATTATAGCCGACTAATTGGTTATCTTTTAGTCCTCCCCCATATGGATACCGAGGGGTATAAATAGGAGGGGAGTTTACAGTCCTAGTACACCCTGAGGAAGGACTTGAAAGTCAGAAACGCATTGGTGGTGGATGTAGGGGTTATCTATGGTGGCACTGGAACTTACCTTTGCACTTTATGCATCCAGTGCATCTCATCAGGATTCCACACTATTCCGGATAAGAGTGTCTCCTGTTTGGCTGGTAATTGTTTCCTTTTTCACCGTGGAACCCATCTGTGACTGTATTTTTCAATGATTTTTGTACATTTTTTGGCTGTATATTATCTAAGGATAGACACAACCTTTTTATATTCTTGGATTAAAAAGTGAAACTTTATTCCTTTGGAGTTGCATCATCTTTTAGTTGTTATTATAAAGTAATCTGGGTCAAGGATGGAACTCTCCTAAGGGGAATAAAAAGATACCTTTTTGTGAACGCCTATACCTGATTTCAGGTGAGTGTATTCCCAGTGGGGAATAAGCAATGAAAATTGGTGTGTTTGTCTATGAGCAGAGTAAAACACTTCAAAAAGATACCTTTATATGAACGCATCTCTCCTAGTTTAGGTGAGTAGCCTTTAATATTAATTGCGGACCATTGGAAGTAACACTTATCATTTGGAGTATAATCGTGTATTATTCTGTCTCCCTATTTTGAGATCATTGCATTATCCATGAAAGAATAGGAGAAGACGTGACCTATGAAGGACAGCGCTCTTTGGACCACTCATATTGTTGTATTTCTGCACAGGAGCCCGTCCCATACTGCACATGTGCAGTAATGGTCCTACATGATTGAAAGCAGTCGGGCAGCAGACTGTCAGTGATTGACAGTCTGCTGCCATTTGTGGGTGAGAGGGGATGGCGACGGTCTCTGTTTTCGGAGGTGTGTTGCCGCCGTTGGGGGAAAGGGAAGAGGCCAGGATCTCCGTCGGCTGACAGAGATTTTCTGGGCTCTTTCTGATATCTGCGGCGGCCGGCTTCAGTGACCCCATGGGTCACTAAGCTGGCTGATGTTCCCGCAGATTATTCGATGCTGCATTGGACAACGCAGCTCGGATAAGTAATGCATGCAGGAAGCGTGATTGCTATATTTGCAAGGATGGAATTGCAAAGTTGATTGCAAGCAGTTTTGCAATTCTGTCTAAGCTAAATCAGGCCTAGAGTCAATAAGGCAGGGTTGCCGATATTCTGGCTGCCCTTTCTGGGAGGGAGCAGCCAGATCAGCATTGCAGGGGGCTTGGCCGGACATGTCCCTTCTTTTGGCCCCTTAAAAATTGGGAGGCACATATAGAAACCGTTGTAACTCCTACACCGTTCACCTGATTTGGATGTAATTACCCTCACATTAAATTTGAAAGTCTGCAGTTAAAGCACATCTTGTTTGTTTCATTTCAAAGCCATTGTAGTGGTGAATAGAGGCCAAAATATGAAAATTCTGTCAATGTCCCAATATTTATGCACCTGACTGTATGTTTACATTGCTATCTCATATGAGTTGATTGACTAAACAACAAGCAGGATCATGGTTGCATGGAAAATAGCAAAGATAGTATCAGTGCTGACATACTTTAGTTATGAATACCAACTATTTTTACCTGCAGTTTCCCCACATGTCTTTGAAGAATTGTAATAAATAGTCAAATATAGAAATAACTACATAAACTTTTTAAAAAACCCAAATAATACATTGGGAGTTCCATTATTTGATTGTACTGAAGGCTGATGAAGAAAATGTAATTTTGGTGTATCTTTGCTGTCAATACCAAGACTGCAATAAAACAAAAACTGAGAATTAATTAAAATCAAGCAGCAAATGTGAAAACAGGTCAAGCATCTGAAAGAAATATATTTAATTCATCCTGGGCATGGATGAAGGGTGCTCACAGTGTGTGGAAGTTTTCTTTTAATAAGACTCACCAGACAAATGTTAGGTCTGACATAAACTAGAGCACCAACGTGATGACATAATTTTTACCAGCACTTGATTGTATTCTATAGATTTTCCTTCACATTACCTTTTTTATTTTCATCTTTACTATTGTACTTTTTGGGATGTCCACGCTTCTTCTTCTCTGTATGTGTCCCTGTGTTGTGAGGCTGTTATTAGTTGATTTTCAGGAGTGTCTTTGTTTTCATCATGAGGTGATATTTGATGATTAAATATGAGAATAACAAAAGTTTTTGGAGACTAGGGGCGGGATGTAATAGAGTTCGAGTTTTTAGTAATTTCTAAACTTGAACATTCTCGCACATTTGTTTTGATCGTGTTTCCCATACAACTTGTGCGATGTAATGGAGTGCGATTTTTTTGCCAAATTACGTTTTCGCATGCATGTTCTCGCGAGAATACAGATCCGGAAGTATGTGTTTTTTTTAGACCAACCGGGATGCGAGTTTCATTTACTGTTCTGTCGAGTTTAAACAAAGTCACTCATTTGCCCTCCAAAGTCTCCTGATGCCTACATCACACACCCTATATAAACCCCTAACCTCCATTTTGTCCTTTGAAAGGTATTGAGGAGTATTGTTGTTGTGCTGCAGCAGGGCATCCAGAAAAGCAAGGAGGTGGCCAGGATGGTGGAGGAGGAGGAGGTTGTACTGTAACCTGATATTGGTGAGGAGGTGAGCAGTGAGGAGGTGAGCAGTGAAGAGGTGGAGGAGCAGGAGAGTGTGGAGCAGGAAGCGCAGGAGCTGGAATCTGAGGCTGAGGATAGTGTTGAGGATGAGGAGGCTGAAGCACCCCCAGCCCCTGAGAAAACATACTGGGCATAATAGATGCTTCAGTTATGATGAAAATTGCGCCCTGGTCCGTGCAATAGTACCTGTTTTTCCGAACCTACTTGTGGCACAGTCACACCGGACGTCAGCAGCGCGGCCAAAGGAGATGTGGAATAACATCACTGATGCAGTGAGTGAATACCGGCGTGACCTTAAAAATATCAAATGGTGCTATAATGATATTAAAAAGAACACAAAAGAGAAAATGGCTGAGGAGCATAGGCAGCGACGCATGACAGGAGGAGGAGGAGCAGTGAGAGTTCACTTCACTCCATATGAACAGGAGTTGAGGCCGGGTTTTGCTCCTGAGGATTTTCCAGGTCCACATATTGTAGACACTGACCAGCCAGCAACCCCTAGGCGTCGTGGTGAGTATGCAAACAAATGTTAATACTTTCACTGTCTTTTTTAAAAAGTATTGTATTTTTTTTTTTTACATTTAAATGGTGTAGTGTGTACGCACCTGTAGGCACTCCCATAATTAGGCCATATTCAATTTTGGCCCGTATTCAATTTGATTTGCATCCGCGATACTTTTCCGCCTCCCGGATTTTCCGTCTACTTCTTCTGTTTTGCTGGTGGAAAAGTATCGCGGGGAAGCGCAATATTTTCCACCTCCCGGACTTTCCGCCTACTTCGCCTGTTTTGCTGGCGGAAAAGTATCGCGGGACCGCACGATATACTTCTGCCTCCCGGACTTTCCACCTACTTCGCCCGTTTTGCTGGCGGAAAAGTATCGCGGGTGTGAATCAAATGTAATACTTCTCATAGTGATCCCCCATGTCTAAGCATCTTTTTGGGCGGTGTCAGGCTGTTTCACACCAATCTGACAGGATTTTTCGCCTGTTTCAGTTTTGCCGGGTGCCTTTTTTGAGTCCTTTCCAATTCAATACGGGCCATTGTTTCAAATTGATTTGTTTTTGTCTAATCTAATTTTTTTATTTATTTTATTAAAACACAGCTGCTGCACCAAGGAGGTCAAGAACTCCTAAAAGACCTTGCATGGAAAGGTCAATGGAGCAGGCTGGTGAGTTAAGCCAACGTTTGAAAAACCCACTTACACAGTTTTTTAATTTTGTTAAGTTTTGAATTTTTTAAAAATGACACAATACTTAATTAAGCATTGTGACATTAAAGTCTACAACAATAGAAATGTTGAAATTATGTTCTACACATATTAATTATTTTAAAGTATTAATTATAAGGTAATGATAGAGATGTGTACACATACAGTCAGGTCCATAAATATTGGGACATTGACAGAATTTTCATATTTTGGCCTGTATTCACCACCACAATGGCTTTGAAATGAAACCAACAAGATGTGCTTTAACTGCAGACTTTCAGATTTAATTTGAGGGTAATTACATCCAAATCAGGTGAACGGTGTAGGAATTACAACGGTTTCAAAATGTGCCTCCCACTTTTTAAGGGGCCAAAAGTAATGGGACAAACTAAACAATCTTAAATCTAACTTTCACTTTTTAATACTTTGTTGCAAATCCTTTGCAGGCAATTACAGCCTGTAGTCTGGAACGCATAGACATCACCAGACGCTGGGTTTCATCCCTGGTGATGCTCTGCCAGGCCTAAACTGCAAATGTCTTCAGTTCCTGCTTGTTTTTGGGGCATTTTCCGTTCAGTTTTGTCTTCATCAAGTGAAATGCATGCTCAATCGGATTCAGGTCAGGGGATTGACTTGGCCATTGCATGACATTCCGCTTTTTAGCCTTAAAAAAACTCTTTGGTTGCTTTTGCAGTATGCTTCGGGTCATTGTCCATCTGCACTGTGAAGCGCCGTCCAAAGAGTTCTGAAGCATTTGACTGAATATGAGCATATAATATTGCCCGAAACATTTCAGAATTCATTCTGCTGCTTTTGTCAGCAGTCACATCATCAATAAATACAAGGGAACCAGTTCCATTGGCAGCCATACATGCTCACGCCATGACACTACCACCACCATGCTTCACTGATGAGGTGGTATGTTTTGGATCATGAGCAATTCCTTTCCTTCTCCATACTCTTCTCTTCCCATCACTCTGGTACAAGTTGATCTTTGTCTCATCTGTCCATAGGATGTTGTTCCAGAGCTGTAATGGCTTTTTTAGATGTTGTTTGGCAAACTCTAATCTGGTCTTCCTGTTTTTGAGGCTCACCAATAGTTTACATCTTGTGGTGAACCCTCTATATTCACTCTTGTGAAGTCTTCTCTTAATTGTTGACTTTGACACATATACACCTACATCCTGGAGAGTGTTCTTGATTTGGCCAACTGTTGCGAAGGGTTTTTTCTTCACCAGGGAAATAATTCTTCTGTCATCCACCACAGTTGTTTTCCGTGGTCTTCTGGGTCTTTTGGTGTTGCTGAGCTCTCCGGTGCATTCTTTCTTTTTAAGAATGTTCCAAACAGTTGATTTGGCCACACCTAATGTTTTTGCTATCTCTCTGATGGGTTTGTTTTGATTTTTCAGCCTAATGATGGCTTGCTTCACTGATAGTGACAGCTCTTTGGATCTCATATTAAGAGTCGACAGCAACTGATTCCAAATGCAAATGTCACACCTAGAATCAACTCCAGACCTTTTACCTGCTTAATTGATAATGAAATAATGAGGGAATAGACCTCACCTGTCCATGAAATAGCTTTTGAGTTGATAGTCCCATTACTTTTGGCCCCTTAAAAAGTGGGAGGCACATTTAGAAACCATAGTAATTCCTACACCGTTCACCTGATTTCGATGTAATTACCCTCAAATTAAATCTGAAAGTCTGTAGTTAAAGCACATCTTGTTTGTTTTATTTTAAAGCCATTGTGGTGGTGAATAGAGGCCAAAATATGAGAATTCTGTCAATGTCCCAATATTTATGCACCTGACTGTACATAGCCTCCTTTCATGTTAAACAGGCCTTTTAATTTTAATGTTTTTTTTATTATATTATAGACATTTTAATTGTAACAATGTGTTTTATTTGCACATCAATGGAAAAAGAATACACAAGCAGCTTCTGCTGATTCCAATGATATGCGGAATACCTATATTTTTGGACTGACAGCGGGTGTATCTGCATGCCAAATGCTACGTTACAGTGTCATAAGCGATGCCACTGTAATGTAGCATTTATCATGCAGATACACCCGTTGTGTCACTTTACTGCAGTCACTTTTTTCTATATATGTGAAACTCAAACTCCAAAATTAATCGTAACACACTTTTAAACATTTTAGTTCTACCAGATTTTTTTCAAAATTTTCAGGACCAACAGGAGTTTCTGTGCCTCCACCGCGGACACACCACCAGCGTCTAGGGTTCCAGGAAGTCATTTTGGTTTGGTGGCCTACACGTCTGAGGAGGAGGCTAAGGCAACAATTCCTCTTAGTCCTGTGGAGGCAACAAGACAAAATCCACCTTCACAGCACCAATAGCCACCAACTCAGCAAACAGCACAGCCACCCACCCCCAGTGCAGATGAGCTGGCTCAGTCCCTGCACACCTTCCGGCAACACCAGATGCAGTACATGGAGATGCCAAAAATTTCAAATGGACAGCATCACACACCAGCTCAGGAAGCTAAATAGGACTTCTGCAGTAGTCCAGGGGACCCGCACCCTTATGACTAGTGACTTCAGTAGGCATCTGGTGGAGCTAACACAGGCCACCAGAGACCAAAATGCTGCCATACGGGAGCAAACACAGGCTGCCAGAGACCAAAATGCTGCCATACGGGAGCAAACACAGGCCTTTGTGGCATTACAAAGGGAGCTGGTGGCACAAAGGGCCCTTAGGGAAGTGCCATCAGCATCTAGACCCAGCTCACAAGCCACCAGTCTCCAATCGGACTCACCAATGAGTCCCACGAGGCGAAGTGCCCGTACACAGGGGGGTGCAACTACAGGGTCAGGGAGGGTAGAGGCTCATCTGCCTCACAGTAATATTGGTTGTTTTTATAATTTGTGGTTTTCTTTCCTGATACCTTACTAGTTTACTAAAGTAAGTTGAATTAAATTTGTGTCTGTCTTTCTTTATAAACTAAACTTAGATTGTTTTGTTTATTTTGAACTATATTTAAATGGAACAGATGTTTGTATTTAATTAGCCGCAAAAAGTTGGTTTCTGGGAAAAAAAACAACCGATTGTCATTTCGCCGGGGCGAAAACTTATCCCCAAGACTTTTCGCTGAGGACGAAAAGTCTATGCAAAAAAATGGGGATCATTTGTCAGCACACAATAGGGTTTGAAAAAAGTCAAGAATTTTGGCTCCTAATCAAATATGGGTTCAATTTAGACACTTTTAAAAGAATTAAGAATTATAAGTATTTACATACTTAAAAAGGTGATTTTACACTTATATGCATATTTATATATGTTTATAGATTGAAAGATTCCTTTGAAACCTTTTAGAAAATAGTTTTTAATTTTTAACATACAACTCTCCATTGTCACTTTGGTCTATTTTTTGGCGAGATTATGGTAATGTTTTAGGTGCGAGTTT
This sequence comes from Taudactylus pleione, assembly GCA_031769625.1. Taxonomy (NCBI): domain Eukaryota; kingdom Metazoa; phylum Chordata; class Amphibia; order Anura; family Myobatrachidae; genus Taudactylus; species Taudactylus pleione. The sequence continues at coordinate 16,425,921 of JAUIMM010000115.1, read as the reverse complement.
CGAACTCGCACCCTATTACATTGCACGAGTTGTGTGTACAACCTGGGGAAACATCTGGATGCGAGTTTGACAAATGTGTATTTGTAAAAATGCGAGTTTGCAGGATTGCGCATGCTATTACATTGGTCGAGATTACAAAATGTGTGAGTTTTCCGGGAAACTCACAATATCTAAAAACTCGAACTCTATTACATCCCGCCCTAGATGTGTGTTATGACGGAACTGTTGAGTGCGTTTAAAGTTCATAACATTTGTCATCAAATGACAATGTGATATTTTTCATCAGCAATCAATTTCATTATATAAGTTAGCCAAGCACCCATTGACACATCTGGTTGGGCATATGATATGACAGAAATATTTCCAATCACTGCAATACAGTCTGAAACCAAGATATAACAAAAGACTACTGTTTAACTTATGTTTTTTTTAATAAGATGTTGCTTGAAATTTGTTGTCTGATTCCATGTCATATTAGTGGCATCTATAGAGCATGATGTTAGTTCAAGAGCAGTTGGTGATACAGTATAATGACATTTGTCATTTAGGCAAATATAAAAAATGTAAATAGCTGGCCACACCCTTTGTGATGACTGGCCACATCCCTTAAGCATGGGACCCTACATCTGCAATCCCCCAGTGGGCTCTTCATGCTCCAGTCCGACACTGGTTATGGCCATGATTGTAGCCTTATGGTGTGTACACACCTGACAGATATATCTGCAGATGATGGTCGTTCATACTCACTGAACGGCCATCATCTGCTTATGCCCCCAGGTCCCGGCGGCCGGGGGGCGGGACCCAGTGGCTGTTGGTCGGAGGCGTGTCCTGCCACCCTCCCCGCAGCTGTAGCTGTGTGTGTATGGGCGGTCTGCAGACCACTTGTACTCACCTGCCAATGGACAGATATGTCTGCAGACATATATGTCCATCGGCTGTGCAGCACAGCCAATGCGATATGTCTGTGAACTACGCAGTTTACAGACATATCGCGCGTACACCCTGGCCAACGGGCAGCAGATATATTGGCCGATCAACTGATCGGCCAATATAACTTTCAGTGTATACCCAGCTTGACATAGGAAAGTACATTTTGAAGGGGAAAATGGCAAGCAGTTACTATTGTATGTAAATAATCAGGCATATTATACTGTAGTGTTTAGTAATCAAATTAAAATAGATTTTTCCAAAACAGCTAATGAAATATTACTAACAGGTTAATATTAAGAAGATAATACATTGGTTAAAGGCAGTTTAAGTGACTGAAAGGATTTGTTTCTACTCTGGTATTGTAGCTGGCACCTGTGTCGGATAATACAAACCCCTGCTGCGCTTTGCCAATATACTACATAGCTTCCATTATCTCAGCATGAGAGCACTAGTCATTTTGCCAATTGACAATACATAAATAAATAAATACTACTGTATGTTTGAAACTGCAGACAATCCTCTTATTCTTCTATGAAGTGAATACACATACAGTACAGCACAAGATCATCCTTATTGGATATTTTTTTTTTTTTGCACCATATGTAGCTTGTTTTCCAATGTACAAGGTCTTGTGCATGCACAGCTATAATAAAGGTTTCTGCTGCTCTTATCAGTGTAGAGTATAACTTATAGCAATGTCTTAAATAAATGTAACATAGTCATTTTATTTTCTAAGGATCAGGATAAGATTAAGAGTACTAACACAGCTATAGGAGACAGGGGCGTATCTACAATGGGTGCAGGATGTGCGGTGCACACGCATAGGCAAACGCAGGGGGGGTTTCCATCTGCCTGGAAACCCCCCTCCCTAGCACACACATGACCACGGTAGAAATAGTAATGTAATAGAATTTTGCTATTGTTGCATGTTCTTCTCAGTATCACAAATGAAATAATTAGCACCACCTGTGGATCTTTTAACATGTATCAGCCAGTAATAAATAACCTGTGCACCAACTAGGAGATCTGGAAAACATGCACTATTAGGGATGCACTGCTATAGAGCCCAATATGTACATATATGTCCAGGGCAGTGCTAGGTTCTTCTGCTGCTCCTCCAGGCTCCCGGACTTGCTCCAATAGTCTGGAATGGTGCCCAGTTCTAAAATAAAAACATTCAGCTCAGGCAGGATGGCCCTATTGCCGCATCTAATGGCTTACTGTGATCACTGGTCCTGTATATGCTGGAATTATGATACACAATATACTTTGTATGACGTAAAACTGGTTGAGTACTAATTCTGCCCTCTTCATGGACTGGCCACACTTGCTCTAATAATCAAGCATTTGGAAACCCCCCTGTAGAAATCCTGCGTTTGCCACTGACACGGGCCCCTGGGTCCAGGGGTGCCTACACTGTACACCCTGCATCCATTTATTAAATACTTACCTCTCCAGTGTCCTGTGTCGGCGGTACCATTGCTCTACAAATTGCCTTGAAAATGGCCACCACGGCCATTTTCCAGCGTGTTGCGCAGGTGGAATTCACAGGAAAAATGTCTGACGCGCCATTTTCCCTGTGACCTGCGCATGCGCAGTAGACTCCGGCAGAGCAACAGAGTTTACTCTAGTGCCCGGATTCTGCTGTGCTCAGCGCGCTGCCGGCAGCCAGATGGAGAAGGGGGGGTCCAGGACGGAGATTGCACACGGGCCCCCTCCTCTGTTAATACACCCCTGATCAGTGGTAGTCCCTCTATTTTTGTTTGCATAACCAGTTCCTATAGCTGTTTGGATCTGGCGCCTCGTGATGATATGGTGTCAGCCATTGTAGCTTATAGACTACCTTTTCGCCAAAGAGAGGGATTTTTCAGAATCCTTCCTACTGGCATATCGTTACACATAGTTTATGGGCCCCACTGCCACCAATGATAAATAGACCCCTAAGTGAGATATGTATATGGACACACTATTTTTTTGAAAACAGCAGTAAGTATAATAATTAAAACAATTTTTTTCTCTCTGTTTCCTTTTATAACACTTAGGGGCCTATCAATTATCGGTGACCAGTTGCCCCCAATAATTAAGTGTCCAGCTCGCTGTGAGTAGCAGCAGTGAATACAAAATCACTAGAGCAATTCAACATTCAAAGATCAGCTGTCCCGCCAAATTAAGCACTGCTAGTGCGCATGCATAAACTCGGGGTCACCCATGCGCATGAAGAAGATGGCATCTGGTGGAAGGAGCCGAACAGTGGTGGAGGGATCTGAAAGAATTCCTCTTCACACCTGGGACTCCTACTCATAGGGAAGGACAGGGGTCCAGGAATCAGCGCCATCTGATGATGGCGAAAGTTCCTGTGGTCAATCTCCGCAAAAATGTGCTATTTTTGGAACTTCATGAATTTAGGTCCTCATACTATTGTATGGGCCAAATCTGGACTGAAAAGTAAACAGGAGATATCCGTGATATCTCTCGCATTACCTCTATAATAAATGGCTCTGATACTTCATTTCTATAAAAGTAGGTGAAAATGTTAATGTGCATACTCCTCAACCCTCCCGATTTTGGCGACACAGTCCTGCTCTTTGGGTACTGTCCCACCCCTGGGCTGTAGTGTTAGCTGGTTCAGTCAAATGCATTAGAAATGAAAAGCATTTCAGATTAAAAATATATGTATTATTTATTTTAAGTAGAGATATGCGGTTCAGTTTTACTCGGATATGTTCGGTTCTCAAAAACGGCATCATATTGGCTATCCGGCTGTCACATGTTTTGGATAGCCAATAAGAGAAATCCGAACTAATCCAAACTTGCAATAATTTGGCGATAAGAACCGAATAAAACCAAACCCACACATCTCTAATTTTAAGTAATATGTAAAACAAAATAACAAATATTTCGAAGCTATTGCTGACAAGACATACGGTAGCAAAGCTTACTTAGAACTTTTTTTCCTGGCGGTGACTCGTTGATGTCTGAAATTTTTGTCTTTTTGTGTTTTAGGCAGGAGATGTCAGATGTCAGAAAGTTGCATCCGTTTTCGACAGAGATAATGCTTTTGCAATTTCATAAATAGACACCTGTGGCTCAATCAATATTGTTGACTCTAAGTTTAGTTGTGCTTATTACAGCAATAAATAATTACCTTTCACTACAATCTATAATTAATTCTCACAAAGGCAGCTACGCAATATTCAGCTGCCTGGAGCAGTATGGGTAAATTTACAGATTCACTTGTCTATGATCATGCATGTTTCTACAAGCATTGGGCTTTCAGTTACAACTTTGTAAATATTATAAGAAATTAAAACATAAAAAATAGGTAGAATATACAAAATGTATTAAAAAATTAAAGCATAGCAAACCACTTCTCATTAATTTTCTTGCGTTATCTCCATCCTTATTAAATAGGCTTTCCATGGGGAAGTTTTCACTGGCGAGAACCAGAAAATGTTATATTAGAATATGTTATAAGCCATGTGTAGTTTGGAAGCTATACTGGAGGGACAGTAGTAGTATAATCTAATCATTGTGTAGTCTCTCTCTTTTTGATAGTGTGCTATCTAGTAGAATTTGTTTTAGTCCTCCATCTTATGTTATGAATTTTTACATTAACTGGTCATAGTGAAGTGTAACCCACAATCTTCTCAGCTATTTGATGCTTGAATAAATAACTATATTCTACAACATCTCATTTGCCCAGCACAGCAAAACAGAACACTACAAGCAAGCTTACAAGGAAATCTGCAAAGTGTGTATGAGTAATTCAACACTGTATTTCAAAGAGGGTAAAATACAAAAATAAAACAATTACAGCAGCTCAGAGAAAATTAGCAGTGACTAAAATTAATATGACAGTTGTAAGCTATTTAAATTAAAGGTTGTAATGCTGCTGTCCAGAAATTACTTGAGGGACATTATTACTACAGACAGAACACAGGTTAATAACCAAGAATTAGATAAGAAAGACAGATATCCATGAGTAATCATACGTTTATTAGTTGAATATGATATGCCTATTCACATGAACTATGATACTACCAAAAAAAACATGTAAATGCATTACAAAAACTGCATAAATCATCCAGTTTAAATAGTAAGTTGTTTCTGCTGAGAAAACTATACCAAACAAGACCTGGTAAAGGAAATAACTTGCAGGAGGAAATAAATGGTATCATAGTTAAAGTAGTGCAACTCTAGTTAATGAGTAAGGACATAAATTGAAAGCAAGTGGTAGCTATATGTGCATAAGACATACATTGGTTTATTGCTTCTAAACTCTTAACAACCTTGTATAGCTTACTTAACTTAAAGTAATAAATAACGACACAGACAACAAGAGCTTGGCTAAAAGGTCACAGCTTTTATTTATAATTAATTAATTAATTAACCTAACCAGGGTGGCAAAGAGACGCTGCAGACTCAGTTCTAGCTTTTACATTGCTCCAATACTCGGGGTAACGACTGAAACGTCCCCTCTCTAGACGCACTAACGCTGCGAGGGTCCCACTTCCCTCCAGGGCCAATCCTAGACGCCTTCGTACAAAAGCGCCCGGGTCCACCCGCACAAAGCGGGCAAATTCGCCAGGTTCATCGAGGGCAAGTGCCCCCACAACGTATCTTGCGCCACATAAAGCCACTGAGCTGCAGCGTACTCCCGCCATGCTGCGCCTCCCCTGAAAGTGGGAAGCAAAAGTTAGTGTGACACAACAAAAAACAGTAACGGGTGGGATGGTGGGTTTCAAAGATCCCGAAAACAAGAGGCTGCCTGACATGCAAACGAGCCACTATATACTGATCATCAGACCACTCCCTCAAGCAATATCATTGGCTCACCCAACCAGCTGACCAGACAGCCTTTAATCTGTCCAGCAACAAGACTGTCATCAACATCCATACAGCAAAAAACGCAGTATATCTTAGTGATTCTCATGCTTATCCAGCCTTCGTCTACTATAAGACATACATTGGTTTATTGCTTCTAAACTCTTAACAACCTTGTATAGCTTACTTAACTTAAAGTAATAAATAACGACACAGACAACAAGAGCTTGGCTATAAGGTCACAGCTTTTATTTATAATTAATTAATTAACCTAACCAGGGTGGCAAAGAGATGCTGCAGACTCAGTTCTAGCTTTTACATTGCTCCAATACTCGGGGTAACGACTGAAACGTCCCCTCTCTAGACGCACTAACGCTGCGAGGGTCCCACTTCCCTCCTGGGCCAATCCTAGACGCCTTCGTACAAAAGCGCCCATTTCCACCCGCACAAAGCAGACAAATTCACCAGGTTCATCGAGAGCAAGTGCCCCCACAATGTATCTTGCGCCACATAAAGCCACTGAGCTGCAGCGTACTCCCGCCAAAGCCAGACTCCAACGGAAAACTGGCCCGCCACCCAAAACAACCTAGGCCGGAACAAGAATTCCATAATAAGCAAACAGATCCAAATGATCAAGATGCAATCCATCAGGATTGAAATACCGAGTTAATTCACCAACTAAAAGCCATGACTCACAACCAAGCCACCCAATGACACAGCATGGCAGGCTTCTGACACATTCACCTTCTTCCTTGCTCTGTCAAACAGCTTCTGACACATTCACCTTCTACCTTGCCCTGCCAAACGCACCAAGCTTACACAACATTCTCCAGGTCAAACTGTGCACCATACAAATCGCAACAATCCTTCCATTCGGCCTTTATCCCAACAGAAAAAATCTCTCACCACGAACGATCACCCCATTTATACCTTCTTCCATGCCGTGTCAAACGCACCATGCTTACACAACATTCACCAGGTCAAACTATGCACCATACAAATCACAACCATCCCTCCATTTGGCCTATAACTCAACAGAAAAATTTCTCACCACTTACAATCAGTCCATTTATACCTTCTTCCTTGCCGTGTCAAATGAACCATGCTTATACAACATTCTCCAGGTCAAACTATACACCATACAAATCACAATACTTCCCTTCGGCTTATAACCCAACAGAAAAATTTCTCACCACGAACGATCACTCCACCTTTTCCGCTGCAGCACATCATTGCTCCTAACAGGCAACACCCCTTAGTCAGGCATATCCTATTAATTCACCGAGGACACAAGAAAATCAATCACGAACTCTACCCCAAACCTCGCACATCATTCTCAAACCAAACTGTCAACTGCTGCAATCCCAGTGAGCAACAAAGTTCCCTACCATGAGCATCACACCAAACCCGAACCATCCAGACACAACATTAAGAAGATACATAGCAACTAACTAGCAGGGATGCATAATAAGGGAAACAAGTAACCCGAGTGAAGGGGAAAAACTAAAAAACCTACCCGTGAACCAAATTGGGCTAGATCAAGGCTCCCGGGAGGAAAAATTAAAAAATCCCTTCACCACCCCCCAATTGTTGAACGCTAGTCATTCAGCGATTGGTTGGTAAACAACGTTTCAGGTTGGCGCCAGGTGCGCAACTACAGTAGCTCAAGCTACAACAGTTATGTGTCTCATAGGCAGCCGTTTGAACATTCAAACTCTGCAGGAAATGCACCAGCAATCACCGCGCCAATAACTGCCCCCATTTGAAGGAACTGAGTACTAGAAGCTGAAGCATAGAAACGTACCCAAACAAACCTGAAAACTTGGAAAGGTGCCACTGGTATCCTGAAAACAAATATCTTATACAAAAGCCCTAACAATGAAGATGCCTTATTGGCAGTAACTAACTAAAGGCAGCTGAAAACTTGAAATGTGAAAGCGAGGCCTCGCAACCGTCAGAAGCTACCTGACCCCAAACACAAGCAATGTATAAAAAGGATGTGCATAAACGAGCCAAAAGGAACGACGTGTGCGGGGAACCCCTGACCCAGCATGAAATAAATGACTGGGTTTGTATTAATACCTTTGAGCTTACATGGCATGGGAACCCCTCTGGCGCCGACGCCGAAGGGGCTTTGGACCCACCCTGCACGGTTGGTACCAAACAAAGAAGTAAAGCGAGTATTGAAAAACTTACCCACCGACGGTGGATGAGCACCATGAGCTCGCCAAAATTGGCAGGCAGACGATACGACCGGGGTATCCTTGAGTGCCGGCCCAACAAACCAATGAAAAAGAAAATGGATTTCCTGCACCAGGAGTCGGAACCCGCACCGTCCGAGGGCAAACATTTGCTAATTCACCGGAATCCCACTGAAATCCCATGCGTTGCCCGGCCCCCAAGTGCAAGACAACAAACGAAAAGTTGACCCAGAGTAAACGTAACCAGAAAGTCACCCTACGCAAAACCTGCGAACTAAAACCAAAAACCGTAAAAAAAGCAGCACTGCTCTAAAGGACCTCCGAGAACGGCATAATTAACGGGGCATATCAATGAATAGGATACCACCATATATATGATGAATGCTGCACTAACTGAAACTCACCCGCAACCTGCGTGGTGGCCACCCCACTGGAGATGCAGGGATCCTGCAAGGCGGAAACGAGGAAAGGCACCTCATCCACCCAGCAACACCCCCGCTCCAAACCTTGACCAGCAAACCTCTATAATAATTCACGACAATTTGCAAACTACGGGGTGACCTGTCAAGTAGAGGCTATACCAAAGACCTGCGAAAACGAATGAAAAACCCCGCAACCACCAAATTAACTACCTACCAAAGGTAGCTATAACCACGGAGGAAAAGCGCTAAACAAAAAATGACGGCCGAGCCTGACTAGCTCCCTTAGGCTAACCCTGCTGCCGAGAGCTAAAATCACCCATTCATGTCGGCAATCCTTGAACAGGAGCCCACCTGCACAGCTGGGGGCTGGGGGGGGGGGCGGGAATCATAACTGGCGAAACACATGCCCCCAGTCGCAACGCAACCATGCCCACCACCGCCACGAAGAGGTGATGTGAGGCGCCTCATGACCAAGGAGGGTCGAAGCTGCTACAAACATCTTTTTCTCCCGGAGGGCATAACCCCCTTTCCGTCCTGTTTCCACCCACATTGGGCATAAAATCACCCCATGCCAAATTTCTGGACTAGATAACATGTAAACACAACACAGATGCATCAATGTAACTACCCAATGCTCTGAAATCCGCTCGCCAAATAGCCCCAGCGAAGCTGGGCATGCCATATAACCAAATTATTATATTCACACAAATTGCGACACTCGTCTATGTAACCTGATTCCACCCCACGACAACCCATAATGAGCGATAAAAATCTGCAAATTGACTTCTGCAAATCCTTATTCGCTGGAGCGCCAAGCACGCAGAAAAATCTGAATTCACACAATGCACATAATCATGGTTTCCTAACCCATGTACCTGCGCCATAAGCCTCCCTGAAATTATCGTCTAAACCCCTGTCTAACCGCTGCGCAACCCTCCTGTCGATCTTACATGGGTGCGCCAGGTAAACGGAAATGAGAAAAAAAATTGAAGTCATAGCAAAAATTGTGACACAATCATACTCACTAGCACCAGGTGAACCCAGAACCTCCTCTCCAATGCGACTGCAAGGCACCATCTTCAATGTTTTCACGCGTGGAGCCGCCAGCTCGACCACCATGGCTGTCGCAAACCGCACAGGATCACTAGCCACCGCACTTGAACAGTAGCCGCACGAACTACTGCCTTATCTTGAGGAGCACGCGGAGCCAGGCCGACCTGTAACTAAAGGAGAAAGGTGAGCAGGAGAAGGGGGTGCAGGAACAGTGGAGGGGGAGAGACAGGGGCGTAGCCAGGGAGGCATGTATGAAGGAGCAAGGAAAGTGAGCCAGAGGAAGGATGGGCAAAAAAAAATAAAAAATAATAATAATTGGGGGGGGGAAGGGAAAGGAACACAATGAACTTGAGCCTGTGAGGGGGAAATGAGGGGGCTGGAAAATTTGAAAGGAGGAGGGGGGGAGGGCAGAAGGCTAGATAAAGTAGCAGGGGATAAGAAAAGAACAAAATGAAAGGGAGGGGGGTCGGGCTGAGGGCAGCAGTGGTAACACAGCTGCCTACACAGCTCATAAAAACGGCTGATGTTGAAGCTTAGATCCCACTACAAAGGTGGGACTCAAAATGGCCACCATAGGAAATGGCCGCCGGGGCTGCCGGACAAGAAGGGGAGGTGGCTAGCTGCTGTGGGGAAGAAAAGGGCCCCCCAAATGCGGGGAAACCGAACATGCGGGGTGGTAGGCGGGAGTTAGGGGTTAGAAGGCACCGAGATCACGGCGGGGGAGGACAACAACTGGGCGGGGCACAGGAGAGGTTGCCCCGCCGAGGGTGGAGATGAAGGATGGGGCTTGGAAGCAGGTTGAAGTAGCGCCAGCGGGCGCTGCGGGGGGACGGATGATCTGCCGGGAACTGAGCCCGGGTGGAAGTGCTTCCCCCGCCGCAGCTGAGGGTGAAGGGGGGGGTGCTGGGTGGAGGCAAGCTCCCGCAGGTGCTAGCCGCCACATTGTGCTGCTGGGGATTAAACCAGGGCCAGCAGCCATGGGGGAGCCCCATCAAGTGGAGGAGGAGGAGGGGGGGTTGAGCGATGCAGGTGGGAAAATTAAGCCCGGGTGAAGAGGGGTGGGGTGGGGTGTAAGAACACATGGACGGGCTGCATGTAAAGGAGGCAGATGGGGGGGGGGCAGGGCGGCCTGTATAGGGTAAATATGTAAAGGATGGCACCAGTGGTAAGGAATACAATTAATGGGGACATGAAAGGCATGAAACTGGGAATGACAAGGTAGAAGTGATATACAGAAAAGGGGAAAGCTACTCAGCCTGATAATGTTTCAAAGATCCCGAAAACAAGAGGCTGCCTGACATGCAAACGAGCCACTATATACTGATCATCAGACCACTCCCTCAAGCAATATCATTGGCTCACCCAACCAGCTGACCAGACAGCCTTTAATCTGTCCAGCAACAAGACTGTCATCAACATCCATACAGCAAAAAACGCAGTATATCTTGGTGATTCTCATGCTTATCCAGCCTTCGTCTACTATTAACATGCTGCAAAAAAGGACTGAAGTGAAATTAACACTAGACTTTGTAAATACCACACTTAGAGATGAACACCAGCATTCAAAGGAACATATTCATGAAAGTATGCAAACAGACACTGGAATTGCATTTAGGGCCTCAGATATAAAGTCACACAATAAGAAAATGAGAATGTTTTAGATGCAAGAAACAGGAACACCTGAAGAAAGGTTGTCTCAATATGTAAAGTAGAGCAACAGTGACAATTTCCATAGGGGTCCAAGCAGAAAGTTATAAACACACTGACTGGTGCATGCAGAAATCAGTGAAACTTTTAAAGCAACAAAAAGTCATCTGTCCAACTACTGGTTTATAAATTCTGGTGTAAAAAGTAATATTACAAGACAGAGGGGCCTATTCATCAAATGATAAATGGTCCGGTAACGATGTGGAAATGGTAGTTTCTGCATATTTAGGTTACCGGGCCATTCATCATCAGGGGTCTGATGGGACCCCCTGATATTCAGTAAACTCTGAAAACAGAAAATTTTCAGTTTGCTTTTGAGAACCAGCAGCACTTATTCTCAGATCCCCGCTCTTTCCTATGGGAAGGCTTTCCGGTGATGCGAAGAGGGATCCGAGTTGATTCCTCCACCACCTTCTCACAGACTCCCTGGCGTCTGTGCACATGGGTGACCACGGTCACACATGCATAGCCGGGCTGACTGCGATACTAATCGAGGGGAAAGCTGCTGTTCGGAGCAGCTGTCCCCTCACCGAAGCAATGATGAACTGCTCCAATGTCAAGTTTCACCCGTTGTGAGTTGTATACTTAAGTATTCCTCGCAGCGAGACCAATACAAAATCATCGGAGGTAATAGGCCCCAGAATCTTATTCACAGAGGTTGAAATAGACAATGTATTTTGCGAATGAAATTAGTATCACCACTGAAAGAACTGGGGACAGTCTTAGCATCAGCTCAGCTACAAACATGAATAATCAGCTCTAAACTCCTGCTCCCATCTGCAGCACACCGTTGCATTGTGCCTACACTAAGGAGCTGCAGGGCGGCAACTGGTTTCTCAGGTAGGGAAGGCAGACAACCTGGACCAGCAGCCTGTGAGTGACAGTGAGAGATTGGTGACTGGGTGAGTTACTGTCACTGTAACTCACCCTTACTGTGTGATAAGGGCCATTACTGTGTGGAATAATGTGTAAGGGGCACTACTGTGTTGAATAATATATAAGGGACATTAATGAATGGAATAATATGTGCAGGGCATTACTGTATGGCATAATGTGTAATGGGCTCTACTGGGTGGCATGATGTGTAATGGGCACTACTGTGTGGCATGATGTGTATAAGGGGCTCTAATGTGCTGTGTAATGGATAAGGGGCACTGCTCTGTGGAATAATATGTAAGGAGAATTAATGTATGGAGTAATGTGTAAGGGGCATTAGTGTGTCAAATAATATGTAAACAGCATTACCGTGTGGCATAATGTGCAAGGGGCACTACTGTGTGGTGTAATGTGTATAAGGGGCTCTACTGTGCGGTGTAGTGCATAAGGACCACTACTGTATGGCGTAACATGAATAATGGACACTACTGTTCTGTGTACTGTAATTAAGGTTGCACTACTATATTGCGTAAGTTGAATTGGCGGTACTATCGTGGGGCCATGCCCCTTCCCCACAAACTCATGCCCCTTTTTTTGCATGCACTGTCCCAATTTAAAATGTTGGGGGGGGGGCACCAATGCTGTTTTTGGCACAGGGCACCAACATTTCTAGTTATGGATCTGTGAATAATAGGGCAGTACATGTAAAGTATGTGCTGAATATTCCTACATGGCGGCTAAAGGACTCACCAGCAAATTCCAATATAACAAGTGTGTTAACCTGAATGGTGGATTGGTTATAGCTAGAGCCAAAGCATATGAACACCTGGGGCCCAGACTCCTGGAAAGCATAATACATTATCAAAAGCTGGATTTAACAATTGATCTCATATTATAATTTTATACAGCAATTATGACAGCGATTGTTTCATAAAACAGAGGTTCCCAAATGCGGTCCTCAAGGCTCCCCAACAGTTCAGGTTTTAGAGATATCCATGGTTGAGCACAGGTGACACTCTATATTTGAGTTTGCACTATCACAATATTATATTCAATACTTCGGTGATGCACCAAATCTTTTGACATTGTACACACTGCATACTTATCACTGATGTCATAATATCAAGATCTCATTTGTGAATATAACTTTATAAGGAATTATGGCCCTCATTCAGAGCCACTCGCAAACAGCAGTACGCTCGTTGCGTTCCGATGTTGACTAACCGCGCATGCGTCGGTGTAACACTGCGCATGTGCGTACGGCATATTGCGAGTTTTTTGGGTCTCGTTCGTCAAATAGCGTACAGGAAGTGACATGTCAAATGTGATTGACAGAACAGGGCGTTTTTGGGTGTTGACGGGGGTGGAGATGGAAAAACGCAGGCGTGGCGAGGCGTTTTTGGGGCGTACATACATTAGCAGATGCGAGCGTAAAATGTGTTCGGACCGACTCATACGTCACTGGATGATCCTCTTTCCCTTCAAAATGCTTGCACAGCTTACGGTCTGGATTACTCGACCACATTGGCGATGGCCTTCTCCTCCGTCCCGGGACTCCACGATGTTGTTGCGATTAATCGCGGGTGGTCAGAAAAGCAATTAGTGTTGGATTGAAAACCGGCTTGGTATGTGTTTTGAAATCAGTTTTTGGGATAGCACAAAAGCGTACGCAGGTGGAAATCATAGCTGCTAATGTCAGGATGACACAATCAATTTGCGTACATTTGTGGGGGTTTATTTTGTCCTCAATTTGGTGGTTAGGGCCTATTGTAACAATAATGTCATCATGTTTTAATTTTCTCACCTTTTTATTTTTGCCTGTTGAATTTGCCTCGTTATGTGATTTTTTTAAACGTTCCTTAAAGAGCCCTTTTTTTTAAAAAGTAGTTTTTTTGTTTTTTTCAAGTTTTTGCCTTTTGGGCCAGGATTAAATGTAACCCATTTGTACAATAATGTCACAATACAATGTCAGATTTTTGTCGTAAATTTATTGGTCAAACCAAAACTAAAATAATAAAAAATTTGGGGACATCTTTTTTTGGCAAAGATCATTTCCAAAATCAAACAAATTGGCCCAACATAACTGTAGACATAAACGTACAACAAAAAATTAAAAACATTTCACAAGAAAGGAGAGGGAAGTTTTGACCAGAAAGGAATATGAGCCAAGCACAGAAGGAGTGTGGGAAAAGTCGCCATTGCTGTCACCGTTTTTTCACCCGTTTGGATGGGGGAGGGAGGGCACCAGACCGGGCCCGGGATGTCATCGGGCTGGCCTGTCCAGAGGCAGATGTTGTGGCCTCTGGACTAGGCACAGGGCTAGGCACATTTGGAGGATTGGCTGATGTTGTGTCAGAGGTGGAGGATCCTGATGTTCCGGCAGGAAGGGAGGTCGGCTCCACCATGTGCTGGCGAACGAGCTGCTCCAGGGCATTGGCGATGCGGATGTTGGCCCTGGTATTTTCCGCCAGGGCCTGACCAATGGTCACGTTGGCCGCAGCATTTTGCTCCAGGGCCTCAGCCACCCGTAGCAAACTGGCGTCCATCCTCTGCAGAATCTCCGTATGGGAATCCGATTTGAAATTGAGTTCTGTGAGGAGGGCCACTGCCTGCGAGGGGGATTGCCCTGGACTGGCTTCAGCAGGGTCCTCAGCCGGATGTACTGGTTCCTCCCCTGCAGAGCCAGCAGAAATTCGGCGGCCAAGGCTCCCCTCTGGAGCAGACTCATCCGCCTGTGTCTCTGTTAGGAAAAATGAGAAAAGACTAACATTAGAATCTACATATTGGCCCACTAACATTTCAGAGTTGGTGACATCAAAAGATTTACCTGGGACAACATGAGGAGCCGCAAAGTCTGGCATGTCCGTATCCATGTTGGACACGCAAAAAACACCTCCACAGGCTGCACACACCCCTGTGCCAGCTCTTCTAAATCCGTCAACTCCAATGACACAGGGGTGGGATGCATGCCTAGCCCTGTCCGCGAGTTTTTGCTTTAGGCGATATTTGAAGTCGGCCCATCTGTGGGAAAAAATGGAAGTCATTATCCTTTTGTTTAAAATGGTGTTTGTTTTTAGGGGGGGCAAGTGTTTACTTACCGCCGTTTGACATCCCGGGCTAGACGGACATAATCACCCACCCTATTGACAGCAACGGCTACCTCTTCCCACATTCTCCACTTCTGGTTTAGACTCATATTCCTGTCTGCCTGTGGCAGGATGTCCACACACTTCTGAATCAAAACCTCCATCTCCTTTCTTGTGAAAATGTGGCTGCCTTTTTTTTTTTGCAGCTTTGGCCAGAATACTGGGCCCAGCAGCATCTTCCATGTCATCCTCCTCACCTATTTGTGTAAACATTCAGATTTCTCTAATTCACAACTTGCCCAATCTTATGTTTCAAATTAATCATTGATACAAAATGCATGAAAGACTTACCGCCTGACTCTTGGGCATTGTTTCCCTGGTCTGTCGCCATGTCTGAGGTCCAAACAAGAAATACACCAGAATTTAAATGTGTTTTCGTGATGTATTTATACATGCGTCCTTATTTTGCGGCCGCATCATTGATTGTGCGTTCCTATGATCCCTCCTTAATTTGTGCGGGAAACGAAACACTATTTATGGCTTGGTGTGTCTCGAGTCGAGGTGGCGCTTTTGGATTGTTGGAGGTTACCTTGGTTGGAGTTTCTTGTTTGCGGATAAAGGAGTTGGCGTTTGGAGTTTATTTTGTTTGGTAGATTTGCGTTTTTATTTTCCGTTCGCTTTTTTGGTATATTTTTTTTGGCCTCGTTTCTTGATTTGGTAAGTTTTGTGAAGTCTAACTTTGGTTCAATTGGTGTCTCATTGTGTTTCTTCTTGTTTTTAATTTTTGGAACCCTAATTTCATATCTTTTAGCTTTTTATTAATTACGGACCCAAAGACCTTTTGATTTGGAATCTTATATATTTGCTCTTGGTAAGTCCATTTTTTATCTTGTATTTGTGAACTAATTAGCGCATTTTTCTCTGTTTGTATAGTGACTTGTATTTGCGAAATAATTAGCGCATTTTTACTACTTACTATTGTGACTTGTATTTGCGACCTAATTAGCGCATTTTTCTCAGTTTGTTTATTAACTTGTATTTGCGAACTAATTAGCGCATTTTTAAATGCTTATTAAGCCTGTAAAATTTTTTTGTGGTTGCCGTTTCGTTTTTTTTGCTTACATTTCAACCCATTTTGATGTACTGTGTGCAATGTCTTTTTGCTCTTTGGCCAAATGTGTGTTTCGCATATTTTAAGTTTTGTCTAGCGCAAAATTTAGAAACATAAATGCACAGAGTAAAATTTGTAAAATTATTTTTGTGATTAATTTCAGTTTGGACGTATCATGACAATACCCCGGCATGTAAGCAGCAATGGATGGTATCATCAAGCTAAGTTGTTCTTAATTTTCTTTTGGGGTGGGTCCAAAGCCTTACATTCCAATCTTGCCATTTCAGGTTGATCTTGGGCGGATTGTTCTGGCCATGCTCCCGGAAGCCGACCAACCTCAATCTCGTCCCAGGCGTAGGCATCGTAGGCGTGCAAGGCCCCAGATATTTCGAACACGTGTCACCCTTTTTGGAATGCCCGATGATGAGGTTTTAAGACGCTACCGTCTTCCTCCCAAAATCATCATAGACACTCTCTCATTAATAGAGAGTGATCTTGAGCGGCAAATTGACAGTCCAACAGCAATACCACCACTTACGCAAATTATGGCGGTGTTACATTTCTGTGCCTCAGGATCGTTTCAAACAACGGTGGGAATAGTGGCGGGCATCTCCCAATCCTCCTTTTCCCGGATCCTGAGGGCAGTGATGGAGGCACTTTTCAAGCACCTCCATCATTTTATTCAAATGCCTTTGGATATGGGTGCCCTTAGTGTGGCCAAGGCCAATTTTTACCAAATAGCTGGCTTCCCACACATCATAGGGGTTGTGGATGGTACTCACATACCACTTCAGCCTCCAGCATGGCTGGAGGCCATATTTCGAAACAGGAAACACTATCACTCCCTGAATGTAATGGTGGTATGTGATGCCTCCCTCCAGATCCTGTCCCTGAATGCTAAATTACCAGGAAGTGCACATGACTCCTTCGTCATCCGGCAATCAGGGATATGGCACAAATTAACCAACCTACAAGCTGGTGATGCGTGGCTTCTGGGTAAGTGGAGACCTTTAGTACATAACAATGTTAAGCTTGATACACAGTGATCCTGATGTTGTCTATTCTTTTTCACAGGAGACAGTGGATACCCTTGCATGCCCTGGCTGCTCACTCCTTATTTGGCTCCCACACCAGGTCCACAAAGTGAGTTTAATACCACACTTACAGCCACCAGGCAAGTGGTGGAGCGCTGTATCGGCCTTTTAAAAGGCCGATTCAGATGCCTCCACTGCTCTGGTGGCGAGCTCATGTATTTGCCGGATATGGTTTCGAAAATTGTGGTCCTGTGTGGGATCTTTCACAACATCGCCATAAGGAGTGGTGTTCCAATGCAGCCCGAGGATGCCTTACCTGAGGATGGCCCCCCCGAGGTTGGTCGGAGGTCAGTATGTGGGGGGGCCATACGCGATGATGTGGTGGCCAGATATTTTAGGTAATTATTGACCAAACAACAGTGTGTATACCCAATGTTTTATGGTTTTTTAGCGTTCATCTTTTTTGATATTAATTCTTGCACCATCTTCTGTTTGTTTGCATAATCTTTGGCAGTCCCACAATGACTACTTCCTGCTACCCTTCAAAAACCTTTATGTGGAAACTTCGGGAATATATTCTGACACCAATATTGCAACGCCATATTTTTGAAATCATGTGGGCATGGACCTTCGTCAACCAGTTCTTGATTTGTTGTGTGTTTGTTTCTTGTTTTTGGTATGTGGTGTATTTCTGATTATCACTGTGTGTTTTGTTTGTGAGTGACCACTTTGTATTTTGATTTCTGTTGTGAATAAATATTTGGAGAGTGTAATTTGTTTCCTTTTTGGGCACGTTAGAAGCAAGTGTAAACAAACTCCCAAACGTTAATTTTACCTAAGGGGTAACCCAGTAATGAAGCAAGTGGAGCTAAAATGTAATATGTTTTCGGGGTACTAACCAACACAACAAGGAATCGTGTCCAATCAGTTGCCTTCGTAAGATTGTCCTAAGCAGGTTGGCCACCAAATAGGAACCTGAAAAATGGTGTAAACTATCATGTTGACCACCACAAAAAAGGAAAATGACATTGGTACTGGGAGGTGTTTCTTGTGCCTGTTTGCATTCAAAATACAACACACAATCTGTAGTGAGATTCTGTGGCAATCCTTGCTTGAAGAGTCTACTTATGTCAGTGTAAAGAATCTTGGATTTACTCCAAACGCATGAGTCAGAGCTTGATTTAAAACTGATTTATTATGAAACAATTCGAAAAAAAAAAAAAAAAAAAACTAATTCCTAAGGAGGACCAACAGATGGTCAAGGCCCTGCATAAGCCCGGTGACCTGCTCCCGCATACGGCCCACACAATTCAAGATCTCTTCCCGACGCCTCTGTTCCTCTGTGGGTGACAAAACTTTGGGGAATAATAAATCGCTAATGAAGCAACATTCTAAAAAAACACAAAACAAGCAAACCTAAACTTACAAGCTTGTGGGCCAAAAAAACATTACACGGATAAAACCCAGCACTCCAAAATGTCGTAGGGCAAAAATACAAGGGCCCGTCAAAAAAGGCACACAGGTGTGATATGTGTATGGTGACATCAGCAGGAACAGGTAAAGACAACCCCCAAAAATACCCTAAGGCGACAGAAAGGCAAAAAAAATGGGGACGACACATGATTACATACAAACAGTTTGTGGTGTCCAAAATAAAATTTAAAAACATACCGTTCTCAACAACGACAGAGCCAGAAGCCACTCCCTGGACCACCTCGGAGGTGGCTACATTCCCCAAACCGAGGGGCAAGGTGTTTGAGGAATCCTGGGAGGGGGTATTTGGAGGAGGGACGGATGGAGGAGAGGGGGAGTTGGGCTGGAGGGGAAGTAGGCCTGAAATTTCGGCCACAGGGTCTGGGGAGGAGGGGGTAATAGACGAATTGGGGGTTGGAGAGAGGGGCCGGGACCGGCGTCTTGTCTCGCGATGCCGCCGTAGTGTTTGCTGTGCCCCTAAAAAATTAAAAAAATATTGTGGTTAGTTTCAACAGGAATCCAAAAAAAATTTAAATTTTTTTTTTTTTTTAAATGACTCAATAGGACAGACATGCACATGCAGATATGACTACAATGACTCAATAGGACAGACATGAAAACATGCACATGCAGATATGACTACAATGACTCAATAGGACAGACATGAAAACATGCACATGCAGATATGACTACAATGACTCAATAGGACAGACATGAAAACATGCACACGCAGTTAGGGCCCACAAGATAAACTTGAAAACCACAGTCCAGAACACTTACTTTCCGCAATCTGCATGCGAAAACATGCCAGCAAGCGGGGCGTCTGCCGGTGCAGGTCCGACCACCTGCGCTCCAGCTGGCCAATATGTTGGCGTGAGCCGAAGGAGCGCAGGCGTCGACGTACCTCCGCATATGCGGAACGCTTGCGCCTATTGGAGATGGGTGGAGGCTGACTGGTGATCCGCCTGTCCATCACCTCCGTCAGCACCAGCAGTTCGCGCCTGGTGAATGCGGCGGATCTCATGATGGCAATGGTGTTTTTTTGGCAAAATAATTTTAATAAAGCACCCCAAAAAAATTTGATTGGCTAATGTATTTGGGAAATTAACAGGACAAATTCTATTGGTTAGTGTATGAGTCATGTGTTCGACAGGGCCACAAATCTCTTGAGAGTTATGATAGGCTTGATGCAGTGACATGCGTAAGCAAATTTAAATAAAGAAATGAACCACAGAAAAATTGTGGGGAGACAAACAAATAGAACAATTGTTTAATTGGGGCTAACATGTCTTTTGAACAATAAAAGCGAAGGTTTCAGCCGTACGTATTCTGCGAGCAAATACAAATACGGACAAGATTAAAGTTTATTGCATTGTGTTGAAAAAAAAAAAACAATTAAGCTAAGTGATACATTGATTGCCATGATACGATTGAGGGAGGTAGGCAGAAAAAACGAGCAGGTAATCGGAATCTGACAGTCCCACTTCCGGTTTGTACTTGTGCGTGCGTTCCCTTCAAGCCATTTCGGGGATGTACGCTCGCTATTTGGCACGCTCGTTAGTTAGAGGAGGGGTCGCCTGAGTTTGGGGCGGATTTTTTGCTGCGTACGAAAATACGAGCGAGTGCTTGAATTTAAATATTTTTTTACGTACGCCGAACGTGCGTACGCCCACTTGCGAGTGGGTCTGAATCAGGGCCTATGTTATTAGTGATGAGGTTATATTAATCTGCACTGACCTTACCTTCAATAATATATGATGATTTATATCCCCATTAGAAATATAGACTAATATATAATTACCTTACATATCCAATTACAAGCCAGGTCTCAAGAAGTTTCCCACATCATGGATATTTATTTCGTGACTCTGAGGGAAATGACGCATTCTGTGGTTCTATGTTATTTGCCCCAGATGTGTATACTTCAACACAAATATTTGTAAATTAAAAAACAAGCCGGGTCTTAAGGATTTCCCTAAAAGTTTCTCCCACATAATGGTTAGTGACATTGGGCTCTAACATCATTTCCAGGAAGTGTATGCAACCATTGGTACCATCGGAAGAGAACGCAGCACTTGTGGTTGACCATACCCCACCGCAAGCACTGCGAGCACTTCAGTGTAAAATCCAGCCAGGTGACGTGTACTATGACGCTGCGTCTTAATTATGCACACCTCTGAAATGGCGTTGAGATGCTCAGGCACACCTGCGTTCGCACCTCCACTCCCCCATTTTCAAAGACCAACCCCTGTCACCACCCACAAACTGCTTCTCCTGTCACTCACTCAGCTGGACAGTCTATGCGCAGTGAGCGAACGCTTCCCGATCTCTCGGACTGGTTTGCGCATGCACACTGAGTTGCGTACACATGCGCAGATAGCAGACATCGACTGGCTGCGTGCGAACGCATCCTAGCGAGCAGGTCTGAATCGGGCCCATTGTGTAATCCTGGGTTCCATGTCATTTCCTTTATATAATTTGGTGCTATTCAGAAGGAACCCTGATATGATGATCTATATACCCATTAGGTATTTAGACTAATATATAATTACCTTATCTATCCAATTACAAGTCAGGTCTCAAGAACTTTCCCACATCATGGATATTTATATCGTGACTCTGAGGGAAATGATGCATTCTGTGGTTCTATGTTATTTCCCCCAGATCTGTATACTACAACACAAATATTTTGTAAATTAAAAAACAAGCCAGGTCTTAAGGATTTCCCTAAAAGTTTCTCCCACATAATGGTTAGTGACACTGTGTAATCCTGGGTTCCATGTCATTTCCTTTATATAACTTGGTGCTATTCAGAAGGAACCCTTAGTGATGACAATCAGGCACTCTGGATGATTCATGGTACTTACTTATAATCCAGACGATAATGGCTAATGGACATATAAATAAATAATAATGGACCCTGCTGATTGGCCACAGGGTGGGACAATACTCCAGGATAGTTTATTGACCAGCGCGGCATGTCAATCTTGACACACCCCGCTTACAGAGGATATGCCCACTTACTGACGCAACATGATTACAGAACTCAAGGCCCCCATATATCAGAGATTGATTGCAGCAATCGTACAATTTGCAATCGATTGAGTATAAAAATCTTTCCCTTTTTCAATCGATTGCAGAATTGCCACAATCGATTGAAAAAGGGAAAGATTTTTATACACAATCGATTGCAAATTGCACGATTGCTGCAGTCAATCTCTGATGTATGGGAGCCTTTAGGCTTAAAAGCACAGTCCATGTGACATGCGGCAATGGAGAGGTGAACAGCCACCATGCTAACGGCGAAATGCGCGTCCTGTACCTTGGAGGTTCGGCCAGTGCACAGACCGGACCCTTACCTAAGTAACCCTGGTATAGTATGTACGATCACACAGGCTGACAGGCCACTGTGTCTGATCAATTGTGATGCTGCAATGTTCTGTATATAGTAGAGGATGTCTTTTTTCAGGAACATGAAAAACCTTTCTCTGGTGTGATTGGTTAACATACTTCTCTACTCTGACATGATCAGGGAAACTCTCCATCTTTGGTAGAATTCTCCATATAATTTTAACTGAATGGTTATTATGCTCTGGGACTTCTGTATATATAACATTTGGAATTATTGATGTTATGTTTATTTATTTATATAATTTTCTTTTGAGCTATAATTTGAAAACCAGATGCATACCATTAGTTGAATGCACTCTACCCTTGTACCTAATCTCTATATTGGTATTATACTTATGTCGATGAGAAATAATTTGCAGGTTGACAGACATTTGCAGAGACAGTCCAAGCTAAAAAGGATCAACAGTATAGAAAAATACTTCATGTATGCTATGCATGACAGATAATTAAAAGACACTATTCTTGAGATTAATGGGTATAGAGATAATAGAATCTTGGATTGGAGAGATCTACCTACAGTATATATGGAATGAACACAATGATATGTGTATATATTAAACTCACCTAAAGTGTATTATGCTATAGTTGATTTGCAAAGTCCTACTGTGTTACCAACTTCATACATGGACTTAACTGTGAAAATTGCATAGATAAATTGTTCTATTCATGTTACTTTATCAGTGCTTTGTACATCATAACACTGTAACATATTGGAACATTTTTGTATAACTCTTGATGTGCAATATACCGCTAAGTATGAATCAGATTCTCATGGACTAACAATAATTGTGATGAGCAATTAAAGTACACTGATGTATTACTTTCTTTGAACTGTGTTTTTTACTTAATAAAGTGGACTCCTCGTACGAGATACTCCTACAATTGCTATTGCTTTGTCTGTGTACCTGGGCATTTACATTTCCTTAAATCAGTACTATAGCTACAGCCATACCATACTGGTTACGCCCAATCTCGTCTGATCTTGGAAGCGATGCAGCATTGTGCCTGGTCAGTACTCGGATGGGAGACCACCGGGGAATACTAGGTACTGTAGGTGATGATACATAGGAGAACTTTTAGGACAGAATGGTACACAGCTCAGCATATGTATAATTTGTTCTATACAGTTATTGATTAAAAGTATTAGCGTAATATTGTACCATTTTTTTACATTTTTCAGTGTTTTGCACATTAGATTGCTTTGTCTGTGTACCTGGGTATTTTCAATTCCCCTAGGCAACTATATCTACAGCCATACCATACTGGATACGTCCAATTTCGTCTGATCTTGGAAACTATGCAATATTGTGCTTTTTTAGTACCTGGATGGGAGACCATCGGGGAATACCAGGTATCATAGGTTAAGATATGCAGGAGAAATTTTGGGACAGAGCGGTACACAGCAGAGCATTTGTAGAATTTGTCTCTATGCAGTTGCTGATTAAGAGTATTAGCATAATACCATCATATAACAGTACCAGGTATACTAATATTTTCGCCATACCCCTTATGGGTGTTGAATTCAACACCTGAAAACAATTATTTAATTCTATTTTACTTATTATATTGATGTTTATCTGATGCTTAGGTGTAGTGTGGGTGTCCCCCAGTTTTAACAATACATAATAAAAGTTATATTTTAAGGATTTGATGAGAATCTTTGTCAAAGAGTGCCCCAGCAACAAGCCCTTGTCCCTTTCTTTTTTGGTGTCTTATGGTACGGTTTGGGCTTTGGGAGCAACGCCAACAATGATACATGAAATAATATGCTCGAGTAAGATGTGATATGGTTGGTATATATATAATTAAATTAGTTTTGTTTGAGGTACTAACTAAGTCACCTGTGCTCACCCATGGATATCTCTAATACCTGAACTGTTGGGGAGCCTTGAGGACCATGTTTGGGAACCTCAGGCGCAAAAGCTTAAAACACAAGAACAACAAATTCTAAGAGCAGAGCTTCAAGACCACTTGATCTCAGAGTCTACAGACCACTTGAGGAAAGCGATATAAAGTATATGTACTAATAACTACTGAGGATTAACAGTCACTTATCTAATGAAGTATTGACAAATTACAGGACTATGGGCCTGTGGCACGCAGTACCGATGTTTGCGCAGTTGAGTTATGTTTTGCTACTGGGGATGTGCAAATGTCTATAAAACCTTTACTGTGCACACACAAACCAATGCATGCAAATGCATATGCATTTACGTACGACATAGATATGACTTTAGACGATGTCTGCGGTCCATGGGCGTTTCTTGGTGGAGACTTGGAGGTGATCACAAAAAGAGGAGGTGGCATGGTCATGCTATTGAAGTGTCATGGATGGTGTTTTGGCATGTGGCTATGTTCTCTTTTACAGCACCTCAGTTATAGTGGACATATTTAGAGAAAATTACATGGTGAGGTTGTGCACCAGGCACGGACTGCTTCAGGTGTCGATATTTGTGACCAATGGTGCGTTGCTGGAGGAGAGATCGTATCCACCAGCACAGGTGAGCATTACTCACATATGCAAAGTGAGTGTTGCTGGGTTAGCTCAGCTCGTTGCAAGGAAGTACACAAGTGGAATGCTCAAGCTGACATTTGTATATTTTCGCACTTGAACTGCGTGCACCTCCCCATGTAACAAAGACAAGTATCAGCGAAATGTACTCACTTTTCAAAGTGACAATGGAGGTTTATCCAAAGGAATTAAAATAGAAAACTTTTTAAAATAACACAGCACGGAGCATTAAAAGACATAAGCACCAAAATAAAATGGGGTAGCTAAAAAAAAGGACAGAACCCTGACTGAAAAGATTAATATTATCGCATACAGTTTCAGTGTATTCATCCAATTATTGTGAGTGATTCTCTCTTCTCCACTGTAATTGTTTATATTGTTACCATTCATTCTGATTGTTACCTTGGGTTATGTAGCAGTTATTTTAAAGTGAAGTTTCCGTTAGTTTCCATTTAAATTACATAAACTTGGATAAATTAATACAGTCCATGCGGATATCCTGGCGGCTGTACGTACCAGTAAGCATATGTAGCTTTATGGGATATGTGGTTGTTATTAGTGAAATCTGAGGATCTGACTTTTTTAAAGTAATATTGTGCAAGTCTGATTCATAACAACTGTATCACTGCATCCCAATTTGATCCAGTTTCTGGAGGGCATTCCGGAAGAAAATAAATTCTAAGCCCAATTTTTCTATGACTTTCCATCTGCAATCTAATGGGAATACCTAAATAATAAATCAAGATTTTTAGAAGTTTTAGGATTATGCATATCAGGTAACAGGATTCCTGCCTTCTTGAGGCTATTTCTACCTCTACATTCTTTGTGCTATACGGCTACCAAACTTGATTTCCCATTTTGTCGGCCATTCCATTTTCTGAATTTCTGTGGGTTCCCTTATTTAGAACGCTGTAAGATTTGGTGCCTAAGGAACCAAGAAAAAAACATTATTATTACTAAAATAATGTAATAATGGGTGTTTTCACACCCTTTTCACATTATTTTAGTATCACATAAATTTATTAAAGGGCAACTGGAGTAGTTTTCATGAAAAACTACCCCAATCCTTTCAATTCACATATTTTTAGTAAACAGATCACATTTCCCAAACTTGTAATGGGAAATGTGATCTGCCCAGGCTTACAAAAAATATATAATGTATATATATATATATATATATATATATATATATAAAAAAATACTGGGGGAAGCCCTGTGATAATAACGCCACCTTCAGATGGCATTATTAGGGATTTCCCCAGGTCCCTGACTCCTGCTCTGTTCTGACAGGCAGAGCAGAGCCAAGAGCCGGCCCCTGTAATCAGCTCTGTGGTCTACATAGACCACAAGCTGATCACTTAAAGAAAAAAAACACTTACCTACAGTACATCTAGGGGCGGATCCAGAACAAACTGACAGGGGGGCACCATGATAGGGGAGGTGTGGGGTGTGTGGTGTTTTGGGCACGCCGAAGGTGCGCAAGTCCCTGGAAAAGTGGGTGTGTTCTCATAGCAAGGGGCGTGGCCCTCACCCAAAACCCCAGGCTTGGGCTTAAGCCCGGGGCTCTTCCCCGCATCCCTGGGTTGTGGGTATGGGAGTAATAATGTGGTAAATAGTTGAAAACTATTGTAATTTACAGTGGTACTACAGGTGCCAGCATACCTGCCCTTTTGAACTTGTGGAACTACAGTGCCAGCAGGCACTCGGCACCCGTACCTCCACTGTAAAATAAATAGTTAAAAAACACAGTACACACACACCCTCTAGAGTTAAACTTTATTACACACCTACCTAACTCATTCACACATACTTACCTGTTGCTAGCTGGTCTGTTCCCTTGTCCCCGTAGAATCCGTTTGGAGTACCTGGGATAAAGATCTTATACTCACCTCCATCCCTCGCGCTGGTCCCTGTAGCATCCAGGGGTCTTGGCAAAATAAAACAACGGAACCTGATCCATATGCTTACATTAGCAGTGTATGTGTGTGACCACATACACCGCTACCTGGCTCCTGACTAATCAGTGTGAACTGTCAGAAGCCGCCAGCCAATCAGCGGCCACTAACTGTAGAGCGGCCGCTGATTGGCTCCAGCTCCTGACTCACTGACCAGCCCATGTGGGAACTGTCAGTAGCCGGCAGCCAATCAGTGGCCGCAAACTGTAGAGCAGCCACTGATTGGCTCCAGCTCCTGACAGTTCCCCCCTAGTGTCTACCACAGGACTTGTAGGACAAGAAGAAAGCTATCAATCTATCCAGCAGCAGCACCTGAGATTATACTGAGTAGCCAGATACCAATAATAAGGTAAGCACATGTTACATATCTGTGCGTGAGCTGTTATTACATAGTATTTTTTTATATACATTAGTAGTCAATGTGTGTACCTTGGTACACACACACACACACACACACACCCTTTTTGGGGGGTTTGGGGGATTGGTTTGTGCTTGTTTTTCACTTATAAGTTGCTTGTTTTTCATTTCAGAGGGCCCCACTTCTTAACAAAGGTAAACACCAGAGGCATTTTTCATTTAGTATCACTGTAATACAAACAAAAATGCACTGGTATTTATCAATACTTATCCCTCCAGCGAGATTCTGTGAGGTCCTCAGCTAGGCTGCTGGCAGCTTAATGTTGCCAGTGATGGGCTCCTGTGTAATGCACATGGGCGAAGGTCCGTCTGCGCATGTGCATGACACATTCACCCGGCGGGGACCCGGCAGTGCCTGGAAGGCTTTACTGAAGCTGGAAAGGCAGCGCCGGGTACCCATTGCCATCAATGGGGACCGCATCATTCTCGCCATATAAAGATGGCGAGAATGATGCTGTGACAAACAGCAGTAATCTTAGATTACCGCTGTTTGTTGAATACAGAAAGGATGACATGAGCCCTTTAGCATTTGTTAAAGGGGTTATGCATCCTTAATAAATGGGACCCAGAGTTGGCAACGCTACCCCAGCCTCCCCACTGCCTCCTGGCTTTGCTCTTAGGCTGGCCATTCTTCTATAGCCCCCTGGACCGTCTGATCTGCTTCTGGACAAAGCTTGTGAGTGCTTACACAGGACCACACTGCCACTAGCCCTGAGATCATGGACCTGTGTGGACACTCCTGCTGCATCATCAGTATCGTTGGCTGCACTAGATTGAGCTGCTATTCTGTGTGACCTAATTTCATGTTTTGGGGAGTTACTTCTGTATCCACATATTTTCTTATCTACCTACTGCTAAAACCACAGTATCCTGCATTATAGTGACAGCCTTATTCCTCCTGCACTTTGGGAAGCTTGCTCCCTCTTACATGTCCTAGCCACTGTTGCCAAGGAGAAATTTGCAGTCAAACAACCTTGTGGTCCTCAAGGGAATCAATCTGCTAGAACAAAAGACAAACCTACATCTGCTGCCCATTCTACCAGTCCCCCTTCCTTTCAGCCTGAGGATTATGCCATGGAAGGTGTTTTCAGACTCCTCACAACCAACTTCACAGTCAGCTTAAATGGTTCAGGAACTTTACGATCAGAGGTGTATCTAGGGGTCCGAGCGCCCCTGACAAAATAAGGGACTAGCGCCCCACCCGCACCCTGTCACAGTTATATTACATGTTTCCAACACAATATAATGTATAAAGTGTCATATAGCCCAAATGGAAAATAGTGCCTTCACATTGCTATTCACTTTGCTATTGCAATGCCTTCACAGCGCTATTAATAAATAACACACATTCTAGAGATGGCCAGAGTTACAGAGAGGAAGTTACACGCTGGGCACATTGTCTGGACTTGGGACAGTGAGCTCGGAAGCCCAGCAGTGCGTGCGATCACGGTATGTGGCGCTCCCTGCTCAGACTTTTACATATCCCATCCTGGGATCAACATAATCGACAGAATCACTGTTGATCCCATATACAATCCCCAATAAATAAATAAACCTTCCATCCCAAAAAGCCCATGATTAGCATTATATTTAATAAATATCCCTGCTCCCCACCTTAAATTAATGGACATTTCCATGATGCCACTATTATATTAATTATCTCTCATCATTATATGCATAGTTCCAACCCACTGTTAAATGATTTACCCCACCACATCAATAAATTAATAGCCCAGCTCCAGTGTCATCACAAGGAGGGTGCGGGAAGCACCCAGGTGTCACCCGCTGAGGGGTGACACCAAGGTGCATACTTCCCCTCAGTGACAGGAGCCATGTACTGCACTGTAACATTAAGTGCAGCACTCGGCTGCTGACACCATGAGGGAGCTGGCACAGCACACAGCAGTCCGCACCTCATGTACCCCCCACCCCCCAGTAATAAGCTCGGGTTCACAGGGGTTCAGGCAGCGAGGCCACTCCCCCTTCCTGCATGGCCATGCCCCTGTCTGTGATGTCAAGCTCTCTCTTCGGCGCACGCTACGCCATACGCACAGCGTCCCTCCCCGCGCTGGGAGACACCGAGGGGAGGGACGCCACTGCCCAGCTCCCACCCTCGATTACATTAATTATTAACCCCCACCACACTAATAAACAGCCTAGCCAAGTCCTCCATCCAATTACATTTAATTACTAACCCACAAAATAATAAAACACTTAATAGCTCAATCCTCTCCCCTATTACATTAAATGGTTCCCTCCCACTACACTAATAAATTAATAGACCAGCCCCATTATATTAATATTTTACCTCTCCCCAGTGACAGACGGGGCCTGATGTCCAATGTTTGCACTATAGGTAACTGCTGGACTTAATGACTAAGGGCCTGATGCAGACCTATGCGCTTGCAAGCGGGTCGATGGTTCTGCATTGTGCACGCGCGGCCCGTGCACTACACGTGCGCAAACCCCATAGCGAGTGAGAAATTCACTCGCTCCGGGGCTCGCTACAAACGGGGCGGCTGTCGATGTTGATCGACAGCTCGCCCCGTTTTGTAGGCGGGCTGGGGGGTTGGCTGGACAAATGGCAGGCATTCCTGAAGGAACGCCTGCCATTTGAGGCGGCCCTACTGACATCACGAGTGATGTCAGTAGTGAGCTTTCGGCTCTATTAGAGCCGGAAGCTCACTGTGGCTTGTGGCAGACGAAACCCTACCACAAGGGTCTCGTCGCAAGCCCGATGGTCGCGACCATCGCGACCATCACCTGGCCACTTGCAAAAGCAGTGGGTGGTCACCCACAGCTTAGCGAGCGGCCAGGAGGCCGGGTTTTTAACAAAAAAGCGGCTGCCCTGATTCAGAGCAAGCGCCAGTGCCAGATTAAGGTCCAAATGGGCCTGGAGCTAACATTTATTTAGGGCCTATTGTGTGCTGCTACCGGGGGTGTGACTAGCGCTGTGCAGTGTGACTATTGATGTTGGGGCATAACTAGCAGTGTGGTTTGCACAGGATGTGTGGCCTGTGCCGTGAGGTCTGGCTAACTTCATGGAGGGCATAGCTAGCTCCTACCTTCAACCCATTTTATAGTGGAGCTATAACAAAAATAATGTATTTTTTGTAAAAGGGTTGCGACTGATTCAGAGAAGGTCGCAATGCCAATGGTTTTGCAAATGGCTGATCTTTTGCTACTGCGCATGCATATATGTCACACTGTACCACAATGGTCTTGTGATCGCAGTGAGGATTTTTTTGCAAAGTAAATGACAGACCGGATGGCAACGGGGTGGGGGTGGATTTAACCACTCAAAAACAAATGTGCCACGACCATTTTTGTGGCATGTCACATCTTGTGACTGCGATCCCCTGCACAGTTAAAAATGGTTCTAGTGTCCTTCTTCCTACAGCCATTCTGCGCGACCATAGGGTTACTCGGACGTTCAATTATCGTTCAATGTGTGTCCAATTGTTGCATCCTCATGCACAAGCGCTGGATTGGAGATGCCGACTGTGGGCGTCTCAGTAAAATCCTGGAAGCTGATACATTTGCAAATTTTTGCACATCCGTTGTGTACGGGATCGCAGCTGCAACGCCGTTTGCGACTGGCTCTGAATCAGGTCCCATATTGTCTACTTTTCCTTGAGTGCTAGAGTAGTTTGAGTTATTAAAGAAGAAATTATTGTTCACTGAGTCTTGCCATATTTCTATAAATGTTCATCCCACATCCCTAGCCACTGTAGTAAATGAATAAATAATCTGCCTTCTTAGCTGTAGCCTTTAAAAAAAAAGCCACAATCGCAATACTGGATCAGGGCAGTAAGAGTTAAACTACTTCTTTGCAGATGTGCATGTGTGAGCTGGTTTGGTCTTTTTTTTACTCTGTTATTGCCATCATGAGATACTGTAGTGCCAGCAGAATGTGGCAGAGCAAGTTCCACTATAATACTAGTTAAATAGGCAGAGATCCATTCTCAAACAGCCAATCACAAGCAGTTTTACTAGTGCAGGCAGTGTCCATCATCATCTGGTATTTGCCCCCACCTTTGACCAACCACAGATAACACCGCTTGCTCAGATGTATATGTGTAAGTGTGTCAATCTGAATCTGATTGCATTGACATGAACGCTTCCTTACTGTACTCTGCCTACGTTAGAAAGTCCCAATTATCCAGGTACTGGCAGGCCTAAGTGCCAGAATCATGCAACTCTGCATGGGAATATAGCCGTGCGTCCACTTTCTGGGTATGTACAGAGCGATTACATGCATAATACGCTATGCAAACTTCCATATTGCTCACTCCCCTGCCTGTTCATTATTTACTAAGTCATGTCACCTGCATAATACAGTCTTCATAGTGGAGGTACAGTGAAGGTGAATTTTATATGAATGGCTTTCATCCCACTGAGTTGTCTTAGGTTCTAAACACAATGTAATATGGAGGTATGTTACAATAAGCAGCATTTTGTGTAAATGAAATGACTGCTTGTGTTATTTATCTATGAGAGAGCACTCTGATTAGTTCTAAAGCAGTTTTTACTTAATTTATAATGTCTTGCGCCTTTTGCTAAAGGTTCCACACTGGTATTATATTATTGACGCTGCATACACATTTAAGGCAGACTTTACCTTTAAAATGGAAAAGGTGTTTAGGGTCCTATTCATTATCCCTTATAGACCTTTTACACATGTGGAAACGCTTGTTTTCTGTAACAAGCCCATTATTATTAGGACGCCTAGTATTCAGCAAATTTTAGTTTACTTGTGAGAAGCAACAACCTCTTTCGATGGCGTTGATTCCTGGAGGCCCGATCCTTCCTATGGGTAGTAGGTCCGTCTCTGCACTGTAAGACCTCAGGTCACAGCTGCAGTCAGCTGGGTTGGCCGGGGTAGTGTAAAGGTGGGTACTACACACTAGACCAGTGTTTTTCAACCTTTTCAACTCGAGGCACACTACACAAGATTTTAAAATTGCCAAGGCAAATTATCTGGTTAGATGGTGTGTGTGACCAATGAAAAAATATAAACATTGGCTCCCACATAAAAATATACACACATATTGACCTCCACAGGAATAAAACACACTACATTGGCCTCCACAGTAATAAAACACACTACAGTGGCCTCCACGGGAATAAAACACACTACATTGGCCTCCACAGGAATAAAACACACTATATTGGCCTCCACAGGAATAAAACACACTACAGTGGCCTCCACAGGAATAAAACACACTACAGTGGCCTCCACGGGAATAAAACACATTACATTGGCCTCCTCAGGAATAAAACACACTACATTGGCCTCCACAGGAATAAAACACACTACAGTGGCTTCCACAGGAATAAAACACACTACACTGGCCTCCACAGGAATAAAACACACTACAGTGGCCTCCACAGGAATAAAACACACTACAGTGGCCTCCACAGGAATAAAACACACTACAGTGGTCTCCACAGGAATAAAACACACTACAGTGGTCTCCACAGGAATAAAACACACTACAGTGGCCTCCACAGGAATAAAACACACTACTGTACAAGCACGCTGAGCTAACCGCCACGGCACACTTGACAACCGCTCGTGGTACACTAGTGTGCCACGGCACAATGGTTGAAAAACTCTACACTAGTCGATATGCCTGCCCGATCCCATGGATGGGGCTGACATATCGGGCACATTGTTTAGTGTGTACCCACTTTGCGCACCCCCGTTGTCCATGCATGCAGGGACGGTGAAGCGACCCAGCTGCCGATGCCTGCAAGGTCAATGGTGCCGGTGAATGACATACTGTGCATTATGCAGTGTGTAAGAGATCATGGGGACAGCTCCGGCAGTTAAGTATCCACCGCTGCAACTCGCAGCAAGTTGAATACTTAATTATTAGGGGCTGCCTTTTTCTAATGGAGATCAAAATACGGCATATAAGGAGGAGGTAGATTAATTACTATCTACATAGCAGCAGCATGTGTTTGGGACATACTTCAAGAAGACAACAGCAGCACTGTCCTGCATAGTAAACATATAGGAAAAGAACAGTCTATGATGTCACTTTATAGAAATGAGTAGCCCCGTACCAGAGTGCCAGCCCATCATAAGCCTGCGCCCCATGCCACTTCACCAGGTAACTAGGGTGCTGCTTGGGGTGTCCTAAGGACACTCTGAGCAGCAGTACATATCCCATGGTTCCAATACAGTGGGGGAGACGGGAATACAGAGAAGGGCACGGGCTGCGGTGGCAGGTGAGTATGGCTGGTTCTGCCCCCTGGGCACCCCGTCCTATGCAAAGGCACCGGCCGCACTGCCCTCCTTATGGCCCTGGAATGGGAGTAGCCCACACACAGTATATATACATATATATAATATACACACACACACACACTCTATATATATATATATATATATATATATATATATATATATATTAGGGGTGAGCGGGTTTGGATTTCTGAAATCCTCACCCCCCCGAGCCCCCCCGATGCGAGGCCGATCCGAGTCAGGCTCGACTTTTCCCGCCTGACTCGGATCTGATATCGAGGCAAAACGTCATCATCCCGCCTTCCGGGTCTCGCGGGTTTTGGATACTATATAAGGTACCCGCGTCGGCGCCATTTTCTCACTCGGCTCTGGACAGTGAAGAGGGAGGGTGGGAGTTAGGGCTGGCTGGGCTGTGTAGTGTAGTGTAGTGCAGTGTAGTGTTGTGCTCTGCTGTGCTGCGCTGTGCTGCTGTTGTCCATAGGGGTTGTGTCCACTCCTCCAAAGTCCATAGGGCTGGCTGTGTTGTGCTGTGCTGCTGTTGTCCATAGGGGCTGTGTCCACTACTCCAAAGTCCATAGGGGCTGGCTGTGTTGTGCTGTGCTGCTGTTGTCCATAGGGGCTGTGTCCATTCCTCCAAAGTCCATAGGGGCTGGCTGGACTGTGTTGTGCAGTCAGTTGTCCATAGGGGCCTGGCCAGAGGCAGATGTTGTGGCCTCTGGACTAGGCATAGGGCTAGGCACATTTGTAGGGATGGCTGTTGTTGTGCCAGAGGTGGAGGGTCCTGATGTTCCGGCAGGAAGGGAGGCCGGCTCCAACATGTGCTGGCGAACGAGCTGCTCCAGGGCATTTGCTATTCGCACGTTGGCCCCAGTATTTTCCACCAGGGCCTTAGCAATGGTCAAAATGGCCGCAGCACTTTGCTCTAGGGCGTCCGCCACCCGTAGCAGATTGGCATCCATCCTCAGCAGAATCTCGGTCTGCTGATCCGTTTTAATATTGAGATCAGTGAGGAGGCCCACTGTCTGCGAGGGGAAATGCCCTGGACTGTCTGCCACAGGCTCCCCAGCCGGATCTACTGCTTCCTCCCCTGCAGAGCCAGCAGAAATTCTGCGGCCAAAGCTACCCTCTGGAGCAGACTCATCCGCCTGTGTCTCTGTGAGAAAAAATAGAAAAGAGTAACATTATAATCTAGATATTGTCCCAAACACATTTCGGAGTTGTTAACAGTACAACATTTACCTGGGGCAACATGAGGAGCCGCAAAGTCTGGCATGTCGGTATCCATGTTCGACACGCCAAACACCTCCTCATCCTGCACACACCCCTGGGCCATCTCCTCCAAATCTGTGAGCTCCAGTGACACAGGAGTGGGACCCCCACCTGTCCCCCTGCATGCCTAGCCCTATCAGCCAGTTTTTGCTTAAGATGATATTTGAAGTCGCTCCATCTGTGGGGTAAAAAGTTGGCATTATTCCTGCAGTATTTGGACCTGTAAACACTTTTTACTAAAATGTAGTTTTTACGTACCGGTGTTTGACCTCCCGGGTTGAACGTTCAAAATCACCCACCCTATTGACACCACTGGCTATGTCATCCCACATTTTCCATTTCTGGCTTGCACCCATATGCCTTGCTGCCTGTGGCAGGTTGTCATTGCACATTTGCACCAAAACCTCCATCTCCTTTCTTGTGAATTGTGGCTGCCTTTGTTTTTTTTGTTTAGTTGGCCTACTAGGCCCAGCAGCCTCTTCCATGGTATCCACAACACCTTTTTTGAAAATGGGATTAAAATTTATAATGTAAAATGTTCCCAAAATTATTGTTAAACAGAATCCTTTTGCCCAAAAAAGAGAAATACTTACCTGGCGCCTCTTGGCCACTGCTTTGCTGCTCTGTAGTCATTTTGGACTTTCAGGTCTCACTACAGCAGACCGATTTGGCTTTTCAGTGACGTTTTTATACATGCGTCAGCATTATTCGGCCGCATCATTGACTGTGCGCTCCTATTGTCCGTCCTTAATTTGAGCTGGAAAATAAAGATTATTTATGGCTTGGTGTGACTGGAGTCGATGTGGCATGTTGTTTGTTGGAGGTTTGGCGTTGGAGTGGTTTTGAGGCTTAGTGGGTAGAAGGAGGACATTTTTGGAGTGATATTTTGGTTTTTTTCGAGCTTCTTTCTTTTCCGTTGTTTATTTTTTATATTGTTTGGCTATTTTTTTGGTTTTTTTGGAGTAAGTATTTTAAAAAACCACCGTAAAAAATAATAGTAAATAGTTTACAAATGTTTTTCATTTTTTTTTTGGTTTAGTTAGTTTGGCATTGCCCCAGTGAAGTTTTTGAACTTTGGGATATTTGTCTGTTTTTGGGAAGTGTTTTTGTTTTCATGATTTTACAAATTAGATGTGTTGTTGTTAGCATATGTTTCGCAAAGTAATGTTGTTTATTTTCTGGGAACAATCATGTCTTACCACTAAATGTAGCGTACTATTTAGCGAAATAATGTTTGAGTGGTTTTAATTGTAAAAATAGCATACTATTTTGCGAACTAATGTGTCTTGATTTAACTATTAAAGTAGCGTACTATTTAGCAAACTAATGTGTCTTGTTTTAACTGTAAAAGTAGCGTACTATTTAGCGAACTAATGTGTCTTGATTTAACTGTAAAAGTAGCGTACTATTTAGCGAACTAATGTGTCTTGATTTAACTGTAAAAGTAGCGTACTATTTCGCGAACTAATGTGTCTTGATTTAACTGTAAAAGTAGCGTACTATTTCGCGAACTAATGTGTCTTGATTTAACTGTAAAAGTAGCGTACTATTTTGCGAACTAATGTGTCTTGATTTAACTGTAAAAGTAGCGTACTATTTAGCGAACTAATGTTTTTATAAATTTTCAGTGTAAAATCATGTCTTAACACTAAATGTCGTGTACTATTTTCTGAACTAATGTGTGCTCCCTTCTTTATTTTTTCACGAAAACAATTTGTTTACAATCATATTTTATTTAATGAATTTTAAACATATTTTCTACTTTTGAAATGTAGGGTGTTCTGCTCATGACACGTCCCAGGCCTGTAAGCATCTTTGGATTTCTGAGAAAAGATAAGTATATTTTTCTTTACACATTTGTCTAAAACAATAACTACCTGGCTTACCATTTCAGGTTGATGTTGGTCGTATTATATTGGCCATGGTTCCAGAACCCGACCAACCTCAACTTCGTCCCAGGCGTAGGCCTCATAGGCATGCAAGGCCCCAGATATATAGAACACGTGTCACCCATTTTGGAATGCCAGATGATGAGGTGGTACGGCGATACCGTCTGCCGCCCCAAATCATCATAGACACTCTCTCATTAATAAAGAGTGATCTTGAACGGCAAATTGACAGTCCTACAGCAATACCACCACTTACTCAATTAATGTCGGTGTTACATTTTTGTGCCTCAGGATCCTTTCAAACCACTGTGGGAATAGTTTCGGGAATATCCCAATCCTCCTTTTCAAGGATCCTGAGGGCAGTGATGGAGGCCCTTTTTAAACACCTCCATCATTTTATTAAAATGCCATTGGATATGGGTACCCTTAATGTGGCTAAGGCGAATTTTTACCAAATAGCTGGCTTCCCACACATCATAGGGGTTGTGGATGGCACTCACATACCACTTCAGCCTCTAGCAAGGCTGGAGGCTATTTTTAGGAACCGCAAGCACTTTCATTCACTGAATGTAATGGTGGTATGTGATGCCTCTTTCCAGATCCTGTCCCTGAATGCCAAATTCCCCGGCAGTGCACATGATTCCTTCGTCATCCGGCAATCAGGGATTTGGCACAATTTAAATAACCTACAAGCTGGTGATGCATGGCTTCTGGGTAAGTTGACACCTTCTGTTGAAACCAATGCAAAGCTTCTTCCACAATGGTCCTGATGTTTGTTTTTGTTTTTTCACAGGAGACAGTGGTTACCCTTGCACGCCCTGGCTGCTCACTCCTTATTTGGTTCCCACACCAGGGCCACAAAGTGAGTATAATTCCGCACTTACAGCCACCAGGCAGGTGGTGGAGTGCTGTATCGGCCTTTTAAAAGGCCGATTCAGATGCCTCCACTGCTCTGGTGGCGACCTCATGTATTTGCCGGCTATGGTTTCGAAAATTGTGGTCCTGTGTGGGATATTTCACAACATCGCCATAAGGAGTGGTGTCCCAATGCAGCCAGAGGATGCCTTGCCTGAGGAAGGCCCCCCCGAGGTTGGTCGGAGGTCAGTATGTGGGGGGGCCATACGCGGTGAAGTTGTGGACAGTTATTTAAGGTAATTATTTCCTCATAATGTTTAAAAATGCCACAATGTAGACATGTAATATTTTAGAGTTCACTTTTAACAGTTTTTTGTTTCTTTCTTTTTAATCCCTAAAATAACCATAAAAAACCATGCTTACTACCTGATCAACACAAATGACTTTATGTGGACACATTGGATATAACTTCGGGAACAATGATTTCTTTTCCTCATTTGTGGATTCATGTTGGCATGCTACTTCTTCAAACAGTTCCTGATTGTGTCTTTTTGGGGTTTTGGGTGTGATTTTTAACTTGTGTGTGTGGTTTGGTTTTTTGAAATTATTGAGTGTATTCACTTGGTGTTATTTGTGTGCATTAAAATTTTATTTGACGTTCACCAACCATTTCCATCGTAAATTACAACCAAGTGTAACCAGTTTCTAAAAATGCAAAGTTGCTTAATGCCTAATACTGTAATTTCTTATTTGAAAAAGTTTAGTACCCTGCTTTGTTGCTCAAAACAAACACCAAAGGTATTATGGTGAATCAGTATGTTTGCAATTGTAGGCCTAAGCAGGTAGCTTTAAATGTAACATTACCCATACCAAACAATCTTCACATTTTGAGGTTACTTCTCCAAACCTATTGGTATTGTTATGTGTTTAATGTGCAAGCTTACATACTTATTTGAGCTTTCCACAAACACATTTATATTTCTTTAAAAAACATGGACAAATAGTAGACTTATGTAAGGTTCACCAATCTAAAATTGACACACAAGGAATGAGACTTAAATAAACCAAAATAAAATTTATTTTTTTCAACATTTTTGGAGGTGTAAAAAAAAAATTAGTGGCGCAGGCGTGCCAAAATGTGATCCAACGCCACAGGCAGCCCAACTACATGGCCCCTCACAATCTGCAATCCTGCATAAATATCTTCATAACGCCTCTGGTCCTCTGTGGGTCAAAAAAATGTGTGGATTACTAAAATGACACCTTAATTTATATGTGAGAAAACAACTAAAAAAACAGACTATACAAAAAAAAGGTGACACAAAAAAACAACCAAACAAAATGAATACCAAACGAAAGATTGTGGAAAAACAAAGACAAAAATTATTTGGACAAAATAACATAAAAGAGAGTTACAACTACGCAAAAATACTACATTTGTTGTTACCGTAAACAAGAAAGACACAAGTCTGAATGTTTGAACATGTGTCATATGTGTAAGGGGAAAATATCCTAGACATTGATTCACAAAGATATATATCCAAAACATTAGAACTACTTTACAATTTGGAACTGCACAGGCAAAAAGACAACATCACCCAAAAAACAAAATATGCCAAAGCAACCATAGTTTAAAAGGGAAACATACCGGGCCTAATGCTGCCTGGGCCAGGTGCCCCGAAATCGTCCTCCTCAGAGGTGGGCCAGTGCTGCTCGGAGGGAGGAGGGGTGATTTGGGAAGACGTTGAGGGTGAGGAAAAGAGAGGGGGGGTGGAGGGGAGGGTGAGGAAAAGAGAGGGGGGTGTAGGGGAGGGTGAAGTTGGAGGGATGGGAATGTGAGGAGAGGGAGGGGCCTCACGGTCTGCAAGGTCTGGGGTGGAGGGGGAATTTGGGGAAGAGTGAGGAGAGGATGTTTGGGTGGGAGTGGGGGAGAGGGGACGAGCCCAACCCAAAAAACAAAAAATGCCAAAGCAACCATAGTTTAAAAGGGAAACATACCGGGCCTAATGCTGCGTGGGCCAGGTGCCCCGAAATCGTCCTCCTCAGAGGTGGGCCAGTGCTGCTCGGAGGGAGGAGGGGTGATTTGGGAAGACGTTGAGGGTGAGGAAAAGAGAGGGGGTGGTGGAGGGGAGGGTGAGGAAAAGAGAGGGTGTGTGTAGGGGAGGGTGAAGTTGGAGGGATGGGAATATGAGGAGAGGGAGGGGCCTCACAGTCTGCAAGGTCTGGGGTGGAGGGGGAATTAGGGGAAGAGTGAGGAGAGGATGTTTGGGTTGGAGTGGGGGAGAGGGGACGAGCCCAATGTCGGTGACGTTGGAGACGTTGTAGTCTGCGCTCAGCCCCTAAATGATGTTGTAAAATTTATATTATTACATATGTAAAATTTTTAATCCAAAATTTACACACAAAAATAAAAAATAAAAAACAGGGTTATACGGGAAACATGCACACGCAGGTATGTCCAAAATAAAGAAACAGGGCTATACGGGAAACATGCACACGCAGGTATGCTTACATTTTAAATATTATAAAAAAAACCACTTACTTTCCATGATTTGCTGACGCAAATTGTCCAACAGGCATGGGGATCGGTGCCGGAGATCGGACCACAGCCTTTCCAACTGTCCGATATTTAGGCGGAATCCGATCCTACGCAGGCGGCGCCGCACCTCCGCGTAGGCAAGCCGCTTGCGGAGGTTAGTGATGGGGCCCGTGGCGTTCGATAATCTCCGGTCCATCACATCAGTGAGGACCAGGAGTTCTCTGCGGCAAAAAGCTGCGGCTCTCATGATGGCAATGATTTTTTTACACCAAATAAAGCTGCGGCTCTCAAGATGGCAATGATTTTTTTTACACCAAATTAATAAAGGTCCTAGAAAAAATTTGATTGGCTAATGTACTTTGTAAATTAACAGAAAGCATTCTATTGGTTATTGTATGAGTCATGTGACCTACACCCTCACAAATAGAATGTGAGTTATGATAGGCTTGATGCAGTGACATGCGTAAGCTAATTTAAATATTAATAAAAAAGTTGACAAATCTGCATATAAAAAAACGCAAAACAATAGTAGCATTCAAACCAACTTTTAATTTTGAACAACCATACCCTTGGTCCAACCATACGTATTCTGCTATATCAATGACACACACTAACAATAATAAAGTTTATTGACATTGAAAAAAAAAAAAGGACTGCAAACAT
The DNA here is from genome assembly GCA_031769625.1 of Taudactylus pleione. Classification (NCBI taxonomy): domain Eukaryota; kingdom Metazoa; phylum Chordata; class Amphibia; order Anura; family Myobatrachidae; genus Taudactylus; species Taudactylus pleione. Next base: position 16,385,441 of record JAUIMM010000115.1, on the reverse strand, counting down.
GTGAATATCAATTAAGGTAATTAATATAGTGATTGCCATTAATCGATTCAAGTATGTTTGCTGAATGAAATAGCAGGCAATCGAAAACTGACAGGGCCACTTCCGGAATTGACTAGTACGAGCGTTCCCTGCAACCAAAGAGGAGGTGGACGGTCGCTATTTAGAACGTTCGCTAGCTAGAGGAGGGGTTGGGAGACTATGGGGCGGAAGATTTACTGCGAGTGAACATACGAGCGAGCGCTTGATTTTACATTTTTACGCTTGTACGCCGAACGAGCGAACGGCCACTTGCGTCCGGGTCTGAATCAGGCAATGTGTGCACTGTGGCTGCACGTGAATCAACAAAGGAGCTGCGCCAAGTGTGCGCCTGTGTCCCATAAGTAATGGGCCGGCTGGCTTGTCTGTTAAAGGGTGCTGTAACCCCCAAAGGGCACTCCAAACAAAATAAAAAAATATTTTCTGTGTTTGTGAATTGTGTGCACTGTGGATGCACGTGCATCAACAAAGGAGCAGCGCCAAGCGTGCGCCTGTGTCCCATAAGTAAAGGGCCGGCTGGCTCATTTCTTAAAGGGTGGTGTAACCCACAAAGTGCACTAGTCTCCAACAAAAATAAAAAAATATTTTCTGTGTTTGTGAATTGTGTGCACTGTGGCTGCACGTGCATCAACAAAGGAGCAGCGCCAAGCGTGCGTCTGTGTCCCATAAGTAAAGGGCCGGCTGGCTCATTTCTTAAAGGGTGGTGTAACCCACAAAGTGCACTAGTCTCCAACAAAAATACAAAATTATTTTCTGTGTTTGTGTGCGCCTTAGCCACACGTATATATCAATATAACATAAATGGAGGACCAAACTTTCTCCGATAAAAATAAAATAGGGAAAGATCAAGAACCACTTCCTCCTAGTGCTGTTGCTGCTGCTGGGAGTTGTTCATCATCCCAGAGAGGAAGTAGGAACACCACTACTTTTACTAAACAATTGACCCTCCAACAGTCCTTAGCGAGGAGGATGAAGTACGACAGCAGTCATCCTGAAGCAAAACGTATAACTGAGGCCTTGACTGCTATGTTGGTGGTAGATGTGCATCTAGTATCCGCCATTAGTGCAGTGGGATTTAGACAATTGATGGAGGTAGTGTGTCCCCAGTTCCAAATCCCATCTAGATTCCACCGGCATCCTCAAAGCAGCAGCGACAAGTGTGCGTCTGTCTGTTAATTTGTGGTGTAACCCTCAAAGTGCGCTTGCGCTCCACAAACAATAAAAAATTCTTCTTTTTTATCTGTCTTTGTGAAATGTGTGGGCTGTAGCCGCACCTGCATCCTCAAAGCAGCAGCGACAAGCGTGTGTCTGTCTGTTAAAGGGTGGTGTAACCCCCAAAGTGCGCTCCACAAAAAATAAGAAATTCTTCTTCTTTTTTTTTCTGTCTTTGTGAATTGTGTGGGCTGTAGCCCCACCTGCATCCTCAAAGCAGCAGCGACAAGTGTGCGTCTGTCTGTTAAAGGGTGGTGTAACCCTCAAAGTGCGCTCCACAAACAATAAAAAAATTCTTCTTTTTTTTCTGTCTTTGTGAATTGTGTGGGCTGTAGCCACACGTGCATCCTCAAAGCAGCAGCGACAAGCGTGCATCTGTCTGTTAAAGGGTGGTGTAACCCCCAAAGTGCGCTCCACAAAAAATAAAAAATTCTTCTTCTTTTTTTTTCTGTCTTTGTGAATTGTGTGGGCTGTAGCCCCACCTGCATCCTCAAAGCAGCAGCGACAAGCGTGCGTCTGTCTGTTAAAGGGTGGTGTAACCCTCAAAGTGCGCTTCACAAACAATAAAAAAATTCTTCTTTTTTTTCTGTCTTTGTGAATTGTGTGGGCTGTAGCCACACGTGCATCCTCAAAGCAGCAGCGACAAGCGTGCATCTGTCTGTTAAAGGGTGGTGTAACCCCCAAAGTGCGCTCCACAAAAAATAAGAAATTCTTCTTCTTTTTTTTTCTGTCTTTGTGAATTGTGTGGGCTGTAGCCCCACCTGCATCCTCAAAGCAGCAGCGACAAGCGTGCGTCTGTCTGTTAAAGGGTGGTGTAACCCTCAAAGTGCGCTCCACAAACAATAAAAAAATTCTTCTTTTTTTTCTGTCTTTGTGAATTGTGTGGGCTGTAGCCACACGTGCATCCTCAAAGCAGCAGCGACAAGCGTGCATCTGTCTGTTAAAGGGTGGTGTAACCCCCAAAGTGCGCTCCACAAAAAATAAAAAATTCTTTTTTTTTCTGTCTTTGTGAATTGTGTGGGCTGTAGCCCCACCTGCATCCTCAAAGCAGCAGCGACAAGCGTGCGTCTGTCTGTTAAAGGGTGGTGTAACCCTCAAAGTGCGCTCCACAAACAATAAAAAAATTCTTCTTTTTTTTCTGTCTTTGTGAATTGTGTGGGCTGTAGCCACACGTGCATCCTCAAAGCAGCAGCAACAAGCGTGCATCTGTCTGTTAAAGGGTGGTGTAACCCCCAAAGTGCGCTCCACAAAAAATATTTTTTTTTATCTGTCTTTGTGAAATGTGTGGGCTGTAGCCGCACCTGCATCCTCAAAGCAGCAGCGACAAGCGTGTGTCTGTCTGTTAAAGGGTGGTGTAACCCCCAAAGTGTGCTCCAACCAAAATAAAATAATCTTCTTTTCTGTGTTTGTGTGTGAAATGTATGTGCAGTAGCCACACCTGTATCCTTAAAGCAGCAGCGACAAGCGTGCGTCTGTCTGTTAAAGGGTGGTGTAACCCTCAAAGTGCGCTCCACAAAAAATATATATATATTTTTTTCTGTCTTTGTGAAATGTGTGGGCTGTAGCCGCACCTGCATCCTCAAAGAAGCAGCGACAAGCATGCGTTAAAGGATTACATCGGTGACAGCATCCAAGTAGGCATGTCAGACAGTCCGTACATGTACTGGCAGGAAAAAGAGGCAATTTGGATGCCCCTGTACAAACTGGCTCTATTGTACCTGAGTTGCCCCCCCCCCCAATGTGTACTCCGAAAGAGTGTTTAGTGCAGCCGGGAACCTTGTCAGCGAAAGGCGTAGGAGGTTGCTTCCACAAAATGTGGAGAAGATGATGTTCATAAAAATGAATTATCAACTCTTCCAGGGAGACCAGCCTCCAAAACGTACAGAGGGACCTGTGGTGGTGGATTCCAGCGGGGACGAATTAATACTCTGTGAGGATGAGGATGTACACAACACTGAAGAGGTTGAGTAATCGGTGAATGAGGAGGATGAGGACGACATCTTGCCTCCGTCGAGCCAGTTTGTGCAGGGTCAGATTAATTGCCAGCTTGTTTTGTGGGGGCCCAAACGAACCAATAATTTCAGCCACAGTCGTGTAGCAGACCCTGGCACTGAAATGATTGGTTTGTTAAAGTGTGCATGTCCTGTTTATACAACATAAGGGTGGGTGGGAGGGCCCAAGGACAATTCCATCTTGCACCTCTTTTTTTCTTTGCATTATGTACAGTTTGCGGCCTAGTTTTTCAAACTGCCATCCTGTCTGCCACTGCAGTGTCACTCCTAGATGGGCCACGTGATTGTGCCGCCCACTCGTGTCGCTTAGCATAGTCATCCATCTACCTCGATGCAACCTTTTGGACATAAAAACACTATTGTGAGGTGTGAGGTGTTCAGAATAGACTGGAAATGAGTGGAAATTAAGGTTTTTGAGGTTAATAATAGCATAGGAGTAGAAAGATCAACACATTTTGTGATTTTAGCTGTTTTTATGTTTTTAAAAAAAAAAAATCCAGATCCAAAACTCAAAACCCAGAACCCAAATCACCGAAGGGTGGTTTTGGCATAACCAATCCAGATCCAAAACACGAAGAAAGATCCAGATCCAAAACCAAAACAGAAAACACGAAAAGTGGCCGGTGCACACCCCTAATGTATATATATATATATATATATATATATATATATATACATATATATATATTAAACCACACGCAGTGTATATACATATATATTAACACACACACACAGTAAATACATATATGTAATATACACTCACAGTTTATATATATATATTTATATATATATATATAAAACCACACACAACATATATACATATATATATTAACACACACAGTATAAATACATATATATATAATATACAAACACAGTTTATATATATATATATATATATATATTAAACCACACACAGTATATATACATATATATATATATATATATATATATTAACTAGGGATGTCCCGGAACCGAGTAGAACCGAGCCTGCACATCCCTAATATTAACACACACACACACACACACAGTATAAATACATATACAGTGTTTATGTTTATATATTATATATACAGTGTGTGTGTGTGTGTGTATATATATATATATATATATGCACACAGTTTGTATACATGGTCTCACATTATATATATATATATATATTATATATATATATATATATATATATATATATACTACTACACCAGCAGCAGCCTGGCCAGAAGAAATGAAAAGCAGGCAGCTCACCTTTTGGGGGACTCAAAAGATCACACCCAGTGCTGCTGCTGTCACGAACTCACCAGCCGCCCTAAACGGAGGAGCTGAGTGAGAGCATGTGACGGAGCTGGTGACGGTGGTCAGTGCACAGCCTAGGAAGGGAGCGTGAGGACGCAGTGCAGTGGCAGCAGCGGGCGGCACCTATGTGACGTCACACGCAGTGACGTCACAAGATGCGGAGGCTCCGCCGCTGCCAATTAGCGCTGGGAGGGCATTAGAAGCACAGCCCTCCATTATGGTTATTCACCGGCGGTCCGGTGTTGCGGCGCCGGCTTAGGGGGAGAGGGGGGTGGTTTGCATTATGCGCGGCCAAAGAGGGGGCATGGTCGGCCCTCAGGCTGCTGCAGAAGGAAAGGAAAATTCCTTTCTGCAGCAGCGTACACAAACATCAGAAGGCTGTGGGCCTATTCTGATGGTGGGTTTGGAGCTGTAGCTCCATCAGCCCCATTATTAATCCGGCCCTGGCGAGCGCTTGCTTTTTGCAAGCGGCTCTGAATCAGGCCCTAAGTGCGGGGCACATAATCATTGGTGGCCAGTGGACCCATAAAAAATACAGGTGCCTGACCTCAGTGAGAATGGAGGGCCATCCAAGGTAGTAGCTTTTTTACAATGGGTGCCCCACTGTGCTAGCCCTTCTCAACAAGGGTCCTCGTCACTCCTCAGGATCCTCAACTTGAGACGAGTTGACAAGTCCTCTCTTGACTCTTGTCCACATGCAGTGTCTTGATCATGGTTAGCTGTTTTATAAAGACCCCCCTTGTGGTGTTGGAATTTCCACCTTTAATTTGCAACAATGTCTTCACTCTCTTCCCAGCGATAATACCTCTTCTCATTGTTAGCATAATCTTTTTTCTCTGGGAGTTCTTCACAGCTGCCTCTCCGCCGACCTGCCTCTGTTCCACTTGTATAGGCTAAGATGAGCCAGATCAAGGAGGCAGAAGGGGGCTGAAGCATGGCTTACCATTGGCTCTCCATGCACATTTTTAATTGAGCAGCAAATACAAGCTCAGTAAAGCTGGAAAGGACCATCAATGTGCCAGATGGTTGTCCTGTGACGCGACTTATTGTGGCATGTTTCCCTTTGTAACGGTAATTTCAGCGACATCTTCTTGTTGATATCTTTAATTCCTTTGCCATCCTGTACCGGGCACCTTTCCCATTGAAATGTATGCAATTGCATTTTTTGCTTTTTATTTGGGTACAAAGAAAAAACTGACTACTTTTGCATATAAAAAAATAAATGTTATTTATACTCTCCAATTTAGAGTTGAGCAAGGAATCACCCGTCCAAACACTTAATCTGTTTGAATGAATAAACTTTTTTCACAGAATTGTACCTTCAAGATAGCTTGGCTCTGAATTGTGAATGAGGCCCCCTATGTTTAATGATTATGGCCAGTTCTCAAAGTGGGAATTTAGAGGTGGGGGTATGGAATTTTTAATCACGGGGCACTATGTAACATCATGGCATGCCACTACACAACCTAATTGACACTGATTATAGTGTCGATATTACGGACCCATATGCTATATGGGCCAACTCAACAGCATGTGAAAGTGGTTGGTCATGTGCAAGCCGTGAGTGGTAAGCCGTGCCCTGAAATGTCATCCGGCATTGTAATGTCCTTGTTGTCTTTGGGCTCTATTTACTACAATCCGCATTTAAAATGCGGTTTTAGTGTGATATTTCCAACTAATTTCACATTGCGAATTTAGGAAATATCACAGGGATTTATCAAAGAGCTTAAAATAAAGTTCTGTCCCTGCGAATCCCGTCCGCAAATTTCTCCCTGTATTTTTCAGCAAGCATACGGTGTAGAAACAATTAGCCGTGCTGCAGTATTTCGGTGGAGGAAGCACTTCAAAGAGGGTGATATGCGAATGACTGACGATCCACCATGGTTACAGATGTCAACATTGCCAAAGCTGCGAAGATATTGCAAAATGACAGAAGGTTAACTTTATGCTAACTTTCGGCTTCACTTGGAACGGGTTCAGCATATTGTGATAAAGGAACTGAATATGCATCGCGTGTGCCAGGTGGGTACCCAGAAATCTCACAGAAAAGCAGATGCGACAACGAGTTTGTCACAGACATAGGGATTTGTGGCTGTGTTCCCGGGCTGGGAGTTGGGTCTGGTTTGTTAGGATCAGCTACACGCTGGAAACTACTGGGTTTAATGAAGTTCCTGCGCATAGAGTAGAATTACAGGATACTATCCGAAGAGAAGATGTAGCACTAGAATGGTGGCTGCATACTATAGTCATGTAGTAGAAGTATAATGATGAACTGGACTCCAAGTAGATACTGGAGGATGACTGGACTCCGGGCTGGTACAGGAGGGTAACTAGACTCTGGGCTGGTACCGGAGGATAACTGGACTCCAATTAGTTACTGGAGGACGACTGGACTCCGGGCTGGTACAGGAGGGTTACTGGACTCTAGGCTGGTACCGGAGGGTAACTGGACTCCAAGTAGTTACTGGAAGATGACTGGACTCCGGGCTGGTACCAGAGGGTAACTTGACTCCAAGTTGATACTGGAAGATGACTGAACTCCAGGCTGGTACCGGAGGGTAACTGGACTCCAAGTTGGTACTGGAGGGTAGCTGGACTCTGGGCTGGTACTGGAGGGTAACTGGACTCCAGGCTGGTACCGGAGGGTAACTATACTGAATTTTACAACAAGAACAATTCACAGAAGGTATAGAGAAATCACTCTGAGGAGCACAGTAAGGAAGCTCACTGACAAGGCTATGAGTCCTGTTGCATTGGCAACTTGATACTGCTGCAGACTGCAGCATGCTGATTGGCTGATGACTGGGGAGAAGCTGCTCCATTGGTGGATGTGGAGTCACATGGGTCTGTCCAAGATGGCTGTGCCCATCTTCCCCGGAGAGCAGCAGCCAGACCACGTGGGATGCCAGGACTGCTGCAGCGGGGAGAGTGTAGCTGCCTGTGAGGAGAGAGGAGACCATTGGGACCCGCCGGACAGGATGGAGCCACTGCAGCACAGAGTGTGAGCCAGAAGACACCGCGGGCCAGCGCCCACAAATGTAAGTGATGGGGTCTGATTCTGGGGTCTCCAAGGAGGGCTGTAACAGAGTTGAATCATGCAAGAACACCGTTTAAATGTCAGAGAGGATACCCGCTTTCCTGACATCGATTGTGACGCGTGACAAAATGTGGATTCATCACTATTATCCGGAATCCAAACAACAGTCCAGTGTGTGGAAACGCGCAAATTCGTCTCCGCAAAAAAATACCGTGTGATTCCTTTGGCGTGTACAGTCATGCTTCTGCTGTTCTTTGATGCGCATGGTATGATCCTCCAGCACTGGGGTCCCTGTGGACAGACAATTAATGGTGACTACTATGCAAACATTCTGAAAACCCATTTGCGTGAAGCCATAACGAAGAAAAGACCAGATTTGCTGAAGAAACAGTGGTTTTTGCTCCAAGACAATGCCCAACCACATGTTGCTGCTGTTGCATTGGCAGCACTGACTGTAATTAATGGGACAGCACTGGAACACCCTTCATATAGCCCGGACATAGCGCCCTGTGATTTCTGGGCATTCCCAACCCTGAAAAACAGCTGCGCGAAAAGAAGTTCTCAACAGATGATGAAGTGAAAAATGCCACAGCTGCAACACTAACAGTGATGTCACAGTCTACTGCACGTCTTTGTAACATTGTTAAAATGCTGCAAAAAATGTATAGAATGTGAAAGACGCTTCTTTGAAAAAGAAAAATGTTCAGATCCTGTGGAGCCTTCTGATTCTGAATAAAAAAAATCAGTCTCATTACTTTTCAATCAGCCCTCGTATTTCTGTCCAATAATAAATTAAATAAAAGTGCCAGAGTTGTAGTGTAGCTGTCTCATATAATAAACTCTTAACAAATGCTGCTTACTGATAAAATCAATAGCAAACACAGTTAAGTAAATGCTTAAATGAATGGAGCAGTATCTTTTATTAAATACTCTTTTACCTCTGGCATTGAAACGAACTCAGTGCAGCTTATTAATGAAATCACAATATGTTATTCCATTTTACCTAAAAACATCTGCAAGTATTTGAAATCTGATGGTGATGTTTGCCAAGTAAAGCATCCGGAATGTCTTGCTAAGTATAATAATGCAATCAATATTCTAAGATGCAGAAAACAAATTATTTACTCCTAGGCAACTGCAGTTCATCAGGAATTTAATTGTATGCTTTTCCAATAGTAATTGTTTCTATATTGTATAACTATATGAGTATAAGCGCCATGTGGAGACAATTTCATTTTAATTGTTTATATTGTGAGTGTTACATGTCCAAGAATGTGCAACTGTGTGAATGAATAATAGAGAACAGCATTGTTTTGTTTTCCTTGTGCACGTTTTCTATGGTCTTATATAGTAGTTTAAAAACAAAGCAGGAAAATAAATGTTATTCACAATGAATAACTAGAAAGATTCTAGGAATACAAACTAATGTTAAATGGATTTACTCTTTCTGTCTCATGCATTGCTTATAGATTTACCATGACAATATGGATACTTCAGGTTGTATTATTAGAGATTAGAGATGTGTGCCAACCCCCATTTTTTGTTTTTGGTTCTTTATTAACTTCATGTTTTGGTTTTCCCAATACCACCCTCACTGGTTTTGGATCTGTATTTTAAAAAAAATTATAAATACAGCTATAATCACTTAATTTGGGCCTATTTTTGTTCCTACAGTATTAACCTCAATTACATTAATTTCCAGTCATTTCAAGTCAATGTTGACCACCTCACACCTTACAATATTGTTTTCATCCATTTTAAGCCAAAGGATTGCCCCAAACTAGCTGGCTGACAAAGCTAAGCGACAGCAGTGGGCGGCACAGACAGGTGGCAGTTCAACTTCATACATGGCACATCTAGGAAACAGATTGGCACTGCAGTGGCAGACAGGATGGCAGTTTAATATAAAACTATACACTATTATAAAATGTTATCATTAATCAAGAACTAAATCAGAGGCCTAAGGGCAATACAGAGGAATGGAGGTGGATTAGGTAGTGGAAGAGAGAGAGATTGATTGAGTAATTGATTGGTTAATCATTTTTTTATTAATGCTATAAAAAAACAAAGCAGAGAAGTGGAAATTGCTATTATAAAACAAGCACCTAAAATGGATGAAAGTGGTGAATTCATTGATTGATACATTGATTAATTATTTATAATTGATTGATTGTTTGATTAAGAAAATTAAATTTAAGGCCATAAAAGATTACATTGTCAGTAGCCAAGAACTCCTCACAAGGGTTGAAAGAGAAGCCAAGAAACATAATAGTAGCACTGCAGAGCAGCTAACTCCAATTCAGCCTACTAACAAATATGAGACTGACCTGCTGGCCACACCAACCCCCCTCCCCTATTGGGTAACAAACACCTGTAGGTGGAGAGGATGGACACAGCACAGCAGCCACTGGACACAGGAAGTTAATGGACACAGTACAGCAGCCACTGGACACAAAGACTGCATGGACACAGCACAGCAGCCACTGGACACAGGGACTGGATGCACACAGCACAGCAGCAGCCGCTGGAGGTGGAGAGTATGGACACATCACAGCAGCAGCCACTGGACACAGGGATCGGATGGACACAGCAGCAGCCACTGCAAACAGGGACTGGATGGACACAGCACAGCAGCAGCCACTGAAGGTGGAGAGGAAGTACATAGCTGCCACTGGACACAGAGAGTGGATAGACACAGCAGCAGCCACTGGACATAGGGACTGGAGTGGATACAGCACAGCAGCAGCCACTGGAGGTGGAGAAGATGGACACAGCACAACAGCCACTGGACACATCGCACAGCTCAGCAGACTGGAGTCAGTGTGAAATGGCGCCAGAATCACCATGGAAGAGACTTAAATAGAATCCAAAACCCATGAGAATCCAACACCGGGATGATGATGTTTTGCCTCCATTTGGAATCCAAACTGTTCAGATTCACTCAGATCAAGGAAGTTTTTAGGTGGCTTCGGTTATCAGAAAACCAAGTCCGCACATCTCTATTAGAGAAAAATGAAAAACAGAAATTCTGGGCACAGTCTTGCTTAAATTAAGATATTTACTATGCAAATTACAATAACTGCTGTTTATATTGCAGATTCATTAGTCAAGCATAGAAAACAACTGTGTAATTCACAGTCAATGCAATTAAACTGGGTTAGATTGCAGTAAATTACTGTCACATGCTGAATCCCGGGACACCGTTACTGGTTCTTGCGGTGTCACTTTGTCCCAATTTGTTCCCCCACTGGCTGTCTGTGGTACCCCCAGGTCCCCAAGTCACTTATCTGAAGCATGGTTGGCGTTTCTGCCATTCCAGAATATTGGCGCTGCCATTAGAATGTGTCACATGGACCACTCAGCCAGTCGGCATTTAGCAGATCCTGGTCACATGATCCACTCAATGCATCCTATTTGAAGCATGAAATGCTGACAGAACATTGCCAGTACAGCTTCTCATCTAGAAGAGCTAGTACCCTGGTGGTTCATGCTTCTACATTGCTTCCAGCATTCTGTTCCAGTATATTCCTGCAGTCTGCTCCAATTGTGCTTCCCAGAATTCTATTCCAGTATATTCCTGTAGCCTATTCCAGTTGTGCTTCCTCGCATTCTATTCCTGTTTCACAGCATTCAGGCAAATCCTGAAAACCTGCACCTGCCTAATACTCCAGCTAATAGACAAATCCTAAAAACCCACACTTGCCTAATACTCCAGCTAATAAGCAAATCCTTAAAACTTGCACATGCCTAATACTCTAGCTAACAGTCAAAATTTGAAAACTCGCACCTGCCCAATACTCTAGCTAACAGGCAAATCCTGAAAACCTGCACTAGCCTGACAATCCAGCTACCTTATTATCCTATAAGCCTGCATTCTGCCTCAGTGTCTGTCTCTCAGTCTACCTCTCTTGCACTCTGGCCATGGATCCCTCCCTGTGGCACCAGTCTCCCTCTACCGCCACCAGTGGTTCGCATGAAGAAGAGCATCATAAGGCCATCTATCATTACACAACAATATTTTCAGCTAGCCTAAGTGGTCCTGACCCAAATCTCAATTTTCCATGTGTCATGACTCATGACAATTGCATGCTGTATATTTTTACATCTAGATTGGTAATGGCGCTAATGTAAGTACCAAAATACTGTGCTTGTGCCAGTCAGTATGATATAAAAAATACACAACAAGTAGATAGTTAATAGCACAAAGGAAAAGTATAGACAATAGTTTTGTTTTGGTGCACTTGGAAAAAGACAATGGTTCAGATCACAATTTATTTTCAATAATTGAAAGTGAAGTGATCAGTAGAGAGAATAAATAACAATTTAAATTAATGGTTCCACAGATTTAAGATTTCAAATATTTCTGCCCCACACTTAGGGGCTTATCCAATTAGGTGCACATTTACCAAAAATCTCACACCTGCAGGTTTTTTTTCCGTAGGTGCAAGATTTTTGGTATTCAATAGGGTGTGAGTTTTTAATTTTTTTTTGAGATCTCAATTTTTTTGAGTGTCTCCAGAGCAGGTCCAATTTTTCCATATCTTTAGGTAAAATTGTGGGCACCTGCTCTGGACCCCTTTGCACAACCCCTATAATGACAAATTACTGTAAGCAATTGGATGTTTACAATTAGCTTAATTAGTCCTTAATTACTCACCTTCTGTAGTGCTGTCTTCCTCTGCCGTCTCTTCTTCAGCATTGCAGACAGCTTACGAGGACTGGCAGGGCACAGGACAGGTACTAATCCTAATCCTGCACCCCACTACCCCTAAACCCCCTTCCTGCACACATTACCTACACTACACTACCGCCGCTAACCCTGCACCCCCACCCCACACACACTACCTACACTACACTACCGCTGCTTACCCTGCACCCTTACACTACCCCTAACCCAGCCGGGACCTACATCTGCCATAAGCCACCTCCTCCCAGCATCCTCCTCCGCAACTTGACCAACATGAGGGGAGCTGACTATGAGGGTGAGAGACCCATAAGCAGCTGAACCACAACGTTAAGTGCCCTGTGTTCTGTGCCACATCTTTTTTTCCCTCCCCTACGAGATTTTGCCTGCAATAAACCCTGCAACCAATTTATTTTATTGGATACTGCGGGTATTGGGAGCATGCATACCTGCAATAATTCAAATTTGGTTGCGAGGTCAGCGTAATTTTTTGCGGGCAAAATCCCGTACTCAATTGGACATGCCCCTTTGTTGGCCATCACCAAACACCCTATGGTATAGTAGCTTGAACAACATTAGTCTTGCAGTTTTAAATTACATATGCTATGAGTAAGAAAAGACCCCAGCAAACCATGGGAAACCTGAGTTATGTGACCATCAGGGCCGTAGCTAGGGTAGTGCCGCCGGTGCCATTGCACAGGGCACCACAGGTCAGGGGGCTCTGTTTGGGCCTGTCAATTTCTGTTTATTATCATTCTTGCTTGTAGCTTCCTCTTATTTCATCCCCAGCATCTCCTGGCCTCCCCTATCTCTTCCCTGGCCCTTCCTCATGAAGCCATGGCCCTTTTTTGGGTGCATTAAAAAAGAAAAATGAGGGGTCGCCAATGCTCTTTCTGGCACAGGGCATCAAAAAGTCTAGTTACGGCTCTGGTGACCATATTGGGTTACTACATACATAGGACCAATCTAATAGGGGCTAGATATGCAGCGACTTATAAGTCACTTAGGTATGGGGGACAACAAACATATGCCTCCACCCTTTCTAGAGTTTACTGGCCTATCATGCTACCCCCTGGACTGTGTGCTCCAGCTTCCAGGGTAATAAAAGTAATAGTTATCCACATAATAATGAAACATATACATGCCATATATTCAAGGGCGCTTAGAGGGGGGGAGCGGGTACAGATTACCTGGGCCCGGGCTTCCTGAGGGGCACGGCGGGGGCCCGGGTCCAGCGCCCCGCCCTCCCTCCCTCACAGCAGCCCAGCAAACTATGTGTGCTGAGCTGCAGTGGGAGACTGCTCGTGGATGCTGAGCAGCAGCCACAGCAGTCTCCTGTGCCTGTGGGGGGGAGTGATCACACTGATCGCGCCCCCCCTGGCTTTGCACCGGGCTGAGGGGGCTCAGAGCGCCCCCCTCCCCAGCGTGCAGCGCCGCTTAGCGAACCTTTTTTTGGGGGGGAAGGGGGCATGGCCACACCTCCCTCAATTAGGCCACACCCCCTGTTACCCGGGCCCGCCACGGCTCTTGGCGGGCCTGCATATATTTAATTAAAAGTTAATACTTAAGGTGATATATTGTTTTCAGCTATGTTGTCTTTTTCAGACCAAACACTGTGCAAATCTAAATTTGCGCAGGATTTACCTTGTGGGGAAAAACTCAGTGTTTCAAGCCTGGAGTTATTCATTTATTTGGCATTTTCAACACGCAGTAAACCTTGGGGTAACGTGCAGTAACCCATAGATTCTGCGTAAAATACTGAAACGTGAAACCCCAGAGGCTGCATCTAATGCAGATTTTCACATTACATGTGGGGAAGTCATTAAAGAAAAAACGTATTTGGGTGTAGAGCAGGTTGACGTCATAGTGTCATATACGGATGTAGGACAATCTGCTCACTGGAGGGATGGAGACAAAGATATTATTTTCCGTTTCCAATCTGGACAGACTGAGGCTGGCTCGGAATCCGTTAACCAGTGTCAGGCAAAGTGTTTGATAAGCTGCTGATCATTTTATTTGATGTGTATATATGTGTAATATAATTCACATTTTTATTAGTAATACTTTTATTACTGTACTTCACATTGTTGCGCACATTGGGCGGGATGTACTAAAGGGGGAAATGTGGTAAATCCCCTGAAAATGGAAAGAAGAGAAGGTAGCGCTAGCAGACAAATATAAAAAACAATTTATTACAATATTAAGCTAAACAGTAACAAGTAAATATTAGAAACCAATGGCCCTGATTCAGAGCCGGACGCTCTGACCAGAGCGCTCGCTCTGAATCAGGGCCCACCTCCATAAATATGGAGCGTCCTCCAGGACGCTCGTATAGCTGTGGGTCACCACCCACAGCATATACGAGCGTGCAGGATGATCGTCGCGATGGTCTTGACCATCGTGACCATCGAAACTGTCAGCAGAAGCCTGCGGTTGAGTTTTTCAACCGCAAGGCCAGGTGTGATTTTGGCTCTATCAGAGCCAAAATCACTCCCACTGACATCACTAGTGATGTCAGTGGGGCCGGCTTCAGACGGTAGGCGTTCCCTTGGGAACGCCTCTGTCTGTCAGGCATGCCCCCGGCACGCCCACCAAAGGGGGCGTGCTGTCAGTCAACATCGACAACACGCCCCCTGTGATGAGACACCACGAGCGAAGGAAAGTCCTTCAATCATCGCGTCAATCCGATAACAGGGCATAAAGTCTCTGTAGTAGACTGTGTGTGTGGCCCGATGAAAATGAGGGTAGAAGCTGCCAGAGTATGCAAGTGATTGAGGGTACCGTGGTATAATTCCCGTTTGTTCCTGTGGCTCACCTTAGCCTGAGATGGCTTCTTATGACACAGTCTCCGCTTGGATCTCACTAGGCCGTCCCCACAGTAAGCTCTGTGTGCGGCACAATGGATTTGAAGCCACCGTAATGGAGAGGCACTGTAGCACAATAGCCGCCTGGCTCACCTTAGCCTTAATAGGTTATCAGCAGAAGCGGTCTCCGTTTAGGGCTCCCACATGTGATCGGCTGGTGCTCAATATTGTTATCTCAGTGGCCAGCAGCCGCTGTCCGCCTGTCCGTGGAGCAGTGTGCCACGCTAGATTCCCCAAAGTGCAGTGTAGGCACATCAATCATCTCTGAACATGGGCAATCTGTCGTTATCGGCAGATTGCAGAAAAAAGAAAATTGCCCCCCAGCACACTGCAGATAAATCAAAAATACTTGAATCCTACATGATAATAGAAATTCAGACGTCGGCCCAGCGCTTATTCATATATTTGCAAATGTATGTAAACCAATACCTCTGAATTTCTATTATCATGTAGGATTCAAGTATTTTTGATTTATCTGCAGTGTGCTGGGGGGCAATTTTCTTTTTTCTGTGTTCAGTGTAAACCCCGCCCTTTACAAGCACCTGTAGTATATCATTAAGCTGATTGAGCGACTACCATATTTTTTGCTTGCAGTTTGGAGGCATGAAGGGAGTCAGCATTAGGAGGAGGTGCTGATCCTTATAGTGCCATGTGGAGGTTTTTTGGGGTACCTCCAAGGTAAGTTAGCTCTCAGCTCATACATGTACTGTTATCATGCAGTACATCAATTTGTAATTATATGACCCAGAGTGGGTGCTACTATTATGTAGCAATAATTATTTTGGGGTGAGCATTTGGGAGTGGGGCCCCCGGGGTTGTTCTGGCTGGACCTTGCTCATGGCATCACCACTTAATTCACATAGAATATTTTTTCACTTCTCTATTCGTTTGTATATTATTTATGTCATTTTAATTCTTTTACATTTCATTAACACTTATTGATTTATCTTTACACATCTATCCTTTTACACTTCACTATCACCTTTTTTCCCCTTTTCGTGTGATGCCCTGGGGATGGTCCTTGGCTAGAATTTTTTGGGGTGCCTTGCTTCTCGGACGTGAACCCCTAAATGTTAGGGACGCTGGTATAGAGGAGCCTTGACGTTGGCCCTGGGCTTATTCATATATTTGCAAATGTATGTAAACCAATACCTCTGAATTTCTATTATCATGTAGGATTCAAGTATTTTTGATTTATCGGCAGTGTGCTGGGGGGAAATTTTCTTTTTTCTGTGTTCAGTGTAAACCCCGCCCTTTACAAGCAGCTGTAGTATATCATTAAGCTGATTGAGCAACTACCATATTTTTTGCTTGTTATCGGCAGATTGACCAGCATGTTCAGTAGATAATTGATGTCTGTAACGACCAGCGGGAGCGCACATCACTGGGGTCGTTTCCGACATAATAGTGCCTGATTTGTGCACTATTACTGTGCGATTGCACGATTACGATGTCGTAATCGTGCAATCGCTCAGTAACATCACGTAGTGGATACGCGGCTTTATACGTTTCTTCTTTGCAGCAATCAGTATTTCATCATCTACAGACAATGACAGTGTGTGTCTCAGTCCTTGCACATTAGTACACATGGATGTACAGCAGAGAAGGGCTTTGTAGTGCCATTTGCATAGAGTCACAGACTGGCGACTGCCAAAAGACGCAGACACAGCTGCATCTGACTCAGAATCAGCCCCTCTGTGTTATCTTTGGGTCTTTTATGATATACTAGGAACATACCACGGAAATCAACTGCGGTATGTACCCGAGGAGAGGCAGGATGTACCACATTGTGGATGTGATGCTTAGTACATCCCGCTGAGAGACACAACTTCCCATCAACACATAACCACCTGCACATTTTTATGTAAATCAGTGTCACTTTTAGGGCATTAATAAGCTGTACTCTGTTAATAATAATCCACACCCTTTATGCAGTTCTTCTTTTGGAACCTATCCTGACAGCCAAATTGATCAAATCTTGGCATTTTAAGAAATATACTTTGGTGGCTCTTATTTTCTTTTGCTAACTGAATAAAACGATTGCATTTGGCATCACTATTTACTAGGAAGATATTGCATGAAATTCACTGGCCTGTGGCTGTATGGTCAATTGATAAAGATATGCTAAGCTAATTACATTGCAATGGCTAGTTAAGGACAGAAGGACAATAGACTTTGATTACTCTTGTTGATTATAACACTCAGATGTTAATTTGAATTCCTGAAACTGAATTGTCTTTGAGATTAATTACCATTCCTGGAAGAAAGCTAAAATAATCTGTATGTTGCAAATAAATAATTTTTACTGCCCATATTTGTAATGTTAATTATTTAAATGGTATTCTTGGGACAACACTGATTCTATTTTGTACTGAACAGATTTTAATTTAGTTACTGACAGCAGTTATATACCTAACATGTTTATATTATTTATACCCCTTTTCCACCTAAATTCCGGGTCTGACCCGGAGTTGGAACAATGGCCCTCATTCAGAGCCGCTCGTTAACAGCAGTACGCACGTTGCGTTCCGATGTTGAGAAAGCGCGCATGCGTCGGTGTAACACTGCGCATGTGCGTACGGCTTATTGCGAGCTTTTTTTGTCTCGTTCGGCAAATTGCGTACAGGAAGTGACATGTCAAATGTGATTGACAGAACAGGGCGTTTTTGGGCGTTGACGGGGGTGGAGATGGAAAAACGAAGGCGTGGCGAGGCGTTTTTTGGGCGTACATACATTATCTGATGCGAACGTCAAATGTGTTCGTACCAAGTCATACGTCACTGGATGATCCTCTTTCCGTTCAAACTGCTCGCACAGCTTGGGGTCTGGATTACTCGACCACATTGGCGATGGCCTTCTCCTCCGTCCTGGCCCTCCACGATGTTTCATCGATTAATCACGGCTTGTCAGTTAAACAATCATTTGTGTATTGAAAACCAGCTTGTAATGTGTTTTGAAAACAGTTTTTTTGGTTAGCACAAAACCGTACGCAGGTGGAAATCATAGCAGCTAATTTCAGGTTTACACAATCAATTTGCGTACATTTGTTTGTCTTTTTTTAGTTTTGATATTTGGTTTTTGTGCTATTCTAACAATAATGTCATCATGTTTGTGTGTATTATTCCAATTTGAATTTGTCGGCCGAATTTGCATCCTTATGTAAATTTTAAATTGTTCCTTAAAGAGCCCTTTTTTTTAAATTCTACTTTTAATTTTTTGGTTGCTCGTTTTTGCCTTGTGGGCCAGGATTAAATGTAAACCATTTCTAAAATAATGTCAGAATACAATGTCGAACATTTTTTGAAAATTTATTGGAAAAATAAAACAATTTCTGGCACATTTTTGGCCCAAACATTTTTGGCAGTGTTATTCCTTCAAAAATTATAATTTGTGCAAACATAAAAGGTATGGAAATTTAAATAAAAAAATTAAAAACAATTCACAAGAAAGGAGAGGGAAGTTTTGGCCAGAAAGGAATATGGGGCAAGCACAGAAGGAGTGTGGGAAAAGTAGCCAGTGCTGTCAACGTTTTTCCCCCCGTTTGGCTGGGGGAGGGAGGGCGCCAGACCGGGTCCGGGATGTCATCGGGCTGGCCCGACCAGAGGCAGATGTTGTGGCCTCTGGATTAGGCACAGGGCTAGGCACATTTGGAGGATTGGCTGATGTTGTGCCAGAGGTGGAGGATCCTGATGTTCCGGCAGGAAGGGAGGTCGGCTCCACATGTGCTGGCGAACGAGCTGCTCCAGGGCATTGGAGATGCGGATGTTGGCCCTGGTATTTTCCGCCAGGGCCTGACCAATGGTCACGTTGGCCGCAGCATTTTGCTCCAGGGCCTCAGCCACCCGTACCAGACTGGCGTCCATCCTCTGCAGAATCTCCGTATGGAAATCCGATTTAAAATTGAGTTCTGTGAGGAGGGACACTGCCTGTGAGGGGGATTGCCCTGGACTGGCTTCTGCAGGGTCCTCAGCTGGATGTACTGGTTCCTCCCCTGCCGAGCCAGCAGAAATTCTGCGGCCAAGGCTCCCCTCTGGAGCAGACTCATCCGCCTGTGTCTCTGTTGGAAAAATGAGAAAAGACTCACATTAGAATCTACATATTGGCACAATAACATTTCAGAGTTGGTGACATCACAATATTTACCTGGGACAACATGAGGAGCCGCAAAGTCTGGCATGTCCGTATTCATGTTGGACACGCCAAACACCTCCACAGCCTGCACACACCCCTGTGCCAGCTCTTCTAAATCATTCAACTCCAATGACACAGGGGTGGGACCCCCACCTGTCCCCCTTGCATGCCTAGCCCTGTCCGCCATTTTTTGTTTCAGGCGATATTTGAAGTCTTGCCATCTGTGGGTGAAAAAGGAACCATTAATCTGTTTTTTTTGGTGTTTGGGTTTTAGGGGGGTCAAGTTTTTACTTACCGCCATTTGACATCCCGGGCTAGACGGACATAATCACCTACCCTATTGACAGCACTGGCTATCTCCTCCCACATTTTCCACTTCTGGCTTACGCCCATATTCCTGTCTGCCTGTGGCAGGATGTCCACACACTTCTGTACCAAAACCTCCATCTCCTTTCTTGTGAATTGTGGCTGCCTTTTTTTTCCCCTGCTTTGGCCGGAATACTGGGCCCAGCAGCCTCTTCCATGTCATCCTCCTCACCTATTTGTTTAAACGTTGAAAAATTTAAGCTTGACAACTTTCACTATATTATGTTTCAAAATAATCCTTGTTTGGAAATGCATGAAATACTTACCGGCAGACTCTTGGCCATTGTTTCCCTGGTCTGTAGCCATTTCTTATCTTCCAACAAGAAATACACCAGAATTTTTTTTGGGGGGTCGTGACGTATTTATACATGCGCCTTTATTTTTCGTCCGCATCATTCATTGTGCATTCCTATGATCCCTCCTTAATTTGTGCGGGAAAATAAACACTATTTATGGCTTGGGGCATCTCGAGTCGAGGTGGCGGTTGTTGGTTGTTGGAGGTTACGTTGGTCGGAGTGGATTGTTGGCGGGATTTGGATTTGGCGTTGTTTGGAGTGGTTTTTGGTTTGTCTTGTTGGAGTTTCATTTTCCATTCAGATTTTTGCTGTGGTTGTTTTCTTTGTCGTGGTTTTTTTTGGTAAATTTTTGCCCGTCTTACTTTTGTTCACTTTGTGTCTCCTTCTTTTTGTGAAGTTTGGCTCGTTAATTTCTTTTCAAATCTCCTTTGTTAGGTTTCTTTTGGCTCTGCCCCAACGACCTTTTTATCCGGTGACTTATATATCCTCTATTGGTAAGTTTATATTTTCCCTTGTTTATTAAATGGTCATGTTTTTTCTAACGTAACTTTGTTTGACTTTACACTTTGCTTTTGTTTTTCCGAAATGTATGAACGAATTTCTTCATTTTTATCTGCGTATTTGTTGCCTTGTATTTGCGAATTAATTAGCGCATTTTTATCTGCGTATTTGTTGCCTTGTATTTGCGAATTAATTAGCGCAATTTTAGCTGCTTATGTGTTGCCTTGTATTTGCTAAAATTAATTAGCGCATTTTTAGCTGCTTATTTTGTACCGTGAAATTGGTTGAGTTTTCCCTTTAGCAATTTTTCTAAACATTTGGGCCCAAATTGAGGTAGTCTGCGCACTGTCGTTTTGCTCTTTGCCCAAATGTGTGTTTCTCCCCTTTTCTGTTTTGTCTTGCACCCATTTTAGAATACTAAATGCCCACCCTAAATTGTTGCATTGTTTATTTGTTATTATTTATAGGTTGGTAAAATCATGACAATATCCCGGCATGTAAGCATCATTGGATTGTATCGTCAAGCTATTTTTGGGCAAAAAACCTTACATTCAATTCTTGCAATTTCAGGTTGATCTTGGTCGGATTGTTCTGGCCATGCTCCCGGAATCCGACCAACCTCAATCTCGTCCCAGGCGTAGGCATCGTAGGCGTGCAAGGCCCCAGATATATCGAACACGTGTCACCCTTTTTGGAATGCCCGATGATGAGGTGTTAAGACGCTACCGTCTTCCGCCCCAAATCATCATAGACACTCTCTCATTAATAGAGAGTGATCTTGAGCGGCAAATTGACAGTCCAACAGCAATACCACCGCTTACGCAATTTCTGGCGGTGTTACATTTCTGTGGCTCAGGATCGTTTCAAACAACGGTGGGAATAGTGGCGGGAATCTCACAATCCTCCTTTTCCCAGATCCTGAGGGCAGTGATGGAGGCCCTTTTCAAGCACCTCCATCATTTTATTAAAATGCCTTTGGATATGGGTGCCCTTAGTGTGGCCAAGGCCAATTTTTACCAAATAGCTGGCTTCCCACACATCATAGGGGTTGTGGATGGTACTCACATACCACTTCAGCCTCCAGCATGGCTGGAGGCCATATTTCGCAACCGGAAACACTATCACTCCCTGAATGTAATGGTGGTATGTGATGCCTCCCTCCAGATCCTGTCCCTGAATGCAAAATTACCCGGAAGTGCACATGACTCATTCGTCATCTGGCAATCAGGGAAATGGCACAAATGAAACAACCTACAAGCTGGTGATGCGTGGCTTCTGGGTAAGTGGAGACCTTTAGTACATAACAATGTTAAGCTTGATACACAGTGATCCTGATGTTGTCACTTCTTTTTCACAGGAGACAGTGGCTACCCTTGCACGCCCTGGCTGCTCACTCCTTATTTGGCTCCCACACCAGGGCCACAAAGTAATTTTAATGCCGCATTTACAGCCACCAGGCAAGTGGTGGAGCGCTGTATCGGCCTTTTAAAAGGCCGATTCAGATGCCTCCACCGCTCTGGTGGCGAGCTCATGTATTTGCCGGATATGGTTTCGTAAATTGTGGTCCTGTGTGGGATATTTCACATCGCCATAAGGAGTGGTGTCCCAATGCAGCCAGAGGATGCCTTGCCTGAGGATGGCCCCCCCGAGGTTGGTTGGAGGTCAGTATGTGGGGGGCCCATACGCGATGATGTGGTGGCCAGATATTTTAGGTAATTATTGGCAACACAAAAGTGTTTAGACACAATGTGGTAAGGATTTTTGGAGAACATCTAATTAATTTGTTTTTTTGTTTCCCATCTTCTGTTTGATTTCATAATCTTTGGGACTCAAACGATGACTACTTCCTGCTACCCAGAAAAAACCTTCATGGGGACACATTGGATATATATTCTGGAACCCATATTGCAACGCAACATTTGTTGGAATCATGTTGGCATGCTCCTTCGTCAACCAGTTCTTGATTTTTCATTTCTTTTTTCATATGGTGTTTGATGGGTTGTATTTTTGGGATTTACTGTGTGTATTGTTTGTGAGTCAACACTTTGTTTTTTTGGTTATGTTGTGAATAAATGTTTTGAGAGTGTAATTTTGGAAATTTTATTGCCCATTACAAGCAAGTGTAACCAGGTTCACCCACGTTAAAATTTATAAGGGTTAATCCTGTAATGACGCAATTTGATCTAAATTTAAAGATGCTTTCTGGGTCAAAACCAACACCCAAAGGAATTCTGTACAATCAGTAGGCTTTGTAATCTCGGCCTAAGCAGGTTGCCCCCCAAATTGGAACATGTAAAATGTAGTAATATATAAATTGTCACACACAAAAAAAGGCCAAGCAGATTGTTACTGGTAGGTGTTTCATGTGCCTGTTTCCCTAAAAAATACAACACACAATCTTAGTGACATTAATTGCAAATACTTGCTGGAAGAGTCTACTTATGTCAGTGTAAACAATCTAAGATTTGGAGACAAGGAATGAGACAGAACGTTAAGTTTAAAATTTTAATGAATACAACAATTTTCGAAAAAAAAAAAAAATTAGGGACGCAGGATGACAGACATATGGTCAAGGACCACCAGCAGCCCGATGACGTAGCCCCGCATCCTTTCTACGCATCCGGCTAAGTCCGCCAAACGCCTCTGTTCCTCTGTGGGTTAGAAAAGTGTGGGGCTTAATACATAATTAATGAAACCCCATGAAAAAACAAGCCAAACAAAGCTATCCAAAAATGACAAGATTGTGACCAAAAGCACATTTAACCCAAAAAATCCAAGGACCCAAAAATGCACCCCAAAAATTGCACCATAAAACATCAGATTCTGACAGGTGGGATATGTGTATGGGGAAATCAGCAGTAAAAGGTAAAGAAAAACAGAAATCTACACCAAATTCTGACAAACCCAAAAAAGTAAAAGGCACAGACCCAGGATTACATACAAACATTTTTATAAAAAAAAAATAAAAAAAATGCAAACATACCGTTCAATATCACGCCCGGTCCAGAAGCAACTCCCTCGTCCTCCTCGGAGGTGGCAACATTCCCCAACGAAGTGGGAGGGGTGATTTGGGATTCAGGGGAGGGGGTAGTTACGAGAGGGGTGGTTGGAGGGGAGGGGGAATTGGGATGGAGGGGAAGGAGCCCCGACACATTTTCCACAGGGTCTGTGCAGGCTGGGGAGGAGGGGGAAATAATGGAATTTTGGGGTGTGGAGGTTTGGCTGGGGGTTGGGGAGAGGGGTCGAGAGCGCCGTCTTTGACGGCGATGACTCTGTAGTCTTCGCTCTGCCCCTAAAAGATGGGAAACAAATTGTGGTTATTTTCGACCCTGACCTAGTTAAACGCTAATTTTTGACAACACAAATATGTAAACATGCCCATGCAGATATGAGTACAAAGAATAAATAGGACATACATGAAAACATGCCCATGCAGATATGAGTACAAAGAATAAATAGGACATACATGAAAACATGCACATGCAGATAGGGCCACAAAGAAAAACAGGAAAACCACAGTCACAAAAACTTACTTTCCGCGATCTGCATGTGAAAGCATGCCAGCAAGCGGGGCGTCCGCCGTTGCAGGTCGGACCACCTGCGCTCCAGCTGGCCGATCTGGCGGCGTGAGCCAAAGGAACGCAGGCGGCCATGTACCTCCGCATATGCGGAACGCTTTTCCCTATTGGTGATGGGGGTAGGCTGGCTGGTGATCCGCCTGTCCAAGACCTCGGTTAACACCATCAGCTCACGCCTGGTGAATGCTGAGGCTCTCATGATGGCAATGGTGTATTTTATAAAAATCAATTTTAATAAAGACCCGAAAAAAAAATTGATTGGCTAATGTATTTGGGTAATTAACAGGACCAATTCTATTGGTTAGTGTATGAGTCATGTGTTCGACAGGGCCACAAATCTTTTGCGAGTTATGATAGGCTTGATGCAGTGACATGCGTAAGCAAATTTAAATAAAGAAATGAACCCAGTAAAATATGCGTGGTTAAAAACAAAGAAAACAAATGTTTAATTGTCTCAAACATGTATTTTGACAAATAAAAGCGAATGTTTAAGCCGTACGTATTCTGCGGGTAAACACAAACACGGAAAAGAGTAAAGTTTATTGCATTGCCAAAAAACAAACAAACAAGCAATTAAGATAATTGATATATTGATTGGCATGATACGATTGAGGGAGGTAGGCAGAATAAAGGAGCAGGTAATCGGAATCTGACAGGCCCACTTCCGGTTTGTACGTGCGTTCCCTGCAAGCCACATTGGGGATGTACGCTCGCTATTTACCACGCTCGTTAGTTAGAGGAGGGGTTGGTAGAGTTTGGGGAGGATGTTTAGATGCGTTCGAAATTACGAGCGAGTGCTTGAATTAACATATGTCTGTACGTACGCCGAACGTACGAACGGCCACTTGCGTCCGGGTCTGAATGAGGGCCAAAGTTCCTATCCGGATCAGACCCGGAATTTTGCCGGCGCCGACTCACACCGGATATTCCCGAGTCAGCGCCGCTCACACCGGAGTCGGGTATACATAGACCTGGCTTTTCCGGAGTGAAAGTGGTCGCTTGGTGATGACGTCATCTCCAAGCGCCACTGAGGCCAGAACAATCGGCCGGCTAGCAGCGCACTCCAGGTCATCGTGACCCGGAGTGCGCTGTTCTCACAGCAGGGTTTCACGGCCTTACTCAGCAGGCTGGTGTCCTGGCGCCATCCACCATCTCGACCAAAGGTCGTGATGGTGATCCCGACCTGCGACCTCAGTCCCAGTGCAGGGATCACAAATGCAGCAGGGAGTGTCATACACCTCCTGCTGCATTTGCATATTAGCAAGGACGTGCAGCGTGCTGCTTTGCAATTCCGTCCGCAGCTGAATCACCCCCATAGTCAGGGCCGCCATCAGGGGGCGACTGCCAGACACTGGCTGAACGGGATGGGACTCGCACCCATTCCCACCAACGCTGCACAGCCTGCACTACACCGGCCCATGAACCACTTGCCCTCCGCATTTCGGTTCGCAATGGGGATGGAGCCAATGCAGCAAGCCCCGCCCACGTACAAGCGCGAATTGCATCATTGCAGAGGGGGCAGGGCCTAATGATGCGAGGTTCCCACCCCCATCAGCAACCTGCTTTTGCCCAAAAGTGTAAGTAATAAGTATGTATGTGTTTTAGCATGTGTTTGTATGTGTCTGTATGTGTTAGTGTGTATGTATCTGTATGTGTTAGTGTGTACATACTGTATGCGTATGTATGTTAATGTGTATATATGTATGTATGTGTTAGTGTGTGTATATATGTGTATATATGTTAGTGGGTGTATACTGTTTATGTGTTAGTGTGTGTATATTGTATATGTGTCAGTGTGTATGTATGTATTAATGTGTATATATGTGCTTTTATATATAATATTTACATGTTTGCTATATACTATATATACTGTATGTGTTTGTGTGTGTTTAATATATATATATATATATATATATATATATATATATAAATATATATATGTTAGAACGCCCCCAATTATCTTTTTTTCCTTTGGAGCCGGTGCGCGTGACTTCATAATGTCACGATGCCACGCCGCTGGAAGGAAGAGGTCAGAGGAGCCACGTGAGGAGCAGCGATCAAGGTGATGAGTTAAGTCATGACTCATGAGACTTAGCGGTAGCGGGTGAAGAGGGACTATTTTGTCAGTCCCGGGCCCCACAATTACTGGTACCAGCCCTGCCCATAGTGCACAGTTCAAATGGAGAAAGGTCTCAGCCATTATAGGCAGTGGGGACTGCGGAAGCATAGGCTAATATAAACTCAGCATTGGGAATATCATTATGGAGCAGTAACAATACATACAGAGAGATTACTTCAATCAGAATGATGGGAAAAAAGTATATTTTAGAAGACAGCCACCTGGACCAAATAAGATAAAATTTAGATCCAGCTTGATGGGTAAAATACATATATCTTTCATGCTGTACTGTGATATTAACTAAAGATATCCAGACTTGAAAATCAGGACCCCTGGGGGCCATCTATAACCGGGTCAGGAATACCTTGGCAAAGGTACACAAATGAATAGCGTATTACAGACTATTCTTATCGAGAGCATCTACCTCAATAGTCCCCAAGCGGAGAAAGAAGGGGGAACACCCGTGATAGAGAGCACCCAAATCACTTTAACCCAAAAGGATTGCCCCCCGAAACACTCCCATATCAAATGCCAGAAGGTGCCTGCAGCTGAGTCACACTTAGGACCCTATTTATCAATATTATTTTTACTAAAAAAAATTAGAAAGAGTGTTTTCACACCCTTTTCACATTATTTTAGTATCACATAAATTAAAGGGAAATTAAAGCAGTTTTTATGAAAAACTACTCTATGCCCTTTAATTCGCATATTTTTAGTAAGCAGGTCGCATTTTCCATACTTGCAATTGGAAATGTGATCTACCTGAAATTTACAAAAAATTAATTGTAAAAAAATAAGTGGGAAAGCCTATGATAATAACGCCATCTTCAGATGGCATTATCAGGGCTTTCCCCCCGGCCCCCCGACTCCTGCTCTGCTCTGACAGGAAGAGCAGAGCCAGGAGCCTGCCCCTGTGATCAGCTTTGTAGTCTAAATAAACCACAAGCTGATCACTGGTGTAGCCAGGTATGAGAGGACTGTCTTAGGGTCTAATCATAAATGAATGACATTATATATTTTACCAATCTATAGGATTGACTATAATAACTCCTCAGTACTAAGTATAATAATTAGTAGAAACTTTAGTGGTAGGAAGGTATAGGGAAAGTATAAGTATAGAGGTTAGAAGATAATGTTAAATGTATATGCAGAATATGTGGAACCTATGATGTAAATTTATCCAGGGAATAATATATGCATGGTATAAATCAAGATTTATTGGGATATTGGGTGTTATTATTATAGTGGAAGGTTCTGGAAAGTAGGGGCTCGAGGTCAGTACCAGTGGGAGAAAGGGGGGTGTTGTGAGGCTGTTGAGAGAAGAGTATAAATAGCAGCCCCACTGTCACAATGGTCAGACTGGTGTTCCCCCTCCTGAGAGGATGAGCCAAGTTACCAGAGCTGCAAACGAGCTATAACAGTGGCGGCAGAGTGACTTGTGATAGTGCTACCTGTGTGGGTAATCCAAGTAGTGCTGATGGGTAGTGCTTACAGGGACTGGTGTGGAGCCGGTCATTGCGGTAAAGAGGCAGAGGTATCCAGGCCCAGCAGTGATGACGGAATACACTGGTCTCCTGAGTGATGAGGTGGAGCAATGATTGACGGACACCTCAGGGGGAGCGGTCGCTGACTGGATGTCTGAGGTGGATTGAGCAGTAACAGGGGGATGGAAAGAGGCAGTAGGATGGCTCATATTTCAATAACAGCCTGGCCGTGTTAACACTATAGTGTCCTTGGAAGTTAGCATATATGCTTATTACACAGAGGGAATCAGAGAAAGCCAGCTCCCTACATATCATAATTGTGGGCTACCAAGGACCCCTTAGAACTGTAATAACTTCCATTTGGAGACTGAGGACCTTATTCAGAGGCGGCCGTACAGTCTACGACCGCACGGCCGCCTCGCTGTTTTGCCAGTGCGCATGCGCATGAGGGAGCCGGCTCCCTCGTGTGCATGCGTGAGCCTCTTTCCAAAGGGGACGAGCTGTCGATGTTGATTGACAGCTCGCCCCGTTTGGAAGGCGGATCGGGGGGGGGCAACCCAAATGGAGGCGTTCCCATGGGAACGCCTACCGTTTGGGGGAGGCCCCACTGACATCACTAGTGATGTTAGTGGAGAGCTTCCGGCTCTGACAGAGCCAGAAGCTCTCCGGGGCTTACGACAAGTGAGACCCTACCCTAGGGTCTCGTCATAAGCCCCGATGGTCACGATGGTCTCTGACCATCGCGACCATCATCCGAGCGGTCGTTAGAGCTGTGGGTGTTAACCCACAGCCTAACGACCGCAACAGAGGCGGGCGGTCAGGATGCAAGTGGCCGCCCAGTTTCTGAGCGACCGCTTGCATCCTCCGACCGCCTCTGAATGAGGCCCTGTGTGCTCATAACTGGTGTAAGATGAAGAAGAGATGTCTTAGGATATAGGCTGCCATTTGTGAATAGTTATTGCCGTATGATTATTGAACTTTGTTCCAGCTATAGGATCTGAGGCAGATAAGGATAAGGTTATACCTTAAAGAGAGGCTAGTAGAATTGGGGAATAAAAAAAAAGACTACGGTTATAACATTAGTTATGACATAATTATAACCAAAAGTGGAGTAATGTCTACCAGTGAAACATTGAACCACTAAGGAGATATTTGTACCTGGAAAGTATCCTTCTGATACATTGTAATATAGTGAGCGAAAGTATCAGCGCTATGGTAACTGTATTGTGAAACTCAATGTACTTATAGTAAACCATAGAGGCAGTCACAGCGCAGCCACGGGGATCCTCTGCAATGCAAGGGGTACAAATACATACTTTGCATGTTAGGTAAATACTGGTTGCTTTTGCATGTAGCCCACAAATACTAAATCTCTCTGCACATTTTAAATCTGCCCAATCTGCAGTATAGCATGTTTTTTTATCAAGATGCACAGTTACTTGATATATCTTACTCAATTTCCAAATCTGAATCAGACCCTTGGAGCTTACACTGACTGCATGCAGTGTGGTTTACATGTTTGGAAGCATTAGGGCCTGATTCAGACCCATGCAATGCCGATATTCACACAAATGGTCAATGTTTAACTGCATAGGCATCTAAGGGGTCTATTTACTAAGCAGTGTTAGGAGACAGAGTGAAAAGTGATAAGAAAGTGATAAGGTGCTAGCCAATCAGCTCCCAACTGTCATTTTTCAAACACAGCCTGTGAGATGACAGTTGGGAGCTGATTGGCTGGCACCTTATCACTTTCTTATAACTTTTCACTCTGTCTCCTATCACTGCTTAGTAAATAGACCCCTAAGTCACTAAAAGTTTCACAGCTCATGCCTCCCATGGTGTGTGTGCACAGTGGTGCAACTGTGCACAGTATCAGAAATTGGAAATGTGCTGGGTGTTCATGGGAGTGGGCGATGGCTAAACAGATGCATAAACATGGTCT
Organism: Taudactylus pleione; assembly: GCA_031769625.1. Lineage (NCBI taxonomy): Eukaryota > Metazoa > Chordata > Amphibia > Anura > Myobatrachidae > Taudactylus > Taudactylus pleione. Next base: position 16,355,889 of record JAUIMM010000115.1, on the reverse strand, counting down.
GTCTTATGGTCACATTATGGGAATGTCTCTGGCGTATTGTTGAACTGATTGTGAACTCACATAATGGCTCACATTGGGGGCCATACACTGACACAGATTCTGCACCTATAGCATAGGGCTTGTGTGAGTTTCAATGTTGCCACTGATGTTTGCGTTTAAAGATGCACAAAGTGGGCATCTTAGTCCACAGATGTACACCAGGGAAGGGCTTGTAATGGTATTAGCATAAAGTCGCACACCCTACACTAGCAAAAGATAAATGCACAGACGTGGCAACATTCGATTCTGAATCAGCCCCATAATGTCTTGAGTCTCAGGAATGAGATTACATTGCATTTTAAAGAGGCAATTTCTGTGTTTGCAAAACAGTGGCAACCCACAATATTGATGTTTAATAAAGAAGGCACATGTTCTGATTGTATAATACCGTATACTGAAAGAATGTACTAAATGATGGAAATGTATTATTTTTGCCTTGCTGTCTACCCTTTAATAGTACAAAAATGTGCCCTCATGCAAATAAAAACTGATGTTTAAGCACTATTGTACATTTGCTGCTCCCCTCATTACCATTTAGTGGACTAATTAGTTAAGCCAAAAACTGATTATTACAGTCAATCATTTTCCTAATCTAATGGGACTTAACAATATTTCAAAATATTGTTAAGTCTTGTTGATTGAGAGTTTCTGTAGTCAGCGCATTAAAGTACAGTTATAATCTAAGCTTGAGCTGAAATAGTGTTGATAATATACTGTCAGACACACAAGGCAGCACGGTTGGGCTTTATATATAAATCAAGTGATGAGGAGTGTTTCAATTTACTCAGTTTACATATTATTTTATATGAAATGTATTTTATTTTTACATTATGTCATTTTATTTCACTGTAGGGGACATAAATTATTGCAAATATTCAAGTTTGGATTTTCCCCGCAGGAACCTAGAATTAATTGAAAGTTAGTAATAACACAGCAGGAGAATTATGACTAAAATGCAATTTCTTTTTTTAATATTTTGCAATGTAATAATATTTGCATACACCACTCATATGCCCACATCTATTAAAAGTGCAATACCATAAAAGAATTTAAATATAACTGCAGCTGATTTAAATAAAGTATTCCTACAGTTTTAGCAAAATATTTACAGTAAACAACATTTACCAATAGAGATTTTATTGTGGTTATATTTACCAAAGGTGTATTATTATTATTATTATTATTGGACAACCCCTGCCTAATCCCAATCTCTTTAATGGTTTCCCCGTTTAGACACCTACACTTACTTGTACTGAACCACAGGACTGCCACTTTTGACAGCATGGGAAGGAGAGAGCTGTCAGCTGGATGTCACAACCACTACATTCAGTTGCTACAGCTAGTCTTACTGCACTCTTTACTTCTATCCTTCCTATTTAAATAGCAAGTAAGAAATCAGTGTTCCAGTACTGACAACTTTCTCCTCTTTCTAACCGTAACGTCAGACATGGATAACTAACAATGCACTACTGTCAATCATTGGAGCAACAGGTGTGGTATACATTACATGAAAGAAAATGAGACTGCTTGCTAAAAACAAATACATGAAAATAGTGAGGTTCTCTAGTCTCAATTCTTAGAAAATTGTTCATGAATATTTGGTGATAATTCTTCCAATGCTCTTTACACTATATTGCCTGTATCAGACTGTTGCATGAAGGGAAACCAATGGCAGGGGCCCACATATTAACACGTGTGCCACCTCTAAGCAGTGGTGCACCGATGAAGGGAGAGTAGTCAACTAGTGAAGGTATAATCCCAAAATACACAGTGGTATTACATAAATATTACAGACAGGGAGGGTATTATGGGCAGAGCAGGAGATGCTCATCCTCCAGGATCTTGTTCCATCTGGGGGCACCATCTGGGGCTCATTAGAGCTTGTTTGCCACCACAATCACAATTATTAATAGACCACCAGGGACAGTTTCCTAATCCACAGCAGAACTGAATAGAGGCGATGGTGGTGCCAACAGAAGTGCCCCCATTCAAAATACACAGCTGGCCGCATGCTGCCTATTGCCATACAAGGGTGCAGCATGCGTTAGTCAAGATATTGCATCGCTGGAAGGAAGAAGAGTCTCTAAGTGTAGCACAGACAAAAGACAGGGAATGTAAGGCACAGGAAAATGGCACTGGAGACAGGGTAATGGTTCTGGAGACCCAGGGGGTGGTGTTGGAGATACAGAGGAATATTACCTGAGACTCAGAGCATTGACGCTGAGATACAGGTGAGAAAATGCTGGAGAGACAGTGGGATGGTGCTGGAGACACAGAGGTGTGGTGTTGGAGACACAAGGGGGGTCATGCTGGTGACACAGGGGGTGTTGCAGGAAGCACAGGTGTGGTTCGTACTGGAGACATGGGTGGATGATTGTTGGAGAGACCTTGTGACAGTGCTTTATAGAGATAGTGAGATGGTGCTGGAGGCACAGGGGGATGGTACTGGAGACACAGGGAGATGGTGCTGAAGACAAAGGTGGGATGGTGCTGAAGACACAGGAAGATGGTTTTAAAAACAGAGGTGGGATGGTGCTGGAGAGACAGTGGGATGGTGCTGGAGACACAGGGGATTGGTTCTGGAGACACGGGTGTCTTTGGATGTTATTGGAGAGGCAGGGGAGATGATAATAGCAAGAAACTGGAGGGAAAGTGCTGGAGACACAGGGTGCATGGTGCTGGAGAATGTAATTCTTGCGAGAGACCTTTTTTTAAGTATAATAAGAACCTTAATATATCAGATGTAATACCCTGGGGTGGCAATGGTGTAAATGATGTGGTGCAGGCACAGGTACAAATTACTTTAGTGGGGATATTCTTTCTTCAACAGTACCTCTTCACTATACCACACATTAGCAGAGAGGCAAGGGCCCCCAGATGCAATTAATTCAAAACTATTTGTGCAAAGGTTTACTTTATTTCTGTTAAAAATAACCTGTTAAGATTTTGTTAAAGATAGGTTAAACCTGAAGTAAATACCCTATATATAATATTTTCCTTTACAGATATGTGATACCACAATTTACAAAAAAAACTTACACAATGCTCATGCTTCACAAGATTAAAATGTAACAAATATCTCAACTTAATATTTTACTCTAACAATGGACTATCATTCTTAACTGAATGCTTAAACTAATGCAAGAAACTTTTGACACTAAATTCAAGCACATTTTAGTTATCCTTCCAACTAAATAACTTTTAGGCAATTGTCTAATTTTATACTACTAATGGTCTTATCTAATGTTAACTCAATTAATTGTTCCAGACACTAAATGAATCGAAAACCCTGCCCTGTGTCGGTATCCTAATCCTGTTGGGATGCCGGCATCAGGATTCTGACCACCGGAATCCTGGGATGAGAAGAGAATACTGTACTGGTGTGTCTCAGTCAAAGCAATACAAACATATATAAAAATATATACAATTTATTAAAAATGGAAAAATAAAAATTACAATAAAATAAACATGCAAGAATAGCAGCCTATCTCATGGAGAATATATAGCAGCTCAATTGTATCCTAAACAATGAATAATACTGTAAGTTGCTAAATTAAAGCAACAGTATCTCATTCACATGTGCATGATTCAACTATAGCACATCTGTTTTTCTGTAGAAAAAAAAGAGTAAACAACGACCAGATGAGAGCCGCCGATACTGACATTAATTACTAACACAGCACTTATTTATACAGTCCCATATATCGGATAGTTGAAAGGTGTCTCAGCAATAACCACAACTCAGTGTCCAACCAATATATATTTCCTGAAAACCACTCAATATAAATCAGTTGTGGTGGTATATGATGTTAAGTATAATGCATGACCAGCTGAAAAATAACAGGCTGTAGTTAGCTGGATAAGGAGACTTGCTCTGTGTTCCCTTTAGTGATTGCCTTACCACAGTTATATTGTCTCTCCTGCCCAGATCCCCGTAGCTGGTATCTAGCACTGTGTAGTTGACCTCAGCTACCTTGCTCAATTTGATAGAGTGTCGTAACTTCCCTGAGTAAATGGTGGAGGCAGTGACGATAGCCGTGGCTCCTGCAGGCGGACTCGTGTTGTCCGGAGTATGCCGACAAAACAGGCAGTACAGTACCTTGATGTTGTGGCCGCGTATAGCATCTGGTCAGTAGGATTAATAGTAGTTCCTTCGGGCATTAAAGGGATGTCGGCTGAGGAATCGTAGAGGCAATTGGGTTCCTTGGCATAAATAAAAGTGCTGGAATTTGACCAGCAACAGCAACACATTTCAGCTTTGGCCTTTATCAATGTGAATGACTTCTACTTTACTGGATCAGGTTTAAATAGAAGAGTTCTTTCTTTTATTGGTTATTTGAAATTAACTAATTCTTATCCATTTATTTTGTGTTCTAACCCATTTTCACAATGAGACATTCCTGCAGTGTTTAGTCATGTACATAAATACATGTAATAAAAAACGTATTTCATTTCTCAACCTTAACGATACTCGTGATGATAAAAGCTTTGGAATTTTCTAGAAGGACTCTCCTAGCTAGCATGTATAATGAACTTTTCTTAAATATATATCACAATACCTACCTGTCACCACTTAGGCGTTTCTGAATGGGGACTTCCGAAAATCACTTGTGCCCAAGATGCCACCAGGAGGAGGCAGACAATTTCCATTGCCTTTGGGCGTGTCCCATAGTTAAATATTTCTGCCATTTCGCAGTTATGCAGAAGCTAAACTGGTGAATTATGTCCCTTTCACCCCTGAGTGGGCAATTTTGGGATTTTTCGACCCAGGTGTGCGGATGACTTTAGAAAGATACTCTTCCAATCTCAACTAGAAAACAAATACATTTTGGCTTAAAAAATAGTACATGGTACCTTACCAGAATAGCGTTACAAGATCCTCTGATCTTTTATTTGAGATGTGGGGTCAGATAGCTTCTTTTCCCCAGGTCCCCAGGAATATGAGTTAATTTGTACTTCCTTGTATATTAACAATTTGTTGCTTATAAAAACATAAGAACTGTAATACACAGATTTTCAATGTCTACGAAAAGTATTTTTCTTTTATTTAGATATTGTATATGGAAATGTTATATTTGTTTAAACATGTTTTTCTCTGTACTGTAATCCATAATGCAATATGTATCAGTGCAAACAATGTCTCAATTAAAAAGAATAATAATAAAAAAACTTATAATAAAACAATATTTAATACTACCATATATTGCTTTGACATAGAAATATCTATCTATCTATCTATCTATCTATCTATCTATCTATCTATCTATCTATCTATCTATCTCTCTATCTCTCTATCTATCTGTCTATCTATATATAGTTTATCATGGAGAATTAGAAAATATATATAAATACATATGTGCAACCACAATAATCTTATAATTAACCTATCTCAACTCCAGACACCAAAATCATGTCTACAGGTGTACAAGATCACTGCACAGATGTGCATATTTATAATGAGAGGATTCCTAAGAGGGAGCATAATAACACTAATATATAACACTATTTAAGTAAGTACTTAGCACAAAGATAACATATCTCAATCTACACATAACTCTTTTTAATATTTAGTTTATTTAATTTAATTAAATTAAATTCAATTTCTTCATTTGGAGAGGTAGCATCTTATCCATATATCGACATAAATGTACATGTTCATATATAAAGCAGGTACCAGAGTATACACATGTTTTGAACAACAGCATTCTTAAGAAGAGTGGATCTCTCTCATAGTCAGAGAATATCTAAATAGAGACATAAGTCTATCTTAAAAATCCCTTCTCTGTGTGCATCTTAATGGCAATACAATAGTAATTCTCTTATTTCTGACATTTAAAAATAAAGCCAAAGACAAAAGCACATAATTTGTTTTAATTACATGTATACCACATATTCAATTTAAAGAATTTAAATCCTATGGTGATTGGGAGAGGCAGTGACCACCCCATTGACCAGACAGTAGATATGGAGAAGTGACGTCCTCTCTCAATCACAACCAATACTAAATTAATTTAGTCAATAAATTCGAGAACTTCATTGAGTCTCTCAGGATTTAAAGTTTGTAATCTAAAGATCCATTCGGATTCACCGCGGCATAGATTTGTGTATCTATCACCCCCTTTACGGTTTTACTTATGATCTCAACTCCCACAATTTTAAGATCACTAGAATGCTTTTTATGAACCTCAGAAAAATTACGGGATATACTATGTGTTAATAATCTCTTCTGTATATTAAGTCTATGTTCACTAAATCTTTCTTTGAGTGTTCTAGTTGTCTGACCTATGTATTGCTTGGAACAGGTGCAACTGAGAACATAGATGACATAAGTTGACTGACAGTTAATAAACTGCCCAATGTCAAACTGAGGGCCTGATTCAGAGCTGGATGCTCTGACAGAGCGCTCGCTCTGAATCAGGGCCGGCCCTCTGTTTTTTTGGGCGGCCCTCTGTTTTTATGGGCGGACCATCGCAACCATCGGGCTTGCGACGAGACTCTTGTGGTAGGGTCTCGTTGCCTCAAGCCCAAGAGTGCTTTCGGCTCAAACAGAGCCGAAAGCACTCCCACTGACATCACTTGTGATGTCAGTGGGGCCGGCCCCAGACGGTAGGCATTCCCATGGGAATGCCTCCGTCTGGGCAGCCACGCCCCCGGCCCGCCCACCAAAGGGGGCGTGCTGTCACTCAACATCGACAGCACGCCCCCTTTGGTACGAGACCCGGAGCGACGGCATGGCCGTCGCTATCCGGGTCTCGCGCATGCGCACGACAGAGCCGGCTCCGTCGTACGCATGCGCACTGGGCCACCATCGACCCGCTTGCGAGCGCTCAGCGCTCGCAAGCGGGTCTGAATGAGGCCCTGAGGCCCTAAACTATTAGATATGATAGTGCTCTTTTTATTCTCAATGTGACCACAGGTGAGACATCTAGTGTGGTTACACCTAAAACATTCTTTAGGACATTCTGGTAACCAGGTCCCTCCTGTCTCACTAGTTTGTTTGTTCATTTTAAGTATACTAGGTGCAAGCAGGCTTTTTAGATTCCTATTCCTCTTGAAAACAATCTGAGGTTTGGGATCAATTACTTGGGAGAAAATTGTATCATGGTGTGGTAATTTATAATATCTATTAATAATTGATTTAATCTGATTTGCACTATTATCATACTGTGATATATATAACAGAGAAGAGTTCTTCTGTTCTCTTTTCAGTTCTATAACACTTGTTTTATCCGTGTGTATAACAAATCTCAAAAAGGATGTAAGCTGCATAAGACTATAACCTAACGTAGCCACAAGGGCACAGATAATGTGAAGCAACTGGTCTTATCCATACACATATGTCAAAGCATCACATACAAATACAAAAAACAAATAGCACTTGAGACACATATTGAAAATAACAACCATTATGTAAGTATGCAAATAATTAATGGCAAACCTGTCGCAAATTAATATAGTATGGTAACACGGTCAATATACATATAACAAATAAACTCAGACTGGGATATAATCAAAAGCATGCTAAACTGAGATACTCATTGAGCCCCATTGGAGCCACCATATTGAGGCGATAAGTCCATGATTCCTCCAATTGTAATAATTTCCTATTATAATGACCACCTTTAACCATATGCGGTACATGATCAACAAGTTTGTAATACAGCGTAGCCAAAGAGTGTCTAGCTGACAAAAACTGGTCACTCATTTTGCCTTCTAAGGCTAATCTGATAGCAGACCTATGCTGGGCTGCCCTCTTTTTAAATGCACTTACGGTCTTACCTACGTACCCAAGCCCACATGGGCATTGATGACATAAACTACATATTTACTAGTGCACGTCAGAACATGCCTAATAGGTATCTTAGATCCTGAGTGTGGATGTGAAATGTACCAACCTGTCTCCATATGACTGCACGTCATGCAGCCAGTGCACTTGTAGCAACCTACAGGTCTAGTCAAAAATGTTTGGTATTAGTAGTACCGCTGTCAGTAAGAATATTCCTGACAAGCCAATCATGACGATTCCTACTACGTTTGTGGCAGTTAATCAGACGTGTATTGTTCAAGGAGGGAATATTACAATCAGTACTAACCACCGGCTAATACCTATTAGAGGTTTTTTTAATGACTGTGCTGGCTGGAGAAAAGGTACTCACAAAGGGGAACATAGATGCTTTAATTTTAGCTTTAGGGGCTACAAACTGCGTGTTCAAACATTCATCTCGAGGAATAGAGACCACCTTCTGCTTAGCAGCCTCTAAGTCAGCCCTAGAATAACCCCTGGCCAGAAATTTATCAAACATTACATCAATGCCAGCTATAGCCCGTACTTAATTGAAGGTGATCCTCCAAACTTTCAGGAATTGGAAATTGGCAAGCCCTTCTTCATAGCCACTGGATGATAGCTGCGTGCATGCAGCAACGTATTCATATCAGTAGGCTTACTGAACAAACATGTACTCAGAGCGTCACCCATTCTAGAAATTTTTACATCAAGATAATTGAGAAATGCTTCACTGCACGTGTATGTGAACTTGATGGTACTACCCATGGTGTTAATCACTTCTATGAGGGCTATGTACTCTCCCATCTCAGCCGCCCATAAAACAAGAATGTCATCAATGTAGCGAATATAGAAAATTAACTTCTCAGAAAATGCTCTATTAGTCAAAAAAGTTTCCGCTCCACTTCATACATGTATGCATTCACAAATGCCAGGGCCACATTGGACCGCATGGCACAGCCTTGTTTCTGTAAGAAAAAACACCCATTGAAATAAAAATAATTTCTGCTGAGTGTTTTTTCCAGTAAAGCCAGAAAAAAAATGAGATTTCAGGACCTTTATATAGCAAATTATTATTCAATAGTGATTTAATGGCCTCTAGACCACCAACATGTGGTATGTTGGTATATAATCCAACAACATCAATGCTACAGAGCAAAAACTTCTCTGGCAAATTCGCCAATGCACGCAACTTTAATAATAAATCAGTATTATCCCTGAGATATGTGGCTTCCACCTGAATCACTGGCTGCAAAAGGAGTCCAGATATTTAGAGATGGTAGCAAACAGTGAATCACGGGCAGCAATGATCGGTCGCCCAGGCGGGTTGACCAGACTCTTGTGATTTTCGATAATGAATAAATAATAACAGAGTCAATGACACCATTCTCATAGGCTGTCAAAAGCAAATAATCAATTTAACTTTTATAGAGCACAGTATAATCACTCTCCAATTTTGTGTATACAGTAGTATCAAGCAACTGCCTGTAGATCTCGTTCTTGTATTGCACAGTATCCTGCAACACAATAGCTCCCCCCTTATCTGCACTTCTAATGGTGATAGCCATGTTACTGCTGAGTGAACGTAGTGCAGAGAATTCCTCATTGGACAGATTAGGGCACCCATTAGTCCTGTTCTTGGCAAAGTCAGTAACTGAGGTATCCAATACCCTTATGTAGTTCTTAATTGCACTATTCTGTGAAGAAGGCTCAAAGTGTGATTTAGCTCTGAACGGATGCAAATGGGACAAAATTTCTGTAGTGGTGGGATTGTTGTTGAAATAATCCCTAAGTTTAAGGTTACGATGGTGTTTATGTAACTCGATCTTCCACTTATATTCATTAAATCTTGATTTAGGAACAAATGACAAACCCTAGTTCAAAAGGGCTGTTTCTGCCATAGTCAATGTATATGAAGAGACATTGACCACTACATCCGCTGCTTGCATCCACGTTTTCCCCTGCTGGCACCTCTGCCCCTGGCCACCACGGTGTGTTCTGGCTCTGATCCTCCTGCGCCTCCAGTGCGTATAGCAACCCCTAAAGGGGGATGTAGTGTTGTTAATGTATTGACTGTATCACTTTCAGTTTGTGAGGTATTATCACCCGTTGATGAAATTCAGTAGGAGTGGCCCTAGGGCATCTATGCCTGAAAGTATGAGGTTTATTCAGGGGCTGTTTTCCAGTTGCCCATACATATACCAGATGTTCCTGGTAATCTCGATTGACAGTCAATAACTTCTTCTTTTTAAAGGCAATTAATTATTTTTTATAAATCTATACACTGTTACTGAGCTTGTCCAGCCAATCAACAGAGACATCATTAGTTAACAATTGCTCGGATGTTGTTTGAAGATCCAATATTTTCTTTGTAATATCTGTAAGCTCCCTAGTGGACTCTTCCACCACCAACAGCATGAGGTCGGAAGAGCATTTGTTGAGAACTGCCACCCAGCGGCGGCAGAAATTAACATTGTTCCTACTGATAGTAGGGACATTCCTAATACAGAAGCCTCTCGGTATCTTCCGGTCTCTATAGTAGTCGGACAAAGTGACTCCATGTAGGAAGAAGTCCAGTTCCCTCTTTTTAATTTGAGTAGGGAGTGAAAAACCTCTTCTGCAGTGTCACTCCCTGCTGCTTCTTTAAGAGTGTTCTTAATAAGGACTAAATCAGCATCAGAGCCCGAGAAGCTAAGAACGTGTTCCAAAGGCAATAATATAGGAGTAAAGTCACCTGTTTCATCCATCTCTGCCATATAAATGCTAAAAAGAAAAATATAAAGAAAAATATAATAAAGTGAAAAATATAATAAAGTGACATTAATCAATATTAGGTATCTTTAAGCAGGAGACTTATATAAAAAGCAGTCGCAGCCTGTCATATATCACAAAATACCCTTAGCGATAGGGAAATGTCATTCAACAGGAGACTTATATAAAAAGCAGTCACAGCCTGTCATATATCACAAAATACCCTTAGTGATAGGCAGTGCTCGAAGTGGGAATTTAGAGGTGGGGGTATGGAGATTGAATCCCCCCCCTTTGGGCCGCTGCTTCCATTACACCCCATTGTACGTCTCCTCATAACCTCATTGCAGTTATCTGGTGCCGATGCGTGCCAATGGGAAGCTGCCATTTGGCAGCTTTTCATTGGCTGGTGGCCGCGAGCCTTGTGATTGGCTGGTGGCCGCGAGCCTCCTCATTGGCTGGCGGCCACGAGCCTTGTGATTGGCTGGCGGCCGCGAGCCTCCTGATTGGCTGGCGGCCGCGAGCCTCCTGATTGGCTGGTGGCCGCGAGCCTTCTGACTGGTTGGGGGCCACGAGCCTCCTGATTGGATGGCGGCCACGAGCCTCCTCATTGGGTGGCGGCTGCGAGCCTCCTGATTGTCTGGCGGCCGCGAGCCTCCTCATTGGCTGGCGGCCGCGAGCGTCCTCATTGGCTGGCGGCCGCCCAGTGCGTTGTGGTGGTGCTTCTAGTGCAACCGGGACCCGGTAATTTGTCCCAGCTACATGCCAGTGCCTCCGTTACCCCGATCGAGATGTGTCCCCTTTGGGACACATCTCTACACATAGCCGCCGCTGTTCCAGCGCTGGGATACCATACTGGATCCCAGCGCTGGTACATTCTCATCTGCATTTAAAATGAAGTGGGGCCAGGAAGTGGCGGTATGTCATACCGCCGTATACCGCCCCACTTCGACCACTGGTGATAGGGAAATGTCATTCAACAGGAGACTTATGTAAAAAAAAAGCAGTCGCAGCCTGTTATATATGTAATAGTCACAAGGAATCAGCAAAGTGTCTTAGTGCATATATGTTTTATATATCAAAGTGCAGTGCAAAAAAGTGCAAACAACAGAATCTCGACGATCCGGATTTTAATCAAAGTGCAAAGTGAATAAATATATAGAAAACTAGAAAAAAATAGAAAAAATAGTACGTCAGAAGAGTAAAAAACAGCATGGTTGACTTATCCAGTGTACTACTAGAGCCACTCCAATACAAACGATACAGGGATCGGCACTCACGTGTAGAAATCCAATGTCCAAAGCACCGGGGTGCACAAAATCCTCAAAGAGCCTGGCACAGGGGCAAGACGCCGAATACAGAACTTGGTTAGGCAGAACTCCACAGATTAAAAAGAAATGAGCTTGTTTACTGCAACGTTTCAGATGTTTATTACATCTTTCTTCAAGGCATACAAGACATATAGTGACAAATCTTACCTTATATAATAAGTGAACATAATATCCCACCCAATGGACAAGGCTGCACTGCCGGGCAAGCGCGCACAGATGACGCATGCGTCACGTGACCATGAAGTCAGACGCAACATCCCACGTTCACACAGAGCCCGGAGCGTCCAGCAACCATGGCAACACACCCATAGTCACTCGGTTGCCATGGAAATGAGTACACAATAAACAAACACTGACAAAGAACAATGCTAAACACACACCTGTATAGTATGTGTGTCTAAAAATGCACATGTCTATAAAAAATTGCAAAAAGGATGTACCAATCTAAGCTGCATAAGACTATAACCTAATGTAGCCACAAGGGCACAGATAATGAGATGCAGCTGGCCATATCCATACACATACAGTATGTCAAAGCATCACATACAAATACAAAATACAATAGCACTTGAGACACATATTGAAAATAACGACCATTATGCAAGTATGCAAGTAATTAATGAATATAGTATGGTAACACTGTCAATATACACATACCCAATAAACTCAGACTGGGATATAATCAAAAGCATGCTAAACTGAGATACTCATTGAGCCCCATTGGAGCCACCGTATTGAGGCGATAAATCCATGATGCCTTCAATTATAATAATTACCTATTACGATCTCCACCTTTAACCGTATGCGGTACATGGTCAACAAGTTTGTAACGCACCGTACCCAAAGAGGGTCTAGCTGACAAAAAATGTCTGGCCGCTCATTTTGCCTTCTAAGGCTAATCTGATAGCAGGCCTATGCTGGGCTGCCGTCTCTTTAAACTAGGGATGTGCACCGGCCACTTTTCGTGTTTTGTGTTTTGGTTTTGGATCTGGATCTTTCTTCGTGTTTTGGATCTGGATTGGTTTTGCCAAAACCACCCTTCCGTGTTTTGGGTTCTGGGTTTTGTGTTTTGGATCTGTATTTTTTTTTAAAAAAAGCATAAAAACAGCTAAAATCACAGAATTTGTGGGTTTTTCTGCTCCTATGCTATTACTAACCTCAATAACCTTAATTTCCACTCATTTCCAGTCTATTCTGAACACCTCATACCTCACAATAGTGTTTTTATATCCAAAAGGTTGTACCGAGGTAGCTGGATGACTATGCTAAGAGATACGAGTGGGCGGCACAAACACGTGGTCCATCTAGGAGTGACACTGCAGTGGCAGACAGGATGGCAGTTTGAAAAACTAGGCTCCAAACAGTACATAATTCAAAGAAAAAAAAGAGGTGCAAGATGGAATTGTCCTTGGGCCCTCCCACCCACCCTTAGGTTGTATAAACAGGACATGCACACTTTAACAAACCGAACATTTCAGCGCCAGGGTCTGCCACACGACTGTGGCTGAAATGATTGGTTCGTTTGGGCCCCCACAAAACAAGCTGGCAATTAATCTGTCCCTGCACAAACTGGCTCTACGGAGGCAAGATGTCATCCTCATCCTCCTCATCCACCGATTCCTCACCCTCTTCAGTGTTGTGTACATCCTCATCCTCACAGAGTATTAATTCGTCCCCGCTGGAATCCACAACCACAGGTCCCTCTGTACGTTCTGGAGGCTGATCTCCCTGGAAGAGTTGATAATTCATTTTATGAACATCATCTTCTCCACATTTTGTGGAAGCAACCTCCTACGCCTTTCGCTGACAAGGTTCCCGGCTGCACTAAACACTCTTTCGGAGTACACACTGGAGGGGGGGCAACTCAGGTACAATAGAGCCAGTTTGTACAGGGACCTCCAAATTGCATCTTTTTCCTGCCAGTACAGGTAGAGACTGTCTGACATGCCTACTTGGATGCTGTCGCTGATGTAATCCTTTAACAGACAGACGCACGCTTGTCGCTGCTGCTTTAAGGATGCAGGTGCGGCTACAGCCCACACATTTCACAAAGACAGAAAATAAAAGAAGAATATTTTTATTGTTTGTGGAGCGCACTTTGAGGGTTACATCACCCTTTAACAGACAGACGCACGCTTGTCGCTGCTGCTTTGAGGATGCAGGTGGAATCTAGACGGGATTTCGAACCGGGGACACACTACCTCCATCAATTGTCTAAATCCCACTGCACTAATGGCGGATACTGGACGAACGTCTAACACCAACATAGCAGTCAAGGCCTCAGTTATACGTTTTGCTTCAGGATGACTGCTGTCATACTTCATCCTCATCGCTAGGGACTGTTGGAGGTTAGTAAAAGTAGTGGTGTTCCTACTTCCTCTCTGGGATGATGAACAACTCCCAGCAGCAGCAACAGCACTAGGAGGAAGTGGTTCTTGATCTTTCCCTATTTTATTTTTATCGGAGAAAGTTTGGTCCTCCATTTATGTTATATTGATATATACGTGCGGCTAAGGCGCACACAAACACAGAAAATATTTTTTTATTTTTGCTGGAGAGTAGTGCACTTTGTGGGTTACACCACCCTTTAAGAAATGAGCCAGCCGGCTCTTTACTTATGGGACACAGGCGCACGCTTGGCGCTGCTCCTTTGTTGATGCACGTGCAGCCACAGTGCACACAATTCACAAACACAGAAAATATTTTTTTATTTGGTTTGGAGTGTACTTTGGGGGTTACAGCACCCTTTAACGGTCAAGCCATCCGGCCCTTTACTTATGACACAGGCGCACGCTTGGCACTAATTTGTTGATGCACGTGCGGCTACTGCGCACACAAATCACAAACACAGAAAATATTTTTTTATTTAGTTTGGAGTGTACTTTGGGGGTTACAGCACCCTTTAACGGTCAAGCCAGCCGGCCCTTTACTTATGACGCAGTCGCACGCTTGGCACTACTTTGTTGATGCACGTGCGGCTACTGCGCACACAATTCACAAACACAGAAAATATTTTTTAATTTGGTTTGGAGTGTACTTTGGGGGTTACAGCACCCTTTAACGGTCAAGCCAGCCGGCCCCTTACTTATGACACAGGCGCACGCTTGGCACTACTTTGTTGATGCACGTGCGGCTACTGCGCACACAATTCACAAACACAGAAAATATTTTTTTATTTGGTTTGGAGTGTACTTTGCGGGTTACAGCACCCTTTAACGGTCAAGCCAGCCGGCCCTTTACTTATGACGCAGTCGCACGCTTGGCACTACTTTGTTGATGCACGTGCGGCTACTGCGCACACAATTCACAAACACAGAAAATATTTTTTAATTTGGTTTGGAGTGTACTTTGGGGGTTACAGCACCCTTTAACGGTCAAGCCAGCCGGCCCCTTACTTATGACACAGGCGCATGCTTGGCACTACTTTGTTGATGCACGTGCGGCTACTGCGCACACAATTCACAAACACAGAAAAAATATTTTTTTTTTAGCACTTGGGGGGAGCACCCCTGATGGACAGAGCACCCCCTGGACAACACTACAGCACCCCTTTAGGACTGGGACACAACACAGTCCAGCCAGCCCCTATGGACTTTGAAGTAGTGGACACAGCCCCTATTAACAACAGCAGCACAGCACAACACAGCCAGCCCCTATGGACTTTGAAGTAGTGGACACAGCCCCTATGGACAACAGCAGCACAGCGCAGCACAGCACAGCACAACACTACTCTGCACTACACTACACTACACTACACTACACAGCCCAGCCAGCCCTAACTCCCACCCTCCCTCTTCACTGTCCACAGCCGAGTGAGAAAATGGCGCAGACGCGGGTACCTTATATAGGATCCAAAACCCGCGAGACCCGGAAGGCGGGATGATGACGTTTTTCCTCGATTTCAGAACCGAGTCAGGCGGGAAAAGTCAAGCCTGACTCGGATCGGCCTCGGATCGGGGGGGCTCGGGGGGGGTTCGGATTTCAGAAATCCAAACCCGCTCACCCCTACTTGAAATGCACATGTGGTCTTACCTACGTACACAAGCCCACATGGGCATTTGATGACATAAACTACATATTTACTAGTGCACATCAGAACATGCCTAATAGGTATCTTAGATTCTGAGTGTGGATGTGAAATGTACCAACATGTCTCCATATGACTGCACGTCATGCAGCCAGCGCACTTGTAGCAACCTACAGGTCTAGTCAAAAAATGTTTGGTATTAGTAGTACATCTGTCAGTAACAACATTCCTGACAAGCCAATCATGAAGATTCCTACTACGTTTGTGGCAGTTAATCAGACGTGTATTGTTCAAGGAGGGAATATTACAATCAGTACTAACCACCGGCCAATACCTCTTAGTGGTTTTTTAAGGACCGTGCTGATCTTAGTTCTCCATCTTTTTCTCTGTCAAATCAATATATGGTAGTATTAAATAAATATTGTTTTATTATAAGTTTTTTAATAAAATGTATTTATGTACATGATAATTGAATCATACTAAACATTGAAGGAATGTCTCATTGTGAATATGGGATTGAACACAAAATAAATGGATAGGAATAACCAATAAAAAAATAGAACTCTTCTATTTAAACCCGATCCAGTAAATTAGGAATCATTCAGCTTGATAAAGTCTAAAGCCGAAACATGTTGCTGTTGCTGCTCCTGGTCAAATTCCAGCACTTTTATTTATTCCAAGGAACCCAATTGCCTCTACAATTCCTCAGCCGGCCTCCCTTTAATGCCCGAAGAAACTACTATTAATCCTCCTCACCAGACGCTATATGCGGCCACAACATCAAGGTACTGTACTGCCTGTTTTGTCAGCATACTACGGACAACACGAGTCCGCCTGCAGGAGCCACAGCTATCGTCACTGCCTCCACCATTAACTCAGGGAAGTTGAGGCGCTCTATCGAACTGAGCGAAGTATCCGCGGTCAACTACACAGTGCTACATACCGACTACAGGGATCCGGGCAGGAGAGACCATCTGACTGTGGTGAGGCAATCACTAAAGGGAACATGGAGCAAGTCTCCTTTTCCGACTTACTACAACCCGTTCTTTTTAAGCTGGACATACATTATACTTAACATCAGTGGTCAAAGTGGGAATTTTGAAGTGGGGGTATGGAAAATCTAAGGTTGTACTTATGCGCATGTCGAAAAGTGGGGGATGGCCACTCATAAGGGGTGTGTTCTTAAGACGCGCCATTTTTTTCATCAGTGTAGTGTACCACACCGTAGTACCTGTTATACACATTATGCTACACCCTTATACAATGCCCACAGTAGTAGTGCCCCCTATACAATGCACACAATAGTAGTGCCTCTTATGCAATGTCCACAGTAGTATTGTCCACCTACACAATGCCCACAGTAGTAGTGCTCCTTATGCAATGCCCACAGTAGTAGTACCCCTTATAGAATACCCACATTAGTAGTGCAACTTATGCAATGCCCACAGACTGCATTGTATAAGGGTCACTACTACTGTGGGCACTTTCACATTAGAACATGCACACAGTGCAGTAACTTTGTAATCGGGTATCAGTGCTGAGGGTGTGGTGGGTGCCGTCATGTCATTATTCTATTCTGTCCAGGTGGAAACACCCGACACCGTCATAACAGCCACGACTTACCTGTGTGTTCACTGCAGCAGTGACCCAGCTTGGAGATGTCCCGGATCTGGGTGCTGCTCTGCTGCTAGGCAATGGGCAACAGATCCCTGGCTGCACTGGTATCAAGCTGGGGTATACCATGCTGGGATATACCATGCTGGGTGCAGTGAAATTATTCTCTGGAAATCAGCCCAGTTACCCCTAACTTTTCTAAGGTTAAATTGTCAGCCTCTATATTGGTTTATTAAAAATACCTTCTATGACATTTGCCAAAACAGGAACTCAAATCTACCAATTTCTCTCCAGCTATCAGAACATGCTATGAATAAAATAAAATAGTGGCAGGAAGGGGATGTATTTTTATCCAGTGCCAGCAGTAGCTGCAGAGGGCACGTGTCCAGATGGAACTACAGTCACAGGTGAAGAGGTGGGCAATGAGTGGAGGCAGACGGGGAAGTGAGTGCATAGGTGGGCGAGGACAGAAGGTGGGTGAAAAGATAGGCAAGAATGCATGCTAGTAGCTGGGAGAGGACTGGAGGTGGGCAAGGACTAGATGAAGATGAGGAAACAAGTGGGTAGAAGGGAGTAGACTGGAGGCAAGTCAAAAGGCGTGTGAGTAGGCAGAAGAGGACTGGATGGGGACAGGGAGACAGGTGCAGAGGCATGTTGGTAGGCAGGAGAGGACTGGAGGTGGGTAAGGATTGGAGGCAGATGGAAGGGTAGAAGGGAGTGGTCTGAAGGCAGGTGAAAAGACGGGTGAGTAGGCAGGATAGGACTAAAGGCAGGTGAGGAGGTGGGAGGGTAGATGGGAGAGGACTGGATGGGGAAAGGGAGACAGGTGCGGAGGCATGCTGGTAGGCAGGAGAGGGCTGGAGGTGGGTAGAAGGGAGTGAACTGAAGGCAGGTAAAAAGGCAGATGAGTAGGCAGGAGACAACTAAAGGCAGGTGTGGAGGGTCGGTGTGAGAGGACTGGATAAGGACAGGGAGAAAAGTGCAGAAGCATGCTGGTAGGTAGGAGAGGGCTGGAAGTGGATGAGGACTTGAAGCATGCGGGTGGGAAGAAGGGAGTAAACTAGAGGCTGGTAAGGAGGTGGGTGGGTAGAGGCAGGTATTAGGCAGTGAGAAGGTAGATGGGAGAGGACTGGATGGGGGAAGGGAGATGGGTGAGGAGGCTTGCTAGTATGCTGTAGAGGACTGGAGGTGGATAATGATTGGAGGCAGGCAAGAAGGTGGTGGGTATGAGGGGAGCTCAGTTGTAAGGTGAAAAGTTAAAAAAACTTAAAATTTCCAGATGCTACCTGTCTGGAATTATTAACACATTTGATAGTCTGGAAATCAGGTCCTCTGAGTAGTAATAATAATTATAATAAATAGGTGGCAACCAGACTTCCCTAGTTCTCTCTCCCTTCTTGTCCGTCTTCCTCACCTCAGTGTTTCAGACCTCCCTTGCAGTTCACTGCTTCATGTGCTAATGCTGGTGACCTCAGCCCAACTATCTGCCGCTCGTGGCCATATGCCTTCCCCCCCACAGCTGTACTCCCTCCCCCCATGGCTGTACTCCCAAGTCCCTCCCCCCGAGGCTGTATTCCTGAGCCACCCCCTGTATTCGTGGCTGTAATCCCGAGTCCTGAACACCCCCCCAGTGTGCACTCATGGCTGTACTCTCAAGTCCCAACCTGCCCCCCCTCCCTGTGCTTGCGGCTGTACTCCCAACTCGAGTCCCCCTATGCTACAGTATACACCAGCACAAGCTGCCTCCTCTCAGGATGCAGGTAGCTTTAGGGGTTGTGGCTGTACTAGGGGCTGGGGCTATACTATGGGCTGGGGCTATACTACAGGCTGGGGCTGTACTAGGGGCTGTGGCTATACTATAGGCTGGGGCTATACTACAGCCTGGGGCTGTACTAGGGGCTGGGGCTGTACTAGGGGCTGTACTATGGGCAGGTGCTGTAATAGGGGCTGTCCTACACTGACACTATGAGCAGTGTCAGTGTAGCGGAAGGCGGAGGCATGTAGCTCTCCAGCCCAGCGCTGCTCTCCTGCTGTGCTTGAAGTGCCGGTATGCCATATCATTAAATACCGGCACACTTCGAGCACTGCTTAACATCATATACCACCACAACCGATTTATTGAGTGGTTTCCAGGAAATATATATTGGCTGGACACTGAGTTGTGGTTATTGCTGAGGCGCCTTTCAGTTATCCATTATATGGGACTGCATAAATAAGTGCTGTGTTAGTAATTAATGTCAGTATCTGCGGCTCTCACCTGGTCGTTGTTTACACTTTTTTTTCTACGGAAAAATAGATATTCTATAGTATGAATTTTGCACATGTGAATGAGATACTGTTGCTTTAATTTAGCAATGTATTATTCATTGTTTAGGATACAATTGAGCTGCTACATATTCTCCATGAGATAGGCTGCTTTTCTTGCATGTTTATATTATTGTCATTTTTATTTTTCCTTTTTTAATAAATTGTATATATATTTATATATGTTTGTATTGCTTTGACTGAGACACACCAGCACAGTATACTCTTCTCTGTTGTATCTCTGGTGAGGTTGGCATACCTCTTTCATACTGCTGCAGGGTGTCTTCAACTGAACAGATCCACACTTGTCTAGTGTTCCATTTATTATTGACTGGGATCCTGAGCGTCAGCATCCCATACCCAACCCGCACAGATCCCACTGATCTGTGTAGTGCTTCTGCTAAACACACTGCTCACAAGCAGGTCTATTCTTTTCAGTCCATATATATGACAGAACACACACATTTACAAACATGAATCCATACAGGGCTGGAACTAGCGGCGGTGCAGCTGGTGCCTTGCACCGGGGCCTGCTGTGGTGCAGGGGCCCATGGCGGCCTGCATCCGACAGTGCCGCTGCCCGCCGACCCAGTCCCCATTAAGTAAATGGTTGGAACCAGAGCTGGCCCGCTTCGGCCGCTCCAGGTCCAACATGACAGTCAGACACCCACCGCGGCCCAAACCCTTGTTATGACATGGCGCGCGTGACGTCATGACGTCACGTGTGCCATGTCATATCAAGGGGCCGGGCTGCTGGAGGGAGAGGATCAAGAGGAGCCATGGATCGAGAGGAGCATCAAGGAAGAGAAGCGGCAAAGGAAACAAGGTAAGTAAGCTGCTGCGGTGGTATGGGCTGGGGGGAGCAAGACTGAGACACACACTGGGGGGGGAGGCTGACACGCTGGGGCTGGGGAGAGCAAGGCTGAGACACGCTGGGGGGGAAAGGCTGACACAATGGGGGGAGCAAGGCTGAGACACACACTGGGGCTGGGTGGGAAAGAGGATAACACACTGGGAGGAGCAAGGCTGAGACACGCTGGGGCTGGGGGGGAAGAAGCTAACACGCTGGGGCTGGGGGGAGCAAGTCTGAGGCACACTGGGGAAGGGGGGGAAAGGCTGACATGCTGGGGGAAGCAAGGCTGAGACACACGGGCTAGGGGGGAAACAGGATGACAAGCTTGGGGGAGCAAGGCTGAGATGCTGGGGCTGGGGGTGAAGAGGCTGACATGCTGGGGGGGAGAATGAGGCTGACACGCTAGGGCTGGGGGGGAGAATGAGGCTGACATGCTGGGGCTGGGGGGAGAATGAGGCTGACACGCTGGGGCTCGACAGACTGGATTTAATGACTGGGGGCAATGAGGGGTGGTGAAAAAACAAGGCTGGGCAGCAGAACAGTCACTGGATTTAATTACTGAGGGGGTGAGGGGTGGTGAAAACATGTTGGGGTGTGGGGTGCCAGGAATGGGTGGGGGACCCAAAGCTTATTCTTGCACCTGGGCCCACCACTCTCTAGTTCCGCCACTGAATCCATACACCATAGAAAAACATGATTCAGTCAAACACGATTCTTAGTAATTTTTTATCTTTGATTGGGAAAGACTCACTCGTGTCCCTGAGATGCCCAGTGTGTTTAAATCTTGGACAGACATGAATGTTAGTAAATTTACCCCCAAAACTGCTACATTGTCATCAGTCAAATGAAAACCTGCTAACCCAATTGATAAATATAAAATGTATTGACATCCGGTATTATAATAACGTAGGGAGGTTTTTTGGCAAACTAAGGTGAAGTTTGAAGTTTCTGTAACGAGCATGAACATATATATATTTCTATACAGGAGTCTTTGAATGCTCACTATACTAACTTGAATAAGTTTGATATTCTTTAAGAAATATGTATATGCTACTCAAAATCAGTGACAAATATAAAATAACAGGTGGTACAGTATAATCAGGGCCGGCCCAAACCTAAATTTTTTGATAAGCGAATATAGATTTTAGCGCCCCTTATATGTATGATAATTGTGTGATTTAAATTTAGATGAAATATTGGATATAAATGTAGATATATCTATAGGCTATAGCTACAGCTATATCCAAAGGCTGCCTTTATGTTACATAAACATTTAATTATGTAGGCATTATGGGGTTAATCATAAATATATGTATGAAGTGATAAAAACTCTTCTATAGCCACAATTTACAGTGCCAATAGGACCATTGCCAAGGCAGCCGTACGATGCTGGCAGGTGCAGTAAGGGCGGCTGGGCTTGCACTTTGCCAGACTAGTGTGAAGACATATACACTTGCATGCATGTATGTGTGTAATATTAAAAAGTGGGAGGCACATATAGAAACCGTTGTAATTCCTACACCGTTCACCTGATTTGGATGTAATTACCCTCAAATTAAATCTGAAAGTCTGCAGTTAAAGCACATCTTGTTTGTTGCATTTCAAAGCCATTGTGGTGGTGAATAGAGGCCAAAATATGATAATTCTGTCAATGTCCCAATATTTATGCACCTGACTGTATATATATATATATATATATATATATATTAGGGGTGAGCGGGTTCGGTTTTACTCGGTTTTACTCGGTTTTTACCGCCACTTTACCGCAATTTCGGCTCGATTTCATTCGCTATCCAAAACACGTGTTCGGCGATAGCCAATAAAAAGATCAGAGTAAAACCGAGTAAAACCGAACCCGCTCACCCCTAATATATATACACATATACACACACATATATGTATATACATATATATATATTTATATACACACACACATAGCATTGACACACAAACATGTGTAAAGACTAGGGGTGAGCGGGTTCGGATTTCTGAAATCCGAACCCCCCCGAGCCCCCCCGATCCGAGTCCGATCCGAATCAGGCTCGACTTTTCCCGCCTGACTCGGATCTGAAATCGAGGCAAAACGTCATCATCCCACCTTCCGAGTCTCGCGGGTTTTGGATCCTATATAAGGTACCCGCGTCGGCGCCATTTTCTCACTCGGCTGTGGACAGTGAAGAGGGAGGGTGGGAGTTAGGGCTGTGTAGTGTAGTGTAGTGTAGTGCTGCTGTTGTCCACTACTTCAAAGTCCTTAGGGGCTGGCTGTGTTGTGCTGTGCTGCTGTTGTTAATAGGGGCTGTGTCCACTACTTCAAAGTCCATAGGGGCTGGCTGGACTGTGTTGTGCAGTCAGTTCTCCATAGGGGCTGTGTCCACTCCAAAGTCCTGTGCAGTGTCCCAGTCCTAAAGGGGTGCTGTAGTGTTGTCCAGGGGGTGCTCTGTCCATCAGGGGTGCTCTCCCCAAGTGCTAAAAAAATAATATATTTTCTGTGTTTGTGAATTGTGTGCGCAGTAGCCGCACGTGCATCAACAAAGTAGTGCCAAGCGTGCGCCTGTGTCATAAGTAAAGGGCCGGCTGGCTTGACCGTTAAGGGTGCTGTAACCCCCGAAAGTACACTCCAGTCCAAACCAAAAAAAAAATTATTTTCTGTGTTTGTGAATTGTGTGCGCAGTAGCCGCATGTGCATCAACAAAGTAGTGCCAAGCGTGCGCCTGTGTCATAAGTAAAGGGCCGGCTGGCTTGACCGTTAAGGGTGCTGTAACCCCCGAAAGTACACTCCAGTCCAAAACAAAAAAAAAATTATTTTCTGTGTTTGTGAATTGTGTGCGCAGTAGCCGCACGTGCATCAACAAAGTAGTGCCAAGCGTGCGCCTGTGTCATAAGTAAAGGGCCGGCTGGCTTGACCGTTAAGGGTGCTGTAACCCCCGAAAGTACACTCCAGTCCAAACCAAAAAAAAAATTATTTTCTGTGTTTGTGAATTGTGTGCGCAGTAGCCGCATGTGCATCAACAAAGTAGTGCCAAGCGTGCGCCTGTGTCATAAGTAAAGGGCCGGCTGGCTTGACCGTTAAGGGTGCTGTAACCCCCGAAAGTACACTCCAGTCCAAACCAAAAAAAAAAATATTTTCTGTGTTTGTGAATTGTGTGCGCAGTAGCCGCATGTGCATCAACAAAGTAGTGCCAAGCGTGCGCCTGTGTCATAAGTAAAGGGCCGGCTGGCTTGACCGTTAAGGGTGCTGTAACCCCCGAAAGTACACTCCAGTCCAAACCAAAAAAAAAATTATTTTCTGTGTTTGTGAATTGTGTGCGCAGTAGCCGCACGTGCATCAACAAAGTAGTGCCAAGCGTGCGCCTGTGTCATAAGTAAAGGGCCGGCTGGCTTGACCGTTAAGGGTGCTGTAACCCCCGAAAGTACACTCCAGTCCAAACCAAAAAAATATTAATTTTCTGTGTTTGTGAATTGTGTGCGCAGTAGCCGCACGTGCATCAACAAAGTAGTGCCAAGCGTGCGCCTGTGTCATAAGTAAAGGGCCGGCTGGCTTGACCGTTAAAGGGTGCTGTAACCCCCGAAAGTACACTCCAGTCCAAACCAAAAAAAAAATTATTTTCTGTGTTTGTGAATTGTGTGCGCAGTAGCCGCACGTGCATCAACAAAGTAGTGCCAAGCGTGCGCCTGTGTCATAAGTAAAGGGCCGGCTGGCTTGACCGTTAAAGGGTGCTGTAACCCCCAAAGTACACTCCAGTCCAAACCAAAAAAAAATTTATTTTCTGTGTTTGTGAATTGTGTGCGCAGTAGCCGCACGTGCATCATCAAAGTAGTGCCAAGTGTGCGCCTGTGTCATAAGTAAAGGGCCTGCTGGCTTGACCGTTAAAGGGTGCTGTAACCCCCGAAAGTACAGTCCAGTCCAAATAAATAAAAAATTTATTTTCTGTGTTTGTGAATTGTGTGCGCAGTAGCCGCACGTGCATCAACAAAGTAGTGCCAAGCGTGCGCCTGTGTCATAAGTAAAGGGCCGGCTGGCTTGACCGTTAAAGGGTGCTATAACCCCCAAAGTACACTCCAGTCCAAACCAAAAAAAAAATTATTTTCTGTGTTTGTGAATTGTGTGCGCAGTAGCCGCACGTGCATCAACAAAGTAGTGCCAAGCGTGCGCCTGTGTCATAAGTAAAGGGCCTGCTGGCTAGACCGTTAAAGGGTGCTGTAACCCCCGAAAGTACACTCCAGTCCAAACCAAAAAAAAAAATATTTTCTGTGTTTGTGAATTGTGTGCGCAGTAGCCGCACGTGCATCAACAAAGTAGTGCCAAGCGTGCGCCTGTGTCATAAGTAAAGGGCCGGCTGGCTTGACCGTTAAAGGGTTCTGTAACCCCCAAAGTACACTCCAAACCAAAAAAATATATATTTTCTGTGTTTGTGACTTGTTTGCACTGTGGCTGCATGTGCATCAACAAAGGAGCAGCGCCAAGCGTGCGCCTGTGTCCCATAAGTAAAGAGCCGGCTGGCTCATTTCTTAAAGGGTGGTGTAACCCACAAAGTGCACTACTCTCCAGCAATAATAAAAAAATATTTTCTGTGTTTGTGTGCGCTTTAGCCGCACGTATATATATCAATATAACATAAATGGAGGACCAAACTTTCTCCGATAAAAATAAAATAGAGAAAGATCAAGAACCACTTCCTCCTAGTGCTGTTGCTGCTGCTGGGAGTTGTTCATCATCCCAGAGAGGAAGTAGGAACATCACTACTTTTACTAAACAATTGACCCTCCAACAGTCCCTAGCGATGAGGATGAAGTACGACAGCAGTCATCCTGAAGCAAAACATATAACTGAGGCCTTGACTGCTATGTTGGTGTTAGACGTGCGTCCGGTATCCGACATTAGTGCAGTGGGATTTAGACAATTGATGGAGGTAGTGTGTCCTCGGTTCCAAATCCCGTCTAGATTCCACCTGCATCCTCAAAGCAGCAGCGACAAGCGTGCGTCTGTCTGTTAAAGGGTGGTGACACCCTCAAAGTGTGCTACACAAACAATTAAAATATTGTTCTTTTTTTTTCTGTCTTTGTGAATTGTGTGGGCTGTAGCCGCACCTGCATCCTTAAAGCAGCAGCGACAAGCGTGCGTCTGTCTGTTAAAGGGTGGTGTAACTGTCAAAGTGCTCCAAAAAATAAAAAACTATTTTTTTAATGTGTTTGTGACTTGTGTGCGATGTAGCCGCACTTGCATCCTCAAAGCAGCAGCGACAAGCGTGCGTCTGTCTGTTAAAGGGTGGTGACACCCTCAAAGTGTGCTACACAAACAATACAAATATTCTTCTTCTTTTTTCTGTCTTTGTGAATTGTGTGGGCTGTAGCCGCACCTGCATCCTTAAAGCAGCAGCGACAAGCGTGCGTCTGTCTGTTAAAGGGTGGTGACACCCTCAAAGTGTTCTACACAAACAATTAAAATATTGTTCTTTTTTTTTCGGTCTTTGTGAAATGTGTGGGCTGTAGCCGCACCTGCATCCTTAAAGCAGCAGCGACAAGCGTGCGTCTGTCTGTTAAAGGGTGGTGTAACTCTCAAAGTGCTCCAAAAAATTAAAAAACTATTTTTTTAATGTGTTTGTGACTTGTGTGCGATGTAGCCGCACTTGCATCCTCAAAGCAGCAGCGACAAGCGTGCGTCTGTCTGTTAAAGGGTGGTGACACCCTCAAAGTGTGCTACACAAACAATAAAAAAATTCTTCTTCTTTTTCTGTCTTTGTGAATTGTGTGGGCTGTAGCCGCACCTGCATCCTTAAAGCAGCAGCGACAAGCGTGTGTCTGTCTGTTAAAGGGTGGTGACACCCTCAAAGTGTGCTACACAAACAATTAAAATATTGTTCTTTTTTTTTCTGTCTTTGTGAATTGTGTGGGCTGTAGCCGCACCTGCATCCTTAAAGCAGCAGCGACAAGCGTGCGTCTGTCTGTTAAAGGGTGGTGTAACTCTCAAAGTGCTCCAAAAATAAAAAACAATTTTTTTAATGTGTTTGTGACTTGTGTGCGATGTAGCCGCACTTGCATCCTCAAAGCAGCAGCGACAAGCGTGCGTCTGTCTGTTAAAGGGTGGTGACACCCTCAAAGTGTGCTACACAAACAATAAAAATATTCATCTTCTTTTTTCTGTCTATGTGAATTGTGTGGGCTGTAGCCGCACCTGCATCCTTAAAGCAGCAGTGACAAGCGTGCGTCTGTCTGTTAAAGGGTGGTGACACCCTCAAAGTGTGCTACACAAACAATAAAAATATTCTTCTTCTTTTTTCTGTCTATGTGAATTGTGTGGGCTGTAGCCGCACCTGCATCCTTAAAGCAGCAGCGACAAGCGTGCGTCTGTCTGTTAAAGGGTGGTGACACCTCAAAGTGTTCTACACAAACAATTAAAATATTGTTCTTTTTTTTCGGTCTTTGTGAAATGTGTTGGCTGTAGCCGCACCTGCATCCTTAAAGCAGCAGCGACAAGCGTGCGTCTGTCTGTTAAAGGGTGGTGTAACTCTCAAAGTGCTCCAAAAAATAAAAAACTATTTTTTTAATGTGTTTGTGACTTGTGTGCGATGTAGCCGCACTTGCATCCTCAAAGCAGCAGCGACAAGCGTGCGTCTGTCTGTTAAAGGGTGGTGACACCCTCAAAGTGTGCTACACAAACAATAAAAATATTCTTCTTTTTTCTGTCTTTGTGAATTGTGTGGGCTGTAGCCGCACCTGCATCCTTAAAGCAGCAGCGACAAGAGTGCGTCTGTCTGTTAAAGGGTGGTGACACCCTCAAAGTGTGCTACACAAACAATTAAAATATTGTTCTTTTTTTTTCGGTCTTTGTGAAATGTGTGGGCTGTAGCCGCACTTGCATCCTCAAAGCAGCAGCGACAAGCGTGCGTCTGTCTGTTAAAGGGTGGTGTAACCCTCAAAGTGTGCTCCACAAACAATAAAAATATTCTTTTTTTTTTTCTGTCTTTGTGAATTGTGTGGGCTGTAGCCGCACTTGAATCCTCAAAGCAGCAGCGACAAGCGTGTGCGTCTGTCTGTTAAAGGATTACATCGGTGACAGCATCCAAGTAGGCATGTCAGACAGTCTCTACCTGTACTGGCAGGAAAAAGAAGCAATTTGGAGGTCCCTGTACAAACTGGCTCTATTTTACCTGAGTTGCCCCCCCTCCAGTGTGTACTCCGAAAGAGTGTTTAGTGCAGCCGGGAACCTTGTCAGCGAAAGGCGTAGGAGGTTGCTTCCACAAAATGTGGAGAAGATGATGTTCATAAAATGAATTATCAACTCTTCCAGGGAGACCAGCCTCCAGAACGTACAGAGGGACCTGTGGTTCCAGCAGGGACGAATTAATACTCTGTGAGGATGAGGATGTACACACTGAAGAGGGTGAGGAATCGGTTGATGAGGAGGATGAGGATGACATCTTGCCTCCGTAGAGCCAGTTTGTGCAGGGACAGATAAATTGCCAGCTTGTTTTGTGGGGGCCCAAACGAACCAATCATTTCAGCCACAGTTGTGTGGCAGACCCTGGCGCTGAAATGATTGGTTTGTTAAAGTGTGCATGTCCTGTTTATACAACATAAGGGTGGGTGGGAGGGCCCAAGGACAATTCCATCTTGCACCTCTTTTTTTTCTTTGCATTATGTACAGTTTGGGGCCTAGTTTTTCAATGCCATCCTGTCTGCCACTGCAGTTTCACGCCTAGATGGGTCACGTGTTTGTGCCGCCCACTCGTGTCGCTTAGCATAGTCATCCAGCTACCTCGGTGCAACCTTTTGGACATAAAAACACTATTGTGAGGTGTGAGGTATTCAGAATAGACTGGAAATGAGT
The DNA here is from genome assembly GCA_031769625.1 of Taudactylus pleione. NCBI lineage: Eukaryota > Metazoa > Chordata > Amphibia > Anura > Myobatrachidae > Taudactylus > Taudactylus pleione. The sequence continues at coordinate 16,327,362 of JAUIMM010000115.1, read as the reverse complement.
GGAAATTAAGGTTATTGAGGTTAATAATAGCATAGGAGCAGAAAAACCTACAAATTCTGTGATTTTAGCTGTTTTTATGCTTTTTTTCAAAAAAATACAGATCCAAAACACAAAACCCAGAACCCAAAACACGGAAGGGTGGTTTTGGCAAAACCAATCCAGATCCAAAACACGAAGAAAGATCCAGATCCAAAACCAAAACACAAAACACGAAAAGTGGCCGGTGCACACCCCTAGTAAATACACAGCAATACAGTCCAGGGGCAGGCACAGAATTTGGAAGAGGGGACATTCCATATGATTGATTTGGGGGGAGGACTTTTTAAATGATGTGACATAGCCAGCTGCAGAGCTGGACTGAGTAAATGTATTCCAGGCTGTCCACACAGATTTACAGGACTGGCTACCCTAACAAAAAAAATGTTTTATAAATTAAGACATATTGTACACCGCCTGAACAGATAGGAAACAGTATTGAAATGATAATATAGATCCTGGGTACGTACTCTAGATGTTACTCTCCAGCCAGGTATGAGGAGGTCTCCACTGTTGAGAGATCGGTCGCCTGTCAGGTTCTACAGTAGCCGACGGGGACCCTTCTGGCCTGATTTCAGCCGTGACTGGCTGCCACTTAAAGGCGCCATGGGAACTGGGAGGAGCAGCACGCTGCAGCAGCTCCGCTGGACTCATCACTCTCTCACTTCAAGGAACTGCCGCGCATGCGCAGCAGTTCCGATCTCTGCCCGTTATGGAGCTTCAAGTACGGCGACCTGAGGAGATGGAGACCAAAGCTTTCCATCTCGCAAGAAATATATATATATTTGGTGCTGTCACAGCGATAATCAGCCCGGCAGGGGGGGAGTTCTAGGGGGGCTCTAGCATACGCCAGCCACGGCTCCCATCTCACTCTACACCACCGCGCTCCCACCCCAGCCAGGCTGGTAGCGTGATGTGCCTGTGACCTTGCGAAGTGACGTCATGACGTCATGTCGCCTAATACGAGCAATCGGACAGCCACCCCCTTTACAACCGAGGTGCAGCTGTGTCACAGTGACACAGACTGCACATGGTCTGCTGCTGGCTGTATTATTTAAGTAATATATCAGCATGGTCGCGGCCACGGCGCCCTTCACTATGTGGCGCCCTACGCGGCCGCGTACCATGCGTAATTATAGAACCGGCCCTGAGTATAATATAATGATATGTCCGCTAGAAACAGCCCATGAGATACGATAAACACGTTTGTGTTGCATCTGTAAAAAATATTTGAGCATTATACCTGAAAATAATAGTAATTCAAAGTGCATCTGATTTACACTATGGGCCTGATTCAGAGAAGGCGTGCAATACTGTCCACCAAAATGTAAATGCTGTATGAAATACATACCCCTTTGCTGCATTTGTGGTCGTCCATAGACACTGTCTCGGATCACCATCGCAACTATCACGACCGATGGTTGCTCCATTGGACAGGCTGCGTAAGCTGAAGCCTGGCCTGTTCCTGGTCACCTGTGAGGCCAGGAAATCTGCCTCCACCAACGCAGACCTTGGACTCATCCCTCCCACAAAACGGGGGTGACATGCTCCTGTTTCCACTGCTCAGTGTCCGTGCCCTTTCTTTTGTTTAATATTTGTTTTACAGATGGACTACAGTTGCCAGAAGGCTCTTACTGTCTGGGCATGCTGGAACTTGTGGTTTGACAAGTGCCATCATGCTGGGCAGACTTGCTGAGACCTGTAGGCCACCTGTATGAAACTATGGGGGAGATTTATTGAAGCATGGAGAGAGATTGAGTGAAGAGAGATAAAGTACCAAACTATCAGCTCCTGTCATTTTTCATATACAGTCTGTAAAATGACAGTTAGGAGCTGATTGGTTAGTACATAGGGGGATATGTTTCAAATCTTGGAGAGAGATTCTCCAATTCCCAAGGGATTCCAGTTACACTACCAGGCTGTTTCAGCTTGGTGATGGTTATTGGAAAATAGTGGGATCCCAACACCATTTTACCTCTATTTTCCAATACTGCCTAGGCTCAGAGGCCCATGGTTGGTTATGCATTTAGGGGGAACCCATGCATTTATTTCACTATTTGTAACTATTTTTACACATCTTGAGCTCACTTTTAGGCTTGCTTCTCTGATCACATTGAACCTCTTCTTTGTAGGTACCCACAACTGAATGCCAAAAGGCCTAGACCTGTGGTACCACACTTGTGGCACCACGCTTGTGGCAGGTGATTTTGGGTTAAGCTCTGCACAGATCACTATATTCAAAAAATAAAAAAGATATGGCAGCATATCTCGATTAGCTTATTATATCACATTGCCAGGCTAAACACACAGTGGCGGGCTGGGCCGGGGGGTAGGGTGCCATGTGCCCCCCGGGCCGCAGTGTCATGCGGGCCGCGGGCCAGTGCAGTCTGTGTCACTGTGACACAGACTGCACCGCGTGTGTAGCGCTGACCGGACGGTCAGCGCTACACACGCTGCTTACAACAAACACACAACAAACACACAGCTGCCGGAGCCGGCGGCTGTGTGTTTGTCAGTGTAGCGCTGACCGAACGTCAGCGCTACACTGACAAACACACAGCCGCCGGCTCCGGCAGCTGTGTGTTTGTTGTAAGCAGCAGCCAATGAGAGTCTGTCAGACTCTCATTAGCTGCTGCTGCGCCCACTGCGGGAGCCGCTCCATCTTCCGGCTCCCGCAGTGGGCAATGGGAGAGGCGTCATGATGTCATATGACGTCTCTCCCATAATGCAGAGCGGCCCGGCCCGGGAGGACAGACGGAGGAGCAGATGGCGGCGGCGGGAGCGGGGATTCAGGTAAGTGGTTTTTTTTATTTTGTTTTTTATATTACGTGTGTCTACTGGGGGGGGGGTGTCTGGCACTACTGGGGCACTACAAAGGGGGGACTATTACTACTGGGGCATTACAAGGGGGGTGGGGGACTACAACTACTGGGGGCACTACAAGGGGGGGACTACTACTACTGGGGGCACTACAAGTGGGGACTACTGCTGGGGGCCCTCCAAGTGGGAGGGGACTACTACTACTGGGGACTACTACTACTGGGGGCACTATAAGGGGACTACTACTACTGGGGGCACTACAAGGGGGGTGGGGGACTACTACTACTGGGGACTACTAATACTGGGGACACTACAAGGGGGGGACTACTACTACTGGGGACACTACAAGGGGGGGACTAGTACTACTGGGGGCACTACAAGGGGGGGACTACTACTAATGGGGGCACTACAAAGGGGGGGACTACTACTACTGGGGGCACTGCAAATGGGGGGACTACTACTACTACTGGGGGCACTACAAATGGGGGGACTACTACTACTGCGGGCACTACAAGGGGGGACTACTACTGGGGGCACTACTGGAGGCCTGCATAAGGGTGTTCTCTCCTGTGGCACACGGGGGCACTGCATATGGGCACTACGACAGGGGGCTGCCCTAATCTTTATTTTTACCTTACATTAATCCCACATGGACCCGCCTCCTCCCTGGAACACTGGAGGGGGGGGCGCCGTAGCACGCATATTCTTCGGACACACATGCTACTCCTCTGCCAGGGCCGCCTGCATGCATTTGCCCCCCAGGCTAAAAGTTGCCAGCCAGCCCCTGTAAACACAGCTGCTACAGGCTGGTGCATAATCAAAAGAGGTCAACACAAAACCAAATGCCTTCTCCATAAATAGAGCACGGAGGTTCAGTTAAGAAAAACAGTGGAGGCCAGTAATGGTTGACAGTATTTTAAGATTTCTTCAGTGTCTGGTTCATGTTTCATGTCTCAGTCTTCTGCTGACTCTCATCTTTCCAACCGTGACTGCTTTATTGTTAGCTGCTGATAATACTGCTATATTTACAATAGCCACATACAGTTTTCTTTAACAGCAACTACAATTGTTATTCCACTACCTTAAGCTGGGTACACACTTAACGATGTGTACCCAGCACAATGTCGTCCGCAGCGGGTCCCGGTGGAGGTGCCGGCACCGGCAAGTGTGTACACACTTGCCGATGCCAGCAGCGGAGGAACGACAGCGGGGGCCATGCTGCATTCGGCCCTCCCGCTGCCGATATCACCCATGGGACCTGCATGCAGGTACGACGGATGATGTCGCTGACGAAGCGTGGGAACGTGCATCATCAGCGACATAGTTGGTACACACTGCCTGATGTGTACGATATGTCATCCGATCCGCCACATCGGTCGACATATCGTCTAGTGTTTACTCGGCTATTTCACACATCACGGTTTTCACCAGCCGGCAAAAAACTGTCCAAAGCCGGAATTTTTTCGTGCTGGCAATCAGTTCCTTTCACATGCAATGGCTTTGAGCTGTTTTTAATGTTGTGGTTAGTTATGTTAATGTAGTAGGCATGTGCAGTAGCAGCCGCAGATGGAGCTGTGGGCAGGTACAAGGTAAAAAATAAGCTGGTATGTGTGAAAAGAAACATTGTAAATTGTGCTTCATTGACTTGCAGTGACGGCACGGATACGGCACAGCAGCCGTCCTGGTCAGTGGATATTCCCGGCCATAACACAGCGACTGTGCCGTGTCCATGCCATCTGAAAAGACCCATCCGTTTACATACTTAATTACATTTTCTACACAGCAAGAAAAAGGCAGGTTTTTGTCAGCTGGTGAGAACCAGCATGTGTGAAATAGCCCTTAGATTGGAAGCTTATACAAGCAGAGCCATTTTGCCTTGTAGTTTCATGTCATGTACAGTGCTGTACATTATCTTGGTGCTATCGAAGTAAAAGATACTAATTGTTTTTTGTGTGATATTGTGCATCCAAAATGTAATTTGCACATGCATTTAACACACAAAGGGCTCTATTTATCAACATTATTTTTACTAAAATAATGTGAAAAAGGGTGTTTTCACACCCTTTTCACATTATTTTAGTATCACCTATAGTTATTACAGGGCAATTGGAGTAGAATTCGTAAAATTCTACTCCAAGCCCTAAGTATCACTTATTTTTAGTAAAGCAGATCGCATTTCCCATAACTGTAATGGGAAATGTGATCTGACCATAGTTGCTAAAAATAAATGTGAAAAAAATACTGGGGAAAGCCCTGTGATAATAACCAGGGTCTCCCCCGGTTACCGGCCTCCTGTCCTGCTCTAACGGGGAGAGCAGAGCCGGGAGTCGGTCCCAGTAATCAGCTGTGTGGTCTAAACAGACCGCAAGCTGATTACTGTAAAAAAAAAGAAAAAAAAAATAGTAAAAAAAATATTACTTACCTGACTCCAGGGACCGGTGATCGGGCCTCTGGTGATGACTCCCCTCCGGTCAGCTGGTCTCCCACAGTGCACTGATGCCTGGTCATCAGGTGATCGGGCCCCAGTGCAGTATGGGAGATCACCTGACTGGAGGAATGGAGATCATCCCCGGAGGCCTGGAGCATGCAGGTAAGTGTAAGTAAGGGAGAGGGGGATCACGGGGGGGTCCAGGATCACGGGGGCGGGGCTTAGTGCCAGGGGCGGGGCTTAGCGCCAGAGGGGGGGTAGCAGCGGCGACCGGTTGGCGCATGCGCAGGCACTTAATCAAGGTATTTTTTACGAAAATCCCGTGATAAGGCTCCGAAGGGGATTAGCAGGGACAGAGCTTTATCGCAAGCTCTGTCCCTGCAAGGGATTTGTAGTAAATCCCTGTGATATTGCGAATTCACTCGGTAATATCACACTACAATCTGCATTATCAATGCGGATTGTAGTAAATAGAGCCCAAAAACACTTGCCCATGAGCCATAAATTTGCTATTCTAGTTCATTTTTCTTTTACAGTTATTTTATTTCAAAATGATGGAGATTTATGTAATTTCATTCTTTATATAATGGAGTTTTCTTTTAACAAATGGCACAATCATGGATGTGTTAACTCGTCCATTTTATATTTCATTATTTACTTTAATCTAAATACTTATATTTTTATTAAAATTATTTTTAGTAATTGTGGCAACCCTTGTTTCTGGTTACATGATTGATTTTTATTTTAGCAGTTTATATCCTGCTCTCTCTCTCTATCACACAGATTTGCCTTGTTGTCGTTACTTTTGACTGATCACATACCGACATGCTTTTAATGCATCTCACTTATATTCACAGCTGCAAGGATGACTTTAGCAGGGAATAAAATGAGCATGTGAATTGATCCAAACATAAGGACTGTGATAATCTGAGTTTACTCACTGTGTATATTTTATAAGAAGCAGAATGCATGGAAAATCAATCCTGGTGTTGTGTAGGATTTATACTTGTCAGCCTCCATTGCGTGACTGTCTGCAGGGAATTGTTGGGTTTATTTATTAGCTAATTGATGCTGTATGAGCTGAAAATACTTTTTTTCCAGACTGCTTGCATTGTTTTGTGCTTCTTTTATTAGAAAAGAAAACATTGCTTGCTTGGCAGTTAAATACAATGGGGCCTATTTATCAATATTATTTTTACTAAAAATAATGTAAATAAGGATGTTTTCACACCCATTTCACATTATTTTAGTACCACATAAATTTATTATTATTATTCCAATCCCTTCAATTCACATATTTTTAGTAAGTAGATCACATGTAATGGGAAATGTGATCTGCTCAGATTACTAAAAATAAAATGTTAAAAATACCGGGAAGCCCTATGACAATAACACTACCTAGAGATGGTGTTATTGGGGCTTCCCCCGGTTCTCCGACTACTGTTCTGTTCAGGCAGCACAGCGCAGGGAGCGGGGGCCCCAGTGATCAGCTTTGTGGTCTAAATACTATAAAATAAATAGCTAAAAAGAAAAACACTTACCTGTATCCAGAGACCGGTGCTCCGGTGAGGTCCTCTGGGGTTCCGATCAGCTGGTCTCTGTGCTCCTGCACTGTGACCCTGGTCAGCTGCTCTATAGAGCAACTGACCGGGGTCACAGTGCAGGAGCCAGGAAACCAGCTAACCAAAGCCCCAGAGGACATCACCGGAGCACTGATCACTGAAGTAAGTGTAAGTGAGCGGGGGGTGGGTGGTTGCGGTATCCGCAGTTCTGAGGGGGGGTGCGGGTGGCCGCAGGTGTAGGAAGGCGATCGCGGGGAAGGGGGTTGGAGAGTCGGCACGGACACCTTCTCACTGTATTTTTTGCGAAAAGTACAGTGAGAAGGCTGTGTCCCTTCAAGGGATTTTTGACAAATCCCTGTGATATTTCCTAAATTCACAATGCACTGTGAATTTAGGCAAAAATATCACACTACAACCGCATTTCAAATGCGGATTGTAGTAAATAGGGCCCAATGTGTCTGCTTTTAACAAATGGTTTAAGCCAACAGCTTTAAGCATTTCAAATAATGAGCTTGGTATTTAGATACATGGAAACCTAGCATTGGACGTTCTATTATATAGCTAATACAAAATTCAGTACTAAAGTACACATAAAAAGCAAATCATTTATGAATAAAAACCTAATACTGTGGACTGGAGTTGTGATGTAATAGATTTTTCTGTAAAAAAATAGGTAAATCATACACACAGTATGAACATAATAATCAGCTTTTAGATTCTTTTGCCATTACTTAATCATATAGATAATGATATACATAATGAACTATCCACAGTATGGTGATTGATCCTTTTTGACCAATTATGTATGACAGTCAATTTTACACTTAACTGTGCAGAAATATATTCCACAGAATTTAAGTATCCACATAGCTTAAGTAAAGGTGGAATTTATCTCCTGCAAAGGCTAATAAATGCTGCAGACTACACAGTCCACATTATTCTCAACAGGGGCAGCTCCAGGGGTCGGAGCACCCTGTGCCGGCCCCCTCCTGAGTGCCCTATGTTCGCGCGTGAAAATGAGGGCATGGCCTAATTACCATAAATAAATACGCCCCAAATAACATCAGGCTAGGGGGAGCTTCACTAGCTGGGCTTCCCGCAGCCCTCTCCCGTCACTGAATGGATGCCGCGCACATGCATCCATTCAGAGTCTACGGGGTCTGGCACCACCGCATAGCTGTGGCGGTGGGAGTCCCCAACCTCCCGATTTAACCACCCGCGGGCCACCCGCGGGCCACTTCGGTCCACGGGATGTTGGGGAGAGGTGCGCCCTTTATGGGTGGCGCCCCTATGCGACCGCCCAGGTCGAACACCCCTAGAGCCGGCCCTGATTCTCAATGGGGTCTGTGGTCTATGCAATATTTACAAGCTCTGAAAAGTGTATATGTTGAGCTGTATGTGGTGAATGCAATAAAGTAAAAAAATGAAAATATAAAACCAAAATCTGATTTATATTTTTAGTAGGAATAAGCAGTACGGCTCTACTCGGTTCTTTTTGACAAATTAGCACAAGTTTGGATTTACCTTATTGGCTTTCCAAAATATATGAAAGCTGGATAGCCAATAATATGCCGTTTTTCAGATCTAAATGTAACAAAGTAGAACCGCACTGCTTATCCCTAACTACCAGCACATGATGTAAACAGATAACATATGAATGCTTGATGTGTAAAATGAGTCGGCCTTTGAGATTTGAGGGCCTGCTTCTGGACTGGCTCTCATAGTTATCTCACAGTTAGCTGCTGTGTGATCTGAAGGGAGCCTGCCGAAGACAGCACAGCACATAAATTGTGCTTTAATAAAATGGTCTTTCCACAGTGCGGTAACCTTGTCGTTTTTGCTAACTACATAATGTGAAAAGAACTATGGGACCTATTTATTAATTATTATATGCTGGATATACCCCTGAAAACACCTGTTTAGGAGGGAACCCGCAAATAATAAGTATCCCCGAATGTATGTAGCTGGGCACCACAGCAGATATCAGAAATATCTGCTGCAATCTCCCATTTTAGCTCTTAAAAGCAGCTCCCAGCTTGCAGGGGTGGGTTCCCTTTGAATCTCCTGTCCCCGCGAGTGTATTTTTATACATTCAGGTGAATCATAATTATATTGACACAAATAGCAGCAATAACATATGCTGATACCAGAAGAAATATAAGCACAAGCAGCTAGGGCCTGCTGGAGCCTCAAGATTATGCACTCAACTAATGTTAAATAAACACACACAGTGGGCTTCCAAAGGGCTTTCATGTAAACTCCCCCAAGCCCTCGTTTACCATTTTATTACTATTCAACAAAACAAGAAATAGTGCCTTGGATAGCGCTAATTGTAGATGAAGCCTTATATTAGGAAGGGAAACATACATAAAATACCCATCCAGTAAAAATAAAATGATATCATTTATTCAAACAAAATAATTTAAAAACAAGAAGAATAAAAACATGGACATAAAAGAGGAATCGGGATCCAAGATGTCAAAGTCTCACCAAATGGAGATGCTGCGGTGGGCTAGTGCTAAAGATTAGCAAAGGGTTCCAGGCCAGAATTAGCTTGGTACCACCGCAGAAAGCTTTTAATAGTCCAAATGATGGCAGGATCCCAAAAGAAGTTCCTCCTGGTTCACAAACTTGCACCTCCTGCAACGCGTTTCGGACCTCTCAGGATCCTTCCTCAGGCAAAGGTAGTTTGTGTTTGAAAGACAAATCCTATTTATCCCCTGCAATGGTTTCTTATTGGTGCTCCAATTCCCGCTTTTTTTGTGGCAAACATTACAACGACGTCACTTCCGGTCTTCACCGGAAGCTGCATGCGTTCCATCTATGACAACTTCCTGGAAAAAATGAAAGTAATGTGCGTTCCATAGCGTGATCATTGTTCTCTCTATTGCCGCTCAAACAGTTGCTAGTGGATGAATACCGGGCTCCAATCGCGGCCATCTTTGTAGGGTTTTTCTGCGGACTTGGAGTATTCATTAGATGTGTTCCACTTATTACAAAGCTATGCCGTACTTGGTATTCTGGCAGAGTCCATCCCTCTCTCAGTGGAACACAATTGAACACCGCTCCCAGCAGCAAAAGAACCATAAATAGATAAAAAAGAAGGTATAATAATTAATAAAAAACATTAGAATGATAAAAACCTACAAATATATAAAATTAGTCTAAACACCATTTCAGTTCAAAATCAAGGTTTAAGCCTTTCGGCGAAAGTGTATCCAAATTAAAAATCCACTTCATTTCACTGGTGGCCAGACGTTTTTCCATATCCTTTGACCGCCGATGTGGTTTGATCACTTGGATACCAAAATTTTTTTTTATATGATTTTCATTCTTATCATGAATTTTTAAGAAATGGTCTGAGAAAGAATGTGTACTTAAACCCTTCCAGATATTATAAATATGTTTGGCCATTCTTAATTTAAGGTTCCTGGTAGTCCTACCAACATAAAACAAGCCGCATGTACATTCTAGAAGATATACAACATATCTTGAATGGCATGTAATAAAATCCTTTATATTATGTGTGGTGCCATTCATTGTAAACTCAGTAATTTTTTTGATCATATTAGTTGATGCGGTGGTTCTACACATTAATCAGCTACCACACCTATGAAAACCTTTACTTCTTTCGCTGAATTGTTTTTTTTCAGGCAAGACACTCCTAACTAATTTGTCCTTAAGGGATGGAGCCCTTCTATATATATGAACTGGTTTTATGGGTAGTACTTCACCTAGAACAGGATCATTTTTAAGTACGTCCCAATATTTCCTAATAATTTTCTCAATTTGTTTATGGTGGGCACCATATTGTGTGATAAACACCCACTCATAATTGTTTTTGTTAGTTTGGGATTTTTTGGATTTATCTTTTAGGAGGTCTTCTCTCTTAACCTCTCCTATTTGTTGCTTAGCATTCATCAACAAGGAGTCAGAATAACCTTTTACTTTAAATCTTTCAGTAATTTCCTCAATTTGTAAATTTAAAGTGCTTTCATTTGTGCAGTTTCTCTTTAGTCTTTTAAATTGGCCCAATGGTATATTCTCAAGCCATCTATTATGATGTTCACTATTAGCTGCGATATAGGAATTGGAATCAGTCACCTTTGTGTGGGTTTTCGTACAAATCTTTCCATCATCAATATAAATGACTAGATCTAAAAAAGACCAATTCAGTCTTACTAATATTAAAAGTCAAATTAATATTAAAACTATTTGTATTTAAAATCTCACAAAAATTATTAAGATGGATAAATTCCCCTCTCCAGATAAAAAGTACATCATCAATAAAACACAACCAGGACACCAGGTTTGCCCCACCTCCTTTTATTGGGTCTATAGTTAAAGTTTCCCAGTAGGCCATAAAGAGGTTAGCATAACTAGGGGCAAACCTGGTGCCCATCATAGTACCCAATATTTGTAAATAAAATGTACCATTAAAATAAAAGTAATTGTTTTTTAAAATAAACAAAATAGCTTCTAGGATGAATACTTTTAAATCTTCACTATAAGCACTTTGGTCCATAAAATACTTAACAGCCTGTAGTCCTTTTTCTTCTTCAATTATAGTATATAAGGTACTCACATCGGCGGAAATTAAATAACAGTCCTCATTCCAATTGATTTGATTTATTTTTCTTAAAATATCACCAGTATCTTTTAAGTACACATTAGTCAATAAGATTAATGGTTGCAAATAAAAATCAACCAATGCTGACAGATTTGAGGTTAAACTGTTTGTGCCCGATATTATCGGGCAGCCTGGTGGTTTAGTCGCATGTTTATGGATTTTTGGCAAAATGTAAATAGTTGCGACACTAGGATTTTCTATATTAATGAAATCCATTTTGTTTTTACTCAAAACCCCCTTTTCAAAGGCTTTTTTTGTAAACAACAACAATAATTTAGAAAAATTTTGGGTGGGATCACCCTTTAATTTTTTATATGTAGATTGGTCATTTAATTGTCTATTTATTTCATTTAAATAATCCTCTTTATTCATTAGCACCACACTTCCACCTTTATCAGCTGGTTTAATTATGAAATTATCATCTATCCTCAAAGTATCTATCGCTAAAAATTCCTTCTTAGTTAAATTTTGCTTTTTACAGGGTCTAACACCTTTTAAATCTTTACTCACCAATGAAGCAAAACACTCTAGGTTTCCACTTTTAACATGTTTTGGATAAAACTTAGATGTCGGTTTAAAAGGGTTTTTTGAAACACTCATATTGTCGCCATTATCCTTTTCACTGTTTTGCATAAGAAATTTTTTTTTTATACTGAGTTTTCTGATATACTTTTCCAAATCAATGAAAAGTTCAAAATCATTAACTTTTGCTGTAGGAGTGAATTTTAATCCTTTTTTTAAAACTTTCATTTCAGTTTCATTTAGATTATGGTTACTTCAATTAAAAACCTTTCCTTCTACAGGTATAGTACTTGTAACATGATCTCTTATTTGTTGAGATGTTGATTTTTTTTTTTTGACCCCTCCTCTTCTACCTCTAATAGTTTTTTTCCCTTTTTTGTTATTTATTCTCTCCTCGGGATCCAAGGGTCCCACTCTAAAAAAGAAGAAGATGATCTTCCATCGGTTTGGTCTCCTTTTAAGGGATCATACCTATTGTGAACTGGGACTTTGTAATCCATCTCATTATTTGATCTCCACTGATGGAAATTTATTTTATTTCTCATTGATAAATCTCTATTATTTCTTTTTTGTCCTTCCCATCTATGGCTATTCAATTTTTTCCATCTATATGGATCCCTGGATGTCCTATTAGTTGGAATTTGAAACAGTGGGGTTTTATTATGGGAGTTTGGTTGAAATTCTTTCCTCTTTCCTCCCTTTGACACCTGTTTAGGAGTTTTAAATGTATTTATTCTCTCATCTTTTTGAATTTCTATATCCCGTTTTGTGGTGTCTCTAAGGAATATTTTTATTTTTTTATTTTTTAATTCTCTAGTGTTTTTTTCCAATTTTCTATAATCTTATTTTCTCTTTCCTTTATATATTCTGAATCATGGAAAAGTTCTAGAAGAATTTTTAGTGAATCTATTTCTTTATTTATAAATTAAGAATGGCCGAACATATTTATAATATAAGGAAGGGTTTAAGTACACATTCTTTCTCAGACCATTTCTTAAAAATTCATGATACGAATGAAAATCATCTAAAAAAAATATTTGGTATCCAAGTGATCAAACCACATTGGCGGTCAAAGGATATGGAAAAACGTCTGGCCACCAGTGAAATGAAGTGGATTTTTAATTTGGATACACTTTCACCAAAAGGCTTAAACCTTGCTTTTGAACTGAAATGGTTTTTAGACTAATTTTATATATTTGTAGGTTTTTATCATTCTAATGTTTTTTATTAATTATTATACCTTCTTTTTTATCTATTTATGGTTCTTTTGCTGCTGGGAGCGGTGTTCAATTGTGTTCCACTGAGAGAGGGATGGACTCTGCCAGAATACCAAGTACGGCATAGCTTTGTAATAAGTGGAACACATCTAATGAATACTCCAAGTCCGCAGAAAAACCCTACAAAGATGGCCGCGATTGGAGCCCGGTATTCAACCCCTAGCAACTTTTTGAGCGGCAATAGAGAGAACAATGATCGCGTGAAGACCAGAAGTGACGTCATTGTAATGATTGCCGTGAAAAAAGCGGGAATTGGAGCACCAATAATAAACCATTGCAGGGGATAAATAGGATTTGTCTTTCAAACACAAACTGCCTTTGCTTGAGGAAGGATCCTGAGAGGTCCAAAATGCGTTGCAGGAGGTGCAAGTTTGTGAACCAGGAGGAACGTCTTTTGGGATCCTGCCATCATTTGGACTATTAAAAGCTTTCTGCGGTGGTACCGAGCTAATTCTGGCCTGGAACCCTTTGCTAATCTTTAGCACTAGCTCACCACAGCATCTCCATTTGGTGAGACTTTAACATTTTGGATCCCGATTCCTCTTTTATGTCCATGTTATTATTCTTCTTGTTTTTAAATTATTTTGTTTGAATAAATGATATCATTTTATTTTTACTGGATGGGTATATTATGTATATTTCCCTTCCTAATATAAGGCTTCATCTACAATTAGCACTATCCAAGGCACTATTTCTTGTTTTGTTGCATTCTTGTGAAGTTGGTATTACTTCATTCCTTGTGTGTTTGGGAGCTGCAGAATTGTATTTCTTGCACAATTTAAGGGTTACTCACCTTTTGAAATTTTCTATTGCACTTTTGATAATACCAGAGTACCTTTAGTGCTGCAAGAATATGTTTGCCTATCGTGAAACTAGATTACAATATGTAAAAGATGTTTTTACCTTGGACGATAATTTTGATGCTAACGTTATTGATGAAGATTTGTCATCCATTATGAATAAATTAGAGACCTGTATGCTTAAAGAAAACCACTTTTGGTGGGAAATTATGACTCTGGAACATTACCAGAGTAGACAGATTATACCCAGTTGGTTATTTATAAATAAGGAAAAGTCTTTTGGTAAACACAAAGAAGGATTTACCAAGGAATGGAACTTTATTTTGACCAAATGCTCGCAATCCCTGATTGATTTGATACTAAGGGACAGACAATTAGACTAAATAGAGGTCAATAAAAAATAGATTCACTAAAAATTCTTCTAGAACCTTTCCATGATTCAGAATATATAAAGGAAAGAGAAAATAAGATTATAGAGAAATTGGAAATAAACACTAGAGAATTAAAAAATAAAAAAAATAAAAAATTCCTTAGAGACACCACAAAACGGGATATAGAAATTCAAAAAGATGAGAGAGTAAATACATTTAAAACTCCTAAACAGGTGTCAAAGGGAGGAAAGAGGAAAGAATTTCAACCAAACCCCCATAATAAAACCCCACTGTTTCAAATTCCAACTAATAGGACATCCAGGGATCCATATAGATGGAAAAAATGGAATAGCCATAGATGGGAAGGACATAAAAGAAATAATAGAGATTTATCAATGAGAAATAAAAGAAATTTCCATCAGTGGAGATCAAATAATGAGATGGATTATAAAGTCCCAGTTCGCAATAGGTATGATCCCTTAAAAGGAGACCAAACCGATGGAAGATCATCTTCTTCATTTTTAGAGTGGGACCCTTGGATCACGAGGAGAGAATAAATAACAAAAAAAGGAAAAAAACTATTAGAGGTAGAAGAGGAGGGGTCAAAAAATTTAAAAAATCAACATCTCAACAAATAAGAGATCATGTTACAAGTACTATACCTGAAGAAGGAAAGGTTTTTAATTGAAGTAACCATAATCTAAATGAAACTGAAATGAAAGTTTTAAAAAAAGGATTAAAATTCGCTCCTACAACAAAAGTTAATGATTTTGAACTTTTCATTGATTTGGAAAAGTATATTAGAAAACTCAGTATAAAATTTTTTTTTCTTATGCAAAACAGTGAAAAGGATAATGGCGACAATATGAGTGTTTCAAAAACCCTTTTTAAACCGACATCTAAGTTTTATCCAAAACATGTTAAAAGTGAAAACCTAGAGTGTTTTGCTTCATTGGTGAGTAAAGATTTAAAAGGTGTTAGACCCTGTAAAAAGCAAAATTTAACTAAGAAGGAATTTTTAGCGATAGATACTTTGAGGAAAGATGATAATTTAATAATTAAACCGGCTGATAAATGTGGAAGTGTGGTGCTAATGAATAAAGAGGATTATTTAAATGAAATAAATAGACAATTAAATGACCAATCTACATATAAAAAATTAAAGGGTGATCCCACCCAAAATTTTTCTAAATCATTGTTGTTGTTTACAAAAAAAGCCTTTGAAAAGGGGGTTTTGAGTAAAAACAAAATGGATTTCATTAATATAGAAAATCCTAGTGTCGCAACTATTTACATTTTGCCAAAAATCCATAAACATGCGACTAAACCACCAGGCCGCCCGATAATATCGGGCACAAACAGTTTAACCTCAAATCTGTCAGCATTGGTTGATTTTTATTTGCAACCATTAGTCTTATTGACTAATGCATACTAAAAAGATACTGGTGATATTTTAAGAAAAATAAATCAAATCAATTGGAATGAGGACTGTTTTTTAATTTCCGCCGATGTGAGTACCTTATATACTATAATTGAAGAAGAAAAAGGACTACAGGCTGTTAAGTATTTTATGGACCAAAGTGCTTATAGTGAAGATTTAAAAGTATTCATCCTAGAAGCTATTTTGTTTATTTTAAAAAACAATTACTTTTATTTTAATGGTACATTTTATTTACAAATATTGGGTACCGCAATGGGCACCAGGTTTGCCCCTAGTAACGCTAACCTCTTTATGGCCTACTGAGAAACTTCAACTATAGACCCAATAAAAGGAGGTGGGGCAAACCTGGTGTCCTGGTGGTGTTTTATTGATGATGTACTTTTTATCTGGAGAGGGGAATTTACCCATCTTAATAATTTTTGCGAGATTTTAAATACAAATAGTTTTAATATTAATTTGACTTTTAATATTAGTAAGACTGAATTGGTCTTTTTAGATCTAGTCATTTATATTGATGATGGAAAGATTTGTACGAAAACCCACAAAAAGGTGACTGATTCCAATTCCTATATTGCAGCTAATAGTGAACATCATAATAGATGGCTTGAGAATATACCATTGGGCCAATTTAAAAGACTCTGAATCAGGGCGGGTGCTGGTTTTTTTTAGGAGCGGCCTCCTGGCCTCTCGCATAATGAAAGCACTTTAAATTTACAAATTGAGGAGGTGACTGAAAGATTTAAAGTAAAAGGTTATTCTGACTCCTTGTTGATGAATGCTAAGCAACAAATAGGAGAGGTTAAGAGAGAAGACCTCCTAAAAGATAAATCCAAAAAATCCAAAACTAAAAAATCAATTATGAGTGGGCACTTATCACACAATATGGTGCCCACCATAAACAAATTGTGAAATGACAGTTATAAGCTGAGTGGTTGGCACTTTGGGCCTGATTCAGAGGTGCTCGCAAAAAGCGAGCGCTCGCTCTGAATCAGGGCGGGTGCTGTTTTTTTTAGAAGCGGCCTCCTGGCCACTTGCATAGCTGTGGTCAAGACCATCACGACCATCGGGCTTGCGACGAGACCCTTGTGGTAGGGTCTCATGGCCGCAAGCCCCAGAGAGCTTCTGGCTCAAAAAGAGCCGGAAGCTCTCCCACTGACATCACTGGTGATGTGAGTGGGGCCACCCACAAGAGGCAGGCGTTTGCATGGGAATGCCTCCGTTTGTGAAGCCACCCCCCCACCATGCCTACAAAATGGGGAGAGCTGTCGATCAACATCGACAGCCGCCCCTTTTGTAGTGAGTCCCAGAGTGAGTGCTTTTTGCGCTCGCTCCGGGGCTCATGCACGCGCAATGCACACGCCGCGCATGCGCACTGGGCCACCATCAACCTGCTTGTATGTGGAATGCACTTGCGAGCGGGTATGAATCAGGCCCTTTATCTCTATCCACTTTATTGTTCTCCATGGTTTGATACATCTCCCCCTATGTGTCCATTATTTCCAGGGACAGTTACACATGAACTTCATTCAACTACAATTATGTTTTTATCTAGAATTTCTGAAAATATTTAGTGCTGTTTTTTTAATTTAAATATGCAAATATTTTATTTAGAGTATATAGCTACCATTAGGGGTGTGCACCGGCCACTTTTCATGTGTTGTGTTTTGGTTTTGAATCTGGATCTTTCTTCGTATTTTGGATCTGGATTGTTTTTGCCAAAACCACCCTTCCGTGTTTTGGGTTTTGTGTTTTGGATCTGTATTTTTTTGGAAAAAAGCATAAAAACAGCTAAAATCACAGAATTTAGATTTTTTTTCTGTTCCTACGCTATTATTAACCTCAATAACATTCATTTCCACTCATTTCCAGTCTATT
This sequence comes from Taudactylus pleione, assembly GCA_031769625.1. NCBI lineage: Eukaryota > Metazoa > Chordata > Amphibia > Anura > Myobatrachidae > Taudactylus > Taudactylus pleione. Next base: position 16,309,600 of record JAUIMM010000115.1, on the reverse strand, counting down.
CTGAACACCTCACAATATTGTTTTTAGGCCAAAAGATTGCACCAAGGTAGCTGGATGACTATGCTAAGCGACACAAGTGGGCGGCACAAACACGTGGCCCATCTAGGAGTGGAAAAAAGGAAACCAGGTGCAGAAGGAAGCCACTGAGCATTAAGGAGGTGGAGAAATGTGTAAAGAGACTGTACTATTTATATAACCAGCTGGTTGTTTTTGCTTACATATCTACCGGGAGAATCATAAGTACAGGCTTTTTTTTTAGAAAAGCAGAGGACTAAACTCTATTGGCTATTAATTGTCCATAGATGTCGACTAAAGCTTTTTCTGCATGCCGATTAAAGTTTTACTAATAATGCGGACATAAATAAGAAACTAGTTCTTGATTGTCCACAGGTGTGGATTGAAACTTTTGTGCATGCGATCTGAAGTTGTACTAACTAACTAACCATATGGGCATAAACTAACAATGGCTCTACAGTGAACAGAATATAAGATTTGAATTGTATACATACCTGTTGGATTTTTGCTCAAGAATCCCTGGCAAAAACCAACGAAATATTGATTATGCAATTTTATTATTGCTCTGCTTCTTAAACTACTAACTGCCTGTACGCTTTTCTACAAACCCAAGCAACAAAAAAGTAATACACTATTTTTTGGATCCGTGTATGCAAAATAGCTCCAAAGTGAAGGGGTGATAAGCAGCATATGTGAGCAAAGGATATTAAACCTCCCCACATCCAGTGTTGGATAAAACTATACAGATCTGTATTGATTTTTTCTAGTATATATATGGGACTGTTAGAAACCGGCCGGTGTATCCAATTAATTCTATCACTTGATTTTTAATATGTACTTGTTTATTTGTGTTATTTAATATAATATTTATATTTTGATTTTTTATGTTGATTATTTCTTTATATTGTATTTAATTTTGTTTATTAGCACTATCTACCCCCCTTATTTTTATACTTTCATCTAGGAGTGGCACTGCTGTGGCGGGCAGGATGGCAGTTTGAAAAACTAATCCCCAAAGAGTACATCATGCAAAGAACAAAAAGAGGTGCAATATGGAATTGTCCTTGGGCCCTCCCACCCAACCTTATGTTGTATAAACAGGACATGCACACTTTAACAAACCAATCATTTCAGCGCCAGAGTCTGCCACACGACTGTGGCTGAAAGATTTTTTTTGTTTGGGCCCCCATAAAACAAGCTGGCAATTAATATGTCCCTGCACAAACTGGCTCTACAGAGGCAAGATGTTGTCCTCATCCTCATCCACTGATTCCTCTCCCTCATCAGTGTTGTGTACATCCTCATCCTCACAGAGTATTAATTCGTCCTGCTGGAATCCACCACCACAGGTCCCTTTGTACTTTCTGGAGGCTGGTTTTCCCAGGAAGAATTGATAATTCCTTTTGATGAACATCATCTTCTCCACTTTTTGTGGAAGCAACCTCCTACGCCTTTCGCTGACAAGGTTCCCAGCTGCACTAAAAACTCTTTTGGAGTAGACACTGGAGGGGGGGCAACTTAGGTAAAATAGAGCCAGTTTGTACAGAGGCCTCCAAATTGCCTCTTTTTCCTGCCAGTACATGTACGGACTGACATGCCTACTTGGATGCTGTCACCGATATAATCCTCCACCAGTATGTCAATGGTGACAGTATCATATGCAGTGACAGTAGACATATCAGAAATAGTTGTCAGGTCCTTCAGTCCAGACCAGATGTCCAAACTTGGTCCTGCCTGCCCTGCATCACCGCCAGCGGGTTGCTTAGGATATCTAAGTTGTTTCCTGGCAGCCCCAGTTGCGGGAAAAAATGAAGTAGTTGCTGACATGTCACGTTTGTAATGACCAGGGTTTCTCGACATGGTGGTCGACTGGTAATACCTGTGAGGTTGCTGTGGCGGGTAGCGTCTGGCGGTGGCGCTGGTGTTTGGTGAGGGGCATTGGCTCTGCGTGGTTCTGTGTGGGCACATTGTCACTCTGGGCTGGTGAGGCCTGGCGGTGCTTCCGTTCCGCTCGGCATGGGTGCCGCCATCTTGCCTCCGGCCATGTGATTCAGTTGTCCAATCCTGGTAGGTCACGTGCTCTCTCCGGCCAGTCAAGGCGTGGCAATTGGTATTTAGGGAGGTCCAGAGCCTCCCTTCATTTACAGTGCAATGTGTTTCTCAGCGACAGCTGAAAGAGAGTTACTGAGCTCATTACCTGCCTTCTTGGAAATGCTACCTAGCCTCTTACCTTACCTGCTCCAACCGATGGACTTCCCTGCACCCTCCATTTGCCTTCCTCCTGCCTGAGTACCTGAGTCTGCTGTCACCCTGCACCTTGCCTCCACTTACACTTTGCTGGATTACATTTCCTCTGCTTGCATATCATTTCAGCTAACCATATCTGCATATTGGACTGTTCCTGTCTGTCACTTTCTGGACATTCTCCCATTTGCTTCACTACAGTTCCCAAGTGCACTTCAGTGCTTTGCCTGTACTTTTACTTTTGCCATATTTATGTCTACAAAACCACTCATTAACAGTTCCACGTTTTCATTTAAATCTGCTTCTGTTTCTGCTCCTATCACCACCCCGGGTCCACAACCAAACCAGAACCTCACAGTTTTGCACTGGCCCCATGGATCCGGCCACGAAACAGGAGTCTGGAGTGGATTTATTCCAGTGTATTGCAGGCCATCTGGAAAACCTGGAAGCTATGCAGCACCAGATGGCTCAGTTTCTGCAGGAGATGTCTAAACGACAAGATAGTCTACAAACCTCGTTATTCACCCCTTGGGGTATCTGCAACTACACCTGTTTCTGTGCCTGGAAATACAGGGAACAGGGTATCCCCCCATTTACACCTTCCTATGCCAAGCAAATTTGATGGCAACCCTAAGCTCTGTTGTGGGTTCCTGAATCAGTGTGATATACACTTCACCTTACAGCCTGATAACTTTCATACTGCAAGAACTAAAGTGGCATACAAAGTGTCTCTGTTGTCCGGCCCGGACGGATTGGGCTTCCCCACTCTTGGAGCATTCAGATTCATTGCTGATTAACTATGCAGACTTTGTATCATCATTCAGGAGGATTTTTGACGAACCTGGATGCACTGTATCAGCATCGTCCAGTGTCATGACCCTGAGACAAGGAATCCGTCCTGTCAGCTAATATGCCGTACAGTTTTACATTTTGGCATCAGAGCTCACGTGGAATGAGGAAGCCCTTGCCTCAGCCTTTCGGCATGGACTTTCGGACCGACTAAAGAATGATCTGGTCACCCGTGAGCTTCCACTAACTTAAACGCAATGATTTCACTCTGCAACAAGATTGACCTACGCTTCAGAGAACGTCAGGCTGAAAAGCATAGAACTGATCGGCAAAGGTCATCTACTCCTCCCTTGTCTACCCGTCCATCCCCTTCATCTCTCCAAAGAGGAATGTCAGAGAAGGATACTAAAAAACCTCTGCCTATACTGTGGAGATTCGGGTAACCTGGTGGCCTCCTGCTCCCATAAATCGGGAAACGCCTGTTTCTAACTGACCCTGGGGACATCAAGTTAGGAGTTATGAGCCCGTCCCCAAATACTAAAGATTTCGTAATTATGAGAAATTTCATGACCTCCAGCTTAGTTGACAAACTACAGATTCCTTGTTCATCTCTCAATCACGTGATTTCCCTGACTGCTGTAGATGGATGGCCTCTAGCTAATGGAGTGGTCACCAAAGAAACTCAGATAGTACTAGTCCGTATTGGAGCACTCCATTCCGAGTCTTTAAAGTTCTTTGTGATACCTGAGGCTTCCCAAGAAATCATTTTAGGACTACCCTGGTTACGCCAGCATAATCTCAGGATAGACTGGTGTTCAATGCAAATTCTTTCATGGTGGCTGACTGTCAGAAATCCTGTCTTCCCAAGATACGATCTGTATGGAAAACATTGTCATTAATATCTTCAGCAATTCCTAAGGAGTACCAGATGTTCACTGATGTTTTTTCTGAGCTACAGGTGAATGACTTACCTCCTCACAGAGAATGGGATCATCCAATCGATCTGTTGCCTGATAAGATGCCACCTCGTGGTCGCACCTATCCTCTATCCTTGCCTGAGAACAAAGCTATATCCGAATACATCCAGGAGAACTTAGCGAAAGGATTTATTCATCCCTCCACCTCTCCTGCTTGAGCTGGGTTCTTTTTCATCGGAAAGAAAGACGGTGGCTTAAGACCTTGTATAGACTATCGGAGCCTTAATGATATAAAGGTCAAGAATCGATATCCACTTCGATTGATCACAGAGTTGTTCGACAGGGTTAAGGGGTCCATCATTTTCTCAAAGTAAGATCTGAGAGGGGCCTATAATCTCATCCGTATTCGCGCAGGTGATGAATGGAAGACCGCCTTTAATACCAGAGATGGACATTTTGAAAACCTTGTGATGCCCTTTGGGTTGTGCAATGCCCCTGCTGTCTTTCGGGGCTTTGTTAATTACATTTTCCGGGACTTGTTATGTCTCTGTTGTTGTCTACCTGGACGATATACTGATTTTTTCGTCTTCTTTAGTGGAACATCATAAACATGTGAAGGAAGTATTATCTCGTCTGAGGAAGAACCACCTCTATTGCAAATTGGAGAAATGTGTCTTTAGTGTACCCAGTGTGCCATTCCTTAGTTACGTCATCTCTGGCTCCAGTCTACAAATGGATCCCAAGAAGGTGCAGGCGATCCCGACCTCAAACCTTGAAAGCCATCCAGAGACTGCATGGGTTCGCCAACTACTATAGACACTTTATCAAGGGATTTTCATAATTGATGGCTCCCATTACAGCCCTGACTCGTAAAGGTGCTAATACTGCCCTATGTTCACCTGAGGCAGAAACAGCCTTCCAGCTTTTAAAACAAGCCTTTATTTCTGCTCTAGTTCTACGACAACCAGATCTGGATAGTCCTTTCTTATTGGAAGTGGATGCGTCATCAGAAGCTGTGGGAGCAGTCCTATCCCAGCGTTATGAAGACAATCTAGTTCATCCCTGTGGGTTTTTCTCCAAAAAATTTCCTCCTGCCGAAAGAAATTATGCTATAGGTGAACAAGAACTCTTGGCAGTGAAGTTGGTATTAAAAGAGTGGAGATACCTGCTGGAAGGGGCTAAATAATTTCCCTTCACTGTCTTCACTGACCAAAGGAACCTACTCTTCCTCAAGAATATCCAGTGTGTGAGTCCTCGTCTGGCCCGATGGGCAATATTCTTCGCTCGTTTCCAGTTCACTCTGACCTTCTGGTCTGGAGCCCTTAATCAAAAAGTGGATGCTCTGTCTAGATGTCTCCTCTGTGACGACAATTTGGAGATCCTACGTAATGCCCCTGTCTTGGTGTCAAGAGTGTTCGCCACCATTCAGTTACAGCCTCCTACTGGGATGACTTTTGTGGTCCCGGAGTTAAGGAAGCAGCTCCTCACCTGGGCTCATTCCTCTTGCTTTGCAGGCCACTCAGGTACTTGGAAGCCATGAAGGCTGATGTATTAAAGTTTATTTCTTCATGTACCTCTTGTGCCCAGCATAAGTCTTCACGTCAAGCTCCAGCTGGGGAGTTGTTGCCATTACCTATTCCATCACATCCATGAACACATCTCTCCATGGACTTCATAACGGATCTACTGAGCTCTCAGGGTTACACGACTATCTGGGTCGCAGTAGACCGATTTTCAAAAATGGTCCACTGTGTATCTCTAAAGAAACTGCCTACTGCTCCTGACTTGGCTCATCTGTTCGTCCAACACATATTCCGTCTCCATAGTCTTCCTACCGAGATAGTTTCTGATCGTGGTGCTCAATTTGTAGCAAGGTTATTGAGAGCTATGTTCTGTTCTACAAGTAAAACTAAACTTCTTCACGGCTTATCATCCACAAAACAATGGATCCACAGAGATGGTTAATCAAGACCTTGAAACCTTCCTGAGGATTTTTATGTCATCTTCTCAAGACAATTGGTCTGTATTGCTACCATGGGCTGAATTTGCACATAATGCCTCCTATCATTCTTCTACAAACCAAACTCCATTCCAAGTTGTTTACAGCCTTCATCCTCGAGTTCCTGAATTTTGAAGCCTGCCTATTTTTGATGTACCAGCCGTGGAATATACTGTACGGAGATTTGCATCTATTTGGACTCAAGTACATACTGACTTGGAGAAGGCATCCTCTCACTACAAACTTCAGGCAGATAAAAAGTGTAGGAAGGTGCCACGCATGCAAGTTGGAGACCAAGTATGGTTGTCCACCTGGAACCTTTGGCTCAGAGTACCATCGATGAAGTTTGCTCCACGTTTCATCGGACCTTCTCCATCATAGAAATAATCAACCCTGTGGCTTATCACCTTCAGTTGCCCTCTTATCTGAAAGTCCCCAATTCTTTTCATATTTCCCTACTTAAACACCTGGTGCTGAACAAATTCCACAGAGTTTTCCCTGTTCCCCCTCGTATCCAGACTGAAAGAGGCATGGAGTTTGAGGTCTCCCAGGTCCTGGATTCTTGTGTATGCAGAGGGCAATTGCAATACCTGTTGGACTGGAGGGGTTACGGCCCAGAGGAGCACTGTTGGACCAATACCCGAGACATCCATGCTCCCGCACTCATCAAGAAGTTCCATGATGCCCATCCTGAGAAGCCTGGTGAGTGTCCTGAGGCCACCCATAAGGGGGGGGGTACTGTCATGACCAGGGTTTCTAAGCATGGCAATACCTGTGAGGTCACTGTGGAGGGGGCCTCTGGTGGTGGTGCTGGTGTTTGGTGAGGGGTATTGGCTGTGCGTGGTTCTGTGTGAGCACATTGTCACTCTGGGCTGGTGAGGCCTGGCAGTGCTTCTATTCCACCTGGCATGGGCACCGCCATCTTGCCTCCGGCCATGTGATTCAGTTGTCCAATCCTGCTGGGTCATGTGCTCTCTCCGGCCAGTCACGGTGTGGCACTTGGTATTTAGGGAGGTCCAGAGCCTCCCTTCATTGCCAGTGCAGCGTGTTTCTCAGTGACAGCTGAAAGAGAGTTACTGAGCTCATTACCTGCCTCCTTGGAAACACTACCTTGCCTGTTACCTTACCTGCTCCAACCGCTGGACTTCCCTGCACACTCCATTTGCCTTCCTCCTGCCTGAGTACCTGAGTCTGCTGTCACCCTGCACCTTGCCTCCACTTACACTTTGCTGGATTACATTTCCTCTGCCTGCATATCATTTCAGCTCACCATACCTGCATATTGGACTGTTTCCTGTCTGTCACTTTCTGGACATTCTCCCATTTGCTTCACTATAGTTCCCAAGTGCACTTCAGTGCTATGCCTGGACTTTTACTTTTGCCATATTCATATCTACAAAACCACTCATTAAAAGTTCCACGTGTTCATTTCAATCTGCTTCTGTTTCTGCTCCTATCACCACCCCGGGTCCACAACTAAACCAGAACCTCACAACGTTCCGCTTCAGCTGACAGTGGGCCTGATTCAGAGACGGACGCTCTGACCAGAGCGCTCGCTCTGAATCAGGGCCCTCCTCCATTAAAATGGAGCGTCCTCCTGGACGCTCGTATAGCTGTGGGTCACCACCCACAGCATATACGAGCATCCAAAAAGATGGTCGCGATGGCCTTGACCATCGCGACCATCAGACTTGCGATGGAGACCCTGCGGTAGGGTCTCCCTGCTACAAGCCCTGGAGTGATTTTGGCTCTATCAGAGCCAAAATCACTCCCACTGACATCACTAGTGATGGGAACGCCTCCGTCTGGCAGGCACGCCCCTGGCACGCCCACCAAAGGGGGCATGCTGTCAATCAACTTTGACAGCACGCCCTCTTTGGTGTGAGACCCGGAGCGACAGCTTGGCTGTCGCAGTCCGGGTCTCGCGCATGCGCACGACGGAGCTCCCTCTGTCGTGCGCATGCGCAGTGGGGAACATCGACCCACTTGCGAGCGTACTGCCACTTGCGAGTGGGTCTGAATGACCCCCAGTGTTTTCACCAGTAGGTCTTTGCACCTCTGCAGTCTTGTGTCCACCGGAAAGAGAAACACCACGTAGGCTTTAAACCTAGGATTGAGCACAGTGGCCAAAATGTAGTGCTCTGATTTCAACAGATTGACCACCCTTGAATCCTGGCAAAGCAAATGAATGGTTTCATCCACAAGTCTAACATACCAAGCGGAATCGCTCCATCTTAGCTACTTCTTCACTTTCTCCAGCTGCTTCTGCAAAAGCCTGATGAGGGGAATGACCTGACTCAAGCTGGCAGTGTCTGAACTGACTTCACGTGTGGCAAGTTCGAAGGGCTGGAGAACTTTGCACAACACGGAAATCATTCTCCACTGCGCTTGAGTCAGGTGCATAGCCCCTCCTTTGCCTATGTCATAGGTGGATGTATAGGCTTGAATAGCCTTTTGCTGCTCCTCCATCCTCTGAAGCATATAGATGGTTGAGTTCCACCGCGTCATAACCTCTTGCTTCAGGTGATGGCAGGGCAGGTTCAAGAGTGTTTGCTGGTGCTCCAGTCTTTGGCATGCAGTTGCTGAATGGCGAAAGTGGGCAGAAATTTTTCGGGCCACCCAAAGCGTCTCCTGCACGTTTTTCAGAAAATTATGCACCACCAAATTTATTGGTGTGAGAAAAGCATGGGACGTGCTGGAATTTGCCCAGATGTAATGGCCGCACAATATTGGTGGTGTTGTCAGATATCACAAATCCCCAGGAGAGTCTAAGTGGGGTAAGCCATTGCGCGATGATTTCACTCAGTTTCTCTAAGAGGTTGTCACACAGCGTAGCCTTCCTTGGAACAAGCTGGTGTTTCTGTGATGCTGCTACTGGTGAAGCTGCTGTTGTTGCTGCTTAAGGTGATACATCTACCCAGTGGGCTGTCGCAGTCATATAGTCCTTAGTCTGCCCTATTCCACTTGTCCACATGTCCGTGGTTAAGTGGACATTGGGTACAACCGCATTTTTTAGGACACTGAGGAAATTTTTTCTGACGTCTCTGTGCATTCTCGGTATCGCCTGCCTAGTGAAGTGGAATCTAGATGGGATTTAGTACCGGGGACACACTACCTCCATCAATTGTCTAAATCCCACTGACCACATCACCATCAGAATCCTCCTCATCAACTTCCTCCTCAGAGCCAGCTACACCAATATCCTCATCCTGTTGCACTGTGCTTCAACAGTGACATCTTCAATTTGAATATCAGCAACTGGACTGTGGGTGCTCCTTCCAGCACTTGCAGAGGGCGTGCAAATGGTGGAAGGAGCCACTTCTTCCCATCTTGGGAAGGTCAGACATCGCAACCGCCACCACACTTGGACTCTCCTTGGGGATTTGTGATATCTTCTTAGAATGCACAGTTCTTCGCTGTGCTTTTGCCAGCTTAACTCGTTTAATTTTTCTAGCGGGAGGAGGAGGGCTTCCATTGGGTGTAGTAGGTATTACCGTTGGCCGCATGGTTCAAATCGCGACAGCGGCAGCCCGGCAAGGGTGAAAATCCCGATCATCAAAAGATAAGTGTCACTAACCTAATTCTACCCCCTAACCCTCCTTTAGGGGTGCCTAATCCTAACCTCCACCCCAAGTGCCTAACCCTAAACCCCCCTAAGTGCCTAAACCTAACCCCCCTTCCCCGCAGCCTAAACCTAAGTCTCACGGGGGTGCCTAACCCTAACCTTCCCCCGGGGGTGCCTAACTCTAACCCTCCTTTACCCTAGCCTAAACCTAACCCTCCCAGGGGTTTCCTAACCCTAAGTCCCCCTGGGAGCCCTAAAACCTAACCCTCCCCCCCACGACTGTCCGCGCCCGGCTTACCTTCGTTCGGTATGCCGGGCGTCAGTCTTCCGGCATATGGATAATGACAGACGTCGAGTTTTTGACGCCTGTCATTAGTAACATGCCCAGATTAGAGAGTCGGGAAGCCAACGGTCGGTAGTTAGACTGTTGGCTTGCTGATTACATCCCGCTTCCATCATCATGTGAAGCTGAACCTCTAGTCATGAACATAGGGAAGGACCTTAGCCGTTCCTTACCACTCCGTTTCGTAAATGGCATTTTGGCAAGTTTACATTTCTCCTCAGATGATTTAAATTTATTTTTTTTAAAGTAATTTTACTGAACTTTGGCTTTTGTACAGCACCTGTACAAAATTGATGAAGGGCAGCGGCCTACACCACAACACACAGGACAGCACCTGTAAAAGTTTTTTTTTTGAAGGGCAGCGTACCCCTACACCACACAGGACAGCACCTGTAAAAATTTAAGAAAGGCAGCGGCCTACACCACAACACACAGGACAGCACCTGCAATGTAAGAATAAGAAAGGCAGCGGCCTACACCACAACACACAGAACAGCACCTGTAATGTAAGAATAAGAAGAGCAACGGCCTACACCACAACACACAGGACAGCACCTGTAATGTAAGAATAGGAAGAGCAGCGGCCTACACCACAGCACATAGGACAGCACCTGTAATGTAAGAATAAGAAGGGCAGTGGCCTACACCACAGCACACAGGACAGCACCTGTAATGTAAGAATAAGAAGAGCAGCGGCCTACACCACTCACACAGGACAGCACCTGCAATGTAAGAATAAGAAAGGCAGCGGCCTACACCACAACACACAGGATAGCACCTGTAATGTAAGAATAAGAAAGGCAGCGGCCTACACCACAGCACACAGGACAGCACCTGTAATGTAAGAATAAGAAAGGCAGCGGCCTACACCACAACACACAGGACTGCACCTGTAAAAATTATTTGTATTTTATATTTTTGGGCAGCATAGCCCTGCACCACACAGGACAGCACCTGTAATGTAAGAAGGGCAGCGGTCTACACCACAACACACAGGACAGCACCTGTAATGCAAGAATAAGAAGAGCAGTGGCCTACACCACAGCACACAGGACAGCACCTGTAATGTAAGAATAAGAAGGGCAGTGGCCTACACCACAACACACAGGACAGCACCTGTAATGTAAGAATAAGAAGGGCAGTGGCCTACACCACAATACACAGGACAGCACCTGTAATGTAAGAATAAGAAAGGCAGCGGCCTACACCACAACACACAGAACAGCACCTGTAATGTAAGAATAAGAAGAGCAGCGGCCTACACCACAGCACACAGGACAGCACCTGTAATGTAAGAATAAGAAAGGCAGCGGCCTACCCCACAACACACAGGACAGCACCTGTAATGTAAGAATAAGAAAGGCAGCGGCCTACACCACAACACACAGGATAGCACATGTAATGTAAGAATAAGAAAGGCAGCGGCCTACACCACAGCACACAGGACAGCACCTGTAATGTAAGAATAAGACAGGCAGCGGCCTACACCACAACACACAGGACAGCACCTGTAATGTAAGAATAAGAAAGGCAGCGGCCTACACCACAACACACAGGACAGCACCTTTAATGTAAGAATAAGAAAGGCAGCGGCCTACACCACAACACACAGGACAGCACCTGTAATGTAAGAATAAGAAAGGCAGCGGCCTACACCACAACACACAGGATAGCACCTGTAATGTAAGAATAAGAAAGGCAGCGGCCTACACCACAGCACACAGGACAGCACCTGTAATGTAAGAATAAGACAGGCAGCGGCCTACACCACAACACACAGGACAGCACCTGTAATGTAAGAATAAGAAAGGCAGCGGCCTACACCACAACACACAGGACAGCACCTTTAATGTAAGAATAAGAAAGGCAGCGGCCTACACCACAACACACAGGACAGCACCTGTAATGTAAGAATAAGAAAGGCAGCGGCCTACACCACAACACACAGGATAGCACCTGTAATGTAAGAATAAGAAAGGCAGCGGCCTACACCACAGCACACAGGACAGCACCTGTAATGTAAGAATAAGACAGGCAGCGGCCTACACCACAACACACAGGACAGCACCTGTAATGTAAGAATAAGAAAGGCAGCGGCCTACACCACAACACACAGGACAGCACCTGTAAAAATTATTTGTATTTTATATTTTTGGGCAGCATAGCCCTGCACCACACAGGACAGCCCCTGTAAAAATGACTTGTATTTTTGGGCAGCAGCCCCTTCATAGGAGCACAGCACCCCTATGCCGATGACAGGTGTGGCTGGTTAACATGGCACGCACACCGAAAATAAAAAAATTTAAAAAATGTAATGCAGGTGGTGGTAGGTGAAGAGAGCACCCCTGAAGGATGAGCACACCCTGAACACAGCACTACAGCCAGCCAGCCTGCCCCTATGGACAGGACAACAGCCAGCCCCTATATGGACAAAAGTAGCCAGCCAGCCCCTACGTATATGGAGCGGACAACAGTAGCCAGCCAGCCAGCATCATCAACAGCTCCCTCCCTCTTCACAGTAGCCAGCCAGCCCAGTATTGTAATGTATATATTGTTAGTGTACTACTAAGTTTATTATTTTTATTTATTTATTATCACAACAACAGTACAGTAGCCAACAGCTCCCAGCTCCCTCCCTCTGAGAGCCCCTATGGACAGGACAACAGCCAGCCCCTATATGGACAACAGTAACCAGCCATCCCCTATGTATGGACAACAGTAGCCAGCCAGCCTCTTCACAGTAGCCAGCCAGCCCAGTATGTAATATATCACACAATGTAGTATCACACAACAACACTAGCCAACAGCTCCCAGCTCCCTCCCTCTGCCAGGCCCTATGGACAGGACAACAGCCAGCCCCTATATGGACAACAGTAGCCAGCCATCCCCTATGTATGGACAACAGTAGCCAGCCAGCCTCTTCACAGTAGCCAGCCAGCCTAGTATGTAATGTATCACAACACTAGCCAACAGCTCCCAGCTCCCTCTGCACGCACACTCCACAGCCAGAATGAAAAATGGCGGAGATCGCGGGACCTTTTATAGAAGCCAAAACCCGCAAGAATATGACAGCGGGATGATGACGTTTTGCCTCGAGCCAGGTGGGAAAACCCGAGCAGGACTCGGTTCCCGGCTCGGATTCGGGGGGCTCGGGGGAGTTTGGATTTTGGAAATCTGAACCCGCTCATCCCTAGTTACAATATATGTGTTGCTCATATAATAACATCATGCTTGCCATCTTTACCAAACAGTGGCATAACTAGGGTCTTCGGCGCCCAGGGCAACATGAAAAATGGCGTCCCACCAACTGTGAGCGCCAAAAACTGAGCCACTGAAAAATGAGTGCGTGTCAACATGACACGCTACAGTTTCTCGTCACTCTGGGAGCATTCATTTCCATCCTATATGCACCATAATGGCCCCAGTAGTAGTGTCCCTTATGCAATGCCCCCCAGTAGTGCCCCTTATGCAATGCCCCTAGTAGTGCCCCTTATGCAATGCTCACTGTAGTAGTGCACCTTATGCAATGTCTCCAGTAGTAGTGCCCCTTATGCAATGCCCCAGTAGTAGTGCCCCTTTGCAATGCCCCCTGTGCAGTGCCCCCAGTAGTAGTGCCCCTTATACAGTGTCACCAGTAGTAGTGCCCCTAATGCAGTGCCCCCAGTAGTAGTGCCCCTTATGCAATGCTCCCAATAGTAGTGCCCCTTATGCAATGTCCCCAGTAGTAGTGCCCTTATGCAGTGCCTCCAGTAGTGTCCCTTATACAGTGTTCCCAATAGTGCTCCTTTTGCAGTGCCCTTAATAGTGCCCCTTGTGCAGTGCCCACAGTAGTGCCCCTTATACAGTGCCACCAGTAGTAGCATCCCTTACACATAAAACACACAGACCACAAAACTATACTTACTTTATGATGTCTCTCCCTTTACCACTGCGGGAGCCGAAAGGCGGAGCTCATGAATGAGGTCCAGCCCGGCGCAGGCCCTGGGTGCAGCAGCCACTAAGAATCTGTCTGACTCTTATTGGCTGCTAAAACAAACACACCACCGCCGGGTAGTACACACAGTTAATGTAGTTAACAGTCAGTTAATGTACTACCCGGCGCCAGCGGCAGTGTGTTGTTTTAATGTGTAGTGCCACGGACTGCACTGACCTGGATGGTGGCCGGTGGCACACCCCCTTCCCGTCGTTGGGTTCAACAGCGTTCAGGGCACATGCACCACTTGACCCCACCCTAGTTACGCAACTGCTTCCAAATTTCAATGAGCCCTCCAAAGAGTGGGCCAATCTCCGACAGCGTTTGATGATGTGATTCGCATTAAATTTTTCATCATGGCTTCATCCCATTGTAAAATGCCATGAACTCTGCCATTGAACAGAGCGGATTGGTACCACTATGACATGATCCTGGCACAAACCCCTTCCTTGCACCTCACACATTATTGCCCCTCAAAAGTCATCATATATAGATTGTAAGCTTGTGAGCAGGCCCCTCTTACCTCTTTGTCTAATACCCAGTCAGGCTTTATTAATGTTTTGTTTCCAGTTGTAAAGCTCAACAGAATATGCTTGCGCTATCTAAGTAACTAATAATAATAATAATAATGACATCACACTACATGCTCAGATGCAGTTAGTATATATTGTACTGTAGATGTTAGCCGAATGCTGTGTCTGGCGCATACTTGCCAACTCTCCCTGATTGTCAGGGAGACTCCCTGAAATAGTAGCAATCTCCCTGTCTCCCTGAAGAGTCTAGCAAACTCCTTGATTTGGTTATAAGGCACAATGATCCCTATGGCTAAATGCATTTTCTGAAAAGTATCAGTGTGTTTTCATCAAGAAGTAGATTTACTAACTGCTTTTGGACTCAGTTACATTTAGATGTAAGTCAATTTAATGGCGCGCCTCTCATATGTAATAGTACACGCCCACTTTACCGCCACACTCATAGGTGTTGCCTTCACAATCTCCCTGAAAATCTTTTTCAAAAGTAGGCAAGCATGGTCTGGCGCAAAAATGCATAATACTGTAAATGGCCTAAAATTGCACTGGTAAACTAAATACAATATATCATGGTGTAGATTTTTTCTGGTTACTGATTTTGTGGGGGACCCCATGCTGTTTGTCCCCCTCCGTAAACTCTGGTGTTTGTTATTCATTTGGTAGGAGACAGGCATGTTATTAGCTTTATTTATTTATTACATTTCATCAGGATACCAGGCTTTTATGAATTAATGGCTTTACAGCAGTGTGATATACCTAGCTTATCAAATCATGTGCTACCACATGTAGTAATAGGAAATGGTACTGCATGTAAAATATCTATTTATACAAATGTGCAACACAAGATATGTTGTATGTAATAAGAAAACTTGGAGAGCCTGAATTAATGTTGAAAGAAATGTGGGGGTTTATTACAAAGTGTTGGGTTGTAAAACCCAACACTTCTGTTTGTGTTTAAGCTAGGGGTGTGCACCAGCCACTTTTCGTGTTTTGGTTTTGGATCTGGATCTTTCTTCGTGTTTTGGATCTGGATTGGTTTTGCCAAAACCACCCTTCCGTGTTTTGGGTTCTGGGTTTTGTGTTTTGGATCTGTATTTTTTTAAAAAAAGCATAAAAACAGCTAAAATCACAGAATTTGAGGGTTTTTCGGCTCCTATGCTATTATTAACCTCAATAACCTTAATTTCCACTCATTTCCATTCTATTCTGAACACCTCACACCTCACAATAGTGTTTTTATGTCCAAAAGGTTGCACCGAGGTAGCTGGATGACTATGCTAAGAGATACGAGTGGGCGGCACAAACACGTGGCCCATCTAGGAGTGACACTGCAGTGGCAGACAGGATGGCAGTTTGAAAAACTAGGCCCCAAACAGTACATAATGCAAAGAAAAAAAAGAGGTGCAAGATGGAATTGTCCTTGGGCCCTCCCACCCACCCTTATGTTGTATAAACAGGACATGCACACTTTAACAAACCAATCATTTCAGCGCCAGGGTCTGCCACACGACTGTGGCTGAAATGATTGGTTCGTTTGGGCTCCACAAACAAGCTGGCAATTAATCTGTCCCTGCACAAACTGGCTCTACGGAGGCAAGATGTCGTCCTCATCCTCCTCAGCCACCGATTCCTCACCCTCTTCAGTGTTGTGTACATCCTCATCCTCACAGAGTATTAACTCGTCCCCGCTGGAATCCACCACCACAGGTCCCTCTGTACGTTCTGGAGGCTGGTCTCCCTGGAAGAGTTGATAATTCATTTTTATGAACATCATCTTCTCCACATTTTGTGGAAGCAACCTCCTACGCCTTTCGCTGACAAGGTTCCCGGATGCACTAAACACTCTTTTTTCGGAGTACACACTGGAGGGGGGGCAACTCAAGTAAAATAGAGCCAGTTTGTATAGGTGTCTCCAGATTGCCTCTTTTTCCTGTCAGTACAGGTAGAGACTGTCTGACATGCCTACTTGGATGCTGTCACTGATGTAATCCTCCACCATTCTGTCAATGGTGACAGTATCATATGCAGTGACAGTAGACATGTCAGAAATTGTTGCCAGGTCCTTCAGTCCGGACCAGATGTCCAAACTTGGTCCTGCCTGCCCTGCATCACTGCCTGCGGATAGCTTAGGATACCTAAGTTTTTTCTTGTCAGCCCCAGTTGCGGGAGAAAATGAAGAAGGAGCTGTTGACGTGTCACGTTCCACTTCAGCTGACAGTGTTTTCACCAGCAGGTATTTGCACCTCTGCAGGCTTGTGTTCACTGGAAAGAGAGACACCACATAGGCTTTAAACCTAGGATCAAGCATGGTGGCCAAAATGTAGTGGTCTGATTTCAACAGATTGACCACCCTGGAATCCTGGCAAAGCGAATGAAGGGCTTCATCCACAAGTCCCACATGCCGAGCGGAATCGCTCCGTCTTAGCTCCTCCTTCACTTTCTCCAGCTGCTTCTGCAAAAGCCTGATGAGGGGAATGACCTGACTCAAGCTGGCAGTGTCTGAACTGACTTCACGTGTGGCAAGTTCGAAGGGCTGGAGAACCTTGCACAACACGGAAATCATTCTCCACTGTGCATGAGTCAGGTGCATACCCCCTCCTTTGCCTATGTCATAGGTGGATGTATAGGCTTGAATGGCCTTTTGCTGCTCCTCCATCCTCTGAAGCATATAGAGGGTTGAGTTCCACCGCGATACAACCTCTTGCTTCAGGTGATGGTGGAGCAGGTTCAAGAGTGTTTGCTGGCGCTCTAGTCTTCGGCACGCAGTCGCTGAATGGCGAAAGTGGCCAGAAATTTTTTGGGCCACCCAAAGCGTCTCCTGCACGCCCCTGTCGCTTTTCAGAAAATTCTGCACCACCAAGTTTATTGTGTGAGCAAAACATGGGATGTGCTGGAATTTGCCCAGATGTAATGCCCGCACAATATTGGTGGTGTTGTCAGATATCACAAATCCCCAGGAGAGTCTAAGTGGGGTAAGCCACTGGGCGATGATATCCCTAAGTTTCTCTAAGAGGTTGTCGGCGGTGTGCCTCTTACTGACACTGGTGATACACAGCGTAGCCTGCCTTGGAACAAGCTAGCATTTCTGAGATGCTGCTACTGGTGATGCTGCTGTTGTTGCTGCGTAAGGTGATACATCTACCCAGTGGGCTGTCACAGTCATATAGTCCTTAGTCTGCCCTGTTCCACTTGTCCACATGTCCGTGGTTAAGTGGACATTGGGTACAACTGCATTTTTCAGGACACTGAGGACACTTTTTCTGATGTTTCTGTACAGTCTCGGTATCGCCTGCCTAGTGAAGTGGAATCTAGATGGGATTTGGAACCAGGGACACTCTACCACCATTAATTGTCTAAATCCCACTGCACTAATGGCGGATACCGGATGCACGTCTAACACCAACATAGCAGTCAAGGCCTCAGTTATACGTTTTGCTTCAGGATGACTGCTGTCGTACTTCATCCTTCTCGCTAAGGACTGTTGGAGGGTCAATTGTTTAGTAACAGTAGTGGTGTTCCTACTTCCTCTCTGGGATGATGAATGACTCCCAGCAGCAGCAACAGCAGCAGCGGCAGCAGGAGGCATAGCAATGCAGGATCCTCTGGTGGAATCCCGGATAGGAGAGTCAGTCATGCCAGTGACATGGCCTGCAGGACTACTTCCGATCCTGGCTAAGGAGGAAATTGAGGAGGAGTGAGTTGACGGTGTGGTTTGCAGGCACTTGGATACAGCAGGATAAAGGGATTTAGGTGTCCCTGGACTGCTTACAGTCTTAGCCAAAGTTTCTGAACTTGACAGTAACTTTTTATGAATGCGCTGCAGGTGACGTATAAGGGAGGATGTTCCTAGGTGGTTAACGTCCCTACCCCTACTTATTTCACCTTTACATATGGTACATATGGCAAGACAGTTGTTGTCTGGATTTGGATAGAAATATTGCCAGACCAAAGAGGTGAAATGTTTGGTCTTTTGCCCAGGCATGACTGTGATGGGCTTTTTCATCCCACGGACAACAACTGTCTCCCCCAGAGTCTGATTTAAACAAACCACATCACCATCAGAATCCTCCTCGCCAACTTCCTCCTCAGCGCCAGCTACACCAGTATCCTCATCCTGTTGTACTTCAACCTCTTCAATTTGCATATCAGCAAGTGGACTGTGGGTGCTCCTTTCAGCACTTGCAGAGGGCGTGCAAATGGTGGAAAGAGCCACCTCTTCCCGTCCAGTGCTGGGAAGGTCAGGCATCGCAACCGCCACCACACTTGGACTCTCCTTGGGGATTTGTGATATCTTCTTAGAACGCACAGTTCTTTGCTGTGCTTTTGCCAACTTAACTCGTTTGATTTTTTTAGCGGGATGAGGGCTTCCATCGTCATGTGAAGCTGGACCACTAGTCATGAACATAGGGATAGACCTTAGCCGTTCCTTGCCACTCCGTGTCATAAATGGCATATTGGCAAGTTTACGTTTCTCCTCAGATGATTTAAATGTTTTTTTTAAGGTCATTTTCCTGAACTTTGTAATTTGGGATTGTATGTGCCCTCTACTATGACATTGGGCATCGGCCTTGGCAGACAACGTTGATGGCATGTTATCGTCTATGTCATGACTAGTGGCAGCAGCTTCAGCACTAGGAGGAAGTGGTTCTTGATCTTTCCCTATTTTATTTTTATCGGAGAAAGTTTGGTCCTCCATCTATGTTATATTAATATATACGTGCGGCTAAGGCGCACACAAACACAGAAAATAATTTTTTATTTTTGTTGGAGACTAGTGCACTTTGTGGGTTACACCACCGTTTAAGAAATGAGCCAGCTAGCCCTTTACTTATGGGACACAGGCGCACACTTGGCGCTGCTCCTTTGTTGATGCACGTGCAGCCACAGTGCACACAATTCACAAACACAGAAAATATTTTTTATTTTGTTTGGAGTGCCCTTTGGGGGTTACAGCACCCTTTAATGGACAAGTCAGCTGGCCCTTTACTTATGGGACACAGGCGCACGCTTGGCGCTGCTCCTTTGTTGATGGACATGCAGCCACAGTGCACACAATTCACAAACACAGAAAATATTTTTTTATTTTGTTTGGAGTGCCCTTTGGGGGTTACAGCACCCTTTAATGGTCAAGCCAGCTATCCCTTTACCTATGACACAGGCGCACGCTTGGCGCTACTTTGTTGATGCACGTGTGGCTACTGTGCACACAATTCACAAACACAAAAAAATATTTTTTTTAATTTTTTTTGGAGTGCAATTTGGGGGTTACAGCACCCTTTAATGGACAAGCCAGCTGGCCCTTTACTTATGGGACACAGGCGCACGCTTGGCGCTGCTCCTTTGTTGATGGACATGCAGCCACAGTGCACACAATTCACAAACACAGAAAATATTTTTTTATTTTGTTTGGAGTGCCCTTTGGGGGTTACAGCACCCTTTAATGGTCAAGCCAGCTAGCCCTTTACCTATGACACAGGCGCACGCTTGGCGCTACTTTGTTGATGCACGTGCGGCTACTGCGCACACAATTCACAAACACAAAAATTTTTTTTTTTTTGGAGTGCACTTTGGGGGTTACAGCACCCTTTAATGGACAAGCCAGCCAGCCCTTTGCTTATGACACAGGCGCACGCTTGGCACTACTTTGTTGATGCACGTGCGGCTACTGCGCACACAATTCACAAACACAGAAAAAATATTATTTTTTTTTGCACTTGGGGGGAGCACCCCTGATGGACGGAGCACCCCCTGGACAACACTACAGCACCCCTTTAGGACTGGGACACTGCACAGGACTTTGGAGTGGACACAGCCCCTATGGACAACTGACTGCACAACACAGTACAGCCAGCCCCTATGGACTTTGGAGGAGTGGACAAAGCCCCTATGGACAACAGCAGCACAGCACAACACAGCCAGCCCCTATGGACTTTGGAGGAGTGGACACAGCCCCTATGGACAACAGTAGCACTGCACAACACAGCCAGCCCCTATGGACTTTGGAGGAGTGGACACAGCCCCTATGGACAACAGCAGCACAGCGCAGCACAGTACAGCACAACACTACACTGCACTACACTACACTACACTGCACAGCCCAGCCAGCCCTATCTCCCACCCTCCCTCTTCACTGTCCACAGCCGAGTGAGAAAATGGTGCTGATGCGGGTACCTTATATAGAATCCAAAACCCGCGAGACCCGGAAGGCGGGATAATGACGTTTTGCCTCGATTTCAGATCCGAGTCAGGCGGGAAAAGTCGAGCCTGACTCGGATCGGCCTCGGATCTGGGGGGCTCGGGGGGGTTCAGATTTCAGAAATCCGAACCCGCTTACCCCTAGTTTAAACTTGATATTTAAAAGGGCAATGATTTACTAGCCGTGTTTTGCTTTAAAACCGAACACACCCAATCTGTGGGGTTCTGAATTGAATCAAGTCCCAGGTTGGATCACTTTTGGGGTTCTGGCTTGGGTCTGCTGTAAGTTCGGAACTTAGATTTAAACACCACATCTCAGGTTTTAGATTTCATGGAAACAGGTCCAAATTACATAATTTTAGCTGTTGTTTATCAATTTTAAAAACAAATCCAAAACCAAAACAGAAAAGAACCAAAACACTTGAGGGTGGTTTTGCCAAAGCCCAAACCATAACATTTGTGGGTGGGAGGTATTTTTCCTAAAGTGTGGGTTTTTAGAAGTG
Organism: Taudactylus pleione; assembly: GCA_031769625.1. NCBI lineage: Eukaryota > Metazoa > Chordata > Amphibia > Anura > Myobatrachidae > Taudactylus > Taudactylus pleione. Next base: position 16,288,527 of record JAUIMM010000115.1, on the reverse strand, counting down.
GAGTTGTTGACCATAGCAACCAATCAGATTCTAGCTATTATCTTCTAGAAGGTGCTAGATAAATAAGTAGAATCTGATTTAATGCTATGGGCAACAACTCCACTTCTAAAAACCCGCACTTTAGGAAATATACCCCTGGGTATCATGCTATTATGCTAGTTTTGCTTAATAATTGATGTTACTATTTACTGTTTATATGCTGTGAAATAATCTTCTCCAGCCCTTTCTGTTTTCTACAGTAGTTTTAATAATTACTGTACCAATAATGCAATACTGGCATATCATTATTTATCTATAAGATAATTATTGTCAAAATAGCAGCAATAAATTGCATTTTTCAGTTTTGTTAATAGATAATTTATCATTGTATTTGCCTTTCTGATATGTTGGGACTTTCTATATGTTAAATTTGAGATTTTATCATTTAACACTAAACATATTTCTAAAATTTAACTCAATCCACATATCTCATTTTTAGTGGGAATTATTTTGTGTTCCATTAAATGCCTTGAACAACACTAACAACTATATATTTCTATTATAAGAAATATTATTTATAGATATATTATTCACAAAGAGCACATGAGTGTATTGTGTTAATCAGATTTGCTGGAAAAGTTATTGTTTCTATGGTAGCAATACTCTGAGGCTTTGACAAACTGGTATACTTGAAGATTTAATTTAGAGTTATTTTTGCTCTTTAATACTCTTTACAGATATGATTCAGATTACAGCAAACATATTTTATTGTGCTTCATGTCCTTTCATTAATAAATTGTAAGAAACTCTCGGCTGATCTCATACTGCACAAAGGACTACATAAGAAAACTAATACCACTTTTATACCAAAGTTCCGGGTCTGACCCCCGTAAGTTGGAACAGGGTTCCAATCCGGATTAGACCCAAAACTTACCCCTTTCATAATGCGGCGCCAACCCAGGATATTCCCGAGTCGGCGCTGTTCACACCGGAGCCAGGTCTGCAGTCACCCGGCTCTTCCGACGTTGTAGTGGACGCTTGAAGATTATGTCTTCTCGAAGCACCAATGAAGTCAGCCAATTGGGCGGCATGCAGCATGATCTGGGTCATTGTGACATGGATCATGCCATTTACACTCAAGGGTGTCACGGGAATGACCCGTGGCCAACCCTGCAAAGTACCTGAGTTGGATCCCCGGGTCACTGGACCCAGGTGGATCCATTTACACAGACAAAATCCCAGGTTGATGCGCATTAACCCGGGATTTTTAGGTCAGTGTAAAAGGGGTATCAGTGATGTCTATGAAAACATATGGAGCTTAAACCCTGTAGTCAGGGCTGCCATCAGAAATTGTGGTGCCTGGTACTGTCAAAATAAGCATGGGCCCTTCGGGGTATAGGACAGACTTGGGTGGAGCTTGAGATAATGTGAGTGGAGCTACTTTGGGGGTGGTGCATCAATTGGTGCAGAAACTAGGGATGCTAAGCATGGTGTAGGGGTGGGGGGGTACATGGCAGGGAAGGATGGACAAGTGGAGGCACTGGCGCAGCATAGAGCAGGGAAAGCTGGTTTGTCTGGGGGGAGCAAAGGGCAGGGAAGTCTGGCTGGACTAGGGGCGAGGCAGGGCAGAGAAGGCAGGGAGGCTGGACATGGGGGGGTCGCAGGGAAGACTGACTGGACTGGGGCAGGGAAGATAGGCTGGCTGGCTGAACTAGGATGGGGTGCAGGGAAGGCTGGCTGGATTGAGGAAGGGGTAGGGAAGGCAAGCTGGTTAAACTAGAGGGCTGGCTGGACTGGGGGGCAGTGGCCAGGGAAGGAAGGCTGATGGACTGGGAAGGGGAGGGGCTCAGGGAAGACTGGCTAGACTGGGGGATGGACAAGGAAAGCAGACAGGCTGGTTGGGATGGGGGTTGGGAGGGTTGAGCAGGGAATGCAGGTTGGCTGGACTGGGGATGGGGGCAGACAGGGAAGGCTGGCTGGCTGGAATTTGGGGGTGGACTGGACTGGGGGGGACAGTGCAGGGAAGGCTGGATAGACTGGGGGGGCAGTGCAGGGAAGGCAGAATGGCTGGCTGTACTGGGGGGTGGGGGGGTGGGCATGCTGGCTGGACTGAGGGGGCACTGCAGGGAAGGCTGGCTGGACTCGAGGGTGGCACAAGGCAGGATCAACATACCTGCTCTTTTCATAGTACTTCCTGAAAGAGAGGGGCCCGGGTGGCAGCGGCGATGAATGCACTGGGCGGCAGGCAGGGAGAGAAAGCATCTGCCAATCATAGCTCGCAGAATGGCAGTCAATCAGGAGCAGCCAATGGCTGCCTTTCCATGAGCTGTGATTGGCTCGCGGCTTGCTCCATATTTCACATGCCACAGCATCGATGCTCTCCCTTGCTGCTTCCACCTGGGCTACCACTCTCTCTGGGCCCAGCAGTCCCCCCCTGATGGCAGCCCTGCCTGTAGTGATAAATTAAAATGAGAAATTGTTGCAGTGTGGGAACGTGAGGGTATATGCCTTCTAGTGGATGACTGGTCAATTTGATAACTATCCTATTATTAATCAGCAGTGGTGGCTCCAGAGGTGGGGCTGCAGTGTAGTCCAAAATATAAATAGGGGAGCCACACCAACAGCCCTTCCAAACGTTGCCAAACATCGATGGCCAGGACTCACTGGCAGTTGCTGTGGCTCCCCTATTTGAATTTTTGACTGTGCTGCAGCCCCACCTCTGGAGCTGCCACTGGTTATCAGTCTAATGCTAGGATCTCTTACCTGTGTCCAATGGGTAATCTTGATTGAAACCTTTAATCACTACATTACATTGTCACTAATTGCAAAGCAATAATTTAGTAAAATGAAAAGATTTAAATTGAAGTTCTTAATTTCAATAATGATCTGACCTAATCCAAGTAATTACACACAAAAAAGAACAAATAAAATTGTCTACCCTCAATAAATAAGAAATCCTTTTTATCAAGCTTAGGTTACTATAAACGGGTCTAATCTTGAATCAGCACTGAATTGTATTTGCTTTACATATTTCATGTATTAATGGGAAAAAAAACAGTGGTCAATAATATTATGAAGGCTAAGTTTGTATATTTAATGATAACCTGTCAATTTAATATATGGAAAACACCCCTTTACCTGGGCCTTGTTAGAAATTGTTTGTAACCAAAGACCTCATTCAGACCCGCTCGCAAGCACCTATGTGCTCACAAGCGGGTCGATGGTGGGGCACTGCGCACTCGCTGCGTGCACACGGCATGTGTGCAAGCCCCAGAGCGAGAGAGAAATTCTCTTGCTCTGCGGCTCGCTACAAAAGGGTTGGCTATGGATGTTGATTGACAGCTCACCCCATTTTGTAGGCATGGTGGGGGGTGGCCAGACAAACGGAGGCGTACCTGAAGGAATGCCTGCCATTTGTAGGTGGCCCTACTGACATTCCCAGTGATGTCAGTAGGGTGCTTCCTGCTCTGTTAGAACAGGAAGCTGCCTGGGGCTTGCGGTAGATGAGACCCTACCACAAGGGTCTCGTCGCAAGCCCCGATGGTCGCGATGGTCTCGACCATCGCGACCATCACCTAGTCACTTACTAAAGCTGTGGGCGGTAACCCACAGCTTACTGAGTGGCCAGGAGGCCGCCTTTCAAAAGAGCAGCTGCCCTCATTCAGAGCGAGCGCTCGCATTTTGAGAGCGGCTCTGAATGAGGTCCCAAATGTGGTATGGTCTCATCTTCTTGCTTGATTTCTTGATTTCCACCCAAATCTTGACATGTGGATTGCTGAGGGTAATGTTCAAGATCGTGAGCAGCAAAATAGACTAGGTGAACCCCATTGTCACATGACTACTATATAAATGAAAACACTGAGGCCCTGATTCAGAGCCGGACGCTCTGACAGAGTGCTCGCTCTGAATCAGGGCCGTCCTTCTGATTTTTTAGAGCGGCCACCTGGCCGCTCGTATAGCTGTGGGTGACCACCCACAGCTATAGTGAGCGGCCAGGAAGATGGTCGCAATGGTCAAGACCATCGTGACCATCGGGCTTGCGATGAGACCCTTGTGGTAGGGTCTCATTGCTGCAAGCCCTGGAGTGCTTTTGGTTCTATCATAGCCGAAAGCACTCCCACTGACATCACTTGTGATGTCAGTGGGGCTGGCCCCAGATGGTAGGCGTTCCCATGGGAATGCCTCCATCTGGCCAGCCAGGCCCCCAGCACGCCCACCAAAGGGGGCATGCTGTCAATCACCATCGACAGCATGGCCTCTTTGTAGCAAGACCCATAGCAACGGCTTGCCCATCGCTATCCAGGTCTCGCGCATGCGCATGACAGAGCTGCCTCCATCATGCGCATGCGCACTGGGCTAACATCAACCCGCTTGCGAGCGCTCAGCGCTCACGAGCGGGTCTGAATTAGGTCCTGAATTCCTATTTGCAGTTTAAGTCTAACACCTTGTTTTCAGGAATAATAGTGCTGGGTCTGGGAGAAGCAGCCTGCTTGAGGTGAAAACAAACCACTAATGCTGACACCCCTACTGTATCACTATTCGAGTCCACCAAAGTAATATGTATCACTGTTATGAAACTCCTGCACTATTACATAAGACCCTTAGGGGTCTATTTACTAAGCTGTGTTAGGAGATAAAGTGAACGGTGATAAGGTACCAGCCAATCAGCTCCTAACTGCCATTTTTCAAACACAGCCTGTGACATGGCAGTTAGGGGCTGATTGGCTAGTACCTTTTCACCGTTCACTTTATCGCCTAACACAGCTTAGTAAATAGACCCCTTAGAGTCCCTCTATGGAGTGTCTTTTGCCTATAACAACCAGCCGCTATTCCCTTAGTGTTAGAAACACACACTGGTACTTAGGCGGCCGCCAGGTCTTATACCTCTGAACAGTAGGGGCTTTTATGCAACAGACAGGAGATCACTAGGTAATAATGAGTAGTGGTGTATAAGTATGGCAAGGACACAGTTAATTGAAATACTGACACTTGTTTTGTTCAGTAGTAAGGGTATAATATGCAGACAGAGGATATGGACTTCATGTAGAGTAATGTAATTCTTGAAGTGCAGCACAGTAGAAAACTACAGGTGGAATGCAAGTAATAGTATTCTTGAATCTGTAGCACAGTTCTAAATGCAGTAGGTAAAACACAGTCACTATTTTTGCAGCGGCAACAGCATAGCACAGCAACCCAATATAGAAAAGCAGTGGTGTTTAAACAGTGATTTCAGAAAGGTACAGGTGGATTGCTCAGCAGATAATGAATGCACAGGTCACATAGCAGTATACCAAGGAGCATATATGTAAGCAGAGGTAATGCACAGTAGTGAAACACTTAGTGAGTAAATCCTTCAGGAAGACAGCTAGGATATCAGGAACAGTAACCAAGAACAGGGACCGAATGACAAGGCTTCAAGAAGTATCATCTGCATGGAAGTATGGAACTGACTACCTTTTAACAGGACTGAAAGCTAATCAGCACTTTACTTAACCAGATGAATAGCAGCTACTGGCTGCACATAGCAGTAATATAGTCAGGACCAGAAGGCACTGTGACTGCAAAGAGTCCTGGTAGCCTAGCAACCACTCGGATCACCAGATAATGCAGCTTGCGTGATGTGGTGTCCTCATCATCTAGCAATGATCGGGACAGAGGAGAGCCATGAGTGGCTTGTAACAGTGCCTCCTCCCTCCTTGAGAAGGGGTTAAGGTACTCCTGCATCTAGGCTTAACTGGAAATTCCTTAAAGAAGGTTCTTTTGAGATTGTTTGCGTGCAGATGTCTTTTGGGTACCCATGATCCTTCTTCAGGCCCATATCCCTTCCAATGCACCAAGAAGTCAACTTTCCCTCAAACAAATTTTGAATCCAGGACTTCTACAACATATTCTTGATGACCTTGAATCATAACTGTAGATGGTTTAATAGGGTATAAAGATTTAAACTTTTTGGAAGTAAACACTGGTTTAAATAAGGAGCAATAAAAAGTATTGGCAATTTTCAAGGATTTACAAAGAGCAGTTTCAGATGAAAAGCAACAGAATTCAATGTTTTTCAAGCTCTAAAAATGTCACCATCTCTAGCAAACAGAGCTGCATATCATGCATGCAAGCTACGCTTTGATCAAATTCTTACCCAAATTGATGGTAAATATATCCACTCTGGTAAATTCCACTTATGGTAACATACCAAGCAGACTCCCCTCGAATATGTTGAGGGAAGATAAGATGCATAATAATATAGCAGTGCTCAAATATGAACATTCTGTTACACATTTTAAAGGTGCTGAGAAAGCAGATATCTTCTGTCGCTATTATCGGACTCTTTACTCACAGGAACCTGTAGCAGTGCACTAGAAGCAGGCATTCTGGGATGGGATTACCCTACTACAGCCAGAGAGCATTGTAAGTAAATTTACCAATTTAAGGTTGATCAGGCTATAAAGTAAGCCTCTCAAAGTTTTGGGTCCTGATGGTCTTAGTGGTGAATTCATTTAAATGTTATGCACCCATATAATGAACTTGTTAACAAATGCATTTAACTCTATAATAGATGCTAAAGGTGTTCGTTTATATTTTAATTCGGCCACTGTAGAAGTCTTACCAAAGCCTGGTAGAGATCCCCTCTGACCCTCTTCATATAGGCCCATCTCCCTACTTAACGTAGACTGCAAATTGTTCACGAAAATATTAGCAGAAAGGTTTACGGTAATTCTCCCATCATATATACACCCTGACCGAATTGGTTTATCTGGGGACGAACCTCAGTTACTAATATCAGAAAAGTCCTAACTATACTACAATGTTTACACAATTCCCCAGCAGATGATCCCAGGTTTCTTTTATCATTGGATGCTGAAAAAGCGTTTGACTTGGTAACCTGGGATTAGTTGTTTGGTCTGCCCTCTCTCTTTATTGACCTTTTAACCTCCTTATATTCTACATCCATTACTCGGGTCCTCACTAATAAATATCTTTCCCCACCTTTCTGTATTCAAAGAGGGATGAGACAGGGATGCCCCCTTTCCCCACTCCTGTTTGCAACTGCTCTTGAGCCAATGGCAATAGCTTTGTGGCAAAATTCCACCTTTAACGGTATTAAAATTTGGGACCAAGAAAGTAAATTATTTATATTTGTAGATGATATGATGCTCTTTATTTCAGATAGATTAGTAGATTTTGAAACAAACTTTTATATTTTTTAAACTCCACATTGAAACAAACTATCTAAGAGTGCCACTGCTTTTCTTTCCACTAACTTCTCCACCTGAGAAGCAGAATCCTCTTTAGGCCATTGAAAGACTTCCTGGACAGTTATGGTGACAGTAGCCAAGCAATTGATTCTGAAACATTGGATCTCACGATCTTCTCCCACGTTGAGTGAATGGATGAACTCTGTATTAGACATTCTTTATTGTGAAAGACATATGGCTACTTTCAATACTGAATAGGGAGCATTGGCCTTCTTCAAGAATTGAATGTCTGCCTACTCAAACCCAGACTAACATATGGAAGGTGTTTGAACATGCGGGTTGGCCATGGTGACTGTTGCTTGGGTTACACTGAGCTTGTTTCTGGAATCTCAGCAGTGCCTCCATTTAAACATCCCTTTACCTGGGTCTAGTAGAAAATGTTGTGTAGCCAAATGTGATATGGTGCATTCTCACTTTCTCTAATGATTTTAGTGCCTCCACTCAAATCTTGACATGTGGCTTTCTGAGGGTAATATAAAGGTTATATAGTGAACCATGTATCCTTTCATTGTTCAAAACCAACAATGTAATATAAATGTACCACATAGGTACCTTGCAAAAGCCTCCCTTGCACATTTATTAATGGGGTTTGTATAACTAATGCTGTTATGCATTTAAACCATTGCTGAACTACTAGTAATAACAATAACTACTACTAAAACAATAACACAAAAAAACACACTGACTCTAACAAATATCTATGTGGTCAGCTACTGTGCAACGATAGTAACTTGTGTACTACAATACACAATTATAGACACAATTCAACAATAGAGGTGACAATCAAACAGACAATAAAAGAAGAAAACAATCACCCTAGCCTGTGCAGAATTGGGGCCTAATTTATGGATTCTACTTGCAGGGTGGATCAGGAAGAATATACTTAAACTGATTATATAATTTGAAACTGTCATTTTAAATGCGCATTTTTTTCCAATGGGCGCTTGGATTTGGCATGAACAAAAATAGGGTTTTAGCAGGATATAGACATGTGGCTTGGCCATGGGTCTTAGCTCATTAAAGGCCATGAATCACCTCCCTAGACATTAAGGGTGGGCTGGTCCTAGTGCATAGTCACAAACTTCTGGTGATCAAAAACTCAAAAACTCCTATGGTGCTCTAGGCCTAGGTACCTCTACTGCACAGTAGGCCAACTGCACACTGTGACAGTATTTGTTGATAAGGTAATGTGGAAGGGCAGCTGCAGGCCTCACTATGCCAAGATCCAAGCACAGTGATGGCATTAGGCTTATGCTACCAAACTCTTTTGGGAGCCCCTCACCAGTAGAATGTTTCCACATTCCTACTTTGGCCAAAACTTTGGTGACGGCCTAGTGCCATCACCAAGATGGCTGTTGGTTCATGTCACAAAAGTGTGGCACTAGTAGGGAGATGGAAGGGAGGTCTTGCACCCAAACCCACTGCTGATCAATGAGGCTATCGCTCAATTAAGTGGTCAAGGAGAACTTAGTGGCATTTAGTTGCCAGGGACTGATTTATTTAGCTAAGACTGAATCACTTTACCTCCCTCCTCTCTCTCCATGTCAGTTGCCTCCATTTTTCCTTTCTCCACATCCAGGCCATCTCTCAATCCTGCCGTTCCCACTTTGATAAAATGTCTAAAATTTGGCATTTCCTTACCCCATATGCTACTAAAACCCTTATACATTTACTCATCATCTTCCAGCTTAACTACTATAGCCTCATTATTTCTGGCCTCCCTCTATATTGCCTCTCCCCTTTAAAATATATCCTTAATGCTGCCATTTGCCTCATTTTCCTCACTCACCACATGGCATCTGTTCTGCATCCACAACCCCTCCCCCCTACAACCTCCTTCACAGCTATCTATCCCCTTCAGAATCCAGTTGAAACTACTCATCCTTACTTATAAAGCCCTTAAGCACTGAATCACTCCTCCCCACCTATATCTCCAACTTCATCTCTGTCCACACTCCCTCACACCCTCTGACTGCCACCTCAATTCTACTTTGGTCACTTCCTCCCATGACTGCCTTAAAGATTTCTCCTGCTACACACCCTTCTCTGGAACACTCTTCCTCACCAAGTCTGATATTTTACATGGTCCCTAGCTTTGAAGGTTTCCTTAAGAAACAACTTTTCACTAAAGTCTAACAGTCCTCCTCTTATCTACTCTCTTACATGCTCCTCCCACTCATCTTGTCTGTTACAAGTCCAGTCCAGGACTTGTTTCCTGCCAATATTCCTCCTGCTCCTGACCATGCTTCTAGGTTGCCGGATGCTAGGAGACCCAGACATCAGAGGATTTCACATGTTTCCTCCTAGTGTTGCCTGATTGGCAGCTGATCCTATTTGAACTTCCTGGACTGTCGCCGCCCTGTCGGCTAAAGAGTTTTCATGTGGAACTTTTGGTTATGCAAGCTGCTCTCTGTGTATCCAGACTTTCAGCTATATTTGCTACATGCTGCGTGTATTCTGCTCACCGGCTTTTAAGTGACCCAAGTACCCTGAGTCCAAGCAATGCTGTCTCCAGGGCCCTCCAGGCCATACAGCTATCCTGCTTCTATACCACGTTTCAAGTAATGCTGTCTACAGAGCCTCCAGGCCATACAGCTATCCTGCTTCTATACCACGGTTCAAGCATCACTGTCTACAGAGCCCTCCTGGCCATACAGCTATACTGCTTCTATACTACGTTTCAAGCATTGCTGTCTACAGAGCCTCCAGGTCATACAGCTATCCTGCTTCTATACCACGGTTCAAGCATCGCTGTCTACAGAGCCCTCCTGGCCATACAGCTATCCTGCTTCTATACCACGGTTCAAGCATCGCTGTCTACAGAGCCTCCAGGTCATACAGCTATCCTGCTTCTATACCATGTTTCAAGTAATGCTGTCTACAGAGCCTCCAGGCCATACAGCTATCCTGCTTCTATACCACAGTTCAAGCATTGCTGTCTACAGAGCCTCCAGGCCATACAGCTATCCTGCTTCTATACCACGGTTCAAGCATCGCTGTCTACAGAGCCCTCCAGGCCATACAGCTATACTGCTTCTATACTATGTTTCAAGCATTGCTGTCTACAGAGCCTCCAGGTCATACAGCTATCCTGCTTCTATACCACGGTTCAAGCATCGCTGTCTACAGAGCCCTCCTGGCCATACAGCTATACTGCTTCTATACCATGGTTCAAGCATCGCTGTCTACACAGCCTCAAGGTCATACAGCTATCCTGCTTCTATACCACAGTTCAAGCATCGCTGTCTACTAAGCCCTCCAGGCCATACAGCTATCCTGCTTCTATACCACGGTTCAAGCATCGTTGTCTACAGAGCCCTGCAGGCTATACAGCTATCCTGCTTCTATACCACGGTTCAAGCATCGCTATCTACAGAGTTTCCAGGTCATACAGCTATTCTGCTTCTATACCACGGTTCAAGCATCGCTGACTGCTGAGCCCTCCAGGCCATACAGCTATCCTGCTTCTAAACCATGTTTCTAGCTACGCTGTCTACTAGGCCCTTCAGGCCATACAGCAATCCTGCTTCAACACCACGTTTCAAGCACCGCTGTCTACTAGGCCTTTCAGGCCAAACAACAATCCTGCTTCAACACTACGTTTCAAGCACCACTGTCTACTAGGCCCTCCTGGCCATACAGCAATCCTGCTTCTACACCAGGTTTCAAGCATCGCTATCTGCTAGGCCCTCCAGGCCATACTGCAATCCTGCTTCTTCATCACGCTTCAAGCATTGCTGTCTACTAGGCCTCCTGGCCATTTAACAACTTTAGTTTGGACTGTAAACCTACAGTATATTCTATTGACTGTCCTATGGTTTCAGCTCCTTATTGCACCATTGACATGTTGGGTTTTCTCTGGTCCATCATATCATTTATTTAGTAAACTGCCATGATTTAACTATACTTCTTGTGTTTGTTCTTCGATGTGCCACGTATCTCCAACACCTCGATCTCGGTCCTAGCAATTGCTAGAGGATCGTAACAGTCTTCTTTCCAGTTTGCCCTTCAACTGTTTTTTGTACTGTACTTATCCTTTTGTTCTAAAAATCAGTGGAAGATATATGAAGGAGAAACGGTCAATATCCTGACCACGGGGATTCCGGCAGTCAGCATGACGGCATTCCAAAGGAAGTAGCGGGGTTAAGGGAGGATTAGCATTAGGGTTAGGCACCAGGGAAGAAGGTTAGGTTTAGGGTGCGGGGAGGTTAGGTTTTGGCAATAGGGGGTAAGTTAGGTTCAGGCACCAGGGAGGGAGGGTTAGGTTAGGGTAGGGAGAGGGGGAGGGTTAGGATACCTACTGACAGGTGTCATTATCCTAACCCTGTAGGGATGCAGGAGTCAGGATTTGCTGGCATCCCGTACCTATCCCATATGAAGGATCTGATGATTAAGAGAAGACATTATGTGTTGGTAATATAATGGCTGAGCAAAATATCAATTATTATATGCTAAATTACATTACACTGATGAAATGGACGTATCGATGTTCATGTTGCCATTTGAATAGGCAGTTGAATCAAGCAATGTGTCAGTATGTGGAAGTTTATGCATATGCAGTAACTAGGCTGGAAAAATGGTAGACTTGATGTGCAGCACAATGTAGCTATTTCTAGTAGCCCAGACTACTTTATACTTATTTGTGTTCTACATTTATTACATAGCTATTTAAGTCAGCATTGCCTGTCTGATTTATGTGTTCCCTTTTTTTAATGATATATTTTATACCCTTCCTATAGGACACTGATGGCTGTAATTACAATTACTTTCTATATTTGTTTAGTAACACCATTACTACCTAGAAGTCAAAATATGCAGGCAATTAATTATAGTCTGTGGAAAACGAATTTAAAAGAAACATTATATTTTACATAATTCCATATTAACATATGCTGTATGGTTTATAATGAACACAGTTCATGAAATTCAATATGGCCTTTTCACAGCCATTTTGCTTTGTACACATTTAAATGGAGAAATTAGATGAGATATCTTTAATGGCAACTCCCAAGGAAGTTGTTTATCTGCAGAATGGGATAATAGCTTGTCCATTTATGTATAATTGTGTGCTAGAGAAATTTAGTGACCAAATATAGTGATTCACAACACCATGATCATCTCATAAAGGAATCTTTTTCTATTTAACTGCCAAGAACAGGAAGATACCATAAGAGCAAACTTTGTCTATCTGACGATGTCAGTGGGTGTACAGGGGGTGTATTACCTGAAGACTGTAATAAGGTATAAATGCTCTGTAATCTAATCAATCGTGGTTATTGCTGCATTAACCCTGGGGAATATGTGCTCCCAGATAAGGGCTAGATCTATTTATTTAATTAATTAATAAATTACAAATTCTTAAGTATACTGGATTGGAATCTATTACTTTATGCAACAATGCAGGTAAAAGGTATGATTAAACAAGTGGAGACACTTAGCTGTTTCTTTACAACACCTACCTGTGCACCTGTCATTTTCTTCACTACCTCAACAAGTGGGGAGAGGAGTGGCTGTGCCTGCTGTCTGGCCAGCAGCTGGGGCATCCTACCTCTCAAATCTCGGTGAGTATCGAGAATAAATGTGTGTACATATATGTATATATATGTATGTATATGTATGTGTGCACATGTTTCTGTGCTCCGAGATGTTATGTGAGGGTGAGAGGAAACGGGTGAGCAGTGGGTGTGGCTAAGGTTGAACTCAGAGATGATTTTACATTGTGTGTGTTGTTGCATTTAAAGAAATATTGCTAAAAATAGAGTTAAGTGTTAAGGATTCTGCCTTTGAACCTCTATATACCCCTGCCTATACCTTCTTATTTCCTTCCTATAAACATCTAAGGATGACACTAATTTGCGTATGCAGTCATCCAGTAAATAAAGACTCCAGACTTAGAACATGTGGTTCCAAAGCACAAAGTATTATTCAAGTAAAGTACAGCAGTTACACGCTATGACCTTCATATAATCTTAGTGCAAAGAGATTATACAGACCCAAGTACAATTATACATACGCAGGGCTCTCTGGTCCAGATGTTAGGCATCAGCACAAAGACTAGGAACCCAGGGTACATTTTGTTGCTTGAAGTCTCTGCGGTCCATAAGTTGGGAATGCATGATGCGATCTCCACACCGATGGTACCGGAATACTGTTGAAAGAGTACGCATCAGTACAATACCAATCATGGCTTATTTATCATGTATAAAACCTTAGTTACCTTAGTGTGTGCAGATGCGAGTGTGTCTGTTGGCTGTGATGTTACCATCATTCCCTCCAGAGCTTGTATATTGACAGCCATTAGTTTTTCACTCTGGGTCTCTCTCTTCTTTGAGATGTCTTTATCATGTTCTATGGCAGATTCTATGAGGGTATCTATTGTGACTCTCCTCCAGCCAGGTTGTGAGGTTTGAACCCGAGTCTTTAAATTCTCTTTCAGACCATCCATGAGTACCGTGACTATCATTCCCCTGTGGTGAGTGCTATCTTTAATATCTACTAACCCAGTGTACTGGGTGATAGCCTGCAGAGCCCGGTCGCAATAATCTTCTGCTGATTCACTCTCCTTTTGCTTAGTGGTGAAAATTTTGTTCCAGTTAACTACTACCGGAAAATATATACCCAATTGAGTTACAATGCGGAAAATGTTACCTTGGTTTACTTGGTCTGTTAAGGGAACGTCACCATCCAATACACAATCCATAATAAATTTTGTCACGTTGGTATTGCGTAGTAGACAGGCCCTTAACACCACATGGCAATCTTTATTAGTTGGCTCATGTGAACTACCCAAATTTCTCAAAAATCTTTGACATTTGGCTAGTTCCTTTTTGGGATTGGGGAAATCATCTATGATGGAATTTAGTTCTGCTCTTGTCCAGGGACAATGCATTACTACTTCCCTCGTGGGCACTACACCGTTCGCATCTGCATTTCCATTCGGAACGGTTATTGTCCGAATGGAATGCAGACCGGCAGCGCTGCTACCTTTGACCTTGTTACCTGGCTGGGGGTTTAATCTGCTGCTACGTATGGTATTAACAACTTCTTCTATGGGTGCAGAGGGTGTTAGCACTTCCCTTGTTGTTACCGATGAAGATGGCGGCACCACTCGTGATTGTGGTGATGCAGCAGCTATCATTTGCACAGCATGGGAAATGGCAGACATTACAATAGGCTCATCATCCACATCATAAACATTTTCTTTATGGTTGCTTAGGTGAGGGTACAAATTGCTTGTTACATTTTTATGGGTATTTTTGGTAACTGTACTTGCACCTCCATCCACATAAGGTGGGTGTGGTGAGCGTGAACGGCTGGCAAAACTCTCCACAACGCTACCTTGTGCACGTGCACGCCATTTTGTGGCTCGCCCGTATTGCAATTCAGCGTTGCGATGTATTCTCTGGCAATGCGCTTGAAACGCTAGTTTGCATCGCTTGCACATTTTTAAGCCACGCATCCCCTTCATGCTGCCACAACTTTTAACATTCATAATATTTTACCTTTTTCTCTCGTGAGTGCATCAGACTGATGTGATCTCGAACATTATCTAGTACATTTTTATCAAAACTACCAATTCTGGGAAACGGTCTAACACTCATTTTAAGCCATACATCACAATACCTTATCGCATAAGTACCGTATTTAGTATGCATAATACGACGGGCCAATACAAACGGCACTTCCATTAGCAGAACATCATTGTCTAACATCTCTATTGTATGCATAGCCCCCATTCTGAGACAACTCCTATGCTTTTCAATAAAGATTTAAACTGGTGAAAGGCAATCAAGATACTTTCACTTACCTGTGGACGATTTAAATGGCAGCACCCACACACCTGGATAAGATTGGAAAAAGGCAACTTCCACACCAGGATAAGATTTATTAAGGCAACTTCCACACCTATGGAAGTTTAAGTAGTTTACTTCCACGCACCTCTTTACAACAAAGACAACATGTACACCAGCTACTGTGTATAGAACGGTAAGCTGCTTACTGAGCGACTAGCACTAAGCCCTTAAAGGTCATACGGTACCTCTAACTGTAGGGAACAAGTTACCCCTACCAACAAATACTCACTGTTACATGCTTTTTCCTGCGCAGAAAAATACACGTTAACCCAGATATTGATAACAATTGAAAAATGTAAACCTCAACGGCTTTATTTAAACACGTGGCAGCACAACCGGAAGTACGTATACGCTATTGTGCGACCAGTCACATACACAATAATGCGACTACCACACAACCGTATGACAACTTTTTAGCTGCGTTCGCAAAAGTGCGTCATTACTGTGCGCAAAACTGCGACTCAGCCGCGTGCTCAATACTGCGGCACCCCTTTAAACGTAAGGTTCTATCAACAAAGGAAAACAAATTTTTTTTTTCCCTCTCTTGTCCCTGGATTCTAGTCAGCTTACTTGGCTCACATGAAAATGGATAGCGATCTTTCAGCACAAAGTGGTTGCAGGTAAACCCTGCATGTGGCCACTGCACCCTTTGCTGAGATATCGATAACTGTATGTGCCGTGTGAGTAGGTAAGTGACTTCACTATGAGCCCCCAACTAAGGATTCTGCCTTTGAACCTCTATATACCCCTGCCTATACCTTCTAATATCCTTCCTATAAACCGCTAAGGATGACGCTAATTTGCATACGCAGTCATCCAGTAAATAAAGACTCCAGACTTAGAACATGTGGTTCCAAAGCACAAAGTATTATTCAAGTAAATTACAGCAGTTACACGCTATGATCCTCATATAATTTTAGCGCAAAGAGATTATACAGACCCAAGTACAATTATACATACGCAGCACTCTCTGGTCCAGATGTTAGGCATCAGCAAGAAACCCCTCGTCAATCAGCATTCAGCACAAAGACTAGGAACCTAGGGTCAGAGCATATTTATACCCCCCAGAAATAAACAACACAATAGAAAAGTTTATTGCTAATACCATTGGTCCTAAAGGAGAGGGCATATGTTACAAGGGATTTAACAGGTTGATTCAAATAGACACAACCAAGCCTCTAACAACTGGGCGTCTCTGGTTTCCTGCCTCATGCAATCATCCTAACAGTTGTTCATATTATGTACATTTTGTTGCTTGAAGTCTCTGCAGTCCATAAGTTGAGAATGCATGATGCGATCTCCACACCGATGGTACCGGAATACTGTTGAAAGAGTACGCATCAGTACAATACCAATCACAGCTTACTTATCATGTATAAAACCTTAGTTACCAAATAATCTTTATTTCACAGTATTTATGCGAAATGAACAAACTTAAATCTTATACTTTAAAGCTTATTAAACCTTTTATGTGAATATGTAATGTGTAAGTATGCAGGGTGTGATGTAAAGATGCTAGTTAACTTGGGGCAGATGCGTGCGCATGAAGCTAATAAACAGCATTTTCTTACAGGATCTTATGCATTCTTTAATATGCGATTAGTTAAGAGTGCAATGGTGCATATTAATGTGTGTATGAGAAATGGTGCACTTAAATCTCACTTAAAATAAGTGAACACCTACCAGTGTGGAATGTTGAGCATTATAGTTCCACACGCCCCCCTCTCTCAGCAGCCCCCACCCTTCCCAGGCTCAAAAGTGCAGTCCTTTGTTCTCCCAGGTTCTTGTGTAAATGCAAATTAGCACAGCTACAAGACCCAAACCTCAGATAACACTCTTGGCTTTGAAGGTATTTTATTGTAGGAAGCCTGCTAATGTAAGGTGCTACAAATGACCCTCTTGCTGTATTCAAGCAGGGCCACCTGGAGTGAGAGCAGACGTTATGTCCATGAAGCTTGTCTTCACAGACTAGTTGTCACATGGCCATTTGCTCTGTTTAGCTAATGCAATCCAATTTTGACATACTGTACAGCCATTTCTGAAATATATCCTTTAGGGGAATTATAATAATATACACACTTTATCCAGAGCACCCAAACTACGTAAAGTCATGAAATGGGTTTTTGATGAATCACCATAACTTATGGCGATGGTCACAGATGTAATCGCATGATGCTAATAGCAATATTTCCCCATGTACTAAAGTGTGAGTTTATATAAAATGGCACTTAGGCGGCCATTCGCAAAATGGCATCTTGCGATCTCATTTCCAAGATGGCGTCTTGCGGCCAGTCACAAGATGGTGTCGCTGCGATTCAATTTTAAACTGATCTTGTCTCAGCCAATAATCCAGCTTTGACAGTGTATTTACTAGGGGTGTGCACCGGCCAATTTTCGTGTTTTGTGTTTTGGTTTTGGATCTGGATCTTTCTTCGTGTTTTGGATCTGGATTGGTTTTGCCAAAACCACCCTCTGTGTTTTGGGTTCTGTGCTTTGTGTTTTGGATCTGTATTTTTTTTTTTTAAAAAGCATAAAAACAGCTAAAATCACAGAATTTGTGGGTTTTTCTGCTCCTATGCTATGTTTCTGTACAGTCTCGGTATCGCCTGCCTAGATGGGATTTTGAACCGGGGACACACTACCTCCATCAATTGTCTAAATCCCACTGCACTAATGGTGGCTACCGAATGCACGTCTAACACCAACATGGCAGTCTAGACCTCAGTTATACATTTTGCTTCAGGATCACTGCTGTCGCACTTCATCCTCCTCGCTAAGGACTGTTGGAGGGCCAATTGTTTAGTAAAAGTAGTGGTGTTCCTACTTCCTCTCTGGATTGATGAACGACTCCCAGCAGCAACAGCAGCAGCGGCAGCAGTAGGCGTAGCAATGCAGGATCCTCTGGAGGAATCCCGGATAGGAGAGTCAGTCATGCCAGTGACATGGCCTACAGGACTACTTCCGATCCTGACTAAGGAGGAAATTGACGAGGAGGGAGTTGATGGTGTGGTTTGCAGGCGCTTGGATACAACAGGACAAAGGGATTTAGGTGTCCCTGGACTGCTTACGGTCTTAGCAACAGTTTCTGAACTTTGAACGTAATTTTTTATGAACGCTCTGCAGGTGACGTATAAGGGAGGATGTTCCTAGGTGGTTAACATCCCCACCCCTACTTATTTCACCTTTACATATGGTACATATGGCAAGACAGTTGTTGTCCTGATTTGGATAGAAATATTGCCAGACCAAAGAGGTGGAATGTTTGGTCTTCTGCCCAGGCATGACCGTGATGGGCTTTTTCATCCCACAGACAACAACTGTCCCCCCTGGAGCCTGATTTAAACAAACCAGATCACCATCAGAATCCTCTTCACCAACTTCCTCCTCAGCGCCAGCTACACCAGTATCCTCATCCTGTTGTACTTCAACAGTGACATCTTCAATTTGCATATCAGCAAGTGGACTGTGGGTGCTCCTTTCAGCACTTGCAGAGGGCGTGCAAATGTTGGAAAGAGCCACCTCTTCCCGTTCAGTGCTCGGAAGGTCAGGCATCACAACCGCTACCACACTTGGACTCTCCTTGGGGATTTGTGATATCTTCTTAGAACGCACAGTTCTTCACTGTGCTTTTGCCACCTTAACTCATTTGATTTTTGCAGTGGGAGGAGGGCTTCCATCGTCATGTGAAGCTGAACCACTAGTCATGAACATAGGGAAAGACCTTAGCTGTTCCTTGCCACTCCATGTCGTAAATGGCATATTGGCAAGTTTACGTTTCTCCTCAGATGATTTAAATGTTTTTTTAAGGTCATTTTCCTGAACTTTGTCATTTGGGATTGTATGTGCCCTCTACTATGACATTGGGCATCGGCCTTTGCAGACGACGTTGATGGCATTTTATCGTCTATGTCATGACTAGTGGCAGCAGCTTCAGCACTAGGAGGAAGTGGTTCTTGATCTTTTCCTATTTTATTTTAAGTTTGGTCCTCCATTTATGTTATATTGATATATATGTACGTGCGACTAAGGCGCACACAAACAGAAAATAATTTTTGATTTTTGTTGGAGACTAGTGCACTTTGTGGGTTACACCACCCTTTAAGAAATGAGCCAGCCAGCTCTTTACTTATGGGACACAGGCGCACGCTTGGCGCTGCTCCTTTCTTGATGCACGTGCAGCTACAGTGCACACAATTCACAAAGACAGGAAAAAATTTTTTTTTTATTTTTGTTGGAGTGCACTTTGGGGGTTACACCACCCTTTAATGGACAGATGCACGCTTGGCGCTGCTGCTTTGAGGATGCACATACAGTGCACACAATTCACAACACAGAAAAGAAGAATTTTTTATTTTTCTTGGAGTGCACTTTGGGGGTTACACCACCTTTTAACGGACAGACGCACGCTTGGCGCTGCTGCTTTGAGGATGCACATACAGTGCACACAATTCACGACACAGAAAAGAAGAATTTTTTTTTTTCTTGGAGTGCACTTTGGGGGTTACACCACCTTTTAACAGACAGACGCACGCTTGGCGCTGCTGCTTTGAGGATGCGCGTACAGTGCACACAATTCACAACACAGAAAAGAAGAATTTTTTATTTTTGTTGGAGTGTACTTTGGGGGTTACACCGCTCTTTAACGGACAGACGCACGCTTGTCGCTGCTGATTTGAGGATGCACGTACAGTGCACACAATTCACAAACACAGAAAAAAAAAATATTTTTTGGAGTGCACTTTAGGGGTTACAGCACCCTTTAACGGATGAGCAGACCGGCCCTTTACTTATGACACAGGCGCGCGCTTGGTTCTCCTTTGTTGATGCACGTGCGGCTACTGCGCACGCAATTCACAAACACAGAAAATAATTTTTTATATTTGTTGGAGTGCACTTTGGGGGTTACAGCACCCTTTAACGGTCAAGTCAGCCGGCCCTATACTTATGACTTAGGCGCACGCTTGGCGCTACTTTGTTGATGCATGTGCAGCCACAGTGCACACAATTCACAAACACAGAAAATAATTTTTATATTGTTTGGAGTGCACTTTGGGGGTTACACCACCCTTTAAGAGATGAGCCAGCCGGCCCTTTACTTATGGGTCATAGGCGCACGCTTGGCGCTACTTTGTTGATGCACGTGTGGCTACTGTGCGCAAAATTCACAAACACAAAAATGTATTTATTTTTTTTGGAGTGCACTTTGGGGGTTACAGCACCCTTTAACAAACAAGCCAGCCGGCCCTTTACTTATGGGACACAGGCGCATGCTTGGCGCTTCTCCTTTGTTGATGCATGTGCAGCCACAGTGCACACAATTCACAAATAATTTTTTATTTTGTTTGGAGAGCACTTTTGGGGTTATGCCACCCTTTAACAGATGACCCAGCCAGCCCTTTACTTATGACACAGGGGCACACTTGGCACTACTTTGTTGATGCACGTGTGGCTACACCGCACACAATTCACATACACAAAAAAATTATTTTTAATTTTTTTTGGAGTGCACTTTGGGGGTTACAGCACCTTTTAATGGACAAGCCAGACGGCCCTTTACTTATGACACAGGCGCACGCTTGGCACTGCTCCTTTGTTGATGCACGTGCAGCCACAGTGCACACAATTCACAAACACAGAAAATATTTTTTTATTTTGTTTGGAGTGCACTTTGGGGCTTACAGCACCATTTAACGGACAAGCCAGCCGGCCCTTGATTTATGACACAGGCGCACACTTGGCACTACTTTGTTGATGCACGTGTGGCTACACCGCACACAATTCACATACACAAAAAATTTATTTTTTATTTTTTTTGGAGTGCACTTTGGGGGTTGCAGCACCTTTTAATGGACAAGCCAGCCGGCCCTTGATTTATGACACAGGCGCACGCTTGGTGCTACTTTGTTGATGCACGTGCGGATACTGCGCACACAATTCACAAACACTGAAAAAAATATTATTTTTTGGAATGCACTTTGGGGGAGCACCCCTGATGCACAGATCACCCCCTGGACAACACTACAGCACCCCTCTAGGACTACAGCCTTTATGGGACACTGCACAACACAGTCCAGCCAGCCCCTATAGACTTTGGAATGGACACAGCCCCTATGGACAACTGCCTGCACAACACAGCCCAGCCAGCCCCTATGACATCAGCACAACACAGCCCAGCCAGCCTCTATGGACACCAGCAGCACAATACAGCCCAGCCAGCCCTAGCTCCCACCCTCCCTCTTCACTGTCCACAGCCGGAGAGAGAAATGGCGCTGACATGGGGACCTTTTATAGAATCCAAAACCCACGAGAATCGGAAGGCTGGATGATGACGTTTTGCCTCGATTTCAGATCCGAGTCAGGCGGGAAAAGTCGAGCCTGACTCGGATACGACTCAGATCGGGGAGGCTCGGGGGGGTTCGGATTTCTGAAATCCAAACCCGCTCATCCCTAGTTTTTACGTACTGTAAAATGTGTGGACTGATCACCCACTGCTCAGATTAGAAGAATTTATGTGTTTAATATTTGTGTAGTGAAGAATATATGAATTATGAATATATGATTTGTGTTTTGGATGCCTGTTTTTCATCAGACAGACGTGTCCCAAGAGGTAATACAGGCTAAAAACCAGGATTTAGTGCCGGTATCTGCTTGGAGAAAAACAGGCGATCATAGAAAGCTTATCTTGACTATATGCTGTTCTATGATGATTAGTTTTAAAATGACAAGAGGTGATAAAATGTGTATTCCAGTGGATGGAAATAAAATAAATAAAATAAATAAATGACAACTACATCTCTTTTAAAAGTGCAGCGTCAAATATGAATTTGTAATATTTATGTAATTGATTTGAGTAATCTAAATTAAATGCAGAGATCAACCCGCGCTCATGCGTAAATCATGTCCTTAAACTCTATACTTTCTTAAACAAATACATAGTGTTGGGATGAATACAGCAGACTGCATCTGCTGCTATTCCTATTATTGTGACAAATGTTTAAAAACATTCTTAAAATCCTTAAAATAGTGTTACAGATGCTGAATTCATTGATCAGACAGATAAAATATGTACTACCTGTGTAAATATACAGTATCACAGTATCTGCATCAGTGTAAATTAAAGTTTACATGGTAAAATTGCTTATGAGTCAAGGAAGAAAGAAAAAAAAAGAAAGTGTAAGCTGATATTATTGTTGAGAAGAGAAAAAAAGTGCTTAGAAGTTCAGAATGTTCCCAGACCAAAGACAGAATTTGCAAAAGCAAAAGAACTGTAAAGGCTTAGAAATTTGTTACATTGTCGTTTACATTGTTATTGTTATATGAACCTATAGAGAAAGTTTGGAAACAGCTAATTTATAGAAATGTGGTTCATGAGATAAATAGTGTTGATATTACTGACCATAACCAAATGTTTAATGTTATGTTAGACCAGACTGAATAAGAAATGGTTGAACCAGTTGCTGATAATTGAAGAGATGTATGTTGGTGTGGTTTGGATAATAGCTTTATGCGTGAATATAAGTATTTTAAATTGAATATGGTGGAAAACTGGCAGCCAATGGAAGGACTGACAGAGTGTGTTCAGCCGATACTGAATGTTTGGTGAGAAAGATCAACCTCGCAGCTGCATTCAATATGGATTGTAATGGTGATAGCCTGTTTTTGGGAAAACCAATAAGGAGACTATTGTAATAGTCATTGAGGGAAAAAATGAGTGCATGTATTAGAGTTTTTGCAGTGTCTTTGGTAAGATATGGTCGAATTTTGGCTATGTTTTTTAGATGAGGATTTAGAGACAGCTTGAATGTGGGGAACAAAAGACAGTTCAGAGTCAAGGATGACACCTAGGCAGCGAGCTTGTGGGGTGTGGTTGATTGTCGAGTTGTTAACTGTGATAGATATATCAGGTTGGTAACTATTATTGACTGGTGGAAATATAATTAATTCTGGTTTAGATATATTAAGTTTAAGGTGGTCAGATGACATTTAAGATGAAATGGCAGAGAGACAGTCAGTGACACAGACCAGCACAGATGGTGACAAATCTGGGGAGGATAGGTAAATTTGAGTATCGGCCACATACAGATGATACTGAAAACCAAAAGAGCTAATTAGTTTGCTAAGAGAGGTGGTATAGATTGAGAAAAATCTCTGTATACCCCTCCCAGATCCAAAGAGCTGCACTGGAAAAAAAAAAAGTTTTGTTTCAAGTGGATAAGATGCTTTAACTCTCTCATAGCATGAGATTGTGCTTGTATTCTTGCATCATAGGTTTCAATTGTACCTCAGCCAAGAGTACTGATAAAAGAAGGTTATATACTTTTTAATAGATACTCAGTATGTACATAGTGTTTTAAAAAGACAGGGTTAATATTCCAAAAATGTCACAAACGGTTTGCAATATTTGAAGAATAATCTGCAATTTTTTTGTTCTTACAGAAGACTCAAGTCCTTGACAGTGATCTGCTGTTATATTCTAATATGTTTCAGACTTTAGTAAAAAAAATACTAAACAATTGTGTTTCTTTTGCAGAAGCAAGTTAAAAGTTTAATGGGACAAAATCCAATTGTATACTGATAAATTTAAATATACAGTACGTTGTTTTCCAGCAGGTTGAACACATTTATATCCTTAAAGGGTGGCTTTAATTGTTAAGTTGAATTGTATCTATTTGTTTTACATACTGTTCAGATATTTAAAAATGCTCAACCTAAGCAAGTTCCTACAGCCAGGTTTTCTCGATGGGAGATTATATTTTAGACTACTATCAATCTTATATATTACAGATGCCATATTTTGAATTATGCTACATTGATCTTCTTTATCCTCAAAAGTGGGGAATATGGAATATATATGGTTAATGGTGAGGAAAAAGGAAGACAATGAACATGTTTGCAATAATGAAATATAAAAATATTTTTCAAAAATGGAAAGTTTCATTAGATAATTCTGACTGAGTTTTCTTTACTGATGATAGCTGTTACAGACAGATACATAATGTTTTTTTTGGTGACAGGATATGCAGTAACTACCATACTCAACGTAGTTAGCTGAATGTAATGTACAGCATTGATTATAGCAATTGGAAGCATAGGGGTTACCGCGTAGCTTATGGAACTCTCATTTCACATGCATAAATAGTTAAAGAATCAATATGTTTACCAAAAATAAGCTGCAGTAATTAAGTGTCAGGTACATACTAAACAGGCTGATATTATTTCCATAGGTAACATATTAGCTGACAGGGTAGTATGAGAGGAAATTTTAAGTACATATGATGAGCCAGATACAGACACTCAGTTGATGTTTTCTTAAGACTATCACATTTGACTGATTGAGACAATATCAAGAAAATACTTCTCACAATGAGGTAAATTTTTGGAAATTAAAGCATTATTACAAAAAAGAGAAGATGATAATGGGTATTTGAGTGGAATTAAAAATATTACAAGCATTTGTAGAAGGTGTTCATGGGTCAGTACATTTAAGAGCAGACAATATGAATCGCATTGTATAATCATACTGGCATGCTCGAGTCAGAGATAAAGTGAAAATGTGAATGTTATGTAATTTGGTTGATAAACAAGTTAGAGAAAATTGTACCTACTAAAACATTTTTCAAGTACTATTGATAATTGATTTTACTGAGTTAACAAAGAAAAAAAAATATTGAAGTATGTTGATTAAAAAGGATTAAAGTATGTTCTTGTCAAGGTTTCAGGATAGGATATTTTAAAATGTAGTGTTAGCATGTTTTTAGATATTGCAGAGGTTACTGAATTTACAGCTCTGAGATGCTAAGAAAAAGATTTTGCAGGAATTTGTATGTAAGGTCTAATTTACCCAGTGTTACTGTACTGTTATTGAAAGTGACAGGGGAACTCATTTTACAGGGGAAGTTTTTTCAAATAAGTTAAATGATGGGAATAGAATCAAAGTTATACATGTCATAGTAGACTTAATGGTGTTATAAAAAATAGATTAGTTAATCTTACAAAGGAGACAGGAATGGCAATGTCTGAAGGCATATATTTGGTGCTTCATTTTATTAGAGTCACACCTGAGCCTTATCTCAATCTCTCTCATTATTAACTGTTTTTTTTGGACTACAATCAAGATGTGTTACTAATCCAAAGACTGATTTGAAATGACAACATGATTTGACTGTTCGATATTTTATACAATTGTCTAAGCAGGTACAACAAGAAGACTTTCTCTGAAGCTCAACAGGATATTCAACCAACACCAGCATTTGGTCCAGCAGATGACATACAGTCTGGAGACTATGATGGTATGATGAGAAGTTTTGTTACATTCTGGTTCCCTTACAGATCAATGGGATGGTCCTTGGCATGGCAAAGTAATGCTGACAACAAATACAGCTATAAAGGTTGCTGAGAAGGACACCTGGATTCATGGCTCACATTGAAAAAGGTCAGAGAAAGATCCGAGCTTAAAGGGGACTAAAGTCTCAGACTCAAGTGCTGATATAAAGACTGAGCTATAAAGACTGAGATATAAAGACTAAGTTGCATTTATGAGAATTCTTCAATCAAGATGGAGACGATTGCTTACAATAACCTATGATATAGACTGATGATAAAGAAAACTTTACATTTTTCTTAGCTGATTGATGGAAACAATCACAACATTGAAATTATTATTTTTAGACTTATTTTTTTTTTTTTGAGAGAGGGCGAGTGAGGGTTCATGGTCTGGTATTAGTACTCATCCAGTAGTGTGGATGATGGGGTTTATTCTGTTAAGTCCTTTCCTTCCTCTTTTCTAAGCAGGGAATAAGATCGGTATCAGAAAGCTGATTTATCATCTATTGAAAAGTGCATTTGCATTTACTGTACTAAACCACCAAAAGAAAGGTCTATACTATGGTGTATGGATATTACTCAAAACAATATGCAATTCTACAAAAATATTCATTGATGGGTAAAGTATTAAATGCTACAAATAGTTGAATTTGTGCCAGAACTATTGTTGAGTTGAAATATACTGAATATACTAAGATAATTACTATAGAAACATGTGAGGATTGTGTAATTAAAAGTTGTAAAGAAAAAAAAAGAAAACTGATAATTATAACTTGACAAAACCACTAGTAATTGTGTTATTTTCATATGAAAGTGAACACATTCCTTTTTGTTTCAATAAGATAGTTTATGAAATGAATCAGACTACACCTCAGATTTGGACAACTGCAGGAATGTTTACTATTCCAATGCTAGAACACCCCATACAAGTAGGAAATGTTGAGTCCGAATATTGTAATAAAATCATTACTGTGTACAAATCTTATGTTCCTTGCTATACTGAACAATGCAAGGAAAATTTTAGAAGTGCTGAATGTACAATGTATGTTTACAATGAGGCATTTGATTATACACTACCAGTGATTAGTTCCAATAGTGTTCCAAATAGTGAAACAGATCATATAGTTCAGACATGTTAGCTAGGAATGTTAGTTACTACCATGATATTTAGGATTTGATGTTCCTTTCCTTTTACCAAATAATCTTTATTCTATATGTGGAAAGTATGCTTACAAATGATAGCCAATTAATTCTGAAGATATTTTCTAGTTAGGCAAACTGATACTACAATTTTATTTTATAACTCCTAATAATTTGTGATAAGTTCTTTAGCAGGATGCCAGACATTCTAGAAGAGACATTGATCAAGTGAATAAAAATATATTTCCCTGATTGATATTTCAGTGAAACATCGTGTTGGTACAACCTTTGCTAACATCCTTACGTATGATAATTGGGGATATTTGAATAATCAGAGATTATTGATATGGCTGAGTTTCATGGACAAATTTGTTGACAATGATACTGGACTTTATGATATTATAAGACTTTATAGATATGTTGAACATTTATTAAAAAATATTCCGGAGTGAACTGTTACTACAGCACTGCCCATAATTGATTAATTAATTGTACAGATTGAAGGATATTGTTGAACTTTTTATACAAATCTTGGAATTCACTGTTGAAATTATTTGACCAATGATACTACAGATGAAGAAGCCATTATTACTAATGACATAAATGAGGCTTATACTATACAAGAAGAATTTCTATGAATACATTATGATAAAGACTCTAAAATGATTTATGATGGTCATGATTAGATCCGAGTTTTTGATTTTCAGGTTTAGAAAAGTATTTTCAAACATATTTTATGTACAGACAAAGTTTATTCTTGAAATCTTAATCCAGATTTTTCTTATTCTATAGATTTGGCCTATGCTGTATTCAGATGGCTACTTAAAAAATGAAAACATACAAGAGATGGAGATGAGATATAGCACATGTAAAAATGTGCTTATCTAAGGGTGGAACTGTGGAAAACTAATTTACAAGAAACATTATATTTTACATAATTCCATATTTACATACAGTATGCTGTGTGGTTTATAATGAATACAGTTCATGAAATTCAATATGGCCTTTGCACAGCCATTTTGCTTTGTACACATTTAAATGGAGAATTTGATGAGATATCTTTAAGGGCAACTCTCAAAGAAGTTGTTTATCTGCAGAATGGGATAATAGCTTGTCCATTTATGTATAATTGTGTGCTAAAGACATTTAGTGACCAAATATAGTGATGCACAACACCATGATCATCTCATAAAGGAATCTTTTTCTATTTAACTGCCAAGCACAGAAAGAGACCATAAGAGCAAACTTTGTCTATCTGATGATGTCAGTGGGTGTACAGGGGGCATATTACCTGAAGACTGTAATAAGGTATAAATGCTCTGTAATCTAATCAATCATGGTTATTGCTGCATTAACCCTGGGGAATATGTGCTCCCAGATAAGGGCTAGATCTATTTATTTAATTAATTAATAAATGACAAATTCTTAAGTATACTGGATTGGAATCTATTACTTTATGCAACAATGCAGGTAAAAGGTATGATTAAACAAGTCCTATGCAATGCATACTGTATATTTAAGTGCCCTGACTGGTCCCTACTCCCAGTCCCTACGCATGGCTCCTCTACCTGAATTTCAGTGAGCCAGAAGGGTAACTCCATGCAACGTATTCCAGAGTGCAGCTGCTCCTCCTGTAGCCCAGGTCAGAAGATGTGTAGGGGGTGTGGTGATGATATGGACTAAAATGGAGCTCACATCCACTAAAGTGGACAATGAATCCCCAATCTAACAGGGAGTGCAGCTGTAATTTATACACAGCAGAGGATGGGATGATGATATAGGCTTGGGTGATCGTGTAATCTGGGGTGATGTATACATTATCCTCTTCACACAATATTAATTTGTCCCCACTGGAATCCACCATTACAGGTGTCTCTGTAATTTTTGCATGTAATTGATGGTAAAGGTCTTTCTCGTAGAGTTTGTAGTTTATTTTGATGGGCATCATCTTTTCCACATTTTGGGGAAGTAGTCTCAGGCCTATCACTGGCAAGGTTCCTGGATGTGCTGAAAACTCTGAGTACACACTGGAAGGTGGGCAGCTCAAGTAAAGCAAAGGCAGTTTTGTGTAAGGGCCTCCAAATTGCCTCTTTTTCCTGTCAGTAGTTATTTGCATCTCTTTAGATCTGTGTCCGTTGGGAAGAAAAAACAATGTCTTCATCACTTCTAGGATGACAATCCACTCCCAGCAGCAGGCATGGCGCTCAAGACACCATGTAAGACTTAAACCTTAAATCTTAAATGTTGCATTTTGCTACTCTGTTCCGCTTGTCCACAATATCTGCTCCAGCTAAGTGGACAGTGGGTACAACTGCAGTTGAACTGAAGGCCACTAACTAACTATGTTTTTTTTAATGTCCCTGTATAGGTTGGGAAATGCTTTTTCGGAAGGTTTGCAAAGGATTATTTAAGTCAATTGTTTTTGGAAAGCGCTCTTCCTTGTCCCCTTCTGGGATGAAAATCCACTCCTAGCCGCAGAAGCAGGTGCATGATTCTCAAGAAAGACACAACGTAAGGCCTTAAATAAGGAGTAGCCAATCTCGTTCCTCGAGAGCTACTAACAGTTCATGTTTTCCAGACCACCTAGCAGGTGCACAGGTGTATTCATTACAATGTCCCTGTACAGGTTGGGAAATGCTTTTTCCTGTGGAAAGCACTACTACTTTTCCCCTTCTGGGATGAGAAAATCCACTCCCAGCCGCAGGCATGGTGCTCAAGGATTCTTCTGGGGCAAGGATTGATGTGAATGAGTAAAATATTTTTTTGTAAATGCCTCCTCCCCTCCCCTTCTCCCTCATAAATTTACTTCTGAATAAAAAAATTTAATTAAATTTACTACCAAACCTTCCTGTCCCTGCCTTCAAGTACATACATACTCCAGCTCCCTCAGGCCTCTCTTGAATAATGAAATAATTTGTTTCCTGATGTGCCATGTTGGCAGTTGAACTGCCACATTTTTGTCCTGCCCACTGCTGCCACATAGCTTAGTAAGCCAGCTAGCTTGGTGCAAATTTTGGGCCTAAACTGGATGAAAACAATATAGTGAGCTGTCAGGTGGTCAAAATTGACTGGAAACAAGTGGAAATAAATGTTATTGAGGTTCATAATACTGTAGGAACAAAATCATTTCAGCTGTTTTTTTGATATTTTAAGAAAAAATTCAGTTCCAAAACCAAAACCAAAAAAAAAAACACGGAGGTGAGGTTTTGGCAAAACCAATCCAGAGCCAAAACCAGGGGAGATCCAGATCCAAACCAAAACCAAAACACGGGGGTCGGCGCACATCTCTACTTTACCATGTAATACTTTCAACTGATTAAAATCTAGTGGAATTTTGGAACAAATGGTCAAAATTTGCACATGTTCTATTGTTTTTCAAACATAGGAGTCACTTAACAGCCATAAATGGGGATATGCTTCAATTCATAAAAATTATTATGAACATTGCATAACCCCTACATATGAGCAAAATCTTTTTACAATTTACATTTCTTGGTGTAACAGGTGTTGGGGTGACGAGGCTTCCTACCCCTGGATCATGGTATGAGAAACGCTGCTCCTATTTTATTAATTTTCCTTACAGCCAGCTAGGAAGATAAGGAAACTGAACACACTTGTGATGAATTCCACTTAGCTCTCAGAGGTACATCCCCTTTGAGCTGTCTTTTATAAGTTCAGAAAACTGCTGTCACAAACATTTGCCAAAAATGGTTTGACAGAAAAGATTACATATGATTGGTTTAACAAGTACATAGGATGTGTCAATGCATCTTCAGTTTGTCTATTTTCACAGTGTCCAGACTTAGTATCCTATTCTGGAAATCATTCAGCTGCTGTTGTCTTGTAACTGCTCGTTCAGTATAATACTGGCTCAATCTCGTGATATTTGTGTAAAGGAAAATGGCTTTTTCTCATAAATACTGATGAATCTTACAGTATGTTTTGAATAAACACTATAAATTATTATAGACTCTCACAATCCCCTCTTTTTATTAAAACATACTATCTTTCCCACACTGGAGTCATGGCTTTCATAGTAACTATATTACTTCCATAGTCACCATATGCAAGTAGATGCAAGCATCATTCAACACCTGAATACCGAGAATCCCGGTGCATCTTTCCCTAGAAAGAGGGGTTTCTTCCACCATCAGTACTACAGAAAACACATTTCTTCTCAGGTGTGATCAATGTGATTCTTTCACACGCTGAACACTTCCCACTCGGAGGCACTCTTCTTATGTGTGACAAAGAGAGTCCCTACTGGTGCAGATGCCTTATTTACCATTTTCTAATATTATAAGATAGATAGCAATTCCACAGAATGATCAAAATTAATACAATGATTATAACGATTACTGGGTGAATGAGACCACTAAACATCCTTTTGACTGAAGGTGAGTTACCTGTGAACACATCCCACCAATGGTGCTGTAAATTATCTTTTAATTGTGTGGCTACTTCCACCAATTTCTCTGCATCTACAACTGTCTGCATTTGTACATAATGGGCAGAATAGTTTACTTTCTGTAAGTGATGAGCAAGTTTTTCTGTATTATTAATGGCATTAATGATACTTTGGAGATTAACTGTAAGGTTATGGGGAGGTATCTCAGTCACCTGAAATTCAAACTGTACATCTTCTTGTCTCTTCGCATAGAACACATAAGTAGTGTTCTTCCACCTGAGGTGTGTAACGTTAAATAAGCAGAGAAAAAGTATTTGGTAAATTATAGAGGGAAGTGTAAAAGTTATCAGTACACAAAATCTTCTTTCTCTGAATTTGTATCCATAACAAAGAAGATATATTAAACATCCTTCTGTATACTTGTTCATTACCTGTCATTAACTGTGTTTGTGCTTTATCCTTTTGCATATTTTGATGCATGGTTCTGAGAGAACATTCAGTCCAAGTAAACAGTTCAGAAACATTTGTTGACAGGTAAAGTGTTAAACAATGTGCTATTGAACACCTGTAAATATTCATTATCCCAAGATATACTAGCCTGTAATGGGATAAATACTGTAGGCACCCATGTAGCTTGCATTGTAACTAATCTTCTCATATCTTCTTCTGCATTACTCATTTTGCTGGCTAAAGTTTCTGTATCTATACTATTAAGTAATCCTATACCTGTACCTGATGCTCCTAGCAATGTATCATACCATTCTCTCTTTTGTCTGCTATAGCATTTTGGATCTGGGGGGAAAGAAATATTAAATCTTAATATAGTGGTTTGTCTTTGGGTACCCACATTTACAAAAGTGGAGGGAACTTTAACTAGTGAGTCATTTCTTATAGTCGGCTTGCTATTTAGGACGTACATACTTGTCATTATTACTGAATTATTTGGTAATTGCATGGTATTAGTGCAAACTAGCACTACACCTCTTTCTATAGTTGTTGGGCTTCCTATGGGTATACCAGGGTCCGTACTATTGACACACTGAATACCCTATTCCCATGTTTTCTGAAATCCTTTAGAGCCCGTAAACTTATCAGTACAACACTTAATTTTTATTCCACTTATGATAGTAATATTATCATGCTCCCTTGGTGCCCAGTAGAGATGCCTTATATTATATTGTCCCAAACTTTTTACATATATTGAACCTCCTGACTAGGATACATTAAATCTGTGTAACTGGTAAGTCTGGTTACCATAGACTACCCTAGAGTACTCTATTTGTCCTCCTGTTGTCCCCTGGTGTGTGTGCAATCCCTTAGACTAAGTATAGCCAACATAATTACACAAAAAGGATTCATGATGGTGGTTCAATCTTGACAGTCAACTTCTTGCAATGTGAGGTGTGTATCCACGTGCTCTTTCCTCCAATTTTCACTGAAGTTGGTGTAGTCAATAGTCAACAGAACCTGATATGGACCATCAAATCTTGGCTCCAGAGACTTTCTGACATGTCTTTTAGTGTATACCCAATCGCCCGGTTCCAATGAATGTACACCAGGTACTGCTTCTGGGTCTGGAAGGGAGGAGAAAACTAAAAAATGGATGTTATTCACTTGATTACAAAGAGTAGCTACATAGTCTGTTAAATCTGCATGATTGTGCTGCAACTGTTGGAGGAAATAACACCCTGTCTTAGGAGGTCTTAAGAATAATATCTCATAAGGTGACAACTTATGTTTCTTACTGGGGGTGGTTCTAACTGAATATAAAGCTGTGGACAGACAGTCCACCCATGTCTTGCCTGTCTGTGCCATCATCTTTTGTATCTTTAGTTTGAGGGTACCATTTAGTATCTACTTGCCCACTGGCCAGTTAGAGAAGAGGTCTGTACAAACGAGGGCGTACTCATATGTCCCCACCCTAGGCAACTGAATATAGTCTATCTGCAGTCTCTGAAATGGGTATAATGGCTTTGGTGTATGTCTTTGTGGTACTCTTACTGTCTGTCCTGGGTTGTGTTTCCCACACACCTGGCATGATGCTACATATGCTGTAGCTGCTGCATTAAAGCCTGGTGCTATCCAGTGCTGGATCACCGTGTTTACAATGGTCTCCTTTGAATTATGCACTGGACCATGGGCCAGCTGGGTCATCAGGGGATATAAGGCCCTTGGGAGGCACCACCTGGTGGCTTTAGCCCAATGCATATTAACATAGGTGGCTCCCTCTTTCTCCCAGCCTCTCTTTTCGCCTTCTGTGGCTTGTTCTTGAAACTGGTGTAAAGCCTGTATGTCCAAGGGATCTTTCTCTGTGTCGGTTTCTATACCATAGAGGGCTGGGATAGGTAACAGGGCAGCTTGCTTAGCCGCAGCATCTGCTTTGGCATTCCCCTTGGCCTCAGCTGTTTTCTCCTTGGTGTGTGCTTGCACCTTTAAAATGGCTACTCTACTTGGAAGCTGTAAGGCTGCAAACAACAATCTAATGAGCTCAGCATGCTTAATGGTTTTACCAGCCGAGCCCAAAAAATCCCTACTCTCTCAAATAGGCCTGAAATCATGGGCCACACCCCAGGCATACCTGAAGTCAGTGTAAATGTTTGCTGTCTGATTTTCAGCCATTATACATGCCTCAGTGAGTGCCCTGATCTCTGCTTCCTGTGCTGAGCAGGAAGGTGGGAGTGGTTGCTGAATCAATACCTCATCTAAGGTGGTGATACTTAATTAACCTGGCTGCAGAAAGATGCTTAGTTCTGGCCTGGTTAAGTATTTCTGTTACTGAGTGGGGAACCTGTATGATCAATGAGTGGTCCAGCACTAAATCTGCTGCCTTGTCTTTAAGCATAGCTGCAGCTGCTACTGCTCTTATACAAGAGGGTGCTCCTTTGATTATACTATCAAGCTGCAATTAATAATATGCCAGGGGCCGTTGTTTACCACAATGTTCCTGCACTAATACCCCTTGAGCATGTCCTTGTGTTTCATGACAGAATAGCATAAAAGGCCTGTCATATCTGGGTAATGCTAGTGCTGGTGCTTGGGTAACTGCAGTTTTTATCTGCATAAAAGCTTTCTTCTGTTCTGATGTTAATATTACTGTTTTGTCTTTTGTATCTGTTAACGCATCATAGAGGGGCTGCATTATGAGGGATGCGTTGGCAATCCACTCCATCAATACTCTATTAGAACTAGAAATGCTCTGAGTTGCCTGGTGGTAGTGGGCTCTGGCACTTTCTGTATAGCTGATATCCTATCTTGAGTCAAATGTCTTGTACCTTGAAAAATACAACGTCCTAAAAAGGTAAGTTGTGCTTGAGCTGTTTGCAATTTTTCTTTTGACACTCTGCAATGTTGTTCACACAGAAAAATAAGTAATGATTTGGTTTCAATTTGACACTGTCCCTCTATATCTGCACACAGGAGCAAATCATCCACATACTGCAACAACTGGGTGGTCTCAAACTGTGGTCTCCAGTATGATGGACATTGCCTCTGTAAATGCAGATGGAGAGGATGCCCCTCCTTAGGATTATCTAGTCCAGCAATACTGTTTGACCATCCTTGTAAAAGCTAAATAAAGCTGACACTCTGTAAGAGGTACAGAAAAAAATAAATAAAAAATAAATAAAAAAATTAGCCAAGTCTATTACTGTGAAATGAGTTGCTGTTGCTGGCATTTGGTTTAATAAGGTGTGTGGATTAGGCACTATAGGTATGTCCACCACCAACCATTTGTTTACCTCTCTTAGATCATGCACCATTCGGTATTCCTGCTTACCATCTGTCCCCACATTTTTTTTACCAGAAATAAAGGGGTGCTCCATGGGGACCTACATTCTCTTATAACCCCTGTTTTCTGATATGCAGCAATCTGCCGCTGTAGGGCCTTTTCCTGATCTCTGGTCAATGGGTATTATTTAATCTTTACTGGCACTACACCTGGTTTTAAGGTGAGTGTAACAGGCTGTACATCCAGTAATCCCATATCTGTTTTACCCTCAGACCATACATTTTCAGGGACTTCTGAAAGCCAGTCAGGGATCATCACTTCTATCTGTGTCTGGTGTTGCAGCAAAAATATTGCTGCTGCTAGCTGACATTGAAGATCCTGCCCTGTACTTCCTTTCAGTATTACATTACCATCCCTGTACTCAATGGTAGCTTGTAATGTATTAAGGATATCTGCTCCTAACAAATGAACTGGACAAGATATGGAGGTCAGGAATTCTATAGGCACTTTAATTTTTTTTTCTCTTCTGACCCCACCGCAACTTTTATGGGCTTACTAACATGTAAGGATACAGTATGTCCTGTTACTCCTGTTCCAGGAATTGTCTGATTTGTTACATATTTCTTGGGAACATCTTCTGCCCTTAAAATGTCAATTTGTTCCCCCCCAGGTAGTGTCAATTGTATTATTCCCTTGGGACCTGAGGTATTAATAGTGGTTTGTGGGGGACCTGACACTGGACAGCCTATTTCCTATGGGCTATGTGCTGTTTGAACCCTTACTCCAAATTGCTCCATTTTCTCTGCCCATTCCTTATATTTCTGACAATCCCTTTTCATGTGCCCTGCTTTATGACAGAAGAAACATAACCCTTTCTTTTTTGCTTCTTCTGGAGATACTTTCCTATTATCTCTGGTCTGTCTAGGGTCTATACTGAATTTGGGTTCTTTCTCTTATCATAACTGCTGCATTCTGTGGATTTGGTTCAAACACCTCCTGTGTAGTTACAGGATAAGCCTCTACAGATGTGTTTTGCTATGGGGGTGGACCTGTCCATTTCTGAAAATACATCTGTTCACCCCCACAGTGTTCACAGCCACAAGGTTCATCATTATTGCCTGTGGCTTGCTTCTTGCACACCTGTGTCCTGTCTCTGTTTTTATTAAACATCCAAGGCATTAAGGTGCCTGACCATCCTAGGGCTGAAATTTCCTCCTGCATAAGGTAGTGGAGGAGCTGGTGGTGTAACTGGTGATAAGTGTGGAGGTGATGGATAATGATGTGATCTGGTTAAGCCTTGTTGATAACAGGGTTCTCCTGGCCAGGGCACTTGATTCCCACAAAATGGACAATTAGTGTTAGCATTAGGTACACATTTACCACATCCTGGGCATTTCCTGACATCCCTTACTGGTGTGGTAAATGGAGCCAAACTTGTGTATTTTGGGCTTAAATCAGGGGCTGTTAGTGATGCCTGTTGATTTACAAAAGGGATTACTGGGACAGGCCTCACAGTATTTGGACCACAATCTTCCATAAACTCAGTGTCTTGTGCTAGCTCCTGTTCTATATGTATCTCTTTGGCTACCTTTAACCAAGCCTGTACTTGCTTGCCTACTTTCCTACAATCTATCCAAGCCTTGTTTTCTTTTGCAAAGGTTTCCCATTTTACAGGATCCAGGGAACCCACGCTGGGCATCCCTGCTTTCTGTAGTATCTTTTGAATATCTTTATGTGCACTTTTCCCCTCCCTGGATTTGACTAGATCTGCAGGAGCACATGGTAATTCTTTTACCATGCCTGAACTGCCCTAAGCCCCTATTATGGGTTACCACTCCTAGTTTTTCCTGAATTCCCTGATGAATCTTTATTTTTTTCAAAAGAACAATCACTTATTCCTGCGTTACTACTGGGTAACTATACAACAAAACCTGTCTTATCAGCTTCAAATGCCTATCAGCTGGCAACCCCCTAATAACTGGACAAGCTACTACTGAACTATCCCTGCACAAATTACTGGGTAGCTAATTTATTAGTCCAGTCCAGTCTTTATCTATCCTGGTAGCCAAATATGTTGACACCCTTTGAGGCAAGTATATACCACAGGGATCCTCTGATTTATTATAGCTATTAGATAAGGACTTATAAATGATCTGGTTTACTGTAATATCACTACACAAGTACACCCCTCACACTTTAGTTATATGTTCATATATAAGACTCTAGAGACCTGTTATCCCTGTCCTTAAAAAGACAATACAGTATTCCCAATGTCACTATAACACTCCCACAGATTATGGCCCACTGTTCTAATCCTTCTGGCATGCTACACAGATGAATAACATGTACAACCCTTCAGCCCCAGGCACCCCTAGGGGTACCAACGAGGAAACATGAAGGACCCTATCCCGAATCAATGGGCACCTTTCTCTGCACTCCTAAACACATTTGCCATGCTTAGGCGCTAGGTGTCACTTTTTACAGCTACTATGAGAGCAAGGAGATCAGTGAATGTCTAAACCCAGGGGTCACACCTCTCAAAAGACTGGACAAGCCTCTAATTGCAGATGAGAAGTGCAGTCTTTGGTTGATTATTTAAAGATCTGGTTCCTTCATATACATCTCACAGTTATCACACATACAATCACACTCCTTTCACTCACTTCAAGACAAGACAACTTATACTTTTTATAGAGCAGGTTTGGCATACAATATATTCATAAATCCCTGATTAGCCCATCCATACTGAACCCCACAATACTAATTCGGAAGAGAGCATTGAAAAGCGCAAATGCGCATTTGTTTTTCAATACTCACCGATCGGAATTTGCTTCTGCATTTCCAAATTTTCAAGTGGATATTCGTCAGTACAGACAGGCAGTTGGGGATCCCAGACGAGTCCCCCAGAAATGTTGGGGTGATCAGGCTTCCTATCCCTGGATCATGGTATGAGAAACGCTTCTCCTATTTTATTAAATTTTCTTACAGCCGGCTGGGAAGATAAGGAAACTCAACACACTTGTGATGAATTCCACTTAGCTCTCAGAGGTACATCCCCTTTGAGCTGTCTTTTATAAGTTCAGAAAACTGCTGTCACAAACATTTGCCAAAAATGGTTTGACAGAAAAGAATACATATGATTGGTTTAACAAGTACATAGGATGTGTCAATGCATCTTCAGTTTGTCTATTTTTCACAGTGTCCAGACTTAGTATCCTATTCTGGGATCATTCAGCTGCTGTTGTCTTGTAACTGCTCATTCAGTATAATGCTGGCTCAATCTTGTGATATTTGTGTAAAGGAAAATGGCTTTTTCTCATAAATACTGATGAATCTTACAGTATGTTTTAAATAAACACTATAAATTATTATAGACTCTCACACAGGTAATTTGCAGAGAAGAGAAGTATTGGGAAATTCCCACTCACTCTGCACAGTGCATGTAATTCAAATATTGCAGAATTCATGATGACTGACAATTTATTCTGCTTGTTGGTTGGGGTAGGTTTGGGAATAATTAAGGCCAAATTGAGGTAATGAAATGTCAGACATTTTGCAGCAAAATCCAATAAAACAATATTCCACAGAAAGTTAATTTTTTTTGCTAATCTCTAATTAACCTCTGAATTCATCCCTCCCATACTTTTCATATAAAATCACATTGCTTTATCCTATTTTGAATATATCAGATGTGGTCCTGTCCCTTTAATTGTGTTATACATTTAGTCACAGTGTAGCACATTATAAAATTATTTAAAAGTAATAGGGGTCTATATACTAAGCAGTGTTAGGAGACAGAGTGAAAAGTGATAAGGTGCCAGCCAATCAGCTCCTAACTGCCATCTCACAGCCTGTTTGAAAAATGACAGTTGGGAGCAGATTGGCTGGCACCTTATCACTTTTCACTCTGTCTCCTAACACTGCTTAGTAAATAGACCCCAGAGAGGTATAATGAAGGGATGTAGTCTGGAACCCGATGGTCTAAATGCCGACCGCCGGCTTCCAGACTGCTTTATCCTGACTAGGGACGAATGACAGGCATCTAAATGTAGATGCCTGTAATTTGACCGGCGCCTGGCATCCCGATCGAGTGGATGCCGGGCGCCGCAGCGGACAGCTGCAGGGGGGGAGGGTTAGGTTTAGGGCTCGGGAGGGACTTAGGGTTAGGCACCCCCTTGGGAGGTTAGGGTTAGGCTAGGGAGAGGGAGGGTTAGGGTTAGGCACCCCCGGGGGGAGGTTAGGGTTAGGCACCCCCCGGGGGACTTAGGTCTAGGCATCGGGGAAGGGGGGTTTAGGGTTAGGCACAGGGGGGGAGGTTAGGGTTAAGCACCCCTAAGGAGGGTTAGGGGGGTTAGGTTAGTAAATACTTACCTTTAGGACGATCAGGATTTCCTCCTTTGTCGGGCAGCCGCTGTCAGGAATTGAACCGCCGGCCATGCGCCCGGTGATAATACATATCACACCCATAATGAAAACACCTTGAGTTTATTCAATATAAGCTTCTATATGAATTTTTTATTTCAATAATATTTGCCTTAGGAGCACAAAGACAAACATATAAGTCATTTGCTAGAACAGTGACATTACTTTAATAAAAAGATATTTCTGGAATATACTCATCTATCTATCTGTCTATCCATTCATCTGTCCATCCATCCAAGACATTAGACAGCAATATGTTGTTGATGCTCTTTAGTGATGTTCGGTGAATGTTCTTAAAAAAAAGTCAGTTGCAAATTAAAGATAAAAATAAATAAATATTTGGTTAAAAAATGTACTTGCGACTAATTTGCCCATTGGGGAATCCAGAGACATTGGATTTTGGACAACCAAGCACATTTGATTAGCTACAAAAACACAAGAGTAGTTTGAAAGAACATGTGCCTGTATATGCTGCAATAGAGTAAGTACAGTATTAACCCAGAAGGAGAGATTACTCATTTACAGTTGTCCTGATAGTAAACCACTTTCTAAGGGAGAGGGCTGTAATACACCAGTATGCAGTGGTGTATCTATAATGGGTGCAGTGTGTGCGGGGCCCCGCACTGCACACACTGCACCCATATTTTTTTTAAACTTACCTGTCCATGGTCCCACGTCGGGTGTCAGCGCTGCTCAGAACACCGGAAAAATGGCCATCGTGGCCATTTTCCGGTTTTCTGCACATGCTCAGTAGGATCCGGGCACTAGAGCGTGCCCGGAGTCTACTGTGCATGCACAGGACGCCAGAAAATGGCCGCCGCAGACATTTTTCCGGCATTCTGCGCATGCGCAGTAGACTCCGGGCACACTCTAGTGCCCGGAGTCCACTAATGCTCTGGTGGCTGGCCAGCCGCGTCAGTCGGGTGCCAGCCACCGGGGAATGAGGAGGGGGCCCCGCACGGGGAGTGCACATGGGCCCCTGCCTGTATGCCACTACATATATCACCTCGAGGTTGAGGAATTTGGTCTTTTTCACCCTTCTCTTTTCCATCCACTGGGGGTCTCATACCAGAATATATTATTCCATATTGTTGTTATTTTCTCTTTCTTAACTATGAGAGTTAATGGAGAGTTATAACTACTGACAAGCATCTATGGTGGATTTATATTTATTGCTTCGGGACATTGATTATACTGCACCATTTATGTTTTCCCTTTGTGTCCAAGGTGCAACTTGGAGATATAGCATCTTTTTGTATAAATTTGATAATCTATTGCTCCTATTTTAACCACTTTTTATGGAACTCGGAGCCCGATTCAGACCCACTCACTAGGATGCGCTTGCATGCAGCCAGCTGATGTATGCAATGTGCGCATGCATTCTTGGTTGTATTTCACACTGAAGCACTCGCAGTGCTTGCGGCAGGGTATGGTCAACCACAAGTGCTGTGTTCGCATCCGATGGTACTCGATGTTACCGATGGCTACATACACTTCCTGGAGATGATGTGCATTAGTGGGCATCTTAAGACAGGCTAGTGGACATCTGCATACACACTGCGATCGCACGCCAAGACATAATGGGCATGCTAATGCCTTGCTGTGCGATCATGCGATTTGCATACTTTCTCTGCGTGCGAACGCATCTAGCGAGTGGGTCTGAATCGAGCCCTCAGTTCTTTTAAAATACTCAATAGACAACAGTAGATGTAGTGTAAGGATTTCAAATTAGTGTATCAAGAGATGGTACTGGCATTAAAGCTGCCAGACCTGTTTCTCTGCCATTGATGTTAGCAGTGTGTGGGGGAGAATCTGGCAGAAGGCTAAAACAACTCATGTTTAGCTTTCTCCGTATTAACAAAATAATGTACGTATACATATATTAATAGCCATAGGGCAAAATAAAGTTAAATGACCTTTAGACTACTATCTAAAGTAAAACTACCAAAAAGGAACTGAAAAATTAGTTACTTCTACCTCTTTTCCACCAAAATCCCAGGCCTGACCCAGATTTTATGACCCGGTATTTTGATGGGTCGTATTCGGCTTTAACAGCATTTCCACTGCACCCTAATCGTCTCTGTTTCCACTGAACCCGGTAACGATACTGCCTTTGAACCTCTAAGGATGACGCTAATTTGCATACGCAGTCATACAGTAAATAAATACTCCAGACCTAGAACCTGTGGTTCCAAAGCACAAAGTATTATTCAAGTAAAAGTACAGCAGTTACATGCTATGATCCTCATATAATCTTAGCGCAAAGAGATTATACAGACCCAAGTACAATTATACATACGCAGCGCTCT
Source organism: Taudactylus pleione (assembly GCA_031769625.1). Lineage (NCBI taxonomy): Eukaryota > Metazoa > Chordata > Amphibia > Anura > Myobatrachidae > Taudactylus > Taudactylus pleione. The sequence goes on along the minus strand of JAUIMM010000115.1, from coordinate 16,247,113 downwards.
CTGGTCCAGATGTTAGGCATCAGCAAGAAACGCCTCGTCAATCAGCATTCAGCACGAAGACTAGAAACCCAGGGTCAGAGCACACATATTTATACCCCCCAGAAAAAAACAACACAATAGAGAAGTTTGTTACTAATACCATTGGTCCTAAAGGAGAGGGCATACAGTCAGGTGCATAAATATTGGGACATTGACAGAATTTTCATATTTTGGCCTCTATTCACCACCACAATGGCTTTGAAATGAAACAAACAAGATGTGATTTAACTGCAGACTTTCAGATTTAATTTGAGGGTAATTACATCCAAATCAGGTGAACGGTGTAGGAATTACAACGGTTTCTATATGTGCCTCCCACTTTTTAAGGGGCCAAAAGTAATGGGACAAACTAAACAATCCTAAATCTAACTTTCACTTTTTAATACTGTGTTGCAAATCCTTTGCAGGCAATTACAGCCTGAAGTCTGGAATGCATAGACATCACCAGATGCTGGGTTTCATCCCTGGTGATGCTCTACCAGGCCTCTACTGCAAATGTCTTCAGTTCCTGCTTGTTCTTGGGGCATTTTCCCTTCAGTTTTGTCTTCATCAAGTGAAATGCATGCTCAATCAGATTCAGGTCAGGGGATTGACTTGGCCATTGCATAACATTCCACTTTTTAGCCTTCAAAAACTCATTGGTTGCTTTTGCAGTATGCTTCGGGTCATTGTCCATCTGCAATGTGAAGCGCCGTCCAATGAGTTCTGAAGCATTTGACTGAATATGAGCATATAATATTGCCCAAAACACTTCAGAATTCATTCTGCTGCGGTTTTCAGCAGTCACATCATCAATAAATACAATGGAACCAGTTCCATTGGCAGCCTTACATGCCCACGCCAAGACACTACCACCACCATGCTTCACTGATGAGGTGGTATGTTTTGGATCATGAGCAGCTCCTTTCCTTCTCCATACTCTTCTCTTCCCATCACTTTGGCATAAGTTGATCTTTGTCTCATCTGTCCATAGGATGTTGTTCCAGAACTGTAATGGCTTTTTTAGATATTGTTTGGCAAACTCTAATCTGGTCTTCCTGTTTTTGTGGCTCACCAATGGTTTGCATCTTGTGGTGAACCCTCTACATTCACTCTTGTGAAGTCTTCTCTTGATTGTTGACTTTGACACATATACACCTACCTCCTGGAGAGTGTTCTTGATTTGGCCAACTGTTGTGAAGGGGTTTTTCTTTACCAGGGAAACAATTCTTCTGTCATCTACCACAGTTGTTTTCCGTGGTCTTCTGGGTCTTTTGGTGTTGCTGAGCTCTCCGGTGCATTCTTTCTTTTTAAGAATGTTCCAAACAGTTGATTTGGCCACACCTAATGTTTTTGCTATCTCTCTGATGGGTTTGTTTTGATTTTTCAGCCTAATGATCGCTTGCTTCACTGATAGTGACAGCTCTTTGGATCTCATATAGAGAGTCGACAGCAACTGATTCCAAATGCAAATGTCACACCTAGAATCAACTCCAGACATTTTACCTGTTTAATTGATAATTAAATAATGAGGGAATAGCTCACACCTGTCCATGAAATAGCTTTTGAGTTGATAGTCCCATTACTTTTGGCCCCTTAAAAAGTGGGAGGCACATATAAAAACCATTGTAATTCCTACACCGTTCACCTGATTTGGATGTAATTACCCTCAAATTAAATCTGAAAGTCTGCAGTTAAAGCACATCTTGATTGTTTCATTTCAAAGCCATTGTGGTGGTGAATAGAGGCCAAAATATGAAAATTTTGTCAATGTCCCAATATTTATGCACCTGACAGTATGTTACAAGGTTGGTTCAAATAGACCCAGTCCAGCCTCTAACAACTGGAGGTCTCTGGTTTCCCGCTTCATGCAAATCCTAACAGTTGTTCATATAATGTATATTTTGTTGCTTGAAGTCTCTGCGGTCCATAAGTTGAGAATGCATGTTGCGATCTCTCCATCGATATTACCAGAATACTGTTGAGAGAGTACGCATCAGTACAATACCAAACATGGCTTACTTATCACGTATAAAACCTTAGTTACAAAATAATCTTTATTTCATAGCAATTATAGTAAATGTGCATACTGGAATCTTATACCTTAAAGCTTATGGAACCTTGTGTGTGAATATGTAATGTGTGAGTATGTGGGGTTTGATGTAAAGATGCTAGTTAACTTGGGGCAGATGCGTGTGCATGAAGCTAATATTCAGCATTTTCATACAGGATCTTATGCATTCGCTAATATGCGACTAGTTAACAGCGCAATTGTGCTTATTAATGTGTGTATGAGAAATGGTGAAAGATGCAATCGCATGATGCTAATAGTAATATCACCACATATACTAAAGTGTAAGTTTATCTAAAATGGCGCCTAGGCGGCCATTCGCAAAATGGCATCTGTCGATCTCATTTCCAAGATGGCATCTTGCGGCCAGTCGCAAGATGGCGTCGCTGCGATCCAATTTTAAACTGATCTTGTCTCAGCCAATTATCCAGCTTCGACACCGGGAAAGCCCAGCAGACCCCATGGATGTCATAAATAATGGCCTTTATTCATGCTCACAAAGATGAGGTCACAGAAAGGGAACAAAAGGGAGGGGTGGGGACTGCTTACAGCATTGCAGCAATGATAGCCAATGAGTTACCATTGTGTAGCCCAGAGTTCCTAATTGTTTGTAGCTTTCTGCTGTTTTACACAGCAACTGAGAACATGATTCAGCTTGTGACACTGTGCTGCCTTGTGCAGTGTAATTTAAGGAGGAGGAAAGCACAATTTCTGATGGAACTGGATAATTCTCGCGGTCAGTATTTTCTTCAGGAGGAGAGCCCTGATTTCATCGACCATGGCAACCATATTGAGATTAAGCACAGCAAAACAACCGAGAATATGGGCCAGAGACTGCAAACATGGAGAGGCTTTCATGACGACTGTGGAAGAATTTTTAGACGAGCAGTGGATGGCACACTTCCGGATGTCACGTGCTACATTTCAGTATATACTGGACCTACTCACCCAGGCACTCACCATGCAGATGTCCAATTTCATAAAGCCCATGGAGCCAAGAAGGAGACTAGCGATTGCTCTCTGGTGGTATGCTACCCCCGGGGAGTACCGAACAATCTCCTGCTTGTTTAGAGTTGGCATCAGCACTGTGTGCAAGATTGTGTACCAGGTGATACAGGCAATACTGGATTATCTCTACCGCTGCTTCATCTGCTTACTTGAAGGTGAATGCCTAGATGACACCATCAAGTACTGGTAAGTATTTTTTAACAATGTGTGTTTTAAATCCACTTCACACTGTTTTTTTTATTGTGATTTGGGATACATAATCTGATAAACTTTATTTTCTAGCTTCACGGATGTGTTTGTGGGATGGCTTGGCTGAACACATGATGCGCGAGTTCTGGCCAACTCCGATCTGTACTGTCTCGCAGAGGGGAAGCAGGATGGCTGGCTGTTTCCTAAAGAGGTAAGAATATTTTGTTATTTATTCAACTTTTCACAGCTGTACTTTATGTTTATTTAAATTGTTGTTATAAATGTGAAAAGCTAGGGAAGAGTCTACAATTTGGAATCATTTTTTTTGCACATTATTGTACATTATACTTATAGTAGTAATAATGTATTATAGCAGGTAATACAAATATAATGCTAATTGGTAGATGCTCCTTGCTAATTAGAATGTGTGCAATATGATATTAAAACCGTTCAAGAAAAGGGCTTAGTACAGCAATAGAATCGATTACCCAGTAAGTAGGACTAAAACATTTATTCAAAACAGTACATATAACAAATAAAAATATTAAAAAAGGATAACAGATAATGCAGATATCAGGTGGGTTCTTTGCCTGAGGATCATAGGATCTGAAACGCGTTGCAATAGACTGCATGTAAAACAGAGGGGACATTCACAAACAGCCTTTCTGGACATAAATGCTGCTGAGCCTGGGACCATATGCTATAATAATCACTAGCCCAACGCAGCATTCATTGTTGGTGAGAGGCTGATAATTGGAATTATACCCTACCTGAGCACCTACCAATTAGCATTATATTTGTATCACCTTACTCAGGAATTGCTAACTTCATCGTCATCCTCTGGCTGCATACGGCAGCGCAGTGGCTAATTTATGCACGACCCTGCAACTGCATTCAGACGCCCTGGCACACCTGCATTTCCCTGATCACCCCCGTCATCACCCACAAGCGACCTGAGGTAGCGTGACAGATCACAGCTAGCACAACAAGATCTCAATGTGCCATCCCCACTAATCAGGATACTGCTGAACATCATTATATTAAAGGTACTAAAAAGTGCTTTCCGTGCAGCCACAATTTTGAAAACACACATAAATAAGCATTATTACAACTGAAGTGGCTTATCATATCGAGTGGTGCTTATATTTTCAACAAAGTAGCAAACAAAAATAGCCCTTATAAAATATTAAAACCTGTATAGTAAAAATTTTTACATTATTGTAATTTACAACTTTTAAAATACCTATTCAGGCAGGCCTAAGGCTGTAGATTGAGTAATCTTGGTTCTGTTGGTTTGACAGTGTAGCCGCAGGGTCATAAAAACTTTGGGCAGTGGCAAATGCAGGATTTACAGAGGGGGGTTTCCAAATGCATGATTTTAGAACAATTGTTGCCAGTTCATGAAGAGGACATAATTACTGTAGCACTTAACCAGTAATAATATACGTCATACAAAGTACTGTATAGTGTATATAATAATTCTGACATGGACAGGGTCAGCGATCACAGTATGCCATTATATGTAGGGCCATCCTGCCTGAGCTAAATGTTTTTATTTAAGATGTGGGCTCCATTCCAGATCATTTGAGTAAGGTCTTAAGTCTGAGGGTGAGCAGCAAAAGGACATTACACTGCTCTGGAAATATATGTAGACATTGGTCTCCTTATGCACTGCATAGTGTATTATTATACAGTATTAATAATTGACCCTATAGATGGTCTATATCAGTGCACCCCTAACAGTGCATGTTTTGCCAGATCTCCTAGTTAATGCACAAGTGTATTCATAACAGGCTCACACATTTGAAAATATCAACAGGTGGTACTAATTATTTTATTTGTGTGGTGTAGGCTGGGGAGGGGGGTTTCCAGGCAACCGGAACTCCCCCTGCATTCGCCTATGAAGGGTGCTCCTGTGCTGGGGTTTGATATAGTGGTTGTGTGGGTTTCTTATTTATTATTGTCGAAGTCAGATAATTGGATATGATCACTTGCAATTGTTATCTGACGATTTAGCCGTCCATGGTCTGATGACGAATTGCTTGGACGCTGCTCTGTATCAGCACAATTCCGATGCGCACAAATATATGTTTATATTACTACAAGGTTTAGTTGGAAGACAGGTTTTGATGTGTATGTCTGTGAGTGTTTTGAGAGACTCCACATGCTAATTCAATATGCCTGTGACAAATAATTAAAAATGTAGCACAGTCTGAATGCAAGGTTGGGAGTCATTGTCAGAGGCCTGCAGGTCATTAGCAATTGTGGGCCTTATTGTTCGGTGCTGTTTTGGTTCATAGGAACTGACACCTATACTCTAATTAAGTGGAGAAGGAGCCTGTCGCAAGCTGCCAGACAAGGTGGCAACAGCAAACAGCTGGCGGTCTCCCCCTGTTAGAAATAAACCTTTAGTTACAACTTAGAATTTGGTTCTGGCAATGTCTAAATATTAAAATATGTCAGAAATTGATAATATATATATATATATATTAAATAATCCATCACAAATACACTGCATTACATAACACACACACATAGACTTACATGCATACACATATGCACACACCTTTGAGTGTGCATGAACCCACACATATGCGCAATGCAAACTAGCAAAACTACACAATATTCTCACACTTACACATACAATAACTTATAAAAAGGTTTCTTCACATTAAACATGATATTAGAGGTTTTATTAGCGAATAATTATGTTGTGAAATGTATGTATATATTAAGGTATAGAAGCTAATAGACATTTCATGTTTGGTACCATTCTAAACCCCTGTTTATTTGCATATCTTCGGTTCTATCGGCAAGGAGATCGCAGCAGGCATTCGCAAGATATGAATTATAGGTTAGAATGTATCTCTGTATGTAGTGTTATTTTATTAGTTCTTCGGAGGGAAACCTACACAAAGAAGCAGTTGGAAAGCTAATCCATAGCTCTGATGACACCATATGAACTAACCAATGAACAGAATGAGAAGGAGCTAGAACCAATGGAATCATGCCAGATCGTCTCTATTGTTGTATATGTGATCTGTGTGGTATATAGGCTAGGGCTTTGTGAACTGTAAGGGAGTCATTTTCCCTTAATAGATGACTGCAGGCTTCAGGATTGATGGCTGAGTACTGGATTCCAGAGCTCTAGCGTATGTATCGGTTTGTACCTTTGTATTTACTTGCTTTTTGCGCTAATTGTGTTAGATCTAAGCGTGTAACTTTCTTTTTATTGCAATATAACTTTTTGTGCATTGGAACCACAATTATTGTCTGGACAGCGATTATTTCTCTCTAGCAATTTAAGGGTATTCATACTATGCACCCCAGGAACACCATAATTATGTTGAGGGATTCCCTAGTTAGGCGTTCTTGCATAGTCAAGATCTGTAGGATAAAGGATTACTGCATTTCTTTTTCTGCTTCAAGGAAGCGTAATTGGCGTGCATCCTCATGCGCTTGCATGGCGGTGTCCATCTCACGGAGCTCATCCAAAAGTAGTGTTAACATAGCTTTCACCATTTCCTCTGATTTATTCTTTTTTTTTCTTGTGACTAGGAATGGTGAACACTAGAAAGGGATAAACAAAAAAAAATATTAGATTCTGTGGGCATATATAGACAGAGCAGATGTGTAAGCATACATGTGTTTGTGGCATTGCCCCACCTGCACAAAAGCTACCCTCTGCAACATAAATTTTATTTGTGCAGGACTTTTCACTCTGTTTTGTACTTGCTGCTGGGACCTTTGCATTCCCTGTAGGTGCATATATGTTCAAGGGATAATTTAAGTTTCAATGAACAGAAGCCCACAGCATATACTGTAATAAAAGAAAAGGTAGCATACATGTGTATTTGGCCTATTCCCAAATGCACACTTGCTACACTCTACAACAGATACCTTTTTTTTTTTCAATTTTATATTATCCTTATCTAGTTACGATTTTTACACAGTGTAGGATTCTCGGTAGTCTGCGATGTCTCTGATTCAGGACAGGGGGGCTGTGACATGGTGCTCTGCGACATGGTCATGGGCTCTGCGACATGGTGCTATGTGTGTCCTTCAAGTCAATTGTGGTCATCTCAACGGAGGAATCATGCTCGCTTGTGTCATGTTCATCAGAAAGCAGTAACGGAGATTCAGGGCAGGCTAGACTGCTGGGCATACTTTGCTGACTTGATTGACTGCATTCCCCCTCCAGTTTTTGACTGGTGATGCTGGTGGTGCAGGATAAAGAAGATGACAGGCTAACCAGATTTGTTACCGCGGAGTTGCCAAAGATATAGTATTATGCATCATAGTATTTCCATTCCATCCTTTTCACACCGCTTTTATTGAGATTATGGTCATGGAACTTGATAAACATCTTTCTCATGGACTTCAACTTGTTGTTGGGACCTTCCGTGACTTGCCAGTATCTTCGTGATGTTATGATACACAATGGCATCCCTGACAGTGCCCGTCATTTGATGCATGATCTCCTCCTCATCCCTTATGCTTAGGAGCTCCCATATGTCCTACTCAGATCACATGCTGCCAAGCCTCTTCAAGCCCTCTCCAGACCTGTGCCCAGCGCGTTCACTCTCCAGACCTGTGTGACCAGCAACCAGCTCTCCAATGTCTTCTCGAGGCCTGTGTGTGCCCAGTGCCCAGCTCTCTCCAGACCTGTGTGACCAGCACCCTGACTTGTGTGCCAAACGCACTGTGCCCAGCTCTCCTCAGCTCTCCTTCCAAGAATGCCCAGCTCTGCCTGTGTGCACCCATCAACTCCTTCCAGGCCCTCTCACAACAGCCTCACCCAGCATTGATGCGTCTCTTGCAGCCTCTGGGTGATTACATCAGCAGCCAGCGCCCTGGAAGGACCAATCAGCGCCTTTTGGAATTACATGGGTACAAAAACCTGGGTAAGAGCTGTTTCCATTGCAGTGCTACTGGGTTTAACCCACTAAAAACCCTGTTCGCTACCCGGGAAAAAATTCTGGGTCACTAGACCTGGGATTTTTTCCGTGGAGCCGTTTCCACTGAGCCGCATCCGAGGTAAACACGACAATTACCCAGGTTTTTAGGAAGTGGAAAATGAGTATAAATGTTTTAAAATGATACACACAAAAGTTAACTGTAATAGAATCACTTAAAAAAAAAACTAATTAATAAAATTCAAACACCCTCCCTATAGTGACTCTAAATTGGGGGCAAATTTACTAAAGGTCGAGATAGATCATTTAAAATCGATCTAAATCGATCAGCATCAACAGGTTTTCCGACTGCAAAATCCACATACATATCATTCGTAGGGTTTTAACTTCAATTGAAGTTGAAACCCTACAGATGACATATATGTGAATATTGCAGTCAGAAAGCCCGCCAATGTTGATCGATTTTAAATTGATCTAAATCAACCTTTAGTAAATTTACCCCTTGCTGTGTACTGCTCAGGGGCAGAACTATGGGAGACAATGGAGGCGCCTGCCGCCGGGCTCCAGCTCTGAAGGGGGCACCTCAATTGTCCACAACATATTCACCCCAGTTAGGGCTGTAACTATGTACCCGGAGTGTACCGTCACTGGCGCACAATACAGGGCACTCCTTCCCGGCACCTGAGAAGCCACCATACACTAGTGGAGAGCTCCATGTCAGACCATCAGCTGCTGCCTTCATCTATCTATAGCCTGTCTGCATGAGAATTGCTACATTACACCATCAACGACTGTGATGGGGGGGCACCAAATTATAACTTGCCTCCGGGCATCTGGGATGAACTTACGCCACTGGTACTGCTGTCTACTTCTCCTACAGAGATTGAATGATGGGAAGTGGGAGGGAAGAGGGTGTGTAGTGAATTAGAGCAAGCTGATGGTATTAGTAAAGTGTATTGTACATGGTGAAAAAGGCTTGTGGCCACAAAATTCCTAAATCCCAGCCAAGTGAATCTTGGTGGATTTATAGTTACATACAGTAGCTGCTATATTATTAACAGTTTCTTATATAGCGCAGCATATTATGTTACGCTTTGCAATTGTACACATTAATAGAACAAAACTGGATAATAACAGACAGATATATACGTACCTGTGGGAGAATTGTGTATGTGAAAGATTGGGAGAGTAATATTCCTACCCCAACCTCCTTTACTATTACCAGACCTGGAGGTGTGTGAGAAGTGTAGGTTACCATGTGAAAGTGCAGCAGGGGAGACAGTGTCTGATTGTGTAAGCCATGCTATATCCATGCTTCTATCAACAACCTCAAGGATTCTTATTAGTACAATAGAAAACTTCTTGCAATTCTCATCAAATGTCTGAGTTAAGAATTTTATAAACAAAATTCTATCATTTTCTTCATTTCCATAGAATATATTAGAAGTACAGTACATCATGAAGAGAATTGCTCTAACCACCAAGGGGAATCTATTTTTAGTGCATTGTAGTGAATGAATTCTAGATCTGCATTATTTGTAATACAATACAGAATGCTTAGATCAATTTGTTTCCTGTGAAGAAGACAGTTGCTGTATAATGTAATGTGATTCTTAGATCAATGCAATTACAAATTTCATACTATCATCTGTTGCAACAAACAGATTGCTGAATTAATTACATTAACACCAACCTGCAGTAAATATAACAGACGTCGTGCAGCATAGTATTATTCACTATAAAGGAAATTCATAAAATACTTTTTATTACAATCCTTTACATGTTTTAAAAACACTGAATTTTTATAATGCTTTATGTTACATATCTGTTATTTTGCAATTTCTGGAGCTGACTGGGGAAAAATGTATGTTTTTTCTTGAAAGCCTGTCATGAGACAAATCATACTTTTACCTAATGCACATTTATTTATGCGGAGGAGTGACACCAATACTGTAGTTTATTTCTACATGACTAAACCAATTATGAGCTTAGGACCAAAAACAGTATTTTATTAGCTTAAGATAGAATGAACAGTTGTGAGAATAAAATGCAAAGATTTTTCCAGACAGAAGTCAATAACTATTATAATACATACTGCATTTTCAATGCAGCTCAATTTTATTTCCATCCCTTTCATTGATCTAAAACATTTCTTTACATAAGGCAACGATAAACTAATTTAAACTGTTATTATAGCTTAACACAATTGCAAATCTTTAATATATAATAAGGGAAAGGAAATCTAAATATCCACGGTACAGCAATTATTCCAGTATCATACTGGATTATATTATTCCAATTTGCGAACATGGCATATACTTGTAACCTCTGGACCCAGACCTCACCTACATACACAGTTGAGTGACAGGGCAGTAAGAGCCAATAACATTAGGGGGCCATCCAGGTGTGCTGGAATTAGGGGTGTGCGCCGGACCTTTTTTTGCTGGATTTGGCTCTGATTCGTCATCCGGTTATGGATTTGGATTTGCCAAACCTGCCATGACTGGTTTTGGATTTGGATTTTTTACAAAAATTGCCAAAAAAGCTAAAATCACATAATTTGGTCTTTTTTTGTTCCTAGAGTATTATTAACCTCAATAACATTAATTTACAGTCATTTCCAGTCAATTTAGACCACCTCACAGTTCACAATATTGTTTTCACCATTTTTGGCCAAAGGCTGCAGTGAGCTGGTTGGTTACTAAGCAAACAGAGCAGCAGCACAGAAACCGCAGTTTGAAGCACATCTGTGAAACATTGCATCTCATTGCGGAGCCACTGTACTTGTGTGTTATGGACGCACAGAGGGCTAAGGGCCACGAGCCACGGTGCTTTTATACACAGAGGGCTATTGCCCAAGGAGTCATGGTGCTTTTAATTTATACACAGAGGACTACTGCCCAAGGAGTCATGGTGCTTTTATACACAGAGGACTACTGCCCAAGGAGTCACTGTGGTTGTATACACAGAGGGCTAAGGCCCAAAGAGTCACGGTGCTTGTATACACAGATGACTAAGGCCCTGATTCAGAGCCGGACGCTCTGACAGAGCGCTCGCTCTGAATCAGGGCCGTCCTTCATTTTTAGAGCGGCCTCCAGGCCACTCGTATAGATGTGGGTGACCACCCACAGCTATAGCGAGCGGCCAGGAAGATGGTCACGATGGTCAAGACCATTGCGACCATCGGGCTTGTGACGAGACCCTTGTGGTAGGGTCTCGTTGCCGCAAGCCCTGGAGTGCTTACGGCTCCCACATGGGAACGCCTCCATTTGGGCAGCCATGCCCCCGGCATGCCCTCCAAAGGGGGTGTGCTGTCTCTCACCATTGATAGCACGCCCCCTTTGGTACGAGACCGGGAGCAACGGCTTACCCATCGCTATCCGGGTCTCGCGCATGTGCACGAAGGAGCGGGCTCCGTTGTGCGCATGCATGCTGGGCCACCATCGACCCACTTGTGAGCGCTTAGCGCTCGCGAGCAGGTCTGAATCAGGCCCTAAGGCCCAAGGAGTTACAATGCTTTTATACAATAGAGGGCTACTGCCCAAGGAGTCATAGTGCTTTTGTACACAGAGGGCTTATGCCCAAGAAGTCATGATGCTTTTATACACAGAGGGCTACTGCCTAAGGAGTCACGGTGCTTTTAATTTATAAACAGAGGGCTACTGCCCAAGGAGTCATGGTGCTTGTATACACAGAGGGCTATGGCTTAAGGAGTCACGGTGCTTGTATACACAGAGGGCTAAGGCCTAAGGAGTTACGGTGCTTGTATACACAGAGGGCTAAGGCCCAAGGAGTTACGGTGCTTTTATACAATAGAGGGCTACTACCCAAGGAGTCATAGTGCTTTTGAACACAGAGGGCTTATGCCCAAGAAGTCATGGTGCTTTTATACACAGAGGGCTACTGCCCAAGGAGTCACAGTGCTTTTAATTTATAAACAGAGGGATACTGCCCAAGGAGTTACAGTGCTTGTAAACACAGAGGGCTAAGGCTCAAGGAGGCACGGTGCTTATATACATAGAGGGCTAAGGCCCAAGGAGTCATGGTGTCTGTATACACAATGGGGTACAGCATTGTTTTTTATTTTTATTTTATAATTTTTAACTTTCTTGAAAGTTTTTTTTAACTTTTTTTTTGTACAAACAACCACTTGTGAGTCTCAACACAGCCAATTTAATCAGCAGAGTATAGTGCAGCATACATCAGCCTGCAGCATACATCACCCTTACACAGTCACTTTGCCAGCACAACCACTTGTGAGTGTCTGTACACAGCCACTTAATCAGCAGAGCAGTGCGCAGCGTGGTAGTGAAATGGCGCCGAGTCCCGGTCTCGGTGCCTTATTTAGAGGCAAACTCTCACAAGAATTTGGTATCAGGAGGATGACGTTCAGCCCTGCAGTGGGATCAGAGTCAGGCGGGAACAACCGAGCTGCAGCTCGGGTGGACTCAGATCCCCGCTGTTCGGAGTGGTTCAGATTCCACAGAATCTGAACCGCTCATCCCTAGCTGTAATGTACACTTTCCAGAATGGTCATAAATAGGGGTTTGCAAACTGTCCTTAGAATTGTGCTTGTTGCCCCATGGCACCTGCATTTGGCTTGTAGGGAACAGCAACCTGTAGCCTGTGTAGCTACCAGGAGCATCCTAAGGATGCTCTAGGCAGTGCTGTACTTCCTGGTGCCGGTGAGCCCGAACCCTCTAGTGACATCATGATGTCACATGTTCGGAAGTGGAGTTGGCACAGGGTTCAAAATTTCCCTCCTCCAGCATTGCCTCTCAGAATACAAAAAAAATTGCATAAGGTCTACCCCTAAAATTGATAGCAACCAAAATTAAGCAATAGAAGAGATACCAGCAATGTGGGGAGTCCACCCACCATGATTACAACCAGCCATAGGCCAGTTGGCATCAGGGCTGGGTTCCATAGGTGGATTGGGCCTGCAAAAATCATACAGACCCCCTCTCCTAGGTATATCCGGCCCCAGTGCCAATAGCACTAAGGCTCTACCCATGTAGCAGTGGGTACATGATAATAGTGGTAAAACATTTATATATTACATGTTGTCCTTTGTGCACTACAGGTCATGACCTTGATCCTAAAACTGCTGCTAGGGCAAGTTATCACTTGGAGAACAACAAGTTCCAGCATACCTTGGCATCCGGACTATCTTGCATATGCACAAACCAATGGCTGTACATGTGCATTACCTATTTAGTAACGTGGAACTAAATACTTTACTGGGACAGCTTGATATCGGAGGAGCTATCTCGGCAAGATCATGTTGATTTATACATACAGACTTCTTGGCGGTGCGGTCACGCCTAGCTGGTAAGTTGGTCAGAAAATATAGTATTTTTTTGCGATCTTTGATACATCTCGTCTGCAGTACACATGCTTATATTCCAAAAACCAAGTTATTCCTACATTGAGATGTTACAAAGATTTCAGATTACTGAGTTTTTATGAATTGAATGACTTGTTACCACTGGATATACATAATTATATCATTAAAACCTGCAAATTACATAATTATGAAGAGGAGACAAAAGGAGAGAGCTGCAAAAAGGCATTGTACTGAAAGAAATGGCTGAAGTACAAAATCTCCATCTATGAGTATTGTAAAAATCTGCAGAGATGCTCTCCAGGTGTTGTGAAATGACAGGCCCCAGCATGCTTTGCCAGTTAATAGCTGGCCGGGTATGCAGGAACTTGTAGTTTCAAAACACACAAAAAGCTACGGGTTTTCGAGGCCAGGCCTAGTTAATGCTTTATCTGGAGTCAAATGAATTCTCCTGGAGATCATGATGCTATATCCTTCACCAAGCTCTAATACAGACAAAACCTTTTGTTTTTGTGGTGCTTTGCTTCACTATGCATCAGCCACCTATCTATAAGATCATAGTTCAAAATTATCCCCTTATCTTTTATCTACCTGGACTAAGTGAAGAGCCCACTTAGCCATACTGGTGGTGGAATTTATCATATAATACAGATTAATAATTGGTAAAGGTGTCCAGGTTAGAAATATCAGTGTTTCATGACTTAGCAAATTGCCCAGATTCACATTGGTTTCATGTAAAATAGATTTATGTTTCACCCATCAATGGGCATTCCTACTAGGGATGGCCAATGAAGGCTTAACCATCAGTGATGCCATTGGTGCTATGATCCATGGCATGAAACCATTGATGGTTTCATCCATCGATGGACATCCCTACTCTATGACACACTAAGCAGTGGGCCAATCAGGGGACGAGCTTCATGGGTAGTGAAATGCCAGGCAAAGGGCTTATCAGGGGAGGGTGTGGAGCTTCATTGGTCACATCAGGGCTGCACTAAGTTCCATGTCCATGAAGCCAAGGGAGAAGAATAAAAAAGACTGCCATTGATGATGGAAACCATTGGAAGGTCAATGGTTATTCTTGCTTCCTACTGTGGGTGGCATGTCAATCAGGGTAGTGAGAGCTGTACTGAATGGGATGATGGGGGTAGTGCTAAGTGGCATGCCATCAGTGACAGGGAACCATTGGATCCTCTACCATCAATGACAAATCCATTGATCATCAATGTCAAAACATTGATGATTGTTGCCTGTTGATAGTCAATGGTCAACATACACCAGTTTTGGCTGCCACTGACTTTGGAAGCCTAACAGAGAGAATGTGTGGATGGCGCTAGTAGGTGTGTCTCTGTAACCTGAATATGTCTAGTGCTGCTGTCTATTAAGAGAGGTGTGCACTCCTCCCCAATTGAAAAAAGAGAAAATATATATAGACTGTGCACTTTCAGAGCCAACAAGTCTTTTAAAATCATTCATAAAAGCATATTTTAAACAAAAGAATAATAAATGGAGAGAATATTAAGGGTATAAGAAGAAACCAATACACTTAGATAGACACAGTTAAGTAATAACTATTGTACAAAATTTTTTAATATATACTCAAAGCACAACATAAATCAACTACTGTATGAGGAAGTTAGAAAATGGTCACCAGCATTCTATTCGTAAAAATGATGTAGCAATGTAGCAGCATAAATTGAAACATATAGAAAAAGTAATTATTATGTTTCAAATAATTTGAGCAACCTATAGCAATAGTCAATTAGATCGTTTCAGTTTATGTTGAGAGGTCTCAAGCCATAGTAAGCAGAAAAACACGTTGCTGCTGTATCAGCAGAGCAGAGCAGTTCACTCAAAGGTGCAGAAATGTACTTGGCACATACAGACAATCCTAACAGGCTTACCGTTAAGCCACGGCTTTATGTGGAAATCCGATACCGCTGCCATTTCAAGGAGGCAATTGTCCCACACACCGGACAAGTTGCAGAAACGTGGTTCATAAATCGCATGCACCGGGTAATGGCAAGTCACTCCATAGGTCCCACAGACCAAGCGAAGCCAAATGTATAGGATGTCTTTGAGAGATGGCTGTAAGCCGCAGGGACACTGATCTCTGAGCCGCTGATGGTTGGAAAGGTAATGCCAGCTGGCTTTTGCAGTCTCAGTTCAGGTCTCCAGTGAGTGTTCCCTGCTTGCGGTTGAGCGCTGATTCCAGGAAGGGGGGGATGTGGGGTGCGCGAATGGGGAAAGGTAGGGGGGGAATTAGCAGGCTGCTGTAGAAGGAAAAAAAAATTCCTGTCTACAGCAGCACACAGCTACTATACATGAGATAAGTGGTGGGATGTTTCGCATAGGACATGCAGTGCGCGGTACATCCCACCTTTACACATATTTTGAGTTTCTACAAATTTCAGTCTTTTGAAGCTGGGTAATCTGTTTGCAAAGGTTGGTTGGAAAATGTTTTTAAACAAAACTGTATTATTTTTCTTTTAGCAAGAACTGGAATAGAAAGATTTTTTTTTTCATAATAATATAAATTTACCTCTCTGCTTCTCTCCCAGTTCAATTTGTGTTTTAGCACAATATACAGTAACATAACACACCTTCATAAATACAACAAAAAAATAGTTCTGAGGTGTGAAATGTACCCTTTATCTATAATACTCATGACAATGCAGACTATTATTATTATTATTATCATTATTATTTATTATTATTATGATCCTTGAAATAACATACTATGCAATCGGAATCCTCTTTAGAAAAAAGCTTTATTAACTATAAAATAACTAAAAAAATCGAATAGAAAGGGACTGATTAGTCGTATGTATCTGCATGTTTTTCTGCTCAGCCGCAGCATCCTACTTACTGTACTTTGTTATGCTAATGCAAGAATCATCCTTCGTATACAGAAATCCATGCGACAGCATATGGAAACCTATCCCGGCCACTGCTCTTCCATCCGCAGTCACAGCCATCATCATTAGTACCTGGACTTCCACCCACCCCATGCTGGGTGCAAATGACCCATCTGAAACAGGTATCCAATCTCTATCCACATGCGATGATCAAGCAAGGAAGAAGGCCTACACACCTATGACACTCCCACTAGACAGAACAGTTCTATACATTTTCTAGGCCGTCACCCACTCACTGACCTGAAATGTCCATTTCTCGCAAAGTGTGGTCCGTTCAATCCATTTGCGGTAGCGATCTATGGGCCTGATTCAGAGTTTGGAATAGAGTAATATAGAGCAAGCAACTGTGCACCTGAACAATCCATATTGCAATGTAAGGGGTGCCAATACGTACATTTTGTTTGCATGTGGGATAAATACTGGCTGCCCACCCGAGAGTCAATGCTAAAGTCTACTATGAGTGTGATGTCACGTTATAGTTTCCCACCCGAGAGTCAATGCTAAAGTCTGCTATGAGTGTGATGTCACGTTATAGTTTCCCACCCGAGAGTCAATGCTAAAGTCTGCTATGAGTGTGATGTCACGTTATAGTTTCCCACCCGAGAGTCAATGCTAAAGTCTGCTATTCGTGTGATGTCACGTTATAGTTTCCCACCCGAGAGTCAATGCTAAAGTCTGCTATGAGTGTGATGTCACATTATAGTTTCTTACCAGTTCCCCAGCTCTGGATAGTCCTGGAACCGTTCTGATGGTAAGTAGTAAATACAGGCAATAGGGTACACTTACAAGAAGTATTTATTTAGCAGTTTTTTTACATGATAAAGGCAATTGTTCACACCAACATTCAGTAAAACAATTACATTACAAAGAATGGACACTCTTTTAACAGAGTAAAGATACACTTTGATCCGTTTTTTTATTATGGCTGGAACTCTGGAATCTGGATCCAACTGTGGAAGTAACGAGTTAATGGTACACATGCATATAATTGTCACATTCAAATGGCATAACTCAGCATGAAGAAAGGTTAACGACAGTTACTTGGTGCACCAAGGAATTATCTGTCTATTAGACAGTATTTGCAATGTTGCACACGCACATGCAGGGGAGGGGTCTCCGAGTACCTAGAAACCCCCCTGGCTGCCAATTTACTACAGCTGCCTATTTTAAATTTTTTTATATTTTGGATCAGTGTACATCGCTGCCGGAGCAGCGCAGCCACCGCAGTACAGTATGTCACTCACTCACTGCGTGGCTGCATAGCTCCAGACCGGTGTGTGAGAGGCTGGCCACAGCTGGCAGCTAGGGGTTAGCTGCTCTCAGCAGCTCCTCTCAGACTGCTCTGTCACATGGGATAAGCAGCGAGTGTTCACTGTACTCTGTCCTCTGAGGTGGCTACAAAGTGCAGGCACAGGTAAAGTTGTGCACTCACTTCTGCATGGGGAGAGTGGGTGGGTGCCAGTATAAGTCATCATTCATCAGCATGATAGCGGGGAGGCAGGGAGGAAAGGAGGGGGGGGATGTAGGTAGTGCTGCCTGTACTTGGATCGGTGGTGCTGGGGTGGGAATGGACATGGTGGCTGTGCTGTGTATGGGGGGCTTCACCCTCCCCCTCCATCTGTCTATGGAGGGGGAGGGTGAAGCCTCATACTTTCATTTCTGATGGCAGCCCTATTTGGAAACCCCCCTTTTAAAATCCTGCGTTTGCCACTGAGTTGCCCGTTTTTTGTCAATATGTCCACTATTTATGCCAAATCCTGCACTGTGTCTTTCTTTAATCAATTACAGTTTAGTTTTTTTTAGGAGATGTGGATTTTTCCAAAGTAATCCTCTCTGCCTGCTCTTGTTTGATAATGTTGATAGCTGACCTGAGTACTGTGTTTAATGCAACACTATCTCCTTAGAAGTAGCTGACTTGTAACTGAATAAGCTCAATTTAAGTTAATTGTAGCAGTCTCTTCTGGCTACTCTTATCCTGGCTTATGGTCTCTATGGAGTTCTATACTAAGGTCACTTTATTAGAATAATGGAAAGTCCTATGGGGACACAGATATGAGGTGGAGCGCTTCACTGCTGTTTATCTACACTCTTGTCCTTTCCAACAGATGTAATATAAACTTCTGCACTATAGTGGTTATCACTTGAGGAGAGGTATAGCAGTCTGCTGATTTATTTATTCAAGTTGACTGTGCTGCACTGCTGTTGTGATTAATTACTCTTGCCTGTATAATGTAGTCTTGGAGGACTATCTGCACTGCTGCACTATTAATCTATTAGTCTATTAATGTTTCCCCAGCCACTAGTCCCTTTTTAGCCGGGACTGATGGGTGACTGATGGGTGTAAGATAGCAGGGATTGGATTTATTACTCACTGCTCCTCCCTCACTGCTCTGCCTCCGTCTTGCTCAGCTCTCGGCACTCTCTGGCCCAGCTGTCCGTCACCAAGAAGGGGGAAGGCTCAGGGGTGTCCCCTGTTGACGCTGCTTCCTCCCAGCAGTGTCCGTGAAGTTCTCTGTCTGCTCCGCACTCGGACCTCCTGCTGTCAGCGACGATCCTCGCCGCTCTCACCAATCCCGGCAAAGGTTTTTCTCACAGCGCACTCCGGTAAGTCCTGTCTACTTCACCTCAGGCAGCAGACTCCCAGCGGCCCCCGCGAGTCTTCCTCTTGAAGCTGCGGTCATGTGCAGGTCCACTTTCCCACTGCCAGCACGCACCGCTCTGCCCCCTGGACTTCGTTGGGCAGGCTGAGAAGCAGTCTCCCCCTTTTAACAGTCACAGTGTCCTGTCCCGGGCGTGTGCCCCCCCATTGCCTCTTAGTCCAGTGAGGGTGGGCTGCACCCAGTTTTCCTTTGCGAGGAGGTCACATAAGTGTAACTGGCAACTTCAATATAACACGTATTTCAATAAATCAACTTGCCTCTGCAGCTATTTATTAAAGTGTAAATATATGAATTATTGTTTTAACATGCGGACATATATTTTCTAACTACGTATTATATAACATATGAACTGAACTGTACCCTCTAGGGGTATCACACTATGACAGTAAGTGTATGGCTTACTATCATAGAGGACGGCTTCTTTATTCATCCCTGAAAATACCTGTCTCTGGTCCATTTTCAATTAATGAGATGTACGTTGCTCTTTATTAAATAGAACGCTGGTAATTTATTCTCTTGCAACCTCTTCATTTTTGTAAATGTTATTCCAAATTTCTACAGACATGATAAATCATGCGGATTAATTAGGCAGATACAAGCAATGATGCCAGCTTCAAGGACATTAACACAAATATGCAACCATCATACCAGCAACAAAACAGAGTTACTCAATCTAACTTCACAATGGTTAAATGCACAAAATACCTGCTATGCCTCCCCTGTGGGCCATTATTTTGATCTCACACTGTATGCATGATTAAGAGAAGAAAATCAAACACATCCATATTCATGCTTTGCCCTATGTGATTTCCCTCAGTCTCGCACAATTGCTATGACTTCATCAAATATAGAAAAACCGAGTGTAGAAATTCTTCATCATATTAAAGATATAGGTTAAACACTTAAACTGAGTAGATTAGTAAGGCTGGGTACACACTAGGTGATGTGTACCCAGCCTGAACTTGGCAGCGACAGGATCTGGCGGGGGGAACCTGCATCGGCAAACACATATACACTTGCTGACACGGGCAGCGACGGAGCAATGTAGGACTGATGGAGGATGTCGCTGACGACCCGCGGGAGCATGCATCGTCAGCTACGTAGCGGGTACACTAGACGATGTGCCTGATATTTCAGTCCGTTCTGCTAGATCATATTGTCTAGTGTGTACTCAGCATAAGTTATCCCATGCAATGTCTGCTGTAGCTAAATTATGCTTTTGGAATGCTTAGGGCAGTGATTCCCAATCTGTGCACACTGGGGTGCCATAGCACTGTCATCGGGGTGAGACGGCCGGAGGGAAGCTGCTGTCTGTTTTTGTTATTTTCAATGCATCGCCGGAGAGATGCAGGTTTGTTGATTGGAGGCGGGGCGGTGACTTAGGTGTGATTGCGCGGGAGCCTGTTATGCAACAGGCAGTGGGCTCGGCTGTCTGTTGGCGCTGGAGGATCTGAGGGAACGGCTGCGGCACTGGAGATCTTTAGTAAAGGTAAGTAAGGGGGGCTGCTTTGGAAACTATAGGAGAGGGGGGGTGGATAGCTATGAGTGGCACTGGTATAAGTATACTATAGGGAGGGGGCCCGCATAGAAAACTATAGGGGGGAGGGGCAGCTGCAATAAGAGACATTGAGTAGGGGACTGCAAATGGAGACAGGAGACACACGGAGGGGTCTGTAAAGGGAGAGACATGGAGGGGGCTGCAAAGGAGACACAGGAAGGGGGCTGCAAAGGAGACACAGGAAGAGGGCTGCAATGAAGACACATGAAGGGGTCTGCAAAGGAGACACATGAAGGGGTCTGCAAAGGAAACACATGAAGGGGGCTGCAAAGGAGACACATGAAAGGGGCTGCAAAGGAGACACATGAAGGGGGCTGCAAAGGAGACACATGAAGGGGGCTGCAAAGGAGACACATGAACAGGCTGCAAAGGAGACACATGAAGGGGGCTGCAAATGAGACACATGAAGGGGGCTGCAAAGGAGACACATGAAGGGGGCTGCACAGGAGACACATGAGGGGGGCTGCAAAGGAGACACATGAGGGGGGCTGCAAAGGAGACACATGAAGGGGGCTGCACAGGAGACACATGAGGGGGGCTGCACAGGAGACACATGAGGGG
Source organism: Taudactylus pleione (assembly GCA_031769625.1). Classification (NCBI taxonomy): domain Eukaryota; kingdom Metazoa; phylum Chordata; class Amphibia; order Anura; family Myobatrachidae; genus Taudactylus; species Taudactylus pleione. The sequence continues at coordinate 16,225,870 of JAUIMM010000115.1, read as the reverse complement.
GGCTGCAAAGGAGACACATGAGGGGGGCTGCAAAGGAGACACATGAGGGGGGCTGCAAAGGAGACATGAGGGGGCTGCAAAGGAGACACATGAGGGGGCTGCAAGGAGACACATGGAGGAGGCTTGCAAAGGAGACACATGAGGGGGCTGCAAGGAGACACATGGAGGAGGCTTGCAAAGGAGACTCATGGAGGGGGCTGCAAATGGAGAGAAACAGAGGGGTCTGCAATGAGAGACATGGAGAGGAGCAATGGGAGAGAGACAGAGGTGGCAATATGAGTGAGACGGTGGGGGCAATGGGCAAGAATAAACCCAGTTTTTCTATTTCTTTTTGTTATGGATGACACTATATATGCCCCTAATTTTAGATCACAGGGGCACCACTGTTTTAATGAGACTTCATGCAATGCTGTTCTTTTCTCCCAGAAGGATGTCATCTGCACCACGGAATCAGGATTAACAGCACAAGTGCCTAGAAAGGTAGGAACAAGAGGCAACAGCATGGGCATAACTATAGTGGCTTAGGATGCCTTAAAAAAAATCAAGGAGACCTTAGGGGTGCCTTGTACTGAAAAAAGTTTGGGAACCACTGGCCTAGGGCAAACAGAAAAGCTTTCAAAATAAATCAACTGCAGTAAAATGATATCAGTGGATCCATGTCTATGTATTAACTGTGTCAGTTGTGGAAGTCTACAATTACTGTAGTTACTATGTTTAGGATATATTTTGTGAATAATATATAGTTACATAACAAATTACAGTATGATCAACATGACTCCAATCAATCATGGACACAGTGTAGCTAGTGGTACAGTAGGTGCTGTGTAGCAGCAGGAAGAATAGAATGTCTACATCAGTGGTTCTGTGTTAGAATTGATTTATTGAACATTGTTTGGTAGAAATAGCACCAGGAGATCATTTGGGTTTTGACTAATGAAAACAAAACATTGTTTTTATTCTTTACAAGATAGAGTCATCAGTGAGAGAAACATACCGACATGAAATAATGACAGCGAGGATGCTGCCTGTCATAATCACATAAGACTTATTTAGAGATACGTTTGCAGAAGTGAGAAATAAAATAAATACATGCTAGCCTATTACACATTAGTAAAATAACAAAATATATCATTTTTATAGATAGGTTGTCTAAAAAATAAATCCACAAACAAAAAGCAATATTTTGACATACCTTGCACAAGCAAAATAGTATATATCCAGGCACGTGGCCTGAGCAGGCATGGAGTAAGATGTTAGTCACTGCGCTCTCCCCACCTGGGTCACTCCATTCCAGCTGGCTTGGTGAAGCTCCGGTGGTCACCTCTATGCCCCTCCAGTATCCGATGCAGTGTTTCCCTCCAAGTGGTACTCAGACGCGGGCCTTTCCTGTTTGCTACCTGTGTGGTCCGGATGGTGTGTGTCAGTACATGCTCCTGTCCCTCACCGATCATTTTCTCCTTCTTACCTCCAGTGGTGCTGTGCAGGTACGCCACATAGCCACTTCCAAATTCCTGCTGGCCGCCATCTTGGCAGCATGCCTTGGAATGCTGATTGCTCCCTTGGGGTCATTAGCGCATGCAGGGGGGGTTTCTAAGTACCCAGAAACCCCACCTGACAGACCAAATTTTTTTGAGATGGAGACATCACTGTCTCCGTCTCTGCACTGCCTGCGGGCATGACAGAGCTACGGCCGTTCCACAGACAGAGAGCTCTGATTGGCAGAGCTCTCTACAAAGAATACATGTGCAGCCGTGGTGGGCCAGTGGCGCTGCTGTGTGTTACAGTTCCTGCTGCGGCGTGCGCTATAATTGGCTGGCCTTGAGAGGGCATCTCGGTTCGGTGGCAGCAGGGGTTGGAGCAGCCGTGTGTCTGCCGGTCACTGCTGCCGGCTCCTGCTGTTTCCCGTTATGCTGTGCGGCTGCTCCCGGGCCGTGAAGGGCCATCGCTGTGGCTGTCGTCCTGGTGCAGGTGCTCCGGTGGGCCTGGCTCAGCTCCAAGTCCTATGTCTTCAGTCGGGACGGAGTTGCTACACATGCCGAGCAGCAGCAGCTCCGCTCACATGGCCTCCGGCGGTGACTCTCCTCCTTCTCCCTTCTCAGCCCTCGGTTAGTATACTGATGTTTATGTATGTATGTATGAATGTATGTTGTGTGTAAGTATGTATATATCTTGTGTGTAAGCATTCTTGTGTCTGAGTATGTTTTGTGTAAGTATGCTTACGTGTATATGTAAGTATGCTTATGTTTGTGTCTGTGTGTATGCTGTGCGTGAGTATGCTTAGAAGGGGTGTGTGTATGCTGTGTGTGTGTGTGTGTGTATATATATATATATATATATATATATATATACATATATGTGTGTGTGTTTAGAAACCCCCCCATAAAAATCCTGCGTTTGCCACTGGGGGTGTTGAATCCGCTAATTTGGGGGTACACCCACCTACTGGATAGAGCCGCAGTCTTAATTAATTTATTTCTTGCTGCAGTTTATGCACACCAGTGAGCACTTAATAATATATTCTGCTTCTTGATATTGTGGCAGACAGTGGACTGTCTGCTGTTGAGCAAATTGAGTAGAAAGTCGTGGCCAAGCTGGAAAAATACGTCTGTTCTACTCCGTCACCAGACATTGGAGCCATCCCTGTGGACTCTCTGTATAATGCTATATCCTCACGGATTGGGTACAGGATGCCGGCACTCAGGAGGCTGGAGCTCGGGATCCCGGCGGTCAGAATCTCAATGTCGGTATCCTGATATGGTAAAATACCAACAATGGCCGGTAAGTACCCTATCCCAACCCCTACCCCTGCCTCCAAACCTAACCCTCCCTCCCAGCACCCTAAACCTAACCACCCCCCTTTGTCCCTAAACCTAACCCTCTCCCCCTAGTGCCTAACATTAGCATTCCCCCCCTAATGCCTTACCCCAACCCTCCCCCTAGTGTGTACCCTATCCCTCCCCCTAGTGCCTAACCCTATCCCTCTCCCTAGTGCCTAACCCTATCCCTCTCCCTAGCCCCACTACTCACTAGCTACCTTCAGGATGCCGGCGCCAGGATTCTGAGTGGTGTCGACAACCAGCATTTTAACTACCTCCCCATCCTTACTGTTTGCCTCCGTGATTCCAGTATCCAGGGCCATATTGATAGCAGGAGACAACTTTGAGGGATCATATTCGGGAGTCAGAATGTCATATTTCTACACTTGAGGACACTGTAACTCCTGTCCCTAGCTACTTATATACAGTACTTTGAAGTTCCGAATGATGGCCTGCCAGCAGAATCTTGTGGCTATTGAGGGGGTGCGTTCATTGGATTAATGTTCGTTCTGTCTGAGAAGGCTGAGGGTACAGTCCCGGCAGTTTCTCGATTCCTGTTTACTGTCTACATTTGGACGGGATACATTTACCCCCCAATTTTGCTATCATCCTGCTATCAATATGGACCTGGATACTGGAATCAGGAAGGCAAACTGTAAGGATGGGGAGGTAGTTGAAATGCCTGTTGTCGACACCTTCCGGGTGCTCTACCAATTGCATTTATTGCCAAAATCCTTCATTACCTGTATAAGGACCGAGATGCAGTATTACACAACAAATCACTGTAAAAAACACTCCTGTACCATTTTAATTTACAAAACTGTAGATCCTACCTGCATTGTCACTGTGTTTCATCAATCACTACTTCAAAAGGACTTTGAAACAACAAATGTGAGTTAGCAAAATCTAAAAAACAAACACCTGCAACCTACATAACCTGGATACTCTATACTGGGCTCCCTGCTTGAAAACTGCAAAACCACTTGTCTTGCATCCATATGTGCTGGCTTTTTGTTTTTCAAAAACATCTGACTGCATGGGGTAAATGTAATAGGGTTCAAGTATGGAAAATTTTTTATTTTTTTGTGAGACATGTGAGTTTACATTCAACGAATGTAATAGACTACAAGAACATGCAAATTGTCATTAAACTCACATCAACCCTTCTCACACCAGACAAATACGCCGTCCCAATGTATTCCATGTGAAACATACAACTCTCTGGATGTAATAGGTTGCGAGTTGTAAACTTGCACAGAACTAGCAGAAACTAACTCGCAAAAGAATAGACTGATTCCAGGACGGTGAGTTCAATATTCAAGTTTAATGTAAATCAGTAGCTGAGGCCTATTAACACAGAAAATGGCCATTAACATTAATCAACCCCCCCATAAACCACGCCTACCACCATTTCACCTGTGTGGGAGTAGCAATGGCAAATTTTCTGAACTATGACATATACATGTCTGTCCTCCTCACTAATGAGGAGCAGTGCAGGAGGAGGGTGCAGGAGCATCACCATATACAGTGCACCATTAGTGTACATGGCATACAAACCTACAGAGTGCGGATGGGCCTGGCTTCTCCCTCAGATCAGGGGTGGTGCAGCTTTATAGACTGAACCACACAAACTCCAGAACTTATATGAGCAGGTGAGAGATGACTTGTAACCACTGTCTGACAGTAACTATGTAGTACCTGGGTTGCATAAATTATAGTGAGCTCTGTATTTTTTTTCAACAGGCTCTGTGAGCTCTAGGGTGATGGGGATTACACAGTCTACTTTTTCCAGGCATGTAACTCAAGTGCTCTGTGCTTTGCAGAAAATATTGCGTACATATATCTCATTCCCCAGTGTTGAGTCAGAGTGGCAGGACCTCAAGATACCCTTCTTTAGGCTGTATGGATAATGCACTTGGAGCCATAGATTAAACTTACATTGGGATCAGAGCACCACACTGCAGCCCCCCCAGTAAAATCTGCCACTTCAGTGCAAGGTCAGTGCAGTCCGTGACTGCACTCTCTACACTACTGTGACTGGCAGTGGCTTCCTATTGGAAGCGCCACCTGCCAGTCAGATATACAACAGGCAGTTTCAGGGGTAGGTGTCTCCTCCCCCTGGGACTGCCAGTCCGGGCTGCTATTAGCAGAGAGCGGCTTCCAGTAGGAAGCCATTACTCTGCCTTTTCGCCAGCCCTAAGTGGCTCATAGGGGCTGCAGATGATGCAGTCCTTTGGAAGCTGGTTACATGCGCATACGCTGCTGCCAGCTGCTAGTGTGCATGCACCGATCCCTGGGCCTGACAGATTGACGTCGGGACCGGCATGAAGAGGTGAGTGGCTCTCTCATTTTCAGCTGCGGCAGCCCCCTCATCCAAGAGGGTAGGAGCCACCGCTGATCACTACCACTCTCTCAATGTACAGATGTTCTCCAAATCTTCAGTGTGGTTACTGGTTATCCAGGATCTTGTCATGGTGCATATATTCTGCTGCAGTCAGCTCTATAGGAGAAATTTGAAAATGGACAGATGCCAGAGGTCTGGCTACTAGGTACTGTATGTAGTACATGTTGTTCCCACTAACAATTACTTCTGTTGTTGCAGGTGTGTGATAGTTTGTGAATGCAGGGCCCATAACGAGCATGTTCTTAAAGTGAACCAGACAATCTGCGCTAAATATACTTTTTGTAAAATGTTTCTGCACCTGTGTTGGGAACCATATTTACAAAACCAAAATAGCCTTCTTGTGAGACAGGGATGTGCGGGGGGGATGTAGTTATGAGACCAGCGGCCGCGATGCCGCCGGTCTCAATCCCGAAAAGGAAGCCCGACAAGGGACTTAAGATAGGAGTCGAAATAACAAAGCCTATCTTAATCCCGATGCCGGAACACGTGAGGTTGGCAGCCCAAATGAGGTACAGTAAGTCCAGGGTGCCCTTAATGTTAGCTGCGGGGAGGGGGGGGTTAGGTTTAGGTAGAATAGTGGGGTTAGCGTTAGGTTTTGGTGGGGGGGAGGTTAGGGTTAGGCACCCCTAGGGGGAGGGTTAGGTTTAGGCACGAAGGGGGGAGACTTAGGTTTACACACTAATGGGGGGGTCAGGGTGCGGGGTGGGGATGGTTAGGGTTAGGCTACAAGAAGGGAGGGTTAGGGGGAGAAGGGGGGAGGGTAAGCATACTTACAGGACCCCTGTCATGATACCGCTGTCGGTATTTTGACAGAAGGCATCCAGACAGCCGGCATTATATACTGATTCCGTGCGGTGGGTGTCATGCCTCTAGCATATGTAGTGCTGATTATAGTCATAATTGATATCGACCCCATCAGTGGTCAGCACAGTAGTAGTGCATATTCTCGCAGTGGCTGGGTGCGTGTGTCTGCTAACATGCATTCCTTGCTGAATCAGGCCCTTAGTGAAAGACAGAACAGTGGGCATCAGGTTTTAGCAGTCTCTCATGCACTGGCACAATTATCTGCACTAGTGCACAGTTTTTCTCATAGGAAAAACTCACATTGCGTCCTGTTCTGGTCTTGCTTGGGGCACACGCATGCTCTTCCCCTACCTCGTCCTCCTCCTCTTCCACCTCTCCACCCTCCTCCACTAACTCAGGGGGTCCCTGCAACCTCCTCCTCCTCACTGCTGACCTGACTCCATACCTCCTACTACATGCCATCCTACAACACACAAAGCTTGCACAAACACTGAACACATAAAATAAAGATGTACACTAACACTTATTATCACACACCACTTACACAGCTCACACTCACAAATAATCCTGGACAACAGACAGATAATAGACAAGGCAAAAAATATTTGCTAAATAAATATGAGACCCAAGACAAACAAGGTGTTAGGGTTTGTAGGGATAGTTACCCAAATACTCAGTCCAGCAACAGCCTAGAAAGCTGGGAGAAAGTGGCCTATGGGCCAAATAACTAGATGCAGCCTTTGGATAGTGTGGCAGCCTCTGGGCTGTGTAGCAGCCTTGTGGGTTGGAATGCTTGGCAAGATGCGGCCTTTGGGCTGAGTAGCAGCCTTTGGACTGTGTAGCAGCCTTGAGGGCTGGTAACCTCAGCTAGATGCGGCCATCGGGCCAAATAGCAGTCTTGGGCTGTGCAGCAGCCTTGCGGGCTGGTAACCTCAGCTAGATGCAGCCTTTGGGCTGTGTAGCAGCCCTCAGCTAGATGGGGCCTTTTGGGCTTAGCAGCATTTGGGCTGTGTAGCAGCCTTGAGGGCTGGTAAACTTGGCTAGATGCGGCCTTTGGGCCGAGTAGCAGCCTTTGGACTGTGTAAGCCTTGAGGGCTGGTAAAATTGGCTAGATTACACTGGGATGCGCAAAGTGCAGCCTGAATGACACTAGCAGCAGTACACAGGTTTGCGTAATTAGGACTCTGAGATGTGCTAAGTGTCGCCGTGATGACACTAGCGGCAGTACACAAGTTTTCTAAGTTGCGATAAGTGCTGCCGGGATGACACTAGCTGCAGTACACAGGATTGTGTACTCAGGACGCTGATATGCACTGAGTGCTGCCGGGATGACACTAGCGGCAGTACACACAATCGCGTATGCTGGAGTGCAACCTATGCCACCGGGTTGACACAAGCCGCTGGACGCTGGTTTGCACACTCTGGGCACTGAATGTGGTCTGTGCCACCTGTATGACACACATGGCAGAGAACAGGAATGCAGACCGTGCCGCCAAGATGACACAAATGGCAGGTACTATATGTGCAGACCGTGCCACCTGGATGACACAAACGGCAGGAACAACAAAGCTGACTGGATACTGGGAACTCGACTGGATTACAGGAGACAATGCCAGAACTGGAAATACGTGAAACGCTATCACCGGCATCGGGGAAGCGCTCGCACCAGAAGGCTATAGATGCAGGAGCCAATCCGGGTAACTCCAAGAATGATGGACAGGGGGTAGGAGGAGTTTCAGTGAATGCTTGCTCAGCTTTCTTCTCGCTCTGCATTCGCAGTGCGGCGGTTTGTGACACAAGGGCACAATGATAATACATTCAGAAATCAATATCATAACTCTCCAAATGCTAACCTGCCTCTCAGCTACACTCTCCTGCACCTGTCTCCTTCCCCCCAAAAATGCAAAAGTGATATTTATATACAGCCAATGAGGTCAATGTCGGCCAACTTTTCCAGACCAATGCGTATTTTGGTTTCAGAGGCAACACACTGCATGTAATGAAACTCGCATTTTGATTTACGAGTCTTTTGCACCTTCCGAAAGCAGCAAACCCGCATGTTATCGCATGTGAGTTATGTGGCCACCTTATAATGCTGCGAGTTTTGGAACAAACTCACAACACACTCGCAGCGAGACTTGGTAACTGCAAACTCACAGGATAGCTTAAACCCTACTACATTTACCCCCATATCTGTATTGCAAATTTGCCTTTATACCCTTGAAAGTCCTGTCTAAATTACCATTGCTCTGTAACCTAGATGCACATCCTCTCACTTCTAACACTGTCTATTTTAGAATTTAATTCTGCACCCATAAATTCACCATAGATATTTAACGCGACAACTATCTACTGGAATTTGTACATACATTTTTATCAGCACTGTACTGTCACCTACAGTAAAGCAAATTTACTGCACTGTCTCGTACAGCCTCCATTCCTGTACTTCCAATTATCCTTCCCCTATTTCTCTCATCCACACCATGACCACCTTTTCTTCAATTCCCCCCTGCACTCAATGTCCACATAATTCTTTATTCCACCCCCTGTTTCCACCTCTATCTTCAACCCATAGTCTTCACCACCTCCGGCTCTCCCCCCTCCTATGTCTTCCTTCCACCCCTCTGCTTCCCTCCCCCACCTCTCCTGTTCCTCCTTTTTCATTCTCTTCTCCGCCTCCATGGTCCTACTACCCACCACTAAACCCTACTCCCTCCCTCCTTTCCCTGTCACCCCTTCTCACCTCTATCCACATCACACTAAACTCCCTCCCTGCCTACCATCTGCAGCTTCCATTCCAACAGTATAGCTCAGGTGCCCGCACCTTCACTACACTCTCATCATCTGTCTGTAACAAACTGATCCCCACCCACAGCATTTTTATCTCCAACTCCCTGAGTTTCCGAGCCATCACCAAAACCTGGCTTTCCCCCACTGACACTACTTCTCTCCTGGCTCTCTCCTCTGCGGGCTTCACATTCTCACACACCACCCGGCCCAGCGATCACCATGGTGGTGGTGTTAGGGCTCTTCTACCAACTCATATCCTCAGAACCATCCCTTTCTTTCTCTACTTTTGAGATTCATGTTATTGGCCTCTTCCAACCTGTTCACCTCTGAGTAGCTGTAATTTATTGTCCTCCATGACAACTTTGCTTCCTGGCTCCCCCACTTTCTCTCTGCAGACCTTCCTGCTCTTATCTTCTTAGATGACTTCAATATCCCTTTTGATGTCCTCATGGAATCCTCTGCCTCTTAGCTCATTATCCACATATCATCACTTGGTCTGTCTCAATGGACCTCCTTACCCTCCAATGTGAGTGGACACTCACTTGATCTGGTCTTCACTCACCGCTGTTATATCTCTGATTACATCAACTCCCCATTTCCCCTCTCTGGCCATCACCTTCTCTCTTTTAACTTATCCCTCACCCTTTCTCGACCTCCTAAGGTTACCATCACGAAGCAGAACCTTGATGCTATTGACACCATATGCTAATCCTGCCTGCTTGACTTACTTGTCTCCCTCATTAGTTCTCCCTCCTGCCCTGAAAAAGCCATTTCCATTTACAATGTCTCCCTTACTTCTGCTCTTGACTATATTGCTCCAGCGATCACTACTAATACTGACCCTTGCAGATCCACACCTCAACTCTGGCACTCCAAATGCACCATATACCAAACCTGCAAAAGTGCTCATGAAATGCCGAGTGGAGGAAATTGCACTCCTATGCAGAATTCTTCTATTTCCAATTTATGCTCTCAACCTACAGTACAACCCTCTCTCTATTTAAACAGTCGCATTTCAGGAGCCTTATCTACTCCCTGTTCTTAAACCACTGTCATCTCTTCATTACTTTCAACTCCCACTCCTGTCCACCTACTCCTCGAATCCCTTCTTCACTGTCTGTCCTTGACTTTGCCGCCCACTTCACATCTAAAATTGGCTACATATGTCAGAACATCAGCACCCCACCCCCTACTTCCCCAGACTACCTCTCCCCATCCATCATACCAACTATGACATTTTTCTCCCCTGTATATGGACATTAAGTCATGGCCCTCATCTATTCCTCCCTGCCTTCCACCTATCCCCTCCTTCCACAGTGGCAGAACTAGCGGCAGTGCAGCCAGTGGCTTGCACCGGGGCCTGCTGTGGTGCAGGGGCCCATAGCTGCTGCTGCACCTGCCGCTAGTGTCCCCTGGGCCCCACAAGTTTAGTGCAGACCACAGTGAGAGCAATCAGCACTACACAGTAACAAACACACAGTCCTGCTGTTTCCATCTCAGAATTTTTATTATGATAAGACCCTTTCTCACCCTGGAGGCAACTAAGGGCCTGATTCAGCAAGGAACGCAGTTGCTTATACGCATGCATTTGGCCAGTTAATTCGCACTGCGCATGTGTATGCATCGCAGTGCGCATGCGTGAGCCAGACACTGTGATCAGGACTGTGATCACAGAGGATATGCAGACCCATGGCAGAATGATTCACAGGAAATGCCGTTTGTGGGTAGTGACAGGGGGGGTGGTCAGGCGAACGCAGGCGTGCCAGTGCATCTCAACGCCATTTCAGGAGCTTGCATGAATTAGCCACTGCAATACCAGACGCAGCCTGAGGTCTCATAGCGTGCGCAGAAGTAAGCAATTCCTGAGTGAGGTCTGACCTACCTTAACTGTGCGTATGTGTCCGATGTTACTCGATGTTACCGATTGTTTTGCTATGTAGCCCTAGTATACGGATGTGAGTAAGGGGAAATGGGCGTCCTTATGTCAGGCTGCAATTGCAATGTGAATGCAAACATTTACATATCACCGCTGATATTAGCAACTGCGTTGCGTGGGTATAAGCAGAATAGTGATCCATGCTGAATCAGGCCCTAAGACCATTATCCATTCACTGGTCATCTTTGGACTACTGTAAACTCCTCCTATCTGGCCTACCTCATTCCCACCTATCTCCACCAATAAGTCCTCAATGCTGCTGCCCAGCTCCTCTTCCTCTCCAAACATACTACATCTGCCTCCCCTCTCCTGCAAGTCCTACACTGGCTCCCCTTCCCATTCAGAACCAAATTCAAGCTTCTCTCACTCACTTACAAAGTCAACACCCAATTCTATCCCATTTACAGTACATCTCTGACTTTATCTCCCTTCACACTCGCACCCGTCAACTTAGCTCCACAAATGCATGCCGCCTTTTTTGCCAACTGATCACTTCCACCAGCTACACATAAATGTGCTTGTACCAACTTGTGAAAGTTGTCAGATTGTTTTCGGATCTTTACAGCTACTAAATTTTGAAGAAATGGACAAGCGATAGATGTAAAAGTTGAGGATGAAATGAAGAGATGTCCAGTATTGGATCATGAGGATTTGTTATGATCAAAAGAGAATGATGATCAATAGTACATTAGTAGCACTGTTACAGCAGCTCCTTGGTGATTAGCAGAACAACGCTGTAACAAAAATGCATGAATATTATCGTTAGTGATACTATTCTATATAAAGAATTATCCTCCAGTCTATTCATACAGACAGGGTACAAATGTAAACGCCAAACCTGTTCACATAGACATACAAATACCTGGCGATAAGGCAATATTATTGACCCCTCAAGTGAATCTACAAACTACATAGTGTTGCACCAGAATACTCACTTTTTCCAAGAAACTTCTTACATCATTACTCAATTCTGAAATAGAGATGACTCATTTAGATCCTATTTAAGCAGATTGTTGTTTTTGCTGGAAAAAGGAAAAGAGCTGCATAGACTGAGATGATAAAATTATCAAAACAGTCATGGAGTACCAAATACACTGTACAACAAATTAATACTTTTAATTTGTTTCCTTTCTAAAAATAGTCATACATTACTAATTTGAGGTCAAGAAAAACTAAAATGATTTCAGAATATTTTTACTAGCTCTATTTTTTGAGCTACACTATTTGCACTATACTGTATGTACATTAGTAATATAGTAATAGTGAAAAGCTATTTTAAAATAACTGATATTTTCTTGATAGAAAATAAATAACAGTTGTTTTAATTCAATCACAAATAAGAACACAAAACGAAACAAACATACAGCATACGAAACAAACATACAGCATATGAAAGTACTATCTAATATAGTGGCCTATTCATGGGGGTGCTTTCTCTTTGCTTGTCGCTTGTACTCCTCTTCTGGGGCATCTCTTGTCACTGTCCAACAGTAGTGATTCACCTACCCTGATATCTTTGTTCCATTGCTGAAATGTCTTGGTGGAATCGCTCACTATGCTTGTCACTCAGTGCACCACAGTTATCTTGTGTGGGTAATCCCGTGAATCGCATATATTTGAATAGGGGAGGGGACAAATAACTGATTCATTTAATTGGGTCATTAGGCCCCGCCCCCTCTTCGCGGAATGCAGATTGCTGGTAAGATTCTCTCCATTCTGCCCACTTCACTAGGAATACCCCTACATCGTCATAAATGGGCTATATCTCGGAACTCAGAGCTAACTGAGAGTTTTAAATGTCATATTAATTCTTTGCATGCTGAAACCAATTAGAAGTAACTATTTTCACATCGGAAACATTTTCATTGTTGTGCAGTGATATCAGACTTCTAATGACATCATGGCACTTGTTTATATGATTCAATAATATCAAATTCGCTTGATGAATTATATGTAAATCTATTAATTGAGCAGGGATAACATAAACTTAGTGATATTAAGATTTTAAATTCCTATCATCATAATACCGCCATTTGAAAATTATTGTTATGCAAAAAATATTTTTGCCCAAATATTTTTTGACAGATACTGTAACTCCATTATCATTTATATGTATAATTTTAATTAAGGAGGATACTAATTCCGGCACAGGGCCTATTTGGGCTCCCTCACGAGGAAGACTTTTGCCACCAATTACAACAAAGTACAGGAAGTTTTTTTTATATAGTTAAATTATTAACACTAATCAATCAATCAATCAATCTAATTGAGATTTAGGAATCCTGTTTTTTTCTTTATAGTTTCATTCTGTAATCAATCAATCAATCCTTTTCCCACTAATACTACAGCGTCCATTTACCTGTGATGGATTCAGGCCTTTTGATTAATGAAAACATTCTAAAGTATTAGATACTGTAGTTTATATTAAACTGCCATCCTGATGCCACTGCAGTGCCACTATGATTCCTAGATGTGCTATATTCTCTTTTTAAAATGCCATGTGTTTGTACCGCTACTATGTTGGTTAGCCAGTCAGCTCGCTGCAGTTTTTGGCTAATATAAGTGAAAACAATATTGTGAGCTGTGAGATGGTCAAAATTGACTGGAAAGGACTGTACATTAATGTTACTGAGGTTAATAATACTGTTGGAAGAAAACAGGACCAATTTACATGATTTTAGCTGTTATCAATTTTTAAAGAAATCCAGATCCAAAACACTTGAGGGTGTTTTTGGCAAAACCAAAACCTTTAACACGGGGGTCCATACACATATCTTAACATAGTGCAATACTGTATCAATATAAATTCTCCAATTTTTGTAAAACAAGGTAGGAAAAGGTGCTTCACAGCAGAACTCAATCCTTAGAGTATGGTGAAATAAATAGGATATTAGTGATAATACCATCTGAGTTCAATGCTTACAAAACGTACACAGTACAGGTAATAACAGGGTATCTTTCACAATCCTAGAATACTCAGAACATCTCCAGCAAAATCCAAAGTGTCCACCATGTAAAAAATATTGATACTTTAGACTGTTTTTTCTAAGGAGTGGGATCCTCTGGGAAGCACTTTTTTCTACTTTATTTTAAGCACATTGGAGAATTTATATTGATGCATTATTGTGCTATAATAAATATTTTTTTCTCTCATTACACTGTGAACCTACCTTAAAATGGTCGGGGAAGTGTCATTGGTGGATGTGACTGGACACATAAAGAATTATAAAGAATATTATAAAGAATTGGAACAGATATCTTCACCGACTTGTGTATTTAGGTCAACATGGTTAAAATGCCAACATGTTCAGAATGTCAGCACCAAAATGTTGACATGTTTCTTTTGTTATTTTAGCGTAACCCTAAACCCTAAAAACCATATGTCAAAATTTTGCTTTTGACATGTTAAATGTTGCCATTCTGAAAGTGTCAGACATTTTAACCATGTTGACCTAAATGTATATCTATGCATTGATAGTCAGAATGTGGTCATTAGGTTGACAGTCAACATTCAATATGATTATTTTGACTATCATTGTTCTAAGTACTAAGAGTGTGCACCTGCATTTTGTGACCCCTGCATTGTACAACAAGTATCAGCATGATAGCACCTCTTATAATGTTTAAAATTAGGGTATGTAGTCCAAGCCCTCCTCTTTTCCACTACATTTCTGTATATATTGTACACTTGAAGGCTGAGGCGGATTTAGGCCTCATGGGGCCCTAAGCAAGACACCAATGTGGGGCCCCCATTCTCAAACTATCCATAACACTATATTTTCGTCTCACACGACACTACCCCTAACCCTGCTCCCGCTCTCTGCACACACTGTACTAACCCTAACTCTGCTCCTGCTTCCCGCTCACACGACACTAACCCTAACCCTGCTCCCCGCTCTCTGCACACACTATACTGCCCCTAACCCTGCTCCTTGCTCACACGACACTACCCCTAACACTGCTCTTGCTTCCCGCTCATACAACACTACCCCTGACCCTGCTCCCGCTCTCTGCACACACTATACTACTAACCCTGCTTACCGCTCACACGACAATACTCCTAACCATGCTCCTGCTTCCCGCTCACACTATACTATCCCTGTCCATGCTCCCGCTCTCTGCACACACTATACTACCCCTAACCCTGCTCTAGCTTCCCGCTCACATGAAACTACCCCTAACCCTGCTACTGCTTCCCGCTCACACGACTCTACACCTAACCCTGCTCCCGCTCTCTGCACACTCTATACTACCCCTAACTCTGCTCCTGCTTCCCGCACACGACACTACCCATGACCCTGCTCCCGCTCTATGAAACACACTATACTACCCGTAACTCTGCTCCTGCTTCCCACTCACACGACTCTACACCTAACCCTGCTCCCGCTCTCTGCACACACTATACTACCTCTAAATCTGCTCCTGCTTCCCGCTCACACAACACAACCCCTGCTCCCGCTCTCTGCACACACTATACTACCCCTAACTCTGCTCCTGCTTCCCACTCACACAACACTAACCCTAACCCTGCTCCTGCTTCCCGCTCACATGACACTACCCTTAACCTTGCTCCTGTTTCCCGCTCACACTACACTACCCCTAACTCTGCTCCTGCTTCCCGCTCACACGACACTACCCCTAACCCTGCTCCTGCTTCCCGCTCACATGAAACGGCACCTGACCATGCCCCCGCTCTCTGCACACACTATACTACCCCTCACCCTGCTCCCGCTCTCTGCAGACACTATAATACCCCTTACTCTGCTCCCGCTCTCTGCACACACGACACTACCCCTAACCCTGCTCCCGCTCTCTGCACACACTATACTACCCCTGACCCTGCTCCCGCTCTCTGCATACACTACACTACCCCTAACTCTGCTCCTGCTTCCCGCTCACACTACAATACCCCTAACCCTGCTCCTGCTTCCCGCTCACGCGACACTACACTACCCCTAACCCTGCTCCCGCTCTCTGCACACACTATAGTACCCCTAACCCTGCTCCTGCTTCCCGCTCACACGACACTACCCCTAACCTGCTCCTGCTTTCCACTCACAGAACACACCACTACACCTAACCCTGCTCCCCCTGTCTGCACACACTATACTACCCCTAACCCTGCTCCTGCTTCCCGCTCACATGACACTACCCCTGACCCTGCTCCCGCTTTCTGCACACACAACAGTACCCCTAACCCTGCTCCCGCTCTCTGCACACATGACACTACCCCTATCCCTGCTCCCGGTCTCTGCACACACTATACTATCCCTGACCCTGCTCCTGCTTCCCACTCACACGACACTACCCCTGACCCTGCTCCCGCTCTCTGCGCACACTATACTACCCCTCACCCTGCTCCCGCTCTCTGCACACACAACAGTACCCCTAACCCTGCTCCCGCTCTCTGCACACATGACACTACCCCTATCCCTGCTCCCGGTCTCTGCACACACTATACTATCCCTGACCCTGCTCCCGCTCTCTGCACACCCGACACTACCCATAACCCTGCTCCTGCTTCCCGCTCACACGACAATACCGCTGACCCTGCTCCAGCTTCCCGCTCACATGACACTACCCCTAACCCTGCACCCGCTCTCTGCACACACTATACTATCCCTGACCCTGCTCCCGCTCTCTGCACACACTATAATACCCCTAACCCTGCTCCCGCTCTCTGCACACACGACACTACCCCTAACCCTGCTCCCGCTCTCTGCACACACTATACTACCCCTCACCCTGCTCCCGCTCTCTGCACACACTATAATACCCCTAACCCTGCTCCCGCTCTCTGCACACATGACACTACCCCTAACCCTGCACCCGCTCTCTGCACACACTATACTATCCCTGACCCTGCTCCCGCTCTCTGCACACACAACACTACCCCTATCCCTGCTCCTGCTTCCCGCTCACATGACACTACCCCTAACCCTGCATATCAAAGAGGGATATGTGCCTGAGGATAGCTTCAGTTAGTGTAGGCTAGGCTGTGAGGGACAGATCATTGGAGTTTACAGGCAGGGAAAGTAATTAAAGGAAAGCAAGTGCTGCCCCCCCCCCCCTGTGGCTGACCCCCCACTTGTGGCCAACCCCCCCTCGCAGGGTGTGGAGGGGGGGTGCAGCACTTGCCCTCCTTTAATCACTTTCCCTGTCTGTAACAACGAGCAGGGGAGCGGGTGGAGTTGCGGCCACGAGGGAGGGGGGCAGGCAGCACTTGCCCTCCTTTCATCACTTTCCCTGTCTGTAACCACGAGCAGGGGAGTGGGGGGGAGGGGCGGCTGCAAAGGGGGGGGCAGGCAGCACTTGCCTTCTTTTAATTACTTTCCCTGCCTGTAACCACAAGGAGGGGAGCATGGGGTGGGGGTCCCATGGGGGGAGGGGGTGGGGCAGCCACAAGGAACACTACTCCTAACCCTGGTCCTGTTTCCTGCTCACACTACACTACCCCTAACTCTGCTCCTGCTTCCCACTCACACGACACTACCCATAACCCTGCTCCTGCTTCCCGCTCACACGACACTACACTACCCCTAACCCTGCTCCCGCTCTCTGCAAACACTATACTACCCCTAACCCTGCTCCTGCTTCCCGCTAACATGACACTACCCCTGACCCTGCTCCCTTTCTTCACACACTATACTGACCCTGCTCCTGCTTCCCGCTCACAAGACACTACCCCTAACCCTGCTTCTGCTTCCCGCTCACATGACAATACACTACCCCTAACCCTGCTCCCGCTCTCTGCACACACTATACTACCCCTAATCCTGCTCCTGCTTCCCGCTCACATGACACTACCCCTGACCCTGCTCCTGTTTCCCGCTCACACGAAACTACCCCTCACCCTGCTCCCACTCTCTGCACACACTATACTACCCCTCACCCTGCTCCCGCTCTCTGCACACACTATAATACCCCTAACCCTGCTCCCGCTCTCTGCACACACGACACTACCCCTAACCCTGCTCCCACTCTCTGCACATACTATACTACCCCTGACCCTGCTCCCGCTCTCTGCACACACTACACTACCCCTAACTCTGCTCCTGCTTCCCGCTCACACGACACTACCCCTAACCCTGCTTCTGCTTCCCGCTCACATGACACTACACTACCCCTAACTCTGCTCCCGCTCTCTGCACACACTATACTGCCCCAAACCCTGCTCCTGATTCCCGCTCACACGACACTACCCCTGACCCTGCTCCTGCTTCCCGCTCACACAACACTACCCCTGACCCTACTCCTGCTCTCTGCACACACTATACTACCCCTCACCCTGCTCGGGAAGATCACATGACACTACCCCTGACCCTGTTCCCGCTCTCTGCACACACTATACTACCCCTAACCCTGCTCCTGATTCCCGCTCACACGACACTACCCCTGACCCTGCTCCTGCTTCCCGCTCACACAACACTACCCCTGACCCTACTCCTGCTCTCTGCACACACTATACTACCCCTCACCCTGCTCCCGCTCTCTGCACACACGACAGTACCCCTCACCCTGCTCCCGCTCTCTGCACACACGACAGTACCCCTAACCCTGCTTCCGCTCTCTGCAAACACTATTCTACCCCTCACCCTGCTCCTGCTCTCTGCACACACTATAATACACCTAACCCTGCTCCCGCTCTCTGCACACACACTACCCCTTACCATGCTCCTGCTTCTCGCTCACACGACACTACCCCTAACCCTGCTCCCGCTCTCTGCACACAATATACTACCCCTGCTCCTGCTCTCTGCACACACGACACTAACCCTAACCCTGCATATCAAAGAGGGATATATGTGCCTGAGGATAGCTTCAGTTAGTGTAGGCTAGGCTGTGAGGGACAGATCATTGGAGTTTACAGGCAGGGAAAGTAATTAAAGGAAAGCAAGTGCTGCCCCCCCTCTCGTGGCCGGCCCCCCCTCGCAGGGTGTGGAGGGGGGGGCGCAGCACTTGCCCTCTTTAATGTAATCCCTTGCAATATTAAAATAAGCAGCTTTAAGCATGTAAATAGTATGTATATATTGTGACACAGTCAGATTAGGGGTCCCTCTCCTGGGTAGAGGACTCTTTCCTTACACACACACAGCAGCCGGGAAACAGTACGCTAGACTGGATTCGAGTACAAGCTGGTCGGTGCCAGTCTTTATTGTGCAAAACAGAAATAACGTAAAGAAAACAGAATGGTAGATTCCTGCTGAGCTGCTGTAGCTTGGAGCAAGGCCTTAACAATTTCCTCCATTTTGTCCTGGGGTGTAGGTTGGAAGCTGAACCTTGCCTCTCTGAGCATTGGCTGACGCCTCCTCTATGGGACTCCAAGGACACAGTGTTATTTCCACACTCACAAATTGGGTGTCTGTCCCTTTAATTTTTAAACGGAAAGTTTTCCTCTTGCTGCAACTTCAGTGTGTGTGGTTGCCCGCATTCTCCACCATATTGTGACACAGTCAGATTAGGAGTCCCTCTCCTGGGTAGAGGACTCCTTCCTTACACACACACAGCAGCCGGGAAACAGTACGCCAGACTGGATTCGAGTACAAGCTGGTCGGCGCCAGTCTTTATTGTGCAAAACAGAAATAACATAAAGAAAACATAAACATAAATCCTAGCCCTGTCGGGGCACTAACTTCACAGGTGGTTCCCTCACTACCAGAACCTGGCAGGGCCTAATGCCCTCACCAGCAACAAAGGCACAGCACAACACTCACAGTTAGGTTTTCAAGTGTCTCTGAGCAAGCTCCCTGCCTGCTCTCCCAGGTGAGACACTCAGCCCTAAACACACTAGGCTTATATTGGCCACTCTCAGGTGGAAACCCTAACAAGCCTGTTACCAGGCTGCGAGAACCAAAACCTGGAGTGGCCGTGGGTGGAGCCCTCCCTCTCCTCTCACCCACAACCCCCAGGTCCCAAACCGGCTTTTCAAAAAGCCGAAACTCAAGCCTGCTACACTGCAGACTTTCTCCCTGGGGTTTAAAACACATAAGACAGGAATCTGGGACAAATGTACCTGCCACAGACCACTTTACCAGTGATCCTATCACATATCCCCCCCTTTTGTTTCGACCTGTGGGGCGGAACAACTGAAGCCCCCAAACAATGAATGCGTGACAACGCATCAGCATTGGCCAGCTGGCTTCCTGGCCTGTGTTCCACTGAAAATTTAAAAGTTTGTAACGCCAAGAACCATCTCGTAATTCTCGCATTACTGTCCTTATTTTCAGACATCCACTTCAAAGGGGCATGGTCAGTGATCAATTTGAACTTTCTTCCAACCAAGTAGTACCTGAGAGCCTCTAATGCCCACTTTATGGCCAACGCCTCATTCTCCACTGTGGCATAGTTTCTCTCATGTACATTCAACTTTCTACTTAGATAGAAAATAGGGTGTTCCTCACCCTCCTTGTTCTGGGACAGGACCGCTCCTATACCTACTTATGATGCATCGGTTTGTACTATGAATTCCCTTTCAAAATTAGAAGTCATCAGGACTGGTTGGGAACACAACGCTACTTTCAACTGCCGAAAAGCTTTCTCTGCCTCAGGACTCCATTCTACCATGACTTTTTGTTTGCCTTTGGTCAGGTCAGTCAGTGGGACTGCCATGGTGGCAAAGTTGGGTATAAACCTCCTGTAGTACCCCGTAATTCCAAAGAAGGCTCTCACCTGCTTCTTATTCAGAGGCCGTGGCCAGTTTTGTATGGCATCAACTTTATTGAGCTGAGGCTTTATCAGGCCTCTGCCAATGGTGTATCCCAGATATTTTACTTCCTCCATGCCTAGACAACACTTTTTTGGATTGGCTGTCAAACCTGCCTTATAGATGGATGCCAACACTGCTTGTACCCTGGGTAAGTGAGACTGCCTATCAGGACTATGAATGACCACGTCATCCAGATAAGCAGCCGCATACCGTCTATGGGGCCTTAGAATCCTGTCCATCATTCTTTGGAAGGTAGCAGGTGCCCCATGTAGCCCGAAGGGCAACATCTTGTGCTGAAACATGCCCTCTGGCGCTGAAAAAGCTGTCTTTTGTTTGGCGCTCTCGGTTAACGGTACTTGCCAATACCCTTTGGTTAGGTCAAGAGTGGTTAAATACCTTGCCGTCCCTAGTCTCTCAATCAGTTCATCCACTCTTGGCATTGGGCAGGCATCGAATTTTGAAACACTGTTCAACTTTTGGAAGTCATTGCAGAAACGCACACTCCCGTCGGGCTTTGGAATCAACACAATGGGACTTGACCATTCACTATGTGATTCTTCAATAACCCCTAACTCTAGCATATTTTTAATTTCTTTCGACACCGATTCTCTTTGTGCTTCTGGTAACCTATAGGGCTTTAGATTAACTTTAACCCCTGGGTCAGTGATTATGTCATGTTTAATGACCGAGGTTTTCCCAGGTACGTCAGAGAACAGCACCCTATTTCTGATAAGAAACTCCTTGACCTCTTGTTGTTGAATTGCCGACAGGGTTTTTGCCACTGTCACTTCGGGAACTAAGGGCCCTGGATTTACTGGAGGGGCTCGGATGGCCGGCAGTACCGTTCTATCTTTCCAGGGCTTTAACAGATTTATATGGTATATCTGTTCCGGCTTTCTTTTCCCCGGCTGGTAAACTTTGTAATTGACCTGCCCCACTCTTTCTAAGATTTCAAAGGGCCCTTGCCATTTAGCCAAAAGTTTATTTTCCACAGTGGGAACCAACACTAACACTCTGTCCCCAGGAGCAAAGCTGCGTAAACGGGCATTGCGGTTGTATACCCTCTGCTGTGCCTGTTGAGCCTGTTCCAGGTGCTCTCTCACTATCGGAACTACCGCAGCAATTCTCTCCTGCATTTGAGAAACCTACCCAATCACCGTTTTGTAAGGACTAGACTGCCCCTCCCATGTCTCTTTGGCAATGTCTAGTAACCCCCTTGGGTGTCTCCCATACAACAAGTCGAAGGGTGAAAACCCGGGGGAGGACTGGGTAACCTCTCTTATGGCCAACAATAAATACGGTAATAAGTAATCCCAATCCCTACCATCCTTGTCGACCACTTTCCTAAGCATGTGTTTTAACGTCTTGTTAAACCTCTCGACCAGCCCATCGGTTTGGGGGTGATAAACCGAAGTTCTTAACTGTTCAATTTTGAACAGGCGGCATAACTCTTTCATGACTTTTGACATAAACGGTGTACCCTGGTCAGTTAGTATCTCCTTGGGTATACCCAGCCTGCTAAAGACATGAACTAGCTCTCTGGCAATGGTCTTGGTTGACGTATTGCGCAACGGGATCGCTTCCGGGTACCTGGTAGCGTAATCCACTATGACCAGAATATACTGGTGTCCCCTGGCAGACTTCATCAAGGGTCCAACCAAATCCATCGCTATTCTTTCAAACGGCACCTCTATAATAGGCAATGGAACTAGTGGACCCTTAAAATGTGGCCTGGGAGCATGATACTGACACTCAGAGCAGGATGCACAAAAGTCAGACACCTCTTTATGAAGCCCGGGCCAGAAAAACCTCTGCATTATTCGCTCAGTGGTTTTCTCTACCCCTAGATGGCCTGCCGTTATATGACCATGGGCCAGATCCAACACTGTTCTTCTGTAGGCTTTGGGAACTATTAGTTGTCCACAATATCTTCCCCCTTCTTAGTCACCTGATATAACAAATCCTGACACATTGCCATGTGGGGATAGGACAAAGGACTATCAGGGTCTACGGGTTTACCATCAACTACTTTTACATTCTCCCTGGCTTTTACCAAAGTAGGGTCATTCAACTGCTCCACGGCAAAGACCTCTCTTCTGACCTCTAAATCAGGCAGACGATCACCTGGCCCAACAACACTTCCCACCTCAATGGGAGGCACATCAGTTGGCGGGCCACCGTCACGCTCCGCATTCTCTAGTTCGCCAATCATAGTAGAAAAAGGGAATAACTCTGACTCAGAAGAAACTCCCTCCTCCACTACATCAACAACCTTCTCAAATGGATCGGGGTTGTTCACTTCTGGAACAAAACGGCTTTCCCACAACTTCCAGAAGTGAGCAAAGTCTCTCCCCAATATTGCATCGTACACCAGACCATGCACCAAACCCACAGAAACTATAGCAGAGCCACATGGTGTCTCGATGTTCACCTCGGTAGTAACATAATATCGAGTATCCCCATGTATGCAGGTAACACCAACAGTTTTCCCCTTACGCCTCAAGGGGTTCACCAGCTCAGCTTTTATAAGTGTCACCAAGCTACCAGAGTCTAACAGTGCCTCTACTCAGTTGCCATCTACAGTGAGTACACACATGTGCTTATCAGTCTCAGCCTGCCGGTCAGCCGTACAGGCTGTCTGCGCAAAGAAAGACCCCCTGCGGTAGACATGAGCAGTATCACATTGTATAGGTTCAGTTGTAAGTGAACAATTAGCGGCAATATGACCGAAGCCACCACATCGGAAACACTGAGTCATATTAATGTCTAGTCGTTTACGGGGCAAGAACCTTCCTGGCCTAGCAGGCCTGTCTCCAGGGTCTACACCCTCAGTCTTAGGTACATTCCACCGCCCAGCACCCTTCTCCCCTGGAACAGTCTTACCAGTGTCTGTGGGAGTTCGCCGGTGCGCCATCGGGGCTCGTGGGGCATACTCATCAGCTCCTCAGCCGCCACGTACCTCTCCACCAGCTCGACCAACTGGTCCGCGGACTTAGGGTCTGCATGGCTCACCCACTTGCGCAGAGTCACAGGTAATGATCGCAGGTACCGGTCCATCATGACCCTTTCCACGACTTGTGGTCCTGTCAGCATCTTGGGCTGTAGCCATTTTGAGGACAGATGGACGAGGTCATGCATCTGTGAACGTGGAGGCTTGTCCCTATGGAACTCCTAGCGGTGGACCCGTTGGGTACGAACAAAGGTGGTGACTCCTAAGCGAGTTAGGATTTCCTGTTTTAGTTTTTTATAGTCCTTTGCATCAGCCAGGCATAAGTCGAAATAGGCCTTTTGTGGCTCTCCAGACAAAAAAGGTGCCACCAGACTTGCCCACTGCTCCTTGGGCCAACTCTCCCTTTCGGCCATTCTTTCAAACGCGGTGAGATAGGCCTCCACATCATCGCCTGAAGTCATCTTTTGGAGGAAGTGACTGGCTCGTACGGAGTGAGTGGTGGTGGGAGGACCAGTAGTAACATCTCTGGGCCGGGCGACCAGGTGCTGTACCACCTCTCTTATGGCCTGGCTGTTTTCCGCTAAGGCCTGGCAGGTTTCCTCGATGGCGACCTGTTGTTGCCTCTGGGCTGTCTCCAAGGCCAACAGTTGCACCCTGGTGGATTCCTGCTGAGCTGCTGTAGCTTCCTGCTGAGCCCTGGTAGATTCCTGCTGAACTGCTGTAGCTTGGAGCAAGGCCTTAACAATTTCCTCCATTTTGTCCTGGGGTGTAGGTTGAAAGCTGAACCTTGCCTCTCTGAGCATTGGCTGACGCCTCCTCTATGGGACTCCAAGGACACAGTGTTATTTCCACACTCACAAATTGGGTGTCTGTCCCTTTAATTTTTAAACGGAAAGTTATCCTCTTGCTGCAACTTCAGTGTGTGTGGGTGCCCGCATTCTCCACCATATTGTGACAGTCAAATTAGGAGTCCCTCTCCTGGGTAGAGGACTCCTTTCTTACACACACACAGCAGCCGGGAAACAGTACACCAGACTGGATTCGAGTACAAGCTGGTCGGCGCCAGTCTTTATTGTGCAAAACAGAAATAACATAAAGAAAACATAAACATAAATCCTAGCCCTGTCGGGGCACTAACTTCACAGGTGGTTCCCTCACTACCAGAACCTGGCAGGGCCTAATGCCCTCACCAGCAACAAAGGCACAGCACAACACTCAGTTAGGTTTTCAAGTGTCTCTGAGCAAACTCCCTGCCTGCTCTCCCAGGTGAGACCCTCAGCCCTAAGCACACTAGGCTTATATTGGCCACTCAGGTGGAAACCCTAACAAGCCTATTACCAGGCTGCGAGAACCAAAACCTGGAGTGGCCGTGGGTGGAGCCCTCCCTCTCCTCTCACCCACAACCCCCAGGTCCCAAACCGGCTTTTCAAAAAGCCGAAACTCAAGCCTGCTACACTGCAGACTTTCTCCTGCGGGTTTAAAACACATAAGACAGGAATCTGGGACAAATGTACCTGCCACAGACCACTTTACCAGTGATCCTATCACAATAGTTATTATATATATTTATAAATATGTATAGTGTGCCACTGTAGTGTAATGTATATGTAGGGGTTTAATCATTACAGTGGTATCATTTATTTAGTGCAGTATCCCTGGCTCTAAAGGGCTGTGATTGGCAGTTTGTGAAGTGACAGTTGGAGCTGGCAGAGAAAAACAGTTATTGGAGGGGGCTCTTGAACTGCTGCGTACCTGAATAGAGGATGGCGTGCCATGGTGTTTGAGAGCTGGAAACCAGTGATTGATAGGAGGGATGCTGAGGTGAACAGATATTAGGGGGAGGAACTGGAGAGTGAGTGCTGCCTATAACTCAGCTTTGTGGAGGAGAAACTTGAAAGTCAGCAAACCAGAGGGTCTGAGGCCCAGCCCCCAGGAGGAGTCTAGTCAGCGCTGCTGTGCCTGTGGAAGAGATGGAAGGAGACAGAGATAAGTCTAAAATGAGTCCTGCTGACAGGTCTCTTTATTACAGTAATACTAACTTTACATACCACATGAGTACCGGACAGCAGTTCAGCAGTCCATAGACTGGCATCTCATTGAAGCGGATAGGTGGTACTGTTTGTTGTACTGAGTGCATTAGATTAAGGAGGAATTAGCTATACTAACATTCAGCACCTGCTCAGCATTATAATTCTGGCCTTCAGACACCATAGACTCCTGCCTATTGTATTTATATTCATGCACAATTGTTAACATAGCACCAAGGATTATAAGGAATAACTCTACAGGCTGGTGCATATCACTACTAGAGCCCATTGGATGAGAAGAGACTAATTTCAGGAATTCCCTATAAACCCAGATTTTACTACTTAAATGCACACTACTCTACTAATACGTGCACCAACAAGCATGGCCATTCACATTGACTAATAAGGGGAATTTAAGAACCGCATATGAGAGGGTAATCTCTTTAAAGCTTTAAAGAAAACAAGTTATTGGTTATTTGTATGTAATTTGTATAGAATAATATTGTGACAATTTCATTCATGCGGGAATGTTTTTCTGAAAATGTTATGACTAATGCATTGCTCATTAACCATACTCATCTTCAGCAGAACAGAGAGTTACAGTAAAATAAACTATGTTACCTATTCGTGTTTAATCTTGAGTATGAACATAGATGTTAAATTGAAGTGAATTATTGCTGCTGCATATTTGTAAGTGTCACTGGTGGGTTAAATCAATTGATATTAAGGTATAACTTGACACATAACCAATACTTACCAGCGAGGGGTGTTCCCAAGTCCACTCCAGGTTTAGCATAATGAGATACAAGACTTGGGTGGAGGCACTAAAGGGAAAGAAAGATTAGAAAGGTTTATAGTAGCAAGTAATGGAAAGAGAATACCTGCTACATAATGGAGACACTGCTGAGATGGGAATAACCAAATTATAGGGGTCTCTGTCCTAACGCTAAGGGCACCATGAATACAGAGAAAGAGAGTATCACTGGGTATGATGTATACACATGGTGTCAAAAGTATGGGGTAGAGTTAGATAGAGGTTTTGGACTGAGTGGGAATTTAACAGACACCCCTAAGGAGGAAGTGTTAGGGGTGTTGAGTAAATTGTATAGTATAATACAACCACATATAGTAGCTCAATGGGTAGGAGAGCATGAGGTTATTAATGCCCTACTCATTGAAAATGTGAACAAGCTAGAACCTGCAGTACTCCCTTCGATAATTGTTGCTGAGAATGATGGAGGAAAGTGGTGGAAATTAGTGTGGCCTAAAAAGCCTTCATTGAGTTCTCCTTATGTAATAACACCAATTATAGACTCGCAAGAACATGCTCCATCACATGATAATTTGCCCTCTAACCAAAGTGGTAATAATACGGCAACCTTGAATTTTAAAAATGACCCCTTTGGAAATCAGTTTGAAAACTTTGTAGAAAAAGTGTTGTCACAACTAGAAAGGTGGCATTATGAGGGTAATTATTGTAAACTTCGTAAATTCTCTGGAATAATACCAATTCCTACTGGGGAAGAAACTTATGAGGTGTGGAAGAAGGCCGCCATGCATCAAATCGAAGAATGGCAATGTCCAGACTACGTAAAAAAGCAGAGAGTGGTGGAAAGTTTGCGCAGTCCAGCTATGGGCATAGTACAAGCTACTAGACTAAATAATCCAAACTCTACTGTGCATGACTATATCGAGGCCTTGGATTATGCTTATGGAACAATAGAGGAAGTGGACAATTTAATCTCTAAATTTAGCAATACGTTCCAGGAGCCTGATGAAGCATTAACTGCCTATATATATAGGATAGATAAAATTCTTTTTAAGATAATACAAAAAGGAGGATTTCAGAGAAGAGATGCTGATAAGCAAAGGATAAAACAAATTCTCCATGGTACCTTGACATCTGACCCAGTGGCTCAAAGGATTCATTGTTTAGTCCTTAGTGTAAATAATCCAACTTTAAGTGAACTTATTAAAGAAGCTAATTGAGACGCATGTAATAACACACTCAGAAAGTCCTTATGCTTCACCAATTGTTGTAGCAAGGAAGAAATCAGGAGACATAAGAATGTGCATAGTTTATAGGACACTCAACAATCGCACAGTTCCTGATCAGTATACTGTCCCTCGGATAGAGGAAGCACTTGACTGTCTTGTAGGCAGCAGTTGGTTTTCCGTGTTGGACTTGAGAAGTGGATACTACCAGATACCAATGCATGTATCAGATAGAAATAAGACGGCTTTCATCTGTCCATTGGGTTTCTTTGAATTCCTCAAGATGCCTCAAGGAATTAAGGGAGCTCCTGCAACCTTTCAACGAACCATGGAGCAAACACTTGGGGACATGAATTATCGCGAGGTGATTGTTTATTTAGATGATATCATTGTTTTTGGAACCACTTTACAGGAACATAACCAACGACTCATTAAGGTGTTAGACCGATTGATGAACAGAGGACTCAAGTTGTCATTAGATAAATGCAGATTTTGTCAGTCATCTGTTAAGTATCTAGGCCATATAGTAAGCAGGGATGGAATTACCACTGACCCATCAAAGTTGGAGGCAGTAATGAATTGGCCTAGACCAAAGAAGCTAAAAGAACTCAGATCCTTCCTAGGATTCTGTGGATACTACAGAAAATTTGTACCCCAATATTCTAAGATTGCCAAGTCCCTCACCGATCTCACCAAGGGTTATGCTCCTGTGAACAAGCAAAAACGAGTAGCTCCAAATGTTTATTATCGATCATCAGAGGAGTTTGGGGAACGGTGGACAGATGCCTGTGAGAAAGCGTTTGCAGCACTAAACGACAGCCTCACTAAAGCTCCTGTGCTAGCTTATGCTGATCCAAAGTTGCCCTACATATTACATATTGATGCCTCCTTTGACGGGTTAGGAGGAGTACTATACCAGCGGCATGAGAATGGACTTCGCCCTGTATCCTATATAAGCAGAGGACTGTCTTCTAGTGAAAGAAATTATCCTGTACATAAACTCGAGTTTTTAGCTTTGAAATGGGCAATTGTTGATCGATTGCATGACTATCTATATGGAGCTAAACTGGAAGTACATACAGACAATAACCCTCTGACTTACATCCATACAAGTGCCAAGTTAGATGCCACAGGACTTTGCAGGTTAGCCACTTTAATCATCTATGATTTTAGTTTGAAATACCGCACAGGTGTGAGTAATATTGATGCTGACAATCTTTCCCGTATCCCAGGTCAGTCAGAATCAGGGGGAGAAGAATGGGTGGAAGTTCCTGCCTCTTCAATTAGGAGCACCTATCAGTGCGTGCAAAGTAACAGTGGAACTAGTGTGGCAGCAGTAAGTTACTTAGGTGTTTCTGAAAAAGTCCTTCCTCCAGTCTACTGTTGGATTAGTACTATGGAATTGGATGGATTACCTAAAATATCTTATGAACAAATGAAATTGGAGCAGCAGAGAGATCCTGTAATTGGTCCAGTTTGGAAGATAATCCAAAACAAACATCCTTCAATTGATTCTTGTAACCTCTCTAAAGAGTCAAAGATATTATTAAAGCAGCGAAAGCAGTTAATTGTGAAAAGGGGATTAATGTACAGAAGATAACTGAAAGCCCATGGACAGGCATATCTCCAATTGATACTGCCTCAGATATATCGACCCCTAGTTTTGACGGCTCTTCATGACAAACATGGCCATCTTGGAGTGGATAAGACATTTGGGCTGATCTCTGATCGGTTCTTTTGGCCATGCATGGACCAAGAAGTAAGTCAACATTGCAAGAATTGTGGAAATTGCGTATTGAGGAAAACATTACCACAGCATGGAGCCCCATTGGTCAATATTACTAGTCAAGGGCCCTTAGATCTAATCTGCCTAGATTTTCTGACTTTTGAAGGGCCATCAGGTAAAGAGTACCACATCTTAGTTATAACAGACCAAGCCTATATCACACCAAATCAGAAATCCACTACTGTAGCGAAGACGTTGTGGGACAAGTTTTTCATTCATTATGGATTGTCAGCAAGAATACATACTGATCAAGGCAGAGAATTTGAGAGTCAATTGATACATGAACTTTGCGCATGCTGTGGGATAACCAAGTCACATACAACTCCTTACCATCCCCAAGGTGACCCACAACCAGAAAGATTTAATAGAACACTATTAGATATGCTGGGTACACTGGATCCTCAAGCCAAACATCAGTGGAGTAAGTACTTGAGCCAGCTAGTGCATGCATACAACTGCAAAAAAACTGAGTCAACCGGGTACTCCCCTTATGTACTGATGTTCGGGCGTGAGGCTCGTCTACCTATTGATGTGAGTTTGGGGATTTCTGCCAACAATACTTCTTTTCGACCCCATACCAAATATGTACAGCGATTAAGAAGTGAGCTAAAGGAAGCCTATGAACTTGCCAGTCAAATTTCACAGAAATCTGGAGAACGCAACAAGATTTACTATGATAGAAATGTGAAAGGGCATGCATTGAAAACTGGGGACAGAGTGCTACTGCGACAGCTAGGACTGGCTAAAAGGAAGAAATTATTGAACAGATGGAGGGAGGAACCATATGTAATTGTTGAAAAACTACCAGATCTTCCTGTTTATCGGTTAAGATTGGAGAATGGATCAGGACCTATTGTGACATATCATCGCCAACATCTTTTACCTATCAGCCGTGAAATTCAGTTACCTAAGCCCAGTAAAGAAACTCAGCAGCCACGTGAGAAGGAAGTTAATCATTTAAAGAACAGAGCACATAGACATCAACTTAAATCTGTAGACACACTTCCTTATAATGAAAATGGTGATACGGGGGAGGATAGCTATGAGTATAATACTGGAGGGTATTATTACAAAGATAGTTCGCCCCCATTGTTAGATGATAAAGCTCCTTTGACAAAGTATAATCCCCAGACTGGTAGTGATATAGATGACCCTGAAGAAGGCCCATCTGATGGTTTTAAGGAGGGTAGAAATGTGGAGAGAATGTCAAGTTCTGGGGATGTAATAGAAGGATCACTATCGAGTGATTCACCAGTAGTCTCAGAAATAGAAATCTCTCTTGAACCAGTGAGGACTCTCAGTGACCGTCCTGTACGAGAGCGAAAACCTCCTATGATATTTACTTATGAAAAGCTAGGATTACCTGTAGAAATACCAAGGGTAATACAGCCGTATTTTGTAAATTCATGGCCCTATTTTGGGAGTATTTACTAGAATTAGGATAATTGAGAATACTGGTCATGTTATGCAGAAATAGGAAATGTAATACAGGTTATGTAAAGAAAACAATGGTGCTCTGGATCTGAAAATGCATAGTATATCTGTTTCAGTACCTGAGCACCAGAGGGAGAATGTAATCCCTTGCAATATTAAAATAAGCAGCTTTAAGCATGTAAATAGTATGTATATAGTTATTATATATATTTATAAATATGTATAGTGTGCCACTGTAGTATAATGTAATGTATATGTAGGGGTTTAATCATTACAGTGGTGACAGTGGTATCATTTATTGGGAGGACTATGAACTATTGCAGTATCCCTGGCACTAAAGGGGTGCGATTGCTAGTTTGTGAAGTGACAGTTGGAGCTGGCAGAGAAAAACAGTTATTGGAGGGGGCTCTTGAACTGCTGCGTACCTGAATAGAGGATGGCGTGCCATGGTGTTTGAGAGCTGGAAACCAGTGATTGATAGGAGGGATGCTGAGGTGAACACTGCTAGATATTAGGGGGAGGAACTGGAGAGTGAGTGCTGCCTATAATACCCCTTTTACACCTAAATTCCGGGTCTGACCCGGAGTTGGAACAAAGTTCCTATCCGGATCAGACCCGGAATTTTGCCGGCGCTGACTCGGGATATTCCCGAGTCAGCGCCGCTCACACTGCAGTCGGGTCTGCATAGACCCGACTTTTGCGGAGTGAAAGTGGACGCTTGGAGATGACGTCATCTCCAAGCGCCACTGAAGCCGGGCCAATCGGCTGGCTAGCAGCGCACTCCAGGTGTTCGAGACCCGGAGTGCGCTGTTCCCATAGCAGGGTTTCACGGGCTACGCCCGTGTTAAACCCTGCTAGTTACCTGGGTTGGATTGCCGGGTCACTCGACCCGGAGATCCAACCCTCTCCCCTTTTACACCAGGGAGCTGCCCGGGTTAACCCTTCAAAAACCCGGGTTTTAGCTCCGGTGTAAAAGGGGTAAAACTCAGCTTTGTGGAGGAGAAACTTGAAAGTCAGCAAACCAGAGGGTCTGAGGCCAGCCCCCAGGAGGAGTCTCGTCAGCGCTGCTGTGCCTGTGGAAGAGACGGAAGGAGACAGAGATAAGTCTAAAATGAGTCCTGCTGACAGGTCTCTTTATTACAGTAATAGTAACTTTACCGCATGAGTACTGGACAGCAGTTCAGCAGTCCATAGACTAACATCGCATTGAAGCGGATAGGTGGTACTGTTTGTTGTACTGAGTGCATTAGATTAAGGAGGAATTAGCTATACTAACATTCAGCACCTGCTCAGCATTATAATTCTGGCCTTCCGACACCATAGACTCCTGCCTATTGTATTTATATTCAGGCACAATTGCTAACATAGCACCAAGGATTATAAGGAATAACTCTACAGGCTGGTGCATATCACTACTAGAGCCCATTGGATGAGAAGAGACTAATTTCAGGAATTCCCTGTAAACCCAGATTTTACTACTTAAATGCACACTACTCTACTAATACGTGCACCAACAAGCATGGCCATTCACATTGAGTAATAAGGGGAATTTAAGAACCGCATATGAGAGGGTAATCTCTTTAAAGCTTTAAAGAAAACAAGTTATTGGTTATTTGTATGTAATTTGTATAGAATAATATTGTGACAATTTCATTCATGCGGGAATGTTATTCTGAAAATGTTATGACTAATGCATTGCTCATTAACCATACTCATCTTCAGCAGAACAGAGAGTTACAGTAAAATAAACTATGTTACCTATTCGTGTTTAATCTTGAGTATGAACATAGATGTTAAATTGAAGTGAATTATTGCTGCTGCATATTTGTAAGTGTCACTGGTGGGTTAAATCAATTGATATTAAGGTATAACTTGACACATAACCAATACTTACCAGCGAGGGGTGTTCCCAAGTCCACTCCAGGTTTAGCATAATGAGATACAAGACTTGGGTGGAGGCACTAAAGGGAAAGAAAGATTAGAAAGGTTTATAGTAGCAAGTAATGGAAAGAGAATACCTGCTACATTTAAACACTTTCCATGCCTGTAACAACGAGCAGGGGAGCGGGGGGAGGTGCGGCCGCGAGAGGGGGGAGCAGGCGCGATGGGGGGGCTGGCAGCACTTGCCTTCTTTTAATTACTTTCCCTGCCTGTAACCACAAGGAGGGGAGCGGGGGTGGGGGTCCCATGGGGGGGGAGGGGGAGGGGCGGCCACAAGGGACACTACCCCTAACTCTGCTCCTGTTTCCCGCTCACACTACACTACCCCTAACTCTGCTCCTGCTTCCCGCTCACACGACACTACCCCTAACCCTGCTTCTGCTCTCTGCACACACTATACTACCCTTGACCCTGATCCTGCTCTCTGCACACACGACACTACCCCTAACCCTGCTCCTGCTTCCTGCTCACACAACACTAACCCTGCATATCAAAGAGGGATATATGTGCCTGAGGATAGCTTCAGTTAGTGTAGGCTAGGCTGTGAGGGACAGATCATTGGAGTTTACAGGCAGGGAAATGTAATTAAAGGAAGGCAAGTGCTGCCCCCCCTCCCTCGGCTGCCCCCCCTCTCGTGGCCGACCCCCCCCTCGCAGGGTGTGGAGGGGGGGGGCGCAGCACTTGCCCTCTTTAATGTAATCCCTTGCAATATTAAAATTAGCAGCTTTAAGCATGTAAATAGTATGTATATATTGTGACACAGTCAGATTAGGGATCCCTCTCCTGGGTAGAGGACTCCTTCCTTACACACACACAGCAGCCGGGAAACAGTACGCCAGACTGGATTCGAGTACAAGCTGGTCGGTGCCAGTCTTTATTGTGCAAAACAGAAATAACATAAAGAAAACATAAACATAAATCCTAGCCCTGTTGGGGCACTAACTTCACTGGTGGTTCCCTCACTACCAGAACCTGGCAGGGCCTAATGCCCTCACCAGCAACAAAGGCACAGCACAACACTCACAGTTAGGTTTTCAAGTGTCTCTGAGCAAACTCCCTGCCTGCTCTCCCAGGTGAGACACTCAGCCCTAAACACAATAGGCTTATATTGGCCACTCTCAGGTGGAAACCCTAACAAGCCTGTTACCAGGCTGCGAGAACCAAAACCTGGAGTGGCCATGGGTGGAGCCCTCCCTCTCCTCTCACCCACAACCCCCAGGTCCCAAACCGGCTTTCAAAAAGCCGAAACTCAAGCCTGCTACACTGCAGACTTTCTCCTGGGGGTTTAAAACACATAAGACAGGAATCTGGGACAAATGTACCTGCCACAGACCACTTTACCAGTGATCCTATCACATATCCCCCCCTTTTGTTCCGCCCCACAGGTCGAAACAACTGAAGCCCCCAAACAATGAATGCGTGACAACGCATCAGCATTGGCCAGCTGGCTTCCTGGCCTGTGTTCCACTGAAAATGTAAAAGTTTGTAACGCCAAGAACCATCTCGTAATTCTCGCATTACTGTCCTTATTTTCAGACATCCACTTCAAAGGGGCATGGTCAGTGATCAATTTGAACTTTCTTCCAACCAAGTAGTACCTGAGAGCCTCTAATGCCCACTTTATGGCCAACGCCTCCTTCTCCACTGTGGCATAGTTTCTCTCATGTACATTCAACTTTCTACTTAGATAGAAAATAGGGTGTTCCTCACCCTCCTTGTTCTGGGACAGGACCGCTCCTATACCTACTTATGATGCATCGGTTTGTACTATGAATTCCCTTTCAAAATTAGAAGTCATCAGGACTGGTTGGGAACACAACGCTACTTTCAACTGCCGAAAAGCTTTCTCTGCCTCAGGACTCCATTCTACCATGACTTTTTGTTTGCCTTTGGTCAGGTCAGTCAGTGGGACTGCCATGGTGGCAAAGTTGGGTATAAACCTCCTGTAGTACCCCGTAATTCCAAAGAAGGCTCTCACCTGCTTCTTATTCAGAGGCCGTGGCCAGTTTTGTATGGCATCAACTTTATTGAGCTGAGGCTTTATCAGGCCTCTGCCAATGGTGTATCCCAGATATTTTACTTCCTCCATGCCTAGACAACACTTTTTTAGATTGGCTGTCAAACCTGCCTTATAGATGGATGCCAACACTGCTTGTACCCTGGGTAAGTGAGACTGCCTATCAGGACTATGAATGACCACGTCATCCAGATAAGCAGCCGCATACCGTCTATGGGGCCTTAGAATCCTGTCCATCATTCTTTGGAAGGTAGCAGGTGCCCCATGTAGCCCGAAGGGCAACATCTTGTGCTGAAACATGCCCTCTGGCGCTGAAAAAGCTGTCTTTTGTTTGGCGCTCTCGGTTAACGGTACTTGCCAATACCCTTTGGTTAGGTCAAGAGTGGTTAAATACCTTGCCGTCCCTAGTCTCTCAATCAGTTCATCCACTCTTGGCATTGGGCAGGCATCGAATTTTGAAACACTGTTCAACTTTTGGAAGTCATTGCAGAAACGCACACTCCCGTCGGGCTTTGGAATCAACACAATGGGACTTGACCATTCACTATGTGATTCTTCAATAACCCCTAACTCTAGCATAATTTTAATTTCTTTCGACACCGATTCTCTTTGTGCTTCTGGTAACCTATAGGGCTTTAGATTAACTTTAACCCCTGGGTCAGTGATTATGTCATGTTTAATGACCGAGGTTTTCCCAGGTACGTCAGAGAACAGCACCCTATTTCTGATAAGAAACTCCTTGACCTCTTGTTGAATTGCCGACAGGGTTTTTGCCACTGTCACTTCGGGAACTAAGGGCCCTGGATTTACTGGAGGGGCTCGGATGGCCGGCAGTACCGTTCTATCTTTCCAGGGCTTTAACAGATTTATATGGTATATCTGTTCCGGCTTTCTTTTCCCCGGCTGGTAAACTTTGTAATTGACCTGCCCCACTCTTTCTAAGATTTCAAAGGGCCCTTGCCATTTAGCCAAAAGTTTATTTTCCACAGTGGGAACCAACACTAACACTCTGTCCCCAGGAGCAAAGCTGCGTAAACGGGCATTGCGGTTGTATACCCTCTGCTGTGCCTGTTGAGCCTGTTCCAGGTGCTCTCTCACTATCGGAACTACCGCAGCAATTCTCTCCTGCATTTGAGAAACCTACCCAATCACCGTTTTGTAAGGACTAGACTGCCCCTCCCATGTCTCTTTGGCAATGTCTAGTAACCCCCTTGGGTGTCTCCCATACAACAAGTCGAAGGGTGAAAACCCGGGGGAGGACTGGGTAACCTCTCTTATGGCCAACAATAAATACGGTAATAAGTAATCCCAATCCCTACCATCCTTGTCGACCACTTTCCTAAGCATGTGTTTTAACGTCTTGTTAAACCTCTCGACCAGCCCATCGGTTTGGGGGTGATAAACCGAAGTTCTTAACTGTTCAATTTTGAACAGGCGGCATAACTCTTTCATGACTTTTGACATAAACGGTGTACCCTGGTCAGTTAGTATCTCCTTGGGTATACCCAGCCTGCTAAAGACATGAACTAGCTCTCTGGCAATGGTCTTGGTTGACGTATTGCGCAACGGGATCGCTTCCGGGTACCTGGTAGCGTAATCCACTATGACCAGAATATACTGGTGTCCCCTGGCAGACTTCATCAAGGGTCCAACCAAATCCATCGCTATTCTTTCAAACGGCACCTCTATAATAGGCAATGGAACTAGTGGACCCTTAAAATGTGGCCTGGGAGCATGATACTGACACTCAGAGCAGGATGCACAAAAGTCAGACACCTCTTTATGAAGCCCGGGCCAGAAAAACCTCTGTATTATTCGCTCAGTGGTTTTCTCTACCCCTAGATGGCCTGCCGTTATATGACCATGGGCCAGATCCAACACTGTTCTTCTGTAGGCTTTGGGAACTATTAGTTGTCCACAATATCTTCCCCCTTCTTAGTCACCTGATATAACAAATCCTGACACATTGCCATGTGGGGATAGGACAAAGGACTATCAGGGTCTACGGGTTTACCATCAACTACTTTTACATTCTCCCTGGCTTTTACCAAAGTAGGGTCATTCAACTGCTCCACGGCAAAGACCTCTCTTCTGACCTCTAAATCAGGCAGACGATCACCTGGCCCAACAACACTTCCCACCTCAATGGGAGGCACATCAGTTGGCGGGCCACCGTCACGCTCCGCATTCTCTAGTTCGCCAATCATAGTAGAAAAAGGGAATAACTCTGACTCAGAAGAAACTCCCTCCTCCACTACATCAACAACCTTCTCAAATGGATCGGGGTTGTTCACTTCTGGAACAAAACGGCTTTCCCACAACTTCCAGAAGTGAGCAAAGTCTCTCCCCAATATTGCATCGTACACCAGACCATGCACCAAACCCACAGAAACTATAGCAGAGCCACATGGTGTCTCGATGTTCACCTCGGTAGTAACATAATATCGAGTATCCCCATGTATGCAGGTAACACCAACAGTTTTCCCCTTACGCCTCAAGGGGTTCACCAGCTCAGCTTTTATAAGTGTCACCAAGCTACCAGAGTCTAACAGTGCCTCTACTCAGTTGCCATCTACAGTGAGTACACACATGTGCTTATCAGTCTCAGCCTGCCGGTCAGCCGTACAGGCTGTCTGCGCAAAGAAAGACCCCCTGCGGTAGACATGAGCAGTATCACATTGTATAGGTTCAGTTGTAAGTGAACAATTAGCGGCAATATGACCGAAGCCACCACATCGGAAACACTGAGTCATATTAATGTCTAGTCGTTTACGGGGCAAGAACCTTCCTGGCCTAGCAGGCCTGTCTCCAGGGTCTACACCCTCAGTCTTAGGTACATTCCACCGCCCAGCACCCTTCTCCCCTGGAACAGTCTTACCAGTGTCTGTGGGAGTTCGCCGGTGCGCCATCGGGGCTCGTGGGGCATACTCATCAGCTCCTCAGCCGCCACGTACCTCTCCACCAGCTCGACCAACTGGTCCGCGGACTTAGGGTCTGCATGGCTCACCCACTTGCGCAGAGTCACAGGTAATGATCGCAGGTACCGGTCCATCATGACCCTTTCCACGACTTGTGGTCCTGTCAGCATCTTGGGCTGTAGCCATTTTGAGGACAGATGGACAAGGTCATGCATCTGTGAACGTGGAGGCTTGTCCCTATGGAACTCCTAGCGGTGGACCCGTTGGGTACGAACAAAGGTGGTGACTCCTAAGCGAGTTAGGATTTCCTGTTTTAGTTTTTTATAGTCCTTTGCATCAGCCAGGCATAAGTCGAAATAGGCCTTTTGTGGCTCTCCAGACAAAAAAGGTGCCACCAGACTTGCCCACTGCTCCTTGGGCCAACTCTCCCTTTCGGCCATTCTTTCAAACGCGGTGAGATAGGCCTCCACATCATCGCCTGAAGTCATCTTTTGGAGGAAGTGACTGGCTCGTACGGAGTGAGTGGTGGTGGGAGGACCAGTAGTAACATCTCTGGGCCGGGCGACCAGGTGCTGTACCACCTCTCTTATGGCCTGGCTGTTTTCCGCTAAGGCCTGGCAGGTTTCCTCGATGGCGACCTGTTGTTGCCTCTGGGCTGTCTCCAAGGCCAACAGTTGCACCCTGGTGGATTCCTGCTGAGCTGCTGTAGCTTCCTGCTGAGCCCTGGTAGATTCCTGCTGAACTGCTGTAGCTTGGAGCAAGGCCTTAACAATTTCCTCCATTTTGTCCTGGGGTGTAGGTTGAAAGCTGAACCTTGCCTCTCTGAGCATTGGCTGACGCCTCCTCTATGGGACTCCAAGGACACAGTGTTATTTCCACACTCACAAATTGGGTGTCTGTCCCTTTAATTTTTAAACGGAAAGTTATCCTCTTGCTGCAACTTCAGTGTGTGTGGGTGCCCGCATTCTCCACCATATTGTGACAGTCAAATTAGGAGTCCCTCTCCTGGGTAGAGGACTCCTTTCTTACACACACACAGCAGCCGGGAAACAGTACACCAGACTGGATTCGAGTACAAGCTGGTCGGCGCCAGTCTTT
The DNA here is from genome assembly GCA_031769625.1 of Taudactylus pleione. Lineage (NCBI taxonomy): Eukaryota > Metazoa > Chordata > Amphibia > Anura > Myobatrachidae > Taudactylus > Taudactylus pleione. The sequence continues at coordinate 16,187,248 of JAUIMM010000115.1, read as the reverse complement.
ATTGTGCAAAACAGAAATAACATAAAGAAAACATAAACATAAATCCTAGCCCTGTCGGGGCACTAACTTCACAGGTGGTTCCCTCACTACCAGAACCTGGCAGGGCCTAATGCCCTCACCAGCAACAAAGGCACAGCACAACACTCAGTTAGGTTTTCAAGTGTCTCTGAGCAAACTCCCTGCCTGCTCTCCCAGGTGAGACCCTCAGCCCTAAGCACACTAGGCTTATATTGGCCACTCTCAGGTGGAAACCCTAACAAGCCTATTACCAGGCTGCGAGAACCAAAACCTGGAGTGGCCGTGGGTGGAGCCCTCCCTCTCCTCTCACCCACAACCCCCAGGTCCCAAACCGGCTTTTCAAAAAGCCGAAACTCAAGCCTGCTACACTGCAGACTTTCTCCTGCGGGTTTAAAACACATAAGACAGGAATCTGGGACAAATGTACCTGCCACAGACCACTTTACCAGTGATACTATCACAATAGTTATTATATATATTTATAAATATGTATAGTGTGCCACTGTAGTGTAATGTATATGTAGGGGTTTAATCATTACAGTGGTATCATTTATTTAGTGCAGTATCCCTGGCTCTAAAGGGCTGTGATTGGCAGTTTGTGAAGTGACAGTTGGAGCTGGCAGAGAAAAACAGTTATTGGAGGGGGCTCTTGAACTGCTGCGTACCTGAATAGAGGATGGCGTGCCATGGTGTTTGAGAGCTGGAAACCAGTGATTGATAGGAGGGATGCTGAGGTGAACAGATATTAGGGGGAGGAACTGGAGAGTGAGTGCTGCCTATAACTCAGCTTTGTGGAGGAGAAACTTGAAAGTCAGCAAACCAGAGGGTCTGAGGCCCAGCCCCCAGGAGGAGTCTAGTCAGCGCTGCTGTGCCTGTGGAAGAGATGGAAGGAGACAGAGATAAGTCTAAAATGAGTCCTGCTGACAGGTCTCTTTATTACAGTAATACTAACTTTACATACCACATGAGTACCGGACAGCAGTTCAGCAGTCCATAGACTGGCATCTCATTGAAGCGGATAGGTGGTACTGTTTGTTGTACTGAGTGCATTAGATTAAGGAGGAATTAGCTATACTAACATTCAGCACCTGCTCAGCATTATAATTCTGGCCTTCCGACACCATAGACTCCTGCCTATTGTATTTATATTCAGGCACAATTGCTAACATAGCACCAAGGATTATAAGGAATAACTCTACAGGCTGGTGCATATCACTACTAGAGCCCATTGGATGAGAAGAGACTAATTTCAGGAATTCCCTGTAAACCCAGATTTTACTACTTAAATGCACACTACTCTACTAATACGTGCACCAACAAGCATGGCCATTCACATTGAGTAATAAGGGGAATTTAAGAACCGCATATGAGAGGGTAATCTCTTTAAAGCTTTAAAGAAAACAAGTTATTGGTTATTTGTATGTAATTTGTATAGAATAATATTGTGACAATTTCATTCATGCGGGAATGTTATTCTGAAAATGTTATGACTAATGCATTGCTCATTAACCATACTCATCTTCAGCAGAACAGAGAGTTACAGTAAAATAAACTATGTTACCTATTCGTGTTTAATCTTGAGTATGAACATAGATGTTAAATTGAAGTGAATTATTGCTGCTGCATATTTGTAAGTGTCACTGGTGGGTTAAATCAATTGATATTAAGGTATAACTTGACACATAACCAATACTTACCAGCGAGGGGTGTTCCCAAGTCCACTCCAGGTTTAGCATAATGAGATACAAGACTTGGGTGGAGGCACTAAAGGGAAAGAAAGATTAGAAAGGTTTATAGTAGCAAGTAATGGAAAGAGAATACCTGCTACATTTAAACACTTTCCATGCCTGTAACAAAGAGCAGTGGAGCGGGGGGAGGTGCGGCCGCGAGAGGGGTGGGCAGGCGCGATGGGGGGGCTGGCAGCACTTGCCTTCTTTTAATTACTTTCCCTGCCTGTAAACACAAGGAGGGGAGCGGGGGTGGGGGTCCCATGGGGGGAGGGGGAGGGGCGGCCACAAGGGACACTACCCCTAACTCTGCTCCTGTTTCCTGCTCACACTACACTACCCCCAACTCTGCTCCTGCTTCCCACTCACACGACACTACCCCTAACCCTGCTCCTGCTTCCCGCTCACACGACACTACACTACCCCTAACAATGCTCCCGCTCTCTGCACACACTATACTACCCCTAACCCTGCTCCTAATTCCTGCTCACACGACACTACCCCTGACCCTGCTCCCTCTCTTCACACACTATACTACCCCTGACCCTGCTCCTAATTCCCGCTCACACAACACTACCCCTGACCCTGCTCCCTCTCTTCACACACTATACTACCCCTGACCCTGCTCCTAATTCCCGCTCACATGACACTACCACTAGCCCTGCTCCTGCTTCCCACTCACACGACATTACCCCTAACCCTGCTTCTGCTTCCCGCTCACGCGACACTACTACCCCTAACCCTGCTCCCGCTCTCTGCACACACTATACTACCCCAAATCCTGCTCCTGCTTCCTGCTCACATGACACTACCCCTGACCCTGCTACCGTTATCTGCACACACTATACTACCCCTAACCCTGCTCCTGATTCCAGCTCACACGACACTACCCCTGACCCTGCTCCTGCTTCCTGCTCACACGACACTACCCCTAAACCTGCTCCCGCTCTCTGCACACACTATACTACCCCTGACCCTGCACATAGTACACTACCCCTAACTCTGCTCCTGCTTCCTGCTCACATGACACTAACCCTGCTCCTGCTTCCCGCTCACGCGACACTACACTACCCCTAACCCTTCTCCCACTCTCTGCATACACTATAGTATCCCTAACCCTGCTCCTGCTTTCCGCTCACATGACACTACCCCTGACCCTGCTCCCGCTCTCTGCACACACTACAATAACCCTAACTCTGCTTCTGCTTCCTGCTCACACGACACTACCCCTAACCCTGCTCCTGCTTCCTGCTCACATGACACTACCCCTGACCCTGCTACCGTTATCTGCACACACTATACTACCCCTAACCCTGCTCCGTATTCCAGCTCACACGACACTACCCCTGACCCTGCTTCCCGCTCACACGACGCTACCCCTAAACCTGCTCCCGCTCTCTTCACACACTATACTACCCCTGACCCTGCTCCCGCTCTCTGCACATAGTACACAACCCCTAACTCTGCTCCTGCTTCCTGCTCACATGACACTACCCCTAACCCTGCTCCTGCTTCCCGCTCACGCGACACTACACTACCCCTAACCCTTCTCCCGCTCTCTGCATACACTATAGTACCCCTAACCCTGCTCCTGCTTTCCGCTCACATGACACTACCCCTGACCCTGCTCCCGCTCTCTGCACACACTACAATACCCCTAACTCTGCTTCTGCTTCCCGCTCACATGACACTACCCCTGACCCTGCTCCCGCTCTCTGCTCACACTATACTACCCCTAACCCTTCTCCTGATTCCCGCTCACAGGACACTACCCTTGACCCTGCTCCTGCTTCCCGCTCACACGACACTACCCCTAAGCCTGCTCCCGCTCTCTGCACACACTATACTACCCCTGACCCTGCTCCCGCTCTCTGCACACATGACACTACCCCTGACCCTGCTCCTGCTTCCCGCTCACACGACACTACCCTTACCCCTAACCCTGCATATCAAAGATGGATATATGTGCCTGAGGATAGCTTCAGTTAGTGCAGGCTAGGCTGTGAGGGACAGATCATTGGAGTTTATAGGCAGGGAAAGTAATTAAAGGAAGGCAAGTGCTGCCCCCCCCGCGGCTTACCCCCATCTCATGGCCGACCACCCCTCGCAGGGTGTGGAGGGGGGGTCCAGCACTTGCCCTCCTTTAATTACTTTCCCTGCCTGCAACAACGAGCAGGGGAGCGGGGGGAGGTGCAGCCGCGAGGGGGGTGGGGCAGGCAGCACTTGCCCACTTTTAATCACTTTCCCTGTCTGTAACCACGAGCAGGGGAGTGGGGGGGGAGGGGCAGCCGCAAGGGGGGGCAGGCAGCACTTGCCTTCTTTTAATTACTTTCTCTGCCTGTAACCACAAGGAGGGGAGTGGGGGTGGGGGTCCCATAGGGGGGGAGGGGGAGGGGCTACCACAAGGGAGGGGACAGGCAGCACTTGCCCTCCTTTAATCACTTTCCCTGTCTGTAACCACGAGCAGGGGGGGAGGGGCGGCCACGAGGGGGGGCAGGCTGCACTTGCCTTCTTTTAATCACTTTCCCTGCCTGCAACCACGAGGAGGGGAGCAGTGGTGGGGGAGCCCACGGGGGGAGGGGGATCGGCGGCTGTGAGAGGGGGTGGTGATGACACAGGACTTAACTTGTATTTCCACAATGCACCATCTCTGGACACATGCACCTTGCCTTCTAGGTTACATCTTGGCTCCTCCTCTCCTGTGTGCGTAAGACGTCACGCGCAGCACACAGAGCAGAGGACACAGTGAGCCACCAGACAAAGTGGCATCCGGCTGCTGTCCAATGTGCTGACAGTCAGCTGGTGCCGTTAATTTATAATGCAAGCCTCCATTAGGTAGCCCTGTCAGCGGGCCCCCTGGGACTCGTTGGGCCCTAAGCGGCCGCCTGTGATGCCTAGCGGTAAATACGCCCCTGTTTGCACCCCACCCATCTGCCCTTAGGTGCTTTTAATTAGTACAGATTCCTACATTTCTGACTACATATTAGAATGGGCACTATTATAGGTAAGTTCTGGATAAATTGACACAATGGGCACTGCCTGATGGACACATGGTCTGGGCTCAGCTAGAATTCACTGCCGCAGTCAACCTACGAAGTCCAGGGACAGACCTCGTCTCCCAGCCCAAGAGACTTACCCTCTGGCAGAAACCACTTATTGACCGTGTAGCACCTTGGGACTTCCACTTATTCGCTCCGTTCGGTGATAACATCTGAGATCATACAGGTATTTACATCAGGGGGAAAACACTCCTTTCTTTTGGACATAAGATCACCATAATCTGTATACAGACATTGCCAGGGGTTAACCCCATGTTTTTGCTGAATGTTTCTGTTCCTAAATTATTGGGACACTATTTGAGTTTCCATTCACCGAATTGCTACATCATTTGCTACATAGAAATTGTTACCATCATTTTTGGAACTCTTTGGATACAATTTGCTACAGATGCTATTCTGAACTGAATATATGCCAGCCCTTTACTCTAAACAGCATACACCCTTCAGTGTTTATATGAACAGGTTGTGATTTTTTTATTTTTTACCTGTGTTATAGAAATGTATATGCCATTTTACATATTATGTTTATTTGATTTATTTATCAATATATAATAAAATATATTGTTTCTCCTATTTTTGCATGACTTAAACGCTACATATTATTTATGTGACATAATGGGCAGTATTCAATTGTTTTATCATGTCCGATCTCCCGTCTAAAGTGATGGGAGATCGCAGGGCGATATTCAATTGTTTTCAATCACGCCCAAAGTGGTTGGGTTTAGCCGCGTTAAACGGCTAAACCCGACCAAAGTGCTGAGCATGATTGCGATTTGGGTCACTTTTTCCGCAATTCAGCTCATCATCCCTGGGGGGGTGTGAGGTGATATGTCAACGCCAGCAGTTGTTCGCGCCCTACAGGAGCAACAATTGAATAGCTCCATTGACTTGCGCAGGGGGGACAGCTGCTGGCGCCAACAATTGAATACTGCCCAATGTGTTAGTAATAGGGATGTTAGGGATCCATCTTATGGGGTTCACCTTGACATGGAGGATGGGCAAACACTTTTTGGACAATTGTACTAAGAACCTCACTTATCAGGGTTATTTTGACTATCATTGTTCTTAGTACAAAGAGTGTGCACATGTATTCTTTGTTCCCTGTATTGTACAACAACTCTTATCATAGTAGCACCTCTTATTATGTATAAAATTAGGGTGTGCAGTCCAAGCCCCCTCCCCTTTTCGACATTCAGAACTTGGCAACATTCTGGTATCGACATTCTGAATGTCAACCTTCTGAATGTCGAAAAGTCCACTGAAAACTGTTTGTACATGCACAGTTGTAAATAATTACTCAACTACATTGCTTGCGAATTGCATGTGATTATCATTTGGTTGTTATCATTATAACTGTGGTATTATAAGTATAGTTTATGATTTTTATATTGATGAAGTTTTGTTATATTTTACTTGATTTGTATGTACCTAGTGTTGTTCATGTCAGTTTGTACTGTACATTGGGTACATTGAGATATTTGTAGATGTGAACATTACTTTGTATTCTAAGGGCCTGATTCAGAACCGGTTGTAAGCACTGAGCACTCGCAACCGGGTTGATGGTGGCCCACAGAGCATGCGCATGACAGAGCCGACTCCATCGTGCGCATGCGCAAGACCCGGCTAACGACGGGCAATCCATCGCTTCGGGTCTCGCCCCGTTTGGTGGGCGGGCCGGGGGGGCTGGCTGCCCAAATGGAGGTGTTCCCGAGGGAACGCTTGCCATTTGGGGGCGGCCCCACTGACATCACGAGTGATGTCAGTGGAGAGCTTCCGGCTCTGTTAGAGCCAAAAGCTCTCTGGGGCTTGCAATGGACAAGACCCTACCACAAGGGTCTCCTTGCAAGCCCGATGGTCGCGATGGTCTTGACCATCGCGACCATCATCATGGCCACTTGCTATAGCTGTGGGTGGTAACCAACAGCTATGCGAGCGGCCAGGAGGCCACTCCAAAAAAAACAAAACGCCCTGATTCAGAGCGAGCGCTCCTTCAGAGCGTCCGGCTCTGAATCAGGCCCTAAGTTCCCATTTGAGACCAGACATGCCAAATAGTGAATTATTTCATTCTTTCCATAAGAAAAGGTGTACATTTACTGATAGCCAACAAATATAGCAATCTATCATGTTTTATTGGGTAATTTCACATAACCATCCTCATTACAGGCTACACATGTGCAGGCAATTACTGAGGGGTCTATTTACTAAGCAGTGTTAGGAGACAGAGTGAAAAGTATAAGGTGCCAGCCAATCAGCTCCCAACTGTCATTTTTCAAACACAGCCTGTGAGATGGCAGTTAGGAGCTGATTGGCTGGCACCTTATCACTTTCTTATCACTTTTCACTCTGTCTCCAAACACTGCTTAGTAAATAGACCACCAAGTATTATACTGGAAAATATTAGCAAAACAATCTCACCTGTTGACTACATGCTGTAATGATAATATTTCTCAAAATGGATAGTCACAGGCTTTACATAGTTAGAGCAAAAAACTCTGATTTTCTATCTCAAAGAGTGATATAAAAACAGTTTTTAAAAAATCTTCTGTTCCATGAGTTGTGGATAACAAGGCTCTTCATTATATCACAAATCATTGACTTAAATGCATTGTATGCAATATTTTCCATATTCTTTTTTTTCCAATTTGCACTAGTATGTATGTTTATCTCCTTGAAGCTCCAGGGATGACAGAATGGCACTGGTATTAAGAACAGTTTGCAGCTAAGATGAGATGAAAGGATACATTTTATTGACATTTTCTGTAAGCAGGTTCCAATAAAATATTAATACGTTGATATATCTCCTTCTAAAAAGAATAAACGTTAGCAGTTGCTTCAAATATCACAATTCTTCTATACATCCTATAAATGAGAATGTCTGTTTGTTTGTATGATTGCGATAAACTCCAAAATCACTGAACCGATTGTGATGCCATTTTCACCACACTGTGTAGGTAATATTCCCAGGCAGTTTTTAGGCTAAAGCTGGATACACATAGGAGCGATGTGTACCTGTACGATATGGCATTTGACAGGCTGGCATATTATATCCGCGGTATACATGTAATGAAGGATGGAATGATCCCTCGTTCCGTCTTTCATTACCTTCCATGGCGCCGAATGTGACATCATCCGGTTGGCTGTGCAGCACGGCCAACCAGAAGATATCACTTACGGCCATGGGATTGCGCAGATTGTCCATACACACTGACCAATCTGGCCAATAGGTCGTTCCGATTTGTCCGTAAATTACATATCAGGCCAATATTGCTCCAGTGTGTACCCAGCTAAAGGATCATCACAATCGGTCATCAGGGGGCTGCAGGGAGGGGTCCCCTGCACTGCTCTCAGCAAGTCTAAATTATTTACAGTCCTATGCTCCAAAGAGGAGCTTTTGCTGTGAGCAGTGAGAGGAGTCCAGAGTCTGCAGTAAATATGGCAGCTGCCACCTGAAGAGACCCATTACAAAAGCGCTGGTGTACCTGCTACTTAGAGACCCATTATGCACAGGAGCGTAGAGAGCCCTGCTTGGCCCAGGTAAAGATCAGCAGCCATGAACAGTCTCCCACTGCAGCTCAGCACACACTGTGTGCTGGGCTACAGTGAGGGAGGGGGGGCGGTGCTGGACCCGGGCCCCCGCCAGGTCCTTCCGGAAGCCTGAGCCCGGGTAAATAGTACCCGCTCCCACCCCCTCTCTGCGCCCCTGCATGGTGATCGGTGGAGCTCCCCATCATTTAGGGAGGGTGCAGCACTGTCCTCAGTGATGAGAATACCAGAGGACAGTCACTGAAGAGTCCAGAGGGGCCAGCTCAGTAGAAGTCCCTAGAGGTGGTTCATGTGCAGGAAGCGCAGCTCAGTACAAGGGAGCTGGTGTCCAAGTGGCAGAGATCACTAGAGTGCAGCCCACTGAGGGAGGGAGCCGTCTGCCTAGGGAGAGACAGATCACCGACTGCCACCCTAGCCGAGCCGGGTACTGCAGCTAGTATAAGTATCAATTGCTAGTTTTGGAAATGTTAAATATTGAGACTCAACTAATGCGTATTAAACATTTTTTTTTATTATTTTTCCCATATGCAATCACATCACTATTTGTTTACGTTTTATGTAATTGAATGTATTATAGTTAATGATGGGAAAATACTCATTTGATATTAAGTTCAAAAATAAAAGTTGTTTTTATTTGTGTTTTATTTTCTCTGTTTTGTGATATGTATCAAGCCTTCTAAAGAGTGGAGTAGAGAACAAGTGGAGGAGTTTCCCTTAGCAACTTCTAGCTAGCATTTATAAAGTCCATTCTATAAAATGATAGGTAGAAGCTGATTGGTTGCTATGGAAAACTCCTCCACTTGTGGAGTGCCATGCGGACTGCTACGCAGAGTGCCATGCGGACTGCTATGAGGAGGATTTGATGGATTTGCTTCCAAAAAAGGTTCCCCTATGTTATAATTCAGAAAATTACCCTCTGCATAGTATGGAGAATACTGTGAATATGGGGCCTGACTCTATAATCTAGAAACTGGACCATTGAGAAACGCCATCTGTGATTCTTGATTTTCCCAGGAAATGCGTTCATGCATACCAAAAGCTGGCTGAGAAAGGAATTCTGTAATTCTCTTTTGTTGTCGAAAAAGCTCTGGAGTCGTGCACCCTCTTGTGTCTGCATTGCAGCATCCGATTCACGCAACTGGTTGACAAGATTTCCTGTTATTGCACGATTTGGTTGGTCCATCTTGGACATTTTTTGTTCCGTGCAGGAATAGTGTAAACTAGAATAGGGAAAAATACAAAACACATTAGGACCTGCAACATAAAACATACACTTAGCACAGCTTTTCATTCATCATCTGTGGTGAGGTACAATCCCATTGGCTGGATGCAGGTGTACAATTTCTACTAAGAACACCGGAATGTATTACAAATGTAATGTCAGCTGATATGTGCTTGAGGCCACCTCCCTCCTGCACACTACTGTAGCTTCACACTGCAAAACATATAGCTTCAGTTGGAATTTAAGTACAGTTAAGGGGCATATTTAATAAGGAGTAATATTGTTAGCAATAGTTACTAATTGTAAATGGTGCAACATCCAATGAGACCCACTGTCATTTTTCAAACACATGACAGTCAGGAGCTGATTGGTTGGAGCAGCATTTAATATTAGTAACAAGTGATTACATAAAGCAACAAATTAACAGTATGGGGAATAATTAATAATGCATGATATTCTTGTTAAGAGAAAATTCTGTGTAAAAGAGTAAATACTGTTCTACTTATGGTTGGTATACAGTTCGGCAGGCTGTGTCTCTGTGGTGCTTGCACTTGCATTCACCACATCATTGTTGGTATTGGTATTGATGAAAGTGTCCTCAATCACAGTCCGTGCTAATTTCTGCAACATCGTTGAGGATGACTTGTGACGGTGGGCTGCATTGGCTGTTGTCTGGTGTCGCTCTCAGTGATGACGCATAGCTGGATGATGAAATGGCAATAGGATTTACAAGTGCAGAATTGACAAATACCTCATTGCATTGGTCATAATATAGCCACTCCATTCTCGCAGCACCACTTTTTCTGCAGTTGTGGTCATGAACCTTATTGTAATATTTTTTGTAGTGCCTTCAATTTGTTAACAACCTGTTGCTGCGTCCATTTTATACACCTGGATGTGAGTATCTTTGCTATATTGGAATACACTGTGGCATCTTTGACTGTCCCAGTAATTTGCTTTCTGATCTATTCCTCCCCTCTGATTGCCAGCAGCGCTCTGATCTCCTCCTCCTTCCAGTGTGTCACGCTATCTCCATGTGCTGCTTTATGATGTCAACATCCGCCAGCGCGCAGCCCACTCAGCCTAGAAAGCTGCCCGAGCTCAGCATCCTGGTCCCGCCCCCTCCCCATGACATTATAACATCACATGTGAGGGTTGCAGGTGGCCAGCCCAGTGAGCACTGTACCTTGCAACCACATGTGCCATGTTTGCATTCATTTCTTTGTAACTATGATGCTGACAAATCACCAGAAATATGGTGCATGTGCAGAAGGTACAGTAGCTAATACTTTGGGATTGTGCCAGATTCTTTGTTATCCTCTGTGCCATACTGTATCTTCTGCACATATGACATATATTTAGGAGGGAGGGAGCCCAAACATTTGCACATAGTCTTAAAATGCTCATGCACAGTCTCTACATAGTTGGCAACTACTGCTGTAAATTAATTGACAGAAGATAAGTCAAGAGGCATAGTTATGCTATTTGCCACTCCTGTCACTATGGAATTGGCAAGCGATAACCTTCTATGGGGTCTATTTACTAAGCCCTGAATGTAGATAAAGTAGATGGAGATAAAGTACCAGTCAACTAGCTCCTAACTGTCATTTTTCAAACACAGCCTGGGACATGACAGTTAGGAGCTGATTAGCTGGTACTTTATCTCGGTTCACTTTATCTCCTTCCAAGGTTTAGTAAATAGATCCCCAGGCCCAAAATCCCTTACCCTAGTTACTCTGCCTGTTATGCATGCTAAAATGTCTAGAACAACCATAAAATCAAGGATTACATAAACCGATTAGCCACACAGCACGTTTGCCCGATGACTGACATCAGGGCCGGCGCTAGGCTGTGCTGCGCCCAGCGCCGTCCTGAGTTGCCGCCCCTTCCCTCCTCCGCTCCCTCCCCCCTGAGCTTAAATATTTCCTATAGCGCTGGGAGGGAGGTGGGCATTTCCTGCGCCCTCCGGCAACAGTAGTGCTCCGGGCGACGGACCGGCTTGCCCGTGCCTGGAGCCGCTACTGACTGACAAATGGTTGACACATCTCAAGTCTCCTCCTTCTACGCTGGCTTCTTGATTTCTTTGGACACTGACAAATAGTCTTGGCAGGTAGTTGCAGTGCAAACTTGTAATGGAGCTATGACCAATCCTGCCACATGGGCAACCTAGGATCATTTTGATTGGCTATCTCAATACTTTGAATTATGGGTGTATTTGCTGCTGGATTCTTGCCTTGTTCCCATTCTGGTTTGCATGGATTCTGACTATTCTCTGGATTGCCACCAGTTCTGAGCTATTGCATAGTCTTTGAGTGGCTTCATGCCATGACCTTGTTCCTGGAGCTTGACCATTCCTGATTTTCCACCTAACCTGGCCTTTGCTTGGATTCTGAACACAGTTTTATCTATTTATGGCCAGTGTGAAGGGGTCACTATAGGCAAACGCCATACACTAGCCCAGTCTTAGAGATTTATTGTGGAAAATCAGCATCTGGCATCACAGTGACATCTTGTCTCTGTGAGCCTAGCACAGCAGTAACATTTCTGATGGTCTCCCAACTGGGCAAAAATAGCTCTTGGACTCTGCAGTTCTTGTGGGATGGTGCTTCTGAATAACATTAATACTTTGCATCTGTAGCTAAACCTCATTCACAAGGATCAGCTTCTTCGGTTAAGTGGTAAAGGCTGTATGGAGAGTCTAGGATGTGGCTGGAGATTTAACTTCTCAATATCCCATTCAGTAACTATGAAGGCAAGTGTAATTTTTTTCTGAGAACATCGATGGTGCCAAGAAACATTATCATCTCTTTATTAAATCAGAGTGACCTCAACTTCAAGTTAACATTAGAAATAAATCACAAATCAATACTCTTTCTTTACATTATCATCAAAGTAGCAGAAGATGGAAAACTTACTAGAGATACTTACCGCAAATCAACAGCTACAAGCAGCAGTCTTCATAGCTACCATTCTCATCAGTACTATTAAGGGAGTTCCAATAGGAGAATTTCTGAAGAGCAAATTTTCAAACTGAGGGATAAAAGAATAACAAGCAACCTGAAACTGAGGAAAAAACCATCAATGAACAACTTATCCATCCTACTTCAGAAGATAAACACAAACCAAAAGATTCAAAAGTCAGATATGCCGGAACTTATTTATAAACAATGGAAAAACATTAGGAACATTTTGCAAAAACACCTACCTATTCTAACCACAGATGAAGACCTTGCAGGATTTTTTAAAAGGTACAAACCTGAAACCAGCTGGTGGAAATCACCTAGTTTAAAAGACAAACTTGTCCACAGTCATTACAGAAAACCATACAATAATTTGTTGATAAGTACTACAAAATAAGAAAAATAGAACACTTCATCAATTGTAAAACCCAAGGAGTGTTATATTGCATTCCTTGTGCATATATTAAACTTTATGTTGGAATGACATGCAGACAACCTAAGACCTGCATTCGGGAACATGTGGGCAACATTAGGACCACCAAGAAAGATCAGTTCAAACACTAACAACTGTAGCAAGACATTTCCTAAAATATCATAATGGTAACCTCACACATCTAAAGGCTTATGGAAAAGGCAAGATCATACTGGACCTGAGAGGTGGTGATCTGAACAAAAAAGCTTCTTAAGAGGGAATTGAATTATATGAGGGTGATTCAATAAATGAGGTAACAAGACATCTAATTGCATATATTTATTCAACTCGTACATACAGTACAATCAATTGTATAGTACAGATTATTTTTCCACACAGTCCCTATACTAGTATAAACATTTGTTCCAACAGTACACCAAGGCATCAATCACAGCATAGAATGCTGAACTACACTGCCGGTTGCGAATCGCCTTTCACCCAGATCTTCTCCAATGGTCCAAAGAGATGGAAATCACTTGGTGCCAGGTCAGGGCTGTAGGGAGGTTAGTCCAGTACCTCCCAATATTAGCACCTTAACAACTCATGCGTGCGGTTGGCTGAGTGTGGCCTGGCGTTACCGTGCAGCTTTTGATGAATAGCCCTCCACAACCAGCTCAATGTGTCACAATAGCGGACTTCAATCACAGTATCTCCCTTGGTGAGGAAATTAACAAGAAGCACGCCTTTGTGGTCCCAAACATGGTTGTCATCACCATCTTTGCTGATGGAGTTGTTTCGAATTTCTTTGAAGGTGGGAACTATGCGTGTTTCCATGTCATGGATGCTTGCTTCATCTCCGGTGTCATATGTGCACCCACGTTTTATTGCCTGTAACAATACACTGCAGGAATTGCACTCCTTCCTCATAGTACCGCGTCAAGTGCATGAGAGACAATCCCATCCTATTGTTTTTGTGAACTTCTGTGAGTTGCTTGGGTACCCAGCGTGAACACTTTTTCCTGTACCCCAGTTGCTCATGAACGATGTTGTCCACAGTACCCACTGAAAAGTTCAGTTCATCAGCAATATCACTATCTCAAATGCGTTTGTACTCCTGAATCAGACCTTCAATGTGGCACAAATTGTCTTCTGTGGTGGATGCACTTGGCCAGCCAGATTGCTGCTAATCTTGAAAAATCTGTCCTGCTGTTATCAAAGGCAGAGCACCAAACCCACACCTGTTTCCGTGAGATGACATTATAACCGTACACCTCGACAAGTTGACAATGAATTTCAGCTGCTGATGTGCTCTTTAGATGCAGAAATCTGATCACACTATGCACCTCAATGTTTGATCATGTTTCCGCCAACCCACCATCTTACAACTGATGTTGGGACTGTAAGACTGATATAAGGTGCAGTCTAATGGGTGTGAGGGGAAGCAGAGGTCTACCTGCCCTGGCCTGGCAGGAAATTAGAATGAAATAAAGAACATTACACACGTGAGAGGTCTTGATACCTTACTTATTGAACCACCCTCGCATTTTTCTTTTAAATAGTGTGGTACCATATGAAATGAATGAGAATAATCAGTATACCATGTTCCTATAAATACCATCCTAAGATATTTGCAAACGTAAACCATCAGCCTCTAGTATTGTGCGCAAATCTCAGAATTTTCATAATCATGTTTTTTATGAAAGCATTCCCATTTTAGGTACCCACATACCTGCGAATATTCTCTCTCTCTCTCTCTCTCTCTCTCTCTCTCTCTCTCTCTCTCTCTCTCATTCAATACATTTTTTGCAGCGTTTCAACAACTATTCAAAGACGTACAGTAGACTGTTTTCTGATATCACTTTTAGTGTTGCAGCTGTGGCATTTTTCACATCATCATCTATTGAGAACTTCTTTCCATGCAGTTGTCTTTTTAGGGTTGGGAACGCCCAGAAAACACAGGGCACTAAGTCTGGGCTATATGGAGGGTATTCCAGTGCTGTCTCATTTATTTCAGTCAGTGCTGCCAATGAAACAGCAGCAACATGTGGTCGGGCATTGTCTTGGAGCAAAAAAACTGTTTCTTCAAAAAATTTGGTCTTTTCTTCCTCATGGCTCTACGCAAAGGGGTTTTCAGGACGTTTGCATAGTAGTCACCATTAATTGTCTGTCCTTAGGGAACCCAGTCCTGTAGGATCATACCGTGCGCATCAAAGAACAGCAGAAGCATGACTTTACACGCTGAAGGAATCACACAGAATGTTTTGGCCAAGGCGAATTTGCGTATTTCCATACACTGGACTATTGTTTGGATTACGGGTCATAATGACGAATCCATGATTCGTCACAATTGATGTCAGGTAATCGGATATCCTCTCCCACATTCAAACAGTGTTCTTGCTCGAATCAACTCATCATCGCATCTGCTCTTCTGCGAGATTTCTGGGTACCCACCTGACACACGCGATGCACTTTTAGTTCCTTTGTCACAATATGCTGAGCCCGTTCTAATGAGATGCCAAGTGAAGCCAAAAGTTAGCGTAAAGTTAACCTGTCATTTTGCAACATCTCCGCAGCTTTGGCAATGTTGACACCTGTAACCATGGTGGATGGTCTCCCAGAACGTGCTTCATCAGTCATTCGCCTATTACCCTCTTTGAAATGCTTCCACCACCAAAATAGTGCAGCACGGCTAATTGTTTCTGTACTGTATGCTTGTCATAACATTGCATGAGTTTTATTTCCGCTTTTTTCAAGTTTAACACAAATTTCAATCGCACATCTCACAGACACGTCTTCCTCATCCACCATGATGAAACGTACGAAGATCCTCCACTCGCTGTGACCAAACAAAGAAGACTACAGCAGTCCAACCACAGGTTCAGACACATCAATGTATGAGCATCACAATAACCAACATACCATTTCCGCGTCTACCTATGAGACAGAAAAACAGAGTCAGTCTCATTACTTTTCAATCAGCCATCGCATATATTAATTTGAACCTTTTTATATTCATGTTATATTGGCAGTAATAATAAATGCTCCTTGTTACATCATAGTGAATATCAAATATAAATAATGAAAGAGAATAATGTATGAAACACTTTCATATGAACATCTTCCTTTTTTTTTAATATACTTGAAAATTAACAAATTTTAAAAATGTTGAATTGCCATCATGACATACTGTCATATGAGACCATGACAACTAACCCTATCATTTAAGAAAGAAAGCCAGCAATCTGGGCTAAATCAACCATACAGTATATTATAAAAATACTTGTCATATAATTTTTTTTAAACAAACTAGTCATAAATTTATAAATGGCATAATCATATAGATATAATGTAAAAGTCTAATGGGATAAATATTAATCATAATGATAAAATACAATAAGGGAACTCATTTCAATAGAAGAATTATACCATTAAAATATGTTTTAATTGTATCCACCAACCAGTACTTTAGTAATAATTCAAATAACAACTTGTGAAGAATACAGAAATATATTCAGGTTATAATTTAAAAAAACATTATGCATTCACAATGTTTTTATACATTACAGACATGTTTTCATTTTGGACTTCTTCACTTTATTTGACAACTATCTATATTATTTCATTTATCTCTTTTTAACACACCAATCATTATTTCTTACTTTATGATCAATAATTATCTCTGACAGCGTCTGTATTTATTTACAGAGAGATCCCCACTGCTGAAAGTATGTTCCAGTACATAACTTACTTACAGTATAAAGGCTTATTGATTATATTTTCTCTAAGTATTCTTATTGTTGTGTACATGCCTTAGTGCACAAAATTTTGTGTGTGTGCACATAAATAGGATAACTAGCATATCAGCATGAATTAATAACTTCTGTTTCTTGTATATTGGTTCTCACATGTTAGTTTGTTGAGAACAGGTGTTGGCAAGTGGATAATTACCTCATAAGACTTGGTGATTATGGTCGAGTATATATGGGAATATACTGTACTGGTTCTTAAAAGTGTGTTTAATACACATGTAATTATCTTTAGAGTTTGTGTCTGTGCTAAAGATGAATGTTTTGATGTTTCTTACAGCTTACATAGTAACAGTCCTAGCATTCAAAATCATTTAGGTGTTATATTCACAGTTTTATTTCAAAAGAAAACACAGTGATCAGTGTGAGAGCCATCTGTAACAGATTATTGTACAATGTATCACTTATTAGTTACTGCTCTATGTGGTTCTGTTGTCTTGGGAACCCATATAGACACTGTTAATCATATAGTATATAACTGTGAGAAATCACTCTCATTCACACATAGGGGCATATCCAATTACCCGCGGGACTTCTCCCGCGAGTAATTGAGGCTTGAAAGTCCACGGCGTGGGGTAAAGCTATTCAATAAAATAGCTTTTTCCCCGCGCCGTTAAATCTGCTCTCGCGCGCGGGAACACGTTGTTTCCGCGAGAAACAAGGAAACAGTGTGTTATTGCCTCTAGCGCAAGGCCGATTAGGGCGGCTTCACACAGATTTTACCTCGCGCCTACATGAGGTGCGTGGTAAAGCCCGACAGGGGGGACTCGCATGCGGGGTCTTGGGGACACCCGCGCGTGCATTCCTCGCTAATCGAATTCCGAGAACCACGATAATTAGCCGCGATATGCCCCATATACTGTAAGTGTTTAAGTGTGTAAGGGGCATATGTATCAAGCATTTTTTCATAAAGTTATGTAGGAACTGCAGTTTCTGCATAATTTTATGAATTGTAGCTATGTACTAATAGAACAATGCAGGAGATTTCACAGAAATTGCTGGCAGAGTGCTAATTAGCACTGCAGATCACAGTCCCCATTATTATAAATGGGGACTATGATCTGAGGGCCTGATTCAGTAAGGATCGCAATTGCAAAGCTGCATGTAGGCAGCTTTGCAATTGCGATCCTTGTAATAATCTGGCACCCCCTGGGAGGGTTAGGGTTAGGCTAGGGGGAGGGAGGGTTACGGTTAGGCACCCCCGGGGGGAACTTAGGGTTAGGCACCCCCCCGGGGGATTTAGGTGTAGGCAGCAGGGAAGGGGGGGTTAGGGTTAGGCACTTAGAGGGGGGTTTAGGGTTAGGCACAGGGGGGGAGGTTAGAGTTAGGCACCTCTAAGGAGGGTTAGGGGGGTTAGGTTAGGTTAGTAGATACTTACTTTAGGCCGATCGGGATTTCCAGCGCTTTCGGGCTTCCGCTGCCGGGCTCTGCTGGTTTGTCGGGCTGCCGCTGCTGGGATTCGAACTCCCGGCCATGCGGCAGCCGGGATATCATACCGATTCCTATGACACTCCCTGCTGCATTTGCAATCCCAGCACTGCGATGGAGGTCACAGGCTAGGATCACCATCGAGACCATCGGTGATCAATGGTCATGATGGTGGATGGTGCCGGGAGGCCGGACAGCTGAGTAAGCCTCAGCCTACTCAGGCTGGCTGGCTTGCAAGCCCAGAATACATACATCCACGCAGTCTCTGGGTTGGCCACTCCCAGAAAATGTGGTGGACACGCCCCGTTCCCAGGAATGCCGCCTCCGCACCGCCCCTTAAATGCCTCAGCCTGTCAATCAGGCAGAGGCATTCAAGGGCTTGTGTGCGATTGAGCAGGACCCATTCTTGATATTTGAGAATCTGCGTTCAGCAGGGCACTTGCATGCACTGCTGAATCAAGCCCTGACCCCACAAAAACAAAGTTTTTTGGAATTTGGCTCTGTTAGTTTACACCAGGGGTCTTCAAACTTGGCCCTCCAGATGCTGTGGAACTACACATCCCAGCATGCACTGCACATAGTTTTAGCATGCTGTTATATCAAAAAGGTGGCAGTGCATGCTGGGATGTGTAGTTCCACAGCAGCTGGAGGGCCAAGTTTGAAGACCCCTGGTTTACACCATCTTCAGCAGAGGAAACAGCAGACAGCAGCAGACAGTAAGTTTAAAAGTGCTGTGCTGTGCTTGTTAAAGTGGAGGAAAGGGGGCTGGCTGGACACACACAGAGGAGGGGGCTGGCAGGACACACACAGAAGAGGGGGATGGCTGGACACACACAGAAGAGGGGGCTGGCTGAAAAGATAAGGGGGCTGGCTGGACAGATAAAGGGGCTGGCTGAGCACATAAGGGGGGGTCGTGGCTGGACACATAAGGGGGTCCTGGCTGGACAGATAAGGGGGGTCCTGGCTGGACAGATAAGGGGGCTGGCTGGACACATAAGGGATCTGGTTGGCCACATGAGGGGGCTGGCTGGACACATAAGGGGGTCTGGTTGGACACATAAGGGGGTCTGGTTGGACACATAAGGGGGGCTGGCTGAACACACATATGGGGGGCTGGCTGTATGTACACAAGAGGGGTATGGCTGGATGCACATAAGAGGGCAGGCTTGATATTTTTGGGGCAAATTTTTTTTTTTTAAGGAATAAGGTAGTGGGGGAAGGAGGGTCCTGCCAGTTTTGTCAGTCCCGGGCCCCACAATTTCTGATGGCAGCCCTGCTAAGCATGTAACAATATATTGTGTTGTTGTACTGCAGATCATGCATCGCCTCCTCACTGTGTCGCCACATTATTGAGGTGTGTACCCAGCTGCATGCAGTCTTTTATAAGGTTCTCACTCTTACCAATCTTTGCGTAACCAAAGTTGGATCTTTGGCCCTCATTCAGACCCGGACGCAAGTGACCGTTCGTACGTTCGGCGTACGTAAAAAAATATTTAAATTTAAGCACACACTCGTATTTTCGCTCGCAGCAAAACATCCTCCCCAAACTCAAGCGACCCCTCCTCTAACTAACGAGCGTGCCAAATAGCGAGCGTACATCCCCGAAGTGGCTTGAAGGGAACGCACGCACTAGTACTACCCGGAAGTTGGACTGTCAGATTTCGATTAACTGCTCGTTTATTCTGCCTACCTCCCTCAATCGTAACATGCCAATCAATATATCAATTAGCTTAATTTTTTTTTTTTTTTTTTTTTAACACAATGCAATAAACTTTATTCATGTCCGTGTTTGTGTTTACCCACAGAATACGTACGGCTTAAACATTCGCTTTTCATTGTCAAAATATATGTTAGCCTCAATTAAATAATTGTTCTATTTGTTTTTCAGGCCGCATATTTCCCGGAGTTCATTTCTTTATGTAAATTTGCTTACGCATGTCACTGCATCAAGCCTATCATAAGTCTCAACAGATTTCTGGCCCTGTCGAACACATGACTCATACACTAACCAATAGAATTGCTCCTGTTAATTACCCAAATACATTAGCCAATCCTAAAATTTTGGTGCACTTTATCAAAAATGATTTTTATGAAAAACACCATTGCCATCATGAGAGCCTCCGCATTCACCAGGCGGAGGCTGGTGCTTACGGAGGTGATGAATAGGCGGATCACCAGCCAGCCTCCACCCATCACCAACCGCGAGAAGCGTTGCGCATATGTGGAGGTACGGGCTCACGCCGCCATATCGGGCAGCTGGAGCGCAGGTGGTCGGACCTGCAACGGCAGACGCCCCGCTTGCTGGCATGCTTTCGCATGCAGATCTCAGAAAGTAAGTTTTCTGGATTGTGGTTTTCATGTTTGTCTTTGTGGCCCTAACTGCGTGTGCATGTTTTCCCTGTATTTCATATTTATTCATTCTCCTCATATCTGCATGGCCATGTTTTCCCTGTATTTCATATTTATTCATTCTCCTCATATCTGCATGGCCATGTTTTCCCTGTATTTCATATTTATTCATTCTCCTCATATCTGCATGGCCATGTTTTCCCTGTATTTCATATTTATTCATTCTCCTCATATCTGCATGGCCATGTTTTCCCTGTATTTCATATTTATTCATTCTCCTCATATCTGCATGGCCATGTTTTCCCTGTATTTCATATTTATTCATTCTCATATCTGCATTTTTGTTTTTTTTTGGGGTGGATTTGAAATTGTTTTGTGGCGCGGATTTGTGTTGAAAATAACCACAATTTGTTTCACATCTTTTAGGGGCCCAGCGAAGACTACGCCATCAGCGTCCGGCCAGACGTCGCTCACGGCCACTCTCCCCAACCCCCAGCCAACACTCCAACTCCAGTCATTCCCCTATTCCCCACTCCTCCCCAGCCTTCCTAGACCCTCAGCCTGAAATTTCGGGCCTCCTTCCCCTTCGTCCCAATTCCCCCTCTCCTCCAACCACCCCTCTTAGAATGACCCCCTCCCCGGAGTCGGTCATTACCCCGCCCCGATCTTTGGGGAATGGAGCCACCTCCGAGGAGGACGATGGAGGGCCTTCCGTAGCTGGCGTTGGATCTTCCGGTATGTTTTTCTTTGCGGTTTTTTATCGACACAAACTGTTTGTATGTAATCATGTGTGGTTCCTTTTTTGGGGGTTTTTGGCTACACTTTTGGGGATTTTGGCGATTGCCTTTACCTGTTACTGCTGTTTTCCACATACACATATCACACCTGTCGGAATTTGTACATAGGCCTTGTATTTTTGGCCTACACCATTTTAGTTTGATGTTTTTTAATGCTGTTTTTTTTTGGGTGGAGTTTGGTTTTGGCTTTTTTTTTTATGTGGTTTCACTATTGTTGTATTAATCCCCACACTTTTCTCACCCACAGAGGAACAGAGGCGTCGGGCCGAATTATCCGCCTGTGTGGCCCAGATGCACAACAATATAATCGGGGTGCTGGTGGTCCTTGACCGTATGTCGGTCCTCCTTAAGGATTAGTTTTTTTTTTTTGTCCCATTATGTTCTGGCTCATTCGTTTTTTCTAAAGCACAGATTGTTTACCCTGACATAAGTAGACTGTTCCTGCAAGGATTTCCATTTTTTTTACACTAAGAGTGTGTGTTGTATTATTATGTCAAACAGCCACAAGAAACACCTAACAGTAACAATCTGATTTCCCTTTTTTGGTGTAGTCACAATTAGATATTTCTACATTTTACAGGTTTCTAGTTGGTGTGCAAGCTGCTTAGGCCAATCTTATGAAGCAAAATGATTGTACAGGCTTCCTTTTGGTGTTGGTTTGGACCCTGAAAAAAAAATAAATTTTTGCTCAACTGGCGTCAGTACTGGATTACCCCTTAGTCAAATGTAATGTGTGTGAACCTGGTTACACTTGCTGGTAACGTTCCAAAAAAGGTACAACATTTCACTCTCAAAACATTTATTATCAACATAACTGAAAAATCAAAGTGGTCACTCACAAACAAAACACACAGTGATAATCTTAAATACAACACATACCATAAAAACCACATCACAAAACAAAAAATCAAGAACTGGTTGACGAAGGACCATGCCAACATGATTCCACAAATATGGCGTTGCAATAAGGGTTCCAGAATATATCCCCAAAATGTCCACATACAGGTTTTGTAAGGGTAGCAGGAAGTAGTCATCGTTGGAGTGCCAAAGATTATGTTAAAAAACAGGAGATGGAGAAAAAAATTATCAAAAAATTAGATGTTCTCAAACAAACCCAACCACATTAGGTATCAACACTGTTTTTTTTCTAATAATTACCTAAAAAATCTGGCCACCACATCGCGTATAGCCCCCCCACATACTGACCTCCGACCAACCTCGGGGGGGCCATCCTCAGGTAAGGCATCCTCTGGCTGCATTGGGACACCACTCCTTATGGTGATGTTGTGAAATATCCCACACAGGACCACAATTTTCGAAACCATATCCGGCAAATACATGAGCTCACCACCAGAGCGGTGGAGGCATCTGAATCGGCCTTTTAAAAGGCCGATACAGCGCTCCACCACTTGCCTGGTGGCTGTAAGTGCGGAATTATACTCACTTTGTGGCCCTGGTGTGGGAGCCAAATAAGGAGTGAGCAGCCAGGGCGTGCAAGGGTAGCCACTGTCTCCTCTGAAAAAGAATAGTCAACATCAGGCTCACTCTGTATGAAGCTTAACATTGTTATGTACTAAAGGTCTCCACTTACCCAGAAGCCACGCATCACCAGCTTGTAGGTTGGTTAATTTGTGCCATATCCCTGATTGCCAGATGACGAAGGAGTCATGTGCACTTCCTGGTACTTTTGCATTCAGGGACAGGATCTGGAGGGAGGCATCACATACCACCATTACATTGAGGGAGTGATAGTGTTTCCGGTTTCTAAATATTGCCTCAAGCCGTGCTGGAGGCTGAAGTGGTATGTGAGTACCATCCACAACCCCTATGATGTGTGGGAAGCCAACTATTTGGTAAAAATTGGTCTTGGCCACACTAAGGGCACCCATATCCAAAGGCATTTGAATAAAATGATGGAGGTGCTTGAAAAGTGCCTCCATCACTGCCCTCAGGATCCAGGAAAAAGAGGATTGTGTGATGCCCGCCACTATTCCCACCGTTGTTTGCAACGATCCTGAGGCACAGAAATGTAACACCGCCATAAATTGCGTAAGTGGTGGTATTGCTGTAGGACTGTCAATTTGCTGCTCAAGATCACTCTATTAATGAGAGAGTGTCTATGATGATTTTTGGAGGAAGACTTTATCGTCTTAAAGCCTCATCATCGGGCATTCCAAAAAGGGTGACACGTGTTCGAAATATCTGGGGCCTTGCACGCCTACGAGGCCTACGCCTGGGACGAGATTGAGGTTGGTCGGCTTCCGGGAGCAGGGCCAGAACAATCCGACCCATATCAACATGAAATGGCAACATTGGAATGTCAGGCTTTTTACCCAACCCAAAAAAAAATAATTTTACTTAGCTTGAAAATACCATCCATTGATGCTTACATGCCGGGGTATTGTCATGATATGTTGAAACTGGAAATAATCACAACATAAATATACATCATTTTATGCTGGCCATGTCATTTTCAAAAATTTAAGCAAGAAAAAGCAGAAAAGGGGACACACACACATTTGGGCAAAGAGCAAAACGACGTTGCGCACACTACTTCAAATTGAGGCCAAATGTAAGCAACCAATGCTCCCGAAAAAACACAAACAATTTTAACCGATGAATAAACATTTCACAAAGCGCTAATTAGTTTGCAAATACAAGTCACAATAGTAAGTAGTAAAAATGCGCAAATTAGTTCGCAAATACAAGTTACAATAGTAAGTAGTAAAAATGCGCTAATTAGTTCGCAAATACAAGTCACAATAGTAAGTAGTAAAAATGCGCAAATTAGTTCGCAAATACAAGTTACAATAGTAAGTAGTAAAAATGCGCTAATTAGTTCGCAAATACAAGTTACAATAGTAAGTAGTAAAAATGCGCTAATTAGTTCGCAAATACAAGTCACAATAGTAAGTAGTAAAAATGCGCTAATTAGTTCACAAATACAAGTTACAATAGTAAGTAGTAAAAATGCGCTAATTAGTTCGCAAATACAAGTCACAATAGTAAGTAGTAAAAATGCGCTAATTAGTTCGCAAATACAAGTTACAACAACGCCGCATAAATAAAAAAACACAGATTTAGAATTTGCAGAAACGTTACATGTGTAAGGCCAACCAAAGTTGCGTAAAGACAAACAAGAACATTTCCAAAACAGTTTAACAAATGAACTTACCAAGAGATAATATATAAGAATCCGGAACAAAATGTCCTTGGGGCAGAGCCAAAATAAAACCTAAGAGAGATGAAATGACGGGAAAAACTTATTAGAAAAAACATCACCAGAATGAGAGACAAATTGACCCAAAGTTAGACTTCCCCAAACTTACCAAAACTGGAAACGACCAAAAAAATTAAAAAAGAAAAAAAACGAATGGAAATCAAAAAAAGAATAAATCCAACAAAAAAAATTCAAAAAACGCTAACTCCTACACCAGCCAACAATCAACTCCAACCAACGTAACCTCCAACATTCAATAAACGCCACCTCGAATCGAGACGCCCCAAGCCATAAATAGTGTTTCGTTTCCCGCACAAATTAAGGAGGGATCATAGGAATGCACAATCAATGATGCGGGCGCAAAATAAGGATGCATGTATAAATACGTCACGAGACAAAAACACAATTCTGGTGTATTTCTTGTTTGAAGCTCACACATGGCTACAGACCAGGGAAACAATGGACAACAGTCAGGCGGTAAGTATTTCATGCATTTTGACTCAATGATTACTTAAAAACATAATATTGTGCAAGTTGTGAAGTTGAGAATTCTGCAAATTTACACAAATAGGTGAGGAGGATGACATGGAAGAGGCTGCTGGGCCCAGTATTCCGGGCAAAGCTGCCAAAAAGAAAAGGCAGCCACAATTCACAAGAAAGGAGATGGAGGTTTTGATTCAGAAATGTGTGGACATCCTGCCACAGGCAGACAGGAATATGAGTGCTAGCCAGAAGTGGAGAATGTGGGAAGAGGTACCCGTGGATGTCAATAGGGTGGGTGATTATGTCCGTCTAGCCCGGGATGTCAAACGGCGGTAAGTAAACACTTGACCACCCTAAAAACAAAATCAAATAAAAAGTAATGGTTCCAATTTAACCCACAGATGGCAAGACTTCAAATATCGCCTGAAACAAAAAATGTCGGACAGGGCTAGGCATGCAAGGGGGACAGGTGGAGGTCCCACCCCTGTGTCATTGGAGTTTACTGATTTAGAAGAGCTGATACAGGGGTGTGTGCAGCCTGTGGAGGTGTTTGGCGTGTCCAACATGGATACGGACATGCCAGACTTTGCGGCTCCTAATGTTGTCCCAGGTAAATGTTGTGATGTCACCAACTGTGAAATGTTATTGTGCCAATATGTAGATTCTAATGTGAGTCTTTTCTCATTTTTCCAACAGAGACACAGGCGGATGAGTCTGCTCCAGAGGGGAGCCTTGGCCGCAGAATTTCTGCTGGCTCTGCAGGGGAGGAACCAGTACATCCGGCTGAGTACTCTGCAGAAGCCAGTCCAGGGCAATCCCCCTCGCAGGCAGTGTCCCTCCTCACAGAACTCAATTTTAAATTGGATTTCCATACGGAGATTCTGCAGAGGATGGACGCCAGTCTGGTATGGGTGGCTGAGGCCCTGGAGCAAAATGCTGCGGCCAACGTGACCATTGGTCAGGCCCTGGTGGAAAATACCAGGGCCAACATCCGCATCGCCACTGCCCTGGAGCAGCTCGTTCGCCAGCACATGGTGGAGCCGACCTCCCTTCCTGCCGGAACATCAGGATCCTCCACCTCTGGCACAACATCAGCCAATCCTCCAAATGTGCCTAGCCCTGTGCCTAGTCCAGAGGCCACAACATCTGCCTCTGGACAGGCCAGCCCGATGACATCCCGGACCCGGTCTGGCGCCCTCCCTCCCCCAGCCAAACGGCTGAAAAAACGGTGACACCATTGGCTACTTTTCCCACACTCCTTCTGTGTTTGCCTCATATTCCTTTCTGGCCAAAACTTCCCTCTCCTTTCTTGTGAATTGTTTTTAATTTTTGAATTTTCGTTTACCCAAAAATTATTGTTTGCACAATTAATAAATATTGTGGAATGAACACTGCCAAAAATGTTTGAGTTAAATATGTGTATTTATTTTTTGTGGGATACCAATAAATTTACCACAAATGTACGACTTTGTATTCTGACATTATTGTAAAAATGGGTTACATTTAATCCGGGCACACAAGCCAACAACGTTCAAACTAAAAAATTACACATTGGAAAAAAAGGGCTCGTTAAGGAACGTTTAAAACATTACCTAAGGAGGAAAAATCACCTTGCAAACACAAAATGAGGCACCAAACCTAAACATGATGACATTATTGTTACAATAGTCCAAAAACAACACATTGCGGCCAAAATACACCCCCACAAATGTACGCTAATTGATTGTGTAATCCAGACATTAGCAGCTATGATTTCCACCTGCGTTCGGTTATGTGCTATCCCAAAAAAATGCTTTCCAAACACATACCAAGCCGGTTTTCAATCCAACACTAATTGAGTTTCTGACAAGCCGTGATTAATCGATGCAACATCGTGGAGTGCCGGGACGGAGGACAAGGCCATCGCCACTGTGGTCGAGTTATCCAGCCCCTAAGCTGTGCGAGCATTTTGACGGGAAAGAGAATCATCCAGTGACGTATTAGTTGGTACGAACACATTTGACGTTCGCATTTGGTAATGTATGTACGCCCAAAAAATGCCTCGCCACGCCTGCGTTTTTCCATCTCCTCCCCCGGCAACACCCCAAAACGCCCTGTTCTGTCAATCACATTTGACATGTCACTTCCTGTACGCTATTTGACGAACGAGACGAAAAAAACTCGCAATCTGCCGTACGCACATGCGCAGTGTAACACCGACGCATGCGCTGTTACTCAACATCGGAACGCAACAAGCGTACTGCTGTTAACGAACGGCTCTGAATCAGGGCCTTTGTTTTTCTGCGGGTGCTTCAAGAGTCTTTTTTGCTTAACTTTTTATTTACTTTGTCTTCATCTCTCACAATTCTACCTTCTCAAACCAATCAATAGGATAGGTCGATGTTGCCCTAGTGCGCATGCGCATGATGGGTGGAGCTCCGTCATGCGCATGCGCGAGACCCGAATAGCGATGACCAAGCCGTCGCTATGGATCTCGCACCAAAGGGGGCGTCCTGTCGATGGTGAGTGACAGCACGCCCCCTTTGGTGGGCGTGCCGGGGCCGGGGCGTGCAGGGGGCGTTGCTGCCCAGACGGAGGCATTCCCATGGGATCTGATAGAGCCAAAAGCACTCCTAGGCTTGCGGCAGTGAGACCCTACCGCAGGGTCTCGTCACAAGCCCGATGGTTGCGATGGTCTTGACCATCGTGACCATCTTTTTTGGCCGCTCGCATAAGCTGTGGGTGGTCACCCACAGCTATGCGAGCGGCCAGGAGACCTCTCCAATAATAGGTAGGACGGCTCTGATTCAGAGCGAGCGCTCTTGTCAGAGCGTCCGGCTCTGAATCAGGCCCTTTGTCCTCTCTGGACTATATGGCTTGACCAATTGTTGTGGGTCTTTTGTAGCTATTTCAGCCAAATGGTTCTCTGTTGGGAGCAATAAGGACCTTGACAAGATGTTTTTAATTAAAATAGATCCCAATGTTGTGCAATGTTTTAATGAAGTGCAGAGATACGGCAAATGTATAACTGTGTTGAATAGACAAAAAGAGGTGAGTTTGACCATTAAAGGAAAACACTGACTGCTGCACATGCAGAAAATATGATTCAACTTCTTAGGGGTCTAGTTACTAAATTTTTCACAATTTACAAGCACTTTTTGCTGTTTTTCACAGCTCTTGCATAAAATCCCGTCATGGCAATACATGTTCTATTTATCTTCTTCAGGTAATTAGTGTGCCCATGCCCCAAGCTGCAAATTTGCTTTCCGGGTTTCACTTCTACAGACAAACCCCATGAGGGAAGACAGTGTGGGTAGCTGCTACGAAGCGTTGCTGGAAAGCGTATTTCTTTTTTACTCAACCAAAGGCTGCTTGGCAGACTGATGAGGGGAGGAACTACAGATGCACCATGGGAGGAAGCAGGAAGACTGGTTTTCTCCTCTTTGGGTGTATATAAGTGGACAAAACATCTCTCACAGATGGTTTTATGTTTTTAATAAAAGATGCATTAAGCATGGCACCTTTACAAAAAAGATAATTATCTAAATAAATTGACAAAATACTCAGGGCCCGATTCAGACCTGGTCGCAATGCTCCGTTCGCTCGCTAGCCGCCAATGTTTTTGTTCTGAGCATGCACATAAGACGAAGTCACTGCGATCGTGAAGTGACAGGAAGTGCCGTTTGTGGGTGGTGACGCTGGGTGGCCGGGCGAACGCAGGCGTGTCTGTGCGTCTGAAAGCCATTTCATGGGCGTGCATAATTAAGACTCATCGTCAGCTTACATAGCAGGAGGTGTCATTACACACAGAGGCACTCGCAGTGCCTGGGGCAGGGGCAGGTCAACCACAAGCGGTGTGTATGGGTCCGATGTCAGCCAATGTTACCGATTATTAAGAGAACTTCCTATATATGATGGATGGGGAAAACAAAAAGTGGGCGTCTTATTTCAGGATGGTGGGTGTCTAGTTTCTTACCGTGATCGCACGGCAATACATAGTGGGCGTACTAATATTTTGCTAGCAATTGCCGGATTTGCATACTTTCACTGCGGATGTCTGTGTGCGTCCTTGTATTGGCGAGCGGGTCTGAATCAGGCCCTCAGTCCCCAGTGATTTAACCACTGCTTAGAGTACAGTATGTTAAATGTGTAGAAGAGACAAATATTGATTTCTCCAGAAAAAATATGGAGGAAAGCCTTTTGTATGCTTAATAAATAGACATCTGTGCTATCAAGGAATTGCAATGATTTCATAAAAAAATAGAATGAATTACTGTAAATACCAATTACAGCCATTCCAGTGAAATCCAGACTAGAGGGTAAAACCAAGTTTGCCTTTTAAATGACTGCTACTTTAAAATATTGGGCAGTCTCACACGAAACTGGCCGATGACTGCAGTCTGCAGTCACATTAAGGGGTCTATTTACTAGCAGTGTTAGGAGACAGAGTGAAAACTCCCAACTGTCATCTCACAGGCTGTGTTTGAAAAATGACAGTTGGGAGCTGATTGGCTGGCACCTTATTACTTTCTTATCACTTTTCAGTCTGTCTCCCAACACTGCTTAGTAAATAGACCCCTAAGCCCTATAAGTGAAAACTGAAAAATCTAAGAATCAAAGGGAGAGTGATTCAGTGTTTTTGTGATAAACGTGGCTAACTACACATTTTTTCACTCTCTGTTTTTTATTTAAATAAATTAATTTAAAGTTAGAATGTTTCAATGATTGTATGAGAAAGATATTTATTAAGTTATTCCATTTAATACAGTCATACTTCCACAGCAGGTGTCAACTGTAACTACAAGAAAAGCAATAAAACTTTTTTGGGTTTTTTTGACACTTTAGTGTGCAGCCTTTTGCTATACCCAACTGTAATCACTTGGAACTTAACAAGAATAAAGTTTTTGTTTTTTTTGCTTACAGCTATTTTGTTGTGATGCTTTAATGGACACTGGACTTGGGGCCTGATTCAGAGGCACACACTATTTGTGTGCGCTCTCTCTGAATCAGGGCATCCATATTTTTTAAAATTCTGGCCTCCAGGCCGCTCGCGCGACCATCGGCATTGCGAGGAGACCCTTGTGGTAGGGTCTCAGCACTCGCAATGCCAAGTGGACTTCCAGCTCTAATAGAGCAGGAAGTCCACTACTGACATCACGAGTGATGTCAGTAGGGCCGCCTTCAAACGGCAGGCGTTCCTACGCCTCCGTTTGTTCAGCCACCCCCCCTACCCACCTACAAAACGGGGCGAGCTGTTGATCAACATCGACAGCCACCCCGTTTTGCTGCGAGCTCCGGAGCGAGTGAAGGTCTCACTCACTCCGGGGCTCGTGCATGCCGCGCGTGCTCACTTGGCCACCATCGACCCACTTGCGAGCGCTATGCGCTCGAGAGCAAGTCTGAATCAAGCCCTTGATTCATTACGGTTTGCACCTGCAACAGCATTCTCAGATCGGTCAATGTTGCGTACTGCGCATGCGTATGCACCGCAGTGTGCGTGCATGAATAAGAATTGTGATAGCATTGCGATCACCTACACAGATACAGTACAAAGCCACCACAGACTGAGGGACGGGATGTCAGCGTTTGGGGGATAGTGACAGGGTAGTGGTTGGAGAAACGCAGACGTGCCTGTCTGTTTGAACGCCGTTACATGGGCGTGCATAAATTAGCCACTGCGACTGCATACATACTGTAGTTTGTGTACTCACTGCATGCAACAAGGTTAGCAAATCCTGAGTAAAGGTCAGACATGCTGTAATTCTGCGTGAGGGGCCGATGTTACCGATGTATTTGCAGGACTGCAAGGTACTGTATTACGGATGTGAAATAGCTGTAGTGTGCGTCTCTATGCTGGCTGTGTGACGGTTTTGCGATTGCATTCATTAGCATATTTTCACAGTGGATCTGTGTGCGTAATCGCAGCTGCGATCGCAATAGCTATCCGTAGTGAATCAGGCCCACAGTCGCATGTCCACAGCAGCCTTTTGCTATCACATACACAACTATAACCACTTGGATATTAACAAGAATTAAATATCTTTTTAAAATAAACAATTTTTTTATTCCAAATTTCCATGAAAATAAAATTTTGCTTCATTTATATAGTTGAATTTAATATTAAATGTTTAAAAATCATTGGATACATGCATAAATAACTGTGACAAAGATGTAGTCTTTCTTTGTCACTTGTTAGCCTATTTATAAAATACTGTATATGTTGTAACATATGGTGTGTTAGTAACCTGCATTCCCTCAACTGCCTGTGAGATCTGAGAAAGATTCAAATAAAATACTTGCATAATTAAAGATACTTAATCATTTAGAATTTTGGGTAAACAAGAACATTTGAAATATTCTGTACCATAATTAATCCCAATCAATTACCAGTGAAAGAGTCTTGTTTTTCATTTGATCTCTATACTGTACATAATTACATAACTATTTAATTAGTTTATTAATTAGGTTGGTATGTGTTCATTAATATTGATTTTTATTTCAGGGATATTACTCTTTTTAATTCTCATATTCCATAATTTAGACTGTGGGAATACTTTCACAGCGCCATAAAAACATTATAATTTTCCATTCACTAGTTACATAATTTTAGTCCATAGTAGCCTATTCATCAACACTAAAATAAATTTTTTAAGGACATTTTCCTTAATTACCATTATTTTAGTATTCATGAAGACACATAACACAGGAAATCCGCCTGCGTTAATTTCTACACTCCCCATACATTAGTATGGTGATATGGAAATTATGCTATTCATCAAATTCCGAAAAATATGTATTTTTGGAATTTGATGATGTTACTATATGCCACTCAGGTGGTGTACAGCGGGTTACACTTACCTGCTGTCAGCTGGGCAGGTCCTCCTTGACTCGCTCCGTCACTCCCTGGTCCCTCCTCTGGCTCCGGCTGCTGCTCGGCAGTGTGTTCTCCCGGCAGAACACAGTAAAGTTTAGAAAAAAAAACAAAACGTTTTTTCTTTTTTTTTTCTAAACTTTACTGTGTTCTGCCGGAAAAACACAGTGGCAGAGCAGCAGCCAGAGCCGGAGGTGGCTGCAGCGACCAGGTAAGTGGGGGACAGGGAGGTGAACGGAGGGGTGGAGGGGGTGGTTGGGGGGGACACACAATTACTGCAGGTGTAATCAGTGCTGCTCATGTGCTGCTTTTACGGATGTAACGGCGCATGTGCAGCACTGATTACAGCTGCGGCAACTTAGAGTAGATAGGGAAAAGTATCTATTTCCCAAAAATCTGTCATCGCAAAAAAGACAACTTTTCGGAAAAGATACTTATGTAACGGAGGAATGATGAATTCCCCCAGTAATTAGGTAGAACTCCATGTGAGTTCTAAACCTAATTACCTCCATCAAATTTTTAGTAATGATGAATAGGCCCCTTAATCACTATATTTTAGTGATTAAGGATATTTAATAAACATAATCTTCTCCATACATAAATAACGCATGGCATCACATTTTTGTCTTGGCATATTTAAAAGAGTTTTGGTGCAGGGACAGGACAAGCGAAAACGGCTTGTCCCAGTCAACTTACATATGCTATTTGCAATAAATACGTTTTTTTTCCTCTGCACTTGTGACGGTTCACACAGGTGCATTGTGGGGAAGAGAGAGCCTGCGTGACATCAGCGCCAACCAGGGAGCTGTCAGGAGCTGAGAATATGCAGCGGTACAGTGCTGAATCTGACTATGTTCCCGGCGGCCGGCTACTACTCCAGGATCCCTGTCCTGGCCGGCAGTGGCAGCAGCCTCCCAGCCCAGCCCACGCTGTTGTAGGCTGGGCTGTGGAGTGAGGCTGCTGATGGGCAGGGACCCTGGTGTGAAAGCTGGTGGTGTGCCATGCTGTGGAAGAGGAGGAGAGCAGTAGTACATCTCCAGGGGGCCGCTGCTGTGTGCTGGGGAGTGATAAGGTAGGGGAAAACTGCTGTGTGATGGGGGGTAAGAAGAGGGGGGGGGCTGCTATGTGCTGGAAGGTGATAATGTAGGGGAACACTGCTGTGCGGTGGGGAGTGAGAAGGGGGGACACTGCTGGGGGGTGAGAAGGGGGACACCACTGTGTGCAGGGGAGTGGTAAGGTGGGTGCTGATGTGTGCTGGCAGGTGAGAAGGGGGGGACACTGGTGTGTGCCCTGGAGTGGGAAAGGTGGGACACTGCTGTGTGTTAGGGTGAGTAACATGTGCCTATACACTACATGGGCTAGGGGGCACTGCTGTGTGCCAGAGGAATATATTGTACTGTGCTCTATATAATAATAATAATAAATATGTATATATATATATATATATATATATATATTGTTCACCACAGGCAGGTATACAGGATATCACAGTTTCACAGGCATGATGTTACACAAAGTCTTCCAAACAGCAATATTTCTTCAGTGGACTCGCAGGTCCAGGACCCCTAACTAGTCACCACTGGGCCTATAAGCTGGGCGACTATCTCACCATCAGGCTCAGTTTCCCCAGTGTCTCTGCAGTTCTTAAACCAGCCTCACACAGGTGTCTGTAATCAGCTGCCTTCTAGATTATGATTGAGGCAACACCTGAACTGGACATTACGCATTCCTAATGCCTTTGCTCTGCCAAACCTGGGAGATCTTGACATTCCACATTTACCTCATGTGGAATTATGCTGACCCTGTCACACTCCTCCCCCCTTAGCTTCAACCACCCTGGTGAAGCTAAAACACTTTCAGGTGAGCTATCTGCCTCGCCCACATCTATTTGTGCCATCCGTCTGGGTACACAGCTCTCTACCAGTTTCCTCAGTTTGCCATCCTCACCCTCTTCCCCCTCCTCCTCTAGCTTTACCACAGGGTTGCTTGGAGGATCGGGCCCAACAAACCTTCTGGAAAGGGCATCAGCATTGAGGTGCTGTTTCCCGGATGATGCTGCACCTCAAACTTAAATGTCTGCAAAGACAAAAACCAGCGGGTTACACGAGCATTCACTTCTTTGTTCATTTGAATCCACTTTAAAGGGGCATGATCTGTAACCAACAAAAACTCCTGTCCCAACAAACAATATTTTAACGAGCCTACTGCCCACTTGATTGCCAAGCACTCTTGCTCCACAGTTGAGTACTTGCATTCACTGGGCAGCAATTTCCAGGTAGAGGATGGGTTTCTCTTCCCCTTCTACCACTTGGAAAAGGACTGCTCCCAATCCCGTACCTGAGGCATCTGTCTGCAATATAAACTGCTTTATAAAGTTAGGAGCCAGCAAAACAGGCTCTGCACACAAGGCGCGCCTTAAATCCTGCCATGCAGCTTCTGCTCCTCTAGACCATACTATCTTGTCTGGGGACTGTTTTTTAAGACCCTCGGTTAATGGTGCTGCCCTTGTGGAAAAATCACAAATGAATCTGCGGTAGTAACCCACTGGGCCAAAGAATGTTCTGAGCTGGGATTTACATTTGGATTTAGGCCATGTGAGGACCACCTCCACCTTACTGGGCTAAGGTTTTACCTGCCCTCTGCCTACAATATATCCCAAATATTTTGCCTCCACCATTCCATTGGCACACTTCTCAGGATTAGCAGTAAACCCATGTGCCTATAAAGATTGCAACACTGCTTCTACTCTTGGTAGGTGTGACTCCCAGTAACGGCTAAAGATGACTATGTCATCTAGATATGCAGCTGCATATTCATTGTGAGGTCGCAGCAACCTGTTCATAGCCCTCTGGATGGTTGCCAGAGCCCCATTCAAACCAAATGGCAGCAGGTAAAGAAGGCTGTTTTGGCCTTAGCAGCCTCAGTTAAAGGAATCTGCCAATACCCTTTTGTCTAGGATGGTGAGATACTGGCTGTTTGATAAATTCTCCACCAGCTCATCTACCCGGGGCATCGGATAGGAATCAAACTGTGATACTTTAAGATTCTGCAATGATTTTCACAAATTAAATAAAGCACCAGAAGGCTTAGGCATTAAACTATGGGATTATTCCATTCGCTATTTGATTCCTCTATGACCCCTAGGCACAGCATTTACTCTACTTCCTGTTTAACCGCTGCCCGCTTTGCCTCGGGTATATGGTATGGCCTCTGTTTTATTACCACCCCGGGAGGAGTAACTATATCATGCTGGATAATTTGGGTTTTTCCCAAAAAGGCATGGAAGACATCTTGGTGCCGTGTAACTTTAATGGGTACCTAACATTCCGGGGTTTTCTTGGCAACCAAAGAGGGCTGACCAGTGCTCTCTTTCCAGGGTTTTAACAGGTTTACATGGTAGATTTGCACTTCTTTCCTTCTACCCTCCTGTCGAACCTTATAATTAACAGGTCCCACTGCCTCTATTACTTCATAAGGGCCTCGCCACTGGGCATACATTTTGCTTTCAGTGGTGGGTACCAGAACCAGTACCTTGTCTCCCAGTTTAAAAGACTGATTAACAGCTGTCATGTCATATCGACGCTTTTGCCGCTGTTTTACCCTATCCATGTGCTCGTTCACGAGTGGCGCAATTTGCCTTAAACTGCCATACAATTGGGTCACAAACTAAATGATGTTAGGCTCTTGGCATGACTGTTGTTCCCACCAATCTTTCAACAAATCAATAATCCCTCTAGGTTGCCTCCCATAGAGGAGAGGGGTACCTCTCGCACTGCAAACATTAAATAGGGTAGTAGTAAGTCCAAATCTCACTTTTCCTCAGAAAATTTTTATAATTTGTTTAAGGGTCTGGTTAAAGCGTTCAACAAGCCAATCTGTTTGCGGGTGGTAAACTGAGGTAGTAATCCTATCCACCTTTAACAGTCGGCACATATCTTTCATTAATTTAGATACAAAATGGGAACCTTGGTCCGTTAAGACCTCCTTTGGTATTCCCAAGCGGGTACATAGCATCAACAATTCCTGGGCAGTAGTGCTAGATTTCATGTTAAGTAGCGGGATGGCCTCCGGGTACCTTGTGGCATAATCTACCACCACTAATAAGATTCTCATTAGCAGATTTTTCAACTGGCCCTATCAGATCCATACCAATTCTCTCAAAAGGTACAGAAATGACAGGGAGGGGAACCAAGGGTGCCCTAAACCCTGGCCGGGGTGCTGTCTTCTAACACACTGGACATTCCTGACAATACTTTTTTACTGGTGCATGAATGCCAGGCCAGAAGAATCTTAACTGAATACGCTGGAGAGTTTTCTCCTCCCCCAAATGGCCACTTCACAGGTGTGTATGAGCCACCCTTAACACCAACTGCTTGTGTTTCCGGGGAACCAGCAATTGGTCTACTTTCTTACCCTGCAAATAAGTTACACGATATAACAAATCATTTTTCAATTCAAAGTATGGTACACCTTCTGCTGGTAAAGCCATGATTACTCTACCATTTATCTCTACAACATTTTCAAATGCATTTATCAAGTTCCCATCATACTGTTGATCCTGGCCAAAGTCCTGCAAGAACACTTCCTTGCCAATGGGAACCCACTGTGCCTCGGTCCCACTCCCCTCCGGTTGCTCACTGGCCAAGGAGGGTGTTACATTTACCAAATTTTGGGAAACAGCAGATCTTGGCTCCTGGGACACCTCTGATGTGGACCTTCTGCTGTCATCATGCCATGTAACCACGTAAAAATGGAAAGTCCTGACCTAGGATCAATGGGTAAGGTGGCCTGGTGGCTACTGTGGCTACCACCTTCAGGGATCGCTCTTTGATCACTATTGGGAAGTGCACTCAGGGGCATTCTTCTACATCCCCAGGTACACATATAATCTTTACAGGGGTAGCATCTGATCAGCCCCAGGTGGAACCAGGTTGGCAGAGATGATGGTTAATTCGCTGCCAGTATCCACTAAGGCCCAGACCTCCCGGCTTTCCACTCGCACCTTCAAATGAAACAAGGTGGTTTGCACCGGGGAAGTGCTTCCAGCAGCCATGGTCGAGTTGTTTTTCCAGCACTAAAGTCCATCGGCTCACTCTGCTTTGGGCAGTGCTGGCGCAAATGACCAGGCTCGCTGCAGTCAAAACACACAGATGGAGGTGGGTTGTTGGCTTTAACAACTGGGACCTGGGTTCTAGGCTTGGAAACTGGCTGGAATCCCTCTTTGGCTTTGTTTAACTTCCCAAGAGTCAGGTACCATTCAATCACCACCGCTAACTCCTCAAACATTTAAGGATCAGCCTGTAGAGCTCACTGTTGCACCACACAATCTAGTACCCGCACAGCATGGTCCAAAGCCACCATCTCTACTATACACTGAGCAGAGTTCTTATCTGGCTGCAACCACGCCTTACTCAGCCTGGCTAATTTGGCCAGCTGGACCCTTGGAGCTTCAGATGGGTTTAGCCACCATTCCTGAAACTCCTGAGCTTTGCTACTGTAGGTCCAGTCACTCCAGCTCTGCTTATTATGGCCTTTTTCAAGTGCAGATAGGAGTTTGTCTCAGTTACGTTTAAATCAACATATGCTCTCTAAGGTTCCCCTGTGAGACAAGGGGCAAGTTTGGCAGCCCACTCCTCCTCAGGCCATTTTAAACATGAGGCAGTACACTCAAATGTGCACATAAAAGCTTCAATGTCATCAAGTGGAGTAAGCTTCTGTAACACCTCTCGCTCCTGCCCACCTAACCTCACTTCAGTTAACTCTGCATCTAATATCTGAAATTCAGTTTGTTGCCCAGCAGCCAAAGCTTGCTGCCCTACAGCCAATTCAGCAAACAGTTTAATCAATTCCTCCATATTACACTGCTTTATGCCTTTATGGACAAATTTAGCAGGCTTTATAAATTCTCTTTTGCAAGCCAGATCCAGAAATCTATAACAGCTGGCTTTAAAACTGCACTACATTCCCTGGGTACTCAACCACATACATATGACTTAATCAGTTTTTATATTGTGCACAATCTGCATATATACAGACAAATTATCACTGTGAACAACTGTCATTTTATGGCAGGCCTGCCACACTCATCCACCCAGCTGCTAGTAAAGTGACCCACTCACCAAGGTGCTGGGCAGAGGTTTGTGTCCTGCAATGCATCTCACTGCCACTTTGGGTGGATCCGGTCACGGTATCCAGGCTCTTGCTGTGTAGTAATTTTCCAGCAAGTCCCTGTTCAGGGGCCAAATGTGACAAGAATCACATAGACAGAGTAAAATCTATCAGTAGCTTTATTGCTCACCACAGGCAGGTATACAGGATATGGCAGTTTCACAGGGAAGATGTTACACAAAGTCTTTCAAACAACAATATTTTCTCTAACACTAGTCACCCCCGGGCCTATAAGCTGGGTGAATATCTCACCATCAGGCTCGGTTTCCCCAGTGTCTCTGCAGTTCTTAAACAAGCCTCACACAGGTGTCTGTAATCAGCTGCCTTCCAGATTCTAATTTAGGCAGCACCAGAACTAGACTCTACACATTCCTAATGCCTTTGCTCTGCCAAACCTGGGAGATCTGGACATTCCACATTTACCTCATGTGGAATTATGCTGACCCTGTCACAATGCACAACATATATATATATATATATATATATACACAGTATATATATATATATGTTACAAGCTGCACTCACAGCTTGCCTGTAACTAAGGTGTTACCTCCTGTTGCCGGGCAATCAAGCAAACAAGGAAAGTCAAGTGTGCCTTCCTAGTGTTAAGGGATTGGCTTTCTCTGCTTTTTGTATGCTCTGAACTTTTACCACATTGCTGATTATAGCGTCTTGTCAGTGAGCTATCCAGAGGCCAGTGTGTGCTCCGTGGTCTCCAGCCATTCAAGACTCTCTGCTGCTGTGAATCCTGCCGGTGTCCAGCCACTGTTACCAGTTGCATACTTGTCTGCATGCCAGCTCTGTGATTCTCCAGAGCTCCTGCAGTGTATCAGTTTCCTGGGGTCCCAGTTGTGAACTCTCTCCTGCACAATTGTCTGCATTCCAGCTCCGTGGTCTTCCAGTTCACCTGCGGTGTGTCAGCCTTCTGGATCCCAGCCGTGAGTTCACTCCTATGTACTTGCCTGTTTTTCCTGGTCCGCGGTTGTCCAATTCTCCTGCAGTGTGTCAGTTTCCTGGGTCTCAGCTGAACGCAGTACAGCTAAAGCAAGACATCATTATCTCATTTCAGCAAAGTGGCCAAGGCCAAACCATTCATCAAGGATTTCTCTGCTTCAACTTTGGCAGTCTAGTTAAAGCAAGACATTATTACCTCATTTCAGTAAAGTGGCCAAAGCCAAACTATTCATCAAGGATTTCTCTGGCAGTACAGCTAAAGCAAGATATCATTACCTTATTCCAGCAAAGTGTCCAAAGCCAAACCATTCACCAAGGATCTATCTGCTTCAATTCTGGCTTTCCAGCTAAAGCAAGACATCATTGCCTCATTTCAGCAAATGGGCCAAAGCCAAACCATTTATCAAGGATTTCTCTGCTTCAACTCTGGCAGTCCAGCTGAAGCAAGAAATCATTACCTTATTCCAGCAAAGTGGCCAAAGCCAAACCATTCATCAAGGATTTCTCTGCTGGAAAAAAGTAATGATGTATTGCTTTAGCTGGACTGCCAGAGTTGAAGCAAAGTGGCCAAAGCCAAACCATTCATCAAGTATCTCTCTGCTTCAATTCTGGCTTTCCAGCTAAAGCAAAAGACATCTTCGCCTCATTTCAGTAAATTGGCCAAAGCCAAACCATTTATCAAGGATCTATCTGCTTCAGTTCTGGCAGTCAAGCTAGAGCAAGACTTTGGGCCTGATTCAGAGCCACTCGTAAGCGGCCGCTCGTTCGTTCCGAGCGATGTTAGGCCAACTGCGCATGCGTACGGATCGTTATACGCATGCGCTAACCAGTCAGTGCGGCCGAAATTCATGTGCTCGCAAAATAGCGAATGCCTGCTATTTTGAGTGACAGAAAGAGGCGTATGTGGGTGGTAACAGGGGAAGGTGCTTGAAAATGGGGAGTGGAAATCAGAACGCAGGCGTGCTTAAAGGTCAAAACGGGCGTTTTATGGGTGTGCATATTTAAAACAGCAGCGTCATGGACCATGTCACTGGGTTATTTTATAGTCAGAACTGCTCGCAAAATTGTGGTAGCAAACACCAACCCCAAGAATAGCGAGCAGTTCATACGCTGGTCGATGTACTCGATTAATCTAATAAATAGCGGACATGACGTAGGATGCGAGCGGCCAGGGGGCGTATTTTTCCAAAAAACGAACGCAAGTTTTGTTCGCTCGTTCAGACCTAGAGGCGTGAACAGACCGCAAACAGCGAACGGTTCATTTGAATAGCCACCCCTAGTTTTAGAACGAATGACCGCAAATAGCGAGTGGCTCTGAATGAGGGCCTTTATTTCTTCATTTCATATAATTGGCTACATGCCACATCGTTCACCATTATTCAGGTGTCTCGTTATAGGCCTGCAAGACTAAAATACTTTGGATTCCATTTCTTTATTTGTCAGAACTGTTCTTTGAATATTGCATTTCATTTCTGCCATTATAACACAGTGCAACAGTATATTATTGATATCTTGACTGTGCTTGGGACTCAAGCTAACTACTCTGTTGCTTATTAATTTGTCTGCAAATGGATTAAAAAAAAGGTTATATTTTTATATACTTTCTTTGTTTTTGCTCCTACTCAAACCATAGAATCATAACATTATAATCAGCCAAATATATATTGACTTGGAGCTTAGCATGGAGCAAATCCAGGGATCCGCACAGATACTGGCAGCCCAGATACAGGTTCTGACACAAAAAGTTCAAGAACTTTCTCTACGTGTGGAAGAAGTGTATTCACCTGTTTCGTCATCTACTTTTAAAGAACCCAAAATTTATTTACCGGATCGGTTTACAGGGGATCGTAAATTATTTCTGAACTTTTGGGAGAGTTGCAAATTATATTTTAAGTGGCGTCCTGTATCTTCTGGGACAGAATGTCAGCGAGTTGGTCTGGTGATTTCATTACTCCAAGGAGATCCACAGACTTGATCCTTCGCTCTCCATGCAACTCATGCAGCCCTTCAATCAAGTCGATTCTTTCTTTGTGGCTATGGGTTTGATTTATGACGATCCGGATAAAGTTGCACTGGCAGAGTCAAAATTGTATTCTCTTAAACAGGGACTAAAAGCTGCGGAGGATTATTCCTCGGAATTTCGACGATGGGCTACAGACTCTGGTTGGAATGATCCGTCTCTTCACAGTCAGTATCACCTGGGCCTGTCTGAAGCTATTAAGGATATTCTTGTTCAGCACTCTCCGCCTCAGTCTTTGGATAATCTAATTCAGCTTGCTATAAGAATTGATCGACGTATCCGTGAACGTAAATGAGAATTAAACCTTCCTGCAAGCTATGAAAGAGTATATCGAGGATACCCTTGCCAGTGGTTTTCTTCATCCCTCCAAGTCTTCAGTTGGGGCTGTTTTTTTCTTTGTTCAAAAAAAGATGGATCCCTGTGTTCTTCTATTGATTTTAGAGGATTAAATTAAATCACCATCAAAAATCTTATCCTCTTCCACTCATCTCAGTCTTGTTTGATCAATTACCTCAGGCCACAATTTTTTCTAAAATCGATCACCGAGGTGCTTACAATCTCATAAGAATTAGAAAAGGCAACGAGTGGAAGACAGCCTTTAGTACTCATGCGGGACATTATGAAAATCTTGTTATGCCCTTTGGATTGGCCAATGCCCCAGCAGTCTTCCAAGACCTTATCAATGACGTCCTTCGAGAATTCTAGGGGAAATTTTTCATGGTTTATCTTGACAATATTCTTACTTTTTCTCAGTCTGTGTCTCAGCATTATCATCATGTTCGACAAGTTTTACAGAAACTGTGGGAGAAATATGAATTTCCTGTCAATCAAGTTTCATTTTTAGGCTACAATATTTCCTCCAAAGGTTTCTCTATGGATCCCGACAAAGTCAAGGCTGTTTTGGACTGGGTTCAACCAACTTCTTTTGAAGGCTATAGAGCATTTTTTGAGTTTTGCCAATTACTATAGAAGATTTATTAAAGACTTTTCCACCATTGTTTCTCCAATTGTTGAACTTACTAAGAAAGGTGCTGACACTGGTAACTGGACACCTAAAGCTGTTCAAGCTTTTGAAGCCTTAAAGGCCGCATTCACTCAGGAGCCTGTACTCTGACATCCTAATCCAGATCTGCCTTTTATTCTCGAAGTTGATGCCTCAGAAGTTGGAGCTGGAGCTATACTCTCTCAAAGGGATCCCAATGAAAATAAGTTGCATCCATGTGCGTATTTTTCTCGTAAGTTCTCTTTTGCTGAACGTAACTATGATGTGGGCAACCGAGAGTTACTGGCAATTAAGTGGGCATTTGAAGATTAGAAGCATTGGCTTGAAGGGGGCTAAACTTCAGATTAAAATGCTTACTGAT
Source organism: Taudactylus pleione (assembly GCA_031769625.1). Lineage (NCBI taxonomy): Eukaryota > Metazoa > Chordata > Amphibia > Anura > Myobatrachidae > Taudactylus > Taudactylus pleione. Next base: position 16,144,868 of record JAUIMM010000115.1, on the reverse strand, counting down.
CATGAAAACCTTGTATATATTCAAACTGCTAAAAGACTGAATTCCCGTCAAGCTTGTTGGGCTCTCTTCTTTACATGCTTCAATTTTCTCATTTCTTTTCATCCTGGATCTAAGAACATTAAGGCCGATGCACTCTCTAGGAGCTTCATTCCTGAACAGCAAGTTACATGTCCCGATGAACCAATTGTTCCTCATTCCCAGACTCATTGTGCTGTCACCCGGAGTCTGGCTGAGTCTATCCAAGTCTGTCAAAATGAATCACCTCCAGACAAACCTCCAAGTCTCCTTTTTGTTCCAAAAAGGTTCATAAAATCAGTGTTAATGGACTTCCATGCTAAACGAGCTTTTGGTCATCCTGGCATCAGTAAAACTTCTGAAGTGCTGGCTCGTTCTGTTTTGTGGCCATCTCTCAAAAAGGATGTTTGCAAATGTTTCCTTGCTTGTGAGGTCTGTGCTTGCAACAAAGCACATCAAACAGCTCCGTCTGGTTTGTTGCTGCCTCTTTCTATTCCATCAAGACCATGGACACACACAGCTACTGTAAGGACTTTATTGTTGAACTCCCGGTCTCCTCTCAATGTTCAGTCATTTGGACTGTCGTGGACCGATTTAGCAAAATGGTTCTTTTTATTCCACTAACCAAACTACCATCTGCCAATGAACTGTCCCACTTGTTTCTTCAGCACATTTTTTGTCTTCATGGGTTACCTGTTGACATTGTTTCAAACCGTGGTATGCAATTTGTGGCTCAATTTTGGAGATCTTTCTGTTCTTCCTTGGATATTCATCTCAGCCTTTCTTCAGGATATCATCCACAGTCCAATGGCCAAACAGAATGTGCTAGTCAATCTGTGGAACAATACTTGTGCTGTTATGTTTCCAAGCATCATAATGACTGGGTGTCTCATCTACCGCTTGCTGAATTCGCTTTTATTAATTCTTCTCATTCTGCATCAGCTGTTTCACCTTTTGCTTGTGTCACAGGACAAGATCCAAGAGCCAACTCCTTTGATTCCAATCAGTCAGCAGCACCTTCTGTTTCCCGACTACGTCAAATTTGGAACAAAGTTAAATCCAATCTTCAGAAGATTGCTCTCCATTCCAAAGAGTCTGCTGACAAACATCGGAGCTCCTGTACATTTAAGAAAGGTGACTTGGTTTTGCATTCTACAAAGAATATTAGACTTCGACAGCCTACTCAGAATCTGGGTCCTAAATTTATTGGTCCATTTCGTATCCTCGATCAAGTTAATCCAGTTGCCTTCAAGCTTCTTGTGCCCAGGTCATTATGAATTAATAACACCCTTCACTATTATTTGTTGAAACCAGTCTTCTTCTCATCCAGATTTAAAGCTAAGCATTCTCCAGTTATCGTCCAAGGTCAACAGGAATATGTTGTGGAGAGGATTCTGGAGGCAAATTGTACTTTCTCGTTCATTGGGAAGGGTATGGCCCAGAGGAACATTTCTGTGTCCCGGAGGATGGTCTTCATGCTCCCAGACTCAAGAGACTATTTTTCAAAAGATTTCTGGATAAACCAGGATCTGCGGGTTCCTTAACCCTGCATCAAGGGGGGTACTGTTACAAGCTGCACTCACAGCTTGCCTGTTACTGTCGGACCAGTGAGGGGAGTGCTCATGCATGACCTACAGGTCACGCATGTGCACAAGAGCCACGACATCTGGCGGAAGGAGCCGGACAGGGGCGGAGGGATCTGAAAGGATCCCTTTTCGCAACCCGGACCTTCTTCCCATATGGAAGGAGCGGGTTGTGATCTGGTAGCAGGAGCATTCACCATCATCAGATGGTGAATGCTCCCGCAGTCAAGCTCTGAAAAATATTGTATTTTCGGTGCTTGATGACTACTTTCCCCATACTAGTGTATGGGGACAGCGGGCCATTCCGCAAAAGGAAAGTAAGTAGGAGATATCTGTGATATCTCCTGCTTTACCTGCTTGATGAATGGCCCGATAACTTAATTTTCACAATTGTAGGTGAAATGTGTATTTTCACCTGCTTTTGTGAAAATTAAGTGATGATGAATAGGCCCCTATGGGGCATATTTACCACAATCCACCTTTAAAATGTGCTTGTGGTGTGATCATTTTGTGGTAATATAATTTACTGTCAGTACATACAGTATCAATATTGAAGAGGCGCAGTAGAGTTGTACTGACACGGAGAGCTGAATGCGCATAAAGAGCTTTTGTGAGCAGGTGGGGAGGGTTACTAAGCACTATAATCAATCTATAGCGGCTTCTTCAATAGGGTATCTAATTAATAATACTTCCAAAAATTTTGGAACTTCACATTCAGCAACACTCTAACTATGCATGCTCCTTAAAAATAATTCTTCCTTATTTTAGAATCATTGTTTAGCAGACAATACAGTATTGGTTACTTTGGTAAAAAGGCCTGGTTCTATATAGAAAACCTGTGTTACTAGTAGGGTCCTAGTGTACATATTGGGGCCCAATTACTGTATACTGTTGGCTGGCAAATTAACCAAAAGTCCCTTGCATTAAATAATTAACTTTTGCAGTGCTGTTTAGCATTAATACATACCTCCCAACTGTCCCAAGTTAAGCAGGACAGGGACGCTTTTCAGGCACTGTCCCGTTGTTTCACCCGCATGCCGCGGTGTACCCCAGGAGGTTGGGAGACACTGTCACTGCCGCTACTCTGCTATGCAGAGAACAGCAGTGCTGGTAAAGGTGAATGGATCCCGTGCAACATCCATTTAGTGCAGGGAGGAGGCTGGGGGTAGTCCACCAGCTGCCGGGGTGTTGGACTCGCCCCCAGTGTGATGTGAAAATGGGGCAGTGAAAAGCGGTCATGCCCCAAAATGTCATACTGCAGGGGCATGTCCTACCGGGGAAAAGGCTGCACCCTCTTTTCGGGCACGCATGCCACAGGTGTGCTCAGGGGTCCTATTTGTTGCTTCCTCAATGTTCGGCAGTGTAGTAGATTGGTTATAATATAATCCAGAATAATAGGAGAGGTGATGATGTACAGTACAGTACCTTTAGTACCAGGATCTTTATTATCAGAACATGGGGTTATCTCGGACTTAGGCAGATCAGCTGTGCTTTTGGAGTCTCTGAACTCTCCTTCAGTAGATTTTGGTTATGACTCTGTTAGTGTATACTGGTTGTGCAGTTCTGAGGACTCAACTCCCATGACTATTGGTGTATCTCATCTACAAAGGGTTAATCTCATCACTGCATTCACCAGTGCATCATCAGATATAAACAACCCACAGGGTTACTACTGGCAGACATTTTATGGTGACAATTTGTCCTACAGTACATTGATATTTTCTGAATATTTCCCGCTTTATTTAGGCGACTTTGGATAACAACTACTGATATGGATTTTGTATTACATCTTCCAATAAGGTCCTCAACAGCAACATTCTTAGAAAAAGAAACTGAATAACACTGAACATGTTTAGTAAAGTACTATAGAAAAACTTTTAGCCTGTCACCCTTCCCATTCAGACACCTCGTTCCATTATATCTGGAGTTTTTAATTAAAAAAAAATGGATAAAGCAAATTATTAATCTGACATGAGGATGCATGACTTAAGTTGAGTACACACTTGTCCAATCCTCCAGGGATCCAACAACAGACCAGACTGTTGACACAATCCTACTGGAGATCTGGATGCAGATTTAACACCCAATATATGCCTCCACAACAGTCTAATTTTGCAACAGATCTCAGATCTACATCTTCTAAAACAATCTACTTAAAGGATTGTGTCACTGTACATAATCTTCCAGTCTTTGGCAGACCAGCTGCAATTCACAGGCATAGCTATAGTAGGTGCAGAGAATGGGGCTGCAACGGGGCCCGGGACACCTCTGGAGTCCGGTCATAGATTAAAACTGCCATCTACTGAGCCCCGGCTTTTCAGCTCTCACCAGAGTGCTGCTGCTTCACATCTGTGCCCAGAGATGATCTAAGCTAGAGCCATCTCTAGCTGCTGCCTGCATGTGTTATGGGAATCGGTATGAAATACCGCCAGCCGCATGGTTCGATTCCCAGCAGTGCCTGGTCGACAAAAGCAGAATTCCCGGCAGCGGAATCCCGACAGCACTGGAAATCCCGATCGTCGCTAAGGTAAGCATAAACTAACCTAACCTAACCCCCTAACCCTCCTTAGGGGTGCCTAACCCTAATCTCCACCCCAAGTGCCTAACCCTAATCCCCCCGCTTCCCCGCTGCCTAAACATAAGTCCCCCCGGGGGTGCCTAACCCTAACCTTCCCTCCCCTAGCCTAACCCTAACCCTCCCAGGAGGGTGCCTAACCCTAAGTCCCCCCGGGTGCCCTAAACCTAACCCTCCCCCCTGCGGCTGTCCACCGCATTTCACCCTCACCGGGATATGACCGTCAGGAAGCCGGCTGTCGGTATTAAGGCAGCCGGTTTCCCGATTGTATAATGCATTATGATGTCACAATGCAGGTCACAGCCCTATATAAAGGATGCCCAGCTACTGGCAGCCATTTATGGTGACATTTGTCCTACATTGATGCATTCTGAATAGTTCCTGCTTCATTTAAGCAACTTTGGATAACGACTACTGATATGGACTTTGGATTACATCTTCCAGTAAGGTCCTGAATAGCAACATCTTTAGAAAAAGAATCTGAAAACCATCTGTGAAGTCTCTTTCTTTGTCTCAATAGGGGCACAGAGCTGACACTGGGGTATAGCCTGGAGAGGAGAGTCTGGGCACCAAATAGGTAATTAAAATTGCCCACACACCTAGGCTCCCTATCCTTTATACCAGGGGTCTTCAGCCTATACCCAGCCCCCAGCCACTGGTTTCGTTTAGAAAAAAAATGCTCCCTACAACACACTACAAAAAAAACAGCAAGAAGATTTGAATACTACATGATAATAGACATTCAAAGATCTTTGTTGCATATACAGTATTTGCAAATACAGTACATGGTTAACCCTACATAATAATAACACCCTCTTTGAGTTATATAGTTGCATACTGTAGTGCTTAACCAGGTATTTGCAAAAAATATGCAACAATGATCTCTGAATGTGTATTATCATGTAGTATTCAAGTCTTCTTGCTGTTTTTTTTTTTTTTTTTGCAGTGTCCTGGAGGGAACAATTTTTTCTTTTTTTCTAGCCTAGAGTAATCCCCTCCCTTTACAAGCACCTGTGAAAAACTATTAGGTTGATCTAAGCAACCACTATTTTGTATTGCTGTTCTGAGAGGCATGGATGGGACCAGCATTGGGAGAGTGTGCTGGTTCCTGTAGTGCTATTTGGAGGTCTCTGGGGTACCTTCAAGTGAGTCGGCTCTCAACTTAGATATATCTATGTATGTGCTGTTATTATGTGGCACAACAGTATGCAATTATATGACCCAAAGTGGGTGCCATTATCATGTAGCGTTATGGACGCCGGTACAAAGAAGCCTTGATGCGGCCCGGTGCTTAACCATGTATTTGCAAATATATGCAACAAAGATCTCTGAATATCTATTATCACGTAGTATTCAAGTCTGCTGGAGGGAACATTTTTTACTTTTTTTCTAGTCTAGAGTAAACCCCTCCCTTTACAAGCACCTGTGAAAAACTATTAGGTTGATCTGAGCAACCACCATATTACTACCTCATTTAAGTTTACAAGCCCATGGCAGGAGCAAGGAGAAGAAAGTCTGGCACACACACAGAATTATATAAACCATGGAATTTAACCCCGGACAAGTCACGATGGAAACACATCCCGGCAGTCAGGTGCGTCAGGGTGGGTGTCCTGTGCCCCTAGTTAAGGAAGAAAATGAGACTTATGTCTCTTTCTTCGACTCCATAGGGGGCACAGGGATGACACTGGGATGTCATAAAGCTGGCCCCTTTGGTGGGGGACGCTCCTGAGCTGCAGTGAGCACAGAACACCCTAAGGCGGCATCCGAGGATGCAAAAGTATCAAAGGTGTAAAAGCGGATGATAGTATGAGCAGACAACCATGTGGCAGCCTTACACAGCTGCTCAGAGGAAGCCCCACAACGCGCTTCCCAAGAAGTCCCCACTGACCAGGTGGAATGGGCTGTCACCACGTCAGGGGTAGGAAGGTTTGCCAAGGAGTAAGTCTGGTGAATGGTGAAGCAGAGCCAGTGGGCCAAGGTCTGCTTAGTAGCCGGCCAGCCCCTCTTATGAACGTCATATAAGATTAACAGAGAATCTAACTTGCGAATATCTTTGGTCCTTTTGACATAAAGCCAGGGAGCCCTTATCACATCCAAGGAAGCTTCTGGCTGAGAAGAATCCGAAGTCTGGAAAGCAGGTACCACAATTTCTTGATTTATGGGGAAGTGTGACACCACCTTGGGAAGGTAGCCCAGGCGCGTCTGCAGCACAGCCTCTGTATGGAAAATAAGGAACAGGGAGTGCAGGGACAGGGGGCACTGGAACTGCTATCCGGTCTACAAACTCCAACATTACCTGTGTTAACCTGGTTGCCCAACACTGCCATCTCCTAAGCCCCGGCTTTGTAGTCTCACCAGAGTGATGATGCAAGTAAGGGCGTAACTACCATAGGTGCAAGGGATGCAGCTGCTATGGGGCCCAGAGCTTAGGGTGGTACCTAGGGGTCTCTTACAAACATTTGCTATGGGGCATTCAAATATCTAATTACACCCATGCTGTGCTTCTCTCATCCTGGCTGACCTCTTGTTGTGATTACTCCTTACTCTAGTCAATAAGAAATGATAGAGTAGACTTATAAACTCTATTAGCTTTTAAATGTTGGTGACAGCACCACTAAATGTGTTTATATATTAAAATGATCTTCAGCTGCTAGTGCATGCAAATAGGAGATAGAATACAGGGGGAGATGTATCATCGGCGAAAATGCGGTAAATTTCCCGAAAATGCAGTTTTCGGGGGTTTTACCGCATTCCCCGTATGTATTAAGCAGCAGAATGCACTGCATTCTGCTGCTTCGTGTTGCTAGGTAATGCCACCTTCAGGTGGCTTTACCCAATAGAAGCCTATGGGCTTCTTAGTGCGATGCTCGGGGCTGGGAGGGATCCGAACGGATCCCTCCCATGAGCCCCTGCGGCCCACGTCCTTCTGCGCATGCGCAGCAGGACTTCTGGGTGTTAAACCCGGAAGTCCCTCTGCCCGGCAGCATCGCAAAGGATAGCTCTCATCGAGAGAGCTGTTCTTTGCGATATTCTTGGTACATACCGCGGTAATTAACCGCGGTATGTACGCAAAGTCGGGGGGGATGTACCGCATCGGCGATGTCGCCGATGATACATCTCCCCCACAGACTGTTCTAACCTGAATACCATCCTAACCCCTTGCCAACTGTACATTCTGTAATATTTATCATCACACACAGGATATGCTTTCTGGTATTAGATAATCAGTTGGTAACAAAAAAAATATATAAATCTATTCAATCTTTTACCTACTAGTGAGAAATATTTTATCGTATTATGTTCGATTTTTATTTTATTTTTTTGGTCTATATGATTTTATGTATCTTATTTTTTGATGCTGTATGATTTTATTTGTATCAATTTGATATTTAGCTGCATACTGACTGTCTGTTATAGTGAAAACTATTTATTATATTATATTTATTTAAACACGTTTGTCCAAAACAGAACAGAAATGTACCATAAAACTCATTGATAAATAAATTATTATTTTTTAAACCTTTTATGGTTATTCCTATGCTATAAATATCTGGTTATTAATTCTGAGTGTTTCAGTTCTATGTTATTAAACTGTGACATCCTTGTGGCTCCTCACAGATACATGCATATGTGCTCTCCCTAAATGAGTGAGCAGTCATGGATTTCCCACTTGGCAAATGAGGCAATGCCTATTGACTCCACTTGTTGGGGGCAACACAGCAGTCAACGAACACACCTGCAAAAGAACAGCTGATTATCACCCAGGGCACAAGGCCACATGGGTGGTCCTTGACCTACTGACCATTTGTGCTAGACTTACAGACTGTATTATAGCCTGAAGTTTTTTTAACATAGGGCCTGATTCAGAGCCGGATGCTATTTGCGAACGGTCGTTCAGAAAACGGGACTGGCTATTTAAATTAGCACTCGCTCTTTGCGGTCTGTTGACGCCTCTATGTCTGAGCGAGCGAATGAAACATGCGCTCGCTATTTTGTAAAGATGCCCCTTGGCCGTTCGCATCATACATCATCTCCACTAGTTATTAGATTAATCGAGTACATCAAAAGGCATCTGAACTACTCGCAGTGCTTGTGGCAGGTTTTACTTCCCGCAATCACTGCGAGCAGTTCAGGCTAAAAGACAACCAAGTGACGTGGTCGATGATGCTGCTTTGTTAATTATACACACCCATTAAACGCCCGTTTTGACCGTTTGGCACGCCTGCGTTCGGATCTCCACTCCCCGTTTTCAAGCACCTTCCCCTGTTACCACCCACAAACGCCTCATTCTGTCACTCAAATTAGCAGGCCCTCGCTGTTTTGCGACCGCACGATTTCCAACCGCAATGACTGGTTGGCGCATGTGCATTACGACCCATACGCATGCGCTGATGTGTGAACATCGCTCGGAGCGAGCGGCCGCTTACGAGCAGCTCTGAATCAGGCCCATACACACATATCAAAAAGACTGCCCATGAATTGTGAGTGAAGCACTATGCAGATATTAATTAAGGCGGTGGCCCTTGACCTACTGATGGCTAGTGTTAGACTTACACACTGTATAACGACCTGAAGTTTTTTGAACACACACACATTTTTTTAATTATCTTTTTTTATATTTATATTTATATATTTTTAATTGCTGTGAATTACTTATTGTAATGGTGGGCACCAGTGTGCACCAATGAATAAAGGATTAATGCTGAATTGTGGGCAGTGACAAAAAACACCAGTGTGCAGTGCCAGTTGTGCACCAAGGGTTAATGCTACAGTACTAAATTACAGCACCATTGTGACAATAGTAATAGAAGATGTTCCTACACTACAAAAATAAAAAAACAATGTTTTGCTAACTGCCTATTTAAAACTAGTTGTCCCAGTATTTACTCTAAGGGACCTGTGAGTGCCACTGCCCATCAGTGTTGCTTTGAAGTTTGAAGTTGAATTTGAACTTTGCAGCTCCTCTGTATCCTATACCTCTGGCAGACCTGTGACAAATGGCACCCAAATCACCGTGGGAGGGACTTATATCAGATGCAAAACACGCAAGATCTGATGCCAGGAAGATTATGTTTTGCCTCATTTGAAATCTGAAAATGGCAGGGAGATCTGAGTCCCAGCTCAGATCCACTCGGATCTAACCAAAAACATTTGGAGCACCTTGTACAAACTAGCTATGGTGTACTGAAGCTACCCACCCTCCAGTGTATACTCAAAAAGTGTTTAGCACAGACGGGAAACTTTGTGAGCAATTGGCATAGGAGGCTACTTTAAAATAATGTGGGAAAACTGATGTTTATCAAAATTAACTACAAATTCTATTAGGAATTTGTTACAACAAACAGAGACTGTAACAGTTGATTCCAGTGGGGATGAGCTATTGATGTGTGATGATGATATTAACAATAGTGATGAAGGTGACAATGAGGATGATGACATTTTCCAACTATAAGGATGATTAACACTCTTAGCCTTAAACCCATTCTCAGTTTGGTTTAACCAAACCAGTAAGATATTTTCTTTTTTTGGAGGGGCCCAAACAAACCAAGTACTTCAGACACGAATGTGGCAGCCCCTGACCCTGAAGTGATTGGTTTGTAAAATTGTGCATGCTCTTTTACTATACAACATGTGTGGGTGGGAGGGCTCAAGGACAATTCCATTGTGCACCACTTTTCATTATGGGATTTACTAAGATTGTGTGTGTGTGTGTGAGAGTGTTGACAGGCAGCCTATATTATTATTATGTACTTCAAAGATGGTTTTGGCCTGAAATTAAATTTATAATAATACAAAGCAAATTTTTGACTGCATATAGACAAGGTTACAAGTATCCATGCTATGAATATGCATAAATAACAGTATTATGGAAAATAAAGAAGCCAGTGGATTATGTCAGCCAAACTGAATTTATGGAAATGCTAATAGGCACCCTCTGGTAATAAGACACTCTTTTATATTCCCCCTAATTGAATATTATGAGTACAGATCATCTGAGTTGCTCATTTCAGCTTTTAGACCTTTAGTAGATTTTGAAGTATCAGCTCCAGCCTTTCAACTCTCTTCTAGAGGTAACAGAAGCAGCATATATTTTGTTCTGGACTACCACTTGTCACAGATGTTGGTGTTCTATATCTTATATCTGTATCATGTATTTGTATAATTTGTTTTGGTTTGATTGTGCCCATGATTTGCTGGTTAGAGAAGTTTGTTATTAACTTAAATAACGTACTAATTAATTATCACTTTCTATAATATCAATTTCTATTGGCCTGAGGTCTTTGATTTCATAATATATTATATATTCTATTGTACTAGGCTTTTACTTTAAGGCAATTTGGACTGATTCAGACCCGCTCGCAAGTGGGTCGATGGCCAGGCAGTGTGCATGCGTGGCGTGCGAACTGTGCATGCGCGAGCCCTGGAGCAAGCGAGAAATCACTCGCTCTGGCGCTCGCATCCAAAAGGGGTGGCTGTCGATGTTGATTGACAGCTCGCCCCATTTTGGAGGCGGTCAGGGGGTGGTGGCTGGCCAAATGGATGCGTTCCCAAAGGAACACCTGCCATTTGGGGGCGGCCCCACTGACATCACGAGTGATGTCAGTGGTGAGCTTCCGGCTCTATTAGAGCCAAAAGCTCACTGGGGCTTGTGGGAATGAGACCCTACCACAAGGGTTTTGTCACGAGCCCGATGGTTGCAATGGTCGCGACCATCACCTGGCCACTAGCAAAAGCTGTGGGTGGTCACCCACAGTTATGTGAGCAGCCAGGAGGCTGGTTAAAAAAAAAAAAGTGGCCACCCTGATTCAGAGCAAGCGCTCACTATTTGCGAGCGGCTCTGAATCAGGCCCTTAGTCCTTAAATAATGAAAACATGCTATAGGGTCATATAGTTTATTAAACTGCCATCCTGTCTACCACTGCTGTGCCACTATGTTTCACAGATGTGTTATATTCTTTTAAACTGCCATGTGTTTGTGTGCTGCTCGGTCTCTTAATTTAGCCAGCCAGCTTGCTACAGCCTTCGGTTGGAAACGACTGAAAGTGAATGTTAATTTTGTTAATAATACTGTAAGGAACAAAAATAGGTCTAAATTACGTGATTTTTGCTGCTTTTATAATTTTTGTTAAAGAGATCTAGATCCAAAACCAAAACACATTGATGATTTAGAACCAAAACTAAGTCACAGGGCTCTTTGATTTACTTTTATGGTTTGTTTATTTTTGTGCTGCTAATTAAACTAGCTGCGGATACTTGTATTAAGACCCTGGACTGGTGTACTATTACTTTGCTGCTGTATGACAAGTGCAACTGTTTACCACAGGAGACAGCACTCTTATCCTGATCTTCCCACAAAAGCTGAAGCTTGTTACACACTGACAATCAATTGATCAGCCAATATATCTGCTGCCCGTTATTCAGTGTGTACCCATGATATGTCTGTGAACAATGTCGTTCACAGACATATCGCATTGGCTGTGCTGCACAGCCGATGGACAGATATTTCTGCAGACATATCTGTCCATTGGCAAGTGTGTATGGGCGGTCTGCAGACCACCTGTACACATGCAGCGGCATCCGTGAGGAGGGGGTGGACATGTCCGCAACCCACCCCCTGCCCAGCAGGATCTGCCTCCTCCTAGACACTAAACACAGATGATGGTTGTTCAGTGTGTACGAACAGATCACTCAATCTGCAGATATCTCTGTTAAGTGTGTACCCAGCATAAAATGAAATGACAATGCCATTCACTGGTAAAGGAACTATCCATTTCTTCTTATCTGCATTGCAAAGTTCAATGAAATCCACAAACAACTCTTTAGTCTTACCTTGTTTTACAGTGTGCACTTTGTTTGGTTTATTAAATTATTAGCAGAGTGACCAGGGTTTGGACTAGACATGAGCGGGTTCGGATCTCAGAGAAACTTAGGGGATCAGAGTCAGATCCAAGTCAGCTCGGATTTTCCATCCTGACTCAGATCTCAAAACAAGGCAAAACATCATCATCCCACTATCAGATTCTCGCAGGTTTTGATTCTATAAAGGTCCTGCAATTGCCATCATATTTCATTCTGGCTGTGGAGAGTGAAGTGGGAGGGAGCTGTGCTGCGCTGCTGTTGTGCATTGTGACTTGTGAGGTTGTACTCTGAGCTGTGCTGTACTGATGTTGTGCATACATGTGGTTGTCCTGTCCATAGGGGCTGGCTGGCTTTAGTCCATAGGGACTGGCAGGCTGTTGTTCATAGGGGCTGGCTGGCTGTTTTGAGGTTGTCCTGTCCATAGGGACTGGCTGGATGTTGTCCATAGGGTCTGGCTGGCTGTTCTCCATATTAATCCATATAGGGTCTGGCTGGCTATTGTCCTGTCCATAGGGGCTGGCTGGCTGTAGTCCATAGGGGCTGGCTAGCTGTTCTGCTGTGTTGTCCAGGGGGTGCTCTGTCCATCAGGGGTGCTTTTCTTCACCCCCAGTGTAAAAAAACAAAACATTTTTTTTGTGTGTGTGTGTTAGCCACACAACCAGTGAAAAACTAAAAGCATTTTTTTTGTGTGTGTGTGGCTGTTTGCCACACCACCAGTGTGAAAATAAAAACTTTTTTTGTGTGTGCATGTTAGCCACACCACCAGTGAATAAATAAAACAATTTTTTGTGTGTGTGTGTTAGCCACACCACCAGTGTGAAAATAAAAAACAATTTTTTGTGTGTGCGTGTTAGCATGCCACCAGTGTGAAAATAAAAACAAATTTTTCAACCAAAATTGTTAAGATGGGTAAGACACCGGAACCAACTGTGTGCTCCGAAAAATCACAATCCCAGAGGAGAGTCCAAGTGCCATGTGTGAGCCTGAACTTTCTAATACTGCACTTGAAGAGGATACTCCTTCCACCATTTGCGTGCTCTCTGCAAATGTGGGGATGAGCAGCACAAGTCAACATGCTGACATAGAAATCGAGGATGCTTCTGTGGAATTGCACGAGGAGGATGAGGAGGATATTAATGTAGTTGGCGATAACAACAAGGATGATGAGGATGTTGATTATGACAATGATGTTGATGACGAGGATGTTTGTGTAAAAACTGTAAATCAGGCAACAGTTGTTGCCCATGGTGGGAAAAATCCCATTGTTGCCATGCCTGCGCAAAGGACCCAAAAAATCCACATCTCATGTGTGGAATAATTTCCACGCTGCAACGTTTCCTTTCAGTGTGCCTGGACTGGAGACAGGAGTGGAGGAGACCAGCCGCTGCACACTTCTGCTGGAGTGTGTGAGGAGGAGACAAGGCAGCTATCCAAGGAACAGGACAAGAAAAGGTCAGGTAAATTACTGTACAGTACCATATGGGGGGGACACATTATAGTTTTACTATAGGGAGGGTAGAGTCACATTACATTCTATACTATAGGGAGTTGAGAGGTACTTTATAGTCTATACTCTATACTATAGGGAGTGAGAGGCACATTACATTCTATTCTATAGGGAAGGGAGAGGCACATTATATTCTATACTATAGGGAGAGGGGATGCACATTTAGGTAAGGGAATCACTATTAACAGTTCTGTGTCATAGACACATTTTATGTGTCCTATTGCACCGGAGAGTCCTATTATATTTCAATTTGTACCCTAAGGCAAACATACCGACATTTATTTTCTGCTCCCTAGGAGATGACCGGAGTGCACACACTGCAGGCCACTTTGGGCAGATGTCGTTGAGTTTCTATGTCATTAGTCCCCGCTAAATGTCAAGTTTTCTTGTCATTTAGCCCCGCCTCTCCATACGGATCGCGATTCCTGACAATCATCTCCCCATCCTGCCCACTTCACTATGAAGTGGACGGGATACACGAGATCCAGATACTCTTACGGGGGTGCCTGGGGCTACCTGCAGATTTTGGGAGAGTAGGTAAGTATGCCCTAAGGGTTGGGGATATCCTTATATCTCCTTAGGCTGCAAGTAGAAGTTTCCCACCCATTCCCCATGAATCTGATATTATGGTATCAACATTCTGAATGTTGACATACTTTAATGACTACATACCATCCCATAAACTGGCATTCTCAAACGATTATAAAAACTATAAATAAGATAATTCTCAAATGTTCATTCAATCTGGAAAACAATTGCCACTAGTCACTGTTATTGGTACATATGTTGTTTTCTATATAGGTAATGTGGAAATTCCTTTATAAAATAGAAATCAAGCTATTTTCACACAATGCAAAAGTTTAAGGAAAAACCATGCAACTACATTAATAATTATTGTTACATGCTTATAGATTTCAGCATCTTGCCTTTAAATCCTGTTATTCCATTAGTGAAGCTGTGTGAAAAGGCCTAGTCATTTTTTTTCATTCATATAATGAATAATTTTGGTTATATATTTATAATACACCTTCCTAAACTATAAGCAGCTCAGCAATGTACCACTTGTATAGGGCTATATTTGCACCAAATGGTTTATAGATTAAATATATCTTTCTTTAAAATAGCTCATATTTATATTTGCAAAATAAATACAGACAAATAATAAACCCCACATTTGACATAATTGTGTTTTTATATAAAAATTAATTCATATAATGATTTGAATTTGTGGCATTAGTGGGTGCTTGTTAAGGTAATATTCTGTCACTATTATTAAGACTATGAGGATTTCTGTATTTGAATAGAGAGATACTAGATCTTGAGTTAACCAGGTGTAATAACATCTTAGCTGTCATGGCTTCAGTGATCAGCTGTGCAACTGGATGATAGCTGTCATACTTGCTTCCTTTTGCAAAGGATTGTTTAACAGTCAATTATTTTTTAAAACTGCTACTAGTATTCAAGGTCCCCTTCTGGGATGAAGATCCACCACCAGCAGCAGCAGCAGAACCAGGCCTAGCACTCAAAGATTCTACTGAGCAATCCTGGATAAGGGAGGACTCAGTTAGCCTTAGGAAATTGGATGCATGTCTGGGTGAATGTGTTGGCAGTGGAGATGGAAGGTGCTGGGATCTGGCTGATAGATGGTAGCTAACTGACGCTGAACTTGTTGTTGTTATTACTTTAGCAGAATTTTCAGATTTTGCAAAAAGTTATTCATGAATGCACTGCAAATGATGTAACAGGAAGGAGGTTTCTAGATGGTTAAAATCCCTACCTCATGCTACAGATGGCTTGACAACTCTTTTCAGGATTTGGGTAAAAATAATTCCACAAATAAGAGATGGATCTTTTCATTTATGCCCAGGCATGACAATGGCCTTTTTATTATCATGGGCAAAAACTGCTTCCACTGGTGCCTGACTTACACAAACAACATCCTCATCATCAACATCCTCATTAATTCTGTCAGCTACACAAATATCCCCTTCATCATGTTGCACTTCCTCAGTAGCATCCTCAATTTTTATGTCAGCATCTTACTCAACCCCACATTGGCAGAGGATGCAGAAAAGATGGAAGGATGCTTCTCTATGTGTCCTATACCAGAAAGGTCAGGCTCACACATAGCACTCGTGAACACCCTTCAGTGAATTACTATATGTATAGGCTGTGACTTTTTAAATTATATGTGGGGATTTAATTCTCCTATTTTTAGTTTGTTTGAAATTGTATATTATATATTCAATATTTGACTTATGTATGAATAAATATCTTTTTCCCTATTAATTGAATGCTACAAGCGCTGCTTATTTCTTTGAGATCCGCACCCTTAGCCTCTCGTAAGGGATTTGTGACATTTCTGAACACAGTTTGTTCTTCTGCTATAGTGCTTTTTTCAGCACTGATTTTCCTGTTTTTACGTTTTTGACATCTCTTCTAGGCTCTGAGTGGAAAGGTCTTCCATCTGACTGACAGCAGTTGCAAAACCACCACTCACAAATAAAGGTCAAGGTCTGAGACTTTCCTTGCCACTGCATGTAGTGTATAGCACGTTGGCAATTTTATGTTTTTCTGCAGGAAACTTTCCCTTTATTAGAGGTGATGTTTTTTCAGCAATGTAAAATATTTTTTTAACTTCAGATACCCTGACTTCAACCCTCTATGCCCTTGAGCACAGGCTTTAGATGATGTTGAAGAACTAGTATAGTCATGACTTGTGGCAGCAGCTGCAGCATTGATACTTGGTTGCTGTTCTATCAATTGATCGTCATGATCCATATCGATGCACTGTGCAGATACTAATTAAGCCAGTGGCCTTTGACCTACACCAAAAAGACTATGATTGTTTTTTTTATTAAAGCAACAACTGCCCACCAACTGCAAGTGAAACACTGTGCTGATATTAATTAAGCCGGTGGTCCTTGACCTACTGACCATTTGTGCTAGACTTACAGACTGTATTACAGCCTGAAGTTTTTTTAACATAGGGCCTGATTCAGAGCCGGATGCTATTTGCGAACGGTCGTTCAGAAAACGGGACTGGCTATTTAAATTAGCACTCGCTCTTTGCGGTCTGTTGACGCCTCTATGTCTGAGCGAGCGAATGAAACATGCGCTCGCTATTTTGTAAAGATGCCCCTTGGCCGTTCGCATCATACATCATCTCCACTAGTTATTAGATTAATCGAGTACATCAAAAGGCATCTGAACTACTCGCAGTGCTTGTGGCAGGTTTTACTTCCCGCAATCACTGCGAGCAGTTCAGGCTAAAAGACAACCAAGTGACGTGGTCGATGATGCTGCTTTGTTAATTATACACACCCATTAAACGCCCGTTTTGACCGTTTGGCACGCCTGCGTTCGGATCTCCACTCCCCGTTTTCAAGCACCTTCCCCTGTTACCACCCACAAACGCCTCATTCTGTCACTCAAATTAGCAGGCCCTCGCTGTTTTGCGACCGCACGATTTCCAACCGCAATGACTGGTTGGCGCATGTGCATTACGACCCATACGCATGCGCTGATGTGTGAACATCGCTCGGAGCGAGCGGCCGCTTACGAGCAGCTCTGAATCAGGCCCATACACACATATCAAAAAGACTGCCCATGAATTGTGAGTGAAGCACTATGCAGATATTAATTAAGGCGGTGGCCCTTGACCTACTGATGGCTAGTGTTAGACTTACACACTGTATAACGACCTGAAGTTTTTTGAACACACACACATTTTTTTAATTATCTTTTTTTATATTTATATTTATATATTTTTAATTGCTGTGAATTACTTATTGTAATGGTGGGCACCAGTGTGCACCAATGAATAAAGGATTAATGCTGAATTGTGGGCAGTGACAAAAAACACCAGTGTGCAGTGCCAGTTGTGCACCAAGGGTTAATGCTACAGTACTAAATTACAGCACCATTGTGACAATAGTAATAGAAGATGTTCCTACACTACAAAAATAAAAAAACAATGTTTTGCTAACTGCCTATTTAAAACTAGTTGTCCCAGTATTTACTCTAAGGGACCTGTGAGTGCCACTGCCCATCAGTGTTGCTTTGAAGTTTGAAGTTGAATTTGAACTTTGCAGCTCCTCTGTATCCTATACCTCTGGCAGACCTGTGACAAATGGCACCCAAATCACCGTGGGAGGGACTTATATCAGATGCAAAACACGCAAGATCTGATGCCAGGAAGATTATGTTTTGCCTCATTTGAAATCTGAAAATGGCAGGGAGATCTGAGTCCCAGCTCAGATCCACTCGGATCTAACCAAAAACATTTGGAGCACCTTGTACAAACTAGCTATGGTGTACTGAAGCTACCCACCCTCCAGTGTATACTCAAAAAGTGTTTAGCACAGACGGGAAACTTTGTGAGCAATTGGCATAGGAGGCTACTTTAAAATAATGTGGGAAAACTGATGTTTATCAAAATTAACTACAAATTCTATTAGGAATTTGTTACAACAAACAGAGACTGTAACAGTTGATTCCAGTGGGGATGAGCTATTGATGTGTGATGATGATATTAACAATAGTGATGAAGGTGACAATGAGGATGATGACATTTTCCAACTATAAGGATGATTAACACTCTTAGCCTTAAACCCATTCTCAGTTTGGTTTAACCAAACCAGTAAGATATTTTCTTTTTTTGGAGGGGCCCAAACAAACCAAGTACTTCAGACACGAATGTGGCAGCCCCTGACCCTGAAGTGATTGGTTTGTAAAATTGTGCATGCTCTTTTACTATACAACATGTGTGGGTGGGAGGGCTCAAGGACAATTCCATTGTGCACCACTTTTCATTATGGGATTTACTAAGATTGTGTGTGTGTGTGTGAGAGTGTTGACAGGCAGCCTATATTATTATTATGTACTTCAAAGATGGTTTTGGCCTGAAATTAAATTTATAATAATACAAAGCAAATTTTTGACTGCATATAGACAAGGTTACAAGTATCCATGCTATGAATATGCATAAATAACAGTATTATGGAAAATAAAGAAGCCAGTGGATTATGTCAGCCAAACTGAATTTATGGAAATGCTAATAGGCACCCTCTGGTAATAAGACACTCTTTTATATTCCCCCTAATTGAATATTATGAGTACAGATCATCTGAGTTGCTCATTTCAGCTTTTAGACCTTTAGTAGATTTTGAAGTATCAGCTCCAGCCTTTCAACTCTCTTCTAGAGGTAACAGAAGCAGCATATATTTTGTTCTGGACTACCACTTGTCACAGATGTTGGTGTTCTATATCTTATATCTGTATCATGTATTTGTATAATTTGTTTTGGTTTGATTGTGCCCATGATTTGCTGGTTAGAGAAGTTTGTTATTAACTTAAATAACGTACTAATTAATTATCACTTTCTATAATATCAATTTCTATTGGCCTGAGGTCTTTGATTTCATAATATATTATATATTCTATTGTACTAGGCTTTTACTTTAAGGCAATTTGGACTGATTCAGACCCGCTCGCAAGTGGGTCGATGGCCAGGCAGTGTGCATGCGTGGCGTGCGAACTGTGCATGCGCGAGCCCTGGAGCAAGCGAGAAATCACTCGCTCTGGCGCTCGCATCCAAAAGGGGTGGCTGTCGATGTTGATTGACAGCTCGCCCCATTTTGGAGGCGGTCAGGGGGTGGTGGCTGGCCAAATGGATGCGTTCCCAAAGGAACACCTGCCATTTGGGGGCGGCCCCACTGACATCACGAGTGATGTCAGTGGTGAGCTTCCGGCTCTATTAGAGCCAAAAGCTCACTGGGGCTTGTGGGAATGAGACCCTACCACAAGGGTTTTGTCACGAGCCCGATGGTTGCAATGGTCGCGACCATCACCTGGCCACTAGCAAAAGCTGTGGGTGGTCACCCACAGTTATGTGAGCAGCCAGGAGGCTGGTTAAAAAAAAAAAAGTGGCCACCCTGATTCAGAGCAAGCGCTCACTATTTGCGAGCGGCTCTGAATCAGGCCCTTAGTCCTTAAATAATGAAAACATGCTATAGGGTCATATAGTTTATTAAACTGCCATCCTGTCTACCACTGCTGTGCCACTATGTTTCACAGATGTGTTATATTCTTTTAAACTGCCATGTGTTTGTGTGCTGCTCGGTCTCTTAATTTAGCCAGCCAGCTTGCTACAGCCTTCGGTTGGAAACGACTGAAAGTGAATGTTAATTTTGTTAATAATACTGTAAGGAACAAAAATAGGTCTAAATTACGTGATTTTTGCTGCTTTTATAATTTTTGTTAAAGAGATCTAGATCCAAAACCAAAACACATTGATGATTTAGAACCAAAACTAAGTCACAGGGCTCTTTGATTTACTTTTATGGTTTGTTTATTTTTGTGCTGCTAATTAAACTAGCTGCGGATACTTGTATTAAGACCCTGGACTGGTGTACTATTACTTTGCTGCTGTATGACAAGTGCAACTGTTTACCACAGGAGACAGCACTCTTATCCTGATCTTCCCACAAAAGCTGAAGCTTGTTACACACTGACAATCAATTGATCAGCCAATATATCTGCTGCCCGTTATTCAGTGTGTACCCATGATATGTCTGTGAACAATGTCGTTCACAGACATATCGCATTGGCTGTGCTGCACAGCCGATGGACAGATATTTCTGCAGACATATCTGTCCATTGGCAAGTGTGTATGGGCGGTCTGCAGACCACCTGTACACATGCAGCGGCATCCGTGAGGAGGGGGTGGACATGTCCGCAACCCACCCCCTGCCCAGCAGGATCTGCCTCCTCCTAGACACTAAACACAGATGATGGTTGTTCAGTGTGTACAAACAGATCACTCAATCTGCAGATATCTCTGTTAAGTGTGTACCCAGCATAAAATGAAATGACAATGCCATTCACTGGTAAAGGAACTATCCATTTCTTCTTATCTGCATTGCAAAGTTCAATGAAATCCACAAACAACTCTTTAGTCTTACCTTGTTTTACAGTGTGCACTTTGTTTGGTTTATTAAATTATTAGCAGAGTGACCAGGGTTTGGACTAGACATGAGCGGGTTCGGATCTCAGAGAAACTTAGGGGATCAGAGTCAGATCCAAGTCAGCTCGGATTTTCCATCCTGACTCAGATCTCAAAACAAGGCAAAACATCATCATCCCACTATCAGATTCTCGCAGGTTTTGATTCTATAAAGGTCCTGCAATTGCCATCATATTTCATTCTGGCTGTGGAGAGTGAAGTGGGAGGGAGCTGTGCTGCGCTGCTGTTGTGCATTGTGACTTGTGAGGTTGTACTCTGAGCTGTGCTGTACTGATGTTGTGCATACATGTGGTTGTCCTGTCCATAGGGGCTGGCTGGCTTTAGTCCATAGGGACTGGCAGGCTGTTGTTCATAGGGGCTGGCTGGCTGTTTTGAGGTTGTCCTGTCCATAGGGACTGGCTGGATGTTGTCCATAGGGTCTGGCTGGCTGTTCTCCAT
The DNA here is from genome assembly GCA_031769625.1 of Taudactylus pleione. Taxonomy (NCBI): domain Eukaryota; kingdom Metazoa; phylum Chordata; class Amphibia; order Anura; family Myobatrachidae; genus Taudactylus; species Taudactylus pleione. Next base: position 16,123,860 of record JAUIMM010000115.1, on the reverse strand, counting down.
ATTAATCCATATAGGGTCTGGCTGGCTATTGTCCTGTCCATAGGGGCTGGCTGGCTGTAGTCCATAGGGGCTGGCTAGCTGTTCTGCTGTGTTGTCCAGGGGGTGCTCTGTCCATCAGGGGTGCTTTTCTTCACCCCCAGTGTAAAAAAACAAAACATTTTTTTTGTGTGTGTGTGTTAGCCACACAACCAGTGAAAAACTAAAAGCATTTTTTTTGTGTGTGTGTGGCTGTTTGCCACACCACCAGTGTGAAAATAAAAACTTTTTTTGTGTGTGCATGTTAGCCACACCACCAGTGAATAAATAAAACAATTTTTTGTGTGTGTGTGTTAGCCACACCACCAGTGTGAAAATAAAAAACAATTTTTTGTGTGTGCGTGTTAGCATGCCACCAGTGTGAAAATAAAAACAAATTTTTCAACCAAAATTGTTAAGATGGGTAAGACACCGGAACCAACTGTGTGCTCCGAAAAATCACAATCCCAGAGGAGAGTCCAAGTGCCATGTGTGAGCCTGAACTTTCTAATACTGCACTTGAAGAGGATACTCCTTCCACCATTTGCGTGCTCTCTGCAAATGTGGGGATGAGCAGCACAAGTCAACATGCTGACATAGAAATCGAGGATGCTTCTGTGGAATTGCACGAGGAGGATGAGGAGGATATTAATGTAGTTGGCGATAACAACAAGGATGATGAGGATGTTGATTATGACAATGATGTTGATGACGAGGATGTTTGTGTAAAAACTGTAAATCAGGCAACAGTTGTTGCCCATGGTGGGAAAAATCCCATTGTTGCCATGCCTGCGCAAAGGACCCAAAAAATCCACATCTCATGTGTGGAATAATTTCCACCCAAATCTGGACAATCTTTGCCAAGCCATTTGTAACCATTACCATGTAACAGTGAGTAGAGGTAAGGATCTTAACCATCTTGGAACCTCCTCCCTGTTACATCACTTGCAGTGCATTCATCAAACTGGAACGGGTATAGAAACGGGATAAAAAAACAAACAACCAAAAAACTGAACAACAATTAGTCCAGTGTCACCTAGCTGCTCCCTTCTATCTGGATCCAAGCGCCTGCAATCTCCGCCACAAACATCGGCATCATCATCAACATCCTCACTCGTGATCGGAAGTAGTCCTGCATCCAATATCATAAGGATTGACTCCTCTCTTATCTGTTGTTCCTCAGAAGGATTCTTGAGTGTTATGCCTGCTGCTGCTGCTGCTATGAGTGGATCTTCATCCCACAAGGGACCAAGAAGAAGACTACTTTTAGTAGTTCAAGTTCAACCAAACAATTGACTGTCACACAATCCTTTGCATTGGTGAACAAGTTTGACAGCAAACACCCAGTTGCACAGTGGATTACTGACGCTATAACAGCTATGCTGGTATTAGATGTGCATCCAGTATCTGACATTAATGCAGTGGGTTTTAGACAGTTAATGGAGGTCCTGTGTCCCCGCTACCATGTCCCTTCTAGATTCCACTTCTCTAGAAAAGCAATTCCCAATCTGTACAAGGACATTATAAAGAACCTTATAAATGTCCTCCAAAATGCCGTTGTGCCCACTGTCCACTTAACTACAGATATGTGGACAAGTGGGACAGGGCAAACTAAAGATTACATGACTGTGAAAGCCCACTGGGTAGGTTTAACAGTGCAAACAGCAGCAGCATCTAACAAATGCCAGCTCATTCAGAGGCAGGCTACTCTGTGTATCACCAGTTTCACTAAGAGGCATACCACTGAGAACCTCTTAGAAAAAGTCAGGGAAATCATTGCAAAATGGCTTACACCACTTGGACTCTCCTCAGGGTTTATGATTTCTGACAATGCCAGGAATATTGTGCGAGCATTACATGTGGGCAAATTCGAACACATCCCATGTTTTGCTCACACAATTAATTTGGTGGTGCAACATTTTTTAAAAAATGACAGAGGCATGCAGGAGATGCTCTCGGTGGCCCAAGAGATTTCTGGACATTTTCGACATTCAGCAACTGCGTGTCGAAGATTGCAGCACCAGCAAGAACTGTGGAATTTGCCCTGCCATCAGCTGAAGCAATAGGTAGCAACTAGGTGGAATTCTACCCTCTATATGCTTCAGCGGATGGAGAAGCAGAAAAAGGCCATCCAAAGCTACACTACAGCCTATGACATAGGGAGAGGAGTGGGAATGCATCTTAGTCAAGCTGTGCAAGGTTCTCAACCCCTTTGAACTTGCCACATGTGAAGTTAGTTCAGACACTGCCAGCTTGAGTCAGGTCATTCCTCCAATCAGACTTTTGCAAAAGCAGCTGGAGAAACTGAAGGAGGAGCTGAAACAGAGTGATTCTGCTAAGTATGTGGGACTTGTAGATCAAGCCCTTCATTCGCTTTGACAGGATCCAAGGGTCATCAATCTCTTGAAATCAGGTCACTATATTTTGGTGACCATACTTGATCCAAGGTTTAAGTCATACCTTGTGTCTTTCTATCCATTGGATATCAATCTGAAAAGATGCAAAGAGCTGGTGGTGGAAAAATTGTCAGCTGAAGCGAAATGTGACACGGCAGCATCTCCTCATTCATTTTCTACAGCTGCCAGGATAAAACTAAATTTTCCTAAGAGACCCACCAGTGGTGGTGATGCAGATCAGTCAGCAAAACCTCATGACATCAGGTTGGGTCTGAAAGAACTGGCTACAATGAGTGACATGTCTACCGTGACTTTGTCTGATAAGGTCACCATTCAGAGAATGGTGGATGATTATTTTAGGGATAGCATCCAAATAGGCATGTCACTCAGGGCCTGATTCAGAGCTTGACGCTCTGACCAGAGCGCTCACTCTGAATCAGGGCCCTCCTACATGAAAATGGAGTGGCCTTATGGACGCTCGCATAGCTGTGGGTTACCACCCACAGCTTATGCGAGCGTCTATGATGATGGTCACGATGGTCAAGACCGTCATGACCATCGGGCTTGCGATGGAGACCCTGAGGTAGGGTCTCACTGCCGCAAGCCCTGGAGTGATTTTGGCTCTATCAGAGCCAAAATCACTCCCACTGAAATCTTTAGTGATGTCAGTGGGGCCGGCTTCAGATGGTAGGCGTTCCCATGGGAACACCTCCATCTGGCAGACACGCCCCCGGCACGCCCACCAAAGGGGGCGTGTGGTCACTCAACATCGACAGCACTCCCCTTTGGTACGAGACCCGGAGCAACGGAGAGCCCGTCGCTAGCCGGGTCTCGCACACGCGCACGACGGAGCTCCCTCCGTCGTGCGCATGCGCAGTGGGGCAACATCGACCCGCTTGCGAGCGTCCTGCGCTCGCGAGCGGGTCTGAATGACCCCCTCAGTCCCTTTCACTACTGAAAAAGGCAATTTGGAGTCCCTTACACAAACTGGCTTTGCTGTACTTAAGTTGCTATAGCCAGTGTCTGCACCAACTATCAATTCTTCAGCCAGTGTCTGCACCAACTATCAATTCTTCAGCCAGTGGCTGCACCAATTATCAAGTATCAACTCTTCATACTTTAGCCAGTGGCTGCGCCAACTATCAATTCTTCAGCCAGTGGCTGCACCAATTATCAAGTATCAACTTTTGTTACTTCAGCCCGTGGCTGCACCAATTATCAAATATCAACTCTTCTTTCTTCAGCCAGTGGCTGCACCAATTATCAAGTATCAACTCTTCTTACTTCAGCCAGTATCTGCACCAACTATCAATTCTTCAGCCAGTGGCTGCACCAATTATCAAGTATCAACTCTTCTTACTTCAGCCAGTGGCTGCGCCAACTATCCACTATCAATTCTTCAATCCTCAAGGGGTACCCCAACCATCATCTTTACACAGTCCTCAACTCTATTTACCACTCAGTTTTGAGCCAGCTAGCTGGATGCAACCTTTTGGCCCTTAACTAGATGAAAAAAATCAATATTGTGAGCTGTGAGGTTGTCAAAATTGACTGGAAATGAGTGGAAATAAATGTTATTGAGGTTAATAATACTGTAGGAACAAAAACAGGCCCATTTTATGTGATTTTAGCTGTTTTTATGATTTTTTAAGAAAAAATACAGATCCTAAACCGAAAAACAAAACACGGAGGTGAGGTTTTGGCACAACCAATCCAGATCCAAAACCAGGGGAGATCTAGATCCAAAACCAAAACCAAAACACGAGGGTCGGTGCACATCTCTAGTTTGGACACTTGGGGGTAAATTTACTAAAGGTCGATTTGACATTTTGAGTGATTTGAGGTGCGATTTTCATTCGATTTTGCTTTTGGGTATTTACTAAAGACCAAATCGAATGTAAAATCGGACTTCAAATCAAATTTTTAGTCAAATCGGCCTCAAATCGACCATCGGAAAAACATTGGTACTTTTACATAGCCCAACACACAAAACCCTTATTTACTATCATTCGATTTGAAATTGACCTCAAAATTGGACTTCAAATCGAACTTCAAATCCCCAATAGAATAGACCTGCCTCATGCTTTCGATTTGAGCATGAGCAGGTTGGATTGACACAGATACATGCAGACATCAGTGAGATGCCTGCATGTATCTGACTGAATAAAGTAATTAAACAGTTAAAATTAAGAAAAAAATTGACGTGAGGTCCCCCCCCAAATCAGAACCAGCCCTGGACTGCTGAAACCCAAGTCTGGTTGACTAAGAACAGGGAAAAAATGACGTAGGGTCTCCCTGTACTCAGTACAACCAGCACTGGACGATGGGCTGGTTCTGGATTTACAGGGAAAAATTTGCGTATGGTCTCCCTGTAAATCAAAGAACCAGCCCTGGACCCTTTCTAATGGGGTACTGATGCCACAGCCAGGGGAGCCCTATCACTGGGCCCCCCAGCTGCAGCATCAGCCCTGACCACTAGTCAGCCCAGGCCAGGGATCCCTGGGGAGTGGGAGACCCCTTCAAAAAAAGGGGTCCCCCTCTCCAGGGCACCCTTAGCCTAGGCTGATAGCCCGGGGCTATCCCCACCACCCCTGGATGGTGGGTGGTGGGTTGATTGTGAGAGTTATGTGTAAAAATAGAAGTAATAAAACATTGTCTTTCCAGTAGAGCTGCAGGTCCCAGCAAGCCTCCCCCGCATGCTGGACTTGGAGAACCACAAGTACCAGCATGCAGGGCATTAAGGGCCCACTGGGACCTGTAGTTCACCTGTAAAGAAATGTTGAAAGAAACACACACACACACCTTATTCAGTATAACTTTAATACATACATACACACCTATATTACCTCCAGTGGTCCCCTTGTCCAGTAGACATCCATGGGTTAAAATAAAAAAATGAGAAACCCAACCATCGCATCAAGGAATAATTATTCTAACCAGAATGATTATTCCTTCCTGAATGAAGTGCACAGATGTGGCTTCCTCCTTTGAAGCTCCGTGTCTGTGCGTTCATTGGCTGAGAGAGGTCAGGCCCCACTTCTCAGCCAATGAACGGCTCCTCCATTGTACTCAATGGTGGGAGCCCCAGGGTTAAAGAGGGAGAATAGGAGAGGTCTAAGAATAGAATCTTGGGGAACACCTACTGTAAGAGGCTGTGGGGGGAAGAGGAGTCATGAGAGGAAACCGAGAAAGATCGGTCAGAGAGGTACAGATCTGCCCAGCTATTTTGTTGCTCGTGGTGTGAGTCGCGCCATGGACTTGTGGCGTGGCATGCAGGCCTCTGAGTCACGCCATGGACTTGTGGAATACCGTGGTATTCTTCAACGAAGGATATGCTACGGCATGTAATTCAGTGCTTAACCGCTGGGTGGCGAGTGCTCCACTTTTGTAATTGCATGTAATACAGTGCATAACCGCTGGGTGGTGAGTGCTCCACTGTTGTAATTTGTACTGAATGCCTTGTACTGAATGCCATACTGTTAAACTTACAGTAAATTGGATGGATATCACATTCACAGCATTTGCATGTACGCACAACCCATACTGTATTTTTAATGTCACATAATATACATATATATAGTACTGTACCGTACAGTGAGATCTTATAACAGGATGCAAATCACTGCACATACTGTATTGTACATATGGTACGGTGCAGTAACTGAATAGTAGAGAACTTGCCCGAGTTGTTGTCACGGTATAACTGATACTGTAGATTAATGAGATGCATGCACAGCTTTCACTGAGATGGGATGAATTACAGTATGACAATTTTTTTTTTTAAATTAAAAACAGCAGCGGGAGGAGTGCACAAGGATGAGGCCGCTCTGTGCGGTTCACTGTAGCTTTCGTGTGGGCTAGTGGTTAGGTGATCACTATGGTAGAATTATGGTCTCGGGTTCGATCCCTGGAAAAGAATATACTGTGCCGTATATTTTTATTTATTGTCACTGTCTGCTCTGGACACTATAGTGAAACTACTTTAGTAGTGTTGTACTGTACTGTAATACTGTAGTGTTGTTGTTTAAAAGGCTGCTTAAAAGTAAGACATTACAAACTGATTGTGTGTTTAAATAGTGCAAAACTTTCATCAATGTCTGCACTGTGGTGGCTGTCTGCTTCGAGGGGTTGCAATGGGATTTCATGTGCATGCCCAGTGGAGGGTTTACAATGGGATCTGTAGTGCCAAGAGAGGGCTCTGTATCACAAACTGAGCGCCCAAAATGCAAAATGCAAACATGCGGCAACGTAGATGCGGTCTCAGCCTTACGCACTATGGCTACGTCCCTTGGACTGTGTCTGAGAGTGGTTTCCGACTGTGACAGAGCACTCTGTGTTCAAAGCTGACTGCGTTTGAAGCGCAAAATAGCATTGCATCGCAAACTTATGACATTGGTGATGCTGCTCCAACCTTGCACACTAAGTACGGTAGTAGTGGGATCTGTATGAGAGAGAGCTCTCTATATTACACGGTTGGCGCTATGGTGGCTGTCAGCCATCTGCGATGGTTTAGAAATGGAGGGACGTACAATGGGATCTGTGGCGCCAAGCCATACGCCATGTAGCGCTATGCCATCACTGAGCATGCGCATTTGGCTGTATTACTGCAGTCGGTACAGTACTGTATGCTGTTGAATTTCCATCTCTGGCGTGCGCATGCCCAGTAGGAGGGTTGCGATTGGATTTCTGGCGCATGCCCAGTGGGGCCGAGAGTCATACACAGTGCATCAGGTCCCTTCCCCCAAAGCAAGCAAGAGCCTCACCTTACCATAATAAAGGAAGCTTTGTTAATCCATTTACTGTAAGCAGTCAGCTCTGCCCTAGTGTCCTGAAAAATGCTACGAATTGTGACCATTGCCAAGGACACCATCCCCCGTCTGCTAGGACAACTAGTGTGCCGCTATGAATGTGCCTGTACTGAATATTAAAAACTGACGGTGCCGTTGAATTTAGCACCACAGAATAGTGATTTTATAACTGCAGAAACTGCTAGTGAATCTACTGTCTAGAATGAGAGACAGGGCTGACGATGCTATGTATAGCATTACACCACAAACTTGTGACAATGTAGTGATAGTGATTTCATGACTTTAGAAACTTTTCAATCCTGTGATGCCCACACTACTTTGCCACTACGGTTATGACTACATTACAGTGCACCACAGACGCCTGCCGTAATGAGTGAATTAGTGTCGACGTGCGTCGTGCGTCATGCAATGTACGACGTGCGTCACTGGCTAGTGAAAATGGCTTCTATGAGGGCAAGACGCTACTCGTCCGGCGAGCTCTTTGTGTTGGTGAAGTGGCGGGACCAAACGTTCGCCACTAACCAAAGACAAAGAGCTCGCCTACAGAAGCGCGAGCACTGAAATATATTGCCTATATGGCGTTCGGCGCAGAGTTCGCTCACTGCAGCGCAGGTGGTCGGATTTGCTTAGGAGGGACAGGCCTTGTCTAGAGCGAATTCGGAGGCGAATAATTCGAAGTACAGCATTGCTGTATAATCACATGAATTACAGTATACTGTACAATAATGAATACAGTACAATGCACGACTCTGACATACTCTACATTACTGTACACTGCACTGTAGGGTGTTGGATACTACAGTATCTGACGATGACTGACAGTTGTTACCACATACTGACATGACTGGCAGACATTTGATTGACAGGCTGATTAAATCTACAGTACTGTACATTGACTAAAGGGTTACACACTATTGGTCGACATGGCTTGTTTGATTAATAAACCTACAGTAACAAAAGGCAAGTTGATTGATCCACCATTCTAATGTCTGTCGACCAAATCTGTGTTAACCTACAGTACTGTACACACTATTTTTCTGTGCTGGGCCTGCCCCCTTTAAGTCTGACATTATTACTGTACGTCATGGACAGATTCAGGGGTCTCCAATCAGCTCCCAACTGTCATCTCAAAGGCTGTGTTTGAAAAATGAAATTTGGGAGCTGATTGGCTGGTATCTTATCACTTCTCACTCTGTGCCCCATTTACAAATGAAGGGAAATACCAGGGGGAATTTTCGTTTGGTATCACTGTGATACAAACGAAAATTCCACTGGTACTGTATTTATTAATACCGTACTTACCCCTCCGGCGAGGTCTCGCAAAGTCCTCAGTGGGGTCCTCCGCTGGGTTCGGGCTCCAGTGTCATGCACATGTGCCATCTTGTACAGCTCGTGGGGTGGCGACAGTGCCACCCACATAGCCTATGTGTGACGTTGCACCACTTGGTCATACAGTACTTTACTGGACTGTATATTTTTTTATATACAGGACAGTACAGTACCATACTGTTTTATTTTGGGCTCAATGCCAGCTTCATAGACTACAGTACTTTTTGTACTACAGTATACTGTATTGGTTTGTATTTTAATCAATAGCTAATTCCCTAAGGCCATCTACAGTACTGTACCGTAATCCCTCTCCAATTTGGAATAGAGGTCTGAACTCTTGTTTTCAAATGCTCCTTAATGACGACATGTATTTTTACCCACAGGGTGAGAAGCCCCCCCTGCCCCGGCAGCGCCACCACCACCACCACCACCACCGGCAGCAGCCGGGCCCAGTAGGCTGAATTTTCGGAGTAAGTACAGTACACACTACTGTAGACTGTTCTCTTTCTCTCTCTCTCATTTGTGTGTTTGTTTTTGGTGTTATGGAGACTCTGGTCAAAATTTGTACAGTTTATTTGTTTAAAAATGGTTTTGAGGGAAACTGACAGTACAGTGTTCTTTTTCCACAGTCCTACCTCCACGACCACCAGCACCACCACCTTCTGCAGCCTCCTCAAATGACAGTGGTAATGATTACAACATTTACAGTATGGACACAATAGTGTCATGCTACTGCCTTTTTGATTTTTTGTATAATATTTTTTTTCTTATACTGTACACACGGACAGACTCGTCATTGATGAGGCTGCAGGAAGCCCCATGCCCTGTAAGTACAGTACACCACATTGTTTTCTACAGCACTGTATATCTCTCCTTTTCTTCCCTTGTCAGTCTCTCTCTACCTATGGTATCTCTTTCTCTCTCTCGCTTTATCCCTCTCTCTCTTTCTCAGTGTCTCTCTTTTCTGTACTAGTGTAATAGTAACATTATTTTTTTCAACAGTATCACCAAGTCAAGGGTACATTCCCGGGCCCAGTGGCCTCATCTGGCCGCGTAAGTACACTACACCACATTTTTTTCTACAGTACTGTATCTCTCTCTCCCTCTCTCCCCCTCCCTCTGTTTTTCTCTCTCTTTTTCTCTTTATCTCTTTCTCTTTATCTTTCTCTCTCTTTAATTTTCCTCTCTCTCTCTCTTTTTCGCTTTCTTTCCGTTTTTCTCTCTTTCTTTTTCTCTCTCTCTCCATGTCTCCCTGTTTCTCTCTCTCTCTCTCTCTTACATCTCCAACGTCTTCTCCTTACACAATAATTGTTTCTGTCCTTGTGTATTTTAGTTGAAGACATTGAAGTGCCTCAGCCCTCCCCAGGGCAAGAAGAGGACCCAGACTCCCCTCCCCAGCCAAGTGAGTACTGTATACAGTTTTATACTGTAGGACATTTTGTATTAATACTGTAATACAGTACAGTATATACTGTAGTAATGTTACAGTTGAGTATGTTTACCCTCTACTTTCCCACTGAGTACTGTACAATACTGTATTATTATTTTCTTTATGCAGAACACCTCCATATAGTGATAGTGGAGCTGGACAGCAGCAAATCCAGTAAACCTTTTTCTTTTTTTCTCTCTCTCTTTCTCTCTCCCTCTGTCTTTCTCTCTCGCCCTCTCCCCCTATCTCTCTCTCTTTCTCTCTCTCCCTGTCTCCCTCTGTTTCTCTCTCTCTCTCTTAAAACATCTCCAACGTCTTCTCTCTTTTCTGTAACATACTGTCATTTTTTTCAACAGCATCACCGAAACTCTGCCGCCGAAACTCTGCAATGCCATTGGACCACAAGGAAGTGCATTTTTCAAATACACCAATCAGCAGCCAGATTTTCTGCAGGAAGGAATTATTTTGTCTCTGGTAGCATAAAAGAGCATCTCAGACCGCACTAGCTATCCACACTGTGAATCTGCTACTTAACTGTACGGACTTGCTGCTCGGATTGTCTCATCAGCACGTATCAACAGTACGAACCCTTGAGATACTACTACTACTACCTGCAACGCTGCCTGACTTCTAAGTCGCTGTTGTTGCTGCTCATTACTGTGATCTACCTCTGCAACTCTGCCTGACTTCCGAGTCACCTTTGTTGCTGTACCCTTAGCTTCTACAGCTGTTTCCTACAGTATCAACTCTCTGGTACTGTAAGTACGGTAGCTTTCTATGTTAAGGTTCATGGTCATTTTTGCAGTTTGCTGTGTTAGACGCTGATTTGCGTAGCGAGGTTTCAATGCATATACGGTACCATTTTGTTTTGCTCGGCGGGCATTTTAGTTTCAGTCGCAATATTGCTGTTTATCGTCCCGCTGCCTCGGTATGCCCCGTCCTTCACCCATCCCCATAGAGGCATATTTGTGAATCGAGTAACTATCACACACACACACACACCGATCGTTCCTAGCCTCCCGTTGCCCCTCATAGTCTCCTGTGAGTGACCGTCCTGTCCCCGCCGCCATCTTGTTTTGCACGGCGGCCATTTTAGTTTCAGTCGCAATATTGCTATTTATCGTCCTGCTGCCTCGGTATGCCCCGTCCTTCACCCATCCCCATAGAGGCTTATTTGTGAATCGAGTAACTATCACACACACACCGATCGTTCCTAGCCTCCCGTTGCCCCTTATAGTCTCCTGTGAGTGACCGTCCTGTCCCCGCCGCCATCTTGTTTTGCTCGGCGGCCATCTTAGTTTCAGTCGCAATATTGCTGTGTTTATTGTCCTGTTTGTCTCCTTCATACGGTAGGTGCAGATTTGCATATTAAGGGGCATACTGTATGAAAGCTTGATGTGAGATTAAATTGGGAAATATATATCACTAATAAGCTCAAAACTATCATTTATTAAACACAGCCTGCAAAATGAAATTTACTAGCTGGTTATACCGTACAGTACAGTATATACTGGTGTACACATGTTACGGCTGATGTACAGTAAGAATGTAATAACCCCCCTGTGTTTAAGATACTGAACATTAAATTATGTACTGTATACTGTACTCAGTCTGTATACTCAGCAACAGTACTGTAACGTATTTCTCTTGTTCTTTAAACAGATTTTGTCGTCAAACATGGCAAAAATCAGCAAAGCCATCAGCAAGATAATTGCAAGCATGAAAAAAGAACACAAAACAACACGACAGATCCAGGCCTGGCTGAAAGAGTGTGGTGTTCTTGTTAGTTTACAGACTGTGTGCTATCATGCATTTGAGAGAACGCGGACCAGATATAGATTTCCTTCTAAATGCACATGGTAGGTACTTTACATCAACCTTTTTTTATTACAGTATACTGTATGTTGCTAGATTGCTACTGTATTGTGTTCCAATTTCAACACTAACTGTCCAATAATTGCTATATGCTCTGTATGTGTTCTACCGTAGGAGTGTCAAAAAGATTGTGCACAAATTGACTTGTGAGGATGAGCGTACAGCTTTACAAATTCAACGTATTCTAAAAGCAGAATGTGACCTGGACATCTCCTGTTCCAGCATCAAACGGATGCGTAAGGAACTGGGATGGACTTTTGGCCCTACAAGGTACTGTACATAAAATATATACAGTCAGGTCCATAAATATTGGGACATTGACAGAATTTTCATATTTTGGCCTCTATTCACCACCACAATGGTTTTGAAATTAAACAAACGAGATGTGATTTAACTGCAGACTTTCAGTTTTAATTTGAGGGTAATTACATCCAAATCAGGTGAACGGTGTAGGAATTACAACGGTTTCTATATGTGCCTCCCACTTTTTAAGGGGCCAAAAGTAATGAGACTATCAACTCAAAAGCTATTTCATGGACAGGTGTGGGCTATTCCCTCATTATTTCATTATCAATTAAGCAGGTAAAAGGTCTGGAGTTGATTCTAGGTGTGACATTTGCATTTGGAATCAGTTGCTGTCAACTCTCAATATGAGATCCAAAGAGCTGTCACTATCAGTGAAGCAAGCCATCATTAGGCTGAAAAATCAAAACAAACCCATCAGAGAGATAGCAAAAACATTAGGTGTGGCCAAATCAACTGTTTGGAACATTCTTAAAAAGAAAGAATTCACCGGAGAGCTCAGCAACACCAAAAGACCCGGAAGACCACGGAAAACAAATGTGGTGCATGACAAAAGAATTATTTCCCTGGTGAAGAAAAACCTCTTCACAACAGTTGGCCAAATCAAGAACACTCTCCAGGAGGTAGGTGTATATGTGTCAAAGTCAACAATCAAGAGAAGATTCACAAGTGAATATAGAGGGTTCACCACAAGATGCAAACCATTGGTGAGCCACAAAAACAGAAAGACCAGATTAGAGTTTGCCAAACAACATCTAACAAAGCCATTACAGTTCTGGAACAACATCCTATGGACAGATAAGACAAAGATCAACTTGAACCAGAGTGATGGGAAGAGAAGGAAAGGAACTGCTCATGATCCAAAACATACCACCTCATCAGTGAAGCATGGTGGTGGTAGTGTCATGTATGGCTGCCAATGGAACTGGTTCCCTTGTATTTATTGATGATGTGACTACTGACAAAAGCAGCAGAATTAATTCTGAAGTGTTTTGGGCAATATTATATGCTCATATTCAGTCAAATGCTTCAGAACTCATTGGACGGCGCTTCACAGTTCAGATGGACAATGACCCAAAGCATACTGCAAAATCAACCAAAGAGTTTTTTAAGGCTAAAAAGTGGAATGTTATGCAATGGCCAAATCAATCCCCTGACCTGAAGCCGATTGAGCATGCATTTCACTTGATGAAGACAAAACTGAAGGGAAAATGCCCCAAGAACAAGCAGGAACTGAAGGATCTGTGGGATCAAGCAGGATGAAGAACAAGAGCATCTCCGGTGAGAACCTGTGTGTCTGTCTTTTACTGTCTGTTTGTCTCTGCCTATCCTCCTTTCTTCAGGGCGTACAGTGGACCTTGCACTCCGATGCAAGGTAGAGTCTGCACCTGGTGTAGGTGAAACTCTGGATCTGAGGCCAAAAGTGCCAGTGATGATTTTAACTTAAAAGCCTAATCTTTTTGTGTACTGTAGTCCTCGGTGTAGTAGGGCGTATCGGTCGGCATTGTGGAAGGACTGTTCTCACGTCATCTCCTTCCTCCTACTGTATGTACTGTACAGTAGTCATGTCCGTGTCCAGCTTGGAATTCCAGGACATGCCAGCGGCGGAAGAAAGAAGCGGGGTACAGTAGAGGACTACGGGGTGGAAAGCTAAAGAAGTCCCCCCCCCTCTGTACAGCATGTTACTGTAGCTTAAATAAAAATTTTCATTAATTTATACAATTGGTGTTTGTACTGTATGTAATTCAGTCTTTAAGTGCGCCTGAGACCCAACACGTGCATCTGTCATTAAAAAGGTACAAAAAGCCAATAACACACAGATGCAGGGGTGTATCGTACTATTGGACCGGATTTCACTCACCAGGGGCGCGCCGGCCAATGGGGGTTGCCGCCCACAGTCATATACTGTACAGTATCCCTGTTGCCCATCACAGTGATTTCACAGCTGCCCGGCACTTACAGTAGAATACAGTACAGTAGACATATAGTACTGTATACACTGAGGGACGTTTTCAATTTAGGGGTGGTCTATTTACTTTTTTTAGCCGGTCTCGTCTTTTCACTCCAAGGGGTGTATTTACTGTACTAAGCAGTGTTAGGAGACAGAGTGAGAAGTGATAAAAAAGTGATAAGTTGTCAGTCAATCAGCTCCCAACTGTCATTTTTCAAACACAGCCTGTGAGATGACAGTTGGGAGAACATTGGTTGGCACTTTTTCACCCATTGGAGCAAAAACACGTGATTGGCTAAAAAAAGTTTTGCTGATTACGTCATTTTGCCAGGCGTAAAATTATCGCTGTATTCAATTTGAAAGCTTTTCCACCTACCGTAGGCGGGAAGTCAATGCAATGTACAGTAAGACAGTATGTGAAAAAGTTTCGCCTACTGTATGAATAGCAGGCGGAAAAAATTGGTGAATTGGGGTGCAATGTTGCGGGAAGCCTTCAACGTGCAGCCTTAAGACAGTCCCCTAAAGGGACTGTAAACTGCGTAACTTTAAAAAAAAAAAAAAGTCAGAACACACTAAAAATTCACTTTCATTTTGGGGCGGAAGAAAAAAAATTGGGGGGAAAAAGTGAAACTTGTAGGGGTAAATTTACTAAGATGGGAGTTCTATTTAAGAAGTTACTGTACTGTATGTTGCCCATAGCAACCAATCAGATTCTACTTCTCATTTATCTACAGTAGCACCTTCTAGAAGATACAGTAATACTTCTTAATAGCACTCCCATCTTAGTACATTTACCCCCTAATATATAAAATGTACTGAGTTTAGTAAGGGTTGGATAACAATACTGAACAAAAGTAGCAAAGACTTAAAAAAAAAAAAAAAGCGCTACATGGGTATACCGTAGATCTGGGCATGCGCCTGAGATACGATGACGTACAGTATTGTAGGAAACACTCAATCCAGGTGCAACCTTGGTATTGCAGGCGGCTGTAGTGTAATGGTAAATAATCAAACCAATATATTACGCTGCCTGTACAACCCTTTTGTGGGTTCGAAACTTGAAAGGTTACACTTTTTATTTTTTATTATTATTACACAGTCAAGGTTACACTTTTTTGTCATAAAGTACTGTGGCATAGAAATACCAGAATTTCTGGATAATGTATTAGTGAAGATTTAAAACAAAATAAAATTACCGTATACAGTATATACTTTAAAGGTCTCGAACCAGCGGGACAAGAAAATGGTAGATGCAGTAGGGCTAGGCATTAGCCCCCTAGACTCCTGCATCTACTGTACTGTAGTTCCTAGAGTCAGGGAATCACTACAATGTCTACCGTATAGTACTTACAACTACAGTTGTAAGTACCGTATAATACAGACAACTGGGCATGTGCAGTGCTATGAGACTCAATACACCACAGTGTAGCGCGCAACTAGCAATGCGGTATACTGTATGGCATACCGTATGGAGCAACAAACTACAGTACTGTAGCTGGGCACATCTACAGTACAATATATTGATTTTTGTAAGGGTTGGATAACAAGACTGAACTACAGTACTATAGTGAACATTAAAAAAATAAATTAAATTATCAAGGTCTCGAACATACAGTAAGGAGAGAAGTGTAAGCAAGACAGATCACCTAAGCCCTTGCTCACAAGTCTCTCCTAGTCCTCTACAGTACTTTATGTGACATCTACAGTACCATACGATGAAGTACTCAGGCGTCTGTAGCGTAGAGGTAAGAAATCAAACTTCTACATTGCAGACGTCTGTACAAACCGGTTCCGGGTTCAGAAGCTTAAACTTTTTTTTCATTATTATTAGACAGTCAAGGTTACACTTTTTATTTTTAATATTATTATTACACAGTCAGTGTAATAATAATATTAGCACACTTTCACTGTGTGTGAATCATGACCCGCTACTGTACAGTCTGATCTTCCATACTGTACGCCATGGTGTACATAGCCATAGCGCTACAAGGGTATGGCTATGGTGCAGCACCACTGGCAATGCATTGCAACCCCGCCACTGGGCACGCGCCAGAGATCCTATTTGTACCGTAACCCATCAGAACTGGCTATAAGTCACCACAACGCAAACTGTGCTGACATTGACGCAATTTTGCGGTTTAAATGCGGAGTCAGTTTGTACTATAGGGACCCCTCTCTTATACAGAGTCAACTATCAGTTACTGAACATATTAAATTACTAAAGTTTCCAAGTCTAGGACAGCATTGTCATTGACGCAAGTTTGCGCTCTACATCACAGTCAGTATGTAATAAACAGCCTTCCCTACAAACTACTGTTAGTCCACTACTTTAGCACTTTATGAAGTCATGAATTTACTATTGTGTATACTGTGCGGTAAGTCTCGGACAGTGCAGAATGGCACAAGTGTGAAAATTCAACAGTATTGTTAGCAATACAGACAACTGGGCATGAGCCATGGCATAGCGCTACTTAATATATGGCTTGGCTCCACTGGACATGCGGCACACATTCCATTGTGATTGAAACCCGACCACTGGGCATGCGCAGACATTGACGCAATTTTGCGGTTTAAACGCGCAGTCAGTTTGTTATACAGAAACCAGTCTCTTTAACAGGGCCCATTGCCACTTGATGGTCATAATAAATCACTATAATGTCCACGTTTATGTCAGCGCCGGCATTGACGCAAGTTTGAGTTCTAAGGTACAGTACTGTATGTACAATAATAAAAATCCTATTTTCGCTGTTTGACTCCCGAAGCACTGGGCAGGCATGCACTCCACATGTACTGTATTAAATACTGAATATTTTAAGTGAAGGTTTTAAAAATAAATTAAAAAAACATACTGTATTTTCAAGGTCTCTAACCCACGGAACAAGAAGAGGGGAGAAGCAGTGAGACTAAGCATTAGACCGCTAGGCCACACGCTTCACCCATTACTAGAGTTATGTAGTTTGTAAAGTCTAATGTCTAAGTCTGGGACAGTGCCGACAGTATTTACATTTGCGCAAACACAGTATGATTTCAACCGCACAGTCAGTGGGTAATACAGAGCTTAATGATTTCAAACTGGATTAGACATTCTTCTACCGCTTTATTATACCGTACATTCCTGATTCCATGTGGAAAACGCTGTAATACTGTATGGTGTACCGAATCACCGCTTCTGTCAAACAATCATCGGCGGTGATACAGTACATACCGTACGGTACATTGGAAATCACATGCATGCGCTATGTTGTTTAGGAAAAGTGACACCTGGTGGGCAAAATGTTGTATTACACGTAATGAAATCACACGCATGCGCTATGTAGTTTAGGAAAAGTGACACCTGGTGGGCAAAATGTTGTATTACACGTAATGAAATCAGACGCATGCGCTATGTAGTTTAGGAAAAGTGACATCTGGTGGGCAAAATGTTGTATTACACGTAATGACTTTTTTCATTACTAAACTTTCTTTGTGGCACGACTCATGGCGTGTTGTGTGGTGCGCCATGCGTGGCGAGAGATAACGTTGTGATGCCACATTATAGCTGGGCACATCAGTAGGAGGACAGCCAGGAGAGGGCAGTGTCACGTAGACCAAGGGAGTGAAGGATATGCAGCAGAAGAGGGTGGTCCACAGTGTCGAAAGCAGCAGATAGATCAAGGAGAATGAGCAGAGAATAGTGGCCTTTGGATGTGGCAGCAAACTTAATCAGCATACATGAGGCAGCATGGCACTTAACTCAGCTAACCTTTATAGAAACCCACACAAATGTATTGATAATTTGCAAGAATTATGGACATAATATGTGCTACAATGAAAGAAGTAATAATATTATTACATAAATCCCATCTTTTGTGAGGTGTAGTTCAGGACAATTGCATGTGCCTCTAGTGGCCCTGTTGGAAATGCCATACCTGTGAGCCGTATCCCCATTTTTGTCAAGCTAAGGGCTTGCCCATTGTTCTAGGAGCTGCTGGCACAGTGTATGTGCATGACACGCACACATAGCATTAGTGTCACAGTGTCTCCCCCATCCTCCCCTCCACCTTCAGGACACTGCAGCCCATGAGTGTGACAGTAGAACAGTGCCTGAAAGTGGGACTAACCTGCTGAAATTGGGACAGTTTGGATGTAAGTTATAATTAGAGATGAGTGGTTTCGGTTCTCAGAAAACCGAGCCCACCCGAATTTTGCAGATCCGAGTCGGATCCAAGCAGGCTCGGAGTTTCCCGCCTGACTCGAATCTCGAAATGAGGCAAAACCATAGAGTCAGAAATCTCACGGTTTGTGAGCTTACGTCTTTATAATCAATGTAGCATATGGGGACCACGTGGTGGATGCCATTTCACTCCGGCTGTGGAGACTGAACAGGGAGGGTGGGTAGTATAGGGCTGGGAGAGTGGTGCTGTGCTGTCTGCTGTGTCCTGTATTCTGGGTTGGTTCACTGCTGATCCATTCTTGGCTGGTGCTGCTGAGTGCTAATCCATTCTGGGCTGGTGCTCTGCTATCTGCTGTGTCCTGGGGTGCTGCAGTGCTGATCCATTCTGGGCTGGTGCTCTGCTGTCTGCTGTGTCCATCTGGGCTGGTGCAGAACACATGTTGGCTGGTGCTGCATCCATCTGGGCCCAAGTTCTGGACTCCCCCCCAAAAAATATATATTGTAAAAAAAATAAAAATAAAAGTGTCGTTTAGTGTAATATTTTTCTGTGCGTGTGTGTGTTAGGCTCAACTCCACAAGATCCAGCCAGCAACGCAACTTGCAACCTAGTGCTGCCACACTCCAGTCGTGATCAATCGCTGCTCTGGGCCCAAGTTCTGGAGCATAAATTTTTTTTAAATCAATTGTCTGTTTTTGATCTTTTACTGTCTATGTGTGTGTGTGTTAGGCTTAACTGCACAAGATTCAGCCAGCAACGCAAGTTGCACCCTAGTGCTGCCCGACTCCAGTCATGATCAATCTGTGCTCTGGGCTCAAGTCCTGGGGCTGAAAAAAAATAAAAATATATTGTCTTTTTTTGTGTGTGCGTGTCAGCCACACCTGTTTGTCACTGTCATCAGCGTAGGTGCGCAGGGGTGCTGTGCTCCTGTCTGTCGAGGGGCTGCTGCCCAAAATAATAAATAAACAATTTTTATTGTGTGCGTGTCAGCCACACCTGGCTGTCACTGTCATCAGCGTAGGTGCACAGAGGTGCTCTGCTGCTGTCTGTCAAGGGGCTGCTGCCCAAAATAATAAATAAATAATTTTTATTGTGTGCATGTCAGCTACACCTGGCTGTCACTGTCATCAGCGTAGGTGTGCAGGGGGTGCTGTGCTCCTGTCTGTCAAGGGGCTGCTGCCCAGAATAATAAATAAACAATTTTTATTGTGTGTGTGTCAGCCACACATGGCTGTCACTGTCATCGGCATAGGTGCGCAGGGGTGCTGTGCTCCTGTCTGTTGAGGGGCTGCTGCCCAAAATAATAAATAAACAATTTTTATTGTGTGCATGTTAGCCACACCTGTCATCGGCGTAGCTGCACAGGGGTGCTGTGCTGCTGTCTGTCAAGGAGCTGCATGACTATTGCAATGAAAACTTTTTTTTTTAAAGTTATTGGGTAACAAAAAGTTTTTTTTTTAATCTTAAACATAGCAGAAATTTTATCCTAACAGCTTATAAAGTTATATGCTCTGAAAAACTAAAGCCTATATTTATTTACAAACCTATATAGAGTAGACATCCTAAATTCTAAAACTGTTCTATTCAAGTGTGTTATAGTGTGTTTTAGTTTAAGTTTTACGTTGTGTCTGGAGATCATTTAGAAAGCAGAAAAAGAGCTCCACCATAAGTGGCAGATGACTAAACTCACACACAACGGTTTAATAGAAATAGATACATCACCAGATCAGATGTTTACCCTGGAGGATCTGTCTGATTCAACATGGTGCCCCCAAGACCAAGATTGTGAAAATTCTGCCAAAAGAGAGACTGACTCCATGGCTAAACATAAGAGTCACCTTCTAGATGTGAATTGTCTCATTTGCATGGGGAAAACCCAGTGGACAACATTGAAATCACCATTAAAAAGTCACAATAGAAGACTACAGTGTGGAGAATCTTTCTTCACAGTCAGGAGAGGCCTCAGAGAACATGAAAAAAGATGCTCTAGGTGCTGAACTTTAAGGGATTTATCCATCATGTTCTGCAGTGTGGAAAGGTTTAATTCACATGTTTTCTATAAAGCAGTTCAAAGTTGCAGCCTTCAAAGTGTCTGGCCATAACACCCACCTTTGCCAGGAATTACCAAAGATTATTACAAGAAAATGATTCATCTGTCCGGAATCTGTCTGGGAATTCATGGATCATATTTGGCCTGAATGCACTAAGACATCCAGTGATTCTGTCACTGTGTTCTGTAGCCCACTTTATTCCTACCTTAATTGCAAACTGAAATACAGAATAGTAAGCACAGACAACATGGAGGGCTGTTATTCTGCTGTCTGCATGCCAACCAATACCTCCCAGACTACACCCACTGGGGGGACCAGGTCTTGATAATGACCATCCCCATCTGTTGCTAGGCCTTCATCTTCCAAACCATCCATCCTGGACTTCCTGTCCAAAAAGGGTGAGCAGGGTACAGAAAGAGGAGCTAGATGTCCCCGATGACATTTTTTTTCATCTATAATAGATGATGTGGAGAGATAAGAGCTTCAGATGTTGGAACATGGGCTCCCACCTATTTGGCTTCCCTCCAGAGAACAGAGCTCTGTTCCTCAGGAAGTGTCTATGCCTGAACTGATAGGTAGGTGGTCTCTGTCTGTTGGTAAACACCCTTCAGGAGATGGCAAACCAAAATAACAACAACTATAATAATAAATTAATAATAATGTGTCCACTGATAAATTATAATGATAACCAGTCTGATCCCTTAACAGCAACATACCCCATATGGCCAACTCATAACATGACACCCAGTTTGCAGTCTCCTCTTCCTTATGACACTAATCCAGTCGCCATGGTTGATCAATCAGCCATGTGTGGTCCACCCAATTTTTGGTCTTCTACATTCTAACATCATATTCACATATCTAAGAAGTGGACAGTGGGAACAATAGCAATTTGAAGGCCACTAACTAACTCTGTTTTTTTTTATGTCCCTGTACAGGTTGGGAAATTCCTTTACAGAAGGTTTGCAAAGGATTATTTAAGTCAATTGTTTTTGGAAGCACTCTTCATGGTCCCCATCTGGGATGAAAATCCACTCCTAGCCACAGAAGCAGGCACACGATTCTCAAGAAAGACACATCGTAAGGCCTTAAATCAGGGGTAGCCAACCTTGGTCCTCAAGAGCTCACGTTTTCCAGATGACCGAGCTGGTGCACAGGTGTATTCATTACTCACCAAAACATTTAGAAAGATCCACAGGTGGAGTTAATTATTATAGTTTTGATTCTGTCAGGAGACCTGGAAAACATGCACTGTTGGTAGCTCTCAAGGACGAGGGTTGGCTACCTCTGCCCTTAAATCATAGATATTACACTTGTCCACATATCTGTGCTAGTTAAGTGGCACTTTGAGGCCACTAACTATGTTTTTTTTATGTCCCTGTACAGGTTGGGAAATGCCTTTATAGAAGGTTTGCAAAGCACTCTTCCTGGTCCCCTTCTGGGATGAGAAAATCAACTCCCAGCAGCAGCAGCCATGCTCTAGGATTCTTCTGTGGCAAGGACTGATATAAATGTACTGTATCACATTTTTTTTGTAAACGCCTCCTCCCCTCCCCTTCTCACTCATACATTTTCTTTGGAATCAAAAAACAAAATTGAATTTACTATCAATCAACCCTTCTTGTCCCTGCCCTACCTTCAACTACATACATACTCCAACTCCCTCAGGCCTCTCTTGAATAATAAAAGTGTTTCCTGATGTGCCATGTTTGAAGTTGAACTGCAATGTGTTTGTGCTGCAGCTTACTGTAGCTTAGTCAGTCAGCTATCTTGGTGCAAATTTTGGGCCTATACTAGATGAACAAATCAATATTGTGAGCTGTGAGGTGGTCAAAATTGACTGGAAATGAGTGGAAATAAATGCTATTGAGGTTATTAATACTGTAGGAACAAAAACGGCCCATTTTATGTTGTTTTAGCTGATTTTTTTTTATTTTTTAAGAAAAAATGCAGATCCAAAACCAAAACACGAAAACAAAACTCGAAGGAGAGGTTTTGGCAAGACCAATACAGATCCAAGACCAGGGGAGATCCAGATCCAAAATCTAAACCAAAACACAGGGGTCGGCGCACATCTCTAGTTATAATAGCATATATTCACCAGACTAATCCAGATGTCATAGAAACTATGACAAAAATAATTGCCATTTTATTAATTCTTTCAACTTATGTAAATTTGTCCATTGAAATAATGCAATAATAAAATAGCATTGCAAATGCTCGAATAAGGTAAAAACAAAAATATACTCTTCATACGCAATACAGCATAGCAGCAAACAAAGTGACCTATGTAGACGTCCTAACCAAAATATGAAACCAGTGAAAAAATATAAAATTATTAAGAAGGCAATTTTGCAATAGCAAGTTTACCCCACATATGTAGAATAAACATTAATATAATGTACTCAGCAAACACAAGGCAGCATGTCAAGCAACCCAGTAAATGCATTAACAGTTTTTGGACAATTTGAAAGCATTATGTGTGCGGGATGCCGACTGTCTAAATACCGGCACCGGAATCCTGACAGCATCGGGATCCCAGCTACAGTATCCTGACTGCCGGCATCCCAAAGGTAAGTATCGGGGGTTAGGTTTAGGGTTAGGCACTAAGGGGAGGGTTAGGCACTAGGGGGAGGTTTAGGCACTAAGGGGGGGTTAGGTTTAGGCACTGGGAAGGGAGCGCTAGGGTGCGGGGAGGGGGAGGTTAGGTTTCAGTACAAGGGAGGGTCATTAGGGTAGTGGTTAGGATTAGTGGTAGTATACTTACCTACTGGTGTCGGGATTCTGACTGTCAGGATGCCGCTGTCGGTTTTCAGACTGGTGGTATCCCGACCATCGGGAACCTGTGCCAAACCCGAACACAGGCAGCAATCAAAGAAGCAATAATACTTTCATTATTGTATGTTGCACATGCATGAATAAGAAATACAAAAAATTGTATTCTGCATACGCAATACATCATGCCACACA
Organism: Taudactylus pleione; assembly: GCA_031769625.1. Classification (NCBI taxonomy): domain Eukaryota; kingdom Metazoa; phylum Chordata; class Amphibia; order Anura; family Myobatrachidae; genus Taudactylus; species Taudactylus pleione. The sequence continues at coordinate 16,100,582 of JAUIMM010000115.1, read as the reverse complement.
AACAAACCTTACTATGTATACATCCTGACAAAAATATTAACCTAGGGGAAAATAAAGAAAACCATTGGGAATTTTACAATAGCAAGTTATCCCACCTACACATATAGGATTTAAATTAACGTATTGTGCATACGTGAAGTTGCTTGTCATGCACAATAAATCCTGTAGACATCCTGTAATTTTGGAGAAAAAAACACATAGCTCTCGGCACTAGTTATGAACTAGATAATTAACATGGAATCTTCTTTTAGTGGTATGCAAGCAATGTCAAGATAAACACACACTACTATGAAATCATCACTTAATATCACTGCCAGCTGTGCTTAGCCTGAAATGCAGATCAAGCAATTAAACACAACTTTTAGAAATTCTTTGACAAGGACTAATTGTGAAAAAAAATTACAAATTAAAAAAAGTGGTTGCTTCAATGACTTTCAGGATAATCCCTGACCATGATACAGTATTATTAACCAACTGTACATGGTCTTTGAGATTTTCCAGAAAGACATCACATTTAGGGGAAGATGTACTAAACCTTGGCGATAGATAAAGTGGAGAGAGATAATGTACCAACCAATCAGCTCTTAACTGTCAATTTTCAAGCACAGCCTGTAAAGTGACAGTTAGGAGATGATTGGTTGGTACTTTATCTCTCTCCACTTTATCTCTCTCCACGGCTTAGTACTATCGAAGCTGGATTATTGGCTGAGACAAGATCAGTTTAAAATTGAATCGCAGCGACACCATCTTGCGACTGGCCGCAAGACGCCATTTTGCAAATGGCTGCCTAAGCGCCATTTTAGATAAACTCACACTTCAGTACATGTGGCAATATTACTATTAGCATCATGCGATTGCACCTGTGACCATCGCCATAAGTTACGGCGATTCACCAAAAGCCCATTTCATGACTTTACGTAGTTTGGGTGCTCTGGATAAAGTGTATATTATTATAATTCCCCTAAAGTATATATTGCATTAGTTAAACAGAGCAAATGGCTACGTGACAACTAGCCTGTGTAGACAAGCTTCCTGGATATAATGTCTGCTCTCACTCCAGGTGGCCCTGCTCGAATACACACCTTACATTAGCAGGCTTCCTGCAATAAAATACCTTCAAAGCCAAGAGTCTTATCTTAGGTTTTGGGTCTTGTAGCTGTGCTAATTTGCATTTACACAAGAGCCTGGGAGAACAAAGGACTTTACTTTTGAGCCTGGGAAGGGTGGGGGCTGCTGAGAGAGGGGGGCGTGTGGAACTATAAGGCTCAGCATTCCACACTGCTAAGTGTTCACTTAGTTTAAGTGAGATTTAAGTGCACCATTTCTCATACACACATTAATACGCACAATTGCGCTGGTAACTAATCGCATATTAGCGAATGTATAAGATCCTATATGAAAATGCTGTTCATTAGCTTTATGCGCACACATCTGCTCCAAGTAACTAGCGTCTTTATATCAAACCCCGCATACTCACACATTACATATCCACATACAAGGTTCCATAAGCTTTAAGGGATAAGTTCGTTCATTTAGTATAAATGCTGTGAAATAAAGATTATTTGGTAACTAAGGTTTTATACATGCTATGTTAGCCGTGTTTGGTTTTGTACTGATGCGTACTCTTTCAACAGAATTCCGGTATTATCGGTGTGGAGATTGCATCATGCATTCTCAACTTATGGACTGCAGAGACTTCAAGCAACAAAATGTATATTAAATGAACAACTGTTAGGATGTTGCATGGGGTGGGAAACCAAAGACCCTCAGTTGTTGGAGGCTGGGTTGTGTCTATTTGAATCAGCCTGTTAAATGCTCTGTAACAGATGCATCCCCTTTGAGTTCCAATGGCATCAGCAACAAACTTCTCTATTGTGTTGTCCATTTCTGGGGGGTATAAATATGTGTGCTCCAACACTGGGTCTTAGTCTTCTTGCTGAATGCTGACTGACGAGGAGTTTCTTGCTGATGCCTAACATCTGGACCAGAGAGCGCTGCATATGTATAATTGTACTTGGGTCTGTATAATCTCTTTGCACTTAGATCATATGAGGATCATAGCGTGTAACTGCTGTACTTTTACTTGAATAATACTTTGTGCTTTGGAACCACAGATTCTAGGTCTGAAGTCTTTATTTACTGTATGACTGTGTACGCAAAATAGCGTCATCCTTAGAGGTTTATAGGTAGGATATTAGAAGGTATAGGCAGGGGTATATAGAGGTTCAAATATAGATTCCTTAGTACAGTACATCTCAAATTTTCTGGATAAATTATTAGAATTACATGAACCTTTACTACAAGATAACTAAGAAAAAAAAAGGAAAAAACATAAATGGAAGTAACTGTTTGGGACTAGGATCTTAAGGTGCGTATCCACTAGCAGACTGTGAAACGATTGAACGATTATGACAGTGTTTTCATGTAGTCGTTTCACAGTCTGTGCTGTGCCAATGCTGAACGATCAGTCGTTCAGTGTAGGCACCCTCCCTCATCCCCAAACATGGCCAATCTGTCATTATCGGCAGATTGACCAGGATGTTCGGGCAATGATAGATGTCAAAAATGACCAGCGGGAGTGCGCATCGCTGGTCATTTTCTAAATTAAACCGCCTGATTTGTGCCCGATTACCAAATGATTGAATAACGATGTCGTTATCGTTCAATCACCCTGTTTAATCGGGTAGTGGATACCCGCCTTTAGACTGGAATGGTATTGAAATACCGACGGCTCTTTAGCCGCCGGTTCAAATACCACCTCCGGAAGCCCGACAGCAGGAGATTCGACCTGACTAGGTAAGTAATCTAAGCCTACCCTGCCCCCCCCCCCTCTACCCACCCTTAGTGGTGCCTAAATCTAACCTTCCCGGGGGTAGCCTAACCCTAACTTCCACCCAGGGGTGCCTAACCCTAACTCCTTTCCCGCATGCTAACACTAACACTCCCAAGGGGTGCCTAACCCTAAGTTCCCCCAAGAGTGCCTAATCCTAACTGCCCCCATCCCCGGCTTACCTTCATACTTACCCACCATCTGGAAGTTCGGGATTCTGGAAGTCGGAATGCCGACGCCATTATACTGATGTCCATTGGGATATCGGCATTAAGTCTGCGCGGCGGGATTGTGGTGTCGATATTTTGACTGCTGGCACCCTGTCCGCCGGCATGACTGCATCCCCTTTAGACCTGTACTGGCTTGCAATGTGACATTTACAGTTCTGGCAAGAGACAGAATAATTAATGTTATGGGGTATATTTACTAAAGTGCGGGTTTATATAAGTGGATATGTTGCCCATAGCAACCAATCACCAGCTGGTCTGCAGTTTTAGGTGATACCCGTGGCTCACCCACTCAGAGCCGGCCCTAGCCCATTTGGTGCCCTAGGCAAAATTTTGACTGGTGCCCCCTAACAACTTCTCATACCGAGCTGAACAGCCCCTCAGGAAAAAAACAGGTGGCCCTCCTCAGTAGGTGCTGTCGACGTAGACATCCCTCTCCCACCTAGAGATAGCTAATATAGCTAAAGGACCTACAGCATAATCTTATGCTGCTGCTGCTCAGGGGCAGATTGGGATGGAAAACCAGCCCTGGAAATTTCTGGAAGCAGCCCTAATGGGGGCGGGTCTGTGGAGTCTGTGGAGGGAGTGGGATACTCCCTTCTCTATCCGCTTCGCCGCGTGTAGTCTTCCCGGCGTCTGTGGTTCCGGGGTCCTCTCGTTACGTACTGACAAGGTGAGTTGAAAAAGACACACACATGATGAAACGTGTTGGTGTATTCACATTCTGCCATAACTGACGTCACAGTATGTGACGAGAGGACCCTAGAACCACAGACGCTGTGAAGACTACACGCGGCGAAGCTGATATGCCGGGAGATGGGTTCATAGTCCCACTACCACAACGAATGTAAGATACCAGGGAAAGACAGCACCAAAGCGGAGCAACGCAAAACACAGCTCTTGCCTCCAGGTGACTCAGCATGCAGATTCACTACACAGCGGGAGGGAGATTATGAAGCCACCAGAGATAGGGATAGGTAGGGAGAGGGATGAGTTTGTTTGCTTCTACCACTGCCGCTCTAATCAGCATTGAACATTTTATCAGTATTGGTGGACATTTTTTAAGTTTAAATATATTTTATATTTTTTTCTGACTTTTATACACCTAATTATTCAATGTACCAAAAAGAACTATAAACATGTTGCTGTAAATATATGTATTGACTACTTTGGGTTCCAAACATTAATTTCAATATTTTAATATTTATAAATATCAATGTGCATGATTATATAAGTAACAAACACCTGCAATATATATCATCCCATCACCTAAATCATTATACAGTATATAGTATATGAGGACCCCTAAATTATATAATAATGAGGTGTCATATATGTTTGTTACTTATATAAAATATACACATTGACATTTATGTAGGTTGCACTTGCACATGTACTGTACATGTCACCTAAATAATTATTACATGTTGAAGTGCAGCCTACATAAATGCATGGTATTTTATGTATACACATAAAACCCCTTCAATATTCACAGGACCCCTGCATACAAACAGTATGCATCCCAGTCATATACATAAGATGTGTCTGACAGTGTCACACGTACTGTAAGTGCCACTGCCAGAAGCGTCCGCCCCTCCTCCTGCCATTACTGGCTTGGCCCCTGAGTCTGTGTATGTGCCTGCATTCCATGGCCTGGAGGTGCTGGAGTCCGGCCCTAGCTGGGGGCGGAGCCGTGAGGTGTGACTCACGACTTCCGCAAAGGCCCATGGGAGGAGCAGCTGCAGCTGGGCATGCGCAGCAGCCCTCCCACGACCATTTTGGAAAGGGGAAGACAAGCCTCAGGCAGCTGCTGGACCGGAGCTGATCTCCGATCTTGATAGCTGCGGTGCAATACGGCCAGCCTGGCACAGGGGGACAATGGACCAGCCCAGCACAGGGGGACATGGGACCAGCTCATCGGACCAGGCCGCAGCGGCATCTTCAGCAGGGGGGGGAGAACCCCTAGGCATTCCAGTCGCCCCTAGGCATTGGCTTATTGTGCCTATGCCTAGGGCCGGCTCTGCACACACTTGTGCAGAGCTTCAGGCAGTGACCATAGGTATCGGTCCATATGGGGGGATCCCACGCATTATTATTTTTTTACATTTATCTAGCTGCTCCAAGTCTGGGGGCTCTCACAGGCATCTGATGATCTGACTTTTAGCAGCTGCTGGCTTTCTGCAGTGGCTGCAGTGGCGTAACTAGGGCAGGGCGAGCGGGGTGCGTGCCCTGGGCGCCGTTGGACCGGCAGTGCGGAGGGGGCGCCGCCGGCCATGGTACCGGCCCGCCCGCCCTAGTTAGCCAGTGTAGCGCCAACCGCAATGAGTGCGGTCAGCACTGCACATTTACACAGGACCAGCGCTAGGCTTCCAGCGCCGGTCCTGTGCTTCACACCTGAGCCCGTTCCCTCCCCCTGAGCACTTGCCCAATAGCGCTAGGAGGCGGGCTCAGGCTGTGCATAACACACGCATCGCCGCCAGTGCTGGCGGCAATGCGTGTGTTAAACAGCAGCCAATGAGAGTCAGATAGACTCTCATTGACTGCTGCAGCACCCACTGCAAGAGCCGGACTTCCGTCCGGCTCCTGTAGTGGGTAATGGGACTGACGTCATGACGTCTGTCCCATAATGCTGAGTGCGCCAGCCCGGACGGGAGCGGCATCGCGAGCAGGACCAGGAGCAGAGATTCAGGTAAGTATATTTATATATATATATATATTTTTTAACCTATCTGCACAACAGGGGAGGGGGGTGGCTACTACTGGGGGGACCTCTACTGGGGGAGGGGTGGCTACTACTGGGGGCGCCATTGGAAGGACCTCTACTGGGGGGGCTACTCTACTGGGGACTACTACTTGGGGGGGGAACTACCACTGGGGGCATTATGAAAGGGGCCTACTACTAGAGGCACTGCACTCGGGGGACCACTACTGGGGGCAATAATAGGAAGGGCCACTACAGGGGGCACTGGATAGGGGGGATCACTACAGGGTGCCTGCATAAGGGGACCACTATTGGGAAAACTGCATGGGGGGGACTACTGCTGGGGGCACTATATAAAGGGCACTGCATAGGGGGGGGACTACTACTGGGGGCACCATATAAAGGGCACTGCATAAGGGGATACCGCTACTGGGCGCACTGCATTGTGGGGACTGCTACTGGGGGCACTGCATAAGGGGAAACACTACGTGGGGCACTGCATTTGGGGGGCCACTACTGGGGGTACTGAGTAAGGGGAACTAATTGGGGGCTGTATAAGGGGGACCACTACTGGGGATACTGTATAAGGGGCACTACTATGGGCCTGCATAAGAGGGACCACAACTGCACACTGGGGGTACTGTATAAGGGGTACTACTGGGGTTAAGGTGCATATGGATAGGAATGTTCAGCTTGAAAATAAAGGGGTGTGTCATGTTGACACGCCCCATTTTTAAGTGACCACGCCTATTTTTTTCCCCGCGCGCCTAAGGCGTGCGCCCATCTCGGGGTGTTGGGGGGGGCTCCCTTTTCAAATTCGCCCTGGGCTCCAAATACCCTAGTTATGCCACTGAGTGGCTGTGTTATATTTTGACCCTCTCAAAATATAGACAATCAAAATGTCGAAATGAAATACATAAACATGCTTATATGTTCAATGTCGACATTTTGATTTACTCAGTGTCGACATACAAAATATAGATATGCTTGTATTATTAATGTCGAAATTTTGACTATGTTTGTATTGTTAATTGTTATATGTCCAAAATGTCGACAGTCAAAATGTTGACATGTCTATATTTTGACTGCATGGTAAACCACTGTATGTGCACTTAACAATATTGTGACTGGCACCTTCTAACTGCAATACTAACTTGATATTAACTGAATGTATGTCTATCAATGCCATTCTTTGTGTTTAAATAGATGTCCATTAGTAATGACAGTCGCTATGTTTTTATTTTTTTGGTAGCGAAAATTTCATTTTTTGCGACAAAAATGTAATAGGCTATAAATAGTATAGACTTTGTCCTAAATGTAAAATGCTATGGTTTGTTATAATTTTTTATTTTAATATTTTCTTTACAGGCAGCAGTGGGACCTTAATGTCCGGGCATGCTGATTCTTCTTGTTCCACAAGTTCCATCATGCTGGGGGCAGGGCTGCTGGAACTTGTAGCCAGGGCCGGTTCTATGATTACGCAAGGTACGTGGCCACGTAGAGCGCCACATAGTGAAGGGCGCCGCGGCCTTGCGATTAATTAATTGACTTACCACTAGCCGGCACCCAGCATCGTTGAGGCTGACCACGGGCAGACTGTGTCACTGTGAAACAGCTGCACCGCGGTTCCAATGGGCGGCCGTCCGATGGCTTGTATGCAGTGACGTCATGACGTCATGCTGCAAGCAAGGTCGCAAACAGGGCTGGCGGGAGGAGATTGGCAGCTGTAGCCCGCCTTTCAGAAGGATCGTGTTCCTACTGCAGAGCAGGCTGAGACCGCCGTCCGGACTGCCAGTGACGCGGAGGGGGAGCTGTGCAGCCAGGTCGGCCCTTTAATTACGCAGGGCACATTGAGGGGAAGTAGCCGCAGGGTGCAGGCAGTCTTCAGCTGCTCTCTTCATGCCGGGGGACAGGTAAAGGATGCACCCGGCCCCCTACTGCTCAAATTGTGTTTACTTTATAACACAAAACAAATATGCAAGGAAGGACACACACTCCGTTTGTCTGCTCGATATGAGACAGGCTCCGGATCCGAGTCCTGGATGGGGGAAGTGAGAATCTCCCTCTGTTCTGTGTAGCAGCAGATTTAGATTAACCCCTGCATTGCTGGAACTGGCCACTGTAGATACTGTATGTATCTACAGTGGCCAGTTCCATCAATGCAGGGGTTAATCTGCTGCTACATTATCTACAGTGGCCAGTTCCAGCAATGCAGGGGTTAAACTGCTGCTACACGGAACAGTGGAGACACTGAGGCAGATTCTCACCTCCCCCATCCAGGTCTGGGCACATGCAGAGATGTGAGTTGCCTGGTTGTCACTAGTCTCCACAAGATACTATTCTGCCTCTGGAAACAGCAAGAATGTAATGTAATGCTCTCCTGGAAGGAGTAAGTAAGCAACTGCTTTTAACTTCATTGTCTCAATAGTGGCCTCCAATACACTGGGGAATGGGGAGGCACAGCATGCATGCACAGTCACTAGCAGGAATACCTCCATTATACACAAACCCCCTCTTCCCAGCCTGTCACCACCTGCAGAACAGCAACAGGTACCTGGAGCCTTCTCCCTGCAGTTTCAGCCCTATTCCTGATATGCACTCTCACTCTGATTCCTACTTCCCCTGACCACCTGCATGACATCACTCAGAGAGCTACTGATTGGCTGTGACCAGTGTCAGTATGGCTGAGGGGTATCCTACATATTACAACTTGCATGCAGCTAAAAGCTCCTACACCACCACCCTGACACCTCTATACCCACCACTACCGCTTTGTGCTACCTTGCTGACCCCTCCATGCCCACCTCTACCTCTCTGCACTATCCCCCTTGCCCCTTCATACTCTCCTCTCTCTGCCCTACCACCCTGACCATACTTACCTACCTTTAAAAATCTCTTCCCTGGAGAAGCCCGGGTAAGAGAAACAACAGGGGGCCGATGGGGGCGGGGCCTAATGATTCGCGCCATTAAGCCCCGCCCCCTCGCGAGTGGGTAAAATTTACATAGGGGGCGGGGCCAAATGCTGTGATTCATGCAGAATCACATCTAACGCCCCGCCCCCTTCACGGAGACCCGTGATCACCGTGGGTATTCTCCTCATCCTGCCCACTTCACTAGGAAGTGGGCAGAATGCGGGAGAAATGCCTACCCTTCCGGGGGTGCGGGGGGTTACCCGAAAAATCGGGAGCCTCCCGCGAAAACCGGGAGGGTAGGCATGTATGCCCTGACCCTTCCATACTGTACCTACTACTAGGTATCTGCACTACTCCCTGAATTCTCCATGCCCACCCCTCCATATTGTACCTGTCACTATGTACCCGCACTTCACCCTGAATCAGGCTCTATCTATCTAATCTTAACCTGGGGGGGAGGGGAGGGAGTAGGCAGAATTTCACCTAGGGTACTGAGAAACCTTGCATCGGCCCTGACTGTGTGTGAGAGTGAATGGGTGACTGTGTGTGTGTGTGAATGGGTGACTGTGTGTGTGTGTGAATGAGTGACTGTGTGTGAATGGGTTACTGTGTGTGAGAGCGAATGGGTGACTGTGTGTGAGAGCGAATGGGTGACTGTGTGTGAATGGGTGACTGTGTGTGAGAGCGAATGGATGACTGTGTGAGAGAATGGATGACTGTGTGTGAGAGAGAGAATGGGTGACTGTGTGTGAGAGCGAATGGGTGACTGTGTGAGAGCGAATGGGTGACTGTGTGTGAGAGAGAGAATGGGTGACTGTGTGTGTGTGTGTGTGTGTATGGGTGACTTTGTGTGTGAGAGAGAGAATGGGTGACTGTGTATGAGCGAGAATGGGTGACTGTGTGAGTGAGAGAGAATGAGTGAATGTGTGTGAGAGAGAGAATGGGGGACTGTGTATGAGCGAGAATGGGTGACTGTGTGTGAGAGAGAGAATGGGTGACTGTGTGTGAGAGCGAATGGATGACTGTGTGTGAGAGCGAATGGGTGACTGTGTGTGAGAGAGAATGGGTGACTGTGTGAGAAAGAGAATGGGTGACTGTGTGTGTGTGTGTGTGAAGGGGTGACTTTGTGTGTGAGAGAGAATGGGTGATTGTGTATGAGAGAGAATGGGTGACTGTGTGTGAGAGAGAATGGGTGACTGTGTGTGAGAGCGAATGGGTGACTGTGTGTGAGAGCGAATGGGTGACTGTGTGTGAGAGCGAATGGGTGACTGTGTGTGAGAGAGAGAATGGGTGACTGTGTGTGAGAGAGAGAATGGGTGACTGTGTGTGTGTGTGTGTGAATGGGTGACTTTGTGTGTGAGAGAGAGAATGGGTGACTGTGTGTGAGCGAGAATGGGTGACTGTGTGAGTGAGAGAGAATGAGTGAATGTGTGTGAGAGAGAGAATGGGGGACTGTGTATGAGCGAGAATGGGTGACTTTGTGTGTGAGAGCGAATGGGTGACTGTGTGTGAGCGAATGGGTGACTGTGTGTGAGAGAGAGAATGGGTGACTGTGTGTGAGAGCGAATGGATGACTGTGTGTGAGAGCGAATGGGTGACTGTGTGTGAGAGAGAGAATGGGTGACTGTGTGAGAGAGAGAATGGGTGACTGTGTGTGTGTGTGTGAATGGGTGACTGTGTGTGAGAGAGAAAATGGGTGACTGTGTATGAGCGAGAATGGGTGACTGTGTGTGAGAGACAATGGGTGACTGCTGTGGGTATGTTAAGACAACGTCTGACTGGTGTGTGTGACAATGGGTGACTTCTATACACCTTCATAGTAGCCATATCTATCCTCAGTAAAAAAAAGAAAAGGCGGGTAGCTGCTTTTTTAAATAATTGCCGTGCGCATGCGCGCCACATCTATGCACTGGAGAAGGGGTCTGGGGGCATGCCCAGTAGCTCCCGGAGTGCTGGGCATGCATCCAGTGTGACAAAATTGGGGTTTGGCTCATGGGTATGGCTTTTTCCATGAGACCACGGCTCCTTAATTTTTTCTGGCACGGGCAACAATATGCCTGGGGGCGCCAAAAAATATATTTGCTTACCAAAAAATTTGGGCTAGGGCCGGCCCTGCTTGTAGCCCACCAGTAAAGAACAAACTTATTAACCCTTTCTTTACTATAACGCTTGCACCCACCACCCAGGGGTACGGGTTAGAGTCCTGGTTTTTCAGCTTACGTCTGGTTGTCTTTCAAGAGCTGTGACCCCATCTTTTGGGGGATCCCATATTTCCGAGGGATTCTAGCTCTGGGCTGACCAGTTTGGGGCTGGATATCGGTATGGCAGGAGGATATCATGCTGTTTGTCTCCCTGCTATAGTGTTACCAGAAGGCCCCATGCTATTTTGCTGCTCCTGGCCTCTCACAGGCTTTCAGCAGCTGTCGGCTTCCCCCTGCCCGTTGCTCCATCACCGCCGGCCCGGCGAGCAGCTGAACAAAATAAGTATTTTTTTTTTTAAAGAAGAGACAGAGCCTGGGCTGGCTGTAGGGGGAGCTGCTGCGTGCAAGCTCCTCCCAGTCAGTTCCCATAGCGGCACCATGACCAGAGTGGATGAGAGCGCTTATAGCCGGGACACTGTTTGTGTCCAGTACTGCCAGCGCTGACGAGTCCTGGAGCCGCACAACGTAGGTGGGGGTGCCGGGGGGGGGAGGATTATGTTTAATAAATTATGGCAGATCACTGCTGCATGTACTTGCGGGGGAAGGTAAGGCAGTGGGGGCTTTCGGAGGATAATATTTAATAAATGATGTCAGACGAGTGCTGCATTTGCTTTTGGGGGGGGGGGGGATAATGATGCCAGAGGACTGCTGCATTTGTGGGGGGCGGGGGGGAAGGATGATTATATTTAATAAATGATGCCAGAAGACTGCTGTATTTGTGGGGAGGGGGAGGATAATATTTAATAAATTATGCCAGAGAGAGGACTGCTGTATTTGGGGGGGGGGGGATAATATTTAATGATGCCAGAGTACTGCTTTTGGCTCTGCATTCGTGTTTGTTAGGTGAGCGCTGCGGTGTGTGTATGAGTATGTCGGTCAGTGTGTGTATGAGTGTGTCGGTCAGTGTGTGTATGAGTATGTCGGTCAGTGTGTGTGTGTATGAGTGTGTCGGTCAGTGTGTGTGTATGAGTGTGTTGGTCAGTGTGTGTGTGTGTGTGTATGAGTGTGTCGGTCAGTGTGGGTGTGTGTGTGTATGAGTGTGTCGGTCAGTGTGTGTGTGTATGAGTGTGTCAGTCAGTGTGTGTGTATATGAGTGTGTCGGTCAGTGTGTGTGTGTGTATAAGTGTGTCGGTCAGAGTGTGTGTGTATGAGTGTGTCAGTCAGTGTGTGTGTGTGAGTGTATCTGTCAGTTACGTTTAGTTCAAATGTTGAAATTGCACTGGTAGTTTAAATTTTGTTCGTACATACAGTTACACATTGTGCATAAGCAAGTTTTACGCCTTGTTATTTATATTATTTATTGTTATTATTGTTTACTTGAACTACACAATAAAGTGAATGTTGCAGGCTTATTCTGGTTAGACTTTTTTGTCATTGGTTCTATAACCATTTATTTGGAAACCCCCCTTTCAAAATCCTGCATTTGCCACTGGGCTTTTAGTAGTGGCTATGTTATTTTCTTATGACCGTCAACATTTGAATGTTGTAATTTTCACCCGTCGACATTTTGGTTGTCGACCTTATGACTGTCAAATTTATTTATTTATTGTCATCACGTTGACTCTCTACATGGCAATCTTTACACTGACTGCAGATGCCGTCAACACATTTTCACCTGCAACCCGTTGGGAAGCAGCAGTTTACAAAAGCCGATGCTTCATGAATAAAGCCCAATAGGTTTTTTGCACTGTAAATAGTTGTGCAGGACGCAGCATGCCATTACACCAATGGTTTTTTTTCCATTCAAAGAATAATGGCGGTATAAAAAAATCCAAATTAGTTACTTAATATACATTCTCCACCTTTCACATTGCTCTAGATTAGGGGTGGGCAATAAGCGACCCCCCAGCTGTGGTAGAACTACGCATCCCAGCATGCCCTACCACAGTTTTGCTATATGGCAATGCTAAAACTGTTGCAAAGACTGCTGGGATTTGTAATTCAACAACAGCTGGAGGGCCACTAATTGCCCACCCCTGCTCTAGATAATCTATAATTGAATATTCTATTTTCTGGTGTGAGTGATTTTTGGGTGTAGTGTTTTCATAACAAACAAATAATAAATAATTCATCAGCCACAAACGCAAAATTGAGTCCTAATTTATTTTGATCACATGATGGCAAATTAATTACATTAATTGTAAGCTTGTCATAGAAGGGTGTCTGTTCCCATGTACCACCATCAGGCACGTTTCTAGTTTTCCCAATGTCCACACGTATGATTTCATAGCTTGCATTGACTGTGGCAATGAGAATGATACTGAGGAATACCTTATAATTATAGAAATAAAAACCAGTGTTAGAGAGTATCATTATACGGACATGTTTCCCATCAATGGATTTGCCACATTTTGAGAAATTACACAGGAAGCCTAGCATTTCTAACTATATGTAGCTACTGTAATTCTCAGTATAAACTAGGGATGTGCGCCGACCCCGTGTTTTGGTTTTGGATCTGTATCTCCTTGTGTTTTGGATATGGATTTGGTTTTGCCAAAACTGCCCCTTGTGTATTTTGGTTTTGGTTTTGACTTTGGATCTGTATTTCTTTTTAAAAAATTGGTCAAATCTGCTAAAATCACATAATTTGTTTTTTTTTTTTAATACCTACAGTATTATTAACCTCAATAACATTTATTTCCACTCGTTTCCAGTCAATTTTGTTCACCTCACAGTTCACAATATTGTTTTCATCCAGTTTAGACCCAAAATTTGCACCAAGCTAGCTGGCTGACTAAGCTAAGCAGCAGTAGTGGGTGGCACAAACACGTCACAGGTCAACTTCCAACATGGCACATCAGGAAACAAATGTCTTTAATATTCAAGAGGCCTGAGGGAGTTGGAGTATGTAGTTGAAGGCAGGGACAGGAAGGGTTGATTGGTAGTAAATTTAATTTCATTTTTTGATTCTGAAGCAAATTTATGCGGGAGGAGGGGAGAGCATGGGTGAACAATATGTCCCATGTTTTGCCCACAAAATCAACTTGGTGGTTCAGAATATTTTTTTAAAATTAAAGGGGCATGCAGGAGATTCTGTCTGTGCCCATACACATTTTGTTAAGGACTAAGAGTTAGTCTTGGTTAGACCTGGCGAAAACAGTCTAGAGGGCTGATTTGCATGAACTGGTGGTAGCCGAAAGGCTAGAGGTGAGAGCCAACCTTTGGGTGTTGGAGCAGCCTTGAGGGCTGGTAGCGGCCTGAGGGCCGGGAGCAAGATGCAGCCTTTGGGTTGGTGGAGCAGCCTTGAGGGCTAGTTTGCCTTGACTGGCAGTGGCCTGAGGGCCTGGAGCAAGATGATGAGTCTTAGATGAAAGACGTAGCGCTGCTACCAATGTCGCCGGGATGACACTGGCAACAGTGTGCGGGTTTGCGCACAAAGAACGTTGAGTAGCTACCAGTGCTTGCCGGGATGACACTGGTGATGGTGCGCTGGTTTGTGCACTGGGGACGCTGAGTATTCACCAGTGCCGCCAATATGACACTGGCGATGGTGCGCTGGCCTGCGCACTGGGGACGCTGAGTAGCTACCAGTGCCGCCAGGATGACACTGGCAATGATGCACAGGATAGGCCACCTGGAATGCTGAGTTGTGGCCTATGTTGCTGGATTGACACAAGCCACCAGGATAGACTGGTGCTTCAGGAGGAGGAAGCACACCGTGCGGCCTAGATGACACAAATGAGACAAGCAGGTGGAATGCAGACTGCGCCGCCTGGATGGTACAAATAGCAGCAAACAAACACAGCAAAACTGGCACAGGAACTCGACTGAGAATCAGGAGACTAGAACAACCTGAATTCTGAGCAACCCTATCACCCACATGGAGTGCAAGGCTGGCTGTACATTTAACAGATACAAAGTCCAATCAGAGGAAGCCTAGCAAACCTCCTTAATGACAGACCAGTGTGCAGCTGGCCTGTGCACACTGACAAATAAATTAGTGAGCAGCAGTTAATTACTGAGCACCTGTGATCAGTACACAGGATTAAATGCAGTGTCAAAAATGATCTGCTAGCCGCAGATCCTTACACATTTCTGGACATTTTTGGCATTCAGCAACCGCATGTCAAAGATTGCAGCAACAGTGGCAGTTCAACTTCCAACATGGCACATCAAGAAACAAATGTTTTTATTATTCAAGAGGCCTAAGGGAGTTGGAGTATGTATGTAGTTGTAGGCAGGGAAAGAAAGACTTGATTAGTAGTAAATGTAAATTAATTTTTTAATTCTGATGCAAATTTATGAGGGAGGAGGGGAGGCATTTACAAAAAATATTTTACTAATTCACATCAGTCCTTGCCCTAGAAGAATCCTTGAGCGCTATGCCTACTGCTGCTGCTGGGAGTGGATTTTCATCCCAGAAGGGTAACGGGAAGACTACTAGTAGTGCTTTAAAAACTATTGAATATTAAACAATCCTTTGCAAAGATTCCACTTCACTAGAAAAGCAATTCCCCACTGTATAGGGACATTATAAAAAACTTAATTAGTGGCCTCCAAAATGCCATTGTACCCACTGTCCACTTAATCCCAGATATGTGGACAAGCTGAACAGAGCAAATGCAAGATTTAAGGTTTAAGTCTTACGTTGTATCTTTCTTGAGAATCCTTGAGCACTATGCCTGCTGCTGCTGGGAGTGGATTTTCATCCCATCAAGGGATGAAGACATTGTGTCTTTCTTCCCAATGAACACAGATCTGAAGATATGCAAAGAGCTGTTGGTAAGCAAATTGTCAGCTCAAGTGGCACATGATGCGGTGGTGGCTTCTTCAGTTTCTCCAGCAAGTGCATTTGCCGAGAAAAAACTAAACTTACCCAAAAAAAACCACTGGTGAGGCTGATGTGCCCAGGCTTGACAATGAGCTTTTCCTTATTATGGGCAACAACTGTTTCATCCACTGGTGCCTAATTTACACAAACAACATCCTCAGCAACAACATCTTTATCATCACCATTCTCATCATCACCATCCTCATCATCACCATCCTCATCATCACCATCCTCATCATCAACATTCTTATTAGCATCAGCTGCACAAATAACGTGCTCATCCTTGTGCACTTCCACAGAAGCATCCTCGATTTCTATGTCAGCATGTTCACTTGTGCTTACATCATCGTAGGAGGCAGAACCACCAGTCATAAATAAAGTCCAAGGCCTTAGCCTTTCCTTGCCACTTCATGTGGTGAAACTGGCATATTGCCAATTTTATGTCTCTGCAGCTAACTTTCCCTTTGATGTTTTTTTCTTTACCTGTGTAAAAGATTGGTTCTTGATTTTAGATGCCCTGACTTAAGCTCTGTATGCCCTTGGGCATTGACTTTAGTAGATGATGTAGATGGACTAGTATTGTCATGACTGGTGGCACTGGCAGCAGCTCCAGCACTAGTATGTGGTTCCTGCTCTCCTCTCAAGTCTCAACTGATCATTCTCCATATCAATAAACACAAATTAAATTGGGTACAGCACACTCGTCAATTTGTACCAATTTTAATTATTACACTATAGTATAAATGACCTACAGTGTCAAAGTGTGCTGCCAATTATAGTGTCACAAGATTATTTTTGAATAAGAATAACACACTGCGCTGCCATTTACAGTGTCACAAGATGAATTATTTTTGAATAAGAATAATACACTGCACTACCACTTACAGTGTCACAAGATTAATTATTTATGAATAAGAATAACACACTGCGCTACCACTTATAGTGTCACAAGATTAATTATTTATGAATAAGAATAACACACTGCGCTACCACCTAGTGTCACAAGATTTTTTATCAATAAGAATAACACACTGTGCTACCACTTAGTGTCATCACAAGATTATTTATGAATAAGAATAACGCTGCAACTTACAGTGATGTAATTATGTTTTATATATAACGCATGTTATTTAGCACTATGTTGTTGTCTTGTAGTCGAAGTGTAGACTAATCATTTATTCACAATTGAGGAAAGAAGTGAAAAGTTGAATATTAGACTGCACTACCACTTACAGTGTCACAAGAGTAATTATTTATGAATAAGAATAACACACTGCACTACCACTTACAGTGTCACTGCGCTATGACTTAGTATACTATAGTGTCACACTACGTGGATGATAAACTGTGGTCTGGCCAGCAGTGTCACCAAACAATAATAGTTGCTAAGTTGCTAACGCACACACACACACACAAAAGCACTTTTATTTTTTTTACAATGGGGAAGAGAACCCCTAATTATGGAAGAGCACCCCACTGGACAACACAGCACACCTTTATGGATTGCAGCCCTAGCCTGATGCACAGCAGCAGCTACAGTTAATTGACAGGACAATTGACACAGCAGCTGCAGCACCCACTGAAGGAAGCCCCCCCTTTATATACTGCAGCCTAAGCCCCTTTATGGACAACACAGCAGCAGCCTTCAGGCCAAGACCCTGGACACACACTCTGAGTGACTGACAGTGGCTGACTATGTCTGGTAGCTTCTCCTTCTACAGCCGGAGTGAAAATGGGGCCGATCACGGGGACTATTATATAATCCAAAACCTGCGAAAATCTGACAGCAGGAGGATGATGCATTTTGCCTCATTTTTGGATCTGAGTCAGGCAGGAAAATCAGAGCTTAGCTCGGGTTTCGCCTCAAATCTGAAAGTTCTCAGAGAACCGAACCCGCTCATCTCTAGTATAAACTATAGAAAGCTAAGAAGATCTATGTAGTATGTGGCTGCGCATTACATTAATCTGGATCTGGTACTTAACATAGCCACCAGTCTCTGCTCTGCCCGTTCTATGAGTGGGGTGACCAGTTGCAGCAGCTCCTGGAAGGTATAATCACCCATGCACAGGAAATTCCTGAAGTTATCAGGATCATTCTCACAGATCTTCTGTAGCAGCGGCATATGGGAAAAGGTATATCACCTTGGCAACCAGTCCTTGGTCCAACAACTAGGCTTCTTGCTTCTTTTTTTGTGTCTGTTTAAATAACTAAAGCGATGTCACCATAGCAACAATACAACAAGCACAAACTTTCTATGATTTAAACTCATCTTAAACAATAAAGCCTAGTGTACAGTGCTGATGCAGTAGTGAACTGAACATATTATACACAAAGAAAAGTTCCTCCAATAAGGCGCTATTAGTAATTATTAGTTGAAAATAAATATATTGCAGCTGTGTAGGAGGTTGTCAAGCCTCCTAAGATATATTAAATACTAAACAAATTAACATATATTGGTACACAGAGCAGAAATTATAAAAATCAATATCTATGCAGATCTTCTGCTAGAAATATATGTTTATTATAGCTGTAATAGTAAAAGCACATAAAAAATATATGAACAACAATGAGGTCACAAGAATATAACTGAAGCCGCAAAATAAGGACACAATTGGTTATAATTTGGTAACCAGCACGGGTATAAGAATCAGTCCTGAATGAAGCTGGAGACTGTTAGTAACGCCCTCTGTATAGGTGGTCTCCTATTAAGCTTGAGTAATAAAGGACAAGTCCTGAATGAATAAGCTGGTATGATGATAATAAATAGCCACAATGTCTCATAAGAGATGTATTAAATGTGAATTGTTGCTCTTGGTGGAGCTCTCACCATGGGTAGTAAGATCCGGAGGAATGAGAGAAGCCGAAAGATATCCAATTGTCTGTGCTGTGTGTTCAGCTGCAGCAATGAATCCAGCAGGTGTCAGCGCCAATGGTCAGCTCCACAGAGTAACAGCATAAGTGAGTATGATGGTCTCCAGACGTGGCCCACGGTGTAGATCCAATGGTCGTAATCACCAAGCAGATGATATCCACAATGAGCTCCATGTCAGCAGCAAGGGTGATAAAGTATGG
Organism: Taudactylus pleione; assembly: GCA_031769625.1. Lineage (NCBI taxonomy): Eukaryota > Metazoa > Chordata > Amphibia > Anura > Myobatrachidae > Taudactylus > Taudactylus pleione. Next base: position 16,081,867 of record JAUIMM010000115.1, on the reverse strand, counting down.
TCATCAGACAAAATCAGCCGACAATAAGCTCCATGTCTAGAGGCACAAATATTACTGTAGTGACTCCTGTAGTGTTCATTGACTGAGCGGCAGTGGCTGACGCGTTTCCCCGTGGCTCCACCCACTGCTTCTAGCAGAAGATCTTCATAGATATTGATTTTTATCATTTCTGCGCTGTGTACCAATATATGTTTTTCTGTTTAGTATTTAATATTATACACAAAGCACTACTGCAAATAAATGGTGATGATGCTTGTTTCTCCTCTTGTATGTTTATGTGCCATTCAGTTCAGCCCATTTCCAGCCCATTATGTAATTTATGCTTACATATAGCAGCGGTGTAACTACAATTCTGTAGAGTGTATATGAAGTCACAATCTTTTAAGCAGTTGATATCAAAAGAGAAGGATTGTGGATTGTAAGGGGTAAATTTACAAAGAATTGTGTCTGGCTGAGGTTACATTCCCGTGTGAGTTTCTCCTGATTATGAAACTCAGAGATTTACTAAAGGCAAACACAAGTGCAAAATTACGATCCAGCACAGAATACAGTAGGTGACCAAACATGCAAATAGAAGTAGAACCAGGGGTGCCGAGAGGGGGGGGGGAGCGGGTACATATTACCCGGGCCCAGGCTTCCTGAGGGGCCCGGCGGGGGCCTGGGTCCGACGCCGCCCCCCCTCCCTCACAGCAGCCCAGTACACAGCGTGTGCTGAGCTGCAGTGGGAGACTGCTCGTGGCTGCTGAGCAGCAGCCACAGAAGTCTCCTATACATCATACTTGCCAACTCTCCCTGATTGTCAGGGAGACTCCCTGAAATAGTAGCAATCTCCCTGTCTCCCTGAAGAGTCTAGCAAACTCCTTGATTTCACCTTACCCCCATTATGAAGCTGTTATATATAAAAAAAAACAGATATTTACATTCAAATGGGATCATTAGTATAATTTCCCTGAATTGGTTATAATGCACAATGATCCCTATGGCTAAATGCATTTTCTGAAAAGTATCAGTGTGTTTTCATCAAGAAGTAGATCTTACTAACTGCTTTTGGACTTACATTTAGATGTAAGTCAATTTAATGGCGCGCCTCTCATATGTAATAGTACACGCCCACTTTACCGCCACACTCATAGGTGTTGCTTTCACAATCTCCCTGAAAATCTTTTTCAAAAGTAGGCAAGCATGCTATACACTGATCGCGCCCCCCTGGCTTTGGCAGGCCTGAGTAGAACCACAAGTGCCAGCAGGCTGCTGACACCTGTACCCCCACTGTAAAGAAAATATATAATAAATAAGACAGTATACAGACACCAAAGGATTTATACCGTTATTGCACATTCGTGGTACACTCTGTTGATCTTTTCCCCTGTACTAAGAAGATCTGCAGGATCTTAAGGAAAATAATAAATAAAAATATGCTATGTGCTTACCCACAGTATATCCCAGCACTTTTACAAAGTTTATATTAGAGATGTTGCTTATTTACTAACCTTACTATAGCTGCCAAACATCATAGCTGAAATTCAATTCATTGTAAATCTGGAGCTTCATGTGCTCTATTTAAAAATCAGAATATGCTCTTCAGCTATCTTTTTATGCTTACACTAACATGAATATTTCTTCCCTATTGATCTGTGTTTATTTTTTTTAATACATCTATGTTTATATTATTGTGAATGTAATAAACTGCTTTCTAATATAGACCGTCTCCATGTGATTGTGTAGAGAATGGCAATAAATGAAATCTTGATTGAGATTACATGTGTAGGGTTTTCTGACCAGCACTTCTCATTCTCAGTTTCCTTGCAATATACAATATAGACTAATTTCCCAACACATACAGTACTGCCACACAAGCCAGATAAAAACAACATATGGCTCTTTATATATATATATATATATATAGCTCTAGTATTAAATGTCAGCCATCTGATCACACAGTGACTAGCTGCTGGCTGGAATATACAGTACAAGCAGATATAGGTTTGCTGCTGTCCATTGGGTGTTATGAGTTTGAGCAGACTGGGGTCGGTGATAAAGGAAAAAAACTGAAAAACAATCCATGGATCTGGAACTCCAGCTCATTGGCTCTGGTGTTCATCTGGTTCTGCAGTGGGCAGGTGCCCTGAATAACAGTGGATGTAATCGTAATGTTGACAGTTTTGATGTCAACATTGTTGAAATTTCGACATTGAACATATCAGCATGTGCAGAATGTCGACTTATCCATACTATCAACATCTGAAATGTCGACATGTGAAATGCCAACATTCTGTATGGATCGAAAGTGGAGGGTTAAAGTTAGGGTATGGGAAAGTAGGTTTCGGGTTAGGCACTAGGGGAAGTGTTAGGGGTTTGCATTAGAGATACTTACCTCCAAAAGAGCTACAGGATACACGAGAAGTCATCCTAATGTCACCAACGGACCCAGTAGACACCACTGGAACTACTGGATTCGCCATACCTGGTGAGTCACTACTAGACCACCAGGGATGTTTTGTCAACATTCCAATCTTCTCCATATTTCATCAGTGTTGGTGTGGTCAACATGGTCAATTGGTCTATTTTAATGGAGCCTGTTGTGCTGTTCTGTGGTCTGTAGAGTGAATGTGGGAAGGTTTAACCAAGAACTTGCTTCTGCTTGAAATCTCCCCTATCATCTTGGTGCTTGGGGAGAGTGCTTGCAAAAGAAAAGCATAGTTTTGAGGTGTGATAACTGTGACAATCCAAAGAAACCTATTTATTTTCCTTTGTTCTACTGTACCAGCTTTATGAACTATTAAAAGGCCACATTGATCACCTCCCCCTTTTCCCCTTCCCTCCTGTTAATAAGTTCACCCCTATTTTCATTACCTCAGGCAATTCTACTGGCAATACCAGTTCACACCAATACATTGTAAACACAAGAGCAAGTAACTGTGGGCCTGATTCAGACCCGCTCGCAAGCGCTATGCACTCGCAAGTGGGTCAATGGTGGCCCAGTGCGCACGTGTGGCATGTGCACTGCGCGTGCGTGAGCCCCGGACCGAGCGCAAAAAGCACTCGCTCCGGCACTTGCATCCAAAAGGGGCAGCTGTCGATGTTGATTGACAGCTGCCCCGTTTAGAAGGCGGGGCGGGGGGGGCTGAGAAAATGGAGGCGTTCCTGCAGGAACGTCTCCATTTGTGGGCGGCCCTACTGACATCACTAGTGATGTCAGTAGGTGGACTTCCTGCTCTAATAGTGCAGGGAGTCCACTGGGGCTTGCGGCAATGAGACCAATCAGATTGACTCATTATAAAGTCGCTGGCTGCGAGCCCCATAATAAAGGTTTTCCCCGGTGCCATGAACTGGGAGAAGGGGGGGATGTGATGTGAATGAGTGAAGCTGGGGATATCAGTGCTGAAGTTGCTTCAAGTAATGCCTCTGCCTGTCATAGGTTGACAGGCCCAGCAATGGTGATAGCAGAGCCCGGTGATATCACTAATGCTTGTAAGGGGTTAGACATGCGAGGTTCATTCCATCTAGGAAGTCAAACCCCTTTGTGACCCTTTTGTTACAGGATGGTGTAGTGTTAAGTTCCAGTTAACTAGAGACCTGTAGCGTTTGACAGTTCAGTAACCCAGTCTTGATGAAAATGCCTGGGGCTTCATTCCAGAAGAGTTCCCTGCTTGCTGGGCCAATTTCAGTCCTAGCTCCTTTTCCATCTGGCAGCCAGGGGAATACCGGTATACTTCTGTGTTGACAAGAATGGATGTAACTCCTTGGATGTCCAACAAGAAAGGCTAATGAAAAAGAAGCATTTCAAGTCCCGATTTTACCACCACCTGGTAAAGCAAACAGATCTGCTCTAGTTTGTGAAAAACAAATAAACCTCTCAGATGTCAGCAGCAAGTAACCTGGGAGGTCTGTTAAAGTCCTGGGAGGTCTGTTAAAGTCTTCAGATTTGTCAGTAGCAAGATGTTCTGGGGATATGGTGTGTGCTGGGGTTGAAGCCTCAGGCTTATCCATCTACTAGTCTGAAGAATACATTCTGGCCTGATTAGGTTGAAATTGAGGAACTGGAAGGAGAAGTCAGTATTGCTGAATCAGGAAGCTGAAGGGTAGAATTTCCCAGAAAAAAAGAAAATAAAGGACCTACAGTTGTAACCTGGGAAATATTGGAGATAAAGGCCCTCATTCAGAGCCGTACGCTCTGAGCAGAGCGCACGCTCTGCATGAGGGCCGGGCTCCATTTTCATGGAGCGTCCTCCTGGACGCTCGTATAGCTGTGGGTCACCACCCACAGGCTATACGAGCGTGCATTTTGATGGCCGCGATGGTCGTGACCATCGCGACCATCGAAATTGCGAGCCGGAGCCTGCGGTTGAGGTTTTCAACCGCAAGCTCCGGAGTGATTTTGGCTCTATCAGAGCCAAAATCACTCCCACTGACATCACTAGTGATGTCAGTGGGCCGGCTTCTGACGGGAGGCGTTCCCGTGGGAACGCCCCCGTCAGGGAGGCACGCCCACCAAAGGGGGCGTGCTGTCAATCAACATTGACAGCACGCCCCCTTTGATCGGACACAACGAGCGAAGGAAAGTCCTTCGCTCGTCGTGTCTGGCGCATGCGCACGACGGAGCTCCCTCCGTCGTGCGCATGCTCAGTGCAGACCATCGACCCACTTGCGAGCGGACAGCCGCTCGCGAGTGGGTCTGAATCAGGCCCAAAATTCTTAAGCTAGAGGAAGATTTGAGAATTGAGGGGGAATAGCTTGAGAAGCTGTATGATTATTTTGCTCAAAAACAGGGTTTCAATTAGTCCGGTGTCCAGTCAATATAATCTGCAGTTGGAAGCATCTAATAAGAGTTGTGATCGTGTAGGGGCAAATGTGGCTAGCCACCCCCCTAATACAGTGAATATCTCAGGTGTGCTTATACCAACTGGAAGATTATGGCACCACAGTTGATAATGCCTCCAAAAAAAAGAGGCATGTGGTGCCACCAAGATGGTTAAGTTCAGAGAGTTCCACAAAAAAAGCTGATTTCCTTAAATGGTTTACTTTCATTGGGATTTGTTGCCACTAATTTTTATGTGTGCATACACACAATGGGCTCCTCTGATTATGATATAAATGTTGTTGCTTATCCTGGGATCCAGGCCTTCTGGTCAAAGAGGTGATTATTAAGATCAAATAACCCTGCATGAAGTTTAAGGCATTTATCATTACCAAGCAAGAAAATTTAAAAATGATCATCCTTGTTAGAAATGAGTCCCTGGCTGCCTAGGACATCACTTTGTGGGGTCGAAGGTTTGCAAATTTACGCTTCTGAGTGAAGTTCTGGACCTGAAACACCATGTCCATGGCTAGGGGAAGCTTGGTCAGAGGCTGCAGTAGGATGTAGGTGGTAATTTGCATGTTTCATCAGCGGATTACCTCCGCATCTAATGCTTCTACCCCAGACAGCCCCATTTATGCCTCTGATGCAGGTCAGCAAAATTTCCAAAATTTGATCAGAGGTAAAGTGTTCTTTGTATCAAGGTTTGGGCCATTTAGACTAATATTGTGTTTCTATAAAATGCAATTTGTATGGGCTAGGTATCAGGTGATAAATAGTAGACATGCCTCTTTTTCCAGCGACTAAAGGGGTATGTATGAGTTTTCGATATCTGAGTTTGGATGTCTTTTAGGATAGATTGTTGTTATGGACCAACAAGTGCTTTTGGATTCCTATGTTCTTAGTGATGCATTTAGGGGGCAATGGCCTTGGTAAAAAAACATCCATGGACATCCATGATAAATTACCTCGAACTACTTGTGGAGGATTGACTCTTGTGTAAGATATTTGGTTAGACACAATGCCAAGACATTTTTGGCATTGCGGCAAGGTGGTACAGCAATTGATAAAGCAAGGCATAAGGTTAATGCAATGGGGGATTTTTCGATGGATTAGTTAGAGTGGTAACGGTTTAGTGAATTTCAGGTGTATTATGGCAACTCTGTTGCTCCTGTGTGAAAGCCTAGCTTTGATGAAAAAGAACAGCAGGTCAGGAGCTATTGTTGTGTAATTGTTAAGTGTACTTTGTTTTTACAGTAAAGGACATCATCTTTCAGGGTGAGACACTATTTGTGCAAATTGAAGGAGAGTGGATACCATGTCAATAGATGCACCTCGATGGCACCTGAACATACTGCTACACCCAATGCATGTTAAAGTCCCATCACATTAGTATTACCTGATTGTTAGCCATTCTTTCTTTGCCAGCATACATTTTTACTTGTTTGTTATCAATAAACGATGACTTTTTTCACCATAATTTAAGTTTCCTGCCTTTATTAATTCTAAGAGTTATGTTTTGAAAAGTTTTGTCGATACAATATAACAGAGGTCACAAAGCATCATCAGCTGTTAAGAGGATTAGTATACCAGAATGTTGTCTTTAATCCTGAAGATGTTAAACCTTGAGGCTGGAGCAGATTTTATCTGATGCCACTTATTGGTTGTGTGTTTGGGGTGACAAGGCAGTTGACTAGCTGTAAGGTCCAATTAGATTTATTGTTGTGTGGGTGGTTGATAGGTGGCTTTATTAGCCTAGTCTATACAGGGTTGGGCCTCTTGAGTGCTGATTCTTTACCACCCTCCCTCCATTCTAATTGTTGTGGCAGTGATTGCCAGTTGTTTTTCCTAGGTTGACTGCTGTCTTGAGGGAGGGAAAGAGTGGTAGATCAGTGTAGGGCCATCTTAACAGCATTGTAGGCTCTGGGAAAAGCAATGCACTGGAGCCCCTATGATCGGACACCCACTGCCCCCTCATCTCCATTCATAAATTGAGACCCCAGATCAGACATACACTGATCGCCCCATTAATAAAATCATAACCCAGAGCAGACACCCACTGCTCCCTCTCCCCAATTAATAAAAGCAGACCCTAGATATGACAATCCTCTTCCCGCCCACATATTAAAAAAAATTAGACCCAAATTTTAATAATCATAACTTACCCCTCCTGTGATCCCACACCGTCTCTCCACATAGTGCCATACAGTGAATGGCTGTCAGTACTCTGATTGTTGGATAGCTCTAACCATCCACTAATCAGTATGCTGACAACCATTCACTGTCTGGCTACTCAATTTAGTGTGTGTCCACTCACGCATGGTGCAATATTTAATTTACAGTACGTGGTTATCTGGTACCACGCTCCCACGTTACCACGCTCCCAGGGATTAGCAACAGTTTTTGTCTTAAACAATTGACAAAGAATAATATCCAGGGGCTGGCTGGCAACTTTTAGCCTGGGGGGAAAATGCATGCAGGCGGCCCTGGCAGAGGAGTAGCGTGTAGCCATGGTGTCAGAAGAATATGCGTGCTACGGCGCCCCCCACCTCAAGTGTTCCAGGGAGGAGGAGGGTCCATATGGGATTAATGTAAGGTAAAAATTGCCCATATGCAGTGCCCCCGTGCGCCACAGGAGAGAACACCCTTATGCAGGCCTTCAGTAGTGCCCCCAGTAGTAGTCCCCCCCTTGTAGTGCCCCCAGTAGTAGTAGTCCCCCCCCTTTGTAGTGCCCCCAGTAGTAGTAGTCCCCCCCTTTGCAGTTCCCCCTGTAGTAGTAGTCCCCCCCTTTGTAGTGCCCCCATTAGTAGTAGTCCCCCCTTGTAGTAGTAGTCCCCCCCTGTAGTGCCCCCAGTAGTAGTCCTCCCCTTGTAGTGTCCCCAGTAGTAGTAATCCCCCCCTTGTAGTGTCCCCAGTAGTAGTAGTCCTTCACCCCCCTTGTAGTGTCCCCAGTAGTAGTAGTAGTAGTCCTCTTATAGTGCCCCCAGTAGTAGTAGTCCCCTCCCCCTTGTAGTGCCCCCAGTAGTAGTAGTCCCCCCTTGTAGTGTCCCCAGTAGTAGTAGTCCCCCACCCCCCTTGTAGTGCCCCCAGTAGTAGTAGTCCCCTTATAGTGCCCCCAGTAGTAGTAGTCCCCTCCCCCTTGTAGTGCCCCCAGTAGTAGTAGTCCCCCAGCCCACTTGTAATGCCCCCAGTAGTAGTAGTCCCCCCCTTTATAGTGCCCCCAGTAGTGCCAGACCCCTCCAGTAGACACACATAATATAAAAAACAAAATGAAAAAAAAAACGTACCTGAATCCCCACTCCCGCCGCCGCCATCTGCTCCTCCGTCTGTCCTCCCGGGCTGGGCCGCTCTGCATTATGGGAGAGACGTCATATGACATTATGACGTCTCTCCCATTGCCCACTGCGGGAGCCGGAAGATGGAGTGGCTCCCGCAGTGGGCGCAGCAGCTAATGAGAGTCTGACAGACTCTCATTGGCTGCTGCTTACAACAAACACACAGCTGCCGGAGCCGGCGGCTGTGTGTTTGTCAGTGTAGCGCTGACCGAACTCCGTCCAGTCAGCGCTGCACACGCGGTGCAGTCTGTGTCACAGTGACACAGACTGCACCTGCCCGCGGCCCACATGCCGCTGCGGCCCGGGGGGCACATGGCACCCTGTCCCCCGGCCCAGCCCGCCACTGATAATATCCATTATTACATTAAAATATTAATTTAAACTTATATTTTAGAAGAAGCAAATATTAATTTAAACTTATATTTTAGAAGAAGCAAAGTAATGCTGTCTAGCACAGAGGCAATATAATATAAGTAACATTATTTCATTCACAGGTATATCCCTCAAGAGCATGGAATTGCAATGGTTCTATATTTATGTGTTAATATGTACAATCCTCAAGTAATTGGCATTTGGTTCAGGTGGAATTGAAGTCCGCGAATGTTCTTGTAAATTGTGAAAGCCAAAGGAATGTATTTGTTATTAAAAGGGATGATGTGTTTTAAAGCTGTTGTCAGTCTAGTAAGAATAATTCAACTTGATTTCTGTTATATCTGTAAAAGTAGACACTGCAGAAAATTTAACTATGTCCTTATTCTGTTGATTAGTGCATCCTGTTAAATATATTTTAATTAAATAACATTCTGAAAATTAACAATGTACTAAAATAATAACTTTTTAATGTATTCTGGCATTTAGAATTAGAATTTGGATCATAAGAACATATAAAGTGGCCTATAATTTAATTGGAAACAATGCACAAAAGGTCATTTACAGTCCACAAAATATACAGCTGCGCAAAGTATTTATTTTGCACAATAGCGCCCATCTATCTGACACATAGCAAGCAGAATGCCCACATTACGGTTTTTGAGACTGTCATTACAGCTGTCTGTGGTTACTTTTGCAGAATTTCAAGTTCAACAAGACATTCTCAAGGTGTAAAAAGGGAAAACATCTCTACAAAGTCCAGCCTAATTACAATTTAGGACCTTCAATAATTATTACTTTTACATTTGGACTAACCTATTTAATTTATACTTTTCCATTTTTATTCTGAAACTGCTTAGTTTAGCCTCTTTTATGTTTCAAATGAATCAGTAGATTGAGGGGACATAGGGACTGTATTTATTACATGTCATTACATGCCACTATTGAACAATTGTTTTTTAGGAAAATATAGTTTCATATTCTTATTACAATAATAGAAATTAATTTTAAGTGTATACTGAGTCCTGGTTCATCATCCTGCACAATAAAATTTAGCTTTTACATGAGAACATAAAATAATGGGCATAATTTATCAATCAACACCACTGATGTGCCAAAAATGTGTATAAACCTATTTAAGAAAAGAATATTAAATTATAGTATGGATCATTTTTAACGGATCTTAAGAAAGGTTAATAAACTAATCAGATGCAAATTCTAACAAACAGTAAACAAATATCAATGCATTTGTTCACATTTGCCTGCTCTGGAATGTCTGGGAGACTTGTAAAATGGTGATCGAACTCCCAGGTTCCAAAGAAAGTCTGTCATTCTCCAGATAAAAGATGAACTAAACCCAACATAATTAAGCAATTTGTGTCACACTCTCCACCCACCATGGCATGATTGCATGATCAGCATTACCATGCTGTGTTGGGTTGCAGTTATTATGCAAGTTTTGTCCCGTCTACTCTCATCTTCATGGAACCAGTGTTAATTTTGTCAAATAAAATTTTGACTAAAAGTAATTGTTGATGACATTTTTTTTGAGGACTAAATTGTAACGATAACGGTAATATAAATGTTTTAATAATGAAAATGATGATGAAATCTGTGTTCAATTTTAAATAAGCAACTAAGACTAAATTCAAAATCCTTGCCAAAATTAACACTGATACTACAGTCTTATTTTGAAGTAGTTTTATTTTAAAGTTTTATAGAACAAGTATGTGTTCTGGATATTTGCTAAAAATGAATATGACCTGTGTGAAGAAAATATGATTGTGTATTGCACTTGTTCTAACAAATTTAAGGCATTCATTTGTACATGATATATGGGAGGAGTACTACAGTAAATCAGTATGTAGCACATTCTCGCCTACAGAGCCTAGATTACTAAACACATAGTTAAAGGTACAGTATGCTGACTTCAAGTACTCAAGAGAAAAGTTCTTCAGTAAAATCCATTACAGTGTCATTAAACTGTTTGCAAAAATTATGACTAAAACATTAACTAAAATTAGACTAAAATGAAATTTGAAGTCTAATGACTACATCAAAGCAAAATAAGAGACTAAAATGTGACTTTACACCAATTAAAATTTTAAATAAGCGACTAAGACTAAAACTAAATTTTAAATCATTGTCAAAATTAACACTGCATGGAACAACCCTCTGGTTTGAAAAATAGGCAACTATACATTTGTGGATGGTAGAGGTTAATACAATGGTACAGATGTACTATAAGTAAATAAAAAATATTTTAAATGTTGTAGAACTCTTTTATAGCTATCTTAATACTATTATATGTTCCTTGCTAAAAACACAATGAGTTACTGTATATTCTTGCTGACATTCATCCATCTAGAAAGCAGGCATTCATCCAGAATCACAAACTGTATAATTAGCTTTTACAAGAATGCCAAGAAGGACAGTGTAATTGACCATTTGTACCCGATGATGCTCTATTTCTGTTGCTTGTTATATAAATAATGACAAAATTAATCACATTTATTAACCAGGCTTCTAGTACTCGGTACTAAAACAGATTGTTTCAACCATGCAAGAAGTAACAGGAAATTAAATACAATAGAGACTTACCAATTAAGTGTTCTAAGTTATCAGGAAGCATGTGACTCAATTTCTTAGCAGCAAAAGATTTATTAAAGACATGTGAAAATTGACATGCCCTGGGGACCTTTATATGGAGTAGCTCACAAATGACTCAATGCATTTACCATGGAAAAATGTAAAAAAAAAATGTACACCAGTTGTCTGATGAAAGCAAGATTAAGGCCCTCATTCAGAGCAACTCGCTAGCGGCAGTACGCTCGTTCCGAGCGATGTTCGCACATCTGCGCATGCGTACGGTTTTTAGTACGCATGCGCGAACCAGTCAGTGCGGCCGAAAATCGTTGGTACGCAATATAGCGAGGGCCTGCTATTTTGAGTGACAGAATGAGGCATATGTGGGTGGTAACGGGAAGGTGCTTGAAAACGGGTAGTGGAGATCCGAACGCAGGCGTGCTTAAAGGTCAAAACGGGCGTTTTAAGGGAGTGCATAATTAATACAGCAGCGTCATTGACCACATCACTTGGTTTTTTTTAACTCAGAACTGCTCGCAAAATAGCGGTTGAAAACACCAACCACAAGAATAGCGAGCAGTTCATACGCTGTACGATGTACTCGATTAATCTAATAAATAGCGGACATGACGTATGGTGCGTGCGGCCAGGGGGCGTTTTTATCCAAAAAACGAGCGTATGTTTTGCTCGCTTGTTCAGACTTAGAGGTGGGAACAGACTGCAATTTGCGAACGGATCATTTGAATAGCCACCCCTTGTTTTTGAACGAACGACCACAAATAGCGAACGGCTCTGAATCAGGCCCTATATTTCCATAGCAGTTACTCAGAATAGGCAAAATACTAATATTTTATGTAAAAAGGCAAAGAGTGAAATCTAAATCTTTAATCAATACAATTACATTTCAGAACTTCTGTTGACCTTATTGGATGTCAAATAAGTATTATTAAAAGTAAATTAATATGTCAGTGGATATTACATATAATGTCCATTTACATTTGAACATTGGTCAGGGCCAAGATCACTGCATCCAAATCATCACCAAACTGCGTATCTGCCACAAGGACAATTTATCCTTATGAGTCAATTCTGCCTGTTTACAGTACATCTCAATGTGAAATATGAAGTCAATGCTGCATGCAGAGTTGGAAACACATTGGACTTTGCAATATAGTAAACCTTGTTTATATGCATATCTGTCACCTAGACTGCTACAGAGTTCACATACTGTAATCTTATTTTATGGAAAAATATAAGGTTGATAGTAACAGTGTGACTTTTAATGGTAAGAAAATAAGTTTAACATTAAAAGCAGGTATTGGCAGAAGAACTTTAATGTCCATATTCAAACCTTGCATGATAGCACTCTATGGGAAATTATACCTCGCTAATTGTTTTTTGTCCTATAGAGGGGTAAGCAAAGAAATGTGTGCAGCTGGACATTATGCAAGGTTCCGACTGAACCTCGCTACTAAAATGCCCCTAAATGACCCATGTACAGTATATATTTTATGTTACTTTATTAGTTAACTGTTCTCTTTATCTCTGTGACTGTAAAGAACTATAGGATTTATGATAAAATGAAAATGTATGCTTGTCTGGCCACTACATTAGTTATTAAAGAGAATTAGAGCATTGTCAGGTCATTGCCTTATTGCTGGTGTTTATAACAGTATTTACAGTAATCAGTCTTTTAGTAAAGAACTCAAAATCCACAGATGTACTTTTGTAACTCATGGCTGTAAACAGCTGGAGGTCAACCAAGTTCAGAAACATAGACCTGCTTTTGCAATAACCACAATAATAAAAACCTAAACCTGAAATTGTAGCACTGCTTTGGTGTGTACCAGTTCAGAATTGTTTGTATTTAGTTGTGTGATCATTATTATTTTTAACATTGTGTAACTGCATGATCTCTAGACCACAGTTGGTAACCTGTCACTTTCCAAATGTTGTGGAAATTAGAGATGAGCGGGCCCGGTTCTCAGAGAACCAGACCCGCCCGAACTTCGCAATCCAATCTCGGATCCGAGTCCGCCTCGGCTTACCCGCCTGACTCGGATCCGAAAACGGGGCCAATCGTCATCCTCTCGCTATCGGATTCTCCCAGGTTTTGGATTCTGTGCTGTGTCGTCCAGGGGTGCTTTATCAATCCAGGGGTGCTCTTCCCTAGTGTTAAAAAAATAAAAGTTAAATAAAATTATCATTCCACAAAAAAGAGGATCTGTTTTGATTTTTTTTGTGTGTGTGTTACTATAGCTAGTAGCTACGCTATTATTGTTCTGTGACACTGCCGGCCAGACTGTAGTTGGTCAGTCCGCACTCCGCAGGGGGGCTTTGTTGTCTATAAAGGGGTGCTGTGTTGTTCATAAAGGGGCTGCTGCCTCTTCCAGGGTGCTCTTCCCCAGTGTTAAATAAATAAAAGTAAAATAAAATCATTCCACAAAAAATAAGAAAAGATCTGTTTTGATTTTTGTGTGTGTGTGTGCTACTTCTAGTAGTAGCTACGTTCTTATTGTTCTGTGACACTGCTGGCCAGACCGCAGTTTATCATCCATGTATTTTTGACTCTGCAGGTGGTCCGTCTGTACTCTGCAGGGGTGCTTTGTTGTCCATAAAGGGTTGCTGTGTTGTTCATCAAGAGGCTGCTGCCTCATCCAGGGGTCCTCTTCCCCAGAGTAAAAAAAAAAATAAAAGTTAAATAAAGTTAGCATTCCACAAAAAATTAAAAAATAAAAGATCTTTTTTTCTTTATTGTGTATGCAAGCTATGCTATTATTGTTCGGTGACACTGCCGGTCAAACCGCAGTGTAAGTTTGTTGATATAGAGGACCATCAAATCAGGAGATCAGGAACCACATACTAGTGCTGCCAGCAGTCATGATGATGATACAAGGCCGTCAACGTCATCTACGGAGGCCGATACCCAAGGGCTTAAGTCACGGCATGTAAAATCAACAAGCAATGTTTTACAGTGTTAAAGAAAACAAAATCAAAAGCTAAGTTAGCTGCAGAGAAACAAAAAAATGGCAATATGCCATTAACTACACGAAGTGGCAAGGAAAGGATAAGGCCTTAACCTTTATTTATGACTAGTGTTTCTACCTCTTATGATGATGTAAGCCCTTCTCCCTGTAGAAGTGTAAATAAAATGAGAATCATTAAGGCACAGGAACCAACTGTGTGCTCAGAAAAGTCACAGATCCCCGAGGAGAGTCTAAGTGTGTCCGCGTTTGCAATGTGTGAGCCTGACCTTTCCAATACTATACTTGAAGAGGATCCTCCTTCCACCATTTGTGTGCCCTCTGCAAATGTGGGGATGAGCAGAACAAGTTAACATGCTGACATAGAAATCAAGGATGCTTCTGTGGAAGTGCACCAGGAGGATGAGGAGGATATTTCTGTAGTTGGCTCTAATAAGGATGATGAGGATGTTGATGCTGAGGATGTTTTTTGTGTAAATCAGGCAACAGTTCTTGCTCATGGTATGAAAAAGCCCATTGTCATGCCAAGGCAAAAGGCAAAAAAATCCACCTCCCAAATCCGGACAACAGTTGTCAAGCCATTTGTACCCTTTGCAAAGCAAGAGTGAGTAGTAAGGACCTTAACCATCTAGGAACCTCCTCCCTGTTATGTCACTTGTAGCGCATTAATGAAAAGTGTTTGCAAAATTCAGAAACTTTGGATAAAAACTTAACAATCAGTCCAGTGTCACCTAGCTGCTCCCTTCTCTTCTCAGGATTTGTGATTTCTGACAATGCTACCAATATTGTGAGAGCATTACATCTGGGCAAATTTGAACACATCCCATGTTTTGCTCGCATAATTAATTTGGTGGTGCAAAATCTTTAAAAATTACAGGAGTGTGCAGGAGATACTCTTGGTGGGCAGATAATTTTGGGACATTTTTGACATTCAGCAACTGCATGTCAAAGAATGCAGCACCAGCAAGTACTGTTGATTTGCCCTGCCATCAGCTGAAGCAAGAGGTAGTAACTAGGTGGAATTCTACCCTCTATATGCTTCAGAGGATGAAGGAGCAGCAAAACACCATCCAAGGCTACACAATGTCCTATGACATAGTGAAAGAAGTGGGAATGCACCTTAGTCAAGCACAGTGGAGAATAATTTCATTGTTGTGCAAGGTTCTAAAACCCTTTGAACTTGCCACATGTGAAATTAGTTCAGACACTGCCAGCTTGAATTAAGTCATTCCCCTAAACAGACTTTAAGCAAAAAAAGCTGGAGAAACTGAAGGAGGAGCTGAAACTGAACGATTCCGCTAATTATGTTGGACTTGTAGATCAAGCCCTTCATTCACTTCACCAGGATCCTAGGGTCATCAATCTCTTGAAATCAGATCACTATATTTTGGCGACCATACTTGATCCTAGGTTTAAGTCATACGTTGTGTCTTTGTTTCTGATGGACACAAATCTGAAGAAATGTAAAGAGCTGTTGGTGAAAAAATTGTTAGCTCAAGCGGCATGTGACATGGCAAGATCTCCTTCAGTTTCTATGGCTGCCATTAAAAAAAAATATTCCTAAGAAACCCACTGCTGGTGATGCAGATCAGTCAGCAAAACCTTATCACATTTTTTCGGGTCTGAAAGAACTGCCTACAAGTAGTGACATGTCTACCGTGACATCATCTGATACGATCACCATTCAGAGAATGGTTAATGATTATTTTAGGGATAGCATCCTAATAGGCATGTCAGACAGTTCACTACTTGCAGGTAAAAGAGGCAATTTGGAGTCCCTTACACAAACTGGCTTTGCTTTACTTAAGTTGCCCATCCTCCAGTGTGTACTCTGAAAGAGTTTCAGCGCAGCCGGGAACCTTGTCAGTGATCGTCATAGGAGGTTACTTCCCTAGAATGTGGAAAAGATTATTTTCATCAAAATGAATTACAAATTCCATGAGGAAGATCTTTACCAGCAATTAAGTAAAATGAAAATACAGAGGTGCCTGTAATGGTGGATTCCAGCGGAGACAAATTAATATTGTGTGAAGAAGAGGATGTAAACACTCATGGGGATTAGAATGTTGCGGATGATTAAGACATCTGATCTTACCTATGTTGTAGAGCCAGTTTTAGTATGTAGAGATCATTGAAACCAATGTCCACTGTGCATTGGCAGCTTGTTTTGTGGGGGCCCAAACAAACCAATAATTTCAGCCACAAGTGGCAGTCCCTGATGCTGAAGTGATTGGTTTGTTAAACTGTGAATGTCCTGGTTCATATATACATCATATGGGTGGGTGGGAGGGACCAAAGACAATTTCATCTTGCACCTCTTCTCTTTGCATTTTGTGCTGTTTGTGGCATTGTAGCCTGAAATTTTTAATTTCATAGTTTATTAAACCGCCATCCTGCCAGCCGCTGCAGCACCATTCTCTTTCCTAGATGTGCCATGTTGGTAATTGAACTGCCACAGCTGATGATGTATTCGGCATGCGGTTGCTGAATGTCGAAAATGTCCAGAAATTTTTATGGCCACATAAAGCATTTCCCGCATACCCCTTTCATTTAAAAAAAAAAAAAATGCGGAACCAACAAAGGGCTCAACTGGGGCAAGGACTGATGTGAATGAGTCAAATTTCTTTGTAAATGACTCCTCTCCTCCCTCCCTCCCTCATAAATTTGCTTCAGAATCCAAAACTTAAATTAAATTTACTATGAATCAACCCTTCATTTTCATGGCTTCAGCTACATACATACTCCAACTCCCTAAGGCCTCATTCTTGATTAATAAAAAACATTTGTTTCCTGATGTGCCATGTTGGAACTGCCACATGTCAGTGCCGCCCACTGCTGTCGCTTAGCTTAGTCAGCCAACTAGCTCAGTGCAACCTTTTGGCCTAAACTGGTTGAAATCAATATTGTGAGCTTTGAGGTGGTCAAAAATTACTGGGAATGACTGGAAATAAATGTTGTTGAGATTAGTAATACTGTAGGAAAAAAAACAGGCCCAAATTATGTGATTTCAGCTGTTTTTAGGATTTTTTAGAAAAAAAATACATATCCAAAACCAGAACCAAAACATGCAAGGGCGGTTTTGAGCAAAACCATATCCAGATCCAAAACACGAAGGAGATACAGATCTAAAACCAAAACACGGGGGTTGGCACACATCCCTAGTGGAAATACATAATCCAAAATGCCCTGACAGTCTTTGTGTAGCTCCACAAAAGCTTGGACTTCTGAAGTCCCCTACACTTGAAGGAAAGTTCTGCAAAATACAGCAATTAGCACAGCATGGTTGTGCAGTGGTAAACATTTCTGTTTCACTGTGCTCGTTAGTTTGATTCAGACCAGGGTCCTATCTGTGTGGAGTTTGTATGTTATTTCCATGTTTTCTACAGTCCAAAAGAAAACTGGTAAGTTAAATACAAGAAAAAAACAGAAACAACATCAGCACCTGATGCTAAAGGCACCTGTTTCAGTTTAATCAGTAGTGCTTTACATGTGAAATACACAATGAAAATTAACATTTTTATATGGTATCAGTAAAATAGCTGCTTCTGCAGATATTTCTGATTACGAACTGCAGAACAAATTAAAACAAATCTAAACAATATGACCATTTCATTGAATTCTGTATTTGATTTTAACATTGCATTTGATTATCTAGGTGTATTTATAATTTACAAAACAGTTTAATATACATATATGAATCAGATAATCAAATACAAAAGAAAAAGAACAAAGGTGTGCTTGCTTTATTTATTTTTATTTTTCATGTAGAACTTTTTGTAAGATCTGTTTTGAGTTATGAAACCTGGATATTTTTACAAATGATTTGGGCTGGGTACAATTGCCACTGCAAATACTACCTTGGCTTCTGATTAGGATCATTTGTCTGTTTCATTTATGTAGGTCACTGTAACTGGATGAGCAGTTAAGCAAGTCGAAGCAGGAAAAAATACAGCAATTACTAAAGGTTGGTTTGACCTTATAAAAACAACACACTGTCAGTTTCGAAACCACTATCCCACTGCAAATACTTACCTATACTGCTGGGGTTTTAAAGCACTGCAGAGATCCCTGTGATCTGTGAAGGACTGAGCAAATTTTAAATTGCGAAAATTCACTAAAATTGAAAACCACAATTGACATCCAGCTCTATACATTTAAACCTAGTCTGGTAGTGAAAAAAATTTGGACAAATAGTGTGGGGTTCCCCTATTTTTTTATAACCAGCACTAGACTTGGCCAGCCAGGATTGATGGAACCATAGAGGGGATACCTCCAGTGTTGGGTTCCCCTCACCATGGTTCCAACCATTCCCAGACCAGTTTTTACCAGGGCTAGCCTCCACAGGGGGTTGGGCCAACAAAACAATGTGTGGGCCCCCTTCCTGGATACATCCATCCCCAGTGCTAATAGCACTAGAGTTCCTACAGCAACCATGTAGCAGTAATTGCTGGATAATAAAGTGACAATAATAATGATAACATTGTCCTTTGCTGGTGGTCTACACTTCCCAGCAAGTCCTGTCATACTCAATGTTAAGGGCTGCCAGAGCATGCTGACACTTGGAAAACCACAAGTGCTGGCCTGTCATTACAGATAGGGCCTGCTTGCATCTGTAGTGCACCTACTGTATAAAGGAAACATTAAAAAATACACACACTGAATTTAAACCAAATTTATTGAGAAAAAAACCTCTACCAGACCCGCATTTACCCATTTATTTCTTATTAAATGTTTTGGAATTTGTCCTCTTCAGTCCTTGTAGGAATCCAATAGGATTTTGCTAAACAAAAAAATTCTCAACTTCCTACGAGAATCTGTCATGAATGAGAAGTCACCTTAGTAAATCTAGGGCTTCTATTCTACTTATGGGAAAAATATTGATGGTCATAGCTTTTCTCTAACCAGAGAGTAACAAGGCTGTTTACCACTTTCTCTTTAGTGGCTGAACACATAAACCATACAGGGCTATATATATCACTAAGTACCTTTTTCTTTCACCTCTTCTCTCTGCTTCTCACCACCTGACAATAGGCCAGTGCTCTGTAATTTCTGAAACAGATGCAGCTTGTCTCTTTCTCACTGTCAGCAAAATGCTCTCTGTCTCACTCCTGTAGTCTGTATAGAGCATGTGTAGTGAGCAGTCCGCACATGCTCACATGACAGTGTATGAAGTCCAGAGCCACAAAGGACTAGGAGCTGGGGAATGCAAATTAATCCACCAAATATAATCCACCCCCCTGAAAACAAATGTCCACCCTATGTATATATTTTTTATATATTGTATATTGGTGTTAAATAAATCCGAGAAGAAACACACACATTTCCCAAATCACAAATTGGGTGCTTGTCACATAAGAAATCTTCAAAGTCCACTGTTCTGGTCTATACTGGCATTATGGATCATGATAAGTGTCACACCTGTTTACTTTTCTAATGCACTTTATTGGCTGCTACATGTGATGAACTTTTTTTATGTGAATACAAAGTTTTTTGCAATATATTGGCATTATACATATGATTGCACAGCTCAATAAAATCAATATACCCAGGTCAATAAATATGCTCAGCTCATTAACAATACTGCTTCAATAGTTGCCTAGACTGTTAATTTTGTCCTTGCTGGAAACTAGTATGAGGATTGGAAAGAAAGATATAGGATCAGGAAAACCAGACTTGATGTGAGCTCTCTCTCTCTGGCAGCCCTTAAACTGCTGATAAAGACAACCTAAAATGGCGTAAGATTCTTTTTCTAGAGAACAAAATTTTACCTGTTCAATACATGGTAAATTTAATCAAGCAACTGTCCGAATAGCTTCATATAGGGACACTGATATCTGGGGTTTCCTGTGGTGAAGCTAAAATAAAATCACTGATATCTCCAATGAGAGACACTTCAAAATGTGGAGAAAGCCTTTTTCTAGAGAAAACGGTAGGTTTCTCTAGAGCCATGGCTTATATCTGGTTGAGATATATATATATATATATATTGCTATTATATTACTAAGGTTCCTCCCTCATTATACTCACTGCCTTTCTTTTTCTTTTAGAAAAACAGCTCTTTCTTGATCAGCTGTCTGGTGGAATCCAGTTCTCCTGGGACAGACCTCATGTCTGTCTCCAATTGGTCAGTTATTTCAGCTTCCCTGCTTTAAAAATGGTGACATTACGTGAACATATTACAGACATACATAGTTAAAAAGTTAGCTAAAATAATAATATGTTCACGTAATGTGATTGAGCAGTGTGCTTTTGTTATTGCACATGGATCATATGTTGTTGGTATCGTTTGTTGCCAGGGCAACATGCTGTCTCCAGCGACATCATCAGCAGTGGCCGGGACCTCGTGAGTGAGAGGGAGGCGGAGTTGCTTTGGCGGCACATGCGATAGGGGTGTATAAAGGTAATGGCTTTTTCATTATTATATGTATGTCCTGATGACAAGTTTGGATTAAAACTCGAAATGTTGACATTGAGACCTCAGTGTTTGCCTTATTGATAAGCCCAAAGAGTGACACTTTCTTTGCTACATTGTTTGTCTGACATTAGTGAGCACCATGGCTTGAGCAATCTGAAGGGAGTGCCTGCATCCACTTAAACTTTATATATATATATATATATATATATATGGTAATAATGTTTTTTTTCCCCAATTCTCTTTTTATTTGCAGGTGATTCTGGCTATGGCTGTTGCTCCAGGCTTCTGTCTTTGTTGTCGCATAAGTATAATAAGGCACATAAATCCATTAGATCAGGGATAGAGGGAAAGAGTTTTTAGCGCAGCCAGGAACCTTGAGAGTGATGGAAAAACTGTCTCGAAATGAGGAAAACCTTTGCTACCAATTACAACAAAGTACAGAGACTTCTATAACAGAATATTCCAGTGGGGATGAGCTAATATTGTGTGGTGATGATATTAACAACACTGATGAGGGTGAGGGTGAGGATGAGTTTGATAGTGACATCATCCAACTGTAGACATGATTAACAACACTTAGATATATTGTAGGAAGGGAAAAATGTGGAACGACCTGAGCACTGGTACACAACCTCTAGATTCAACTAAGGTGATGATGGTGGATGTACTACCATGATAATAAATATTTAAGAAAAAGTATATTGAATGAGATGTACTCCCATGAGAGTAGAATAGAATATGCAACCATTGAAAAAGCCCCATGCGGTGAAACATATGTCTGGTAGCCAGAGGGACTGTAGACACTGCCACAGCCCTCCCCAGCAACCACCCGGCACTTATCAGCTACAGGTAATCTTTCCTTTTCAGCTGATGTATTGTTTTCACTCTCACAGCACTGCCTGCGCTGCATTTTTGCAACAGACAGTCTGTGGAAATGTTAACCATCTAGGCACCTCCTCCTGTTATGTTATTCACAGTGAGTTAATTCAAGTTGTTTATAAAAATCTGGAATTCATATATAATAACAAGATTACCACTGGGACTACAGTCAGGATAGATGGAATAGGCAGGTGTCCTGGATGCAGAATATGAAATGTCAGGTCCAATGGCACAACAGTCATGAACAGGAACAGAACCAGAGTGTACAAATACAGAGTCCAAGTAAAGAGACTTGTGCTCAGGATGTAATATTTGTCCAACTTTGCACTGGCAGCTTGCTAATGCAACAGGAAGGACTTTTATACCCCTAGTTGCACTGGGATTGGAACACAGAATCACCTAACTAGGTATAGCTGCTCCTTTGGGAGTTTGCCAGTCAGTTGACCTGATCCAGATAGCGGTGCCAGTGGACAAGCTGGCGGGACAAACTGCAGGGGAGCAAGGGGAAACTGACCTACAGTGGGCAGAGGAGCAGTGTGCACCCACCTGGGGGCCACAGGAGTGCCGGGACCTATGCTGGACAAGAGACGTCCACATCACAGATATGTGAGAAGATGCTACATGTTACAAACTAAGTAGAAAATCTATATGTCTGAAATTGCCTATTCTGCCCAATGTTCTAGTGTTCACAGATGCAACTGTCATCATTATTATCAGCACTTGCACCAGCCCCATGCTAGGTGCAAGAAATCCATCAGGAATAGGCCTACCTTTTCCATAAGCAAGACTCAGAATTGCATGGCGATGTACATATATGCCCATGATACTCCCATGACACTCCCATCAGAAATAGCTGCTCCGTGTATCTTGATACTTGCCACCAAGTTTATGCCCAAAAACACTGGTCTCAGTTCACACAAGATGCACCATGTACTCACCGACTTGTGACTTCAGACAGTCTGTGGCCTTTTAAGGCAGGGGAGATGGTGTGCAACTCAGAAAATAGGGGAGTGTCTGCTCTGTTTTCTGATCATGCCAAGGCCAGAGTTTGCGTCTTCTGATGCAGATTTCCTGGCCCCGGCAGAGGAGGTCCAACAGCCATTCTGAGTAAGCTTAAACTTACATAGATGGCCGATGGCTGCAAAATTGGAATCTGATGCAGCAGCGGATCACAGAAGCCAGCAGGAGGCGTCTATTTACACATGATGCCTCCTGCAGCATTAGCATATTTCTGCAAAGACAACAGCCAGGCATGAGTCCTTACAGAACAATTGCTATATAAAGAGTAGCTCCAAAAAAATGTAAATGTACAAAATCATTACTTTAGAGCCAATGAGTGGCTACGGAGGAGGACATAGGAGCTCATTCAGACCTGATCACAGAATGCGGCCACTTGCTGGCAAAAAGGTGCCGGATTTAAATTAAGCGTTCGCACTGCGTGGCGTAAGGACGCCCTCTGTGTCTTAGCAAGCTACGGCACTGAGCACTCGCTACTGTATAAAGATGGCCTCTTTCCACTCGCAACACACGTCATCTCCGGGAATTGTAGGATTAACGGGTAACATCGAGAGCCATCGGAGCTGCTCACAGCCCTTGAGGTTCCCTTTCCCTGCTGCAAGCACTGCGATCAGTGCTGGCTGAAATACATGCAGGTGACGTGTACAATGACGCTACTTTGCTAATTATGCACACCTTTAAACAGCGTTTTGTCAGCCTGACACGCCTGCGTCCGCAACAATACTCCCGTTTACAATCACTTTCCCATGTTACCACCCACAAATGGCACTATCTGTCACTCAAACTAGCGGGCAGTCTGTGTGCTACGAGCGCACGATTCCCCATCACTGAGACAGGCTTGCGCACGCGTATTGCGAATTAGATGCATGCGCACTGAGCAACATTCTTAGCGACCGGGTCTGAATCCGGGACAATAATCACAATAATGTGATCAACTTGTTTGACAAAAATACAGGAACAGAAACCATGATATAATAGTATATAAACCCTGCTGATCCCTGCCCCGAGTGTGTTAACTTAATGTGCCTCCTATGGCTTATTCTTGGTGTTGCCTTTAGGCAGATAACCTGACTGTAGCTCAGTCTCTTCCTTCTCAGGGTTATAGGAGTTAGAAAAGTCAAGTAATAGGCCCTGCACAGGCTGATGTCATATAGATGAAAATACAAGTCATGCAAATGATGTAGTACACACCCCAATGATAGCAACAATAGACACCAGGTCATCTTCTATGGTGACAAATTTGCAAACTATTACTTTATACAACTTCTATACACATTATTTTGACTTCACATCACATAAAACTCTGCATCACCTTGTGTTAGGCTCATTAGAAGATACTATTTTGCATATATCAGGAGCTGACACTACTTGTGCAATGCATATTACTCTTTTCACCATCTGCAGTGTGGTTTGTAGAGGAGACAGTCAATGTTCTTCTAACTGGCACTTGTGATCCTGTGAGTTGTGGAACTTGGGTTCCTGCTGCTAGATTTTACATATTGTACAGTAAATCTGAGTACACTCCCATTCTCTTATAGATGATAATTCTCACAAACATGATCAGCTGCCATCCAAGCTTACTCTTATTAAGCTGGATACATGCTCTGCAACTAAACTCCACTTCTCTCTTGGGGGCCTATTCATCAAACGATAAATGGCCCGGTAACCATGCGGAAATGCTAGTTTCCGCATTTTTAAGTTACCGGGCCATTCATTTTTAGGGGACCCCCCCCCCAGTGATCAGCAAACTCTGAAAACTGAAAGAGAACTGCTGAGAACAAGCGCCATATTCAGACGGCGCTTGTTCTCAGATCCCTGCTCCTTCCTGTGGGAAGGTGTTGCGGGAATGTGAAGAGAGATCCCTCTGCCGCCTCCTCACCAGCTCCCCAACGCATGCGTTGCCGGTACGACGGGGAGCAGGTAGGTAACGCAGCTACAGAAGTTGCTGTGATACTTTCCATGGGGACAACTGCTTTTCGGAGCAGTTGTCCCCTCACCGGAGCAATGATGAATTGCTCCGGTGTAAGGCTTCCCCAGCTGTGAGTTGGATACTAAAGAATCCCTCACAGCGAGTTCTAAACTTCATCATCAGAGGCCATGATAAATAGCCCCATAATGTTGATCCTTTCTTATTCCTTTACACATTAAACCAGGGGTTCCCAATCTAGGTCCTTAAAGCACCTTAACAGTCAATGTTAAGGATACCTATGGTTGAGCACAGATGGTTAAATCTAATTTTCAGAGGTACTAGTAAAGGCACTTGTGCTCAAGAATGGATATCATTAAAACCTGGACTGTGGGCCTGATTCAGAGCCGGACGCTCTGACCAGAGCGCTCGCTCTGAATCAGGGCCCTCCTACCTCAACTTGGAGCTGCCTTATGGACGCTCGCATAGCTGTGGGTTACCACCCACAGCTTATGCGAGCGTCCATGATGATGGTCGCGATGGTCAAGATCATCGCGACCATCGGGCTTGCGACGGAGACCCTGCGGTAGGGTCTCGCTGCCGCAAGCCCTGGAGTGATTTTGGCTCTATCAGAGCCAAAATCACTCCCACTGACATCACTACTGATGTCAGTGGGGCCAGCTTCAGACGGTAGGCATTCCCATGGGAACGCATCCGTCTGGCAGCAACGCCCCCGGCACGCCCACCAAAGGGGGCGTGCTGTCAATCAACATTGACAGCACGCCCCCTTTGGTGCAAGACCCGGAGCGACAGCTTGGCTGTCGCTGTCCGGGTCTCGCGCATTCGCACGACGGAGCTCCCTCCGTCGTGCGCATGAGCATTTGGGTAACATCGACCCGCTTGCGAGCGTCCTGCGCTCGCGAGTGGGTCTGAATAAGACCCTGTGTCATGATTCCCCTGGGTGTGGTTGCACAATAAGTCACAGAATATAGCAATATGCATGCAGTGATATTTATTCTTATAGCAGGCAATATCAGGCAAAGCTGCTTTGTACAGAAATCCGTAGTTCACTTTGGAAATACTGAACACTTGGTAATGCAGTAAACACTGAAGTCCAGAATGTGTACATAACAGCAGATAATAACCCAGCAAACAGTCAAAAGTTCTTCAGGTATCTGGCAGGCACAAATAGCCCCCAAACACTCCCTGCCTATCAATTACACTGTGAATAAATACTCGCAGTGTGCGACTACGGTAATGTACCTTGCAACCCAGAGGCATGCACAGTGCAATCCAGACGCATGCACAGTGCAACCCGGATGCATGCACAACGCAACCCGGACGCATGCACAACGCAACCCGGACGCATGCACAACGCAACCCAGACGCATGCACAACGCAACCCAGACGCATGCACAGTGCAACCCAGACGCATGCACAACGCAACCAGGACACATGCACAGTGGCAAAAAATCACTCGATTTGTGAAAACATAAGTATGGCATACAACTCCGAACCAGGCCCAATATACCAGTGAAGGACCATTCAATTTAATGTACAGTAGCCTGTTTGGTTACCATACACATACTTGATCAGACAGTTTCAATATTGTATATAGGTTATACAGTTTAATGAATTAAACCAGTGTTTCTCAAACTCGGTCCTCAGGACCCCACACAGTGCATGTTTTCCAGGTCACCCAGCAGGTGCACAGGTGACTCAATGATACATTTTAAAAGATCCACAGGTGGTTATAATTATTTCACTTTTGATTCTGTGAAGAGACCTGGAAAAATGCACTGTGTGGGGTCCTGAGGACCGAGTTTGAGAACCTGTGAATTAAACAATTATAATGCATAATAAGACTGCTGTCTGTTTAGATAGATATGCAGAGGTAATAGCAGAAACTTAGCTACTTTGATGAGGTGTTGCACAGGTCTCTATTATATACACATAGAAAGTATACAATGCCTACAATACAGTTCAGTGTGTGTAAATATCTGGATGATCAGTGTTCATATATCTCTGACTGATTCTGGGGGTCATTCAGACCTGCTCGCGAGCAGCAGTACGCTCGCAAGCGGGTCGATGTTCCCCACTGCGCATGCGCACGACGGAGGGAGCTCCATCGTGCGCATGCGCGAGACCCGGGGAGCGACGGGCTTTTCATCGCTCCAGGTCTCGCACCAAAGGGGGCGTGCTGTCGATGTTGATTGACAGCACGCCCCCTTTGGTGGGCGTGCCTGCCAGACGGAGGTGTTCCCATGGGAACGCCTACCGTCTGAAGCCGGCCCTACTGACATCACTAGTGATGTCAGTGGGAGTGATTTTGGCTCTGATAGAGCCAAAATCACTCCAGGGCTTGTGGCAGGGAGACCCTACCGCAGGCTCTCCGTCGCAAGTCCGATGGTCGCGATGGTCAAGACCATCGCGACCATCTTTTTGGCCGCTCGCATATGCTGTGGGTGGTCACCCACAGCTATACGAGCGGCCAGGAGGCCGCTCCATTTTCATGGAGGAGGGCCCTGATTCAGAGCGAGCGCTCTGGTCAGAGCGTCCGGCTCTGAATCAGGCCCTCTGTGTAGAAAGAAATCAAATTGGTTCTATACCTTGCTATACAGAACACATTGGATTAGCTATTTAAGGAGCTGATTCTGAGTTGCACGCAGACAAGGCTGTATCTAATGTTAATGCTGTGGCTGATTTAATTAAAAATGAGACACCTACTTGCAGCGTCGTGCGGTGGTGCAGTGCTGACTAGGTGTGTCTTTAGATACACCATTGGTTGCACCATCAGATTCACCATTGAAACTTGCACCAGCCCTATAGCAGGTGCAGTTTCTCCATCCGAGTACAGGCTTCTGTGTGAGCGTGCATCTTTGGAGACATCCGCTTACAGCAACATGCATGCATCTGCTTAGCCACCCCTGTTACCTCCCAGAAATGCCCACTGTATTCCACAGACCATGCATCCGATTCTATTGTGTGTCTCTAAATGCTAACAATCAGGACGCATTTGTGACTGGGACATATGTGCAGACTTAAAACGGGATATCTATGGGTCTACATCCCGGCACATGGGATGCCAGCAATACTGGTGCCAGTGGTGTAACCCTCATCCCAGCTGCCTGGAGGAAAGAAAAATTTTGGTACCCCCCCCCCACAAATTAAAATTTACCACCCCCCAGCACCTATGCCAGCCCCAGGCGCACCCTCTATGCAGTTCCTCTACAGTGCCCCCAGTAGTGCCCCTTATACAGTGCCCCCCTATGTAGTCTCCCAAAGAGTGGTCCTCCTTTGCAGTGCCCCCAGTAGTGTCCCTTATACAGTGCTCCCAGTAGTGGTCTCCATATGCAGTGCCCCCAGTAGTGCCTCTTATGCAGTGCCCCCAGTAGTGCCCCTTATGCAATGCCCCCAGTAGTTTCCCTTATACAGTGCCCCCAGTAGTGCCCCATGTACAGTGCCCCCAGTAGTGGTCCCCCTATGCAGTGCCCCCAGTAGTGTTCCTCATACAGTGCCCTCAGTAGTGGTCCCCCTATGCAGTGCCCCCAGTAGTGTCCCTTATACAGTGCCCTCAGTAGTGTCCCTTATGCAGTACCCCTTAAACATTGCCCTCAGTAGTGCCCCTTATACAGTGCCCTCAGTAGTGTCCCTTATGCAGTACCCCTTAAACATTGCCCACAGTAGTGCCCCTTATACAGTGCCCCCCAGCAATGGTCCCCCTATGCAGTGCCTCCAGTAGTGCCCCTTATGCAGTGCCCCTTTTACAGTGCCCCCCAGTAGTGTCCCTTATACATTGTCCCTAGTAGTGGCTCCTTCCTATGTAGTGCCCAGGGCCGGTGCAAGGTTTATTGGCACCCTAGGCATTTCTTCAGCATTGCGCCCCCCCTCAGATAGATAAACAAGCCTTATACAGTGCCCCCAGCAGTGGTCCCCTCTATGCAGTGCCCCTTATACAGTGCCCCCAGCAGTGGTCCCCCCTTAAGCAGTGCCCCCAGTAGTGCCCCTTATACAGTTCCCCCAGTAGTGGCCCCCTATACAGTGCTCCCAGTAGTGGTCCCCCTATGCAGTGCCCCTTACATCATGCCCCCAGTAGTAGTCCCACCTATGCAGTGCCCCTTATATAGTGCCCCAGGTAGTGGTCTCCCTATGCAGTGTTCCTTATATATATGTCCCCAGTAGTAGTCCCCCCTGTGCAGTGCCCCTTATATAGTGCCCCCAGTAGTAGCCTCCCCCCAGCAGTGCCCCCAGTAGTAGCCTATCCCAGCAGGAATGCCAGTAATAGCCTCCCCCCAGCAATGCCCCCAGTAGTAGCCTCCCCCCAGCTGTGCCCCCAGTACTAGCCTCCCCCCAGACAGACACAAACATAAAAAAAACTCCACTTACCTTAATGCCCACTCCAGCGTCCACTCTTCAGTCCCCCGGGCTCCAGCAGTCCCTGCGGGCCCATTCGGCAGTCCTCATGGGCCCATCACCCATTGCGGGAGCCAGAAAATGGAGGTCTTAAGTGAACTCCAGCCCGGCTCCGTTAGTGGGCACAACAGTTGATGAGAGTCTGTCTGACTCTCATCAGCTGCTAAAACAAACACACAGCTGCCAACGCTGGCGGCTGTGTGTTTGTTCCTATTAGTGTAGTGTGGATTACACTTATGTGCGGTCCGCACTACTGCCCTGCAGGGCCGGCGCTCTTAGGCAGCTGCCTAAGTTTGCTTAGTGGTAGCGCCAGCCCTGGTAGTGCCCCTTATACAGTGCCCCAGTAGTGGTCCCCCTGCATCCAGTAGTGGTCCCCCTATGCAGTGCCCCTTATATATATAACACAAGACACACACACAGAATCCCCGTTCCTGCTCCTCTGTCCTTCCGCTCAGTACTATGGGAGAAACGTCATGACGTCTTTCCCATCATCACTGCAGGAGCCGGAAGGTGGAGCTCATGAGTCAGCTCAGCCCGGCCCCCTCTGGATGCAGCAGCTAATGAGAGTCTGTCTGACTCTCATTGGTTGCTAAAACAAACACGGTGTTGGCGGCTGCAGCGTGTTTGTTACTGATTGGTGGGCGGGGGGGTTTCTGAGTACTCAGAAACCCCCCTGCATGCAAGTATGGGCTCAGGTGAGTTGTGCTGGTCACATGCTATGTGACATCCGTGACCATAGAGCACTCCGGCAGCAGCAGGTCACGGAGGTGGAGCACCAATCAGCAGTGGTGCTCCTCCTCCATGTGGCTCCTCTGTTCCTCAGCAGAAGGTGGACACGGAATGGCCGGGTGACAATGGAGCTAGGTGCTCTCTACAGGACTGGCACCCAGCGGCAAATGACTCCATTGTCTCCGGGAGTTCTGCCACTGACCGGTGCCGGAATCACAACACCTGTCAGAATTCTGCTGCCAACATCCCCTCCGCCGGCATCCCAAAGGTAAGTAGTGGGGTTAGGGGGAGGGTTAGCATTAGGGTTACGGGTTAGGCTTAGGCACTAGGGGAAGAGTTAGGGTTAGGCACTAAAGGGGGAGTGTTAGGTTTAGGCCTGGGGAGGGAGGGTTAGGGGAAGGGAGATTCAGAGAGTTAGGATACCTAGAGACAGGTGTCGGTATCCTAAACCTGTCAGGATGCTGGTATTGGAATTTTGACCGCCAGGATGCAGAGCGCCGGCATCCCGTACCCAACCCCTTAAAACATAGGTCGACTGCGTGCAACATCAACACTGCATGCAACTAAGAATCAGGCTCTAAATGTACTGGGTGCAGGGGTGTTCTGCATATGAATGGTCACTACTGTAGGTAGCTCCTACATCAGCTGCAGCCCCGAGAATCATGGTAAAACAGGCAGAATATTAGGAGATTGGCTTCACATTGCAAGTGCTTTCTGCTAATTACAGTCTGGTCAGGCAGTCCCACAGGGAGAAAACTCCTTCCATTTGACTGCCAATTCGGTGTGTAATTAGCAGAAGAAATGGATGTCAATGAGAAGCCAGTGAACTTAATGGGGGCTCACTGGGGGTGGCAAATTGTACTGAGGGGATTGCAGCCATGAAGCGCATAGGTGAAATCTGCCACTTGCTCAAATGCCTTTCTAGCTGTGGTTTCAAGGGAGCTGTTCACTCTACATGGCTGCTTGTGAATACTGGTGTCCACTATAATTAGAGATGAGCGGGTCTGGTTCTCAGAGAACTGGATCCACTCGAACTTCCAGATCCGAGGCAAGAACTCAGCTCGGCTCGGATTTTCCCACCTGACTCGGAACTCAAATGAGTCAAAACATCCTCCTCCCGCTGTTGGATTCTCGCGGGTTTTAGATTCTATAAAGGTCCTGGTGATCGGCACCATTTTCACTCTGGGTGTGGATGGTGAACTGAACAGATGTATTGCTGTCACTGTCTATGTCAGTGTGTTGTCCAACTTGTCCTGTCCGGGTCTAGGGCTGAAGGCTGCTGCTGTGTTGTCTATAAAGTGTCTGGGGCTGCAAGTATATAAAGGGGGCTTTTGTGGGTGCTGCAGCTGCTGTGTCACTTGTCCTGTCAATCAAGGGGCTGCTGCTGTGTTATACATAAGTGTATTTGTCCTGTCCATCGAGGGGCTAGGGCTGCAGTCCATAAAGGGGTGCTGTGTTGTCCAGGGGGGGTGCTCTGTCAATCAGGGGTGCTCTTCCCCAGTGTATTAAAAATAAAAGTGCTTTTTTCTTTTTGTGCATGTGCATTAGCAACTTAGCTGCACTATTATTGTTTGGTGACACTGCCAGCCAGACCGCAGTTTATCGTCCACCTATTTGTGATTATGCACTGCAGGTGGTCTGTCTGCACTTGGCAGGGGTACTTTGTTGTCCATAAAGAAGGGGTGCTGTCTGTGTTGTTCATCAAGGGCTGCTGCCTCATTCAGGGGTGCTCTTCCCCAGTGTAAAAAAAAATAAAAGTGAAATTAAATTGTTATTATCAATCCATAAAAATTTTTTTAAAAGTTTATCATACACATATTTGTGACTCTGCAGGTGGTCTGTCCACACTAGACAGGGGTGCTTTGTTGTCCATAAAAAAGGGGTGCGGTCTGTGTTGTTCATCAAGGGACTGCTGCCTCATTCAGGGGTGCTCTTCCCCAGTGTAAAAAATAATAAAAGTGAAATCAAATGATCAAACCACAGAAAATGTAAAACATATATATTATTTTTCTGTGTGTGCGATAGCTGCCTCGTTCAGGGATGCTCTTCCCCAGTGTTAAAAAAAATATTGTTCAGTGAGACTGACAGTCAGACCGCAGTGTACTGTAAGTTTGTTGAAATGGAGGACGATCAAATGAAAGGAGAGCAGGAACCACATACCAGTCTTGCAGCTGCTGCCAGCAGTCATGATGATGATGATGCAAGGCTGTCAACATCATCTATGAAGGCCGATGCCCAAGGGCATAAGTCAGGGCATTTAAAATCAAAAAAGCAATGTTTTACAGTGTTAAAGAAAAAAAATTAAAACCTAAGTTAGCTGCAGAGAAACAAAAAATGGCCAATATGCCATTTACTACACTAAGTGGCAAGGAAAGGATAAGGACTTTGCCTTTATTAATGAATGGTGTTTCTTCATCTTGTGATGATGTAAGCCCTTCAGCCTGTAGAAGTGTCAAAAAACTTAAAATAGCTAAGGCACATGAACCAACTGTGTGCTCAGAAAAGTCACAGATCCCCGAGGAGAGTTCAAGTGTGTCCACGGTTGCCATGTGTAAGCCTAACCTTTCTAATACTATACTTGAAGAGGATCCTCCTTCCACCATTTGTGTGCCTTTGCAAATGTGGGGATGAGCAGCAGAAGTCAACATGCTGACGTAGAAATCGAGGATGCTTCTATGGAATTGCACCAGGAGGATGAGGAGGCTATTTTTCTAGTTGGCGCTAACAAGAATGATGAGGATGTTGATGATGAAGATGTTGATGTCGAAGATGTTGTTTGTGTAAATCAGGCAACAGTTGTTGCCCATGGTATGAAAAAGCCCATTGTCATGCCGGTGCAAAAGACAAAAAAATTCTCTCTCATGTGTGAAATTATTTCCACCCAAATCCAGACAACAGTTGAAATCAGTGCAAAATGGCTTACCCCGCTTGGATTCTCCTCGGGATTTGTGATTTCTGACAATGCCACCAATATTGTGAGAGCATTACATCTGGGCAAATTTGAACACATCCCATGTTTAGCTCACACAATTATTTTGGTGGTACTACATTTTTTTAAAAAATTACAGGGCCCATGCAGGATATGCTCTTGGTGGCCCGAAAGATTTCGGGACATTTTAGACAATCAGCAACTGCATGTTGAAGATTGCAGCACCAGCAAGTACTGTTGAATTTGCCCTGCCATCAGCTGAAGAAAGAGGTAGTAACTAGGTGGAATTCAACCCTCTATATGCTTTAGCAAATGGAGGAGCAGTAAAAGGCCATCCAAGGCTACACAATGCCTATGACATAGGGAAAGGAGCGGGAATGAACCTTAGTCAAGCACAGTGGATAATAATTTCCATGTTGTGCAAGGTTCTCAAACCATTTAAACTTGCCACATGTGAAGTTAGTTCAGACACTGCCAGCTTGAGTCAGGTCATTCCCCTAATCATACTTTTGCAAAAGCAGCTAGAGAAACTGAAGGAGAAGCTGAAATGGAGTGATTCCACTAAGTATGTTAGACTTGTAGATCAAGCCCTTCATTCGCTTTGTCAGGATCCAAGGGGTCATCAATCTTTTGAAATTAGATCACTATATTTTGATGACCATACTTGATCGTTGGTTTAAGTCATGCATTGTATCTTTCTTTCTGACAGACACAAATCTGAAGAGATGCAAAGAGCTATTGGTAAAAAAATTGTCAGCTCAAGCGGCATGTGACATGGCATCATCTCCTTCTTTAGTTTCTGCGGCTGTCAGGAAAAAACTACATTTTTTTTGGAGACCCACTGCTGGTAATGCAGATCAGTCAGCAAAATGTAATGACATCTGGTTGGGTCTGAAAGAACTGCCTACAATTAGTGACATGTATACCGTGACTTTGTCTGATACGGCCACCATTCAGAGAATGGTGGATGATTATTTTAGGGATAGCATCCAAATAGGCATGTCAGACAGTTCGTTTTACTACTGGCAGGAAAAAGAGGCAATTTGGAGTCCCTTACACAAACTGGCTTTGCTTTACTTAAGTTGCCCACCATCCAGTGTGTACTCTGAAAGAGTTTTCAGTGCAGCGGGAACCTTGTCAGTGATGGGCATAGGAGGTTATTTCCCTAGAATGTGGAAAAGATGATGTTCATCAAAATTAATTATATTCCACGAGGAAGACCTTTACCAGCAATTAAGTAAAAAAAATACAGAGGCGCCTGTAATGGTTTATTCCGGCGGGGAGGAATTAATATTGTGTGAAGAAGAGGATGTACACACTGATGGGGATGATGATGACGATGATGACATCTGATCTTACCTATGTTGTAAAGCCAGTTTGTGTATGGGATCATTGCCACCAATGTCCACTGCACATTGGCAGCTTGTTTTGTGGGGGGTCCAAACAAACCAATCATTTCAGCCACAAGTGGCAGTCTCTGTCGCTGAAGTGATTGGTTTGTTAAACTGTGCATGTCCTGTTTTATATATACAACATAAGAGAGGGTGGGAGGGCCCAAGAACAATTCCAACCTGCACCTTTTTTCTTTGCATTATTTGCTATTTGTGGCATTGCTGCCTGACATTTTTAAATTTTATAGTTTATTAATGTCCAGAAATTGTAATGGCCACAGACAGCATCTCCTGCATGCTCCTTTCATTTAAAAAAAGAATCTGAATCACCAAGTTGATTGGATGGGCAAATAAGAGCAGCTGTACAGAACAATTTCCTGCCAGTATGTGTGCAATAAAGTGTAAATACGTTTAATACAAAAATTAGTTGTGTATATTGGTCACATACATACAT
Organism: Taudactylus pleione; assembly: GCA_031769625.1. Lineage (NCBI taxonomy): Eukaryota > Metazoa > Chordata > Amphibia > Anura > Myobatrachidae > Taudactylus > Taudactylus pleione. The sequence continues at coordinate 16,047,662 of JAUIMM010000115.1, read as the reverse complement.
ATTTACATGGTACATACAGTGCGTAAAGCAGGCTGAGGTAACCTGAAGCACATCACCTGTTGTTGACAAATAACTTCCAGTAGGTCCAGCAAACATCATAGATGCTGGGAGTTCTAGTTCAGCTGTAGAACTACAGGCTGCTTTACTCTGATATAAACAGCAAATCTTGGTCCCATAACCTCCCTGAGTACAAAGTAATCTTCTGTTTACAGTATGTTCTGGCAGCACCTCCAAAAGCAAGGCCACCTAATTTCTATTAGATGTATAAAAATAAAAAACCTTCTCCAGATCAAAGATGTCTTTTAGGAACTGAAGAACTTGATCCTAGACTGATTTTCCCTCATATTTTTTTTTTAAGAATCAAAACATTAAAATAAATAAATTAAAAACTAAACAATCCTTCCGTCCTTTCCCTGTCTTCAGTCCATAAATATATTCCAACTTTGTCGGGCCTCTGACCTAGTTAAGGAAAACATTCTTGGTTTTTAAACTTCCTAGGGGTCGTATAGTTTATTAAACTGCCATCCTGTCTACCACTGCAATGCCACTCTGTGCTATGTTAGAAGCTGAACTGCCATATGCAAGTGCCACCCACTGCTGTCGCTTAGCTTAGTCAACCAGCTAGCTGGATGCAACGTTTTGGCCTAAACTAGATGAAATGAATATTGTGAGCTGTGAGGTGGTTAAAATTGACTGGAAATGACTGGAAATAAATGTTATTGAGGTTAATAATACTGTAGGAACAAAAACAGGCCCAAATTATGTGAATTTAGCTGTTTTTATGATTTTTTTAGAAAAATACAGATCCAAAACCAAAACACGCAAGGTCGGTTTTGGCAAAACCAAATCTAGATCCAAAACACAAAGAGATACAGATCCAAAACTAAAACAAGGGGGTCGGCGCTAGAGATGTGCGACGACCCCGTGTTTTGGTTTTGGATCTGGATCTCCCCTGGTTTTGGATCTGGATCTGGTTTTGGATCTTTTTCCTTGGTGTTTTGTTTTTCGGTTTTGTTTTGGATCTGCATTTTTTTCCAAAAAATTATTTAAACAGCTAAAACCACATAATTTGGGCCTATTTTTGTTCCTACGGTATTATTAACCTTAATAACAATTATTTTCAGGCATTTCCATGCATTTTTAACCATCTCACAGCTCACAATATTGATTTCACTATTTTTCACCAATACAGGCTAAAGGCTGCAACTAGCTGGCTGGCTAAAGTAAGCGACAGAGCAGTGGCAAAAATGCACGGCAGTTTAAAAAAATATAGGACATCTATGAAACATTGCCACACAGCAGTGGCAGACAGGATGACAGTTTAATATAATATAGCAATGCCCCAAATTGTGCAAAATGTAAAGGAAAGAGGTGCAAGATGGAATTGTCCCTCCCACCCACTCTTATGTGGGATATTAAAAAGGACATGCACAGTTTAACAAACCAAGCACTTTAGTGACTAGGACTGACACTTTCGTGGCTGAACTCCTTGGTTTGTTTGGGCCCCCACAAAACATTTTTTGGAAGGACTACCTTCAATTATTAAGGAGGAGGTTGATGATAAGGGTGTTGGGGGTGGAAATTGCATGTGCTAGTCCAATCTGCTGGTAGCTGATAATGGACTGCTTGTTATTAATTTACAAATTATTATAATTTTGTTAAACAGCTTGCATGAACTCGCTGCAAATGACGTAACAGGGAGGAGGTGCCTAGATGGTTAATGTCCCTTCCTGTGCTAACTTTGGCTTTACAAATGGAACAGATGCCTTCACAACTGTTGACAGAATTAACATTAAAATAATTCCACACCCAAGACGTGGCTTTTCTGGCTTTCATTTTATGATGAGCAAGAACTGCTGCAACTGGTGGCTGATTTACGCAAATCACATCCTCATCATCAACATCCACATTAGCATCAGATAGGACACAAATTTCCCTTTTGCACTTCTTCCACACTATCATCCTCATTTTTTTATTATTTCACCATCGAATACTAGCATAGCCGTCATGGCATCAGTCATCCGCTGTGAAACTTGGTGACAGCTGTTATTTTTACTTCCTCTATCAAAGGAATGTTTAATAGTCAATTGTTTTTTTTAATTACTAGTAGTAGTCTCTTGGTCCCTTTCTGGGATGAAGATCCACCCCCAGCAGCAGCAACAGGCGTAGCACTCAAGGATCCTTCTGTGGAATCACGGATAGGAGAGGAGTCAGTCATGCTTGTGAAATTGGATGCAGGACTACTTGTGATCACGAATGAGGGTGTTGATGATGATGCAGGTGTTGGTGGTGGAGATTGCAGGCACTTGGATCCAGATAGAAGGGAGCAGCTAGGTGACACTGGAATGATTGTTGTTTGGTGTTTTTGTCCACAAAGTTTTAGAATTTGAATACTCTTTCCAATTTGATGAATGCGCTGCATGTGATGTAACAGGGAGGAGGTTCCAAGATGGTTAAGGTCCTGACCTCTACTCACTGTTACTTGGCAATGGTTACAAATGGGTTGGCAAAGGTTTTCCAGATTTGGGTGGAAATAACTCCACACAATGGAAGTGGATATTTCGGTCCTTTGCCCAGGCATGGCAACAATGGGATTTTTCCCACCATGGGCCTAATTTACAGTTTTTACTCAAACCTCGCCAACAACATCCTCATCATCAACAACATCCTCATCATCCTTGTTGTTTTCGCCATCTAGATAAATATCCTCCTCATCCTCCTCATACAATTCAACAGAAGCATCCTTGATTTCTATGTCAGGAGGCACACAAATGGTGGATCCTCTTCAAGTACAGTATTACTAGAAAGGTCAGGCTCACACAAAGCAACAGCAGACACACTTGGACTCTCCTCAGGGATTTGTGATTTTTCAGAGCAAACAGTTGGTTTCAGTGTCTTACTCGTCTTTCTACCTCTCCTACAAGCAGAGGGGCTTAAATTATCATTAGAACCATCAGTCATCATAAATACAGGCCAATGCCTTATCCTTTCCTTGTCACTTCATGTAGTGAATGGCATATTGCCAATTTTTTGTTTCTCTAAAGCTGATTTAGCTTTAATTTTTTTTTGCTTTAACATATTAAAAGTGGATTTTTTTTGGTCTGACTTAAGCCCTGGTACATCAGCCTTCATAGATGACAATGACAGCCTTGCATCATCATCATGACTGCTGGCGGCATGTGGATCCTGCTCTCTGGTCATGTGACTGTCCTCCATACTCACTATGGCCCTGATTCAGGCCCGCTCACAGCCGTTGGTCGCTTGCTGGATCTGTGGGCATTTTTTATTTATTTTTATTTTTTTCTCCGGCCGCTCGCAAAGCTGTGAGAGACAAGCCACAGCTTGTGCAACCGGCCAGGAGACCATTGTGATAATCGCGACCATCGGCCTTGCGACGAGACCCTGCGGTAGGGTCTAGGCTGCCACAAGGCCGAGTGGACTCCCTGCTTTAATAGAGCAGGAAGTCCACTACTGACAACAGTAGTGATGTCAGTTTGCCCGCCCAACAAATGCCAGGCATTCCTAAGGGAACGCCTGCGTTTGTCCAGCCACCCTCCCTACCCCCCACAAAATGGGGCGAGCTGTCACTCACCATCGACAGCCGCCCCATCTTGTTGCGAGCCTCATAGTGACTGAACTTCAGCCACTCAGCGGGGCTCACGCATGCACACGCCAGATGCAGCACATGCGCAGTGCGCAAACATCGGGCCGCTTGCGAGCGCACAGCGCTTGTGAGCGGCTCTGAATGAGCTCCCATTCACACAACCACACCCCAATTTTTTCTTTTTTATTTGAACACTGGGGGTGAACCCGTGAAAGAGACAGTAGCTACTTGACAGACAGCAGCACAGCACCCCTGCGCACCTATGCCGATGACAGGTGAGGATAACATGCACACACAAAAAAAATGGTTTATTTTGGGCCAGCAGCTCCTTGACAGACAGCAGCACAGCACCCCTGCACACCTACACCGATGACAGGTGTGACTAATGCGCACACAAAAAAAAATTGTTTTTTCAATTTTTATTTGAACATTGGGGGTGAAAGAGACAGCAGCCCCTCGACAGACAGCAGCACAGCACCCCTGTGCACCTACGCCGATGACAGGTGAGGCTAAAACACACACAAAAAAATGATGTTTTTTGGGGTGGGCCAGCAGCCCTTTGACAGACAGCAGCACAGCATCCCTGCGCATCTATGCCGATGACAGGTGTGGCTAACAAGCCACACGAAAACAAATGTTTATTTTTTGGGGGCCAGCAGCCCCTTTATAGACAGCATCACAGCACCCCTGCACACCTACACCGATGACAGGTGTGGATAACACGCACACAGTAGCCTCTTGGCAGACAGCAGCACAGCACGCCTGCGCACCTACTCCAATGACAGGTGTGGCTAACAAGCCACACAAAAACAAATGTTTATTTTTTTTTAACACTGGGGTGAACCCCTGAAAGAGGCAGCAGCCCCTTAATAGACAGCAGTACAGCACCCCTGCACTGTTGACAAGTGTAGCTAACACTAACACACATTGTTTTCCACACTGGGGGTGGGTGAAGAGCACCCCTGAAGGCCAGAGCACCCCCTGGACAGCACAGCTCTACAGCCAGCCCATCCCTATGGACAGGACAACAGCCAGCCCCTATGGATAGGACAACAGCCAGCCCCTATGGACAGGACTACAGCCAGCCATCCCCACTATAGACAGCAGCTAGCCAGCTCTTATGGTCAAGACAACAGCCAGCCCCTATATGGACAACAGTAGCCAGCCCCTATGCACAGTGTAAGCGTGCAACAACAACAGTACAGCACAGGTCCCAGCTCCCTCCCTCTTCACTCTCGACAGCCGGAATGAAAAATGGCGGTGATCGCGGGACCTTTATAAAATCCAAAACCTGCGAGAATTCGACAGTGGGATGATGACGTTTTGCCTCGTTTTCAGATCCGAGTCAGAGCCAACTCAGATCTGACTCGGATCCTCTAAGTTCTGGTGGGTTCGGTTCTCAGGGAACCAAACCCGCTCATCCCTAGTCGGCGCACATCCCTAACTGTAATATGCAGAAACCTATAATGTCAATTATAAAATTCAATGCCTTTACACTTCATTTCTTTACAAGGCTTGATATATATCCCCCAAGTGAGTAATCTGGAAGCTGTCATTGCAAGTACTGGTTTCTTAGGTTAATAGTCATGATAGAAGCGTTTGTAATTTTTAATCTAGAATGTGTGGTCATGTAGTGGGCTAAAGTTATGTGATATGCAGTATCAATCTTTATAGGTGGACCAGCAATGTTTAAAAAACAAACAATACACTCAATACATAAAACACAGGCAAGAATGTTTAAAGCACTTTCTGTGTCATGGTAAATGTTCCCTGTGACTGGCGTTGCGATCCGTTCATAAGTAGCAGCGTGTGAAACACTTACCCTACCTTTCCCTAATAGTGGTCTTCTTCCATCAGTAGTTTCTGCCTCTAATAGACTGTATGCAGTCTCCGTCTTCCGCCAATTGAACTTCAGCCCGCCGGGACAGCGTCCTCTCCTCGGCTTTGTATGGAGAGCCGCTGCGTCCTTCGTTTGGGTGTTAGGATACCTCACGCTCGCTCAGAAGTGACATCAGTGGAGGGTCAGCTTACACCAACGTGTTTCGTCACATGTGATTTTCTCAAGGTGTCTGCGTGATGAACTCTGTCTTCTTTTGTGCTTGTGTTTTATTCTTATTTTTATTGTTTTAGTGTTTTTATTCTGTCTTTTTTTCTGCTTGTGTTTTATGTATCGAGTGTATTGTTTGTTTTTTAAACATTGCTGGTCCACCTATAAAGATTGATGTAGATATGTCATCCTTCATAGTATGAGATAAAGGGGCTGATTCAGACCCGCTCGCAAGTGCTATGCGCTCGCAGGTGGGTCGATGGCCGGGCAGTGCACACTCGCGGCATGTGCGAGCCCTGGAACGAGCAAGAAATCACTCGCTCCGGGGCTTGCAACAAAACAGGGCTGCTGTCGATGTTGATCGATAGCTCACCCTGTTTTGTAGGCAGGGTGGGTGGGTGGCTGGACAAACGGAGGTGCTCCTGAAGGAATGCCTGCCATGTGTGCGCGGCCCTACTGACATCACCAGTGATGTCATTAGTGAGATTCCGGCTCTATTAGCTCCAGAACCTCACTGGAGCTTGCGGCAGACGAGACCTACCACAAGGGTCTCATCGCAAGCCCGATGGTCGCGATGGTTGTGACCATCGCAACCATCACCTGGCCGCTCGCAAAAGCTGTGGGTGGTCACCCACAGCTTAGCGAGTGGCCAGGAGGCCGGTTCTAAAAAAAAAAAGCGGCCGCCCTGATTCATAGCGAGCGCTCGCTTTTTGCGAGCGGCTCTACATCAGGGCCAAAGTGTCATGGAGAGTGACTCCTGTATACAGTATATCTAGAACATCATGTACTGTAAGAAAAAAGGCTAAATGGGCAGAATAACACCATATGCCACATATGGAACCATTGAGCAGGACGAAGGAAATTGTTTCTACCCATAAGATCATGTCTTTTTATTTATATCCACCACAGTGGGATGCTGCTGTAGTGGATTGGAGTACAGTGTGCATAACCATTGATTGATTAATTAATCTATATTCAAAAGAGGTATAATGGCAAACAGAATCATCTACGGAGTTTGGAGTATTTGGTGCCACACTGACTGCATGCTTTCTGATAACTACTTTGAAGTGATTATTTATTTAAGTAACTCAAGTTTATGCGTTGAACATTTGTATGTATAAAAGAACTAATTTGAAGTAATTTAGCGCCATATGTTACAATTTCCCTGGTGGGTTGAATTACATCATTCCTTTAGTAATCAAAATACTATTTTGATGTTTTGTCTGTTGCTTTAGCTAGCTATTGCTTATCTGATTGTTACTTTATCTGGTTATCACAAACTGAAATCATATCACTTATATATGTTTTTCTATTATCTAGTCTAAATGTGTTTTAGACCTTTTTTCTTCGATATATATTGTTTATAATTGTTTCCTCTATATCTCCCTTACAGCAGCTTTTCTCATTAGAAAATATGGAGAATAGCAGAAAAAAAGGGGGGAGATGCAGGTGCACCCTATAAGCACTAAAAATTCTAATGATCAAAATATTTATAATAAGTTCCTTCCAACGATTAACATGGTTTTTAAGTAAGGTTTCTTAGTACATGTTTGGTGAAAGATGTTTGCCCACCTACCACATCACGATGAACCCCATAAGGTGGGTCCCTAACATCCCTAATACTGACACATTCAATAATTTATCTAGGACTTACCTTTAATACAGCCCATCAAATGTGTGTACTGCAATGCAAAGAACCCATACCAATGAAAATCACCTGGGTAAGGTAGGAGGAGTGCCACCTTCAAATGTACCTTAAATACACACATACACAGAGGAAAAAGAAGGGTCTGGGCTGCACATCCTATTCTTAAACATAATAATAGGTGCTACCATGATGAGACCTGTAGGTCTACAGCAGAAAAAAAGGGGGGAGATGCCATGGGTGACGAGAGGGGGGGTGGGTACAGTTTACCCCAGCCCGGGCTTGCTAGAGGGGCCCGGCAGGGCCTGGGTCAGGCGTCGCCCCCCCTCCCTCACAGCAGTTCAGCACACAGCTTGTGCTGGGCTGCAGTGCGAGACTGCTCGCGGCTACTGCAGCAGCTGGAGCAGTCTCCTATGGCTGTAGGGTGGACCAATCACACTGATCGCGCCCCCCCCCGCTTAGCGCCGGGCTGGGGGCTTACAGCGCCCCCTCCCCAGGGCGCAGCACCACTGCAAAACTGATTTATTTAAATAAAAAATAAATGTCAAAGGGGCATGGTCACGTCTCCTTTGGTTAGGCCATGCCACCTGTACCTGGGCCCGGCTGGGCTCTCTACAGCCCTGGGAGATGCAGGTGAACACTATAAGCACTAAGAATTCTAATTATCAAAATAATTATAATAAATTCCCACAATTAACAGGGTTTTTTAAGTAAGGTTACTTAGTATTTTTTTTGACGTGGTAGGTGGGCAAACATCTTTGGTCAAACATGTACTAAGAAACCTTACTTTAGAAACCATGCTAAATGTTGGAATTTATTATAAACATTTTGATAAATCATCAAGCCTTCCCTGAAATCTCACCACTTTAGATAATCTTATCAGCTTTGTGAACAGCTTTGTTAACCCCCCTCTCCCCCTTTCCCACTGGCTATTCTATCTGATTACCACAACTCTACTGTACATAGTCCTGACAAACAAGTTTATTCTGCTTCTCTATTGAAACAACTCTCTATCATGGAAACCATGTTCAACATGTCGACATCATGCACACCAATGGTGAGAATGTCAACTATGTTATCTAAGACTAACCCTAACATTAACTCACTAACTGCATCCTAACCCTAATCGTAGTTTTAACCTAACCGCGGCCTAACCCTAACTAGAGCCTAACCCTTTAAGCAGCCTAACCCTAAACCTAATGCTGCTTTGTTAATAATGTAAACATGCATTATGTCGACATTTTGAACATGTCAACTTATTGAACAAAGCTGTCAACATTCTGAATGTTGACATTTAGAACCATTCCACATTACAATGTTGACACTCTGAATGTCAGCACTGTGAATGTCGACTATATGACCGCATACCATAATAATTATGGCCAAAGACACATAGAACAATTTAGCAAAATATCAAGAAACCTGAATCTCATAAAGACCTTTCAAAGTAAAAATCCAGAAATGGTAATAATAGGACAGAACTACAATAACTACTGCTATTTACAGTTGCATCTCTTTGTTTATATTTAGGTATTGTGAATTAGACATATCTGATTTGTTGAAATGAAATGCTTGTTCTTTGACAGACAGCGGTAAAATGCAATAGCCTATTACAATTATTTACGCAAAGTTTAAAAGCAACAGGAAAGCAACCAGATAGAACAAGACAAAACATTTTAATAAAAAACTCCACAAATTTTAGAAACACAAACATTTTGTTTACTCACAATCTACAATAGATGAAAAAAAAAAATACATACCATTATGAGTTCTCTATTAGGTTAAAGCCCACGCCTGGATGGAATTCCTGCTCTTTATTATAATACTCTTATAAATTCATTATCATCAGATCAAATGTTAGAAGCACATATCTCAATTATTCATACGGAAAGAATCAACCTATGAAAATATGAAAGATACTGCATAAGCCAATATCAATATTACATTCAATCCTGAGCAACTTGGTTTCACTCCAAACAGCAAAGCTACAGTATATATCAGGGCCGTAGCTAGGGTAGTGCGGCCGGTGCCATCGCACAGGGCACCATAGGTCAGGGGGCGCTGTCAAATTTCTGTTTATTATCATTCTTGCATGTAGCTTCCTCTTATTTCATCCCCAGCATCTCCTGTCCTCTCCTATCTCTTCCCTGGCCATTCCCCATGAAGCCATGGCCCTTTTTTGGGTGCATTATGTCCCTTTGAAAAATAAGGGGGGCACCAAAAAGTCTAGTTATGGCTCTGGTATATATAACTGTTACGATCCACGGCAGTACTACTCTCCCTACAGTGCTGGTGCTCTCCCAGTGTTGATTCCTGCAGTATCATTTCTCACCAGTGGTGCTGCACAAAGGTCAACATTGGAATGGTCTATAAAAAATTTGTCAACACTTTTTGTTAGGGTTAGGCACTTACTGGAAGGCTAGGGTTAGGCTCTAGAAAGGGCGGTTAAGTTTAGGCACTTACCGTGACGATTAGGGTTAGGCACTGGGAGGGACGCTTAGGGTTAGGCAGTTACCAGAAGGTTAGGGTTAGGCACTGGGAGGGATGGTTAGGGTTAGGCACTTACCCCAATGGTTAGGAATAGGCACCAAGTGGAGGGTTAGAGTTAGGGTGAAAATTACAGTTAGAAAAAAAATATGTTGACCATTCCAATGTCAACCTTTTGTTCATGCCGACCTTTAATACATGTTGATCTTTATCCATGTCGACATTTTGTGTGTCAAACCATTTATCCCTGTCAACCTTTTGTACCTGTCGACTTATTGCCTGTCTTTCAGGTAGACACTGTCTACCTTTTTAATGTAGATCTTTTAATCCACACATGTTCCTTGCTACCAGTTCATCTCCCAGGCTATTCGGAGTCTGCAGTCCATTACAGTTTCATGTTGTCTCACAAGCCAGTCTGCACCCTTGCTTTACATGCTCCTCCAGTATCTGTGGCTGTTCTCATTAGCACTTCTAGTGCTTGTCATGTTATGGAACTTTGCCTTATTGCCACGGTTCATTGCATTTCATGTCAAGTCAGCTCTCCAGTATACTGCATATCAAGTCAAGTCTGCTACCTTGTATATTATAGAAACATAGAAACATAGAATTTGATTGTGTATAAGAACCACTTGGCCCATCTAGTCTGCCCCTTTTCACTTATCTTTTTGGCAACTTCAACCCTATTTGCTCCTTAGGTCTCTCCTAAGGATATTCTTATGCCTATCCCAAGCGTGTTTAAATTGTTCAACCATCTTAGCTCTAACCACCTCTGATGGGAGGCTATTCCACTTATCGACTACTCTTTCTGCAAAGTCATTTTTCCTCAAATTTCCTCTGGGCCTACCTTTCTCCAGTTTCAGTGCATGTCCTCGTGTTCTTGTAGTCCTCTTCCTTTGAAGAATGCTTCCCTCCTGTACCTTGTTAAAATCCTTGACGCATTTGAACGTTTCTATCATGTCCCCCCCTTTCCCTTCTCTGCTACAAACTTTACATATTAAGATATTTTAGTCTTTCCGGGTAAGTTCTGTGCTGTAGGCCATGCACCATTTTAGTTGCCCTTCTTTGTAGTCTCTAATGTGTCTATATCATTCTGGAGATATGGCCTCCAGAACTGAACACAGTATTCTAGATGAGTCCGTACCAATGACCTATATGGCATTATAACTTCTTTTTTTCTGCTACGGATTCCTCTCCATATGTAACCAAGCATCTGACTTGCCTTCCTCAATGCTTTCGTGCATTGCTTATCTGCCTTCAAGTCATCTGAAATGGTGACTCCTAAATCCCTTTTCTCCTCTGTATTTTCCAATATAGAGTCCTTGATACTATATTCAGCCTTTAGGTTATTGAGACCCAAGTGCATGATTTTGCATTTTTGACATTAAACTGTAGCTGCCATGTTCTTGCCAATTCCTCTAGTCTACCCAGATCCTCAGTCATTTGTTTGACCCCTCCTCTTGTGTCTACCCTGTTGCATACTTTTGTGTCATCTGCAAAAAGGCATACTTTCCCTTCAATACTATTTGCAATATCACCAACATAGATATTAAAAAGCACTGGCCCACGTACAGTACAGATCCCTGGGGTACTCCACTGGTAACCTTTCCCTACCATGAATATACTCCATTTATTACAACTCTTATCCTGCAACCATGATCTTATCCATTCAACAGTCATAGAATCCAATCTCAAGCTTTCCAGTTTATTTATCATTCTGTGATGCAGGACCATGTCAAAAGTCTTACTAAAGTCTAGATAAGCTACATCTACGCCTCCCCCCCCCCCCCCCTTGATCTATTACTTATGTCACCCAGTCAAAAAACTCAGTAAGATTTGTTTGGCATGATCTCCTCCGAGTAAATCCATGCTGTTTGGGATCCTGCAAATTGTTGGCTTTGGGATATTCCACCACTCTTTCTGTTAATAGTTTTTCCATTATTTTTCCCACTACTGATGTAAGGCTTACTAGTCTGTACTTATACAGGTTGAGTCTCCCATATCCAAAATGTTTGGGACCAGAGGTATTTTGGATAATGGAATATTCCGTATTTTGGAATATTTGCATATCATAATGAAATATCTTAGGAATGGGACCCCAATATACACACAGAATGCATTAATGTGCTATATACACCTTATACACACAGCCTGCAGGTCATATTATACAATATTTTCAATAATTTTGTGGCTCAAACAAAGCTTGTGTACAGAAATTAAATTCATTTATGTTTCATATACACCCTATACATACAGCCTGTAGGTAATTTTATACATTATTTTTAATAAATTGTGCTTTAGACAAAATTTGTGTACATTCATACATTCAACCATCAAAAATCAAAGGTTTAATTTTCTCAGTCATGCCAAAATTATTCCGTATTTCGGAATGTTTCGTATTTCGGAATATTTGGATATGGGAGACTCAACCTGTATTGCTAGCTATTATGTTGTATTATATTGCAGGTCTGCTAATCTGTTATCTTGCATTACAAGTTACTTCTGCTCAGCTATTAACCCTTGCCTAGAGTCTCCTGTTATGATTATCTTGTGTAAACCATGACCTCTGTCTTACCCACAAATGTATAATAAACCACCTACTGTTTCATTACACTTCTGTATCACTTCTTTGAAATACACACTTGTAAGGGTATACAAGATTACACATGACTAAGTGAGTCCTAACAACACTGAAAAACCTAATTAATTGAGTACAATATGCAAAATGCCGGTCATTCCAAACTGCAATATTGTCAACAAACTCTGAAAAGGCATATGACTTCATCAACTTCAGTAGGGTTACATGCAACTGACTCTAAAATTAATGTACATTACTGAAAAAATTGAATACAAAGTATAATAGCAATGAAATCTTCATTAACAGCTAAAATAAAAAAATGTAGTTTCCAAAGACTTTAAGATCTGAAATAGAACATATCAAGAATGTCCATTATCCTTCATACATGTCAATAATGGAAACTTTTAATAAAAAAAAAATAACAGAGAAACAAAGGCAATTAAATGCAAAGACTGCGAATAACCATTCCGGAATGGCACATCATGATTCATGACCAGCAACAACATGTGTGTGCAGCCGAACGTCACTAAAATTTTCGGCGGCACATCACTAATAGCTGAATCAGTTTCAATATATCCATTATATATAAGGTTGTATACAGTAGTACAACAATGAAAGTACAGTAGATGTAATATGAGATTGGGAGTTTGCTTCACATCTGATATATAATATATATATAATAAGAAACATACCTTTTAGAAGAAGATACAATACATTATACAGTTGATGAAAATAATACACAAAACCTGATTGGTTGCTATGGGCAACTTCACCACTTGTTTGTTTTAGAAGCTTTAGTAAATATACCCCTTATAGTAGAAATGATATTACTTATCTTGGATAATAAAAATGTTGATATAATAAACATATATTAAACACTTACCTGATAAGCACTGCAAAAACCTTTATTCACAGGTATTGAAAAAAAGTTATTACCATTTATAAAGGCATTGAAAGGTGTAGAGGAAATTGTGAAAAGAGGAAAGTATAATGAAAAAAAATATTTTTAGTAATTTACATAAATATGACTTAGAATAAAATCTGCATTAAAGCAGGATTTTAAGATATTCCTTTTACATATAAATTTAGTGTGCACACTATTCAACTTTTAGATAAGTACTCCTTTATATGGCCATATATATGTACTGATTTTAGTAATTATATATTTGATATTATAGGCCTTATTTTTCAACGAGTTTCATCACTCAAAACGAGTGATAAAACTTGTTGTGTACCTGTTACGGTTTTTCCAGGACCCCCAAAACTCAAGGACAAGATCTTCTGCCACTACCAGCCACCCGTTGTTCCCTTAGATTCATCGGTACTTATGCGGCCACCTGGACTTAAACTCAAAGTAATAGGGGTTTACGCAGACCACCCAGGAGTACCAGAATAGAAGATGACACAAATGAGAACCGGTAGCTGAGATGCGACTTGTGCAACACTGGTGGAAAAGATGCTGCTAATAAGACACTGGTGGTATAGATGCGGTTAATGCAGCACTGGTGGCATAGATGCGATTAATGCAGCACTGGAGGTACATACTCAGCAGTTGCCGCTGGTGAAATAAAGCGGCTGGTACAGTCTGTGGAATAAATGCAGCTTATAGCTGGAGGATTAGAGATGGCAGGTTGAACCTATTGAATTGATGCAGCTAGTACCTGGTAGAGTTGATGTGGCTGGTATAGCCTGTAGAATTGATGTAGCTAGTAGCTGGTAGAATTGATGTGGCTGGGAAAGCCTGTAAGGTTGATGCAGCAAGCAGCTGTTAGAATTGATGTGGCTGGCATAGCCCGTTGAGTTGAGGCAGCAAGTAGCTGGAAGAATTGATGTGGCTGGTATTGCCTGTAGGATTGATGCAGCAAGTAGCTGAAAGAATTGATGTGGCTGGTATAACCTGTAGAATTGATGTAGCTAGTAGCTGGTAGAATTGATGTGGCTGGTATAGCCTGTAGGATTGATGCAGCTAGTAGCTGGAAGAATTGATGAGGCTGGTATAGCCAGTTGAATTGATGCAGCAAGTAGCTGGTAGCATTAATGTGGTTGAATGCTGAGGAGCGACTTGATTAGCTGTGGTGCGGCTGCGAAAGCCGGAGGATTTGGTGCGGCCTGAGAACCGAGGTGCGGATTGGTTAGCCGTGATGCGGCTATGAGAGCCGGAGGATATGGTGCGGCCTGATGACCGAGATGCAGCTTGATAAATAAGGCCCTATGTATCACAGTATTCAGATTTATTAAATTAATTGTTCATTGACCAAGTCGCATATGGAGAATTTGTTGGGTATATCCACATTATATTCACACCTACACAGTGCCGTTCTCTTTTTTTAATTTTATGTATTTCTTTTCTTGGAGTTTCACACACTCCTTTCAAACCGCTGCTAATTGGTAAGTGCCGCTCTCATTGTTTTTTCTTGGTTTTAAATATTAAAAAATAAAGATGATCAGAAATGATTTGTAATGGTAAAAACTGGGAATGTCTTCAGGAACAAGAGTGACCTGGTAACACTGGCCCTACCCATCTTATCTGCATTATATGTGGAATACTAAATCATAAATATAGAAAGCCCCACCTAGCATATATTGCTCAGTGAACTGTTTGATTTATATGCTGATCAACTTGGAAAACAGGTTGGTGCTGGGATAAACAGTAAGTCTATGGAGAGCAAATTCCTGTGTGTAAAATTAGAAGCCTTTTTCTTTCCACTATCTAATTTTGCTGGAGGGGTGTGCAGTCACAGTCTCAATTTTGCACACGTGTATAAAAAAGTCTTCCTATTTCACACACTGTACACAGTGAAAATTGTATGCATTTGAACCATTTTTGAATACTGCCTAAACTATTAATTTTAAAAAATCTAAATGATTGAAAAAAATAACAACTGTGATATACAGTGACCCCCTAAAAAGTCAACAGATTTATCTGTATTGCAAATGACACACAGATTGTTACAGACAATATTTTTATTGTGAAACAGAAGTCTCTTAAAGTCACTTTTCACAATAATACTTTGCATATTTAAAAAATAAAAACTGAAAAACACTGTAACAATACTGGATCAGAACCTCTATACACACCTTCCTATACCTTCTAATGTCCTGCCTATACCTTCTAATATCCTGCCTATACCTTCTAAGGATGACGCTAATTTGCGTACGCAGTCATACCATAAATAAAGACTAAGACGTGGAATCTATGGTTCCAAAGCACAAGTGTTATTCAGGTAAAAGTTCAGACAGTTACACGCAATTGATCTAGACACAATTTAGGCGCAAAAGAAAATTATACAGACCCAAGTACAGTATACATACGCAGGTGCTTCCGGACCCGGAGATAGGCATCAGCAAGAGACCCCTAGTCATACAGCGTTCAGCACGAAGACTGAGAACCAGCATTCGTGCACACATATTTATACCCCCCCAGAATAAACAGGACAATAGGGAAGTTTGTTGCTGATGTCATTGGTTCCCAGGGGAGAAGCATCTGTTACAGCACATTTAACATGGTGGTTCAAATAGACTCTCCCTGCCTCTAACAGCTGGGGATCTTCCTCTTCACGCCCCCTGCAACATTCTAACAGTTGTTCATGAAATATACATTTTGTTGCTTGTAGGCTCTGCGATCCATAACTTGAGTTTGCATGATGCGACCTCCCCACTGATAACACCGGAATACTGTAAAAAGAGTACGCATCAGTACAAGACCAAACACGACTTGTTTAGCATGTATAATACCTTAGTTATCAAATACCTTTATTTCTCAGCATTTAAACTAACTGAACCAACTTAAATCATACACTTTAAAGCTTATTGAACCTTATGTGTGAATATGTAATGTGTGGGTATTGAGGGTTTGATATAAGGACGCTAGTTAACTTGGGGCAGATGCGTGCGCATAAAGCTAATAAAACAGCGGTTTCATACAAAGTCCTATGTATTCACTAATATGCGACTAGTTAACAGTGCAAATGTGCGTATTAATGTGTGTATGAGAAATGGTGAAAAATGCAATCGCTTGGTGCTAATAGTATCATCGCCACATGTACTAAAATGTGAGTTTATCTAAAATGGCGCTTAGGCGGCCATTCGCAAAATGGCGTCTTGCGATCTTATTTGCAGATGGCGTCGCCGCGATTACATTTTAAACTGAACTTGTCTCAGCCAATTATTCAGCTTCGACAGCTGCTTACATAAGATTAGTATTTGGTAGAATCACCTTTTGTTACAACAACAGGTTTAAGCTAAGTTTCTAACTTATGTACATACTGTGTGTTGAGATTTTTGCCCATTCTTCTTCCAGGCTGTTTGGGTAGGTTGGGTGATGCTTATGGACAGCAATTTTTTATTTTAATGCAATCTGAGATTATTAAAACAAACAGCAATTAACAATCACAATCCATCTAGATAGAAAACACAGGGATATAACAACGGAAATTGAGACATAAGTAACATACATTTTTCAAAGATAACATAGGAAATGTAAGAAAAGAAGGTAGACACTGTGTGCAATTATTAAGCATAGAAGATAAACATGGACATAAAAACAACAAAAAAAGGAGGAAGGATGGGAGCAGGGGAGGGACCCAAGGAAAGAACCAGGAAGCATACATTTGGGTGGGATAGAAAGAAAGAGGCTTCCTAAGTAAGGAAGTCATGGGGAAGATGGGGGAGAGCAGAAAAGGAGCAACTGTAACATAGGTCTAGTGAGAGTCGTATGTGAAAGACAAAATGGCCAATATCAGGAACTAAGTGGGGGAGATTGTAGATGAAAGGAAGATAGCACAGGGTGGGAATTATAACATTATGATATTTTTGCAGAGAAACAGAAGAACAAACTAGTCTAAACAACTATGATACATTTGTGAATGAATTTGAATTAAGCTCATATTCTGTAGGTCATTACCTTTAATACTTATATATGAATTAATTGCTTATTTCGCAATGTCAGAGTTCTGCAATGTGTTACTAATTTGAAGCTTATCAAAATGGGGTTTGATACTCTGTTTTTTATGTAATGACTGGTACATGCATGCATCTATTTATTTATTACCTCTGTTATAAATTATGTGCAAAATGCTAGGAGATGAGACTTCTTAGATACCGCGGTTGCGGATCTGATATCGATTGGACATATGAAGATGTGACGACAATTATGTAATTTATGCATTAATTTATTTATTTCCTTTGTTATCAATCATGTGCAAAATGCTTAGCAATGAAATGAGGCTGCTCTAAGTTTGATGTGTCAGGTCTGATATCAATTAGACGTATGATGATATGATTATGTACTTTATAAATTACACATCAAAGTAAGGTGGGTATCTAATCCATTTCCCTATCGATAAATCAAATCATGGAAATTAATGAGAGGAATAGGGACTGTGTTTAACAGAATATTTTCGCTGAAATAACAATTATTGAGTTATTGCACATGCGATTTAATATATATATATATGCATATTATCTAATAAACTAAAAATTTATTCTTTTTGATCCTAGGTATTAAGAGTGTATCTTTAATATACTCTTTTTTTAATAAGGGTTACTTATTATGTTAAGTATTACGTGTCTTTAATTTTTTTTTTCTTTTACTTTTCACTATATACAGTTAAGAGTGCACCAGAAAGACTAGTTTGTTCTTCTGTTTCTCTTCAAAAATGTTGTAATTGTGGTTTACACAAATGTTGTCTCAGAGTGCAACCAACAAAGTGTCTTATAAAATTTAATCAGACAAGACCAAGATGTTGGTTGATTGATTATTTATTTTTACTTTAGTATACTGTAACTGTACATATTTTGATTTACTAGTGCAGACTCTACCAAACATTGCTAACACAGGGTGGGAATTGCCATTAAGATGAGACATACAGTGAGATTCTTTAAATCTCAACCAGTCAAATCATGTGGCAGTAAAGTTTGAGTTTTTCAGCAAAGCCAAGGAGGTTAAATTTTCCATAGTCATTTATAGATCCTTCATCTGAAACCACTGAGAGTTGGAAGGATAGGGAGGAAGATCTCCATAAACAGGGATAGCGGCATTCATTAGATGTCTGAGCAGAATTTATTGTAAACTGAGAGAGGAACAAATCCATAAAATTGAAGAACCAGAATTTAGAGGTATGAGGAAATGGGAATCCAGTAATGAGCTCTGAGAGTCTCCTAATGGTCTGCCAGAAGCCTAACAGCAATGCTATCATACATGCAATGCTGTGTTTAGTGCTGTGTTTAGTGCCTGACTGCACCACCAGCAAAGATCTGAATTATTCAGAAACATCTGTTTAAAAATAGTAGGATACCTGTACCATCGAGAGAATATATGGTACTGAGTCTCCAGTACAAGTATAGAGGAAAAGCTGGCATGTGTGTATTGAAATATGCGAGACCACTGCTCCACACAAAGCTCTGTATTGAGCTCTCAGGCAAAAGTATACATGGGAGGTGAGCTTAACAAGCCATCTAAACAAACTCTGTAGCCAAACAGTGAGATTCAGATGGGGAAGGTGACCATTGAATGCCTCAGCAGGAGAGAAATCCAAAAGAAGTGGGGAAGAAGGTTAAAACTGGATTGGAGAACCACTAAAGATCATACCCCATTTGAGTTCACTGGTTGGTCAAGGCAGAGCACTTTCACAGAAGACCAGGCTGTAAGAGACGTGGGAGGTAGACCTGGAATAAAATTGGGATTAGACACTAGGCTAACATCCGGGCAAGTATAGGATGCTGGGAAAATTTGTTTAACCATGGGAGAATGAAGGATGGGACCCATATAGACTGTGATTCAATGAGTGGATATTGCTTGAGGGCTTGCATTTGAGACATTTCAACAAAGCTGAAGGCCTCCCTACGAGTGAAGCCTAATTAACATGTCTTGTTGAAGCCTCTGCCTCTAATTACCTCAGGTAAACCACCCAACTTCCTTGTAATTCCTTGAAAAAAGGTATTCAGGATTGAAAAAGGAAGAGTTTGAAAAGGTACACCTTCAGCAGTATGTTAATTTTGATTGTATTGAATCGCCCGAGCCAGGA
The DNA here is from genome assembly GCA_031769625.1 of Taudactylus pleione. NCBI lineage: Eukaryota > Metazoa > Chordata > Amphibia > Anura > Myobatrachidae > Taudactylus > Taudactylus pleione. The sequence continues at coordinate 16,028,279 of JAUIMM010000115.1, read as the reverse complement.
CAGCCTTTAATAAGGACCATTTTTGAAAGTCAGCCCTAAAATTGGCTAATACATTTAAGAAATTTAAGGGAAAATTAATTAGTGTTTGTCACAGCATGCTGGAGCCCGGTGCTGGCCTCCCTGGGGGGTCAGGGTCCCAGAGCTAACATGCATAACACTACACATGGCAAAATAATGAACAAACAATGAACTAAAGATGTGCACAGACACTTGATTTGGTTTTGGTTCTAAATAATCATCATGTTTTGGTTTTGAAAAAACCAGCCTCAGGTGTTTTGGTAAAATAGATCTGGGTACTGAGGATAAAAATAATAATGTATCTGAATGTTAAATGAATGAATGTATATAAGAAATCTAAGTAACTCTAATATATGGAAATAAAGTTATTTAATGTTTGGCAGACACAATGCTCCAATTTTCAACAACTTATGGGTTAAAACAGTCCAAATCTGGGTGTGGTTGTAAGGGAGTTTGGATGGCTCCTTTAGGGGGCCTCTATCCGTATTGTGCCAGCTGCACAACTTGGTGTTGCAACTTGACTCTGGTTAGACAATGTGTAGAATAGGAATTACTTGGGTGGTGAGTGTGCCCCTTTAGAGGGTTGCTCTCCATATGTTACTTCCATCACCCTATGTACACTGTGTGTGTAACTAAGTAAGTAGTCCATCTATGATTGTACACATAGGGATGTCAGAGTTCCCTTGTCTGGAGGGACTCTTAACCGTATGTCACAGATAGCACACTTTACCCTGACTGCGATGGATACTCAAAGTATATAGGCAGTGTGACAGTTGTATGTGGTGTACAGTAGCGGAATTGCTTAGTTTCATCTCATCCTTCAGCTTCTCTAGCGGCTTTTCTAGTAACTTAATTAAGGGTTTGACCTGAGGCAGGTCAGCAGTGTCTCAAATCACATCACATATTACAATTTCAAATGGTTTCAGTAGCTTTCATAAAACCAAGAGAATTTTTCAGTGTGCAGTAATAAGATGGTAATATGTCCACCTTCTTCCTATCACATGTTGTGATGTGTATGTCATGATGGCTTGTTGCTGTTGCTCTAGTCACTGAAGCATATAATGGGTGGAATTCGATCTGGTTGCTACCTCTTGCTTCAGTTGGTGGCATGGCATATGAAACTGTTCTTGCAGCTGCTGCAATCTTCAGTTTTTTTCAAATTGGATGCAGGACTCCGAATGCTAATGAGGAGGTTGATAATGAAGATGTTGGTGGTGGAAATCGCATGTGCATGCTTTATCCATGCTTCTGGTACAGTAAGTGATGCTGGACTGCTTGATAATATATATTATTTTCAAGATTTTGATTAACACTTGAATGAACTTGCTGCAAATGACGAAACAGGGCGGTGGTGCCTAGATGGTTACTACCCTAACCTCCATATACTATGGCACTGCAAATTTTACAGATGCCTTGACAAATGTTATTAGGATTTGGTTAAAAATGTTTCCACATGTGTATTGTGCTCAGACATGGCAATGCACTTTCTAACACTGCCATGAAGTGCTGCCACTGGTGGCCGACTTACTTAGTCTCAAAAAACATAATCCTTCTGATTTTTATCCACTTGTTCTTGTGACATCACATTTATCATCATCATCTATATAAGAAACTGTTAATAAATAAAATAAATAATAAATAATAAATCATCATCATCATCGTCATACCCATTAGTGTCAGATGAACAATTACCCCCTCATCCTGTTGCACTTCTAAAGTAACAGTCTCAATTTCAATGTCTAAACCATCATCATCATTATTTTTACTACTACTCATCCTCACATTTGCTGAGGTTACAGAAATGGTAGAAAGAGGGCTTCTCCAGGATTGCAGTGTCAGAATCAGAAATTTCAGACTCACACATAGCACTAGTGGACACCCTTAGGCTTTCCTCAGGAATCTGTGAAGTTTGTGAAAGTACAATTTCTTCTTCAGCATTAGTGTTCTTTTTGTGCACTGATTTGCCTATTTTAAAGGTGAACATCTAGACTCTAGAGTGAGAAGGTGGTGCATGCAAGGTCACAATAGGCACTCTAGTGCATGAAAAACCAGTAGCAGGACCACAACTCACAAAGAAAAGGTATGGTGTGAGGCTAAGCCTTTCCTTGCCACTGTGTATAGTGTATGGCATGTTGGAAATGTTATGCTTTTTGACAGAAACTTTTCCCTTCATAGTTAGAGGTAATGTGTTCATTAAGATTGTCAAAGATTATTTAGATTTGGAATGCCATTTTTAAAATACAGGGGCCAAAATGCATAGGGGGCCCCTGTATTTTAAGTACCAGCACAGGGCTTTTCTAATCCGGTCCTGGTTGTGGAAAATCAGGGGACAAAACGAGTAGGGGTCCCCTATAATTTCCATAACCAGCACCGGACTCTAGCGTGGGAGTAATGCCACAGCCAAGAAAACCCTTTCACCGGGTTCCCCAGCCAACGCATTACCCCTGAGCACTAGTCAACCTAGACCTGGGATCGCTGGGAAGGTAGGGACCCCCCCAATAAAGGGGTCCCCATTTCCAGGGCACCCCAGGCCTTGGCTGATAGCTTGGGGCTATCCCCGGCACCCCTGGCTGGTGGGCGCTGAGTTGACAGTTTAAATGGTTTGTGAAAAATAGAACCATAAATATTGCTGTGGAACAACAGGTCCCAGCAAGCCTCCCCCGCATGCTGGTACTTGGAGAACCTCAAGTACCAAATGCGAGACATTACGGGTCCGCTGGTACCTGTAGTTTCACTGCAAAAGAAATATTAAAATAAAGACAAGACACTGTGAAAGTACAATTTTATTTAAACACACATGCAAACTGACACACTCACTGACACACATACTCACCTAGTATCCCTGAAGCCATCATGTCCCCTTCTACAGTAGGAATCCATAGGGTACCTGTAATCAAAAAACCAGCACAGGCTGTACAGAGCTCGGGCTGGTTATGTTTCTGGGAAGGGGGTGCAGAACATTTTTTTTATAATAAACTAGTATTTTCTTATGTACACACAGAAGCATGCACGTATCTCATGGATATGTGCATGTTTCTGTGTTACTCTGACCTACTCATGATAAACTCGCTATCCTGAAGCTGGTCTGTTGTTTTTGCGAGTTCTCAGGCAGTAATATGTGCGAGTGAAGCACTCGCACTCTATTACATTGCCCGAGTTCTATCTATAGAATGGGAAAACATCTGGATGCAAGATGTTTTTTGCGAGTTATAGTAAAGCCAGAAAAATGCAAGTTTTACTATAGTCGCACCCTATTACATTTGCGAATGAGTAAGAAATGCGAGTTTAGCGCTAAACTCTAATTTTTAACAAATTCGTAACATATTACATTTATCCCCTTAGTCTCTGCCCTCATACACAATATATAATGCAGTGCACTGTAGATATATATCCTTGTGAAAAACAATTGTAAGTAACTCTAAGGGCCTGATTCAGGTTGGTTCGCAAGGCTGCATTCGTACGCACCCCGCTCGCTGTGAAAATATGCAATTGCACGGCAACCGCAGCACTATACCAAGACGCCCATCACTGTATAAAGCCTGCCCACTTCCCATGACATGCATCTGCAAGTCAGCGAAAACATCGGTACCATCGAGTAACATCGGAACTATTTGCACAGTTGTGGTTGACCTGACCTTGCTGCAGAAACTGCTAAACTTCATGTCGCCATCTAGACTTCTGACAGCATATGCTATTGCAGGAGCTTAATTATGTACGTCCCTGTAACAGCGTTTAAACGCCCAGGCACGCCTGCGTTTTTTCTGACCACCCCTGTCACCACCCTCAAACGGTGACTTCCTGTCAATCACTCTGTGAAGACTCTGTGTGCTCACTGCGATCGCTTCCCGATTGCCGTGGCCGGTTTGCGCATGCGCACTGCATCTTCTACGCATGTGCAGATTGCAAAGATTGACTGGCTGCGTGCGAACGCAGCCTTGCGAACCAACCTGAATCAGGCCCTAAGTTCTCTATCAAACGTACAGAAGAACCTGCTTGCAGATTGCAGTTGCTTGCTGCTAGTGTCTGACAAATAGATGCACAGTGACAGTAGTCTGTTGCAGATTGCATTTGCTAGCTAGTGTGTGTCCACACAGAATAAAGATGTCTGCAGTCTTTTTTACACCCTTCCCAACCACTACATTTACCTACAACTCTTTCTAATGGTGATTAGTTTAATAGTATTGCAGCACAACTGTCTAAACCCCACCCCCTCTCCATGCACTCTCCTGTGCTCATACTGATGCTGTTTACTACTGAGAAAGTGCAAACCTGGTGTAATGTAACCCTTGCATTTTCAGAGAAGGAAATTAAAACAAAATTCTTAGAGGACTAAAGATCAGCTACAAGGTACACACTTCATTTGTCACAACTCATTATGCAACTCCATCTGTAAGTGCTTCATTGCATTTGCATAACACACATTCATACAGTACCACTCAGAACCAGGCCCTATATCTGATGCATCTTTCCTCATCAATAGCCTGTAAACCAAATTTTGTGGAAGTGCTAATAAATGGGATGCAGTCATTAGCAGACAATTCTAATGTCGATACCACAATGTCGACAATTATGATGTAGACATTTTTTCAACGTTGAAATGAAATATGTTGACATTCTGCATGGACTGGAGGTTTAGGATTGTGCTGCAGCAGGGGGAGGATTAGGGTTAGGCTACAGGAAGGGACGGTTAGGGTTATGCTGTTGTAGGAGAGGTTAGAGTTAGGCACTAAGGGGAGGGTGATGGGTCAGTGATACTCACTGCTGGAACTGATGCACGATCAGCTGTAAGTGACCTTAAGCTGTCAGCTGGACCCGGAAGACACCACTGAAGCCTTCAGACCCACCAAACCAGATAAATCGCTGCTAGATCACCAGGAAAGTTTTGTTGTCATTCTAATCATGTCAACATTTCATCAGTGTCGACGTGATTAATGTCGATGTGGTCATATTGACACGATGAATGTTGTCAAAATATGCAGAACTACTTTTAACTCATTAATAATTAGACAAAAGGCAATATGGCAAAGTAGACCAGAGAGGCATCGTGAGCAGGGTTGGCTGCTAGGTAAGTGTATCATATAATACCTTCTACTTATTATTATTACAGTCTCTGCAATTTATTTCCATGTAGCATAATTGTCCAAAGCCGTTAGCTGCTCGTGTTGATAAGTAGCATTTCTACTGAATTATGGAAATTATGTCTATTAAGAAATTAAAGTTGGTGTGCATAGGGTCTAGGGCGTAAAGAAGACTTTCCCGTTTCCTGGCCAGAGCCTGTGGCTGTTCCATCCGTAAGACAACATTTGTATCCAAAGCTTTGAATGAAGTACAAAAAGGGTGTTAAAAAAATGTGTGGTTCTTTGCTGCATTACAATATCTACAGCAACCATTGCTGTATACCTTGCCAAGGTGGTGTTCAAAGCCAAAATGTTTTGCTTCATCCCTTCATAGTGAAAACACACACTCTTACTAGCAGAGGCATATTAATGCCTGAGGGGACCATGATGCCGACAAGTGGGTCCCTCTCGTCCGTGGCGTAATTTTCCCAGTCTTTTTTTTCTTTCACTGCATCTTTTCAATTATATTATTAGGAAGATGGCACCACATAGGATAGCATTCAGTAATAACCCTTTGTTTCATGAGTAAACTACCCTTCAACATACAAAACAAAGTAGAAGTGTACTTAAAAAGTGCATTTGCCTGTTGGAGTATTCATCTGCGCCTCTGCTGCTTCTGTTGAATAGATTGGGGATATGAGTTGCCAGTGTACAGGGGAGAGTTGGGGAGAAGAGTTTGTGTACAGGGGACTGGGCAGGTAAGAAGGACTTGTGGAGGAAATAAATTGGCCCGAGTAGAAGGGTTGAAGGACTGCTTGTGGAAGAGAGACTGGCCAGGTAAGAATGACTGGATGGGGTAGACAAGGGGCTTGGGCAGGGGTGGGGGCTTGTCCAAGTGATTCAGCCTTGCCATGTTTCTCCTCTGCCTCTTTTGCCTTCCCTACCTGTGCATGTCTTTTCCTTGTGAACACAGCAACATAAATAAAATGTAAACAATAGAGGCAAAATATGTAAATGCAAATACACATAATATCTATTTTATTCCATTTCTTCCATGTTACAATATACATATTTACTAGTTTCTAATCAGATGGCCATGTTTAGGTTGTGTCCTCCCGTGTGAAGGCTTCAGAGCAGTACAAGAAGTTTGTTGACAGGAAGAGGAGAGCAGTTCGAAAGGATTTTGGACTCTCGAATCTGATATGGACGTCTCCAATACTTTATCGACTAGAAGGGCTACAGCCCAGAAGAATGTTCCTGGACTTTAGCCTCTGACATCCACACTCCTCAGATGATCCTAACATTCCATGCCAAGTTTCCACGGAAGCATAAGAAGTGTCTTGAGGTCATCTGTCAAGGAGGGTTCTGTCATGCTCCAGATTATTAAAACCACTTTCTTACCACTCTGGTGCCTTTCCAGGCTAGCTCTGAGGTCCGCTTGTGCTGTGCATCACTTCAGGATAGCACAGAGGTCCACTCACATTGCACATTGTTCCTGTCTGGTACTGAATTCTGTCTGTGCTACTCCTGCCCTGTCCACTCAGTGTCCTGTTAGTGATAAGGATACTGGATTTCAACCTCTATACTACCTATACCTTCTAAACCCTGCCTATAAACCTCTAAAATTTACGCTATTTGCGTACGCAGTCATACAGTAAAATAAATACTTTAGACCTTGAACATGTGTTCCAAAGCACAAAGAATTATTCAAGTAAAGTACAGTCAGTTACACGCTGTGATCTAACTAAAATTTAGCGCAAAGAATTATACAGACCCAAGATACAGTCATACATACACACGCACTCTGGGACCAGATTCCGGCATCAGCAAGAGACCTCCATCAATCAGCAATCAGCAGAATAGACTAGAAACCCAGGGTCAGAGCACACATATTTATACCCCCCCAGAAATAGACAACACAATAGAGGAGTTTGTTGCTGATCCCATTGGTTCCCAGTGCGGGTGCATTTGTTACAGGGCATTTAACAGGTTGATTCAAATGGCCACAGTCCAGCCTCCAACAGCTGGTTGCCTTCGTTTTCCCACCTCATGCAAATCTAGCAGGTTGGTTTTACAAAGTACATTTTGGTTCTTTATGTCTTTACGGTCCATAAGTTGCGAACGCATGTTCCGATCTTCACACCGATGATATGGGAAAGCTGTGGATAAAGTGCGGATCAGTATATCAAACACGGCTTACTTATCACGTATTAAACCTTAGATACCAAAATAGTCTTTATTTCACAGCATTTGTAATAAATGAATAAAACTTGGATCTTTTTCTTTATAGCTATGGAACCTTTTGTGTAAGTGTGCATTATGTAAGTATTAGGGATATGGGAAAAGAAGCTAGTTAGGTTTATCTGATTTGGGGCAGATGTGCACGCATGCAGCTAATAAACAGCGTTCGCATGCAGGATATTGTGCATTCGCTACTGTGCGTAATGTGCGGTGTTTATGCATGAGATTCTATTTATGATGGCATATATATATAAATATATATATATATATATATACACATACATACACATCTCATTCCTTACTAACAGTTTCAAACTGCAATGCAAATGTGTTATGGGCAGTGAGCTTCACTTCTAAAACAAGGTGGAGACCCCCAGCTGTGTTGGTGCCAGCCTGTCTGAAAAAGAGCAGATTCCTTACCATTGTTCATTCAGTCAAATTCAAGTGTCTGGGCCATATTACAATTGCTACAGCTACACCTGTCCACATGTGAGGTTTCTCCCTTTACATGCAAAAACACTCACAGTTCCTGGTGTATTGTCTATTGTTTTTCTAGTTGTTTTTGGTATTTCTCTATGCAAGGTTGTCCCCAGAATGGGCCTGTCATGGCTTCTAAAAAGATTATCAAAAACATTGCCATCTGTACTTAGCTCGTGAGTTGTAACTTAAAATGGCGCTGGTCGTAAAATGGCGTATTGCAGATTCTTATTTTTAAGATGGAGTCTAGCTGCCATTCGCAAGATGGCATCGCACACGCTAATTTTTACTCTGATTCCATCTCAGCCACTAATCCAGCTTCGACAGTGAGCATGGAGATGGCTCTCCGCAGCCCCTTGCTCACAGCATGTCTTCCCAGCATGATGGTACACAGACTGCACACTAGAGTTCCCTCCTAAACAAAAGTTTGGGCACAGTCATGTTGGACTCCTGATGATCTCTTATACCACTCCAGTGCTGCTCCCAGATCAGCTGATCACAGCATCCAATCCATGGGGATCCTCCCCTATAAATTCCATTTCCAGATTGGCCGCTGCTTCACAGATCGAGGAGACCACAGGGCCAGGATTGACATCAGCATTGATGGTGGTGAGCTCTACACTCTGCTCAGACCGCTTGGATAACCAAACATTGGTATCATATAGGCGGAGAAAAGTAGCTGCAGTTCGTACAGCCAGGCCATGGTTTCTAGTCTGCTGGCCTTTTACACACTGCCCGAGAGACAGCTGTAGTATCAAGCCTATACACCAGACTACCTCACAGTGAGCAGTTCACTGACTTGATTCTCAGCTGCATTATACAGCATGTGTAATTGTAGCCAACCCATGGTGCGCAGTGTGCTGATTCTCTACAAATTACCTGGGAGATGGCTGCAATATGCAGCTCACATTTTGGACCACCTCACAGTGAGCTGTTCACCAACTTGATTCTAAGGTACTGTACTTAGGGCCTGATTCAGCAAAGATCGCAGTTGCTAATACGCACGCAATCGGCCAATTGTTGCGTTCTGCGCATGCATATGCAATGCAGTGTGTTAACTAGCTATTGCGATCGGGACTGCGATCGCAGAGGCTATGCTGACCCCTCGCAGTGTGATTGACAGGAAGCACCGTTTGTGAGTGGTGACGGGGGGGTGGTCGGGGAAACGCAGGTGTGCCAGTGCATAAATTAGCTACTGTGATCCCATACGCAATGTGAGGTCTCAGAGCGTGCATTATTGATAGCAATTCCTGAGTAAAGTCAGGGCTTGTGCAAGAGTGTGTGAGGCTGCGATGGTACTCGATTGTACCAATGGTTTTGCTATTCTGCTAAACATTACGGATGTGTGTAAGGTACAGCGGGTGTCCTTATGTTGTGCTGAGTTTGGATTACCTTGCTATTGCAGTTAAACTCCGTGCGAATGAAGTATTGCGATCCATAGTGAATCAGGCCCTTAACAGATATAATATTGCTCTCTCTCTCTCTATAAATATATATATTTATATACTGTACATAAGAGCATATACGCAGCGTTGTTGCAGTCAGGTACACTACCATCTGCTGTGTACCAAAGGGGACTAGTTATCGGCTGTTATAAGATCTCTTTGACAACTAATTTGTCAGTAATGCCTGGACTCATAATAGTGCAAGTTATATTGAGTGTGTATGTGAGATTTCATATCAGATACTGTTTAACCAAAATGCTTTGATGATGTTGTATCAGAATTTTTATAAATTGTATCTCATGATATCTATCATAGAATAGGTTTTTCATATTCATATCTGTTTGACTTTTTATGTAAATTTCATGTGAATATGAAGTGTTAATAAATATATTGTATATACCTTTTTACCAAGTACATAATTTTTGGGTATTTATTGGATCGCATAGCCTTTACCTGGTGTTTTTTATAAAATTAGACTAGTTATTCCTGAGGTGGATGTCCTGTTTGGTTCACCAAATGATCACTTCCCTGTGCAAAGCCGCCATGTGGCACATACTGTTGAACTTAGGGCCTGATTCAGACCTGCTCGCGAGCGCTGAGCACTCGCAAGCGGGTCGATGTTGCCCTAGTGCGCATGCGCACGACGGAGGCGGCTCCGTCGTGCACATGCGCGAGACCCGAATAACGACGACCAAGCACCAAAGGGGGCGTGCTGTCGATGTCTGGGGCCGGCCCCACTGACATCACTAGTGATGTCAGTGGGAGTGCTTTTGGCTCTGATAGAGCCAAAAGCACTCCAGGGCTTGCGGCAGCGAGACCCTACCGCAAGGGTCTCGTCGCAAGCCCGATGGTCGCGATGGTCTTGACCATCGCGACCATCATTTTGGCCACTCGCTATAGCTCTTGGTGTTCACCCACAGCTATGCGAGCGGCCAGGAGGCCGCTCCAAATAGTAAGAGGGCCGGCCCTGATTCAGAGCGAGCGCTCTGTCAGAGCGTCCGGCTCTGAATCAGGGCCTTAGTTCCTGATTATTTGTAATATTGTTATCAAATATCTCTCTGTAAGTATGCATCAGTGATATATTTAGGCTCATTAGAGAGTAACTTAATTCCACCATCCATTCCTCAAGCACCCACTCCAGGAAGAAGCAAGTGTAGGAACCAGACTTCAGGAACAAGCTGCCTGCCAAATCCAGCCACAAGCAGGCAGACAAAAGGAGATGAAGAAACTTGTGACATTAGTAGTTAAAATACAACAAAAACATGTATGAAACACTTGGTTAATAGTAATTTATACTTACTTACTCTCCTGGAACAGCCAGGAGATTTCCGAATCTCGGGTAGTGCTCCGGGCCACCTGGAAGAGTATTCAAGTATCCTGGAGCTGCCTGCATCCACCCAGTGCTGCCCATTTCCCATGGTGAATCACAACCTCCATTTTGCAATGCCATTAATCTCGGCATTGTATAACAGGGAGATGGGCAAAGATGCCAGGAAGGGGCAGCCAGAAAGTCATCAAGTATTTGGTAGACACAAAAATTAGGAAGAAATAACAACAGAAGTAAATAGAGAAGCCACCCTCCAAAGAAAAAAACTATTTTACAGAGGAAGTCTTTAACTAACAATTACTTTTCAATGTGATTTTCAGATCATTTTCTACCTCCTTTAGGGGCAGATTCAACTTTCTATTCAAGGATCAACTGTTGCCTTGTTTAATGAGCAGGGGGGGGAAGGGCTGAGATGGAGGGCTCAGATAATGAAGTGAGTTGAGAAGCAGGCATGCTGGTTATTGGTCAGTGATGCTGTAACTCAGCCACAATCTCCCTAAAAAATTGCACTATATTAGAGAAGGTTCCAAAAATTCCAAAGAATGAATTACCACACTGGATTTTAGTTATTGCTGTGCAATCCAAAAATCATAAAATTTTAGTCATTGCTGTGCAATCCTAGTCATTGATGAGCATTCCTAAAATCCAATAATTATATGTAGGGAATAACTGAGTTGTGATTTTTTTTTTTGGATCTGCTGGTATAGTACCTAACTTTACAAAATGAGATAAAATAGAAACACTGAAACACAATTTCTAGCATGGCAGCGTGCTTAGGTTTATGATTGTGATATGTTTTACATTTTAAAAAAATCAAATATTTATTATTAATTATTTAAAATAAATATATTATTAGAAACCTAAATAATAACATAAGCAAAATATTTTAAAATATATAGAAGTAAAAGAAAAGTTTAGTCGGAAAAAAAGTTTGGTAGAAAAAATATTCACTTTACTACAGTACTGTATATTATAATTATTATCTACTTACTGTATTTGTGATCAACCCATCTGTAGCATTATACTGTATGGTACCAAATTTACAAAATTAAGTTTGGTAAATAGTAATCAGTATGATCCTATTAATTGTTAGGTTAATAGTCCAATTTAATGACAAGAAAAATAATTTATGTACTGTCGCCAATGAGTTTCATTATTAGTATAATATTCTGTTAATATAAAGTGATCAGAATAAAAAGCTTTGGAAAAGACAAGTAACAAGTATCTTAGCACACAGTAATGCTTTTGTTTAGAGTAGGTTTTACCATTCGTGATGTTTTATTTGACTGTTTCAAATAAACAGATTGCTACAATATTTCTGTATCCCTCTTATAGTACTATTATATCAAATGATCAGCATTCCATATGGGCAGATGTTTTTATGAACAGATGGTTCTGTTCCTTTCTCACTTTCACTCATCAGGATGTAAGTTATAGCTGTTTCTGTATATACGGTAAGTTACAACAATGTTACTGTTCTCCCTGTGATATTATTGTGTCACGTTTTCAGTTTTCTGTTTAAACAAATTGTTTAGGGGATGAGTAATTATTTTACTTCCTGTCACACATAAAAACCTAGTTTATGCTTAAACAGCATATTCTAACTGGATTAGTCATTTGAAGCAGCTTTAAAGCTAGATGGTTAGTAAATACAATTGGTATTCCAATTCTTATGTGAGTCACACATTTTATTTCAAACGTATGTTGTTGTGAATGTACTATTGGATACACAAGACGTTTTTAATCATAAGTGATTCATATGTTATTTGATTTAATTTAAGAGTCATCAGAGAATATCCCAGTTGTTATTTTAATAAGTCATAGCAAATTATCTAGTTTGCACAAAGTCGTGTAGTTTCAGTGGTTAAATTAAGATTATATATAGCAGCCAATTAATGTGGTAAATGTACAGTAACTGCAATATAGTATTAAGGGGAGATTTATCAAATCTTGGAGGGAGATAAATGGCTCTATGTACTAAGCCTTTGTGAGAGAAAAAGCTCCTACACTGTGGGGGCGATTCAATTCAGCGTCGGAGAATGCCGGTTCTCTTAACTTAACCTGGGTGTTTAGTCGTGAGAACTGGCATTCTCCGACTACAGTGCCATCCGCGAGTCTATTAGTGCAGTGCTAAGCTGGAAAACAGCCTCACAGCCGGCACTTTAGTCGGATTTCTCCTTGCACCCCCAGGAGAGTGCGAGGAGAAATCATTAGTCGGACTAAACAGCACACTGAATGGAATAGCTCCAGGAGCTCCCTCCCAGTGCTATTTAATTCATGATTAATTGAATCACCCCCTTTATCTCTCTCCAAGATTTGATCATCCTCCCACTTAGGCTTTTAGTATTCATAAAACAGTCTTTGATAATATTATATAAATGATGTAACTGCTTTTGATTCTAATAGCAGATATAACTACAGGGTCACATGTGACTTCAGTGTATATGGATCATCATTTACCAGGAGGCATAGCTGCAGTGTCACAAATATATGTTAGTATTTATGGAGCAGTAATGAGCAGTGAATATAGCTGCATCCAGTGTCACAACTAATGTTGGTGTCATGAATAGTTTTATTATTTATGATATGGTCATTAGCAGCAAATGCAGCCAAAATAAATGTCACAACTAACATTGTGGGGTATATTTACTAAAGTGAGAGTTTTTAGAAGTGGAGATGTTGCCCATAGCAACCAATCAGATTCTGGCTATTATCGTCTAGAAATGTTAAGTAGAATCTGATTGGTAGCTATGGGCAACATCTCCATTTCTAAAACTCTCACTTTAGTAAATATACCCGTGTATCTATACTTTAGATTAGTCTTTTAGCAACAAATATAGCCACAGTGTGGTGACTGACTATTTTATTTGTAGATCGATTATTTAGCAGCAAAATGTAGCCACACATTTTTTAAATGGTTTTTAGTATTATTGAGCATCCAAAATAACATCACAGTAGGTGCATTAACATTATAGTAACAGGCTTATGTGTTATCAGGGTCATCATTCATGACATAACAAATTACCATAAAATAACAATGTGACACTTGATTGCTCAGTGTTGAAGTTTTTCACATCTAATTTTTCTATTAGTGTGAGCATTATGTCAGCAGTTTGATGTTTGTCACATCTAATATTTCTTTTAGCATGAGCAATATATCAGAGGATTTAGGAATTGTAGCAATTGTTTAGTAACATAACACATATAGGGCCAGATTCAGAGGTAGACACAAATGGTTTCTCAGCTGCAATCCCATATGCAACACGCTTGCGAAAATATGTGGGCAAATGTTGCAGCCGCCTAGCTTTGTGTTAAGATGACCACCAATTGCTTCTCAAGTCAACCACTTTTGTACATGGACGCAACAACTGGACACACGTTGGTCGATAATCGACCATTTGAGCAACCCTATGGTCATGCAGAATGGCTGTGGTGACTATAATGCCGGAGCCATTGCTACTGCATACGAGATCGCAGACTTCTGCTTTTGAACTGCCACTCCCCCATTATCTCTCATAAATGCTTCTTGACTGTTAATCACACTGCTTCCCAATCCTCGCTGCAGCCACCAACGGTAATGAAACTTGACGCATGCGAATGGCAACTCATATGCATGCGCAGACCACCGACAGTTGCTGAAACTGGAAAAATATCGGCATTGTGTCACCTATGAATCAGAACAATAGTTAACGCATCATAACAACATAGTGACTACTCAATTCTGATATTTATCTTATCTAACATTTTTTGCAACAATAACCTGCTTGATTGGACTAGGTTTGAGGTATTGATGGAGTATAGCATAACACTGACACGCGTTTCACTGAGGAGCTTTATCAAGGCCTTTGGGACGATTTGGGTAGAAAGTAACAATATTGACCACACTAATAAGAGGATAAAAAATTATAATACAGTAGAATGAATGTATGTCATAGGAATGGGTATGAATTACCGCCGGCCGCAAGCGGCAGCCCGACAGGAGCAGAGTGCGACGCAGCGGAAGCCCGACAGCGCTGGAAATCCCAATCATGGATAGGTAAGTATCCACCCCCAGGAGCCCTAAACCCATGCCGGGATAAGACAGTCGGGAAGTCGGCTGCCGGTATATAAGCAGTCGACTTCCCGATTGCTTCCCATGTCATATTCCCCTAAGGTAGAAGCAATGTACAACAAAAAGATGATACTGGAGGTGATAGCGTTGCCTTGTTCTTAATTTTTATCCTTTTTCTACTAAACTTTCTCACTTACAGATCTGCCCAGCTATTTTGTTGCTCATGGCATGGCGTGAGTCGCGCCACGGACTTGTGGCGTGGCGTGCAGGCCTCTGAGTCGCGCCATGGACTTGTGGAATACCGTGGTATTCTTCAACGAAGGATATGGTACGGCATGTAATACAGTGCTTAACCGCTGGGTGGCGAGTGCTCCACTTTTGTAATTGCATGTGATATAGTGCTTAACCGCTGGGTGGCGAGTGCTCCACTGTACTGAATGTCTATCATATTCACAGCATTTGCATGAACGCACAACCCATACTGTATTTTTAATGTCGCATAATATACTGTACAAATCACTGCACATACTGTATTGTACATACGGTACGGTGCAGTAACTGAATAGTAGAGAAGTTGCCGGAGTTGTTGTCACGGTATAACCGATACTGTAGAATAATTAGATGCATGCACAGCTTTCACTGATATGGGATGCATTACAGTATGACATTTTTTATTTATTTTTTTAATTAAAAACAGCAGCGGGAGGAGTGCACAAGGATGAGGCCACTCTCTGTGGTTCACTGTACTGTAGCTGACATGTGGGCTAGTGGTTAGGTGATCACTTTGGTAGAATTATGGTCCGGGGTTCGATCCCTGGAAAAGAATATACTGTACCGTACTGTATATTTTTTTTTTGTCACTGTCTGCTCTGGACACTGTAGTGCCCAGAGAGGGCTCTGTACTGTACTGTATTTCACTGAATAGTGATTTCATACTGTGGCTATGGTGCGCCCAGAAACCGCAAAATGCAAACATGCGACAACACATATGCGGGTACAAAATAGCGTTGCATCCCAAACTGATGACATTGGTGATGCTGCTCCAACCTTGCACACTAAGTACGGTAGTAGTGGGATCTGTAGGAGAGAGAGCTCTCTGTATTACATGGTTGGCGCTACGGTGGCTGCGATGGATTAGAAATGGAGGGGGTTACAATGGGATC